>CM030358.1:390101137-391343637 GCA_017893485.1 Hemerocallis citrina
GAACCAAAAATTCACATGCAATTAAGTTAGATACGACTAACCGGATTTAAACCAAAATCTTCTTGTGATATCCTTGCATTCATTTATTATCTGTACTCTTTATATTCCTCACAATATTAGATTAATCACTTAAAGAATATGGTTAAGTGAAAATAATCAACATTGGTCTATATAATCCTATGATGAAATAGAATGAACGGGAGAAATAGTCATCAACCACATGTGTAGAAGAAAAACCAGATTAATAGTAGACTTCATACAATAAATTATACATTGACATAACAGAGAGACCCAATAAAACCTCAATGTGAATATGTAATAACTCATATATACATTCATCATATTATTAAAGAGATTGTAACGGAAATACTAATTAGCTAAAATTATTGCTATAAGCACCAATATTTAAGTAACCATTACTAACAATAAATTTTATTTAGCCAAATTGTATAAGAGAAATTCAATGGACATTTCATAAACAGTAATGACTAGTAAAATATGAGGGTGATAATAAATATATGAATAAATAAAATTACTATGCTAAGCACATATACCATATTTAATC
Organism: Hemerocallis citrina; assembly: GCA_017893485.1. Taxonomy (NCBI): domain Eukaryota; kingdom Viridiplantae; phylum Streptophyta; class Magnoliopsida; order Asparagales; family Asphodelaceae; genus Hemerocallis; species Hemerocallis citrina. The sequence continues at coordinate 390,101,703 of CM030358.1, forward strand.
AACACATTATTGTCATGATGCAAAATACCTTTGGTCTCTAATAAATGTCATGGTGTATGATATATAATAAGGAAAAATTAAAAATTCAAGCGTACAAATTTACCAGGAATGATGATTTATATGCAAAAATCCGTAGACATACAAAATTACTTCACATGTAATTCTCATTGTTACATTATAGTCTTAGGACTCGGAGAGTCACCATACATCATGACATTAGTAGTCTCCCAAATATAATAACTCTTGCACATATGAAGAGGGTGTTTGGTATTACATTAATTGTACCCACAAATATATTATAAATGAATTTAGTAACTTTATAAGGACATGTGGACGATTTTTGTGTGGATATAAGAAATTCTTAAACAATATCAAATCACCGTGAACCGTGAAACCAAATAGGTCAAATAAATATAAATACGTATTTGAATTCCTTTGAGATAAAATTATGATATATCTCATTTCAAAATAGAAAATAATGGACTATAAATTGGATTAACATGATAAAGACGCACATTAAACATACAAGATCAAGAATTTCTATATAAGATAATTATTCATCTACTTGAGGCATGAAATTGTAGATATTATATCAAAGAAAAATTTCAACGACTAATAATGACAATAAAATTGTCTTAATTAAAAAAATAAAATGTGGGTATATATATTCCAAAAACAATTTAATAATAAGCATAAAGATACCATGATTCAATTTGATAATTCTATATGTAGGTAATCATATAAATAGAATAAGTCATTTAGATTGTTGGATAAATTGAGAAATTAACTACAAAATAGAATAGAATAACATAGTTTACTGGCCTCGGAGTAAGCGTGTATTAGCATTGCCCTAAAGAACTGCCGACCTCGTGCGGTGCTCCATGACAACTTGTCTAACAAAGGTACAAACTCTTGTCTACCGGTATTTCTTCCGTGCGCAACTACGAATGGAGAGTTGACCTTGAAATGTAAACCAAAATATACAAATATACCCAATAAAGAATATATATATATATATATATATATATATATATATATATATATATATGAGCAATGCTCCATTGCAAATGGGTCCGTGCAAACAAATATGCAAACCACTGAAGTCGTTGTTCCCAACAAAGGCTTAGGTTATAAACCTAATCCGTTGTTGGAGTCTAACAACAGCTTAGATTATAACCTAGGCCGTTGTTGAGAACAACGACTTAGGTTATATTAAGTCTGAAGTTGTTGTTTCCCAACAACAGCTTCAGTGGTTTGCAATGGAGCATTGCTATATTTATATATATAACCTTGACCGTTGTTGGGAACAACAACCTAGGTTATATTAAGTCTGAAGCCCTTGTTTCCCAACAACAGCTTCAGTGGTTTGCAGTGGAGCATTGCTCTATATATAGCAATGCTCCATTGCAAACGGGTCCATGCAAACGGGTATGTAAACCACTGAAGCTGTTGTTCCCAACAACGACTTAGGTTATAAAACTAAGTCATTGCTGAAGTCCAACAATGGCTTAGATTATAACCTAGGCAGTTGTTGGGAACAACTACTTAGGTTATGTTAAGCCTGAAGCCGTTGTTCCCCAGCAACGACTTTAGTAGTTTGCAATGAAGCATTACTCATATATATATATATATATAGTTTTGTTTGGAGGATGAAGATCATTCTTGTTCATCTCATTTTCTTTTCTCCTTCTCTTATTTTTCTCTTTACATTCTCATATTTTCTCTCTTCTCATTCTCTTATCTTATCTCTTCTTTTTCTCTTATTTTCACTCATTTTCTTGTCATGAAGAGGAGCTAGTATTTATAGGAGTCATTTATTGACCCCTAATAATAAACTATTTTAAAGAGTCATCAAATGAAACAATAATCGTCTTATTTATAAGAGTAATTAACAAAAAACTTATGAGTCATAACTAGCTATAACGGCTAGTTTGACCATGACTAAATAAAGCTTGACTTGGTCAAAATCAATATTTAATTAATTCATAATTATATTTTTAGAAAGAGTAATGTGAGCCTCATAATTGTATGGGGAAATTTTCCTCATACGAAGTGATTATACTCACTTGGTACGGTACTTATGGAAGATTCACTCTGTCCATCATGCTTATCATGCTGATGGATGTATGTGTAGAAAAATTAAGTGGTTTGAAGGTCATTCACTCATGCATCATGTGGGTCAAATTTATGGTTTGATTTGTATTACTATTAAAATCGTTCATTTTTCAACCACATGATGTATGGATGAATGACCTCCAAACCACTTGAATATTTCGACACATCCATTAGCATGATAAACATGATGGATAGAGTGGATCTTCCATAAGGGCCCCACCAAGTTTGTATACTCACTTTGTATGAGGAAAATTTTCTCATACTCTCTATGAGGCTCATTTTTATCTTTTAGAAATGAGTAATGTGAGCCTCAAATTTGTATGAGGAAATTTTACTCATAAAAAGTGATTATACTCACATGGTGGGGTCCTTATGGAAGATCCACTCCGTCCATCAAGTTTATCATGCTGACGATGGTAAAAATCGATGCAAATCAGGGCTGTACGATTCCAATACAGATCTCAAAGCTTCTATAGGCAGATTAATCATAATGGGCCTCCTTAACAGGTATGCGCCTTTTCCAGGCTCCTCTATAAAACATGGGCTTCTTCCAAACCCATAAAAAGTGACAGACTGGGTCCACTACGAGAAACACCCAGCCCATGTAGGCTAGGAGTCAAATCTCTTATCCCCTAACATGAGAACTTATCTCTTAAGGGGGAGGAACATAAAGGAGATAATGAATTCATATCGATCCAATGGATTCAGATCGATCTTTTGATATGTTTATCAGGCCTATAAATACTCTCCCCATCCATAGTCAGAAGGTAATCAACAAATTGCTAGTTTCTCTCTCAAACTATTTTACTCTCACCGGTTCTGACTTGAGCGTCGGAGGGTCTGTCGCTGGGGCCACCCCTCAGTGTTTCAGGCATTTTGCAGGTCCATCGACCGCATCAGTGACCGTCGAATTCAAATCACGGTGGTCAGTCAACGATCCAGATTCAATCTCAGGTGCTTTAACTGCATTTCACGACAAAGATCAAAGGTCAGACTTTTAGTAGTTTCCATTAAATAAGAACTCACTATCTGTTTTCTCCCACATCAAATTAAGCAGCAATATATTGGCGCCGTCTGTGGGAAACTACACAAGTCAGACTTGTTACCATGCCACCAAGACTATAAGGCAGAGGGGCAGCCTCAAGCCGTCGCACCAATTCTTTTCGTCAACCAGCTCCTCCTGTGGGAGATTCAATTCCTCCTCAACATTCGCCCCGTCAGCCTAGTCAAGCTCCTTCCAATAGAAAGGCACCGGGGTGCTCCCGACAAGACTGTTATGAACAACATCCTCTGCACAACTGCATCTCAGTCCATAATTGTTCAACTGATTCAATGGTCTTGCGAGGCCCCCAGGGGTCTATAGATCTCCACTAGATCATCAGTGCCAGGCAACAAGGAACATATCTGCAAATCCACTTGGACGAGAGGCGCACCCGAACTAGGGCCTCTCACTCGGGACATCAAGAAAACCAGAGAACCTATTTTCCTAGATAGATATCAAGGAAATCCTCCTCTCACAGGGGGCGCACCACAATAAGGAGCTCGCTCATGAGAGTCGAAAGCTTCTTGTGCGGAACAATGGAAAAAATGCCCCAATCACTAGGGCCAAATTGAATAAGTTCAACCTCGACATCCTCCAATCTATCCAAGGAAGTCAAGATCTGAGCCAGCCCCCCAACAAAGGATCCACCGACTCAACTGGGTCCCAGTGGAAGGACGACCAAGTTCTTCACCGTATCCAAGAAGTAGAAAACCGTCCAGAGCAGATAAAGAATGAGAGAAACCGCTCCAGCAGGGCCTACCGCCCTAATCGACCACCTTTCAGCAAAGTCATCCTCGAGGGACTTCAAGGCTCCTCATATGAATCCTACAATGGAGAATCAGACCCGACCGACCATATAGAGAGCTTCAAAACACTCATGATGGTCTATAACGTCACCATTGCATTAATGTGTCGAACATTTCCCGCCACACTGAAAGGATCAACAATGGAATGGTATTATCGCCTGACTCCATAATCAATATTCTCTTTCGATCAACTCAATGAGCTTTTCATTGCGCACTTCGTTACTAGCCGCAAGGCTAAAAAACAAGTGCCTCCATATTAGAACTGAAACAAAGAGATGGAGAACTGCTGAGAGACTTTGTCAAATGCTTTACAACTGAAGCAAGGTCAATTCCTCCTTGAACACTTCAGTGGCGGCTGCAGCTTTCCTCCACAACGTCACTGACAAACACCTGAAAGCCTCCCTCATAAAAAAAACCACCCAAAAGTTTCACTGAGCTCCTGGAAACGAGTGACAAGTATATCAAGGTCGAGGAAGCTTTCAATCCTCAAGGCAAGAATGATTCATCTTCCGGGAACAAATGTAAGAATACAACTGAGGAAGACCCCAGGAAGTTTCAGAAAAACGGCACAGGTCCAAGCTGCCCACCTCCAGCACCACGCTTCTACAAGTTCACTCCTCTCAACGAAAGCGTATCAGCCATCCTCATGGAAGTAGAGCATGACGGAATGATCTGTTCTCCCTCTCAAAATGTCAACGTCTAGCAAGAGAAGAGACAAAAATAAGTTGTGAGCATTTCACAGAGATCATGGACACACTACTGAGAAATGTCAAGCCCTTAAGGAAGAATTGGAAGCTCTGATTCGCAGGGGCTATCTTTCTAAATTCGCTCAGAAAGACAACAACGTTGAAAACTTTCCGCCCCGAGGGGGGTTAATAAGCGTCAAGAGTGGTCATCCAAGTCGCAAGACTCTGAATACATGGCTAACCTCCACTCCATTCATGGAAGCCTGATGGGTGGAAAATCCAACTCCTCCCGCAAAGATTTTGTCAAGAAAGTCAACTCCATAAATAACATCACACCAGGCAAAAGCACCGGGGTCCCGATATCTTTCTCCGACAAGGACTTAGAAGGTGTCCGAACACCTCATTGCAACGCATTGGTTATAAACCTTTGCATGGTGAATCATGAGGTACACCGCATCCTGATTGGCAACGGCAGCCCAGTAAACATACTCTTGATGGCCACATTCGAGGCTCTCAAGCTCTCCCGAGACTGACTCAAGTCAGCCAGTTATACGCTCCGCAAATTCTCAGGTGTGCATGTTCAAGTAAAAGGAGTCATCACACTTGATGTGACAGCAGGGAAAGTCCCCGCTATTCGAACGGAAACTCTGGATTTTATGGCAGTCAATGTCAAAGCCGCATACAACACGTCCCCGCTATTCGAACGTAAGCATTGGACTTTATGGTAGTCGATGTCAAAGCCACATACAACGCTATATTTGGTTGTCCCGGCCTAGCGGCCTTCCATGCAGTTGCTTCCACCTTCCACATGAAAATGAAGTTCTCAACAACGGCTAGTGTAGGCCAAGTTGTAGAGAGCCAACAGGCAGCATGAGCATGCTACACCGCTACAATGGAAGGCTCGGTTCTCCCCCTCGATGTCATAGATCTACCGCCAGAAAGCAGTCACAATAATTTTAAGACTATAAACAAGCTTGAAGCCACTACCATAAACAATTCTACCAAGAACTTCCAAACCTGCGAAATCATCTCTCACCAGGTCCAAACTCATTCTCTTCATAACACAGTAATAACCCTGTATCCCTCGCCCGAAGCCACTCTGCTTATTCAATGGAGACAAATACTTATGCCTAAACACATTGGCGCATCAAAAGATTTCTCTTTCTCTATGCAAAATAATGGAGACCTCCCTCCAAAACAGGCAAGTCCAGGTAAGGTCTACCAAGTTGTTCGCCTAACGGCTCATCAACTTGAAGACCCAGGGAGGAAGGACATATCATTAGGGACATAGAAAGTGGAACACCATGCAAAGGTCTACCAAGTTGTCCTCTGTTAGTAGTATTAGCAAATTTTCTCAATTTGTAATAACGGTCAACGGATCTATATAATGAGTTGAGTGTCAAACTTATACACAAAAACGACACAAAAAACTTGTTAAAAGCTTCCTACAAGACGGGTTCGGAGTCCATACCCATGGCTCGAAGATACTCTAGCAATTTGCAATGAAGCAATTTCAGAGTGCGCTTCACCATTCGATCTACTTCTGCAATTCGTTAGCGCCTCCAAAATTGGTTTGGAGTCCACACCAATGGCTCGAAGATACTCTGGCAATTTGCAAAGAATCAAATTCAGAGTGCGCTTTGCCATCTGCTCCTGCAACCTGTTAATACTGAAACTAACAAGTTCGGAATCCATACCCATGGCTCGGAGTTACTTTAGCAACCTGCAATTAAGAATGTTCAGAGTTCAACTCGCATTCGATCTGTTCCTAAAACTAGTTAAAATTCCTTGAAAACAGATTAGAAGGTCCAAAATTGTGGATCGCAGTTACTCCAGTATCACTTGTAAAAGCAACACTTAGAGTTCAACTCTCCACTCGAGGTGACTCTAAAAATTTGTCGGAGGCCTCATACAGCAAGTTTGGAAAATGACTCTCCCTCAGAGTTGCTCCTACAACTAGCTGAGTTCAAGGCGGAGAAATTCTAAACTCTGTCACACACAGTGGACAGTTCGTTAGCTATATGTAATAGATTTGAGGCCCTGTTATTTAGCTACAAAGAACCCAGTCGATGGTGCATCAACCTTGACAGCAAGGATCAAGCATATGAATATATTTCATCAAAAATCACAAAACTATTGCAAACCCATATGTTCAGATCCAGTACCACTACAAATATCTACAAATACAAAATGGCAAGTCCAGAGTCTAACTCTCCCCAAGAGCAGCCCATACAACTAGCCAACCCCCAAGACGACGAATCACAGGACAAGACACCGGCACGTAGAATACTTCTTAATCCACAAACTAGAAGTCTCATTACAATAATAAAATTACAATGAGTCTATGTTTCATGTCTCGGAATCGCTACCAAAAGTCCTGCGAACACTGTACAACAAACTGTCATGCAAGTAGTTCTTCCAGCTACACATTGGAGAGGTGCTCTACTTAAGAGAAACAAACCTCTTCACCAGTCTCCTACCAGCTAACAACTCCATAAGGGTGCCTCAACTCTTGATGAAGAAATTCAAGACAAGTATTCCTTAGGCGGGCAAGCTCCAGGTTTATCCGATCATTTTCACATGTACAAGCTCCAACTCCATCTTGCTTAAAGTACTGTGCGAACGGAAGAATCCCAACTTCGTCAAGCACTACGTATCGCGAAGGAAAGCAAGTTCAATGCCCCGAGGACCTTGTTTGATGTACACAACTATTTATCGACAAAGAGAAGAATGGAACCACTACAACGCTGCACAAACACAAGTGACTTCACTTCCATATTAAGAAGATTCAGAACACCCAAAACTCATTCGCTCTAAAAATGAGTTCGGCACTACACGCGCCACTTGAGTTCCTCCGGCCGACAACTCGTTAACATCGAGCAATGAGTTCGACGCCTTGCACTTCGCTTAAGCACCATCAAGAACTTGTTGGCTCCAAACAATGAGTTCAGCGCCCAGCTCTCTACACAAGCTCCACCAAATAGTTCGTTGGCTCCAAACAACGAGTTCAACGTTCCGCTCACTGATTAAGCTCCATCAACAACGAGTTCAACGTCTTGGACTTCGCTCAAGCTCCACCAAACAACTCGTTGGCTCCAAACAACGAGTTCAATGCTCTGCTCACTGCTTGAGCTCCATCAATAACTTATTCGCTCAAAACAACAAGTTCAACACCATGGTCTTCGCTCAAGCTTCATCAACAACTCGTTGGCCTTAAACAATAATTTCAATGCCTTGGTCTTCGCTCAAGCTCCACCACATACCTCGTTGGCTCCAAACAATGAGTTCAACGCTTCACTCACCGCTTAAGCTCCGTCAACAACTTGTTTGCTCTAAACAACGCGTTCAATGCCTTGATCTTCACTCAGGCTTCATCAACAACTCATTGGCTCCAAACAACGAGTTCAATGCTCCCCTTACTGCTTGAGCTCCATAAATAAATTGTTGGCTCCAAACAACGAGTTCAACACCTTTGCCTTTGCTCAAGCTCCATCAACAACTCATTGGCCCCGAACTACGAGTTCAATGTCTTGGTCTTCGCTCAAGCTCCACCAAATAGCTCGTTGGCTCCAAACAATGAATTCAGCACTCCGCTCACCGCTTGAGCTTTGTCAACAACTTGTTGGCTCCAAACAACGCATTCAATGCCTTACTCTTCGCTCAGGCTTCATCAACAAGTCGTTGGCTCCAAACAACGAGTTCAACACTCCACTCACCGATTGAGCTCCATCAACAACTCGATGGCTCCAAACAACGAGTTCAATGTCTTGGACTTTGTTCAAGCTCCACCAAATAACTCGTTGGCTCCAAACAACAGTTCAATGCTCTTCTCACCGCTTGAGCTCCATCAATAACTTGTTGGCTCCAAACAATGTGTTCAACACCTTGGTCTTCGCTCAAGCTCCATCAACAACTCATTGACCCCGAACTATGAGTTAAATGCCTTGGTCTTCGCTCCAGCTCCACCAAATAACTCGTTGGCTCCAAACAACAAGTTCAGTGCTCTGATTGCCACTTGAGCTCCATCAACAACTTGTTGGCTCCAAAAAATGAGTTCAATGCCTTGCTCTCCACTCGGGCATCATCAACAACTCGTTGGCCCCGAAAAATAAGTTCAACGCCTTGGTCTTCGCTCAAGCTCCACCCAATAGCTCGGTGGATCTAAACAACGAGTTTAACACTCTGCTTACCGCTTGAGCTCCATCAATAACTTGTTGACTCCAAACAACGAGTTCAACACCTTGGTCTTCACTTGAGTTCCATCAACAACTCATTGGCTCCGAACAACGAGTTCAATGCCTTGGTCTTTGCCCAAGCTCCACCAAATAGCTTGTTGGCTCCAAACAATGAGTTCAACGCTCCACTCACCGTTTGAATTCCATCAACAACTCATTTGCCCCGAACAACGAGTTCAATGCCTTGGGCTTCGCTCAAGCTCCACCAAACAACTCGGTGGCTCCAAACAACCAGTTCAATACTCTACTCACTGCTTGAGCTCCATCAATAACTTGTTGGCTCCAAACAACGAGTTCAACGCCTTGGTCTTCGCTCAGGCTCCACCAAATAGCTCGTTAGCTCCAAACAATGAGTTCAATACCTTAGTCACCGCTCGAGCTCCATCAACAACTCATTGACTCCAAACAACGAGTTCAATGCTCCGCTCTTTGCTCGAGCTCCATAAACAACTCATTGGCTCCAAACAACGAATTCAATGTTCTATTCACTGCTTGAGCTCCGTCAACAACTTGTTGGCTCCAAGCAACGAGTTCAATGCCTTGCTCTTCGCTCAGGCCGTTAACAACTCGTTGATCCCAAACAACGAGTTCAATGCTCTGCTCTCCGTACAAGCTCCATCAATAACTCGTTGACTCCAAATAATGAGTTCGATGCCTTGCTTTTCGCATGAGCTCCCTCAACAACTCATTGACTCCAAACAATGAAACAGTGCCCGCTACTTGATCGAGTCCTTCTGAAGACTCCTCATCTTCGTACAATAGGCTCGGCATCCAATGCCAGTGTTGTAGAACCCCGTATTTTCAAATATTATTTTTATATTTGAAAATGAATTTAAATTTATTTTTGGAGATTTAATGAATATTATCAGAAAATTTATCTTTGTACACGTGCAAAACACGTGCAAATGCTTTTATGAGAAGTGTGAAAATTTAGTTTTCTTTATGAAAAATCTTTATCTAATATTTGAGATTTAATTAGTATTTTTCCAGATTTTTCTGAAATTTATTGGAGCTATTTGCAATTTTTGAGAAAGGAAGGACCTTTTTGTAAAATTGACAATTTTAAGGGTTAAAGTGCAAAATGTGATTTCTGGACGTTTTGAACAGTATCAATGGGATTTAGAAGTATATTTTCTCTTAAGTCCCAATTTAAATAAATTTTGATGGAATTTTCAAGAATAGAATCATATGTACAAGTTGTATTTTGGAAAGGACTGTTTTACAAAATTGGGTAAAACCCTAAATCTATTATCCGGCATATTTAAAAGAAATTTCTCCAGCCGTCATTTACAATACACAGAATTTTGGAGATTTACTTTGGTGGAGAAAGAAGTTTTTGGATCTAGCAAGGAGGAAAGTTTTTCGTGGATCTTCTCTAAATCAAGGTGAGTGACATTTGTTTGTGTTGTTGTTTGATTTTGTGAATGATATGGAATTGTTTGTTTTGATTTATGTGAATGACATCGTTTAGCTTTATTTCGTCATATGAATGATATGATCCTTGTATTGTGATGTGAATGTATATGAACCATTGTTATTGTTGGACCATATTTGTGAAACTTATGGATATTGAGTAGATCTTGAGTTATGAGATTATATTGTTTGAAAACATGTTAAGAATTGATCATGGTTGTGATCGGATGGTGAACATCTGGATCTGGAGTATACAAATCAGATTTTGATCTTAGTTGTGAAAGGAAATTAGTTTTGAGAAACCCTAATGGAAAGATTAGTGATTATGGATCTTGAGAATTGAATTTCGACATTTGGGTGATTGAGAAATGTATCCTTAATGGAGATTAATTGAGGTTTGATTATTTTGCCTGAGAACGAACTATATTTCGTGAACAATGAATCTTTAGAACTCCAATTTGGATTTTGTATTTAGACCTAAAATAAGAAAACTGTAGGCCGACAGTCGACTGGCCTACTATGCAGTCGACTGGTACAACTCTACTGATGCACCTTCAGTCTTTGGAGAAGCGTTCTGGACAGTCGACTTGACTCTTAGCAGTCGTCTGATCCACTGAGATTTATTTTTGTAAAATGTGTTCTGGACAGTCGACTTAGACTACTGTCAGTCGACTGGTCCACTGAGAAATATTTTGTTCAGTCCTTTTCGGGACAGTCGACCATTAACCTTTTTAAGTCGACCGATGACTTTTAAGTCGACTATTATGACTTAGTTTATTTTCATGAAATTTTGGATATTTGATCTCTGGACAGGCGACTGGTCTACGGTACAGTCGACTGGTACTGAAGGATCTTCGTAATCTTTAGTGATATTTCGAATGATTAGTTTTCAGATAATTCAGTCTATATTTGATCTGCGATTCAGTATTTGATTTTGAGATATTCAGTTATGAATATGATTTTGAGATATTCAGTTGAGCCACTTTCGTTTAGTGGAATTTGTTAGACTTTTGAGTTTGAGTCTCTAGAGGTAGGTGACCCTAGTATACCAGTGTTGAGATATTTGTTGAGTTATTTTGTTGAGGCCCGCCCGTTGAGGCATTTCAGTCATTCAGTTTCGAATTATCCCGGTAGGGTACACCGACTCTAGGAGATTTTGTTGATTAATTCAGTAACCCGAAAATATTAAGGACAAACATTAGTAGTGTTATGACGAATGGGAACATGAGTTATGCACCTCAGTATGACTTTAGATGCGAGAATTAATCTCCTGAATTATCCAAGGGATTTACTTGAGATGTGAGACCTATCTCCGGAATTATCCAGGTTGACTGCCTGAGATGTGAGATATTTCTTCGGAATTATCCAGGTAATTACTTGAGATGTGGGATTGATCTCCGGGATTATCGGAGTCGAGGCGACACTTGTGGGGTATTCATGTGATGATGTGTTTATGTCTAGATGTGAGATGATCTCCGGAATTATCCAAGTGGTCACTTGAGATGTGGGATCAATCACGGAATTATCGGGCATGGGCTAATCCTCATAGTTTATCTTTATCTCTTAGTAATCATCGTAGTCTGCATACAGCATTTGTGTTTTCTTGATTCATTTCCATGCATTTGGTTTTACTGATTTCCACACTTGACATTCGGTTTTCGTATCACCCGTTTTCACTTCTTGTTACTTGTTATTTTGGTATATTTGGTTTACTACCTTTTGTTGAGAATATCATGATTTATGTTCATTTACGTTGCTTGTTTGATTTTATGTCACTCACACCATTTATGGCTGACCCCATTAGTTTTGGGGGTTAGGGACTCTCTCTAGCCTCACATGTTGCAGGTTAATGCTTAAAGTTGGAGATGGAATGCTTAAGTTGGTTTTGAGATATATTTGACGCATAAGAGATTTGTATAAATTTGTATTAGCAGTGTTGAGACAAATTGGTATTGTAAATAAAGAAATTATTGAGTTGAGTTTGTTTGAATTCCACTGTGATTTGTAATAGTTGTTGTAATAAATGTTGAAAACTTTAGTGGTGTTGTTTGTGTTATTATTACAATTGAAGTGGATTGCTGGGAATGTGCCACGTATTTTCTAAGCTCTTATATTAGAAATTCGGGGCGCTACAAGTGTCATGCCCCATTTTCCAAAAAGAGAATACAGAATACGGATATGTGACTAAGCCCAGCGAATGATTTTCATATTCCATAAGCTGTGAAGATCTTTACAACATTTCACAAGAAAAATTAGGGTCAAAAGTAAGAGAAGTCAACCACGCATGCATAGATGAATCCGAATACCAACAGGAATTTACTTGAAACCAAATTTAATAATCTCAAATAAACCAGATCTGAACAAGTCAATAATCTTGGGTCATACCACCCAATATAAAATTATCCAAGTAACAGATACATTTATTCAAATAAGCAACAGGAAATAATAATAGCAAAAACTCCAGCATCTAGAATCTCAGATCACCTACTCCATCTGGATCTGATATCCAAAATCTAAAATTTAATAAATTATAGGAAGAGAAAAAAGAAAACAAACTCCCGTCAATGCAAGTTACGGGCCGCTTGTAGTGCAGGCACAAGTACATGGATAAAATAAACAAAATCGAATAACAGCAGAAACAAACATAGTATGATATAGGAAAGTCTACAGAATAGGATAACTAACATGAATCATGAAACAAAATCAAGTAACAAGATATACTAACATAGTACAGGTAACATGTATCAAGTGTCAAGTGTCATGCAAGGAAGTAAACAGGTGTACAGATGAACAGGTAAACAGGTATACAAGTATACATGTACAGGTAAGCATGTAATAGGTGTCATTTTATGTCAAGTCAAGTCTTGTATAATTACTATCTAGGTAGCACTTCATGCGTCCCAAACTTTTACCACATGGTTGGTACATTCAAACAGTTACGTTTAGATTTCGTAGTGGAGTACATAGGGTCGTGTACTCAGGTATCTGGTAAAAAGGCAGAGGAATAGGTATCATGTAACAGGTAAACATGCATCAGGTAGGACTACGTCCCCTCCAAGTACACCCTATCGTAGGAAGTATGTAGTTGGGTAACAGGTGGGAAACACGGGCCCCCTTCTAAGTACACCCTCTCATAAGTAAGTATGTAGTCAGGAATCAGACAACAGAATCACATGTTAGGTAATCATATCGCAGGTAATAGATAATCAGGTAATCAGGTGGGGAATACGGGCCCCTTCCAAGTACACATTTCTATATTTTCCACTGCTAGATCTTTTCCTTAACCTCTGCTTGGTTATTTATTATTATTATCAAACAGGCATGTACGTGTGACAAACAGGGCAAGAATAACATGGCATGAACAAGTAATAGGTTCAGGTTGAAAGATAAACATGTACAGGTGAAAGACAACTCATAAAAGGATATAATAACGAAAATTCTAGTTCACAACAGCATGACTGCACTGCACTAAATTTAGAATTCCCGTTGGTACAAAAGTGCAAACTTGGATCCGTCAGAAAATCTGGAAAATAAACTCTCGACCGAATCAAGCAAATATATATGAGTCATAGGGTATTTCACAACAACAGGACTCAAAATAGATTTGTATCCAGAAAACATGTTCAGCCAGAAATCAGAAGTTTCTATTCATAATCAGGAAAACAACAAAAAAACTTACTAGTTAAATCCACAAAAAATCTGGTGTATTCCCTAATATGTTTAGTATCAGAAAATAAAGTTTTATAATTTTCCAACATCAATAGAATAGTCAATTAAAATCAGCAAGCAGTAAGGTACAACAGTTTTGTAAATTTGGAATCATAAACACAACAGTACTAAAGCAGCAATATCTGACAAAATATAAATCAAAATCCAAATCCGTTAAAAGGGTGATAAAATAGATGCATTAGGATAAAATTCATATTCATAAAGTTTTTATAAACAACAAATATAATCAGGTCGAAATTATGTATCTTTACTGAACAGTATGAAAATTTTGCATGTATAGTAATTGTTCACATGCACAAAATGGTTTATAAAAGTTATCAATTAAATCCATAAAAGTTAGGGGTTATTCCTAATCAAGTCTAGATGTACTCAGAAAAATATCAAAATATTATCTTTAACATCAGTAGAAAAATAATTAACCATACAGAATTCATATAAGAATGGATCTAGAATTTTAAATACATCTGTAGTAAAATGGTCATAACTTGCAACTCATAAATCGAAACTGAGATCTGTCAGAAAATCTGGAAAGTAGACAGAATTCTCTATAATTCCCATTCACAAATAATTTTCATATACTGAGCTTAATAGGGTCTAAAATACTGAACAAAAATGAGGAATCGACAAAACAGAAAATATCCTTCATGCACAAAATTAACTAGATCAAACGAAACTCATCCAAAACATAACCAAACGTGAAATAGGGTGTACTAGATGTCCAAGCAACATGGTATAAGGTATTTAGCAAGTCTACAACAAGTTATACTACATCGAACACATCATGCATACAAGATCACACAACAAATCATGAATCACGAACAACATGCATGTATACAACAAGAAGTGGTTATCCCTAAGTTATTTCATGTCATATGTGTCATGAGGCAACTACAGGCCGGTCAACATAATAAAGACAAGATATAACAGGGGTTTTTACACAAGAATTGTCTTTAGAACACAACTACACTACAGACGGTATTTAGTACTTGTATTACACAATAGAAAGAATACTTGCCTTATAGACGACGGCAGAAATGATGCAAATAGCGAGAATAACGGGAACGAATTCCCGGGCACGAACATAAACACGAACAAAGCGAACACGAACAAGATCACGAGCATAATCGGACGGCTAGATCCAAGAGATCAAGATCAAGATGATCGGATTAGATCGGACGGCCAGATCATGACTAATCGGATGATTAGATGATCAAGATCGGATGGCTGGAGATCAAAGGAGGCTTTGATGATGAAGATCATGATCGCGATCACGATGGTGATCAGACGGCCCAAACTCAAAGGTCAAATCTTTTGATCAAACAGCAATGGGGCATGAGCGGTGTCAGGCGGCGCGACTGGGGTGGCACAAGGACGAGGGCAGCGGTGAGGGAGCATTGGGGAGGGCTTACGGTGGCCAGGGGACAGGACAAGAGGGGGAGGCGCTACTGCTGATGGTGTTGCTATTGTCGATGGAAGGAAAGCACAGGCGGCTGTGTCATGGTGGGGTCGCGATAGGGAGGAGGACGGCCCAGGGATGGAGCTGTTGCTGACGTCATGACTGGAAGGTGGGGACAATGCAAGGGGGACAGCGGGCTGGCGCTGCGGGGAGGTGCGAAGGGCTGGCATCGGCTGTTGTTCTGTGAACGGAGGAACAAAGCATGGGGAGCGCACTGCGGCTTCGGGCTGAAGGCGGCAGGGGGTAGGGAGCGGCACCGGGGTCGCTGTCGTGGGTGGCACGACACAGGAGGGTAGCGCCGTGCTCTTGCTGCTGTCGTGGCATCGAGACTGTCATCGCTGCTAGCTGAAGGAGCTGCTATCGTGCGGCGTGACACAGGAACGAGGGTGAACGGGAGAGAGGGGGAGAGCAGGGTAGAGGGTAGAGAGATGGGTTCGAGAGAGTAGGAGATGAAGAGGCTCGAGAGCGGCTAGGGTTTTCTGAGGATGAACGGGGGGGGGGGGGGAATATAGCATATATATTTATATAGTGTATATGCACACAGGCAGAATTAGGGTTTAGGTGATACACGGCTTGGGGTAAATATGGGCTAACGGGTTACGGGTAGTATGTTGGGTATTGGGTTAGGGGTTGGGGTGTTATAGAGTATTAATTAAATGGGTTATATATGCTAACGGGTTTTGGTCATAAATCCAATAGAAAATAATTATAAAAATATTAGATAAGTTAAAGTATGTTTAGGCTAAAAATAAAGCAATAATAATAATAATAATAACAATATTAATAATTAGAATAATGATAAAATAATGATAATAATAATAATAATAATAATAATAATAATAATAATAATAATAATAATAGTAGTAGTAGTAGTAGTAGAAATAGTAATAGTAATAGAAATCAAAGTAATAATAACAGGGTATAAGATTTGTATTACAATATGAAAATCATAAAAAATAGTTACAAATAAAATTATTGATCAAAAATAAATTTTAATTGAAGAACCAACAATACATTTTGACAAAAGAATTTGAAAGCGGGAAAAATAAATTACAAAAATTTTAAACACAGAAAATACGTATTTGGGGGAAACAAGGGTTACAGCCAACCTAAAATTGTCTCTATGAAATTCGCTGGGCGCAAACAGCAAGTTCGACATCCAACTTCGTCTTCGAGTTACCCCTACAAGCTTGCTGGACGAGAACAACAAGTTGAAACATCTGACTTCGTCAAAGAGTTGCCTCTCCAAACTTGTCGGGATCAAACGACAGTTTCTACATCAACTCTATCTCAGAGTTGTCTCTAAACTTGTCGGGATCAAATGGCGGTTTCTACATCAACTCCATCTCACCGTTGTCTCTAAACTTGCCGGGATCAAACGACAGTTTCTACACTAACTCTATCTCAGAGTTGTCTCTAAACATGCCGGGATCAAACGGCAGTTTTTACATCAACTCCATCTCAGAGTTGTCTATAAACTTGCCGGGATCAAATGATAGTTTCTACATCAACTCTATCTTAGAGTTGTATTTAAACTCGCCGGGATCAAATGGTAGTTTATACGTCCAATTCCATCCAAGAATTGCCTCTACAATCTTGCTGGGCACAAATAGTAAGTTCAAACTTTCAAACTCCATCTCAGAGTTGCCTCTTTATAACTTGCTTGTACCGAACATCAAGATCAACGTTCAACTCCGTCACAGAGATGTCTCTCCAAGCTTGTCAGGATCAAACGACAAGTTCAACACAAACTCCGTCTTAGAGTTGTCTCTACAAACTCGTTGGGATCAAACAGCAAGTCTGCAATAGCTCTTCTAGGTCAACTATAAATAAGATCCAACGATCAAAGCACTCAGCTCTTAGACTGACAGAACATTCGTCCAACGATGAAATGCTTGGTCGATAAAAGAGTGGTTCACCAAAACGAGCAATGAGATTTGTGATACAACAAGCAATGACTCAACAAAAGAGCGATTCAATGAGGCAAAACCATTCAATGAACACTCAGTGTGCGAAAAATCTCCAGACTGCACTCGACAGAATGATTTGATAAGCACAAAAAATGCCGCAATTCACCAAAAAGATTCTTTCATCCATAAATCGAGGGATATGAAGTAAAAACTTGGTATACACATATAAATACAATTATATGAAAATCAAAGTCCAAAAAATCCCTAACAAATGCTCACGGGTTCAAAAGAAGAGGAAAAGAAAATTATGGGTTCAGGTCGAGTTCAAGTTCGCAACAAATCCATAAAAATCAAAGAGTTTAAGGCAGCGGGTTGCAGGTATGGATCCAAACTTGAAACTCGCAACCCTCCTCCATCTCTGCTTCTTCTTCTTTATTAAAAAACAGAGCCCAAAATAAAGCTCGAAACCTCTGTCGACCAAGACACAGCACGCCCAAGTCCCGAAGCTCCACGACTTGCGACTATAGCTTGACAATCCGTTCGCAGCTCGGTAGCACAAAAGCCTCATAGTTCGAACAAATAGCAAGAGCTCCATAGCTCAACCAAATAGCAGGAGCTCCATAGCTTGACCAAACAGAGACAATGGCTTGACAATGCGCTCCTAGCTCGACAGCGGAGAAGCCCCATAGCTCAGCGAGCATGAGGATACCCCTTAGCTCGCCAACTCCTGTAGCTTAACAGTGACGATCCCCATAGCTCGGCAAAACATCTCGATCGCAGCTCCACCTGCATAGCTCGATAGCTATGAAGCTCAACGAGGGAAGAAGAAGCTCCACAGCACGACGTTAAAGCTTGACCGATTGAAAGCTCAATGGAGACACATCACCTCGACCAAGCTACGTAGCTCGACTGGTTGGAAGTTCAACGACAAAAAACAGAGCTCACCCAAAAAACAGATCCCGACCAAACCCACTGTTCAGCGGGGGTGATAGCTCAGCAAAAATTTATAGCTCGGTGTCCCTGGTAACTCAACGAAGATCAATAGTTTGACGAAGATCGATAGCTCGACGAGGATCAAGATTATAGCTCACCAGAGCTACTAATTGGATGAAGATCAATGGCTCGGCAAAAAACTGTGGTCGACAAAGCCATTTCTCGCCCAATATCCATAGCTAGACGAAAGACTTGGTCGACGAAGCTCCGAAATCCAAGGAAAATTAGCCATAGCTTGGCTAACGCCCCGACCCCTAGCTCAGATAATTTTTATACAATTTATAAGACAAATTAGATACCATGTTGACCGAAATCAACACCTCACAACCAGCATACCATGTTGTCTTCTCTGAACATGTGGCCCCCCCACTCCACTTACATATCAACTATTCAATCCAGATAACCAAATCATGAAATCCATTCATTCATTTACCATATTTACTAATATAGTGCAGGATCTCCTTTTTAGCCGATGTGGAGCATCTGCTTTTTCCATCCGCCCTCTCTGGGCAACCACAATCCGCCGACTGGGTATATATAGTTTTGCCAGACTAATCATAATAAGCAACCACAGTCTGCCGACTGGGTCTATAGTCCAGAGTGAATCGCCGCAGCCAACCCACCGCCCGACTATAAGACATGCCCCACACTCCCCCTAGCTCAGACAATTTTTATACAATTTATAAGACAAATTAGATACTATGTAGTACAGCTGCCCACCACAGGCTGCCTCTCAAAAGTTGATTAACCGATTAGGTGACTCTTGATCATAGGCTATATTATTTATATTATATTTTAATCCAGTTTTTCTTCCGATATGGTACTATTTTAACATACCTTACCTTTTTTACTCCTTACCGTGAGAAGTCAGCAATGCTGAAGGGAGGAGGTGGGCCCTCATTGTGAAGCCACGTCAACATGGCATGTTGACCGAAATCAACACCTCACAACCAGCATACCATGTTGTCTTCTCTGAACATGTGGGCCCCCCACTCCACTTACATATCAACTATTCAAATATACATATCCAGATAACCAAATCATGAAATCCATTCATTCATTTACCATATTTACTAATCCTGCATATATTACCAACCATCTATTTTCACTTTTTCAAACTATTTTATATATATACTTATATATACTCTTTAAAAATTTCGGGGTGTTACATCGGCAAAATGGTCGGTCGAGCTATGGGGTCGCTCATAGCGCTCGCGAGCCGTCGGATCGCCCAGGCATTCGTGCCTCCACGATATGGAGGCTCAAGATTGAGCCACGTTGTCTCATTTCTTCACCCGCTCCGCTCAATCCTCTGCCATTCGATTTCACTCAGAGGGCGAGCTCCTCCCTGATGAGCGCTACAGATTGCGCCACGTCCCACAGATCACAACGATTAGATCTGAGCCCCTCGACTGCATTAGCGCGCGAGTCCCCCGTGATGAACACTACCGATCGCGACAAAAAGCGTGCTGGGGTATGATTATTTATTAAAAATCCCTTAAAATCATTTAAAATTCGAAATTAATTAAAATCAGAAAATAATTATGTAAAATTTGGAAAATTTATTTAGAATTTCCAAAAAATAATTAAAATTGGATTTATTAATTATAAAATTCGAAAAAGTGATTTTAAAATTGGGAAAAGTTTCAGAAAATTCTAGAAAATCCAGGAAGACATTCACTGCCTTCAGAAGCAACTAATCACTTCTAGGTATCTCCAAGCACCCTGACAGCCAAGATTGCATTTCAGAGTCCAAAAATAAGGCGTACTACTCCCCGAAAACCAAGAAAATTGCCTTCCGAGAGTGGGGGGCTTATGATAACGATAAAAATCGAGGCAAATCCGGGTCGTACGATTCCAACACAAATCTCAAAACTTCTACAGGCAGATTAATCATAATGGGACTCCTTAACAGGTCCGAGCCTTCTCCAAGCTCCTCTACAAGACATGGGCTTCTTCCAAGCCCATAAAAAGTGACAGACTAGGCTCAGTAGGAGAGACACCCAGCCCATGAAGGCTAGGAGTCAAATCTCTTATCTCCATAACAAAAGAACTTATCTCTAGAGGGGAGGAACATAAAGGAGATAAGGAATTTATATCAATCCAACAGATTCGGATCGATCTCTTGATATGTTTCTCAAGCCTATAATACCCTTCCCCCTCCACAGTCAGAAGGTAATCAACAAATCGCCAGTTTCTCTCTCAAAATCTTTTTCTGTCTCTGGTTTTGACTTGAGCGTCGGAGGGTCTGTCTCTGGAGCCACCCCCCTGTGTTTCATGCTTTTTGTAGGTCCATCGATCGCATCAGTAACCATGGGATTCAGATCACGATGGTCAGTCAACGATCCAGATTCAATCTCAGGAGCTCTAACCGCATTTCACGACAAAGATCAAATGTCAGATTTTTAGTAGTTTACATTAAATAAGAACTCCCTAGCTGTTTGCTCCCACACCAAAATAAGCAGCAACACATGCAAATGGATGTATGTGTAGAAAAAATCAACTGGTTTGGATGTCATTCACCCATGCATCATATGAGTCCAATTTGTTGTTCGATTTGTATTACTGTTGAAATCGTTCATTTTTCAATCACATGATGCATGAGTGAATGACCTCCAAACCACTTGATTTTTCTACACATACATCTATTAGCATGATAAACATGATGGATGAAGTGGATCTTTCATAAGGGTCCCACCATGTAAGTATAAACACTTTGTATGACGACAATTTCCTCATACTCCTTACGAGGCTCACTTTTCTTTGTTCGAAATGAGTATTGTGAGTCTCATATTTTTATAAGAAAATTTTTCTCATACAGAGTGATTATACTCACTTGGTGGGGTCCGTATGGAAGATCCACTCCATCTATCATGTTTATCATGCTAACAGATGTATGTGTAGAAAAAATCAAGTGATTTGGGGATCATTCACTTATCCATCATGTGGGCCCAATTTGTGGTTCGATTTGTATTACTATTGAAATCGTTAATTTTTTAACCACATGATGCATGGGTGAATGACCTCTAAACCATTTAGTTTTTCTACACATACATCCATTAGCATGATAAATATGGTAGACGGAGTGAATCTTCCATAAGAGCCCCACCAAGTGAGTATAATCACTTTGTATGAGGAAAATTTCCTCAAACTCTATATGAGGCTTACTTTTCTCATTAGAAATGAGTAATGTGAGCCTCATATTTCTATGAGGAAATTTTTCTCACACAAAATGTTTATACTCATTTGGTGTGATCCTTATGGAAGATCCACGCAATTCATTATGTTTATCATGTAAATGAATGTATGTGTAGAAAAAATTAAGAGGTTTGGAGGTCATTAACCCATGCATCATGTGAGTCCAATTTGTGGTTTGATTTGTTTTACTATTGGAATTGTAGAACCCCGTATTTTCAAATATTATTTTAATTATTTGAAAATGAATTTAAATAATTTTTGAGGATTTAAATAAATATTTTCTAAGAAATTTATCTTTTGTACACGTGCAAAACACGTGCAAATGACTTTTCAGAAGTTTGAAAAATTAAGTTTTCTTTATGAAAAATCATTATTTATTATTTGAAGATTATTTAGTATTTTTCCAGATTTTTCTAAAATTAATTAGTACTATTTGCAATTTTTGAGAAAAGAAGGACTTATTTGCAAAAGTGACATTTTGAGGGTTGAAGTGCAAAATGCATTTGCTGGGCATTCCGATCAGTAATTGCTGAGGTTTGGAAATATATTTTTCTATTAGATCCTAATTTAAATGATATTTGGTTTAATTTACAAGAAAAGGATTATATATGTGAGATGTACTTTTGGAAAGGATTATTTTGTAAAGTGGGAATAAAACCCTAATATTCTATCCGACATATATAAGAGAAATTCTCTTTCAGCCGTCATTGTAAAAGAATACAGATTTTTGGTGATCTGGATTTTGAAGAACAAAGGAGGATTCTTGGATCTAGCGAGGAGGAGCTTTTGTGGATCTTTTCTTCAAATCAAGGTGAGTGGTTTGTTTTGTTTTGCTTTGCTTTGTTGTTTTGATTGATGAATGACGTGAGACCTTCGTTATGCTTGTTCGTGACCATTATGCCATTACTTTGTTAGTCTCGTTGTATATATGACATGGATCTTTAATTTGGATATGGATGATGAGAACTCTTAGTGTTATTTGGATCATGACGATAGAAATATTAAGATTTGTTGAGGATATGTTGATTGTGAGATCGTATTGTTGGGAGACATACTAAGAATTGATTGTGTCATGATCAGATGATAAACATCTAGATCCGATGGTAGTAGTTCAGATTTTGATTAAGTTATGAAAGAAGTTTTGTTGAGAAAAACCCTAATCCAAGGATTAAGAGTTTAGATCATGAGGATATGAGATTTGAGTATTTGATTGATTGAGAAATGTATCCATGATGGAGATTATTGAGAGTTGTTTATTAGCCTGGATACGATTGATTTTACGTTCAGTGAATCTTTAGAAAACTCCAGTTTGATTTGTGTTCAGACCTATCTTTTAGGAATCTGTAGCCGACAGCCGACTGTCTTGCGAAGCAGTCGACTGGTAAGCCTACTGTGTATTTTTGAGTCTTGAGATTTGTTCGGGACAGTCGACCTAGACTGAGGTCAGTCGACTGATCCTCTGTTTGTGATTTTGTTCAGTCCTTTCGAGACAGTCGACCTATGACCCTTCAGTCGACTCAAATACTTAGAATATTTTTGATGAGAATTATTTGTTTTTGTCTCGGGGCAGTCGACTGACCCCTTGGTAAGTCGACTGATTATGCCTTAGTTTATTTTTGAGAAATGTTGGATTATGTCCTCTGGACAGTCGACTGATCTGATATGCAGGCGACTAATCCTGAAGGAACTTTGTATTTGATTTGAGATATTTTGTTTAGTGTTTGATGTTGAGATGTTCCGTTAAGAACATGATTTTGAGATATTTTGTTGAGCCACTTGTTTAGTGGAAATTTGTTCAGATATTTGTTTTTGAGTCTCTAGAGGTATGTGACCCTAGTATACCGGTGTTGAGATATTTGTTCAGTTATTTGTTGAGGCCCTTTGAGGCACATTTTCAGTATTCAGATTTTTAGTCTGGTAGGGTACACTACTCTAGGAGATTTGTTCAGTAACCCAAATTGATAAGGACAGGCATTAGTAGTATCATGACGAATGAGAACATGAGTTATGCACCTCAGTATGGCTTTTGATGTAGGACTTAATCTCCTGAATTATCCAAGTAATTAACTTGTGATGTGTGATTTATCTCCGGAATTATCCAGGTAGTTAACCTGAGATGTGAGGTACTTCCCCGGAATTATCCAAGTAATTATCTTGAGATGTGGGATTGACCTACGGAATGATCGGAGTCGAGGCGACACTTTTGGGGTATTATTGTGATGATGAGTCTATGTTTAGATGTGGGATGATCTCCTGAATTATCCAGGAAATATACCTGTGATGTGGGATCAATCTCCGGAATGATCAAGCATGGGCAAATTATCATAGTTTATCTTCATCTCTTAGTAGTCATCGTTGTCAGCATGTAGTCATGATGTTTTCTTGAATCACTTTTATGCATTTGGATTTCCTGTTTTTGCACACGCTTGACTTTTGATTTTGGTATCACCCATTACTCTTTTATTGTTACTTCATACATTAGTGCTTGATTATTATTTGTTGGACATTATGCTTCAGATTCATTTATGTTATTTGTTTGATTAGTTGCCACTCACACCATTTTTATGGCTGACCCCTTTAGTTTGGGGGTTAGGGTTCAACTCTAGCCTCACATGTTGCAGGTTATTGCTTAGATTGGAGGTTGGATGCTTGAGTGGGCAGGTTGAGATAATTGGATTATTTAGTGATTGGTGTAAAAGAATTGTAAAGACATATTGTGTTGTTATTGAGCTGTTAATGAAAGATTAAATTGAGTTGAGATGATTAGACTTCCGCTGTGATTTGTAATAATTGTTGTAATAAAGAAGAAAAATTTTAGTGGCGTTGTTGGTGTCTATTGTTCTATTGAAGTGGATTACTGGGATTTCGCCACTTATTTTCTAAGCTCTCATATTAGAAATTTGGGGCGCTACAGAGATTGGTATCAGAGCTCCGCTTCAATGTAATAATAGACTTAGTATGACAACCAACCTAGGTGTGGACATCAGAGTGTGAGTATCACATAGAGTTAAAATATGATGTTTGGTTTGAATTTATGGTTTGGGATATGGTTATAGTTGTCAGAAGGTATTGATTTGAGTTTGAATTGTGAGTGTGTTGCTCTAACTTTACCCTCGTTTTGCAGTATTCAAAATGGTTGCACCCAGAGATAGAAATGGTGGCAACAATGAAGATGGATCGGGTAGTTCTCGAGGAACAGGAATTGACCTAGAGGCTGAATTCGCCAAGGTGTATCAAACACTGAATACGTTGATGGCATTCAACGTGGCGCAACAACAGCAAGCTCAGCAGCAGCAGAATCCGCCGCCAAATCATGGAGCTGGGCATGGATTGGTGAATGCCGACCCCATCAAGCAGATTGAATCCTTTAAGAGGATGAGGCCGCCAGTCTTTGAGGGGCAAGCTGATCCAACAGCAGCAGATGATTGGATCAGGAAGATGGAGACGATCTTCGAAGTATCGGAGACTCCAGCAGCCAGTAAGGTGAAGTTGGCTTCTATGCAGCTAGAGAAAGATGCTGGTGTCTGGTGGGAGTCACTGAAGAGGAATTTGGGAGATCAGCCTTTGACATGGGACGCTTTTCTGGAGGAGTTCAGAGATCGCTTCTTTCCGCTGGATGTTCAAGAGAAGAAGGCGACTGAGTTCATGAACCTTCAGCAGGGGAGCATGACTGTTCGGGAGTATGAGACGAAATTCGCTCAACTTTCGAGGTATGCACCAGAGTTGGTCATGGAAGAAGCAAAGAAGGCCAAAAAGTTTGAGCTAGGATTGAGGCCAAACTTGAGGTCAAGGATGGTTCCATTGGGCATTAGAAGATTTGACAAGCTGGTCAGAAGGGCCGCGATGACTGAAGAAGATATGGAACTGTTTCAGAAGAAGCAGGATTCTTGGAACCAGAACAAGAGGCCAGCATCAGGCCAGAGTGGGAAGGGATTCCCCGCGAAGCAGGCAAAGTTCAGTGGACCGGTGCAGAAGGCATCTGGAGCTCAGGGAGTGACCTGTTACTACTGCAAGGAAGTAGGACATTACAGGTCAGCATGTCCGAAGTTGGCAGAGCATGTTTGTTCTCAGTGTGGACAGACTGGACATTCAAAGCCCCATTGTCCACAACTGAAGAAAGACGGTTCGGGTGGAAGCAAAGTCCCGAAGAGGCAAGGGCGAGTATTTGCATTGACCGAGGAGGATGCGAGGAACTCGGAAGATGTAATACAGGGTATGCAGGAATTTTGATTTCTTTCATTTTTGAATCAGTGTAATGAATAAAAGCTTTTATTTCAGAACAATTTAAGATTGAGTACCATTCTTATTGTAACAGGAGTTGTTTTAATAAATGGAATAAAAGCAAAGGTTTTGTTTGACACTGGTTCGTCGCATACATTTGTATCGCCAAGTTTTGCAAGGATCTTAGGTTTGGAACCTAAGTTATTTCCAGGCAGGGTTTTGTCGGTGGCAACGCCGTCAGGTGAAGAGCTGGTAGCGGATCGATATTACGAGGGCTGTGATATCGAGATTGGTGGAAGAATGTTCGGCATCGACTTGATCGAACTGCAAGTGTTGGGAGTGGATGTCATCGTAGGCATCGATTGGATGGCTATATATGATGCCACAATTGATTGCAAGCAGAAGGAGGTGTTAGTGAAAGCACCAGGTGGACCTGCAGTAACTTTCCAAGGAAGAAGAAGATTCCGCAGGTGGCTGCAATGGTATCTAAGAAGTCTATTGCAGATGAAGTCAAGGGCATTCCAGTGGTTCGAAGTTTTCCTCAGGTGTTCTTGGATGATTTTCCAGGATTGCCGCCGCAGAGAGACGTGGAGTTTAACATCAATGTTCAGCCGGGAAGTGCGCCGATTTCCAAGGCTCCGTACAGGATGGCACCTGTAGAGCAGGATGAAGTGAAGAAGCAGATTGAAGAGCTTTTGAGCAAAGGGTTTATCAGACCGAGTTCATCTCCGTGGGGAGCGCCAGTGTTGTTGGTCAAGAAGAAGGATGGGTCGATGAGGATGTGCATTGACTATCGGGAGTTGAATAGGGTGACTATTCAGAACAAGTATCCGTTGCCGCGGATTGATGATTTGTTCGACAGGCTTCGAGGAGCAGCGGTGTTTTCGAAGATTGATCTCAGGTCAGGGTATCATCAGGTGCGAGTCAAGGAGGAAGACGTGAGTAAGACAGCGTTCAAGACTCGTCATGGGTTGTATGAATTTTTGGTGATGCCATTCGGGTTGACGAATGCGCCAGCAGTTTTCATGGATATGATGAATCGAGTGTTGAGGCCATTCATTGATTCCTTTGTGGTGGTCTTCATCGATGATATCTTGGTGTATTCGAAGTCGGAGGAGGATCATTCTAAGCACTTGACAGCAGTGTTACAGACGTTGCAGGAGCACAGTTTGCATGCCAAATTGTCGAAGTGTGAATTCTGGAAGTCTGAGGTAGCTTTTCTTGGCCATATTCTTTCTAAGGAGGGAGTGGCTACTGATCCTCAGAAAGTGGAAGCAGTGAAGGATTGGCCCAGGCCGACGTCAGTGAAGGAAGTCAGAAGCTTCTTGGGATTAGCTGGTTACTACAGGAGGTTTATTCAGGGGTATTCTCAGATTGCAGTTCCATTGACAGGTTTGACCCGGAAGAGTGTGGCATTTGTGTGGACAGACAAGTGCGAGGAGAGTTTCCTTGAGTTAAAGGAAAGGTTGACTACCGCACCTATATTAACATTGCCGCAAGCAGGGAAGGATTATGACATCTACAGTGATGCATCTCTCAGAGGTTTGGGATGTGTCTTGATGCAGGAAGGCAAGGTCATTGCTTATG
Organism: Hemerocallis citrina; assembly: GCA_017893485.1. Classification (NCBI taxonomy): domain Eukaryota; kingdom Viridiplantae; phylum Streptophyta; class Magnoliopsida; order Asparagales; family Asphodelaceae; genus Hemerocallis; species Hemerocallis citrina. The sequence goes on from CM030358.1 coordinate 390,129,094, forward strand.
GTTCGAGACAGTTGCGTCCGCATGAGAAGAATTATCCGACGCACGATTTGGAGCTAGCAGCTATCATATATGCTTTGAAGCTTTGGAGGCATTATGTTTATGGTGAGAAGGTCAACATGTACACTGACCACAAGAGCCTGAAGTATATCTATCAGCAGAGGGATTTGAATCTTCGGCAGAGAAGGTGGTTGGAGGTATTGGAAGACATTCGTCCTGAGATCAAGTATCATCCGGGCAAGGCGAATGTAGTGGCTGATGGACTTAGCAGGAAGAGTAGTTTATCGAGATTGATCACTACTCGAAGGGAGTTGGCAGCAGAGATCGATCGGGCAGGTATCGAGGTGGTACTGCGAGGTTTAGGGGCATCTTTGGCTCAGTTGAGGCTGCAGCCGTCTTTGAGGGAGAAGATTGTGGAAGGCCAAAGATCAGATGCAGAGATCCAGAAGATGTTGCAGCAGGTTTCAGAAGGCAAGTTATCAGAATTTCGTGTCCAAGATGGAGTTCTTTGGATGGGTGAGAGGTTGTGTGTTCCAGATGATGCAGAGTTGAGAGAGAGTATTTTGCGGGAGGCACACAGTACATTGTTATCAGTTCATCCAGGAGGCACGAAGATGTACAGGGACATCAAACCACATTTTTGGTGGTCCGGTATGAAGCGGGATGTGGCAGATTTTGTGGCGAGATGTCTGACTTGTCAGCAGATCAAGGCAGAGAATCAGAGACCTGGAGGTTTGTTACAGCCATTACCCATTCCGGAGTGGAAGTGGGAGACATTAGCATGGACTTTATCACGGGTTTGCCTAGGAGTTTGAAAGGCAATGACTCGATTTGGGTTGTTGTAGACCGATTGACTAAGTCGGCACATTTTCTAGCCATGAAGATTACTTGGTCAATGGAGAAATTGGCTGAGTTGTACATTGGAGAGATTGTGAGGCTTCATGGAGTTCCTGTGTCAATTGTTTCTGACAGAGATCCAAGGTTTACTTCGAGGTTTTGGAGGAGCCTACAAGCAGCTTTGGGCACCAGAACTGATTTCAGTACAGCATTTCATCCGCAGACAGATGGTCAGATGGAAATGGTGAATCGAGTGCTGGAAGATATGTTGAGAGCTTGTGTTATGGATTTCGGTGGTAGTTGGGAGAGATACTTGGCATTGGTTGAGTTTGCTTATAACAACAGTTACCATGCAAGTATTGGGATGGCACCCTATGAGGCTTTGTACGGGCGGAGGTGCAGGACACCTTTATGTTGGTATGAGGTTGGCGAGAGGCAGATGTATGGCCCTGAGATCGTGCAGCAGACGTCAGAGCAGATTGAGCTGATTCGCAAGAGATTGGTTGAAGCTCAGAGTCGGCAGAAGAGTTATGCTGACACTCGACGAAGAGATTTGGAGTTTGAGGTTGGGGATGCAGTTTTTCTCAAGGTTTCTCCGACCAAAGGAGTGATCAGATTTGGTAAGGGAGGCAAGTTGGCGCCGAGGTATATTGGACCATACAGGATCATGGAGAGGATTGGCAAGACAGCATACAGATTAAAACTTCCTGAGGAGTTAGCGCAGGTACATGATGTGTTTCATGTGTCGCTATTAAGGAAGTATGTGGCCGATCAGAATCATCAGTTGGTAGAAGTTCCTGAAGATCTACAAGTGAACCTGAGTTTCAAGGAACAACCTGTTGAGATCGTTGATCGTAGGGAGAAAGTCCTTAGGAGCAAGGTGATACCTATGGTCAAGGTATTGTGGAGGAATCAACAGTTTGAGGAGGCTACTTGGGAGCCAGAAGATCGCATGCAGAAGGATTTTCCTGGATTGTTTGTATGAGTGTATTCCTTTTGTATGATTGTAATTCTTTGAATAATTGTACTATTGATTGACATGTGATGTATTCCTTTATTTTGAGTGTGATGTTATATGAAATTGTTTGGATTATGATCCATTTGTGAAGTATGGGTTCCTTTTGTTGGTATGTGTTTTGAACTCATTAGTAGTAGTTCTGAGGACAGAACTCTTCTAAGGAGGGAGTGATGTAGAACCCCGTATTTTCAAATATTATTTTAATTTTTTGAAAATGAATTTAAATAATTTTTGAGGATTTAAATAAATATTTTCTAAGAAATTTATCTTTTGTACACGTGCAAAACACGTGCAAATGACTTTTCAGAAGTTTGAAAAATTAAGTTTTCTTTATGAAAAATCATTATTTATTATTTGAAGATTATTTACTATTTTTCCAGATTTTTCTAAAATTAATTAGTACTATTTGCAATTTTTGAGAAAAGAAGGACTTATTTGCAAAAGTGACATTTTGAGGGTTGAAGTGCAAAATGCATTTGCTGGGCATTCCGATCAGTAATTGCTGAGGTTTGGAAATATATTTTTCTATTAGATCCTAATTTAAATGATATTTGGTTTAATTTTCAAGAAAAGGATTATATATGTGAGATGTACTTTTGGAAAGGATTATTTTGTAAAGTGGGAATAAAACCCTAATATTCTATCCGGCATATATAAGAGAAATTCTCTTTCAGCCGTCATTGTAAAAGAATACAGATTTTTGGTGATTTGGATTTTGAAGAACAAAGGAGGATTCTTGGATCTAGCGAGGAGGAGCTTTTGTGGATCTTTTCTTCAAATCAAGGTGAGTGGTTTGTTTTGTTTTGCTTTGCTTTGTTGTTTTGATTGATGAATGACGTGAGACCTTCGTTATGCTTGTTCGTGATCATTATGCCATTACTTTGTTAGTCTCGTTGTATGTATGATATGGATCTTTAATTTGGATATGGATGATGAGAACTCTTAGTGTTATTTGGATCATGACGATAGAAATATTAAGATTTGTTGAGGATATGTTGATTGTGAGATCGTATTGTTGGGAGACATACTAAGAATTGATTGTGTCATGATCAGATGATAAACATCTAGATCCGATGGTAGTAGTTCAGATTTTGATTAAGTTATGAAAGAAGTTTTGTTGAGAAAAACCCTAATCCAAGGATTAAGAGTTTAGATCATGAGGATATGAGATTTGAGTATTTGATTGATTGAGAAATGTATCCATGATGGAGATTATTGAGAGTTGTTTATTAGCCTGGATACGATTGATTTTACGTTCAGTGAATCTTTAGAAAACTCCAGTTTGATTTGTGTTCAGACCTATCTTTTGGGAATCTGTATCCGACAGCCGACTGTCTTGCGAAGCAGTCGACTGGTAAGCCTACTGTGTATTTTTGAGTCTTGAGATTTGTTCGGGACAGTCGACCTAGACTGAGGTCAGTCGACTGATCCTCTGTTTGTGATTTTGTTCAGTCCTTTCGAGACAGTCGACCTATGACCCTTCAGTCGACTCAAATACTTAGAATATTTTTGATGAGAATTATTTGTTTTTGTCTCGGGGCAGTCGACTGACCCCTTGGTAAGTCGACTGATTATGCCTTAGTTTATTTTTGAGAAATGTTGGATTATGTCCTCTGGACAGTTGACTGATCTGATATGCAGTCGACTGATCCTGAAGGATCTTTGTATTTGATTTGAGATATTTTGTTTAGTGTTTGATGTTGAGATGTTCCGTTAAGAACATGATTTTGAGATATTTTGTTGAGCCACTTGTTTAGTGGAAATTTGTTCAGATATTTGTTTTTGAGTCTCTAGAGGTATGTGACCCTAGTATACCGGTGTTGAGATATTTGTTCAGTTATTTGTTGAGGCCCTTTGAGGCACATTTTCAGTATTCAGATTTTTAGTCCGGTAGGGTACACTACTCTAGAGATTTGTTCAGTAACCCAAATTGATAAGGACAGGCATTAGTAGTGTCATGACAAATGAGAACATGAGTTATGCACCTCAGTATGGCTTTTGATGTAGGACTTAATCTCCTTAATTATCCAAGTAATTAACTTGTGATGTGTGATTTATCTCCGGAATTATCCAGGTAGTTAACCTGAGATGTGAGGTACTTCCCCGGAATTATCCAAGTAATTATCTTGAGATGTGGGATTGACCTACGGAATGATCGGAGTCGAGGCGACACTTTTGGGGTATTATTGTGATGATGAGTCTATGTTTAGATGTGGGATGATCTCCTGAATTATCCAGGAAATATACCTGTGATGTGGGATCAATCTCCGGAATGATCAAGCATGGGCAAATTATCATAGTTTATCTTCATCTCTTAGTAGTCATCGTTGTCAGCATGTAGTCATGATGTTTTCTTGAATCACTTTTATGCATTTGGATTTCCTGTTTTTGCACACGCTTGGCTTTTGATTTTGGTATCACCCATTACTCTTTTATTGTTACTTCATACATTAGTGCTTGATTATTATTTGTTGGACATTATGCTTCAGATTCATTTATGTTATTTGTTTGATTAGTTGCCACTCACACCATTTTTATGGCTGACCCCTTTAGTTTGGGGGTTAGGGTTCAACTCTAGCCTCACATGTTGCAGGTTATTGCTTAGATTGGAGGTTGGATGCTTGAGTGGGCAGGTTGAGATAATTGGATTATTTAGTGATTGGTGTAAAAGAATTGTAAAGACATATTGTGTTGTTATTGAGCTGTTAATGAAAGATTAAATTGAGTTGAGATGATTAGACTTCCGCTGTGATTTGTAATAATTGTTGTAATAAAGAAGAAAAATTTTAGTGGTGTTGTTGGTGTCTATTGTTCTTTTGAAGTGGATTACTGGGATTTCGCCACTTATTTTCTAAGCTCTCATATTAGAAATTTGGGGCGCTACAGGAATCGTTCATTTTTCAACCACATGATGCATGGGAGAATGACCTCCAAACCACTTGATTTTTTGTACACATACATCTATTTGCATGATAAAACCTGGTGGATGGAGTGGATCTTCCATAAGGGCCCCACCAAGTGAGTATAATCACTTTGTATGAGGAAAAGTTCCTCATACTCTATATGCGGCTCACTTTTCTCTTTTAGAAATGAGTAATGTGAGCCTCATATTTGTATGAGAAATTTTTTCTCATACAACGTGATTATACTCACCTGGTGGAGTCCTTATGGAAGATCCACTTCGTCCATCATGTTTATCATGCTAATGGATGTATGTGTAGACAGAATCAAGTGGTTTGGAGGTCATTTACCCATTCATCGTGTGAGTTTAATTTTTCATAATATTTTTCAACACTAGAAACATAATGACCAGTACAGATTGTTCACATAAAGTCTCACAATGTAAGAAATTTTTTTTCCTGCTAATAAAAAGTTGCAGTTCCTCTTATATAATAAATAATGATTGCCGGGAGAAACATATTAAAAGTAGTATTTATATTTGTAGTTGAAGGTTAATTGATTTCTGAGAGAGACAGAGAGAGAGAGTGTGAGATAGCAGGGTTCCTTGAGAAGCACATCCCAATGTTGGTAAGACAAAAGAATCTATATATCACTAGTAGAAAACCCTGCAATAATATTGACTTATTTGCAAGCACAAAAATCCCTTGTTAGTGCTACCATCAACAATAAATTAATAACAAAAAACCCATTCATTGCAAGTGTTTTGACATCCGCAAGAGATTTTATTAAATTGTTGCAAGTGTTGACAATTACAAGGGAACAATTGTAACAAACAATACTCCATTACCAAAGTAGAAATAAAATATTTATTTTAAAAAATAAATTATGTATAAACATGTGCATTACACGGATAATTTTGCCGCTTAACAATTTGATGCTAAAAAATTACCCTAACTTCTCAAATATTGAATGGGCCAAAAAAGAGAAAAAATAAATCAAATAACTAAATCTTCTTCCCGGGGCCAAAAACGAAAAAAAAAAAAAAAAACCCCCACAAACTTCCCCCCGAAAACGTAAACCCTGATTCCCCTTCACGCCCACATCCCACCAAGAATCAAAACCTTCCTAATCCAGCCTCCTCCTCGTCGCCGCTCCTCGCCACCGCCTCCTCCGCCTCCATGCCTCCTTTTCCACGTCGCTGCCTCGTCCTCCTCCATGCCAATGGCTCCCAAGCATCCTTCTCTCTCTTCAGGTATCTCATTCTCCTTCTCTCTCTCTTTTCAGTTAGGGCACACTTGAGGTGAATGATTGCGGGTTGACGATGAAGTAGTTAAATCAATCCTTGTTCACAGTTTTGGCATAGGCTTCTAAATCACAGATAGGTTGATATACATAACAGGATATTCTTTCAATTCATATAGGAAAAGATTATATTTTATTTGTTTAACATTTCTTTAATTCTTTTGTTGATGAGAGATTCAGATAAAAGATTTCATGAAAATTTGGGGTTTGAACAAGTTTGGGTTTTTTTTCTGCCTCACAGGTATACTTCCAATATTTCTGTCATTTGTTTTGGCTAATGGTCTTGATATTTAGGCTATATTTAGGTTTATGATTAGTTAATCCGCTATATCATGTTTAATGTTTTAATTGGTATTTCATCCTTACCTTTCTGATTCAAAATGGGAATCACAAAGTAGACGAGAACATGGAAATCACAAAGTTGGCTTATGGTTGAATTTGATGCCATTATGAGTTTGCCAATGTCACTTTGAAGTTGGCATCACTACTACACAAACCCATTCTGATTTTGGTTGAATTAAATGATGACCTTTAACAACTCAATAAATACCGTGTCTGCACACGTGTATATGTTTCGAACTCAAGTCTTAACTATTCAGACCCTATGGTAGGCTAGTCTTGGACTCCAATTACAATGAACTTGGACTACCGATCAGGTCCTATATATGGCCGGTACATCTCGGCCTATTGCATATTCAAGTTCTACTATGCCCATCCAGAAACATCTCCTATGTTAACCTTTCATGTGTTTTAATACAGGACTAGGTTTGCCCGTTGGCACGTGCCTACGGCACGTCTTCGGAACGGTGCACCTTATTTGATCATATAAAATAATTTTGGAGGTCGAACAAATTAATTGAAGTAGCAAACATATTATATGAGAAACTTTTGGGGTCCAGCAAAAAACATATGATATGATTTTTTTGAACTATTTTTAAAGCTTATAAATTTTTTATTTTTTAAGTTTTTAAATTTTTTATTTTTTAAAAATCATAAAAAATTTTATTTTCTTAATTTTTTGAATAGAAGACGGAGGGAGAGATTGAGAAAATAAATAAATAAATAAATATAGGAGTTGTTTTGGATGGGGGATTTGAATTTGAGTTTTGGAGGGAACTTTTGGGGGAAAAAAATGTTTTGTGAGGTTAGATCTGGGTCTTTGATTTTTGAGGGGATTGAAGGAGAACCAGTTGATAGCTTTCTTTGTGTTTTATTATATAGATTTTTGAATTATTTTTAAAGTTTTTAAATTTCAATTTTTTTAGTTTTTTAATCTTTAATTTTAAAAAAAATTTTTGAATTATTTTTAAAGTTTTTAAATTTGAAAATTTTAAATTTTTTTAGCTTTTTAATTTTTAATTTTTTAAAAAAATTTTAAAATTTTTATTTTCTTAATTTTTTGAATAGAAAAGGGGGGGAAAGAGAGAGAGAGAAAAAAAATTTAATAAATATAGGAGTTGTTTTGGATGGGTATTTGAATTTGAGTTTTGGGGGAAAACTTTTGGGAGGGAAAATATGTTTTGTGAGGTTAGATCTGGACCTTTGATTTTTGAGGGGATTGAAGGAGAGCCACTTGATAGCTTTCTTTGTGTTTTATTATATAGATTTTTGAATTATTTTTAAAGTTTTTTTAATTTTTAATTTTTTAAAAAATTTTAAAATTTTTTTAGTAGAAGAGGGAGGGAAAGAGAGAGAAAAAGAAATAAATAAATATAGGAGTTGTTTTGGGTGAGGAATTTGAATTTGAGTTTTGGGGCGAAACTTTTGAAATATTTTTTTGTGTTTTTTTATATAGATTTTTGAATTACTTTTAAAGTTTGTAAATTTTAAATTTTTTTTAGTTTTTTAATTTTTAATTTTAAAAAAAATTTTAAAATTTTTATTTTAAAACTTTTTTTAGTAGAAGAGGGAGGGAAAGAGAGAGAAAAAAAATAAAATATATAGGAGTTGTTTTGGGTGAGGAATTTGAATTTGAGTTTTGGGGGGAAACTTTTGAGATGGAAAATATGTTTTGTGAGGTTATATCTGGACCTTTGATTTTTGAGGGGATTGAAGGAGAGCCACTTGATAGCTTTCTTTGTGTTTTATTATATAGATTTTTGAATTAATTTTAAAGTTTTTTTAATTTTTAATTTTTTAAAAAATTTTAAAATTTTTTTAGTAGAAGAGGGAGGGAAAGAGAGAGAAAAAAAAATAAATAAATATAGGAGTTGTTTTGGGTGAGGAATTTGAATTTGAGTTTTGGGGCGAAACTTTTGAAATATTTTTTTGTGTTTTTTTATATAGATTTTTGAATTACTTTTAAAGTTTGTAAATTTTAAATTTTTTTTAGTTTTTTAATTTTTAATTTTAAAAAAAATTTTAAAATTTTTATTTTAAAACTTGTTTTAGTAGAAGAGGGAGGGAAAGAGAGAGAAAAAAAATAAAAAATATAGGAGTTGTTTTGGGTGAGGAATTTGAATTTGAGTTTTGGGGGGAAACTTTTGAGATGGAAAATATGTTTTGTGAGGTTATATCTGGACCTTTGATTTTTGAGGGGATTGAAGGAGAGCCACTTGATAGCTTTCTTTGTGTTTTATTATATAGATTTTTGAATTATTTTTAAAGTTTTTAAATTTTAAATTTTTTTTTAGTTTTTTAATTTTTAATTTTTTTAAAATTTTTAAAATTTGTTTAGTAGAAGAGGGAGGGAAAGAGAGAGAAAAAGAAATAAATAAATATAGGAGTTGTTTTGGATGAGGAATTTGAATTTGAGTTTTGGGGGGAACTTTTGAGATATTTTTTTATGTTTTATTATATAGATTTTTGAATTACTTTTAAAGTTTTTAATTTATTTATTTTTTTTAGTTTTTTAATTTTCAATTTTTTAAAAATTTTAAAAAAATTTATTTTTTAAATTTTTTTAGTAGAAGAGGGAGGGAAAGAGAGAGAAAAAAAATAAAAAATATAGGAGTTGTTTTGGGTGAGGAATTTGAATTTGAGTTTTGGGGGGAAACTTTTGAGAGGGAAAATATGTTTTGTGAGGTTAGATCTGGACCTTTGATTTTTGAGGGAATTGAAGGAGAGGCACTTGATAGCTTTCTTTGTGTTTTATTATATGGATTACATGTCATGGTATTTGTTTGGATACCATTTTGACCCCATATGACTTGTGTGGTTGGATTTGTATTGTTTCATTGGGAGGAAGCACCTGCATTATTGAGTTTAAGCACCCTCCATCCAGAAACATTCGTTGTGTTAAACTTTCATATGTTTCTACTTGTTATGGTATTTGTTTAAATAATGTTTTGATCCCATATGGCGTTTGTGGTTGGATTTGTAATGTGTAAATTGTGATGAAACACCTGCATTATCAACTTTAAGCACCCTTCACTTTTTAACTTTCATAATCTTCATCCACCACCATCATTCATACAAATTTTTTGTTGTCCTCCACTTTCGACATTATAAAAAAAAAATTATTTTCAATTGGTCGATATTATAACGGCATGGAGTTTCACTTCGAAGGGTTAATCATGCACGCTGCAATTTGCACTTCAGAGTAAAATACAAGCATAACCATACTTCTAAAATTAGAGTAACTCATTCTGAACCTGATTAAATAATTTTCAACTAACCTGAAAATGAAGAATAGTAGATTTCATTGATCTCGTATTGTGCTGAAATTCATAATATGTACCTCCTTTCTCTGTTGGTTGACATTCCTACAAATATAGGAAATGCAATCTTTTTAAAAAAGGAAGTGCATAATTAAGGATTTATTCCAGACTTCCAAAGTAACTATCCTGCCTTTTCTGATGCTTCACCAGAACTAGGAATGTTCTCATAGTTCTTGTACTGCTCTAGTCTGGTCTGCCTATTCTTCTCTCTAGAAATGTTTAGCCTATCCCAAGATATGTCGTGGATATCTTTTCCTCTCTTTGCTTGTACAGATGATGTGTCTGATACATTACCACTATACGCATATGACCAAATATACATTTATTAAATTGTGAAAAACCATCCAAAATGTTAACAATCAAAATGAACGCAAAATAAATATGCAAAATGATTACAATTTTGAAATGTTTTGCAACATGAATAAACAAAACAAAAGTATTATGAAATTAGAGTGAACAAAAATTTATTTGAGCATACAGATTGGTCATATTCATCATCATCAGAGTCTGAATGCCCTATCCTCTCAATAAATTCCTCATCCATGTAATCTTCAACAGCACCCATTTCATGATCATCTGCCATTTCAGTAAAGTTTTCCACTTCCACTTTGTACACTGACGGGCTCCAGTTGATAATATCTATGCCTCTGCATTTGAAATAAAATAAGACCAATTTAATTCAGTATAATCAACTTTGAAAGACAATTCAAATTCTCAATTCAAATAAAATGGTTATGATTATTCAAATTATCGACTCAAATAAAATGACTATGTAAAATAAAATTCTTTAAAATTCCTGATAAGGATATATTGAGCATGTGGCTTGAAGAAGAACAACAATATCCCAAAAACATTGCTGCCCAAAATATTTTCATTGTAGCATGCCTATATTAAATTGTCACAATTAGATACAAAAGCATAACAGTATCCCATAGGAAAGGCATATTATGATTCTTTCTAATTTGAACATAGTGATGTAAAGTTAACCCTAAATAGCGAATTTCAAAGAATTTTAAAGGATTAAATTTGTGGCTTGATACTTAACAGCGTGTAGGGCTGATGGTTAATATAACTTGATTTAGGAATGTGCTGCTAGACTTATAACTTTAAAATATTTGGTTGAAATTAGTTTTAAGTCTGGTTGTCTACAATTATGCACAAATTCCAAATAGATGAGATTTCATCTCATTCCAAAAAATAAAAAATAAAAAACAAGTGGATGGTGTTAGGGAGAGTTTGTCTTGGTTTCTCAGGACTTGAGTTTTCTTCCTTTTTCATTGAAAAGCACAATTTCTGCTGGTGACAAAAGGAAAGACCGGTGACAAATTTTTGGAGGATTTGCGTGGCATGTGATACAGTGCCATACCATTTTGAAAGCATAATGGGTGTTGCTGCATTTGCAGGCAGTTGAGCAGAGTGCCTGCATTCTTCTTCTTGTTGTGTGTGTGTGTGTGTGAGCGTGAGAGAGAGAGTGTGTGTTAAGGTTATATGATGAGTATTGAAGGTGATTTTAGATTATGGGCTCAATTGAGAATGAATCTTTAAAAAGGCTAAATTCCATTTACTTCTTTAATTTTGATCTAGCGACACACTCGTTCACTTAGCTTAGCTTTATTATAATAATCCTCTTTTGATACTTCGAACTATCACACGTTTGGATGTGCAAAATTGTATGTATGTATGTGTAACCCCTGTTTTTTCATTTTGTGTATTTTGGAGTGTATTTATTTTTTCGTTCTGATGTATTTTCTCTCTTTTATTCTTTCTGAACCGTAAATTGGAGTTGCTTTCAATATATATATTCATTTTATTTCATTTTGAGCTCTTTGTATTTGATTGGTTGTTTCTTTCTTTTCGTTCTTTATTTTGGTTCCTTCTTTAATTTTGGTCTCGTTATCTTTAGTTTTATTTTTCTTGGGTGCTTGTGGTGGTGGTTGGGTGTTATCTTTTTCCCAATCCTATTTGTTGATCCCAATTTGATTAGCAAAGCCAAAGTTAAATCCCAATCATATTGGTATTCCTATTGGATTGATCCAAATTTTAAAACCTAAAACCCATTGGTAAACCTACTACTACTCCTAATACCCATTAACCTATTAACCCACAACTAAACCCTATATATATAAAACCCTCTCTACTAAACCCTAACCCTAATTCCCCTCTCCTTCACAATCCCGGTCTCCCCCTCTCTCTCCCTCTCCTTGCTTGCATCCCGACCCGCACACAACCCCAAGCCCAGGCCGACCCTACCTCAGGCCAACCCTATCTGAGGCCGAGCACACCCCCCCTCCTCCGGCCTACTTTCAACCCGAACCCCCCCATCTCCTACACCCGAGCCACTTCTTCCCACATCTCCCGATCATCCCTCTTGCATATCCCGACAACCTCACATCACTCAAACCCTAGTTCTCTCTCGTGGTGTTCCCTTGTGGCTGCAAGCCAATATTTTTCACTCGCTTTGTGTAGTTTGGTTCGTGTGGAGATTTTCGCTCTAGTTGCTTGGATTCGTTGATTCGTGGACTTTCGTTCGTAGGTTTTGCTCCTTACTCGTGGTTTTCATCATTCTTCACCTTCGGTCAAGGTAAGTAATTTGTACTCCAATTCATTTGTTTGATACAAGTTAAAAATACCACCTATAGTATAGTTGGGACTAGAGATGACTCTTGTTTGCGATATCCTTGATGAGTTTTATCTCTATTGTGAAAATTTGACCATATATGACTGACGATACAATTTGGACATGAATTAACTTAGGTTTTACCCGTTCTTGATTTTGATCATATATGTGAGACTTTTGTGAGATTTTTGTGAGAACTCGTATTTTGGTTGAGACCCAAGTGATATATTTGGTGTGGACATGCTAGATAACCTAAATCATGATATTTGGACATTGGGTAGACTCAATTTCATGTTTAGTTGTGATTTGAACAAGTTTTGTATGATATATATTGAGTTGTTATTAAAGGGAAAAATCTGCGTTTTGTCGCTGATCTGTTTTATTTGCTGTTTTGGACTGTCTTAAAGTCAGTATCTTAATTTCCGTATAAAACATGAGTTTTAGATAATTTCATCTATTTTCAAACCCTTCTGACCTTGCTTGATTTTGTTTTCATATGAGTGAGTTATGCCTTTTTTACTACAGAGGTGTCGATCTTTTCCAGATTTTGTTTTTCGGTAATTTTGATGATAAATCATTTTAAAGAACTGTTCTACATATATGATTTTGATCCAAAACTTTGGTCAATCTTTCTTTATCAAGTTAGGAATTACCCATAACTTTGGTGAATTTTATTGATGAGTTTTATGTGTTGTTTCATGCTCATTTATGAATTCTATACTTGCTGTAATTTGCTCGCTGTTTTGTAAAGAACCATATTTTCACTATGATTTCTTTTACTGTATGAAAAATATTTGTGAAATGTGAAAGTTAGTATATTTTATCTATTTTCATATCCCATTGGCGGAATTGGATTTCGTTTCACTGGTTGCAAGATATCATAGTTTTCGTACAACAGTGTTGGGAATTCCATATTTGCCAAAATATGGTATCTTGATGCTTTCTTATTCTGGATGACTGACCTAATTTTACTGGAAAATTATAAAACTTTATATTTAGATACTGGACATATAGGAGAGTACCCCAGATTCTTCGTGGATTTATTTAATGTGTTTTCATGCTGCTTTCCTGTTCTTGAATTCGTTTTCCTTATTTCTGGCTGAACCTATTTTCTGTATTCAAATCAGTTTTGAGCTATGTTTTTGTGAAATAATATATGACTTATTTATATTCTCTGGATTCGTGTGGAAGTCTATTTTCCAGATCTTTCGACGGATCTAGTTTTGCTTGTTTGTAACACTGGGAATCACTGTTTTACTACAGTATGGTCTTGCTGTCCTGAACTTGAGATTTGTTTATTTTGTTCTTTTATGAGATATCTTGCACTCGTACATGTTTACCTTGCAACTTGCACTTGTTACATGATCATGCCATGTTATTCTTGATATATTTTGTACATATACATGCTTGTTTGAAATTAATAATAAAATAACCAAGCCGAAGTTTAAGGGACAGATCTAATAGTGGATATTTCAGAAATGTATACTCGGAAGGGGATCCACTGATCCTACGTGGTTACTTGAGACATGATAGTTGACACGTGATTACTTGATACTTACACACAAGACACGATATTTGCCACTTGCACAACTTGACACGTGATTACATGATACATGATACTTGGAGCTTGGAGCTCGATTACTTGACTTGTCCCCGAGTATACTGCCCTCTATGGTCCACTATGAAATCTAAAGCGAAACTATTTGTTGAAGCAGCGATATAAGGTGGGCTGCATGAAGTGCTACCTAGATAGTAATTCACTACAAAACTTGATACATGCTACTTGAACGTGCTACTTGAATATGATACTTGAACATGATACATGCTTGCTTGATACTTGACTATATGATACATGAGACTTGAAACTTGACACTTGATACATGATTACTTGATACTCGATACTTGACACATGTTTATAAGACACTTGATTACTTGACTCTTGATGTACGTTACATGATACTTGATCACATTACCATGCTAGTGTTTACTTTGACATCATGCTTATACCATGTTGCTAGTTAGTTTCCCCATGTACTTGTATCCTACATTATAAGTGGCCCGTAACTTGCAAATGACGGGTACTTGTTTTTCTCATTTCCTCTTTCCTGCATTCGTTGAATTGTAGACTTTGGAGAACAGGTTCCAGATGGTATCAGAGACATGAAGTATTAGTGCTGAAATTTATTATTATTATTTCTTATATCTGGCTAGAACAATATTGTATTTTGAGACTTGAAATTATTCTTGTATTGGGAAATGTGACCCAAGATATTTGTTTTATTCAGATCATGACTTTTTGGTATTATATATTTGGTTTCAAGTATTCTTGTTGGAATTTTGGCTCATTATGTGCATGTGGTTGATTCTTTTACTAAAATTTCTTGAACAGCTTAAGGATGATGAAAATTATTCGCTGGGCTTTTGTTACGTATCCGTATTCCGTATTCTTTTTGGGAAGCTGAGCGTGACAGGGTTCTTAGTGGTATCAGAGCACCAGGTTTAGCTAATATATTAGGCAACTAATATATTAGACAAGCTTGGCTCGATCTGGGATCTGTGCAACATTTCACCAACCATGCATGCATAAATGAATCAAATATTATCAACATTGATCTGAATGCTAACTATTTTTGGTTTTGTACAGACTATGGCTCACAGAAATTCTACTTTTCAGTCGCAGGGTGACTCGATTGAGGCTGTCACTGCTATGCTTGAGCGCTTGATTAATCAGCAGCAGAACCATAGTGATTTGGTGATGGCTGCTTTGGAAGCCGCTCGACTTACCCCGCCTGTTGCACCTAGGTAGGATGTTCTTCCACCCCATTCGGGAACGACCACTAACTTTATGAGGCTGCATCCTGACAGGTTTTCAAGCACTGAGATGCCTTTGGAGGCTGAACAGTGGTTGATTCGGACAGAGCAACTGCTTTTGGTAGCTAGAGTTGCAGATGCAGATCGTGTGGATGTGGTTACCATCCAGTTGGTGGACTTGGCTCATATCTGGAGGAGGTCCGAGTCCGAAAGGCTTGAAAGATCGATCACTTGGGCCACTTTCACTAGGAGCTTCTTGGAGAAGTTCTTTCCTAGCAGCACCAGAGTTGAGATGAAATAGCAATTCTTAGCCCTGAAACAGGTTGGTATTTATTTCTAGTAATGAAATTTTGTTACATATTGTTCATGCAATGTTGTAACATAAGACTTTCTTGAACTAGGACTTCAGGTCTGTGGACGAGTACGCAGCCGAATTTACGAGGCTTAGCCGTTTCGTAGCCGTTCTTGTGGCGAACGAAGAGGATAGGGCTCGTAGGTTCATTTTGGGGCTGGAGCGAGACATTAAGGTGCAGCTTATCTCTCTTCGCTTACGTACCTATGCTGAGGCTCTTGAGGCAGCTAGGGCCCAGGATATGGCTCGTGGTGGTTTGGCTTCTTCTCAACGGACTATTCCACACTCAGTTGCTAGGTCAACTGGTGGGCCTATTCGGAGACCTGTTCCAAACCCTCTAGTCAGGGCAGCTCCTTACTCTTCTGCGGGTCCTCCGAGAGTTGGTTTCTGCAACTTTTGACGTCTTCCAGGACATGAGCGCAAGGATTGCCAACGTACCAATCGTTGCTGTTTTGGATGTGGTGCTGCTAGTCATTCGGTGTGGGACTGCCCGCGGTTGGCTCCTCCAGCCAGGGGTCCTGTTCAGCTAGTTGCTGCAGCTCGTGGTCCAGTTAGACCACCGCTTCCCCTGCAGCATCAGATTATCGGTCAGAGGACCGCTGTTCCGAGGAGAGGTCAGGCGTTCAACCTGACTGCTGCAGATGCTGAGTCAGCTGAGGGTGTGGTTGCAGGTATCTTTTGTTTTATTATTTTATTGTTTGTTGTTTCTCTTTGTTTTTCTTCATTTCCCTTGCTTTATTTCTTTCTATTGTCTTCTGCATTTTGTTTTTCCTCACCCCTATTCAACCAATTCTTTTCCTTGTCTCTTCTGTTTTTCTATCTTAGGTGTTGTGCTTGTGTGCTCTTTTCCTGCTCATGTTCTGTTTAATTCTGGGGCAACCCATTCTTTTGTCTCCTCTCGATTTGTCGCTCGCCATCAGTTGAAATGCAGCAACATGTCAGAGGCTAGGAACATTGTGACAGGTGGTAGAGTTGTCATTTGTTCCCAGGAGTGCAGGCAGTGTCCCGTGATTATTGGTAGCGCAGAGTTCAGAGCCAATCTGATTGTAATTGGGAATTCGGGGCTCGACATTATTCTGGGTATGGATTGGTTGGGTGAAACCCATGCCATTATTGATTGCCGTGCCAAGAAAGTTGTGTTTCGGATTTCAGATCGCACAGAATTTGAGTTCCATGCCAGGGAGTCTTCCCTTGGCCAAGCTGCAGTTGATCAGGAGATTTGTGCGATGGAGTTGCATTCAGGCTGTGAGGCTGTGCCTCTAGTAGTTTGGGATTTCTTGGATGGTTTTCTAGATGAATTGCCTGGCTTACAACCTGATAGGAAAGTGTAATTCGGTATTGATGTTCAGCCTGGAATAGCACCGATATCGAAGAGTCCCTACATGATGGCGCCGGTTGAGCTAGCAGAGCTTAAGGTGCAGATTCAGCAGTTGCTTGATTTGGATTTCATCAGACCTAGTGTTTCGCCTTGGGGTGCTCCGATTTTTTTTGTTGACAAGAAGGATGGTAGTCATCGACTGTGCATGGATTATCGAGAACTGAACAGAGTTATTGTGAAGAATCGATATCCGTTGCCCAGGATCGATGATTTGTTTGATCAGCTGAGTGGGACAACTGTTTTCTCGAAGTTGGATCTTTTTCTGGGTATCACCAAGTCAAGGTGAAGGCTGCAGATATACAGAAGACTGCTTTCAGGACTAGATACGAGAACTATGGGTACCTTGTGATGCAGTATTCATGAGTCTTATGAACCGAGTTTTCTCTCAGCATTTGGATAGATTCGTGGTGTTCTTCATTGATGATATTTTGGTGTGTTCTCGGAATCGGGAAGATCATGCTGAGCATCTTAGAGTGGTTCTGCAGACTTTGAGAGAGAATCAGCTCTATGGGAAACTCAGCAAGTGCGAGTTTTGGCTCGACAGGAATTCATTCTTGGGGCACATTATCTCTGGCAAAGGTAATTCTGTGGATCCTGCCAAGGTTGAGGTTGTGAAGGATTGGCCTATTCCCAAGTCACTTTCAGAAGTCAGAGTTTTCACGGTTTGGCTGGCTATTATCGGAAGTCATCCAAGATTTTTCGAAGATAGCAGGACTGTTGACTAAGTTGACTGTGAAGGATCAGAAGTTCTGTTGGTCTGATGAGTATGATGAAGCTTTTTTTGAGTTGAAGAATAGATTGACGTCAGTGCCTATGTTGACTATTCCAGATGGGTCAGGCAGATTTGTAATTCACTGTTATGCTTTTGGTAAGGGTCTTGGAGCATTTTTGATGCAGAAGGGCCGAGTCGTTGCGTATGCATCGAGGCAGTTGAGGTCGCATGAGAAGAACTATCCTACTCATGACTTGGAGTTAGCGGCAGTGATTTTTGCTTTGAAGCTGTGGACACATTATTTACTTGGGGACCGAGTGGAGATCTTTACAGACCACAAAAGTCTCAAGTACGTCTTCACCCAGAAGGAGTTAAACATGAGGCAAAAACGTTGGTTGGAGCTTATGGCCAATTATGACATCAGTTTGTAATACCATCCAGGTAAAGTAAACTTGGTGCCAGATGCTTTGAGCAAGAGACCAGCAGTTATGTTCTTGACTCGGCAGAGGGATCTAATTGAGCAGATGAGGAGGTTGGAGTTGGAAGTTTTGTTGCCGAGTTCTGATCGGAGTTGTTTGGTGCTTCAGCTGCAGTCGTCTCTTGCTGATTAGATTATAGAGGCACAAGCTAGTGATGCACAGTTGTAGAGATTTCGAGCTGAGGTTGAGTCTGGGTCTAGGACGGACATGATTATTCATTCGGATGGATCGCTTCATTTTGGTTCCAGATTATGTGTCCCGGAAGGTGATGTTCGTCAGAGGTTGCTTGAGGAAGCCCATCAGTCTTCATATTCTTCCATCCCGGCCGTACTAAGTTGTATTGGGATTTGAAGCTTCATTTCTGGTGGCAGGGTATGAAAAGGGCTGTGGCTCAGTTTGTTGCTCAGTGTTTGATCTGCCAGTAGGTTAAGGCAGAGCATCAGAGAATCGCTGGACTTCTTCAACCTCTTCCTATTCCAGAGTGGAAGTGGGAACATATCACCATGGATTTTGTGACTGCTTTACCTAGGAGTCCTAAGGGTCATAATGCCATTTGGGTGATTGCCGACCGTTTGACAAAGAGTGCTCACTTCATTCCTTTTCGTGTTGGCCAGTCTACTGAGAACCTAGCTGAGAGGTATATGCAAGAGATTGTTAGACTTTATGGGGTTCCAGTCAGTATTGTATCCGACAGGGATACGAGATTCAGATCTCAGTTCTGGAAGAGTCTTCAGAACAGTTTGGGGAGTAAATTAAAGTACAGTAAAGCTTTTCATCCCTAGACTGATGGACAGTCAGAGCAGACTATTCAGATTTTTGAGGACATGTTGAGGTCCTATATGCTTCAGTTTGGTGGGTCTTGGGAGGATCATTTGTATCTCGTAGAGTTCTCGTACAATAACAGCTTTCAAACCAGTATTAAAGCTGCTCCGTTCGAGGCACTCTATGGGCGGAAGTGCAGATCACTAGTGTGCTGGGATGACATTGGCGAGAGGAAGTTGTTGGATCCGGAGTTGATCACCCAGACAGTTGATGCTGTGGTTCAGATCAGGTCGCACTTGCAGGCAGCTCAGGACAGGCAGAAGCGATGAGCTGATGTCCATCAAAGAGCTTTGGAGTTTGGTGTTGGTGACCATATTTTTCTAAAGGTATCGCCGTGTCACAGTGTCATTCAGTTCGGTGGTGGGGGAAAGCTTAGCCCTAGGTTTATTGGACCGTTTGAGATTTTGGAGCGAGTAGGCAAGATGGCTTATCATCTTGCATTGCCGCCAGCTTTATCAGGAGTGCACGATATTTTTCATGTCTCACAACTCAGGAGATATATCCGAGATGAGGGCCACGTGTTCGACTATTCTGAGTTGACCATTTGGCCGGATTTGACTTGTAAGATTCTGCCAGTTGCTATTGTGGATCAGCAGGAGAAAGTGCATAACAACAAGGTCATCAAGTTGGTTCATGTTGCTTGGAATCCTCACTCGCCTGGTGAGTCGACTTGGGAACTGGAGGAGGAGATTCAGCAGAAGTTTCCACATTTGTTTGAGTAGTTTTTTTTTGTTTTGTTCTTTTGGTTGTTTCGGGGTTACCCTATGTATCTTCTTTTGAATTTCGAGGACGAAATTCTTCTTGTTAGGTGGGTAGGATTGTAACCCCTGTTTTTTCATTTTGTGTATTTTGAAGTGTATTTATTTTTTCGTTTTCGTGTATTTTCTCTCTTGTATTCTTTTTGAACCGTATATTGGAGTTGCTTTCAATATATATATTTGTTTTATTTCATTTTGAGCTCTTTGTGTTTGATTGGTTGTTTCTTTAATTTCGTTCTTCTTTATTTTGGATCCTTCTTTAATTTTGGTCTCGTTATCTTTAGTTTTATTTTTCTTGGGTGCTTGTGGTGGTGGTTGGGTGTTATCTTTTTCCTAATCCTATTTGTTGATCCCTATTTTATTACCAAAGACAAATTTAAATCCCAATCCTATTGGTATTCCTATTTGATTGAACCAAATTTTTAAACCCAAAACCCATTGGTAAACCTACTACTACTCCTAATACCCATTAACCCATTAACCCACAACTAAACCCTATATATAAACCCTCTCCACTAAACCTTAACCCTAATTCCCCTCTCCTTCACAATCCCGGCCTCCCTCTCTCTCTCTCCCTCTCCTTGCTTGCATCCCGACCCGCACACGAACCTAAGCCCAGGCCGACCCTACCTCAGGCCGACCCTATCTCAGGCCGAGCACACCCCCCCTCCTCCGGCCTACTTTCAACCCGAACCCCCCCATCTTCTACACCCGAGCCACTTCTTCCCACATCTCCCGATCATCCCTCTTGCATATCCCGACCACCTCACATCACTCAAACCCTAGTTCTCTCTCGTGGTGTTCCCTTGTGGCCACAAGCCACTATTTTTCTCTCGCTTTGTGGAGTTTGGTTCATGTGGAGATTTTCGCTCTAGTTGCTTGGATTCGTTGATTCGTGGACTTTTGTTCGTGGATTTTGCTCCTTACTCATGGTTTTCATCGTTCTTAACCTTCGGTTAAGACAAATAATTTGTACTCCAATTTATTTATTTGATACAAGTCAAAAATACCACCTATAGTGTAATTGGGTCTAGAGATGACTCTTATTTGCGATATCCTTGATTGGTTTTGTCTCTATTTTGAAATTTTGACCATAGATGACTCATGACACAATTTGGACATGAATTAACTTAGGTTTTACCCGTTCTTGATTTTGATCATATATGTGAGACTTTTGTGAATCTGCGTTTTGTCGCTGATCTGTTTTGTTTGCTGTTTTGGACTATCTTAAAGTTAGTATCTGAATTTCGGTATAAAACATGAGTTTAAGATAATTTCTTCCATTTTCAAACCCCTCTGACCTTGCTTAATTTTGTTTTCAGATGAGTGAGTTATGACTGTTTTACTACAGAGGTGTCGATCTTTTCTAGATTCTATTTTTCGGTAATTTTGATGACAAATCATTTTAAAGAACTGTGCTACATATATTATTTTGATCCAAAACATTGGTCAGTCTTTCTTTATCAAGTTAGGGATTATCCATAATTTTGGTGAATTTTATTGATGAGTTTTATGTGTTGTTTTCATGCTCGTTTATGAATTTTATACTTGTTGTATTTTGCTCGCTGTTCTGTAAAGAACCTTATTTTCACTATGATTCCTTTTACTGTATGTAAAATATTTGTGAAATGTGAAAGTTAGTATATTTTATCTATTTTCATATCCCTTTGGAGGAATTGGATTTCGTTTCACTGTTGCGAGATATCATAGTTTTCGTACAGCAGTGTTGGGAATTCCAGATTTGCCAAACTATGGTATCTTGTTGCTTTCTTATTTTGGATGACTGATCTAATTTTACTGGAAAATTATGAAACTTTATATTTAGATACTGGACATATAAGGGAATACCCCAGATTTTTCGTGAATTTATTTAACGTGTTTTCATGCTGTTTTCCTGTTCTTGAATTCGTTTTTTCTGATTTCTGGCTAAACCTATTTTCTGTATTCAAAACAGTTTTCAGCTATATTTTTGTGAAATAATATATGACTTATTTATATTCGCTGGATTCGCGTGGAAGTCTATTTTCCAGATCCTTCGACGGATCAAGATTTTCTTGTTTGTAACACCGGGAATCACTGTTTTACTACAGTATGGTCTTACTGTCCTGAACTTGAGATTTATTTATTTTATTCTTTTATGAGATATCTTGCACTCGTACATATTTACCTTGCAACTTGCACTTGTCACATGATCATGCCTTGTTATTCTTGATATTTTGCACATATACATGCTTGTTTGACATTAATAATAAAATAACCAAGCCGGGGTTTAAGGGACAGATCTAATAATGGATAATTCAGAAATGTGTACTCGGAAGGAGATCCACTAATCCTACGTGATTACTTGAGATATGATACTTGACACGTGATTACTTGATACTTGCATGCAAGAAACGATACTTGCCACTTGCACAACTTGACACGTGATTACATGATACATGATACTTGGAGCTTGGAGCTCGATTACTTGACTTGTCCCCGAGTATACTGTCCTCTATGGTCCACTATGAAATCTAAAGCGAAACTATTTGTTGAAGCAGCGATATAAGGTGGGCTGCATGAAGTGCTACCTAGATAGTAATTCACTACAAGACTTGATACATGCTACTTGAACATGCTACTTGAATATGATACTTGAACATGATACATGCTTGCTTGATACTTGACTATATGATACATGAGACTTGAAACTTGACACTTGATACATGATTACTTGATACTCGATACTTGACACATGTTTATAAGACACTTGATTACTTGACTCTTGATGTACGTTACATGATACTTGATCACATTACCATGCTAGTGTTTACTTTGACATCATGCTTATACCATGTTGCTAGTTAGTTTCCCCATGTGCTTGTATCCTACATTATAAGTGGCCCGTAACTTGCAATTGACGGGTACTTGTTTTTCTCTTTTCCTCTTTCCTGCATTCGTTGAATTGTAGACTTTGGAGAACAGGTTCCAGATGGTATCAGAGACATGAAGTATTAGTGCTGAAATTTATTATTATTATTTCTTGTACCTGGCTAGAACAATATTGTATTTTGAGACTTGAAATTATTCTTGTATTGGGCAATGTGACCCAAGATATTTGTTTTATTCAGATCATGACTATTTGATATTATATATTTGGTTTCAAGTATTCTTGTTGGAATTTTGGCTCATTATGTGCATGTGGTTGATTCTTTTGCTTCCGACTCTGATGATTCTTGTGAATGTTGTAAAGATTTCTTGAACAGCTTATGGATGATGAAAATCATTCGCAGTGCTTTTGTTACGTATCTGTATTCTGTATTCTTTTTGGGAAGCGGGGCATGACAGTATGTTTTATTATTCATTTGCCCTTAGGTTGAATTTGGGGGCCTTTCTTTACAGATAGCATGCAATGGGCATGGGCTGCACAAAAGTTCCTATCCCATAATTATGGTTGTAAAATTATCCAGTGTTGAAGTTTTGGTTAGAGACTCTACTCCTATAGGTTTGTATGCTATGGTTAGTGTACTTGCAATTTTGTATTATAAAGCTTGTTCAGTTGCAGCCACATGCGTATATGTGTTCATGAAAACTTTAATTTAGCATTACTAACATCATTTCGTTTAAATCTTATCTCTGTCATATTCTTGAACTTATGTTGAAGCACTACTTTTCTACCACATCAGATCATTTACTTACTTTGCTGCTTCATTTTCAACTAGTGAACCAAAGGCTTGCAACTCATCTCTTAGAATTTTTTTTATTTTCAATTGATCGATATTATAAATTTTCCCTGATTCAAATGGTATATGGTTGTATGTCTGATTAGAAGACCATTTATTTCAAGAATTAAGTAAAAAAAGTACAAGCATTTGTACTTATTTGTAAACTTTTGCGGAAAAAATCGTTGCAGTGCAGCAGAAATCGACTATCAAATGATTTTGATCATCACTTGGGATCAAGTTCGTATGCGCAGGCGAAGCATAAGCTGGTAAGAGAAACATTAAAATTCTCATTTTCTCTTTCTTCCAATTAAATATACAAAATTATAACCTTCAAATTATGTTTTTTTCAGAAGAAAAAATTGAAAGTTGACAAGTTGACTGTCGACCAAATTGCGAAGATATCTTATGGAACATTCAACAAAGAATACAAGAATGAAACAAAGAAGAACAAGAACCTCGTTATGGTGGTAAAATTTGCTTTCATTACATTTAATAAATAGCCATCATCTAATAAGTTTACAAAATTATGAAACTTAAGACAGGTTCTTTGGGTAAAGATGATTTTCAGTCTTCAATATTTTTATGATGATTCTTGTTGTGGCATGTATATTAATTATTCATTTTCTTATTTTAGGATGTTTTGACTTTTTCTGTCGAACAAGCTGCACTCAAGTTACAAGGTTTTGAAAATCCAGATCCATCAAAGCTGCCCCAAGAAGTTCAAGATAGGTGCGTCGATAGTGTGTTTGGCAGTCCAAAAAAGAACTGCAACAGACTTGAAGGAACAAAAATTCCGAGAAATAGAAAGGAAGATGATGTTGGTTCTCTCTCATCGGAATCAGGAATAGATAAAATGATACAAGAAGAATCAACTGTTAAATCTTTGTTCTAAAGGTGTGACAAGTTGGCAAAACAAAATCAAGTGCTTATGGATTTCTTTTGTGAGCTGCATCCTGACAAGATGGAAGCCTTGAAACAAAGTTTGGAAAATACTACTGTCGACTCATGCAATAGTCAAATACGACAAGAGGTAGCCATATATTTAATTGCCTCAATTGGATAATGTATATATTATTACCTATATATATTGAATCCAATTCTAATTTTGTGTTGTTTCTTTTTCATATAGTCTATATGTAGTGGCGATGACTATGAGACAGAGGATAATGAGGAATATGCAGAAGAGCTTACGTGAAAAGTGAAGTTGAGGATACATGGAAGCAGTAGCCGGTTAAAAGTTATTTTGAAAACATTTTATTGTGTTTCTTGGAATTTTACAACTCAAATTTTCTTCTAGAATGTATTGTTGTTTTGGCACTTTGAAACAAACAAAAAAATTTGTAATGAGAAGGTTCTGAATTATATAATATTCAAGCTTATTTTGGTGTTCTTAAGTTTACTATTATATATCTAAATATATACTGATTGTTCAAATTGTATATTTTGCGTTATTGTGTTTTCTTTATATAATTGTGTGAATCAATATGTGAAATAATTATATGTTTTTCATTGTAAAAATACATTGTTTTAATTTGTAAATTTGGTTAAGTCATTCAAATATAATCAGTAATGAAGAAAACGTGTGCAATTGCATTTGCGAGGTAGCAATTGTAAGGAAATGAGTACCTTGCAGGCCTCTGTAGCAATAGTTCTTCAGCAACGGAAAAAATTACTTTTAAAACACACTTGCAAGGGACAAATTTGTTGTAGATATTCTCTTACGTATGAGAACAGCAAGATACAACTTCCATTGTAGATATTCTATTGTGGCTAATATTCGCAAGGGATAGTTAAGATTCCGTTGTGAATGTGTACATTAACTAGGAGAGATTTCACAACAACACAACTACAAAGGAATGAAGAAAAACCCCTTACAGATGTACACTAACTATGAAATTGTACTCTTTTACGAAGAAAATTTTTATTGCGAATGCAGCATTTCCTACTAGTGTATGCAGAGGTACCAAAGGCTCCATCCCTCCTCATCATCACTTGTCATTTCATCATCACTTGTCATCAGGGACGAAAGTCAGAATTTTCTTTTTGGAGGAAATAACATACAAACTAATTAAGAATTCATATCAAAATTAAGTATAAAGTAAATAATTGGAAAAGAACAGAACAAAAGTTATTATGAAGAATAAAATGTAAGTTATTAGCATATCTATATAGTATTCCATATTTAACTAATGATAATTTACTCCTGTTCACATAAATGCTTCGATATATCTAAAAACGCAATAAAAAATAATAAATATCGTGACAAGTTACATAATATTATGATTTATATTATTTACTAAATTATAAATAGTTACCTACATATAATAGAATACTATTATAAAAATTTTAAGTATGGAAGGATAGTTTAAATTAATTTGAAGTGTGTGTATGTGAGAGAGAGAGAGAGAGAGAGAGAGTAAAAATGTTAAATATTTGGGGGGCTTTTGGAAAATCCAGGGGAGCATGAGAGAGAGATGCTAGAGTAAAAATGTTACATATTTGGGGGCTTTTGGAAAACCCAGGGAGCATCGACCTCCCTTGCCGGCTCTGTCCCTGCTTGTCATTGCTCCTTCACATTGCCCAATGTCATTATCCCACAACCAACACCCCTCACAAAAACTAACAATTTTTCTGTCAATCCCGAAGGCAAAAAAAAAAACCCCCAAATCAAGTCGTCCAGAAATCCTAAAATTCGTCTATCCGAAAGAAAGATGGAGATGTTGTGACACGACACCAGTCGGCCGCCACACGATGAACTGCATATGCTAGGGAGTCCAATATTTCTAACTACAAAAAATTCAGACACTGGTTAAGAATGTTCTGGCCTTATTGAAGAGTGACCAGGGTCGGTCATAGGCCTGGAGCGAACACAAGGTTATGAGACCCTTATTTTAGTAATTAAAATACATTAATATATAAAAATAATATACATGTCCAAAATTACCACAGAAACATAGTCATATATACTTAAATAATATGAAAGCCTTAAAATAGTTTCAAAGATTCAAAAAATTGTCATACAAACATTAATATAAATGGCCACAAATATGTCTACCAGTTCCAAAGTATATTGACAACTCCAAAATATTTTCAACTAAAAAACAAAATGACAACAATAGTTGATTCATTTTTTTTATTATATTTTTTTTCATTAACTTCATTTTTATCATTTTCACTTACATTTTTTACTTGACACGATTGTTCTGAATTTTTAGCAAAAAATTTATCTAATGCCAATTTTTTTGAAAGTTAATTGTTCTTTTCGTCTTTTCTCATATTCGGATTTTTGCTTTCTAGGCAATATGACAAACAAAAATTTCAACATAATGATATAAAATAAAAAAAGTTAAATAAACATGATAAAAGTGGATCACGAAGGTTATTGGAGCAATGTGAATGGTTGTCCAGCACAGCGATGAGAAAGAGAAAGAATTTTTGATAGCACATCGGCAATTATGTTGCAAATTAGAGATAGTGAGACACTTTATAAGATAATGAGATATAAAACAAATGACATGAAGTATTACATCTTCCCAATGCAAGTTTTTATAAGATACTAAGTTAGCTACATTGAGTAACATCTTCCCAATCCAACTAAGGTTTCTATAGAATTCATTATAGCCTAAGATAACTTCTTCTAAATATAGTTCATCCTAAAACATGAGAGATTGCCCTGAAGTAATCCCCAGTCGGAGTAGTTTAATTAGGTTAAGATTCAGGTGTGCTTGATTTAGCATTTAGCAAGATAGGCCAGTACACCTATCCTAGTTGCACTTGCATCCTACCCTTCTGTCTAATAGGAGGAGAAATGGCGACCACTTATAAGAAAAGCATTAAATCAGATAAATGATTAGCATCTGTAAAGGAGAACTATGTAGACTACTAACTATAAATTGTCTAGAAAAACAATTTTTCTTCAGATAATATTTCACTAATCTTTAAACAACCAAGAAGATAGAAAAGTATCATGTTCTAGGATATCCAGGTTTTAAAAATTAAAATAGTGGGAGATAAAATAGGAATCACAAGATTCAATTTTCAAAGAATTGCACATGCTGACCAAATATGTATTATGATCAACTAATCATAATCACAAATAATAATACGTGCACAAATATAAATGTAATGAAGAGTACACAAATGACAAACCGGTTGAAAATCTAATGACAATTTATAGGTATGCATAGCTAGAGAACTTACAGGAGAAACACCAAGAATCTTCTGATTAGGCTACAGATCGAGGAGATTCAGGGTTTCTGGATCTTGTCAATGTGCAAAGCATATCTCTAAAATTAGGACAAGGAAAAGAGATGAGGTCCTTCTTTCTTGGATCAGTATGAGAGTTAGATTTGAAATGAAAAAAAAAATGAAAGGAAAATTTGAAAATAAAAAAAATATCTCAAGAACCAAAAACCATAATTACATATCAATTATTATCGTTATCAAATACCAATTACCAAGTTACAACAAGACAACCCAATTAATTACTTACTATTGAACTTGAAGAGTTGGACAGTTGTGACTTTTGGAGTCTCTTTGGATTTTTTATTTTTTTATTTTAAATTGAAAAAATGGAAAGTTACAGATAATGGGCAATGTGAGGCCCCAAAATTTGGGGGCCCAGGGTGGTCGCTCTTTGGGCCCTATTGAAGATATCTCCATCATCCCTATGGCTTAGGAGATTGATTATATAACCCCATAAGAAATTCCTAAGTCAGGTGTTACTGATTGGCCAACCAATTCTAGTGAAGGATGTGACATTTGAGCGATAGGAATGTGCAACTCTTCCTGACCGCCTCCCTTCGCCCCCCATGGAGTTGGGTGAAAATTCCTACTCGAGGAGGAAATTTAGCAATTCGAGCAGCTTGGATGATTAATGGTGGTACTATTTGTGAGTGGGCTAGTGATCAATGACGACATGGACGAGTTACGCTTGAAAATAAAGGCCAGAAAAGCAGCACCGCCTCCTTTGCGCCTAACTATTCGTGATCTTGGAATCTACCACCCGACCATTCATTATCTTGAAAATAATTAAGGCTCGTCTTGCTAGAGATTTTCAATGCAGAATCTCTTAAGAGTCTAGTAGAAATATTTTAAACAAAGTTTGGGGCATTTATAGCGTTATGATTGTCAAAATATTGTAGCGTATCAGCAGAACTTCATTATATTTTGGTAAAACATCCAGCGTGCACTTTATGGATACATTTAGCCATATCGGAGTATTATATAAAGTGTTTTTATCCACACCTGTTTCCAACTAGGGATGTAAAATGGGTCATGCCAGGCCAATCCGGCCCAAGCCTGCCGGGCCTCCCTTAGGGCTAGGATCGGGCCTAGGCCCGCTACCTTTGAAAAAGCTAGGCCCTATGACCGACTACAGATTCAAGCTTTTGGAGGGTCTATGGACGGGCCTAAAGCTTGTGCCATTATCCAGACTATTATATAGTGTAAAACATTTTTATATATACATAAGAAACTTATATTATATTTTTTTGGGACAAATTTCACTGAATCGTCCTGAGTTTTAACATATTTGTACGATTCTACTTGACCCTAACATACTTTTTTTTAGGGGGGGGGGGGTGGATTTTACCCTAATAATTAAGGTTTTTTTTGCACCTTACTTAAAACTAACTGGCGGCTTTGACTGTGTTGTGTGATGTATGAAATACCCCTATTACCATTTATAATGATGTCAGGAAACTCAATCCGGATCCAAACCCAAAACTAAAACCGTCATCCTTTCTCTCAAACCTAACACATCCTAACACAAATCCGCACCAATTAACATTCAATCTCAAACCCAAACAATCATCTTCCTCACCCTCATCTCTCTCACATACCCAGTCCAAACCCAAACCCATAACCACTCTCATCAACCTCTCTCTTTCCCTCATGTTCGTTTCTGTAATCTCCCGGTTGGATATTATATTTGGATTATTATTATTTTTGAAAATTAAAATATTTCTTATGAAAATTACTTAGTTTTAATAAATAATCATTATCTGTATATATATACTACTAAGTATATATATGTATTGTATCGATTTTGTGCACTTGTACAAAATTATGTAATATGCATTTTTGAGAAAATGACTGTAATATCCCGTTCTGATATTAAAAATAATTATTTTTTTTATTTTCAGAATTGAAATATTTTTGGGGGATATTACTCAGTTTAATTAATAAACATTATCTATATATATATATACTAGTTTGTATACATCTGTATTGTATCAAATTGATACTGAAATCTACCGAGCCGATTATAAAATTATTATTATTATTATTTTATTTTATTCTCCGCATCAAATTTTTTTTGCACAGATTGTTGGGTTTGATGAATAGAAATTATCTGTATATATAGATGTATGTACGTATATGTATTGTATCGATTTCGTACGTTTGTACGAAATTATGTAGTATGTGATTTTGGGAAAAATACATATTATTTGGATCAATCATGATCAAAATGGAGGGTCAAGATTGGATTAGGGTGTGATTGCAATATTAATTTGCAAACAAAACATTCATTTGTTGATCCACAATGAGAGCAACACTTGGCTCTCTCTCTAACCACAAGTTCACTGTCTCTTCCTCTACTTAAGGCCGGCCATTACAAGGGCAAGAAGCCCCTTTCATTTTTTGTGTTCCTCCATCTCAATCTCATCTCATTTTATCCTCTTCTCTTATACTTTCTTCTACTTCTTTTACTTGTTTTAACTTAGAAAAAAATTGAGAATAAAAGAAAAGAAAGAGAGATTAAATCAAAAGAAAATAGTGGGTTCATTTAGGGGTTTTTCTTAAGAGGAGCAAGAACAAGGAGGAGAAGTAAGCAAGCAAGTTCTTCCAACCGATTTGGGGGTGGGTGTTTCTCATCCTTTTGTTATTGTTATTATTATTGTTATATGCTAGTAAATAAGTGAAGAACTTAGACTACTTTCATGTGCATATTGATGATTTTGGACTAGAATAAATGGCATATAAAGATTGAAGTGGTAGAACTCAAATAAAACCTTAAAGATCAAATCTTTAAACTAGTATGTTGTTATGATGGTTAGAATTCATTACTTACGCTAAAGTTGGAATTTTAACTCCAAATTAATATGAGAGGTTCTCATACTTGTTCTTACCATACTCTAAGTTTTGTAGATTTTTTTGGGTTAATTTACTAGGCTAAACAAAACATTTTCCCAAAACAGCGAGCAATCAGAAAACTGCAGTCTCGGGTTAACCTTGACATGTGTTAAAGAGCAGGATTTCGAGTTTTATATGGAATTTGAAAAAGTTGTTAACTAGGAATTTGTAATATATGTTCTTAGCTTTCCAAAAGGTCTAATTTTGTTGAATTCTGATAAGCGTAGCATAAGTTATGTGCTTTACAAGTTTTCAGCAATCAGCTGTCTCTAATTGTTCATGACTTGTGTTTAAAGAGCAGGAATTTGAGTTCCATACAGAATTGAAAAAGTTGTTAACTAGGATGTAACTCCTGTTTCTCATATATATGTATTTTCCATGTATTTTCTGTAGTTAAAAATTTTGAAAATTAATTTTCTGCTTTCAAATTATTTTTGTTAAAATGTATTGTCGGATCTTCTATTAAAATCTATTTTCGATCAATAATTGTAGTTGTAACTATTTTCTTTATATTATAATACAAATCTTACTGTTGTTATTATTACCTGGGTTTCTATTATTATTACTATTATCATTTTTATCATTTTTCTTATTATCCTAATTGCTATCAGTATTATTATTATTACTGTTATTTTTAATACTATTATTATTATTATTATTATTATTGTTATTATTATTATTATTAGTATTTTTATAAAACCTTAAATTGTATGTTTTATTGGTTACTTAATTCTCTTATTGGATTTTTATTTAAAACCCATTACCCTAATAAACCCAAACCCAATAACTATCCTAACCAACACCCTTACCCATTAACCCAATAACCCATTATACCATTACCAATTCCCTAAACCAACAACCCAATATACCCATTTCTCTAACTACCCAAACCCGCAATACCCAACCCGAAAACCTCTGTTCTCCCTAACCCTAAACTCTATCTCCCTAACTATTTAAACCCATGTAACCGATCTGCTTTAACCATCAGCCACCTTCTCGTCTCTTTCTCCCCGACTACCCATCCCGTCCCTTTCCTTCTGCCTCCTCTCGGCAACCTTAGCTCTCCCGACCTCCTCCCTGGTTCCCTCACCACAGTGCTGCTCCCCTCCTCCCAGTGATGCACTGCACGCCTCTGTGTGCATGCCCTGTCCTCTGCTGTCCCGCCTACGACGCCAGCGACAGCCAGCAGCCATCGTAGTCGCGCCGCTCAGTCCCGGAGTCGCTACAGTCAGCGACCTCACTCCCTTACAGCCGCATCGCCTTCACCCGACGGCAGCGCTCCCACCGCCTTACGCCCACTCCTGCATCACCAGCTAGAGTGCACCCCAATGTCGACATCCCCCTGGGCACTGGTGCCCACCCCTGCAGTGCCACAACGACTTCCCCCGATGCTTTCCTTCTCCCGTCAGCCAGTGCAGCAGCCAAGCACTGAGTTGCTGTTATCATGGGTTGTTCATGGAGTTTTGATCCAGTGCATGTGGGCCGTCAATCATCATCATTGATTCTTGGCTTTGATCATCTTTGATTGTGGGTCGTCGGATCTTCATCATCATCTCATCTTGATCTCTTAATCTTGGCCGTCAATTGGATATTAATCATCATGCTTGATTGAATGTGGGCCGTCGATCTCCTCTTGATCGTCCGATTAGATCCTAGTCATCCGATCTCTTCTTGATTGTCACGATCATAATGATCATCAACTTCTTTTGATCGCAGCTGTTCAATTGATCGATCTTGATCTTCATCATTATCTTCATCATCAGGAAAATCTTGCATCCGATCTGCTCCGATCATCTTGATCTTGATCTTCGATCTCAGCCGTCCGATTGCATTCGTGATCTCGATCGTCTTCATCTTGCTCGTGATCATGTGTTTGTGATTGGTTCGTAATCCGTTCATTGTGTTTTTGTTTGTGCCTCGATATCCGTTCGCGTTATTCTTTCTCTTGCTCTGTTCTCTTCGTCGTCTCTCAAGAAAGTAACATGTATTAAATTCCTCTGCAAATACAAGTACTAAATACCGCTTGTAGTGTAGTTGGGTTCTAGAGACAACTCGTGTGTGATGTATCTTGATGAGTATGTCTCTATAGTGCTATTGACCATAGTTGCCCCACGACACAAATTTGACATGAATCAACTTAGGTTTTGACCGTTCTTGATATGATTAAAATTGTGTGATAATTATGAGAAATCGTGTATTTGTTTGGATCCATGGGATATACTTGTTGTGGACATGCTATAAACCCTATTTCATGATGTTTGGACACTTAGTAGACTCTATAATATGGTTTTTTGTGTTTGGAATGAGCTTCATATGTCGTATGTTGATTTGTTGTTAAGAGAAAAATCTGTATTTTTGTCGATGATCAGTTTTGATTGGTATTTTAGACCATATTAAGATCAGTATCTTAACTTCAGTATTAAACATGATTTTTAGAGAAATCCGTTTTCTTTCTAGACTCTCTGACCTTGATCGATTTTGTTTTTGTATTTGTGAGATATGATTATTTTACTACATAGGTGTATTTCATTTTCAGATTTCGTTTCTTGGTGATTTTGATGACTAAACTATTTGGATACTAGTTCTAAGCATATTACTTTTATCTGAAATTTTGCACAGTATTTCTATATCTATTTGGGGATTACCCAGAATTTTGGTGGATTTTATTGATGAGTTTTATATACCGTTTCTTGCTTGTTTATAAGGACTATACTTGCTCGATTTTGCTCGCTGTTCTGTAAAGATTTGTATTTTCACCCTAAATCCTTTTCCTGCATGAAAAATATTTATGAAATATGAAAGTTAGCTTATTTTTTCTATTTTCATTTCCCTTTGGCGGATTTGAATTTCATTTCACAGTTTGCGAGATATTACAGTTTTCGTATAGCAGTGTTGGGAATCCCAGATTTGCCAAACTATCGTTTGTTGATGTTTTTTGAATTTTGTTGGCTAAGCTAATCTTACTGGAAAATTATGAAACCTTTTATTCGGATACTAGACATATAGGGGAATACCCCATATTTTTCGTGGATTTATTTATTGAGTTTTTAAGCTGTTTTTCTGACTTTGGATATGATTTCCTGATTTCTGGCTGAACATATGTTCTGGATTCAAATCAGTTTTGAGCTATGTTTTTTGTGAAATACAATATGACTTATTAATATTTGCTGGATTCGGTTGGGAGTCTATTTTTTAGACCTTTTGACGGATTCAGGTTTGCATGTTTGTAACACCGGGAATCATTGTTTTACTACAGTATGGTCTTGCTGTCCTGAACTAGAAATCTCGTTATTTTATCCTTTTATGTGTTATCTTGCAACCGTCATGTTTATCTTGTAACTTGAACATGTTACTTTTTTATGCCATGAAATACTTGCCCTGATCTTGACACATACATGCTTGTTTGAAATTAATAATAAATAACCAAGCCAGGGTTAAGAGAAAGATCTAGTAGTGGACAATATAGGTAAGTGTACTCGGAAGAGGCCCCGTGTTTTCCATGATTTCAAGTTTTATGGAACTAAGTGCCACGTGTAACTAAGTGCCACATCAGGGGGTTAACGGGGGCACCCTCTAGAATCCATTACATGATTACAAATTATGTGGAACTAAGTGCCACGTAGAACTAAGTGCCACGTCAGGGGGTTGACGAGGGCCACCTCTAGAATTTACGGGGGCCACCTCTAAAATCCATTACATGATTAAAAGTTATATGGAGCTAAGTGCCACGTCAGGGGTTCACGGGGGCCACCTCTAGAATCTACGAGAGCCACATCTAGAATCCATTACCGATTATATGACATGATATGATTCCCGTTTACATATGATCCCTGAGTACACTAGCCTCTATGGTCCACTATGAAATCTAAAGCGAAACTGTTTGTTCTAGAAACCATGTAGTATGGGATGCATGAAGTACTATCTAGACAGTAATAACTACAAGACTTGATACATGATACTTGAACATGATACATGCTTACTTGATACTCGACTACATGATACATGAGACTTGATACATGACACATGCTATATGGTTACATGATACTTGATACTTGATACTGTTTACATGATACTTGTTTACTTGACACTTGATACATGCTACTTGTACTTGTTCACCTTACCATGCTTGTTGTTATCTATTGTTATCATGCATATTCCATGTTTTTAGTTAGTTTTTTCCATGTACTTGTATCCTGCATTACAAGCGGCCTGTAACTTGCATTGACGGGAGTTTAATTTTATTTTTCTATTCCTGCAATTGTTAAATTGCAGATTTTGGAGAACATGTACTAGATGGTGTTGGTGATATGAAATATTAGTGCTGGATTTTGCTATCATTATTTCTTGTTGCTTGTTTTGAACATATGTATCTTATACTTAGATTTATTTGTATTTGGGCAATGTGACCCATGATATTTGACTTATTCAGATCATGATTATTTGAGATTAATATATTTTAGTTTCAAGTATTCTTGTTAGTATTTTGATTCATATGTGCATGCTTGGTTGATTCTTTTGCTTCCGACTCTGATTATTCTTGTGAAATGTTGTGAAGATTCTTGAACAGCTTATGGATGATGAAAATCATTTGCTGGGGTTTTTTCGTGTATCCGTGTTCCGTATTCTTTTTTTGGAAGCAGGGCGTGACAAGGTTTTTAGTGGTATCAGAGCCCAGGTTTGGCTAATGTATTAGTTTGACTGATATATTAAAAAAGCTTAGCTTGAACTGGAATCAGCTCAACATTTTACCAACCATGCATGCATAAATGAATCATAATCAACATTGATCTGGATACTAGTCTTATTCCGTTCTTTTTTATCCCTTCTTATTCGATCCCTCGATTCCATGATTCTTCTGTTTCTTTTAGTCGTCCTCATTTGTTGATTTCTTGTTGGGTATGAATTCATTCCTTTCTTTTCGTATCCATATCTTTCTGATTTTTGGTGCCAGTCATTCTTTTTCTATTTTTTGCTTGGTCCGTCAGTCGGCATCGCTGGATGCTATTGACAGAATCTTCCTGATCAGAGTGGAGTAGCAGAAGCGTCGTGGGCCCGTATCCCACAGGTCCAGGATTCCCTTATTGCTTCTTCTTCCTTGTATTGTTTGCTTCTCTCCATTCCTTGTACTCGTCTTCATCCAGTGACTCATTGCTTGGTTCATCTCTTCCTTGTCCATCCTTTCTTCGATTCCAGCTCAATCTATTTCATCATCTCTTTACTTTGTTATCTTGCAAGTCTTGTGTTGTTTCTTCTTCATTTTTTGTACCGGTTACTTCTTTCTTGCATTCCATTTTGCCATCATGCACCAATTCATTATTTGGTTCAATTCTTCTCTGTCTTTTCTCTCTTTGATTCTAGTTCTGCCTACTCCCTATCTTGCTTTGTTATCTTGTGTTGTTTCTTCCTTTTTGATACTTTTTGTTCTCTTTCTTGTATTCCATTTGACCTCATTGTTATCCACTTCTTTCTTTTTCTGGTGTTGCCACTGCTTTGTCTCTTTCCATTTAATTCTCAATTTTGTTACCCCCCTCTAAATTTGTTTTTGCCCTGTCCTATGTACCGCCTAAGCAAATTTCGAGGAAGAAATTTTATTGTAAGGTGGGTAGGATTTGTAACCCCTATTTCCCGTATATATGTATTTTTGTGTATTTTCTGTAGTTAAAAATTTTGTAAACTAATTTTCTGATTTCAAATTATTTTTGTTAAAATGTATTGTCGGATCTTCTATTAAAATGTATTTTCGATCAATAATTGTATTTGTAACTATTATCTTTATATTATAATACAAATCTTATTGTTGTTATTATTATCTGGGTTTCTATTATTATTACTATTATCATTTTTATCATTTTTCTTCTTATTATTATTGTTATCAGTATTATTATTATTACTGTTATTTTTTAATACTATTATTATTATTATTGTTATTGTTATTATTATTATTAGTATTTTTATAAAATTCTAAATTGTATATTTTATTGGTTACTTAAATCTCTTATTGGATTTTTATTTGAAACCCATTACCCCAATAAACCCAAACCCAATAACTATCCTAACCTACACCCTTACCCATTAACCCAATAACCCATTATATCGTTACCAATTCCCTAAACCAACAACCCAATATACCCAATTCCCTAACTACCCAAACCCGCAAAAACCAAGCCGAAAACCTCTGTTCTCCCTAACCCTAAACTCTATCTCCCCAACTATTTAAACCCATGTAACCTATCTACTTTAACCATCAGCTGCCCTATCGTCTCTCTCTCCTCGACTACCCATCCCGTCTCTTTCCTCTTGCCTCCTCTCGGCAACCTCAGCTCTCCCGACCTCCTCCCTGGTTCCCTCACCACAGTGCTGCTCCCCTCCTCCCGGCGAAGCACTGCGCAACTCCCCTGTGCATGCCCTGTCCTTCGCTGTACCACCCTGTCCCGACTACGATGCCAGCGGCAGCCAGCAGCAACCGCAGTCGCGCCGCTCAGTCCCGGCGTTGCTACAACCAGTGACCTCACTCCCCTACAGTTACATCACCTTCAACCGATTGCAGTGCTCCCACCGCGTTGCGCCACCTCCTGTGTTGCCAGCCAGAGTGCACCCCAATGTCAACATCCCCCTGGCCACCGGTGCTTACCCCTGTAGTGCCGCAGCGACTTCCCCCGATGCTTTCCTTCCCCCACCAGCCAGTAGTAGCAGCCAAGCACTGAGTTGCTATTATTATAGGTTGTTCATGGAGTTCTGATCAAGTGCGTGTGGGTCGTCGATCATCAAGATCATCACCTTTGAATCTTAGGCTTTGATCATCTTTGATTGTGGGCCGTCAGATCTTCATCATCATCTCATCTTGATCACTTGATCTTGGCCGTCCGTTGGATCTTAATCATCATGCTTGATTGGATGTGGGCTGTTGATCTCCTCTTGATCGTCCAATTAGATCCTAGCCGTCCAATCTCTTCTTGATCGTCACGATCATGATGATCATCAACTTCTTTTGATCGCAGCCGTTCGATAGATTGATCTTGATCTTCATCATTATCTTCATCATCAGGGAAATCTGACGTCCGATCTGATCCGATCATCTTGATCTTGATCTTTGATCTCAGCTGTTCGATTGCGTTCGTGATCTCGATCATCTTCATCTTGTTCGTGATCGTGTTTTCGTGAATGGTTCGTGATCCGTTCATTGAGTTTGTGTTCATGCCCCAGGATCCGTTCCCATTATTCTTTTTCTTGCTTCGTTCTCATCGTCGTCTCTCAGGCAAGTAACTTGTATTAAATTCATTTGTAAGTACAAGTACTAAATACCGCTTCTAGTGTAATTGGGTTCTAGAGACAACTCGTGTGTGATGTATCTTGATGAGTATGTCTCTATAGTGCTATTGACCATAGCTGTCTCACGACACAAATTTGACATGAAACAACTTAGGTTTTGAACGTTCTTGATGTGACTGAAATTGTGTGATAATTATGAGAAATCGTGTGTTTGTTTGGATCCATGAGATATACTTGTTGTGGATATGCTATATACCCTATTTCATGATATTTGGACACTTCGTAGACTCTATGACATGGTTGGTTGTGTTTTGAATGAGTTTCGTATGTCGTATATTGATTTGTTGTTAAGAGAAAAATCTGTATTTTTGTCGATGATTAGTTTTGATTGGTATTTTAGACCATATTAAGGGGATAAGATTGTGAGATATGATCATGTGTGAGATATGATTGTTTTACTACAGAGGTGTATTTCATTTCCAGATTTTGTTTCTTGGTTATTTCAATGACTAAACTATTTGGATACTAGTGCTAAGCAAATTACTTTGATCTGAAATTTTGCACAGTATTTCTATATCTATTTAGGGATTACCCAGAATTTTAGTGAATTTTATTGATGAGTTTTATATATCGTTTCATGTTTGCTTATAAAGACTATACTTGCTGGAATTTGCTCGCTGTTCTGTAAAGATTTGTATTTTTACCCTAATTCCTTTTTCTGTATGAAAAATATTTATGAAATATGAAAGTTAGCTTATTTTGTCTATTTTCATTTTCCTTTGGCAGATTTGGATTTTGTTTCACGGTTTGCGAGATATTACAGTTTTCATACAGCAGTGTTGGGAATTCCAGATTTGCCAAACTATCATTTCTTGATATTTTCTGAATTTTGTTGGCTAAGCTAATCTTACTGGAAAATTATGAAACCTTATATTCTGATACTAGACATATAGGAGAATACTCCAGATTTTTCGTGGATTTATTTATCGAGTTTTTATGCTGTTTTCCTGACTTTGAATATGCTTTTCTGATTTCCGGCTGAACATATTTTCGGTATTCAAATCAGTTTTGAGCTATATTTTTGTGAAATACTATATGACTTATTTATATTCGTTGGATTCGGTTGGGGAGTCTATGTTCCAGAACTTTTGACAGATTCAGGTTTGCATATTTGTAACACCGGAAATCACTGTTTTACTACAGTATGGTCTTGCTGTCCTGAACTAGAAATCTCGTTGTTTTATCCTTTTATGTATTATCTTGCACCCGTACATATTTATCTTGAAACTTTAACTTGTTACTTGTTTATGCCATGATATACTTGCCCTGTTCATGACACATACATGCTTGTTTGATACTAATAATAAATAACCAAGCTGGGGTTTAAGGTAAAGATCTAGGAGTCGACAATATAGGTAAGTGTACTCGGAAGGAGGCCCGTGTTTTCCATGATTTCAAGGTATATGGAACTAAGTGCCACGTAGAACTAAGTACCACATCAGGGGGTTGACGGGAGCCACCTCTAAAATCCATTACATGATTACAAGTTATATGGAACTAAGTGCTACGTAGAACTAAGTGTCACGTCAGGGGGTGACAGGGGTCACCTCTAGAATATTTATGAAATATGAAAGTTAGACTATTTTGTCTATTTTCATTTCCCTTTGGCGGATTTGGATTTTGTTTCATGGTTTGCGAGATATTACAGTTTTCATACAGCAGTGTTGGAAATCTCAGATTTGCCAAACTATCATTTCTTGATGTTTTCTGAATTTTGTTGGCTAAGCTAATCTTACCAGAAAATTATGAAACCTTATATTCTGATTCTAGACATATAGGGGAATACCCCAGATTTTTTGTGGATTTATTTATTGAGTTTTTATTCTATTTTTCTGACTTCGAATATGATTTCCTGATTTCTTGCTGAACATATTTTTTTGATTCAAATCAGTTTTTAGCTATATTTTTGTGAAATACTATATGACTTATTTATATTTACTGAATTCAGTTAGGAGTCTATTTTCTAGACCTTTTGACGGGTTCAGGTTTGCTTGTTTGTAACACCGGAAATCACTGTTTTACTACAGTATGGTCTTGCTGTCCTGAACTACAAATCTCGTTGTTTTTTCCTTTTATGTATTATCTTGCACCCGTACATGTTTATCTTGCAACTTGAACTTGTTACTTGTTTATGCCATGATATACTTGTCCTGTTCGTGATACATACATGCTTGTTTGACACAAATAATAAATAACCAAGCCGGCGTTTAAGGGAAAGATCTAATAGTAGACAATATAGGTAAGTGTACTCGGAAGGGGGTCCGTGTTTTCCATGATTTCAAGTTATATGGAATTAAGTGCCGCATAGAACTAAGTGCCACATCAGGGGGTTGACGGGGGCCACCTCTATAACTTATGGGGGCCACCTCTAAAATCCATTATATTATTACAAGTTATATGGAACTAAGTATCACGTAGAACTAAGTGCCACGTCAGGAGGTTGACGGGGGGCCACCTCTAGAATCCATTACATGATTACAAGTTATATAGAACTAAGTGCCACGTGGAACTAAGTGCCACGTCAGGAGTTGATGGGGGACACCTCTAGAATCTATGGGGGCCACCTCTAGAATCCATTACCGATTACATGACATGATATGATTCCCGTTTAAATGAAGCCTGAGTACACTGCCCTCTATGGTCCACTATGAAATCTAAAGCGAAACAGTTTGTTGTAGCAACCATGTAATATGGGATGCATGAAGTACTACCTAGATAGTAATAACTACAAGACTTGATATATGATACTTGAATATGATACTTTCTTACTTGATACTCGACTACATGATACATGAGACTTGATACATGACACATGCTACATGTTTACATGATACTTGATACTTGATACTTGATATTGTTTACATGATACTTGTTTACTTGACACGTGATACATGCTACTTGTACTTGTTCACCTTACCATGCTTATTGTTATCTCTTGTTATCATGCATATTCCATGTTATTAGTTAGTTTTTCCTATATACTTGTATCCTGCATTACAAGCAGTCCGTAACTTGCATTGACAGGAGCTTGTTTTCTTTTTTTTTCATATTCCTGCAATTTTTAAATTGCAGATTTTGGAGAACGGGTACCAGATGGTGTTGGTGATATGAAATATTAGTGCTGGATTTTGCTATCATTATTTCTTGTTGCTTGTTTTGAACATTGTATCTTGTACTTAGATTTATTTGTGTTTAGGCAATGCGACCCAAGATATTTGACTTATTCAGATCATGATTGTTTGAGATTAATATATTTTGGTTTCAAGTATTCTTGTTGGTATTCTGATTCATATGTGCATGCTTGGTTGATTCTTTTGCTTCCGACTGATTATTCTTGTGAAATGTTGCGAAGATTCTTGAACAGCTTATGGATGATGAAAATCATTCGCTGGGCTTTTGTCGTGTATCCGTATTCTGTATTCTCTTTTGGGAAGCGGGGCGTGACATAGGAAGTTGTAGTAGATGTTCTTAGCGTTCCGAAAAGTCCAATTTTGTTGAATTCTGATAAGCGTAGAATAAGCTATGAGCTTTACAAGTTTCAACAAAACTGTTGTTTTTGGTTGATTTTGGCATGTATTTAAAGAGCAAGAATTTGAGTTCTATACAGAACTAGAAAAAGATTTTAACTAGGAAGTTGTACTAGATGTTCTTAGCTTTCCAAAAAGTCTAATTTTGTTAAATTCCGATAAGCGTAGCATAAGCTATAATCTTTAAAAGTCTTCAGCAATCGGTTGTCTTTAGTTGTTCTTGAATTGTGTTTAAAGAGCAGGAATTTGAGTTCCATACAGAATTGGAAAAAGTTGTTAACTAGAAAGTTGTATTAGATGTTCTTCGCTTTCCAAAAAGTCCAATTTTGATGAATTCCGATTAGCGTAGCATAAGCTATGAGCTTTACAAGTTTTCAGCAATCAGCTATCTTTAGTTGTTCTTGACTTGTGTTTAAAGAGCAGGAATTTGAGTTCTATACAGAATTTGAAAAAGTTATTAACTAGAGAGTTTTAGTAGATGTTCTCACCATTCTAAAAAGTCCAATTTTGTTGAATTCCGATAAGCGTAGCATGAGTTATGACCTTTACAAGTTGACAGCAGCTGGCCTTTTGGCTGAAGCTCATTGTTTAGAGTATTCGAAGTTTTTCTACCTCTTATTGGCTGAAACTTAGAAGGTTTTCAACTAGAGAGTTGTAGTAGATGTTCTCACATTTCCAAAAAGTACTATTTTGTTTGATTCCGATAAGTGTAGCATCGGTTATGAGTATTTTTCATCTAGAATTATAAATGGTTAAGAGATTATGTTTTGAATGTTCATCTTGAATGTTAAATTAGTAAGCTTAACATGCATGTTAGTTCATGCTAGTAAGCTTATGCACGAAATTCTAGTTCATGCTGACTAGAGTTGTCGTGAATTGTTAGTGGTTTGAATCATGCACTTGATTATGAGTAATAAGTATTCCTTGTGCTCATAAGTCATGTAATAAGTATTGGTCCGTCTCATACGTAGCTCACCTGACTCGTATGTAGTTGTTTGTTCATGCGTAGCTCATTGGGGTCATATGTGGTTTGTTAGCTCGTACATAGCCTGTTAGCTAGTACGCATCTTGTTGTGCTCATCTAGAGTGATATCATATCCCTAGGAGCCATCGACCATCAAGGCGTGTAATTATTTTACTCCTCGTCGACTGTGTACGGAAAATAGTGGAAAACAGAGACACCACTATATGACTGCTGATGTGAATTATTTGTAAGTGTACAAAATCGCAACATGTAGTATAGTTAAGTGAAAAGAGTGTCGAACCGACAAGGACTAATTATTTTATCGATTACCGAAATTACTAGATTAACTACTATTTGGAAAATCGAAATTCAATAAAGAAAACAATTAAATTAAATTAATCTAAAGAACTAACTAAATTAATTAAAAGGAACGGAATCCGAAATTTGGTTGTTTGTTAATAGCAAAATTAATTCTAGGGCTTTCGATTTCACCTAATTAATCCAACACAATTCATAACTCTATGTGAATAAAAATATTATTTTTCCAAGTTTTAGACCAAAATCCCCTAAGTATTCGATGCTTTCTCTCGAACAACACCAAAAATATCTCCAGCTAACAGTTTGTCATATCTCTATGCAAATTTAATTAATTGAAAACTCATTAAGTTCTATGGATTTCTTTATAGTCACATCAATCGTGGTAAATCATCTCTAATTTCGCTCAATCAATGGTATTTAATTCTATAGTTCTAAATCACAAATTACCTCTCGGTCTCTCCATGATCCAATAAATCATACAAAAGTTGGTCAAACAATTGTAAGCATTAAGAACAAAAATCAAACACACAACTATGGAAAAATAGAAAAATAATATGGAAATAAAATTGTGTTCTCAAAACTATGTTACATCAAAGCCCTAAAAAAATAAAATTTAGTTCATAATAAAATTACAACTAACAAATACTGTCTTGGATTGCATAATAAATTTAGAAAAAGCGAAGAGATACAGAAAGAACTCGATTGTTGTCGAAGACCAAAATTGAAGAGCCTCGGGATCCGCGCGCTTCTCTCTCTTTCTCTCTCTCTTCCTTCTCCTCTGTTTTCGTTCTTGTGCCCTTCGATTTCCACGCCTCCAGCCTACCACTTCCCGTCCTTCTCTTTCTCTATGTAACTACAGTTTTTGTAATTTTCAATTTTTCCCCTTTTGTAATATTTTTATTTGCAATTGAACAAAAACCCTATTTTCTTTCTTGATTATTATTTTAATTAAGAATTGTTCATGAACCTCCGTTATTTTTGATTGAGCCATTCTTGTTGACCCTATTATCTCTTATTTAATTATGGGTATTTTTATTTGAACCCTATTGATTTTGATCCATCTCTTAGTTGAACCCTAAAACCCAATTTTATTTGTTCTTTACCCAAAACCACTATTGTTGGATCCTAAACCACTAACCCAATAACCTAATTGTACCTTATTAATACAACTCTAATGAAAACACTAAAAATTGCACACAAATTGAAACACTAGTCGTCTACTCTCTCTCCTACTCTCTCTCTCCCGTCATCGTTTTCCCGCCAAAACCCCAAGACCCCCCTGGTCGTCTTCTTCGGCGACCCTCCCGTATCCGACGTCCTACTTCCCCTCCCGACATTGCCTCCCGTTGCCGCCATCACACCCCCAAAATCCACCTGACCCCTTATCCCTATCCTCGACATTAGCAGCGACCAAAACCCCCATCGCTGCGGTCCTTCCTCTCTCATCGACGACTTCATTGCCGCTGTTCGCGTTGCCCACCGTCGTCGTCAATGTCACCCAGTGACGCCGTTGACCACCCCCATACCATTGCTGACCTTGGTGCTGCTGTCTCTTCTACTTGTGTTGTTGTGTTGTTGGGTTCTTTAAATTATTGCACGTAAATCGCACGTGCTATTGGTTGGTTGTGCTAGTTCGTGAGTTCGTTGCTTCGGGTTCCTTATCCCGTTATTCTTGGTATTCATTTTCACCAGTTATAAGGAAAGTCACCGTCCACTTGAATTGTTAATTGTATCAAATTCATATTTTGTTGAAACTCTTGCAAGTAGATCTCTTTGTTATCATATTATCCATTGTTCATCTCTTCGTTGGGTCTATTGAGGGTTTACACGAGCTAACCCTAATATTCTTGATATCGTGCCACTTTTGACTCAAAATTTTGGATTTTTCATGAGTGCATATAGAATTGATAATAGGGCTGTTCATATAATCATCACACAAATAAATTATTGTAGAGACAATTGATAAGTTGTATGTAGTTTGACCGATTGATGATTGATTGATGATAAATTGATGTATTATCGTGTTGTAGTTTTATTTATCATGTTTTTGACACCCATCATGTTGATTACACAATTTATTGACTAAAGAATCGATACCCATATAGTCTAATTAATTTATTTTCAAGAAAAACTACACAAATCCTGTATATTGCTTC
Source organism: Hemerocallis citrina (assembly GCA_017893485.1). NCBI lineage: Eukaryota > Viridiplantae > Streptophyta > Magnoliopsida > Asparagales > Asphodelaceae > Hemerocallis > Hemerocallis citrina. Next base: position 390,173,872 of record CM030358.1, read on the forward strand.
CTGACCTGAATGTTAACTGCTATTTTCGAACTAGTAAACGATCTTAAAATGAAATACTTTCTGAATATAATGTGTGGCCTCATCTTTCTAGTTTCCAGAATATCTTCAATTTTTGAATTCCGAGTTTTATGGCAAAAGTTATGTCCGTTTTACTACAGCTGTGTTTTTACTTTCAGATTTTCAGATTCTTGTATCTTTCGCACTTAAACAGTAAAAATGCTGATCAAATGATAAAATTCAATTCTGAAAATTTCCAGATTGTTGATTAACATGTTTAGGAGTCTAGAAAATATTTTTACTGAATTTAGTATCGAGTTTTTTCTGTTTCTAAAATTAAAATAACGTGATGTCGAAATTCTGCATGAACCTAAAATCTGTAAAGAACCATGTGTTTGACCTAGCTACTGTCATCGGATTTTGAACTTTAAATATGCGTTGGAACCATGTGGAAGTCTAGTTTCTAGAACTCCTAATGGATTCACTTTTTGATTTCTGAAACAGCGGAAAAGTGCATTTTTGTACAGTCTGCTCTTGCTGTCCAGAATTTTATATTTCAGATTTCAATAAATTAATTATTCCTATATCATAATATTGTATGGATTGATATAAGTATGTTGCATTGTATGATCCTAATGAGTTATTTTCATCATTCTAATTGTCCTATTTCATGTTATCATCCTATTGTTCCCCTATTGATACTATGGTTCACCTCATGTCCCAAATTGCATATTGTATTATTGCATTGATAAATAATTAACAAACTGGGATTTAAGGGATTGACTAGAGTAGTTGATGAGATAGGGACTGTACTCGGATGATAGCCCGTGTTATTATCGTTATCGTCATTGTGTAAGAAATTGAACCTTGGCCCGTGTTATTATTGTTATCGTCATTGTATAAGAAATTGCACATTGGCTCGTATTATATTATTATCGTCATCATATCCAGTACCTGAACTATAGAGTCTACCACTATAGTCTAAATGAAATTGATTGTATGCATCGAACCTGTGGTATGGAACAGATGGGACACAGTAGTACATGCATTATATATGATTTAAAATAATTAATTGACATAAGGATTGACATGTTACCGACACTGTATATTGTTCATCATTGTTCCTATTGATATCGAATACTGTCTAAGTGTTACCGTTATTGATCATTGATTACCGTTACCGAATATTGCATCATTTTTTATAGCCATTGTACTGATTATCATGATATCGATTATTGTTATTGTCCCATGTTATTGATTCATATTGATCCACTGATTCATTGTTACATCATTATTCTATTGTTCCTTGCTTTCTCTACTTGCTGTCCATGACATGCTCTTAGAATAATTTTTCTTCTCTTTTTAGATGAAGTGTACACAGGTAATGAAAGGAAAATTGCCTGCTGAAATTGGAGAACAAACATTCTAAAGACTTAATGCTTTTTAATTACTTATTGCTTAAATGAACTTATTGTATTGAGACTTGTTACTATTGTATTGGAATTTATTATTGTTTTGGACTTATGTTCTGGATTTTATTATTATTCCAGATGTTGTATTATTATTGTATTTGTATATTTTTATTGCTTCATTTCAATTATATTGTTCATGAGATTATTATTGCATGCGCATTTGTTCTGTATTGATTATATTGTTGAGTTGATCAGATAAATAGCTTATGGGTGACGTTAGTCATTCGCTAGGCCAATGTCATGTGCTCGTATTCTGTATTTTTGGGAAGCAGGGCGTGATAAGGTTTTTAGTGGTATCAGAGCCCGGGTTTGGATAATATATCTGTCAAACGTGACTAATGAAAGGAGGTTTGGCTTTGATTGATAAATTAATCAGATTTGGGTCTAATCAGGTTAACTCAATAGTATGTGCAATACAGTAGTCGCATGAACAATTGATATCCAACTTATGATCTAGACACTAACCGTTTGATTTCGATTGCAGGCTATGGCTAGAAAAGGTGCTTCTTCCTTCCGTGCTGGGGATGATCAGTCTAATGCGCCCACTGTTGCACAGATGATGCAAATGCAACGTGAGCACAACGAACTGGTGATGTGGATGCAATGGGAACATAATGAGCAATTGAGAATGGCTTATGAAACTGCCAATAGAGAACCCGTTGTGCCTGCCCCCATCGTGCCGCCACCGAGACCTGGTAATGTGGCAGATTTCATGAGGCTTCCCCCAGATAAGTTCTCGGGTACTTAAGGTCCACTTGTAGCCGAGCAATGGCTTATCAGGACTGAGCAGTTGTTGACCGCAGTATGTATTGCAGATGTGGATCGTGCAGATGTCGTGAGCATCCAACTTGTTGATCTTGCCCACATCTGGTGGCAAACTGCGACTGAAGGATTGGGCCAACCCATTCCTTGGGCCGCTTTCACTGAGAGCTTCCTCACGAAGTTCTTCCCTAACGTCACCAAGAATGAGATGGAACAGCAGTTTATCTCATTAACTCAGGTTCGTCCGATAGTGTTTATTCATGCTTTTTGTTGTTATTTCATAAAGTATCGACGTTAAACTAAACAATGTCTTGAATCAGGGGAGTCGGACCATTGACGAGTACGCTGCAAAATTTTCCCGACTTAGTCATTTTGCTACTGCTATGGTGGCAAATGACGAAGATAGAGGTCGTTGCTTCTTGTTGGGTTTGGACATTGAGATTCAGGACCGTATTGCGGCCTTGCGACTTCGTTCCAAGACTGATATCCTGGATGCTGCAAGGATTCAGGAGTAGACTAGCACTAGGAAGTGTATTATTCAGCGATCTGTTTCGCACCCTATTGCTGCTAGACCTTTTGGTGGGCCTATTAGGAGGCAAGCTTCGCCACTTCCTGCTAGGGCATTGCCTTACCCACCTACTGTCCAGAGGCCAAAACTAGTCTGTACTTACTGTCACAAGACTGGACATTTGCGTTAAGATTATAGGATAGCGAACCGCTTGTGCCTTCTGTATGGAGGCGATGATCACTTGGTGCGAGATTGCCCTAGGTCCAAGACTCTTGCACCAGTTGGAGGTTCCGCTCCGCATGGAGCGCTTGTTCGTGATCAGGATGGACCACTTCCCTAGCAGAGGCAGATCTTTGAGAAGAGGAGAGCCACTCCTCGGGGTAACATTCCTGTTGGTCGTGGTCAGGCTTACAACTTGACTATGTAGGATGCTGAGACTGCGTTGGGTGTTGTTGCAGGTATATCTTTAGTTGTTTTCATTTTGTATTTCATTTTGTTTTTCCCTTGCTATTTTATTTCATCCATCACATTGTTATTCATGTTGCCTTCCATTCATGCATGTTTCTTGCATTTTGTTCCCACCTTTTGTGTTCTCACTTTGACTTCTTGCTAGGCATTATCCTTGTTCATTCCTTTCCTGCTCATGCTCTCTTTGACTCTGGTGCTACTCATTCATTTGTTTCTTACCGTTTCGTCGATCTGCATCTTTTGGCTAGCAGCGCTATGCCAGTGGCTTGGAACATTTCTACAGGTAGAGGTGTTGTTGTGTGTTCTCAAATTTGTGAGCAGTGCCCCTTGGTTATTGGTGGTGTGGATTTTATTGCCGATTTGATTGTCAACGAAAATTTTGGCTTTGATGTTATTTTGGGGATGGATTGGCGTAGTGCCACTCATGCTGTGATTGACTGTCGCAAGAAGAAGGTGGTATTTCGAATGCCAAAACATCAGGAATTTGAATTCGGTGTCGGTGAAAGGCCGCTTGCTTGTGTTGAGAAGTTGGCTAGTCAGGAAGTTGGAGTTATAGAGGAAGCGTGTGTTGATGATGTTGTCGCACCGTTGGTTGTGCGGGATTTTCTGGATGTTTTTCCAGAGGAATTGTCTGGATTACCGTCAGATCGTGAAGTGGTGTTCAGTATTGATGTTCAGCCAGGAATAACTCCAATCTCTAACAGTCTGTACAGAATGGCTCCTGTTGAATTGGCTGAGTTGAAGGAGCAAATTCAGAAGTTGCTGGATAGAGGTTTTATCAGGCCAAGTGTTTCGCCTTGGGGAGCTCTAGATCTGTTCGTCAATAAGAAAGATGTTAGTTGAAGGTTGTGCATTGACTACCATGAGCTCAATAATGTCACAGTGAAGAACAGGTATCCGTTGCCAAGAATTGATGACCTATTTGATCAATTGAGAGGCGCTTCTGTATTTTCTAAACTGGATCTTCGTTCTGGTTACCATCAGGCTAAGGTGAAAGCTGAGGATGTACAGAAGACTGCTTTTGGTACAAGATATGGGCACTATGAATTCTTGGTGATGCCTTTTGGAGTTACTAATGCTCCAGCTGTATTTATGAGCTTGATGAATCGGGTTTTCTCTTCCTTCTTGGACAAGTTTGTTGCGGTGTTCATTGATGACATCCTTGTCTATTCTTAGAATTGGGATGAGCATGCTGAGCACTTGATGGTTGTTTTGCAAACTTTGAGAGATCATCAGTTGTATGGGAAGCTTAGCAAGTGTGAGTTTTGGTTAGATTGTGTGGCTTTCTTGAGGCATATTATTTTTGGTGATGGAGTTTCTGTCGATCCATCCAAGGTTTCTGCAGTTAAGGATTGGCCGACGCCGAAGTCTGTATAGGAAGTTCAGAGTTTTCTTGGTATAGAGGGTTACTACAAGAAGTTTGTTCGGAATTTCTCAAAGATTGCAGGGCCGTTAACAATGTTGACTGGGAAGGATCAGAAGTTTGTGTGGGATGAGTTCTATGAAGAAGCCTTCGTTGAATTGAAGAATCGGTTGACATCAGCATCGGTGTTGACTATATCGGATGGATCAGGAGGTTTCTTAATTCACTGTGATGCTTCAGGTAGAGGTTTAGGTGCTATTTTGATGCAACAAGGCAAGGTTGTGATATCCTACACTGTGATGCAACGAAGCAAGGTTGTGATATCAACGAGGAAAGGTTTGGGTGCCATTTTGATGCAATGAGGCAATTGAGGCCACATAAGAAGAATTATCCTACACATGATTTGGAGCTTACTGCTGTGATTTTTGCCTTGAATCTTTGGATGCATTATTTACTTGGAGACCGAGTGGAGATCTTCACTGACCACAAAAGTCTCAAGTATGTGTTCACTCAGTAGGAGCTGAATATGAGGCAAAGGTGATGGTTGGAATTGATGGCAGATTATGATATCCATTTGCAGTATCACCGTAGCAAGATTAATTTGGTACCTGATGCTTTGAGTAGAAGACCTGTTGCTATGGTTCTTACTGAGCAGAAGGAACTTGTGGAGACTATGAGGAGATTGGAATTGGATGTGGTATTGCCTGGTTCTGGGCAGAGATGTATGGTGCTTCAGATGCAGTCTTCTTTGGTGGATCAGATTAAGAAGGCATAGTCTGGTGATGTGCAATTGCAGAAGTTTCGAGCTGAAGTTGAAGCTGGTTCTAGAACTGATATGGTGATTCATGAAGATGGATCTCTCTGCTTTGGGACTCGTTTATGTGTTCCGAAGGGAGAAATCAGGCAAAAGTTACTTGAAGAAGATCATTGCTCGTCATACTCTATTCATCCCGGTGGTACGAAGATGTATCGGAATTTGAAGAGGTCTGTTGCGAGATTTATTTCTCGGTGTCTGATTTGTCAGCAAGTGAAAGTAGAATATTAGAGGACTGCTGGACTTCTTCAACTGCTTCCTATTCCAAGTGGAAGTGGAGAATATCACTATGGATTTTGTGACTGTTTTGCCTAGAAGTCCCAAGGGTCACAATGCCATTTGAGTGATTGTGGATCGCTTAACGAAGAGTGCTCATTTCATTCCTTTCAGAGTTTGTCAGTCTACAGAGAGTCTGGTAGAAAGGTATATGCAGGAGATTGTGAGATTGCATAGTGTTCCTGTCAGTATTATATCAGACAGAGATACTAGATTCAGATCTCAATTTTGGGAGAGTCTTCAGACCCGTCTTGGGAGTAATCTAAAGTTCAGTACTGCATTCTATCCGCAGACAGATGGTTAATTAGAGAGGACTATTTAGACCTTGGAGGATATGTTGAGGTCATGTGTGCTTCAGTTTGGAGGATCTTGGGAGGATCATCTACATTTGGTTGAGTTTTCATACAATAATAGCTACCAAGCTAGTCTTCAGGCAGCTCCGTATGAAGTCTTGTATGGTCGGAAGTGTAGATCACCAGTGTGCTGGGATGACATTGATGAGAGGAAGCTTTTGGGGCCAGAGTTGATCACGAAGACTGTTGATATAGTGGCCCAGATCAGGAAGCATTTGCAAACCGCACAGGACAGGCAGAGGAAATGGGCAGACATACACAGGAGATCGTTAGAGTTCGAAGTGGGTGATCACGTGTTTCTGAAGGTGTATCCATGGAAAGGTGTGATTCGTTTTGGTGGTGGGGGCAAGTTAAGCCTTAGATTCATTGGTCCGTTTGATGTGGTGGAGCGAGTAGGCAAGGTGGCCTGTAGACTCAAGTTGACGCCAGTTCTTTCTGGAGTGCATAACGTCTTCCATGTTTCTCAGCTCAGGAAGTATGTTCGGGATGATAGTCATGTTATTGACTATTCGGAGTTTTCGGTTCGACCAGATTTGTAACCCCTGTTTTTCCAAAAACGTATTTTTGTGTATTTTCTGTATTTAAAATTTTCACAAATTATTTTTCGGTTTTCAAATTCTTTTCTTAAAAGGTATTGTTGGATCTTCTATTAAAAATTTATTTTTAATCAATAATTTTAATTGAGAATATTTTCCAATGGGCTTATATCCTAATTCAAATCCTATTATTGTTGTACTATTGTATTACTATTTGTTACAATTGATTTAATTATTTACTTTTAAATCTAAATCCTAATTGTATATTTTTATTGCTTGTTTCATTTTCCCAAAACGCTATGTCTATTCTTATTGGCTCTTTTGCTTTAAACCCGTTATTTTATTGGATTTTTTTTAAAAACCATTTTAACTTAAACCCAAATACCCATTTAACCTAACTAAACCCATTATATCAACCCATTAACCCCTTTCAGCCAATTACCCATTTATTTATTTAACCCATTTCATTCACCACCCCTTCTTCCCTGTGTGTTACCCCATGCAGACCCGAAACCCATTTTCACCTCCCCTAAACCCTAAAGCCAGTTCATTTACCCCTATATATATCCATTTATTCTGCCTCCCTGTTCTTCCCGTCACCCTAGTCGCCACCTTCCTTCCGCTCATCGCATCTCTCCGCCTCTGCTCTTGCACTTCATGTGCACTGCCCTATTCCAGCTCTCATCCTGATCCTCCCCTTCCCCCCTGCGTCGCGTCGCAACATTGCCTCGACGACCACCCACCAGCGCCGATTCATCCCCCCTTGCCCTTCCTCCTGTGGCCATGCCAGAGCGCCGCCTTGCACCACTCGGCCTATCATTTCGACACCGACGCAGCGCCGTTGTATTCCCCGCGACAGTCAGCCACCTCCGCCTAGCCCTAGCCTGTGCTACTCCGACTGCAGCCGGGACAGCCCTCCACCGCCGACTGCCGTCCTGCCGCCCGCAGTCTGCCACCATGCTGTGGGTTGCTGTTGATCATGGTTTTAATCAACTTTGGATGTGAGGCGTGCATTTCATCGCGATCTTGATCATCTTGATCATGGAGTTTTGTTCCTGTTAATTCTCGGTCGTTCGATCTTCTTGATCATCATCTTTGTCATGGGCTATTGATCAACATCTTGATTATCATCATCTTGGAGTTCTTTGATCACTTTGATTGGTGGCCGTCCGATCATCGATCTGATCCGGTCATCATCATCATCATCAAGATACTTGGTCACATCTTGATCTTGATCTTGATCTTGATTGATTGATTCTTGGCCGTCCGATCTGATATGATCTTGATCCAGCCGTTCGATCATCTTGATCTTGAACTTCATCAAGATCTGTGCCCGATCGTGATCGTCTTGTGCATCTTGTTCGTGTTCGTCCGTTCATTGTGTTTGTGTTAGTGCCCCGGGATCCGTTCCCGTTATTCTTGTTCTTGCTCTGTTCTCATCGTCGTCTCTCAGGCAAGTAACTTATACTCAAATTCCTTTATATGATACAAGTCAAAAATACCGCTTGTAGTGTAGTTGGGTTCCAGAGATAACTCGTGTGTGATGTATGTTTGATGAGTATTGTCTCTATAGTGTTTTGACCATAGTTGCCTCACGACACAATTTGACATGAAACAACCTAGGTTTTGCCCGTTCTTGATATGATGTTTATGTGAACCAATTATGAGAATTCGTGTGCTTGTGAGATCCATGTGTTATACTTGTTGTGGACATGTTGTATACCCTATTTCATGATATTTAGACACTTAGTAGACACTAATTCATGTTTAGTGTTGTTTCGACCAAGTTTCGTGTGATTCATGTTGGTTTTGTTCCTAAAGTAAAATCTGTATTTTGCCGATAATCTGCGTTGATCAGTAATTTAGACCATATTAAGGTCGAAATCTTAATTTCAGTATAAACCATGATTTTTAGAGAAATCCGTCTTTTTTCCAACCCCTCTAACTTTGATCGATTTTGTTTTCGTATGTGTGAGATATGGTTGTTTTACTACTGAGGTGTATTTCATTTTCAGATTTCGTTTCTTGATGATTCTAATGACTAAACTATTTTGATGCTTGTGCTACACATATTATTTTGATCTGAAACTTTGGTCAATATTTCGATATCTATTTATGGAGTACCCATTATTGGTGGATTTTATTGATAAGTTTTATATGCCGTTTCATGCTTGTTTACAAAATCTATACTTGCTGGATTTTGCTCGCTGTTTTGTAAAGATTTGTATTTTCACCCTAATTCCTTTTTCTATATGAAAAATACTTATGAAATATGAAAGTTATCTTATTTTGTCTATTTTAATCTCCCTTCAGCAGATTTGGATTTCGTTTCACGGTTTTAGAGATATTACAGTTTTCGTACAGCAGTGTTGGGAATTCCAGATTTGCCAAAGTATCGTTTCTTGATGTGTTATGATTTTTGTTGCCTAAACTAATTTTACTGGAATATTATGAAACTTAATATTATAATACTAGAAATACAGGGGAATACCCCAGATTTTTTCTGGATTTATTTGAGGAGTTTTAATGCTGCTTTGCTGACTTTGAATTCGTTTTCCTGATTCCTCGCTGAACGTGTTTTCTGTTTTCAAATCAGTTTTGAGTTATGATTTTTTGAAACACTATATGACTTATATATATTTGCTGGATCCGTGTGGAAGTCTATTTTCCAGATTTTTTGGCGGATCTAGATTTGGCATTTGGTGGTAACGGGATTCTCTGTTTTACTACTGTACCGTCGTGTTGTCCTGAATTAAGAAGTACCATATTTTGTTCTGTTATGTGACTGCTTATCATCCGAACATGCTTATATGTTATTCTGAACTTGTGGGTCATTATATCATGCTAGATTCACTCTGTTTCATGCACATACACATCTGTTTGATAATAATAATAAAATAATCAAGCCGGGGTTTATGGGAAAGATCTAGTAGTGTGAAAGCATAGAAATGTATACTTAGAAGGGGGCCTGTGTTTCCCATATTATTATCTGTTATCTGTTATCTGACCATGTCTACATTACTTCCCTATAGGAACATGTAGAGAAGAAGAGAACCACTAGGTTCTATCCGTCTGTCTGAATCTGTTATCTGACCTTGTCTACAATACTTCTTATAGGAAGGTGTAGGGAAGAAGAGAACCACTAGGTTCTATCTGTTTGTCTGGATCTGTTATCTGACCCTGTCTACATTACTTCCTTTAGGAATGTGTAGAGAAGAAGAGAACCACTAGGTTATATCTGTCTGATCTGATTATCTTATATCTGTCTGAACCCTGAGTACACGGCCCTATATGATCCCCTACGAAATCTAAAATGAAATTGTTTGTTGTAGCAAGCATGTGTTATATTTTTGGGGCACATGAAGTGCTAGCTAGATAGTAATCACACAAGACTTATAAGAATATGACATCTATATCTGAATCTGAATTTGAATCTATTATAAGTATCTGGCTATCTGTTATCAGATTATCTGATTACCTGTTATCTGTTTGACATTATCACTTGACACCATTATTTGACACTATCTGTATATCTGTCTGTATTTTATTTGACTTTTGACACTTAAAACATGTTAGTATACCATGCTAGTTGATTCTGCTATACCATACTATATCTGTTTCTGTTATTATTTAGTTTTGTTTAGTTTCCCATGTACTTGTATCCTGCATTACAAGCGGCCCGTAACTTGCATTGACGGGTACCTATTTTCTTTTTCCTTCTCCTACAATTTGTCAAATTGCAGATTTTGGTGATCAGCTGCTCGATGGAGTAGGTGATCTGAAGTTCTAGATTGCTGGAGCTTTTGCTATCTTTATCTATTTCGGTTGCTCATTTTGAATAATATATTTGTTACTTGGATTTATTCTTGTATTTGGGCAATGTGATCCAGGATATTTGACTTGTCCAGATTCTGATTTATTTGAGATTTACATATTTTTTGTTTCAAGTAAATTTCTGTTGGTATCTTGTTTCAATTATGCATGTCTGGTTGTTTCTTTGCTTCCGACTCTGATTATTCCTGTGATATGTTGTAAAGATTTCTGAACAACTTATGGATGATGAAAACCATTCGCTGGGCCAATGTTACGTGCTCGTTTTCCGTATTTTTGGGAAGCAAGATGTGACAAGATTTATCTTACAAGATTCATCCAGTGTCGATTGTGGACCGGCGGGAGAAGATTTTGAAGAATAAGGTTATCAAGTTGGTTCGTGTTGCTTGGAATCCTCACTCGCCTGGTGAGTCCACTTGGGAGCTTGAAAGTGTGATTCAGAAGAGGTTTCCTCGCCTTTTTGAGTAGTTCTTGTTCTTGTTCTTTATTTTCTCCGGGGTTACCCTACTAACACTTGCTTAAATTTTGAGGAAGAAATTTTATTGTAAGGTGGGTAGGATTGTAACTACCGTTTTTGTAATTTTCAATTTTTTCCCTTTTGTAATATTTTATTTGCAAGTAGATCTCTTTGTTATCGTATTATCCATTGTTCATCTCTTCGTTGGGTTTATTGAGGGTTTACATGAGCTATGTAATGCCCCGATTTTTCATTTAATGAAAAAATTATTTATTTTGCACGTAGTGTGCACGTGCAATATTTTGATAATTAAATTCATTGAGATGAGTATAGATATTTAAATATGTGCTTTTTAATACAAAGCCTTCTTTCAATTAGACAAAAAGCCTTTTTCTTAAAGCCCAAAATTTAATTCATTTATTTTCTTTTAAAATTATTATTTTGGCCCTATAAACTAAAGCCCATGAATTAATTTATTTTTAAATATAACTTGTAATGTAGAATACAATTTAAAGATTATTTTTATACAAAATTTAATGTACAAATTTTTGGAGGCAATTGCATGCACGTGCATTGCACGTACACGTGCAAGTGCACACAAGGCATGGCCGGTTGTGGCTTTTGGAGGGAATGGGAAAATTTGAGTGGGATCATGGTGGAGATGGTTACTTGATCATGGGTAGTTAGTGTAACTCCTCCTTAAATCTAAGCCACTTGTTCCTAACTCCTACTTCAATCCTAGCCATCCATTCTCCTAATTTTTTTAGTATAAATACCCCCCCCCCCCCCTTTGGCTAGTATTCTTGTGCAAAATCATTCTTCCAAACCTATAGTTAAAATACAAGTATCTAGTAGTTAGTAAGAGAGTAAAAGATTGAGAGATTCTGTGGGATTGCATCAAGAAGGGAGAGGCCGGCTATCAAGGGAAGGTGCTCTCAGTTTGGCTTTGTGGAGTGCTCGGGTTGGCTTGTGCGCGTCGACGAGGAGGGGAATCGCTCTCATTGCAAGGACATTCGTTTAGGAGGTTGCTAATTGTACTTTTCTTCAATAAGGTAGGTAAATTTTCCATGTTTCTAAGTAAGAATGCATGCTAGATTAAATTGAATGAATGAAGCATGAAAAAAATTAATAAGAGTACACATTTAATTGGAAAATGACTTATTGATTGATTGATATATGGATGTGCAATTGTATGTGGTTCTGTTGATAAAGGCAAAATTGTGTGTGAATTGATTATAGCCATAAATTATTGAAGAAAGTTTCATTATCTACATCACAAATTATGTACACAAAAGTTAGTAGATTAATAATGCTACTTTATGTGTTAAATGAATCTTTGTGTTTTATTGAAATGAATGAATTAAAATATAGATTTGTATGTTTGGTATACAATTAAAAATAGAAATGAATATGAAGAATTGCTAGTAAAGAGATTTGAGATGTTAATTGTTAAGAAATGTCGAAAAGAAGAAATGTGGTAGTTATAATTTAGAAATCGAATTAATTTTATGAAAAATATGTTTTTATTGTTAAAAAAATTATTTTTACATACTGGTGTGTAAATTATGTGAGGAAGAATCAATCTGGAATTTTACAGTAATTTTTATAAAGGCAAAGTGAAATGAGGACTGGTTGAACATCGAAACGTTTTGATAACAGAAAGGATTGATTTAAGTAAACTTAGAGTTGTACCATTGACAACCCGAGCGCATAGGTCAAGTGGTTGGGACGACTCTGTTTGCTACAGTGGGTGTTCGGAGCCCCAGGTCGCTGGTTCGAATCCCTGTGGCACCATACTTTTGTTTCTTTTTTTCAAAAATTATAAAAACAGCAGCCGAGAGCATATAACGCTCTCAGCCCTCCTTATAACGCATGTAGCATCCAGCCTAATGGCCTGTGCCTTGGGCGGTTTTCCCTATGGTCCTGGGTTCGAATCTTGGTTTCGGCAATTTGGAAAAAATATTTTTTTTGAGTGTTTGGATGATTGAAAAATTATGGAAAAAATATGATTATTCTTCTAAAAATATATGGGACTTATGAAAAATAATTTGGGAATTATTTACATAGAATAAAATATGATTTGAGAATAAATGTGTAAATAGAACTATGGTTCTACATCTATATGTTGGTGAAAATTATATCTTGCAAAAAGAACTTAAAATGAAGGATTAGAAAATTAATATAGCAAAGGAAGAAATTATATTGTGTGATGGATGTGAATTATTCTCATTGGAGAATAGGGTGAAAAATATGAAATGTGAATATTCATTTGGTGATGTGATTTCAATGTGAAATTGATATTTGATGAAGTATAAAATTCCATGTATGATTATGGACTATTGAACAATTTAGAGATCATGCTGAAAAAGAAATCTGTTATGATTATGAAAATGAATTTATGAGTTGGAAATGCTCAAATTGGAAATTGTGAATTGGAATTGAAACAAAAGAGTAGCTAAGTCTCTCCCGGCATTTGGAAAGAAATGAAATGAAATTTGAAATGAAAGACCAAGGTTGGTCATGTTTGAATAAATGAATAAGTCCGGTTTAGTGGAGAGGCTAACTCTAGAGCTTTGATTTTGTTCATGATTCTAATAAAAACTAAGGATTAGTGCATAGTGAAGACGTGATGAAAGTGAGAGAAAAACAAGAGTATGAGAGTTAGAGTTTACGGTGCGGGTGTGTGAGCCACAGAATGCATGCTTGATGAGTCAAGACATGGCGTGGGCATAACTCAGTAATGATCGGACTCTAGCAACGCTTGTGGGATATTTGGTGACTGCAAGAGGATCGTGTGCCATGAAGGAGGCTGAATTGCCACAGAATGCATGCTTGACGAGTCAAGACATGGCGTGGGGTTCCCCTTCAGGTTTTCTGTACACGTGCTCGCACTCATAGATCATCTAAGATACTCACCGTAGTTACAGTAGTAGATTAAGTCATGGTGAGGGATTGAACCCTACAAAGATGAAGAACGATTAAGAGGCTTGCCCTCGGACCTATGTAGTATGGGATGCATAGAATCCGAACAAGTGCACATTAGTGTCATATAATATAAATAGTTGCATTAAGGACTAAGTGCACAATCACAACACGACATCAATAGGGTAGTCCCTTTAGTTTGATATGTGACAAGTTTGTGTTTGCTAAATATGGAAAATTAGTTATACTATTTTCGGCATAGAGATGATGACCGTGTATAATGATCGTCGGTTGAATAAACTGACGTACCCACACTTTTATATGCAGGTAAGTGACATGATAAAAGTTAAAGAGGAACAGATGCTTAAAGATTATACAATGTTGTTGTACATTTATTTAATTGTTGTAAATTTTACTTCCGCTGTGCAATGTAAAGTATAAAGTTTTATGTAAACTCTGATGTAAAGAGAGAAGTTCAAATTTCCTTGTAAAATTGTACTAAATGAAGTGGAAAGATCCTGTAGAACTCTCGAATTCAGTTGTATTTGGGATTTTGGGCGTTACAGAGTGGTATCAGAGCCACGTTTCACACTTGTACAAATTTATAAGGAACGACACCCTAAAAGTGGACATTAGAGTGTGTGTTTGAGTCTAGAGATTTAAATGTAAGTGACTTACATTTGTGTTGCTCTATGACTTATGTTTCTTCCTCTCTATTTCTAAGATGGCTGATCACTTCGACCTTGCTGGAGACAACGAATGGCATATCATCGAGGAAGAGTACCATCCTGAACAAGCTGATTCCGAGGAAGAGTACTATCCAGGGCAAGCAGATTCTGACGGAGAAGAATGGCCTGAATCCCGAGAGATCACCCCACCTCCGGATTCATCTGATGACTCTTCTGACAAAGAAGAAGAACCAGTTCCAAATAGTCTTGTGACTTCTCTTCAGAGGCAGGTAGAAATACTACGGAGAGAGTCGGATTATTGGATGCTCAGCTAGCAAAGCGTAAGGACCACTTTTCTGTTCTCAGTCATCGTGTATGGGAACTCGAGAAGAGGAAGAATTTGACCGATGTGCTGAAGGATGAAGTTGATGAACTACGGGGAGAACTTCGATAAGTGAAGAGGAATCGTGGGAGTTAGACTGTCGTAGCTTCTACTATTTTCATTCTGATGTCAAGAAATGTTTTTCAATTCGAATGTATAAAGTTTGGAATTCAATGAAATGCAAGTTGATTTAAAATTCATGTCGTATACTTCGAATTTAATGGATCTTTTGCATCAGAATATGGCTAGAAGAGGAGCTAGAAATGGTGAAGGTCTGGATCTGGAAACGGAACTTGCAAGGGTCTATCAGACGCTCAACGCCGTGGCAATGAATCAGAACCAAGGAAGGGGGCCTGTAAATCCGGTGCCCGAAGCGATCAAACTCGTGGAATCATTCAAACGAATGAAACCACCTGTGTTCGAAGGGAAGTCAGACCCTGATGCGGCTGACAACTGGATTCGTCAGGTAGAGACGATCTTTGAAGTGCTGGAGACCCCTGAGGGCAGCAAGGTGAAGTTGGCGACTCTACAACTTGAGAAGGACGCGGCTGTATGGTGGCATTCGATGAAGAGGACAATGGGAGGCATAGTTCTCGGCTGGGAGGAATTTCTGGAAGAATTCCGCAGTCACTATTTCGCCTCCGATGTTCAAGAGAAGAAGGCTATGGAGTTTCTGTCGCTACAGCAAGGTGGCATGTCAGTTAGGGAGTACGAGACCAAATTTACTCAGCTCTCTAGGTACGCTCCTGAATTAGTGATGGATGAAGCTAAGAAGGCTCGTAAGTTCGAGCATGGATTGAGGCCGAGCTTGAGGTCCCGGATGATACCTCTTGGTATCAGAAGATTGACAAGTTGGTCAAGAGAGCAGCAGCAACGGAAGCAGACATAGAGCAGTTTCATGTTATTCAGAACCGGAGAAACAACTGGCAGTCTGGAAAGAGGCCTGCACATTCTGGGAGTTTCAAAGGGCAACCATCTGCACAAAGGTTCAAACCGACAGGGGCGAATGCTATTAGTGTGGCTGGAGGACCTGGGAACAATGTGGTGAGACCTCCTGCGGTAACTTACTTCAACTGTGGTGAAACGGGACATTACCAATCTCAATGTCTCAAACCACGGAATGGTAATCGCAATGTACCAACGCAGCAGACTGGAAAGAGGCCGTACCAATCAGGGCGAGTATTTGCCTTGACGGAAGCTGATGCCATGAGGTTGATCATATCATCACTGGTACGAGGGCAAATATTTAGAGGTTTTTGTCATTTCTTTTTCCCGCTGTTTAGTGAACTGTTACGTAATGAGTGTGTATTATGTAACAGGAGAACTTTATCTTAATGGAATGAAAGCTATTGTGTTGTTCGATACTTGATCCTTTCATACTTTTGTGTATCCTAAATTTGCTAAAGTATTGGGAGTTGAATCGAAGATTTTTCCAGGCAAGATCTTAGCAGTAGCTACTCCATCAGGGGAAGCTCTAACCACTGATCGGTATTATGCGGATTGTGAGATCGTGATTGGAGATCGAATCTTTGGGATTGATCTGATCGAGCTGACTATCTTGGGAGTCGATGTTATCATTGTATTGATTGGATGTCGGTGTACAGTGCAAGCATCGAGTGCAAGACCAAGACGGTAACAGTGAAGGCTCCAGGTGGACCTAAAGTCACTGTCCAAGGGAAGAAGAAGTGTTCTAGGCTGGTGGCAGCTATCCGCAAGGAAGAGACTCCTGTGGAAGTGTAAGGGATTCCTGTGGTTCAGGACTATCTGACTGTGTTCTTGGATAATTTTCTTGGGTTACCCCCGCAACGTGATGTAGAGTTCAGCATCACTATTCAACCAGGAAGTGCACCCATTTCTAAGGCATCATATAGGATGGCTCCAGTGGAACAGGATGAGGTGAAACGGCAGATTGAGGAACTGTTGGAGAAAGGCTTTATTCAACCTAGTGCGTTACCTTGGGGAGCACCAGTGCTTTTGGTAAAGAAGAATGATGGATCGATGAGAATGTGTATCGATTACCGAGAGCTGAATAAGGTTACTGTTCAGAATAAGTATCCTATTCCCCGAATTGATGACTTGTTCGATCGTCTACAAGGAGCAGCTATTTTCTCCAAAATAGATCTTCGATCAGGATATCACCAAGTTCGAGTGAAAGTTGAAGATGTGCACAAAACTGCATTTAGAACTCGACATGGGCATTACGAATTCTTAGTTATGCCATTTGGAGTGACGAATGCACCCGTAATCTTCATGGATTTGATGAACAGAGTTCTGAGGCCGTTCATTGATTCTTTCGTCGTGGTGTTCATCGACGATATCCTCGTGTACTCCAAATCAGAGGAGGAGCACACCGAGCATCTGGCAGCAGTTTTGAAGAAGCTGGAAGAGCAGGAGTTGTATGCCAAGTTATCCAAGTGTGATTTCTGGAAATCTGAAGTGGCATTCCTAGGTCACATCCTTTCTAAGGAGGGAGTGGCAACTGACCCTCAGAATATAGAGGCTGTGAGAAATTAGGCTAGGCCTACTACAGTGAAGGAAGTAAGAAGTTTTCTTGGAATGACTGGATATTATAGGAGATTCATTCAAGGTTATGCTCAGATAGCCGTGCCGCTCACTGGTCTGACCAAGAAGAATGTGAACTTCAGGTGGACTGAGCAGTACGAGGCAAGCTTTCAGGAGTTGAAAGAGAGGCTGACTACTGCACCCATTCTAGCGTTGCGTAGAGTAGGTGTTGAGTATGATGTCTATAGCGATGCTTCACATTGTGGGCTTGGTTGTATCTTATAGGAAGGAAAAGTGATCGCTTATGGGTCTAGGTAACTACGACCACATGAGAAGAATTATCCGACTCATGATCTCGAGTTGGCTGCGATTATCTTCGCCTTGAAGCAATGGAGACATTACGTGTATGGTGAAAAATTGAACATGTACATGGACCACAAAAGCTTGAAGTACATCTATCAGCAGAAGGATCTGAATCTGAGGCAAAGGAGATGGCTGGAAGTGCTTGAGGACATTTTTCTTAAGATTAAGTACCATCCTAGGAAGGCTAATGTGGTTGCTGATGCACTTAGCCGCAAGAGCAGTCTGGCTAGTTTGATTATGACTCAGAGGCAGCTTGCAGAAGAATTGGATCGGGCTGGTATTGAAGTTGTCTTGCAAGGCTTGGGAGCATCCTTAGCTCAGTTGAGGCTTCAACCAATGCTGAATGAAAGGATCATTGCAAGTCAGAAGGAAGATGTAGATGTTCAGAAGATGAAGGAGCAGGTCGGTGCTGGCAAGTTGTCCAAGTTCTAGGTCAAGGATGGAGTGCTGTGGTTTGGAGAGAGGCTGTGTGTTCCAAATCAGTCGGACTTGAAAGAAAGTATTCTTCAGGAGGCACATGCTACTCTTTTGTCTGTACATCCTGGGAGTACTAAGATGTATAAGGACATTACACAACATTTCTGGTGGTCAAGTTTGAAGCGGGATGTGGCCGAGTTTGTGGCGCGGTGTGAGATCTGTCAGCAGGTCAAAGCCAAGAATTAGAAACCCTGAGGTCTATTGCAACCTTTACCTATTTCAGAATGGAAGTGGTATAACATCAGTATGGATTTCATCATGGCTTTGCCCAAGAGTTTAAGGGGCAATGATGCGATTTGGGTTATAGTCGATCGACTAACCAAGTCTGCTCACTTCTTGGCGATGAAACTCACTTCGTCGATGGACAAATTGGCTGAGCTGGATGTTGGCGAGATCGTCAGGCTTCATGGTGTATCGTTAACCATTGTGTCTGATCGAGATGCGCTGTTTACTTCTCATTTCTGGAGGAGTCTTCAGACAGCTTTGGTTACCAAGACAAACTTCAGCACTGCTTTTCATCCTCAGACCGATGGGCAGACTGAGAGAGTCAACCGAATTCTTGAGGACATGCTTTGATGCTGTGTACTAGACTTTGGACGTAGTTGGGAAAGGCACTTGGCCCTGGTGGAGTTCGCCTACAACAACAGTTTTCAAACTAGTATTGGGATGGCACCGTACGAAGCTCTATATGGCAGGAAGTGCAGAACACTTATCTGTTGGTTCAAAGTGGGGGAGCGACAAATGTTTGGGCCTGAGATCGTGCATCAGACCTCTGAAAAGATTGATCTGATCAGGAAGAGATTGGTGGATGCTCAGTGTAGGCAGAAGAGCTATGCAGACAACCGGAGAAGGGACCTTGAGTTTGAGGAAGGTGACTTTGTCTTTCTGAAAGTATTGCCCAGCAAAGGTGTGATCCGATTTGGCAAAGGCGGGAAGTTAGTCCCGAGGTTCATAGGCCCGTACAAGATATTGAAGCGGACTGAGAAAACTGCTTATCGGTTAGAGTTGTCGGAAGAGTTGTCTCATGCACACAATGTCTTCCATGTGTCTATGCTGAGAGGGTACATTCCAGATCCTAGTCACCATTTGCCCAAAGTACTGGAGGGTTTGCAGTTGGATCTAAGTTACATTGAGCTACCAGTTGAGATTATTGATCGTCGGGAGAAAATCTTGAGGAACAGGACGATACTGATGGTCAAGGTAGTCTGGAGAAACCATTTGGTTGAAGAGGATACTTGGGAATCTGAGGAGAGGATGTTGAAGGATCATCCTGAGCTCTTGGCTTGATTTGTATATGTATTTTTTTTTCTTGTGTGGTTGTGTTTTTGTTTCTCACTCTTTAATTGTAGTTCCGGGGACGGAAGTATACTAAGGAGGGAGTGTTGTATTACCCTAAAATTTTATTTAATGAGAATTGTTGATTTTTACGTGTTGTGCACGTACAAATTTTGTATGTATATTTTCTTACAAAATTATTTCTTATAACATGAACAAATAAGCATTTTTTTTTCTCTTTATTTTCTAAAAGCCTATTTTAAAAGCCTGAGATTGTTTTTCTAATTTAAGCCCACCCTAATTAATTAAAAAAATTATTTTGACCCATGAGCCTAAAGCCCACTATTTTGGAAGCCCACAAATTAATTAATCTTTTAATTGTCACAACTTGTCATGTAGATACAGTTAGTAGACAATTAATTAATTAATTTTGGTACAACTTAATAATGGGGGGTACTAGAAAGGGCACGTGCACACACTAGAGTATGCATTGCACATCCTCCTAGGGGTGGTCGGATTTTTGAGAGAGAGAGGGAGAGTGGGATGAAGTTGAGGGGTGGTTATGTGATCATGGAAGTTACTATAACTTTCCAATTCATCTTGATCCTTAATCTCTAACTCCTTGATTAAATCCTAGCCATCTATTCTCATCTTAAAAGTGTATAAATACCCCTATATTTCTTCTCATTAGTACATTACACAATTCATTAAGAGAGAAAAGATAAGAGAGCAAAAGATTGAGAGGGATTAGGGAGCAAAAGATTAGAGTGTGCAAAATTGTGTGTGTTCCAACCAAGAGGTGGCCGGCCAATCTTCCAAGGATTACAAGGAGGGCTCGGGTTCCATCAAGCTCAAGGAGGAGAAGGCAATTTGCAATACAACCTAGGAGGAGAAGGCTACTTTCTTGCATTCTAGGAGCTTTCATTTCGTTTTCTCCAATAGGTGGGTGTTTCTCATGCTTCTAAAATCTAGATACCATGCTAGGAATGATTTGATGAAATTGTTAAAGAACCACTATTTGGAATTGGACTCATGTTTGCTTAATTAGAGATGAGATGGTAATTTAGAAAAAATGATTGTTAAAATGGTTGCTAGTTGATTATTTGTGAATTGAAGTATTAGAAACTATCATGATTGCCATGATAGATGTCTATGAATTATGCTATGTGAAGAAATTTATGATTATGAGACAAGGTATAAATTGAATGCTTCATGTGGAATTGTTTGTTTAAATTAGAGTAAACTCTATTGTAGGAAAGAGGATAATTTTGTGTTCTAAATTGATGTAGATGGTTAAATAATGAAAGAATGAAGAAATAAAGTATTTTTTTGTAGAAATTTATATTGTAAATTTTGTGAAAATGAAATTGTTCTAAATGTCAAAATTATGGACATAGAACACCAAATGAGATAAAAAAATGCATGTGTTATTGGTAAATCTTGAATTTAAAAATACTAGTTTACCGTAATTGTATATACATTAAAATCTGGTGATTTTTGACTCAAAAAGAGAATAAAAAGAAATAAAAATATTTTGGGAATTTGCAAAACCTAGTAGCACAGTCGACCAACTATATTGAAATAGTCGATTGTCCTGACTATTTGTTTTCGAGTTCAAATCATTGCGGAACAGTCGACCGATTATATTTAAACAGTCGACCATCGTGATTATTTTTTTTCGAGTTCAAATCTTTGCGGAATAGTCGACTGACTACACAGTAACAGTCGACTACACTGACTATTGGTTTTCGAGTTGTAAATCCTCACAGAACAGTCGACTGTCCATGTTTTAACAGTCGACTGCCCTGAAGTTTCAAATAATATCGGGATTTTCGTGAGAAATTTTCTATAACCTGTGGCCTAGTATAAATAAGAACTTGAAGCTATTTTTGGCAAAAAGAAGAGCTTATTATTTTATGAGTGTAAATTTTCTTTGAATAAAGAAAAATACATGCCTTGTTTAAAAGAGTTTGAAATGAGTTTTGGCAATGAAAGTGTGAATTTTTTATAAAATGACAGTACAGTAATTTCATGGGAAGAATGAATTACGAATGTGACAAGTTAGAAAAAAACGAATTCTTTTGTTTATGCATGAGTTTGTAGTTGAAAGTGAAATTGAATGTTATGACGAATTATGAAAGATTTTATGAGCATGAATACACAAATGCTATGAACATAAAAGGAAAATTATTGTTAATCATGAAAAAGACTTTATGACTGTGAAAACTCAATTTTGTGATTGTGAATTGAAATTGAGAACTAGAGTGTAGTTAAGCCTCATACCGGATTGAAAAGAGATATGTTGGAATGAAATTTGAGATGAAAAGACCAAGATTGGGTCATGTTGAATAGATGATTAAAACCGGTATAGTGAAAAGGCTAACTCTAGAGAATTGATTTTGTTCATGATTCAAATAACTAAGGATTAGATAAATAGTTAAGAGGTGATGAAAATAAGAGAAAAACACTTGTATGATGGCCTCGGAGCTATGGTGTGAAAGTATTCACAGGCTGTCTTCACGATGCGTCATGACATGACGTAGATGTGTCTCCAGGAGTCCGTACCATAGGCGACGCTCGTGGGGTGTTTAGTGACTGCGGGTGGTGTCATGTCCCATGACGGAGGCTGAATTGTCCATATGTTCTTCACGATGCATCGTGACTTGACGTGGGATTCCCCTCCAGGCTGTCTGGGCATGAGCTCGTAACTCATAGAACATCTAGGATACTTATTGTAGAACGGTTAAAGGCATGACGAGGGATTGAACCCTACAAGATGAAGAACGGTTAAGGGCTTGCCCTCTGACCTATGTATTATGGGATGCACAGAATCTGAACAAGTGCGCATTAGTGTCATCTAATATAAATAACTACATTAAGGACTAAGTGCACCGCACAATACGACATCAATAGGATAGTCCCTTGTAGTTCTGTTTGTGATCAAGCTTATGGTTTGTTTAAGCATTTGAGAATCATTATACTGTTTTGGCATAGAGAGGATAGCCATGTATAATATTTTGTCGGTTGTAAGTAACTGACGCGCCCACAGTTTTGATGCAGAGTAAAGTGATTAGCAAGACTAAGGAATGCATGCTGATTAAAGAATGATCCAAGTGTTGTACATTTCAATTCTTGTAATTTGTTGTAAATTGCTTCCGCTGTAAATATGTAATGAAAGTGTAAACTCTAATGTAACAAAAAGTTTTATTTCCTTGTGAAATTGTACGAAAGAAGTGTAACGATCCTATGGAACTTCGAATACAATTGTATTTGGAATTCGGGGTGTTACAGCACTTCCTCTATACCGGTCTTAACCATCAATCAACACAACGACCCAAAATTGGTCTTTCATTTCAATATTTTATCTGAAAAGAATTTATTCAAATTCCTGTATAAGGACTTAGCTACACTCTAGTCCTTAATCACATTTCATGTTCATAAAATTGAGTATTCACACTCACAAATTTTTCTCATAACTCATCATGATCTTTATTTCATTTTCATGTACAATTTCATGTATAAAATGACAATTCATTTTCTTTTCAACCTACCATATTCATAAATAATTTCCAAAATTTATTTTACTTCCATACATCATTCTTTCACTTAATAAGCCAATCACAATTTTCTTTACTTAAAATTTCCCAAGACACAATTCATTTAAACTCTCAAATTTCTTTTTACAAAAAGTAATATTCATTTTCTTTAATTATCGATATCTCATTCTAATAATTTGAATCAAGTTCTTTTCTAAAGTAGCCTCTAATTCCCATTATAATAGATAAAAAAGCTATAGAAAATTTCTCTTGACGTCTAGATATTTTTAGGATATTTCTAATATTTTTTCTGAATTTTTAAAACACTTTAAACTATAAAAAAAATAATAACACAATAAAAAAATTAGTTTTTCTCTAAAAGTGGCCGAAGCCCGGAATCGAACCACGCACAACAGACCCGCCCAGCTACAGTGACCGCACTAAGGCGCCACCGAAAACCAGTATGGCCATAATGGCCAATTGTTAAGAGTGTAACTCAAATTATATTTAAAACTTGGGTCTCGGTATTTGATTAAAATTAATGTTCAGGAAAAATTTTGTCTTTGGAGAGACTCGAATCCAAGCACAACGCCTCCGCCGTGCTACAGTAATGTGATTAAAGCGCACCCACTGATCAGAAGGTCTGATTGACTAACCTGATGTGAGATGAGTTGAGTTATGTTTAACTTGACTCTCTATTTGTTATTAATACTTCTTATTTCAAAAGCGCTTAAACTCT
Organism: Hemerocallis citrina; assembly: GCA_017893485.1. Classification (NCBI taxonomy): domain Eukaryota; kingdom Viridiplantae; phylum Streptophyta; class Magnoliopsida; order Asparagales; family Asphodelaceae; genus Hemerocallis; species Hemerocallis citrina. The sequence goes on from CM030358.1 coordinate 390,197,573, forward strand.
TTTCTCTTCTAAATTATTTCATGAAACTTTCCAGATTACTGATTTGATAGATTAACAGCATAACAGTATTTTAAAAATATTATTTTGACATAAAAAACATGAATTTTTCCTTCCAATTTGTTTTCTATGTCTATAATTTTGACATGCAAATTTATCATGATCCCTACCAATTTTAGCATTACAAATATCACAAAAAGGTTGTATCTTGCTTTTTCTTCTTTTATTTCCACAATATTCTATAACATGGTCTCATTTATCACACTAGTGTCCCAATGAGTTAATAAGCACAATTCAATTATTTCAATTACTCAACTAGCCATTCACAAGCATATTCTACATCTAGCATGGTTTGAAATTTACATTTCCATAGCAACATGATAATTCTACTACAATAACCATAATTTATAGCAATTACCATACAATTCATCAAGCATTCATTTTATTATATAACTATTTTCTTTTTAGAGCCAACACATGGTTAATTTACTAGTTTTCTTAGCAATTTCATCAATCAAATCCCTAGCATGATGTCTACATTAGAAGTAGAGAAATCACCCATCTATTGAAGAAACAAATGAAAAGAACTCCTAGAAATTTCCTTAAACACACGAACGGTCCTTCTCCTCCTAGAATGTGCCACCACAAGAGCCTTCTCCTCCTTGTCCAAGTGAACCCGAGTTCCCCTTCTCCTCCTTGATGAATGGCCGGTCTCCAACAGTGAAGGAACACACAAATTAAACTCTCTCAATCTATTTTTTATTACTTACAATCTCTCTATCTTTTCTCACAATTTTGTTTCTTTCTTTCTTTCTTTTACCAAATTTTTAAGTGTATTGCATGAAGAGATGGAGGGGGTATTTATACATTTTTCAAGGTGGGATGGAGGGCCAAGATTGAACTATATAGTTGTAGATTTGGGGATAGGATGAGTTAGGGAGTTAAAGCAACCACCCATGAACACAAACCACCTCTCCACTATGTCAACTCTCCCACTCTCTCTTTGACTCCATCCGGCCACCCCGTAGTGCATAAGGCACGTGCATGTGCAATGCACGTGTCACTCTAAGCATACCTAATTATTAATTGTACATACATTTGTTAGTTGATTTGTTACAAAAATGAGTCTATCCTACAAGTTGTCTTATTTAAATGAAAATAAACTAGTGGGCTCAATTGTGGGCTTTAGAAACCATGAGCTTAATAATTAAAATAATTAATTTAATTAGGGTGGGCTAGATTCAAACAATTAGGCCTAGGATTTAAAATAGGCTTTTGAAATAAAAAGGAGAAGAATAAAAATATACTTTGTTCATGACATGAAAATAAATAGATTTTAAGGGGTAAAAATGTACATAAATTTACACGTGCAAAACACGTAAAAATCAACTAACTCTTATTTAATTAAAATTGAAAATTCAGGATGTTACAAGATTAATCTTTTAAATTAATAACCAACTAACCCAAATTCATAACCAACTTTCATCCGTACTCTTTCTCTTTCTTGAAGCACGTGCTGCACACACACAAAAATAAAATAAGAATTTAGGATTTAAAAGTAAAAATAAAATTAATTAGTTTAAATTAATTAACTAACTAATTATCACATTAGCTCAATTAAACCCTTTTAAATTTATTTATTTCATTTTCACCCTCTATTGCCAATTGAAACTTTTATTTTGCTTTTCATATGGCCAAATTGTAAAATTCAAATTTCAACAAATCAATAAAAATTAATCAATCATTCTCCTTGTTTTCTTTGTTATTTTTTACTGAAAATATTCACTTTTTGCATCAAAAAATCTTATTCCTTCAAAAATAATTAATTAACTGAAATCTATGGAAATAAGATAAATAATTAAAATGATAGAAGAATACAAGCAATTTTTGTGGATAAATGAATACAAATATTTATATAAAAATTAGACACATCAAATTCAAATTGGTTGCCCCACCATGAACGATAATACTTGGAATAAATAATATGAGATATCCAAATACAATAAACCAACATCTGGAAATAATAAGAAAATCCGGAACATAAGCCCAATACAATAATAAATCTCAAACACAATAGTAATAAGTTTCAATACAATGAAATAACCATAGTCTAATAATTAAGTCTTCATGACAAAGCAATAATTTATGAAGCGGCGATGCAATGAATTCCTTCACCAATATTGTTCTCCCAATCCATCAGGCAATTCTCCATCAACACCTATAAATACTTCATCTAAAAAGATGAAAAAAATTGTCCTTAAAGCAAGTCATGGACAACAAGTAGAGAAGACAAGGAACAATGGAATAACTATATAACAATGAGTCAATGGATTAATAGGAATCAATAACATGACACAATAATCAATAATCAATAACATGGTAATCGATGCAATGGTGTAACAATGATTTAATATTCGGTAACAATAGTCAATGATCATTAACACTTCGACAATATTTGGTATCAATAGGAACAATGGTGAACAACATGCAATGTCGATGTGATGCAACTCTTAAGTCTATTATTCATTTTAATCCTAACTAATGCAAATACTGCTGCATCCCATACTACAGGTTCGATGCATACAATCAATTTCGTTTAGACTACGTGGTGAGTTCTATAGATCATCTGTTGGTACAGTAATCACTGATACGATACAATATTGTTGCTCGATACATTACGGTGATTCATTGATTCATTGATACATTGATATATTGATACATTGATACGATTCATCGATACGATTCATTGATGCAATACACGAAAGATTGGGTTGCCGTAGTTAGCGCTCCACAATCAATCGATAAACATTGGCCGACACAGTCACTATATTATTCACTACTCAAGTCAATCCTTTAAATCCCAGCTTGTTAAATATTTTATCAATGCAACAATACAATATGCAATTTGAGACATTAGAGCGAACAATAGTAACAACAAGGGAACAATAATGTGATAACATGCAGTAGGACAATTAGAATGATGACAATAAGACATTGGGATCATGAAATGTAACATACACACATTAATTTATGCAATGGTACGATACAGGAATAATTAAACTATTAAAAATTGAAAAGTCAAATTTTGGACAGCAAGAGTGGTTTGTACAAAAATACAGTTTCCCGCTGTTTCAGAACTTGAAAACTAAAACTGTTCAAAATTCTAGAAACTAGACTTCTATACGGTTCCAACACCTATTTAAAGTTCAAATTCCGACAACAGTAGCTAGGTAAATCACATTGTTCTTTACAGATTACATGTTCAGGCAGAATTTCGACATTATGTTATTATAACTTTAGAATAAGCAAAAACTCCATAATAAATTCATTAAAAATGTTTTCTGGACTCCTAAACATGATTACTAACAATCTGAAATTTTTCAGAGCAAGATTTTATCATTTGATCAGCCTATTTACTGTTTAAACATGAAAGATACAACAATCTGGAAATCTGGAATTAAAAACACAGCTATAGTAAAACGGGCATAACTTTTGCTACACAACTCGGAATTTAAAAATTCAAGATGTTCTGGAAACTAGAAAGATATGGCTACAATTCATATTCAGGAAGTAATTCGTTTTAAAATCGTTTACTGGTTCAAAACTAGCAGTAAATATACAGGTCAGCAAGCAATATACAGGTTTTGAGTAGTTTTCTTGAAATAAATTAATTTAAACAAGATGGGTATATTTCTTTAATCAATAAATTGTGTAATCAACATGATGGGTGCAATAACATGATGAATAAGAATAAAATCATATGCATACACTAAATATCATCGATAAAAAATAAACAATCAACCAAATATACAACCTAGTAGTTGTTTCTACGATAATTAATTGTGTCATAATTATACGGTTAACCTTATTACCAATTCTACATGAATACATGAAAGATCCAATCTTTAGAGTCAAAAGTGGTACGATGTCAAGAATATTGGGGGCGATGTGATAACGAATAGGATCTATTTGCAAGAATTTCAACAAAGCTTGAATTTGATGCAATTAACAATTCAAGAGAACGGTGACTTGCCTGTTAGACAGTTAATTTGAATTCCAAGAATAACGGGATAAGAATCCCGAAGCAACGAACACACGAACTAGCACAAACCACTAATAGTGTAACCCCTGTTTTTTATTTTGTGTATTTTGAGTGTATTTTTTTCGTTTTGGAGTATTTTTCTCTATTCGTATTTCTCTTGTATTTTCCTGAACCGTATGTTGGAGTTGTTTTCAATATATATTCGTTTGATTTCATTTTTAGCCTTTGTGTTTGATTGATTATCTCTTTTGTTTCGTTCTTCATTATTTTGGTTCTTTCTTTCATTTTGGTCTCGTTATCTTTATTATTATTATTTTTTCTCTTGAGTGCTTGTGGTGGTGGTTGGGTGTTATCTTTTTCCCACTCCTATTATTTGATCCCTAATAAATTCTACCAAGGCCAAATTAAAATCCCCAAACCTATTTGTTATTTCCTATACAGTTGTATTCCTATTTAATTGACCCAAATCCAAAACCCATTGGTAAACTACTACTAACTCTTAATACCCACAACCCAATACCCATAAACCCACAACCTAAACACCATATATGAGCCTCTCCCTCACAAACCCTAACCCTAACTCCATCTCTCACAAATCCTGCCCTCCTTCCTCTTGTGCGCAGCCAACCCGACCCCTACCCCAGGCCGACCTGACCCCTACCTCAGGCCGACTCCATTCCCCGGCCTGTGTGCCCCATCCCGGTAGCCACCCTCCTCCTCTCTCCCGGCTTGTGTTCAACCCCGGCAACACCCTACACCCGACAACCCCATCCCCTACACCGAGCCCACTTATTTTCCCCTCCTTGGCCATCCCAACCACCTCGCACCACCGTACAAACCCTAGTTCTCTCTCGTGGTGTTCTCTTGTGGCCGCAAGCCACTATTTTTCTCTCGCTTTGTGGAGATTTGTTCGTGTGGAGATTTTTTCTCTAGTGCTTGGATTCGGTGATTCGTGGATTTTCGTTCGTTGGTTTTGCTCCTTACTCTTGGATCTCATTGTTCTTCATCTTCGGTTAAGGCAAGTAACTTGTACTCCAATTTATTTGTTTGATACAAGTCAAAAATACTACCTATAGTGTAGTTGGGTCTAGAGACGACTCTTGTTTGTGTTTTTCTTGATGGATTTTATCTCTATTGTGAAAACTTGACCATAGTTGACTCACGACACAAATCTTGACATGAATTAACTTAGGATTATCCATTCTTGATTTTGATCATGTATGTGAGACTTTTGTGAGAATTCGTGATTTGGTTGAGATCCATGTGATATATTTGGTGTGGACATATTAATAACCCTAATTTATGATGTTCAGACACTTGGTAGACTCGATTTCATGTTTGGTTGTGTTTTGAACAAGTTTTGTATGATATATGTCGAGTTGTTGTTAAAGGGAGAAATCTGTATTTTGTCGCTGATGTGTCTCGTTTGCTGTTTTAGACTGTTTTAAAGTCAGTATCTTAACTTCGGTATAAAATATGAGTTTTAGAGAATTTCGTCTATTTTCAAACCTCTCTGACCTTTCGTGATTTTGTTTTTGTATTACAAAGTTACGACTGTTTTACTACAGAGGTGTCGACTTTTTCTAGATTCTATTTTTCGTTTAATTTGATGACAAATCACTTTAAAGAACTATGCTACATACATTATTTTGATCCAAAACTTTGGTCAGTTTTTCCTTATCTAGTTAAGGATTACCTAGAATTTTGGTGAATTTTATTGATGAGTTTTATGTGATGTTTCATGCTCATTTATAAAATCTATACTTGCTATATTTTACTCGCTGTTTTATAAAGAACCTTATTTTCAATATGTTTCCTTGTACTGTATGAAAAATATTTGTGAAATATGAAAGTTAGTTTGTTTTATCTATTGTCATCTCCCTTTAGCAGATTTGGATTTCTTTTCACGGCTTGCGAGATAATTCAGTTTTCGTACAGCAGTGTTGGGAATTTCAGATTTGTCAAACTATCTTTTCTTGATCTTTTCTTATTTTTGACGACTGAACAAATTTTACTGGAATATTATGAAACTTAATATTTTGATTCTAGACATATAGGGGAATACCCCAGATTTTTCTTGGATTTATTTGAGAGGTTTAATGCTATTTTTCTGACTGAGAATTTGTTTTACTGATTTCTGGCTGAACGTGTTTTCTGAATTCAAATCTGTTTTGAGCTATGATGTTGTGAATTACTATATGACTTAATTATATTCGTTGGATTCGTGTGAAAGTCTATTTTCTAGATTTTTCGACGGATCCAGATTTGCATTTCTGTAGCGATGGGATTCTCTGTTTTAGTACTGTACTGTCTTGCTGTCCTGAATACAAACATACATTGTTTTGCTCGTTTATGTGACTGTATATTATCTATGATTGTTTATTTGTTTTCCTGGACCTAATACTGATTATACCATGTTAGTTTGATGCTATTAAGTACACATTCATGCCTATTTGATGACCATAACAAAAGTAACCAAGCCGGAGTTTATGGAAAAGATCTAGTAGTGAGAAAGTATAGAAATGTGTACTTAGAAGGGAGCCCATGTTTCCCATCTGATTATTTGTTATCTGTTATGAGATCATGCAAGATTTTGATTATCTGTTACCCAACTACATACTTCCTACGAGAGGGTGTACTTGGAGGGGACTTAGTCCTATCTGTTGCATGATCGTCTGTTATCTGTCTGTCTAGATCTGTTATCTGATATCTGTCTGAACCCTGAGTACACGGCCCTATATGATCCACTACGAAATATACAAACGTAACTATTTTGAATGTAGCAACCATGTGATAAAAGGATGGCACATGAAGTGCTACCTAGTTAGTAATTAATATATGACTTATAAAAATCTGAATCTGTATCTGTATCTGAAATCTGAATTTGAATCTGTTATATGTATCTGGCTATCTGTTATCTGATTATCTGATTACTTGCTATCTGTCTGATATTATCACTTGACACTATTATTTGACACTATCTGTATATCTGTCTGCATGCTATTTGACTTTTGACACTTGACACATGTTAGTATACCATGCTAGTTGATTCTGCAATACCATGCTAGGTCTGTTTCTGTTATTATTTAGATTTGTTTAGTTTCCCCATGTACTTGTATCCTACATTATAAGTGGCCCGTAACTTGCAATTGACGGGTACTTGTTTTCTTTTTCCTTCTCCTGCAAATTTTCTAATTGCAAATCAGGATGGTCAGCTGCCAGATGGTATTAACGAGATAATGTATTAGTGCTGGATTTTCTACTTTATTATTATTACTATTTGTTACTAGAACTTGAATAAAATGTACTTGATTACTTGGATATTTATTTGTATTTGGGCGTTGTGACCCACGATATTTGACTCGTTCAGAATTTGATTATTTGAGATTATTATATTTGGTTTCAAGTAATTTCTGTTGGTATCTTGATTCAATTATGCATGTTGGTTGATACTTTTGCTTCCGACTCTGATTATTTCTGTGATATGTTGGAAAGATTCTCGAACAACTTATGGATGATGAAAATCATTCGCTGGACTTTGTCGTGTCGCCGTATTCCGTATTCCTTTTTGGGAAGTAGGGCGTGACAAATAGCACGTGCAATAACCCAAAGAGAAAAAACACGGTACGCAAAGAAACTGCAGCAACCACAGTACACCAAGAGGCAGCAGCAACCACGACAGCGGGGCCAGCCAAGCGGGCGGCGGCGCTGGTGGAGAGGTCAACGTCGCCGGCGGAGCGCAACGGTGGTGGCGCTGGAGGCTGCCGTCGAGCGATCAAAACAGGGAGGGACCGTAGGGTTTTTGGATCTGTCCTCGAGCGAAATGGAAGAGAAGGACAGGGGGGTTTCGGGGTGCTTGGCTGGTAGCGCTACGAGAGCGGCACCGGGATGGAGCGACAAGCGGTCGACGACTAGGGGATGTGGTCGACGGAGTAAAAATGGGGAAGACGACAGGAGGGTTGGGGTGTTTTGGCGGAAAACGAATGAGGGAGAGAGAGAACGGGAGGAGAGAGGAGAGAGGAGAGAGGAAAGAGAATAAGCAGCTTGGGTTTCAAAATTATGCAATTTTTAGGGTTTACAGTAGAGTTGTATTTATAGGGTACAATTAGGGTGTTGGGTTAGCGGTTTAGGATCCAATAATAGCGGTTTGGGTCAGGAACAAAGGAAATTGGGTTGTATGGTTCAATAAGAGATGGATTTGAAGACAATAAGGTTCAAATAAATTACGTGCAATCCAATAAAATTAAATCCATAAGATATATAGCCCAACAAAATGAGAAAATAGTTCATGAATGAAAATTTAAATTCGATTAGATAAATAAATAATACAATTGAGAGAAAATGAATTGAACTTGAAAATAAATTAGTATTTAACACAAAATCAGATCAAATAAAATAATTTAAAAGATGAATTTTACATAGATAATCAAGAAATAACAATTAATTATTATTTTTAAAAAAATAATAAAATCATATAACAAAATAATATTCTGGTTTAAACAATTTCGTTAAAATAATCCAATAATAATAATATATTTGTTTTTGAGCTCAAATATAAATATCTGATCCATAAGATGTAGAAAGTAAGATTAAAACACACCGTTATTCGAAATGGATAAAATTTTCAATTAGAAATCACTTTAATAACAGATCCAAAAGAATTTAGCACAAAATAAATTTACAAAAAAAATCAAATTACAGAAAATACGCGGAAAAATACCAATTAGCGAGAATGGGGGTTACAATCCTACCCACCTTACCACAAAATTTCTTCCTCGGAATTTGCTCAGGCGGTACGTAGGATAAAGCAAAAGCAAACTAATGAAATAACAAAACTGGGAATAAAGGGAAAGGAGGCAAAATTGTGGCAACAACAACATGAGAAAGAACATGGATATGACAAGAGTAATCTAGAATGATGTTAAATAGAGATACAATGAATGATAACAATGCAAATGAATGAATAAGGAAGTAAACAATGAAAAAAGGAGAAGCAACAAGAAAATCCTAGGTATTGTGTGTTATGGGCCCACCACGCTTCTGCTGCGCAGGAATCCAAGCTGCAGACATGTCGTTGTAGATCGAGCGATGCCGATCGACAACCAAGCAAGAATAAAAGAATTAAAAATAACGGGTAACACCAGAATCAATGAATATAGTTACGAAAAGAATGAAATTATACCCAAAGAGGAATCAACAAATGGAAGGGACAAAAATCAACAAGAAATGAAGGAACTGAATGTGAAGGGATCAAAGAGGAATCAAACAAGACTAGTTCCCAGATTGTTGGTTATCAATTGTTCATGTGATCTTTGTATTGCGCATACTGTTGAGTCAACCCGATAAAACCCAAATCTGATTAATATATCAATAAAAGAGAAATGTCTTTTCGTTAGTAACGTTTGACTGATATATTATCCAAACCCGGGCTCTGATCTACAATGACATGTTTACAGCTTGGAACTTCACCATCAGAGTGGCACATCGGAAGCGTGGTGGGCCCATAACCCACAGGTCCCAGGATTCTCTTGTTGCTTCTCTTTCTTTCATTGCTTACTCCCTTATTCATACATTTGCACTTGTCTTCATTCATTGAATCTTTATTTACCATCATTCTAAATCACTTTATTCTTATCCATGTTCTCTCTTATTCTGGTGTTGCCACCATTTTGTCTTTCCCTTTGAATTCCCTGTTTTGTTACTCACAATTTTGTCTCTTTTCTTTTATTCTATGTTTTGTTATTTCACAAGTTTGCTTTAGCTTTGTCCTATGTACCGCCTGAGCAAATTTCGAGAACGAAATTTTATTGTAAGGTTGGTAGGATTGTAACCCCCATTCCCGATAATTAGTATTAACTGTGTATTTCTATAATTTGGTTTTTTATAAATTTATTTTGTGTTATATTCATTTCGGATCTTGTATTAAAGTGTTTTCTAATCGAGATATTAATCATTTTGAATAATGGTATATTTGAACTTGTTTTCTATCCTTAATTGATCGACTATTCATATTATTAATTTTCGGATTTTAATAAATTGTTAAACTTAAATCCTATTTTGATGCAAATCATTATTATTATTATTATTATTATTATTATTATTATTATTATTATTATTATTATTGCTATTGGTATTAATATTTGGTATTATTGTTGTTATCATTATTGTTATCGGTATTAGCATTATTATTTTGTTTTAAGCCCGAACATGCTCAATTTTATATGCATTTCACTATTGATTTAATATATATATATATATATATATATATATATATATATATATATATATGCCCTATTGTTCTTTCTTGATTATTTTCCTTTTGATTAAATTTGTTCATGAAAAATTTCCGTTCTTCTTGATTGAGCTTTTCTTGTTGAACCTGTTATCTTTTATTTAATTGTGGGTATTTTTATTTGAACCCTATTGATTTTGATCTTTCTCTTAATTGAACCATAAAACCCAATTTCATTTGTTCTTAACCCAAAACCACTATTATTGGATCCTAAACCACTAACCCAATACCTTAATTGTAACCTATAAATACAACCATAGTACAAATCCTAAAAAAATGTACAAATCGAAACCCTAGCCGCCTATTCTCCTATCTCCTCTCTCCTCCCATTTCTCTCTCCCCGAGCTCTTCCCGCCCAATTTCCCAAATACCCACTGTACTTCTTCCCCGACTGCCCCCTACTCCGGCGCCAATCCCGACCACCCTGACCTCCGAGCGCGCCGCCTCCCTCAGCCAATCAATAACCCCCAGTCCTCCTTCCCCATTCATCGACAGCACCGACCATAGCCGAGCTCTCCTTGCTCCTCCTCCCTTCCCCGCTCAACATCGCCCTACGTCGATCAGCCGCCGCCCTCGACGTCGTCGTCGATATTACCCCCCTCCCTGCCAGCGTCGCCGCCGGACCCGTTGACCCCCTTTCCCTGTTGCAGCTGCTGTCTCTTTATTGTAGTTGCTGTTGTACTTTATTTTTTCCTTTTTTGCACGTAGTATTGCGCGTCCTATAACCGTGTGTTCGTGGGTTCGTGGCGTCGGGATCCTTATCCCATTATTCTTGGTATTTCTTTTTCACCGTTTATGTAACCCCTGTTTCTCCAAAAAATGTATTTTCTGTATTTAAAATTTATGTAAATTTAGTTTTTCGTTTTCAAATTATTTTTGCTAAAATGTATTGTCGGATTTTATATTCAAATCTATTTTCGATCAATAATTGTATTTGTAACTATTTTTTTATATATATAAAATTCTTATTATTGTTATTATTACTTTTATTAAAACTAATACTGTTATTATTAGTACTATTATTACTTTTATCATTTTTTGTTATTGTTATTGTTTATTATTATTATTATTGGTATTTCTATAAAATCCTAAATTGTATATTTTATTTGTTATTTTATTCTAAAACCCTAAAATTTTCTTAATGGATTTTTTAAAACCAATTAGCAATTACCCTAACCCGCTTTCAAACCCATTACCCATTTTAAATAAACCCCAAACCCCATTTATATCAGACCCTACCCGTTAACCCATATACACTGTTTTACTAATACCCGTTATACCCCATCCCCATAACCCTATTCAGCCACCTAACCCTAAAACCCTAATATATTTTTACCTATTTATATAATAAAGCACAAAGAAAGCTATCAGGTGGCTCTCCTTCAATCCCCAAAAAAAATCAAAGGTCCAGATCTAACCACACAAAACATATTTTTCCCCCCAAAAATTTCCCTCCAAAACTCAAATTCAAATCTCTCACCCAAAACAACTCCTATATTTATTTAATTATTATTTTATCTCTCTCTCTCTCTCTCTCCCTCCCTCTTCTATTCAAAAAATTAAGAAAATAAAAACTTTAAGAATTTTTACAAAATAAAAAATTAAAAAACTAAAAAAAAAAATTAAAATTTAAAAACTTTAAAAATAATTCAAAAAAAATCAAAAAAAATCATATAATATGTTTTTTGCTGGACCGCCAAAAGTTTCTCATATGATATGTTTGCTAATTGAATTAATTCGCTGGACCTCCAAAACTATTTTATATAAACAAACATGGTGCACCGTTCCGAAGACGTGCCGTAGGCACGTGTCAACGAGCAAACCTAGTATATATACATTAACCCATGCCTTTGCAAGCCTGTTCACCTTCTCCCCTCAACCACATCATATTCTTTCTCTCTCCCGTTCGTTACCTTTCCCTCCGCCCAATTTCCCAAGTTTCGGGTGATTCATGTTAGTTTCGTTCCTAAAGGAAAATATGTATTTTGCCGATAATCTGCCTTGTTCAGTAATTTAGACCATATTAAGGTCAGTATCTTAATTTCAGTATAAAACATGATTTTTAGAGGAATACGTCTTCTTTCCAACCCCTTTGACCTTGATCGATTTCTTTTTCTTATGTGCGGGATATTGTGATTTTACTACAAAGGTATATTTCATTTCCAAATTTCGTTTCTTGATGATTTTGATGAGTAAACTAATTTGATACTAGTTCTAAACATATTATTTTGACCTGAAGTTTTGGTCAGGTTTTTCTATACCTTTTTAGGGATTACCTAGAATTTTGGTGGATTTTATTGATGAGTTTTATATGCTGTTTCATGCTTATTTATAAAGACTATACTTGCTGGATTTTGCTCGCTGTTCTGAAAGGATTTGTATTTTCACCCTAATTTCTTTTACTGTATGAAAAATATTTTAGAAATATGAAATTTAGCTTATTTTGTCTATTTTCTTCTCCCTTTGACAGATCTGGATTTCATTTCACAGTTTGCGAGATATAACTGTTTTCGTACAACAGTGTTGGGAATTCTAGATTTACAAAACTATCGTTTCCTGATATTTTCTAATTTTCGTTGACTAAACTAATATTGCTGGAAAATTATGAAACTTTATATTTTGATGCTGGATATATAAGAGAATATCCTAGATTTTTCCATGATTTATTTGAGGCGTTTTGATACTGTTTTCCTGTTCTTGAATACGATCCTCTGATTTCTGGCTGAACGTATTTTCTGGATTTAAATTAGTTTTGATTTATGTTTTTGTGAAGTACTATATGACTTATTTATATTCACTGGATTCGGTTGAGAGTCTATTTTCTAGATCTTTTGACGGATTCAGATTTACATGTTTATAACATGGGAAATTTCAGTTCACTACAGTATGGTCTTGCTATCTTGAACTTGAGATTTGGTTATTTCATTCTTTTGTGTGTTACCTATTACCCTTACATGTTTATCTTGAAACTTAAACTTGTTACTTGTTTGTACCATGATATACTTGGCCTATTTCAAGACACATATATGCTTGTTTGACACTAATAATAAATAACCAAGCCGGGGTTTAAGGGAAAGATCGAATAGTGGATAATTCAGAAACGTGTACTTAGAAGGGGACCCGTGTTTTCCATTACTTGTTTCCATGATTCATGATTATATGACGTCATGTTTCATGACTACATGATTCATGCTTGTTACTACTTGTTGCCATGTTTCATGACAACATGATTCATGCTTGTTACTACTTGTTGCCATGTTTCATGACTACATAATTCATGCTTGATACTACTTGTTGCCACCTGTTCACGATTACGTGACTCGTCCTTGATACTACTTGTTGCCACCTGTTCACGATTACGTGACTCGTGATTTATACTTGTTACTTGACTTGTCCCTGAGTACACTACCCTCTATGGTTCACTATGAAATATAAAACGAAACTGTTTGTTGTAGTAACCATGTAGTAAAAACTGGGATGCATGAAGTGCTACGTAGATAGTAATAACTATAAGACTTGATACATGACACGTAATCATGATACTTGAACTTGACTACATGATACTTGATTACATGATACATGACACTTGCTACTTGAACATGATACATGATTACTTGATACTTGACTACATGACACATAAGACTTGTACTTGATACTTGACACCTGTTATCTGTTTACCTGCTTGGTCGACACTTGTTGCTTGTTTACGTGATACTTGTTTACTTGACACTTGATATATGCTACTTGTACTTGTTCACCTTACCATGCTAGTTGTTATATTTTGTTATCATGCATATTCTATGTTAGTAGTTAGTTTTCCCATGTACTTGTATCTTGCATTACAAGCGGTCCGTAACTTGCAATTGACGAGTACTTGTTTTCTTTTTTCTATCCCTGCAATTGTTAAATTGTAGATTTTGGAGAACAGGTTCCAGATGGTATTGGTGATATGAAGTATTAGTGCTGGATCTTGTTATTACTTTTTTCTTGTTTCTTGTCTTGAACAATTGTAACTTCATACTTGGATTTATTTGTATTTGGGCAATGTGACCCAGGATTTTGACTTATTCAGATCATGACTGTTTGAGATTAATATATATGGTTTCCAGTATTCCTGTTGGTATTTTGGTTCATATGTACATGATTGGTTGATTCTTTTGCTTCTGACTCTAATTATTCTTGTGAAATGTTGTAAAAATTCTTAAACAGCTTATGAATGATGAAAATCATTTGCTGGGCTTTTGTCCACAAAAATGTATTTTCTGTATTTAAATTTTTTGTAAATTTAGTTTTTCGTTTTCAAATTATTTTTGTTAAAATGTATTGTCGGATCTTATATTCAAATCTATTTTCGATCAATAATTGTATTTGTAACTATTTGTCTTATATATACAAATCTTATTATTGTTATTATTACTTTTATTAAAACTACTACTGTTATTATTAGTACTATTATTATTTTTATCATTTTTTGTTATTGTTATTGTTTATTATTATTATTATTGGTATTTCTATAAAATCCTAAATTGTATATTTTATTTGTTATTTTATTCTAAAACCCTACAAATTTCCTAATGCATTTTTTAAAATCCATTAGCAATTACCCTAACCCGCTTTCAAACCCATTACCCATTTTAAATAAACCCCAAACCCCATTTATATCAGACCCTACCCGTTAACCCATATACCCTGTTTTACCAATACCCGTTATACCCCATCCCCGTAACCCTATTCGGCCACCTAACCCTAAAACCCTAATATATTTTTACCTATATATATACATTAACCCATGCCTTTGCAAGCCTGTTCACCTTCCCCCCTCAGCCGCCTCTTCTTCTCTTTCTCTCCCGTTCGTTTCCTCTCCCTCCGCCCTGCACTACAACGCCACCGCAACCCCCTTCCTCCTGCCGTGCGCCCTCCCTGTCGCGACCCCTGCCTCCTCGACGTCGACGCTAAAAGATCCCCTATCTCCCGTGCCTCCCCGTCGCTGCCGCCAGGGCCCCTAGTCCCCTCCGCTGGTGCTCCTCCCGAGCTTCCCTGCTATGCCCCGTCGATGACGCACCACTGCAGCTTGCGTGACAGTAGTGCGCCACCCCGCACTTTCCAGTGCATCGTTTCCTTCCTTTTCTCGTCGATTGCACAGCCCTGGTCTCCTCCGGTCGCGATGCAGCACCACAGCGACCTTCGCAGCCGAACAACCACCGCAGCAATAGCCAGCGACGGCAATGAGCACTTCCCGCCATTGTGCACCGCCCTCCGTCGCCGGTGTCGTCCCCCTTGGCCACCGCCAGTCATCGCCATGCAGCCGCCAAGCCGAAGTGGGTGTTCTGTTCATCAAGTGGGTTTGATCATCTTTGAGTTTTGGCCATCCGATCACCATCGCAATCGCGATCATGATCTTTTGATCTTGATCTTGATCTTGATTGATTGATTCTTGGCCGTCCGTTGGATCTTGATCATCATGCTTGATTGGATGTGCGACATCGATCTCCTCTTGATCATCCGATTAGATCCTAGCCATCTGATCTCTTCTTGATCGTCACGATCATGATGATCATCAACTTCCTTTGATCGTAGCCGTTCGATCGATCGATCTTGATCTTCATCATTATCTTCATCATAAAGGAAATCTAACTGTTCGATCTGATCCGATCATCTTGATCTTGATCTTCGATCTTAGCCGTTCGATTGTGTTCGTGATCTCGATCGTCTTCATCTTGTTCGTGATCGTGTGTTTGTGATTGGTTCTTGATCCATTTGTTGTGTTTGTGTTCGTGCCCCGGGATCTGTTCCCGTTATTCTTGTTCTTGCTCTATTTTTGTCATCTTTCAGACAAGTAACTTATACTTAATTCCTTTGTATGATACAAGTCATAAATACCGCTTGTAGTGCAGTTGGGTTGTAGAGACAACTCGTGTGTGTACTATCTTGATGAGTATTGTCTCTATAGTGTTATCTTGACCATAGTTGCCTCACAACACATATGACATGAATTAACCTAGGAGTGACCGTTTCTTGATGTGATGTATATGTGAAACATTTATGAGAACTTGTGTGCTTGTGAGACCCATGTGATATACTTGTTGTGGACATGTCGTATACCCTATTTCATGTTGTTTGGACACATAATAGAATTTAATTCATGTTTAGTTATGGTTCGATCATGTTTTGTGATTCATGTTGGTTTTGTTCCTGAAGGAAAATCTGTATTTGGCCGATAATCTGCCTTGATCAGTAATTTAGACCATATTAAGGTCAGTATATTAATTTCAGTATAAAACATAATTTTTAGAGGAATTCATCTTCTTTCCAACCCCTCTAACCATGATCGATTTAGTTTTCTTATGAGTGGGATATGGTGGTTTTACTACAGAGGTGTATTTCATTTCCAGATTTCGTTTCTTGATGATTTCAATGAGTAAACTAATTCGATACTAGTTCTAAACATATTATTTTGACCTGAAGTTTTGGTCAGTTTTTCTATACCTATTTAGGGATTACCCAAAATTTTGGTGGATTTTATTGATGAGTTTTATATGCTGTTTCACGCTTGTTTATAAAGAGTATACTTGCTGGATTTTACTCGCTGTTATGAAAAGATTTGAATTTTCTCCCTAATTCCTTTTACTGTATGGAAAATATTTATGAAATATGAAAGTTAGCTTATTTTGTCTATTTTCTTCTCCGTTTGGCGGATCTGGATTTTGTTTCACGGTTTGCGAGATATTACTGTTTTCGTACAGCAGTATTGGGAATTCCAGATTTGCAAAACTATTGTTTCCTGATGTTTTCTGATTTTCGTTGACTAACCTAATCTTGCTGGAAAATTATGAAACTTTATATTTTGATGCTGGACATGAAGGAAAATACCCCAGATTTTTTCTGGATTTATTTGAGGTGTTTTGATACTGTTTTCCTATTCTTGAATACGATCCTCTGATTTCTGGCTGAACGTATTTTATGGATTCAAATCAGTTTTGATGTGAAGTACTATATGACTTGTTTATATTCGCTGGATTCGGTTGAGAGTCTATTTTCTAGATCTTTCGACGGATTCAGATTTGCATGTTTATAACACCGGGAATTTCAGTTCACTACAGTATGGTCTTGCTGTCCTGAACTTGAGATTTGGTTATTTCATTCTTTTGTGTGTTACCTATTACCCGTACATGTTTATCCTAAAACTTGAACGTGTTACTTGTTTGTACCATGATATACTTGGCCTGTTTCGAGATACATACAAGCTTGTTTGACACTAATCTATACTATTATTAAGCAAAGCCCCATTTTGATGGCTTTTTACTATTATGCTCCCATATACATAAAAAACTAAAAAAATATATAAGGTTAATTTTGTAATTTTCACTTCACATTTAAATCTCCATAAAATTTTGTTCCCTTAATATACTATTATTAAGCAAAGCCCCATTTTGGTGGCTTTTTACTATTATGCCCCCATATACATTAAAAACTAAAAAAATATATTAGGTTAATTTTGTAATTTTCACTTTACATTTTAATCTCCATAAAATTTTGTTCCCTCAATACTATTATTAAGCAAAGCCCCATTTTGGTGGCTTTTTACTATTATGCCCCCATATACATAAAAAACTTTAAAAAAATATAAGGTTAATTTTGTAATTTTCACTTCACATTTAAAGTCTCCATAAAATTTTGTTCCCTTAAAAATCGAAACCGTCTCTTCCTCTCCCTCCATCGAATCCTTGCATTGCACGTGCATATCCCAAGTGCAAATTGCACGTGCTAACTCATAAAACGTGCATTGCACGTGCGGATTACTAGTAATAAATAACCAAGCCGGGATTTAAGGGAAAGATCAAATAGTGGATAATTCGAAAATGTGTACTCAAAAGGGGGTCCGTGTTTTTCATTACTTGTTGCCATGTTTTATGATTACATGATTCATGCTTGTTATATTATATGCCGCCATGTTTCATGACTACATGATTCTTTCTTGTTACTACTTGCTGCAATGTTTCATGACAACATGATTCATGCTTGTTTTACTTGTTGCCATGTTTCATGACTACATGATTTATGCTTGATACTACTTATTGCCACGTGTTCAAGATTACGTGACTCGTGCTTGATACTACTTGTTGCCACGTGTTCACGATTACGTGACACGTACTTGATACTACTTGTTTCCATGTGTTCACGATTACGTGACTCGTGCTTGATACTTGTTACTTGACTTGTCCCTGAGTACACCGTCCTCTATGGTCCACGATGAAATCTAAAACGAAACTGTTTGTTGTAGCAACCATGTAGTAAAAACTGGGATGCATGAGGTACTACCTAGATTGTAATAACTACAAGACTTGATACATGACACGTAAACATGATACTTGAACTTGACTACATGATACTTGATTACATGATACATGACACTTGCTACTTGAACATGATACATGATTACTTGATACTTGACTACATGACACATGAGATTTGTACTTGATTCTTGACACCTGTTATCTGTTTACCTGCTTGGTCGACACTTGTTGCTTGTTTACGTGATACTTGTTTACTTGACACTTGATACATGCTACTTGTACTTGTTCACCTTACCATGCTAGTTGTTATATTTTGTTATCATGCATATTCTATGTTAGTAGTTAGTTTTCCCATGTACTTGTATCTTGCATTACAAGCGGTCCGTAACTTGCAATTGACGAGTACTTGTTTTCTTTTTTCTATCCCTGCAATTGTTAAATTGTAGATTTTGGAGAACAGGTTCCAGATGGTATTGGTGATATGAAGTATTAGTGCTGGATCTTGTTATTATTATTTCTTGTTTCTTGTCTTGAACAATTGTAACTTGATACTTGGATTTATTTGTATTTGGGCAATGTGACCCAGGATTTTGACTTATTCAGATCATGATTATTTGAGATTAATATATTTGGTTTCAAGTATTCTTGTTGGTATTTTGGTTCATATATGCATGATTGGTTGATTCTTTTGCTTCCGACTCTGATAATTCTTGTGAAATGTTGTAAAGATTCTTAAACAGCTTATGGATAATAAAAATCATTCACTGGGCTTTTGTCGCGTATCCGTATTCCATGTTCTCTTTTGGGATGCGGGGCGTGACAGTTTATAAGGCAAGTCACTATCCTCTTGAATTATTAATTGTATTAGAATTCAAGTTTTGTTGAAACTCATGCATGTAGATCATTTGTTTATCGTATTATACATTGTTTATCTCTTTAGTTCGGTATATTGAGGGTTTACACAAGCTAACCCAAATTTACTTGAGATCGTGCCACTTTTGACTCCAAAGATTGAATCTTTCATGCATCAATGTAGTATTCATAATAGGGTTACACATATATTCGTAACACAATTAATTATTGTAGAGACAATTGCTAGGTTGTATATTGTTTGATCGATTGATGGTTGATTGATAATAATTTGATGCATGAGTGTGTTCTAATTTTATTCATCTTGTTTTCGCACCTTTCATGCTGATTATATAATTTATTGACTAAAGAATCGATAACTGTCATGTTAAATTAATTTATTTTCATGAAAAATACCTAAAACCTGTATCTTGCTTGCTGACCTGTATGTTGACTGCTATTTTTGAACCAGTAAATGATCTTAAAACAAATTACTTTCTGAACAAGAACTGTAGCCTTATCTTTCTAGTTTCAGAACATTTTGAATTTCTTAATTCCGAGTTGTATAGCAAAAGTTATGCCCATTTTACTACAGCTGTGTTTTTAATTCCAGATTCTAAGATTATTGTACGTTCCATGTTCAAACAATAAATAGGCTTATCAAATGATAAAACTTTGCTCTGATAATTTCCAAATTGTTAGTAATCATATTTAGGAGTCCAGAAAATATTTTTAATGAATTTAATATTGAGTTTTTGCTATTTGTAAAAATAAAATAACATGATGTCGAAATTCTGCCTGAACATGAAATCTGTAAAGAATGGAGTGATTGACCTAGCTACTGTTGTCGGATTTTGAACTTTAAATATGCAGTGGAACCGTGTGGTAGTCTAGTTTCTAGAATTTCTGATGGATTCAGTATTTGAGTTCTAAAACAGCGGAAAACTGTTTTTTGAACAGACTACTCTTGCTGTCCAGAATTTTATATTTCAGTTTTTAATAGTTTAATTATTCGTATATCGTACTATTACATGAATTAATGTGTGTATATTGCATTGCATAATCCTAATGTCTTATTTTCAACTTTCTAATTGTCCTAATTTCTGTTACCATCTTATTGTCCCAATATTGTTACCATTGTTCACCCAATGTCTTATATTTGCATATTGTATTGTTGCATTAATAAAATAATTAACAAGTCGGGATTTAAGAAAATGACTTGAATAGTGAATAATATAGTGACTGTGTTGGCCAGTGTTTATCGATTGATTGTGGAGCACTGACTATGACACCCCAATCTTTCGTATACTGCATCAATGAATCATATCAATGAATCGTATCAATGTATCCATATATCAATTTATCAATGTATCAATGAATCAATGAATCACCGTAATGTATCGAGCAACAATATTGTACCGTATCAATGATTAACGTACTGACACATGATCTATAGAATTCACCACTTAATGTAAACGAAATTGATTGTATGCATAGAACTTGTAGTATGGAATGAAGTAGTATGTGCATTAGTTAGGATTAAAATGAATAATAAACTTAAGAGTTGCATCACATCGACATTGCATGTTGTTTACCATTGTTCCTATTGATACCAAATATTGTCTAAGTGTTAATGATCATTGAATATTGTACCGAATATTGAATCATTGTTTATAACCATTGCATTACCCATCGTTGATATTGATTATTGCTATCGTGCCATTTTATTGATTCCTATTGATCCACTGAATTCATTGTTATACTGTTATTCCATTGTTCCTTGCTTTCTCTACTTGCTGTCCACGACTTGCTCTAAGGATAATTTTTCTCCTCTTTTTAGATGAAGTGTTTACAGGTATTGATGGAGAATTCCCTGACGGATTGGGAGAACGATTTTGGTGAAGGAATTAATAGTATCACTGCTTAATAAATTATTGTTTTGTTAAGGAGACTTAAGGTTGCGTTTGGTTTGTTGTTTTGAAAACAGTTTTCTGAAAACAGTTTTCTAAAACCTGTTTTCTGAAAACAGTTTTGTAAAAATGAGGGTAAAAGCTGTTTGCTAATAATTTTTATAAATAGAGTTCTCTCTCTCCCCCTGTTCACAATCTTTCTCTCTCCTCCATCGTCGAGCCACTCATTTTCCCCAGTGGAACCTCAGCCCTGCTCGTCGTGAGCACCTCATCGCTGTCCACAACCCCTCGACAACTTCGTTGTCATCCTCTCGCCCTCCATCGACCTCCTGAGCACCCCCGAGCTCTTCTCCTTCCTCGTCCTCCGCCGCTGAACCCATCGACTGCTCCTTCGACCACTCTTCCAACCCCTCTATTCTCTGACGTCCACTCCAAATCTCCATGGAACCACCATCTCGCTTCTGCAGGTAAACCTATTTTTTTTTGTTTCTTTTTCTTTTCTACTTATGATTAGATCTGATGCTAAAATATGATTTGAAATTAAAATGCAGAGCAAAAACGATGACAAGCATCGACATGAACCAATCTCCAGCTACTGCTAGTCACAGAGAATAGAGCGAAGGGGAAGCTGGAACATCATTGCCCAACAGCAACTCGACGATGAATGGCTACTCGACGATGAAGGGTCGACGACGATGGCGACTCGACGACAAAGGAAACGGAGGCGGCGGCTGGCGGAGAGACGAGGAAGGGTCGCTCGACGATGGGTGAAGAACAGGGCGGGAGAGAGGAGAAGAATGAGAAGGGGGATGAACAGTGTGGAAAAACTTGGGAAATGCATTTTGCAAAAAACGATATCCAAATAGTTTTTTAGAAAAAAAACAAAAACAGGTTAAAAAACCTAACCAAACACTCTTAATTATTGAACTATTGTTATTTCATTGTATTGGGTTTATGTCCCGATATTGCTATTTGTTTCCAGATATTAGATTATCATTGTATTTGGATATTTTTATTGTTTCATTCCAAGTATTATTGTTTATGAGATTATTATTATTGCCTGCGCATTTGTTCTGTTTTGATTATATTGTTGAGTTGATCGGATAAATAGCTTAAGGGTGACGTTAGTCATTCGCTTGGCCAATGTCATGTACTTGTATTCTGTATTTTTGGGAAGCGGGGTGTGGCAAGGTTTTTAGTGGTTTAAACAAAATAATATTTGGGTTTAAACAATTTCGTTAAAATAATCCAATAATAAAAATATATTTGTTTTCAGGCTCCAATATAAATATCTGATCCATAAGATGTAGAAAGTAAGATTAAAACACACCGTTATTCAAATTCCTGCCGTTTTGGTGGTAGGGGCAAGTTGAGCCCTAGATTCATTGGTCCGTTCGATGTGGTGGAGCGAGTAGGCAAAGTGGCTTATAGACTCGCGTTGCCACCGGTTCTTTCTATAGTGCATGACTTCTTCCATATTTCTCAGCTCAGGAAGTATGTCAGGGATGATAGTCATGTTATTGACTATTCGGAGTTGTCGGTTCGACCAGATTTGTCTTGTGAAATTCACCCAGTGTCGATTGTGGATCGGCGGGAGAAGATTTTGAAGAATATTGTTATCAAGTTGGTCCGTGTTGCTTGGAATCCTCACTCGCCTGGTGAGTCGACTTGGGAGCTCGAAAGTGTGATTCGAAAGAGATTTCCCCATCTTTTTGAGTAGTTCTCGTTCTTTTCTTTTCCTCGGGATTACCCAACTACCACTTGCTTAAATTTCGAAAACCTAATTTTATTGTAAGGTGGGTAGGATTGTAACTACCGATCCCGCTATTTTTCATTTTTCCCCTTTTTGTAATATTCTATTTCTATTGAATAAACTGCTATATTTTTGTTCTTGATTATTTTAATTAAATCTTGTTCATGAAATTCTTCGTTCTTGTTGATTGAGTTATTCTTGTTGTTCCTACTTTCTTCTATTCAATTGTGGGTATTTTTATTTGAACCCTATTGATTTGGATCTATCTCTTATTGAACCCTAAAACCCAATTCCAATTGTTCTTGACCCAAATCCACTATTATTGGACCCTAATTTACCAACCCATATACCCTTATTGTACCCTATAAATACAACTCTACTACAAACCCTAAAAATTGCACAATTTTGAAACCCTAGCTGCTTATTCTCTCTCCTCTCTCCTCTTTCCTCTCTCCTCCCATTCTCTCTCTCCCCCGTTCATTTTCCTGCCAAAGCACCCCAACCCTCCTGTCGTCTTCCCCAACTCTACTCCGGCGACCACCTCCCCTGGTTGTCAACCCCTCGTCACTCCATCCCGACGCCGCTCTCATAGCGCCGCTAGCCAAGCAACCCGAAGCCCCCATGTCCTTCTCTTCCGTTTTGCTCAACGACAGAACCTAAAAACCCAATGCTCCCTCCCTATTTCAATCGCTCGACGGCAGCCTCAAACACCGCCACCATTGCGCTCCGCCGGCGATGTCGACCTCTCCACCAGTGCCGCCCCCCTTTGGCCGGCCCCGCTGTCGTGGTTGCTGCTATCTCTTGGTGTACTTTGGTTGCTGCAGTTTCTTTGTGTACTGTGTTTTGTCTTTTTGGGTTATTGCACGTATATTGCACGTGCTATTGGTGGTTTGTGCTAGTTCATGAGTTCGTTGCTTTGGGATCCTTATCCCGTTATTCTTGGTATTCAAATTAACCGTCTAACAGGCAAGTCACTGTCCTCTTGAATTGTACATTGTATCAAATTCAAGTTTTATTGAAATTCTTGCAAGTAGATCTCTTGTTATCATATTATACTTTGTTCATCTCTTCGTTGGGTCTACTGACGGTTTACACAAGCTAACCCCAATATTCTTGACATCTTGCCACTTTTGACTCTAAAGATAGGATCTTTCATGCATTCATGTAGAATTGATAATAGGGTTAACCGTATAATCATGACACGATTAATTATTGTAGAGACAATTTCTAAGTTTTATATTATTTGATCGATTGATGGTTGATTGATGATAAATTACTGTATGTATGTGTTCTAATTTTGTTTATCATGTTTTGACACCCATCATGCTGATTATATAGTTTATTGACTAAAGCACCGATACCCATCATGTTTAAATTAACTCATTTCATGAAAACTACCGAAAACCTGTATCTTACTTGCTGGCTGTATGTTAACTGCTATTTTTGAACCAGTAAACGATCTTAAAATGAAAATTTTCTGAACAAGAATTGTAGACTTATTTTTCTAGTTTCCAGAAAACCTTAAATTTTTGAATTTCGAGTTGTGTAGCAAAAGTTATGCCCATTTTACTACAGCCGTATTTTTACTTTCAGATTTTCAGATTCTTGTATCTTCCACGCTTAAACAGTAAAAAGGCTGATCAAATGTTAAAATTTTGCTCTGATAATTTTCAGATTGTTAGTAATCATGTTTAGGAGTCCAGAAAATATTTTTAATGAATTTATTATTGAGCTTTTACTGTTTCGAAAATTATAATAACATAATGTCAAAATTCTGCCTGAACATGAAATCTGTAAAGAACAGTTTGATTGACCTAGCTACTGATGTTGTATAATCTGTAAAGAATAGCATTGGAACCATGTGGATGTCTAGTTTCTAGAGTTTGTGACAGATTTAGTTTTCGATTTCTAAAACAGCGGGAAACTGTATTTTTGTACAGACTACTCTTATTGTCTAAAATTTGACCTTCTAACTTTTAATGAATTAATTGTTCCTATATCGTAATATTGCATGAATTAATGTATGTATGTTGCATTGCATGATCCTAATGAGTTATTGTCACCATTCTAATTGTCCCACTTCATGTTACCATTCTATTGTTCCCTTATTGATACTACCGTTCACTGAAATATCCATTAATTGCATATTATATTGTTGCATTGATGAAATAATTAATAAGCCGAGGTTTAAGGGATTGACTAAGGTAGATGATGATATAGGGACTGTACTCGGATGATGGCCCGTGATTATTACCGTTATCGTTATCGTGTAAGAAATTACACATGGCCCGTGTTATTACCGTTATCGTCATCTTATAAGAAATTACACATGACTCGTGTTATTACCGTTATCGTCATCATACCCAGTACATGAACTATAGAATCTACCACTTAAGTCTATTTTATGCATCGAACCTGTAGAATGGGATGCAGTAATACATGCACTAGTTAAGATTTAAAATGATTAATAGACATAAGGATTGACACATTACCGATAATTCATATTGTTCATCATTATTTCTAGTGATCCGAATATTGGCTAAGTGTTACCGTTATTGATAATTGATTACTGTTACCGAATATTGCATCATTTTTTTATTGCCATTGTACCGATTATCATGGTATCGATTATTATTATTATCCCGTGTTATTGATTCCTATTGATCCATTGATTCATTGTTATACCGTTATTCCATTGTTCCTTACTTTCTCTACTTATTGTCTATGATTTGCTCTCAGGACAATTTTTCTTCTCTTTTTAGATGAAGTGTACACAGATTATGAAGGAGAATTGTCTGTTAGGATTGGAGAATAGACATTCTAAAGACTTAATGCTTTCGAATTGTTAATTGCTTAAATGAACTTGTTGTATTGAGACTTGTTACTATTGTATTGTTTTGGACTTATGTCCCGGATTTTATTATTGTTTCCAGATGTTGGATTATTATTGTACTTGGATATTTTTATTGCTTCATTCCAAGTATTACTGTTCATGAGATTATTATTATTGCATGCGCAATTATTCTGTATTGATTATATTGTAGAGTTGATCAGATAAACAGCTTATGGGTGACGTTAGTCATTCGCTGAGCCAATGTCATGTACTCATATTCCATATTTTTTGGGAAGCGGGGCGTGAGATTATTATTATTGCTTACACAATTGTTCTGTATTGGTTATATTGTTGAGTTGATCGGATAAACAGCTTAAGGGTGACGTTAGTCATTCGCTGGGCCAATGTCATGTGCTTGTATTCTGTATTTTTGGGAAACAAAGCGTGACAAGGTTTTTAGTGGTGCGAATGGCTGGATTAGACCGTTTCAGAGCAACCTCATCAGTCACGCTATATCTTCATGTAACACTCCGAATTCCAAAAATACACTGAATTCGAGATTCCACATGATCGTTACACTTCTTTCGTACAATTTTACAAGGAATTTAAAACTTTTCACTTTACATTAGAGTTACATGAAAACTTTACACTTTACATTTTACAGCGGAAGCATATGTCACAATAATTTACATGTAATGACAGCGGAAGCAATTTACAACATTATACAAAGATACAACAATGAATAATCGATAAGCATCAGTTCTCCTTTAATCTTTATCAAGCCATTTATCCTACATACAAAACTTTGGGTACGTCAGTTTATTCAACCGACGAAAATTATACACAGCCATCCTCTCTATGCCGGAAACAGTATAACGATTCTCATTTCTTAACAAATCACAAACTTGTTCACAAGCAAAGCTAAAGGGACTATCCTGTTGATGTCGTGTTGTGATTGTGCACTTAGTCCTTAATGCAGTTATTATGTTGTATGACACTAATGAGCACTTGTTCGGATTCTATGCATCCCATACTACATAAGTCCGAGGGCAAGCCCTTAATCGTACTTCATTTTATAGGGTTCAATCCCTCGCCATGACTTAATCTACTATGGTAACTACGGTAAGTATCTTAGATGTTCTATGATCTATGAGCCCATGTCCTGGCAGCCTGGAGAGGAATCCCACGCACTGACACGACGCATCGAGTAGGCAGACTATGGACAATTCAGCCTCCGCCATGGAACAATGGCACCACCCGTACCCACTCAAACAACCCACAAGCGTCGCCACCGGGACGATAATTCTGGAGTAGTGCCCACGCCATGTCTTGACGCACCAAGCAGGCTGCCTGTGGATCACTCTCACACCGCCAATCCGATGGCCCTCATACTTGTGTTTTTCTCTTACTTTCATCACATCTCCACTATGTATCTAGTCCTTAGTTTAATAGAATCATGAACAAAATCAAATCTCTAGAGTTAGCCTTTCCACTATACCGGAATTAATCATTCATTCAACATGACCCAAACCTTAGTTGTTCATTTCAACAATTCATTTCAATTCATTCATTTTCAATTGCCGGCGTGAGACTTAGCTACCCTCTAGTTTTCAATTTCAATTCACAATTTTCAAGAATCGAGTCTTTCAAACTCACAAGTTCATTTTTCAAAATTACAGTAGATTTTTCTTTTCATGTTCATAGCTTTCACAATCATAAAACTTTTCACAAATTCAATAGAATGATTTACTTCATTTCATGCAAAGACAGATCTAAAATGTCACAACCAATCTTTATTCATCAACAATAGATACATAATATTTATCAGAAAGCAAATCTAGAATTATGAGATGTCGAAAAAAGATCTGGACAGTCAACTCAGAACATACTCAGTCGACTTATTCAGCAAGGAAATTATTCAAGAAAAGTTTTGGAATAGTCGACTGCTGCACAAGACAAGTCAGCGGTTCCGCAGTGTTTAGAACTCCAAAATATCAATTACGGGGCAGTCGACTGTTACTTAAACCAGTCGGCTGTTCTGCAGGTTTTTGATTTCCAAACTTTTATTGTTCAGGACGGTCGACTACTACATTTGTTCGGTCGACTGAATAGAGTTAAATTTCGAATTAAGGAAATATTTCTTCATTCTATCTTTCGATTAGCACACAGCACTTTTATTAAACAACAGTATGTTCAATATCGATACAAACATGCAATTTTATCCGGTTACCATCATCATAAACATAGTTTACAATTTAATGTAGAATTCTCATAACTTGGGTTTTCTTTCACACAATTGTGATTTCCAAACACACATTCTTCCTTTACTCATTGTTTGTCTACGGAGATGAATATTAACTCTGAATTAGCATGCTAGAAAAAGTCAAGATAATAACACACATTTAACATATCATTTCATGGAATTTCGAACTGTACATATTTTATTTCATCAGACCAGTCGACTGTTCCACGTGATCGGTCGACTGCACAGATGAATTCCAGTTTCTCAAAATGTCTTTAGTTCTTTTCCATTCATTTAAATTTTCAGCATGGAAGATTTCAATATAACAATCATTCTATCAATCCAATTTTTCACACGCATAATGACAATTCAATCTCAATCCTAGCATGATTTCTATTCTAGAAGTCATGAGAAACACCCACCTTTTTGAAGAAATAAAACGAAATCCCTTAAAGCTTCCTAGTTGCGATGTACGTCTCCTTCTCCTTGCTCCTTGCCAGAAACGAATCCTCCAAATGGCAATGGTGGCCGGCCTCCAAAGAACAACTCAACTCTAATCTTTTCTCTCTATTCAAATTTCTATTGTACTAAGAGGAGAAGAAATTAGGGGGGGTATTTATACTTAATTTAGGAATTGATTGGAGGGCTAGGATCAAATAGATGGTTATAGGATGGAGGGTTAGGATGAGAGTAGGAGTTATAGCAACCACCCACACACTCAAAATAACTACCCACACACTCTTCCACTCCTATGCACAAACTGGCCCCTACTTGGTGTGTTCATGCACGTGTACGTGCAATGCACGTGCACTCACTAGTCCCCGATAATAAAAGTTGTACATTATTTTTACAAAAATAATCTTAAAAATATTCTACATTACAAGTTACAATAAAAGAGAAATAGCTCATGGTCTTTATTTAATGGGCCAAATTAGATTTGGGCTAAAAAGAAGGATTTTGTTTATTTGAAGAAAATGGGCCTTTATGAAAATAATTAGAGAACACATATACATATATATACATATACACATTATCCATAATGAAGATAATTATAAGATTTTTATACTACAAAAATTGCACGGGCACAAATTAAATATTTTAATGAAAATCGGGGCATTACAACACTCCCTCCTTAGAATAGTTCCGTCCCCTGAACTACAGTCAAGAGCGAGAAACAAAAACACTCACAACCAGCAAAAGAAAATACAAAATAAAAATCAAGAAAAAAGCTCAGGATGATCTCTCAACTTCCTCTCCTCAGACTCCCAAATAGCCACTTCAACCAAATGGTTTCTCCAGACTACCTTGACCATCGGTATCGTCTTATTCCTCAAGACCTTCTCCCGATGATCAACAATCTCGACAGGAGACTCGATGTAATTCAGATCCAACTGCAAACTTTCCGGTACTTCAGGCAAATGATGACTCGGATCTGGAATATAACCTCTCAGCATAGCACATGAAAGACATTGTGTACCTGAGACAACTCTTCTGGTAACTCAAGCCGATAAGCAGTTTTCCCGATTCTTTTCAATATCTTGTACGAGCCTATAAATCTCGGGGCTAACTTCCCACTCTTGCCGAAACGGATCACGCCTTTGCTGGGCGATACCTTCAGAAAGACAAAGTCACCAACCTCAAACTGAAGGTCCCTCCTCCGATTGTCTGCATAGCTCTTCTGCCTACTCTGAGCTTCCACCAACCTCTTCCTGATCAGATCAATCTTTCCAGAGATTTGTTGCACAATCTCAGGTCCAAACATCTGACGCTCCCCAACTTCGAACCAACAAACAGGCGTCCTGCACTTCCTGCCATACAAAGCTTCATACGATGCCATCCCAATACTAGTCTGAAAACTGTTGTTGTAGGAAATCTCCACCAAAGGTAAATGCCTTTCCCAACTGCCCCCAAAGTCTAGTACACAACACCGAAACATATCCTCAAGAATATGGTTGACTCTCTCGGTCTACCCATCGGTCTGGGGATGGAAAGCAGTGCTAAAATCTGTCTTGGTACCCAAAGCTGTCTGAAGACTCCTCCAGAAATGCAAAGTAAACCGCGCATCTCGATCAGACACAATAGTCAACGGAATGCCATGAAGCCTGACAATCTCGCCAACATACATCTCTGCCAACTTGTCCATCGAAGCAGTGAGTTTCATTGCCAAAAAGTGAGTAGACTTGGTTAGTCGATCGACTATGACCCAAATCGCATCATTGCCTTTAGAACTCTTAGGCAAACCCGTGATGAAATCCATACTGATGTTATCCCACTTCCATTCCGGAATAGGTAACGGTTGCAATAGACCTCCAGGTTTCTGATTCTCGGCTTTGAATTGTTGACAAATCTCACACCTCGACACAAATTCAGCCACATCCCGCTTCAAACCTGACCACCAAAAATGCTGCTTAATGTCCCTATACATCTTGGTACTTCCAGGATGCACAGACAAAAGAGTAGCATGTGCCTCCTAAAGAATACTTTCTTTCAAGTCCGACTGATCCGGAACACACAGCCTCTCTCCAAATCACAACACTCCATCCCTGATTTGAAATCTAGACAACTTGCCAGCACCAACCTGCTCCAACATCTTCTGAATATCTGCATCAACCTCCTGACTTGCAATAATCCTTTCGTTCAGTGTCGGTTGAAGCCTCAACTGAGCTAACGATGATCCCAAGTCGTGCAGAACAACTTCAATACCAGCCCGATCCAATTCCTCTGCCAGGTGCTTCTAAGTTGTAATCAAACTCGCAAGACTGCTCTTGCGGCTAAGTGCGTCGGCAACAATATTAGCTTTCCCAGGATGATACTTAATCTCCGGACGAATGTCCTCAAGTACCTCCAGCCATCTCCTTTACCTTAGGTTCAGATCCTTCTGCTGATAGATGTACTTCAAGCTTTTATGGTCTGTGTACATGTTCAGCTTTTCACCATACACATAATGTCTCCATTGCTTTAAGGCAAAGATAATCGCGGCCAACTCCAGATCATGAGTCGGATAATTCTTCTCATGCGGTCTTAGTTGCTTAGACCCATAAGAGATCACTTTTTCTTCTTGCATTAAGACACGACCAAGCCCACAATGTGAAGCATAGCTGTAAACATCATACTCAACACCTGCCCTAGGCAAAGCCAGAATAGGTGCAGTAGTCAGTCTCTCTTTCAACTCCTGAAAGCTTGCCTCGCACTGTTCAGTCCACTTGAAGTTCACATTCTTCTTGGTCAGACCAGTGAGCGGCACGGCTATCTGAGCGTAGCCCTGGATAAATCTCCTGTAATATCCAGTCAATCCAAGAAAGCTCCTAACTTCCTTCACTGTAGTAGGTCTTGCCCAATCTCTCACAGCCTCGATCTTCTGAGGATCAGTTGCCACTCCCTCCTTAGAAAGGATGTGACCTAGGAATGCCACTTCAGATTTCCAGAAATCACACTTGGATAGCTTGGCATACAACTCCTGCTCTTGAAGCTTCCTCAAAACTACTACCAAATGCTCAGTGTGCTCCTTCTCCAACTTGGAGTACACGAGAATATCGTCGATAAACACCACGACGAACGAGTAATGAACGGCCTTAGAACTCTGTTCATCATGTCCATGAAGATTGCGGGTGCATCATCACTCCAAATGGCATAACTAAGAATTCATAATGCCCGTGTCGAGTTCTAAACGCAGTTTTATGCACATCTTCAGCTTTCACTCGAACTTGATGAAATTCCGATCGAAGATCTATTTTGGAGAAAACAGCAGCTCCTTGTAGACGATCGAACAAATCATCAATTCGGGGAATAGGATACTTATTCTGAACAGTGACCTTATTCAGCTCTCGGTAATCGATGCACATCCTCATCGAACCATCCTTCTTCTTTAACAAAATCACTGGTGCTCCCCAAGGTGACGCACTAGGTTGAATAAAGCCTTTCTCCAACAATTCCTCAAACTGCCATTTGATCTCATCCTGCTCCACCGGTGCCATCCTATACGATGCCTTAGAAATGGGTGCACTCCCTGGTTGAACAGTGATGTTGAACTCTACATCACGATGCGGGCGTAACCCAGGAAAATCATTCAAGAACACAGTCGGATAGTCCTGAACCACAGGAATCAACTGCACTTCTGCAGGATTCCCTTCCTTCTGGCTGATGCAGCAACCAACTCTGAACATCTTCTCTTCCCTTGAAAGTGACTTCAGGTCCACCTGGAGCCTTCACTGTTACCGTCTTGGTCTTGCACTCGATGCTTGCACTGTACACCAACATCCAGTCAATGCCAATGAAAACATCAACTCCCAAAACATTCAGCTCGATCAGATCGATCCCAAAGATTCGATTTCCAATCACGATCTCGCAGTTGGCATAGTACCGATCAGTGGTTAGAGTCTTCCCTGATAGAGTAGCGACTGCTAAAATCTTGTCTGGAAAGATCTTTGGTTCAACTCCCAACACTTTAGCAAATTTAGGAGACACAAAAGTATGAGAGGATCCAGTATCGAACAGAACAACAGCTTTCATTCCATCCAAATAAAGTTCTCCAGTTACATAATACATACTCATTACGCAACAGTTCACTAAATAAACGGGAAAAGAAAACAACATGAAACTCTAAACATCCGCCCTCGTACCAGTGATGAAATGATCTACTTCATCGGCATCAGCTTCGGTCAAGGCAAATACTCACCCTTGTTGGTACGGTCTCTTCCCAGCCTGCTGCGTTGGTCCCCTCTGGACAACATCCTGCAACTTCGGGCATTGGGATCGGTAATGACCTGTTTCCCAACAATTGAAACAAGTCACCATAGGAGGTCTCACCCAACTGTTTCCGGGTCTCCCATCTATGTTGACAGCATTCGCTCCCGTTGGTTTGAACCTCTGGGCTGATGGCTGTCCCCTGGCATTCCCAGTAACTATGGGCCTCTTCCCAACGTTCCAGTTGTTCTTCCTATTCTGAACAGCGTGGAACTGCTCCATGTCTGCCTCCGTAGCTGCCGCTCGTTTGACTAGCTTGTCAAACCTCCTGATACCGAGAGGTATCATCCTGGACCTCAAGCTCGGCCTCAACCCATGCTCAAACTTACGAGCCTTCTTTGCCTCATCCATCACTAACTCAGGAGCACACCTTGAGAGCTGAGTGAATTTAGTCTCATACTCCCTGACTGACATGCCACCTTGCTGTAGTGATAGGAACTCCATAGCCTTCTTCTCCTGGACATCGGAGGGAAAACAGTGATTGCAGAATTCTTCCAAAAATTCCTCCCAGTCAAGAAAAATACCTTCCATTGTCTGCTTCATCGACTGCCACTAAACAGCCGCATCCTTCTCGAGCTGCAGAGTCGCCAACTTCACCTTGCTGCCTTCCGGGGTCTCCAAGACTTCGAAGATAGTCTCTACCTGCCAAATCCAGTTGTCAGCCGCATCAGGGTCTGACTTCTCTTCGAACACAGGTGGTTTCATTCGTTTGAACGATTCCACAAGTTTAATTGCCTCGGGCACTGGATTCACAGGCCCCCTTCCTTGGTTCTGATTCATGGCCACGGCGTTGAGTGTCTGATAGACCCTTGCGAGTTCCGTTTCCAAGTCCAGACCTTCACCATTTCTAACTCCTCTTCTAGCCATATTCTAATGCAAAAGATCCATTAAATTTGAAGTATAAGACATGAATTTTAAATCAACTTGCATTTCATTGAATTCCAAACTTTATACATTCGAATTGAAAAACATTTCTTGACATCAGAATGAAAACAGTAGAAGCTACAACAGTCTAACTCCTACGGTTTCACTTCGCTTCACGAAGTTCTCCCCGTAGTTCATCAACTTCTTCCTTCACCACATCGGTCATATTCTTCCTCTTCTCGAGTTCCCATACAGATGACTGAGAACTGCAAAATCGTCCTTGCGCTTTGCCAACTGAGCCTCCAATAGTCCAACTCTCTCCCGCAGTGTTTCTACCTGCCTCTGAAGAGACGCAACAAGACTATTCGGAACTGGTTCTTCTTCTTCGTCAGAAGAAGAGTCATCAGGCGAGTCCGGAGGTGGGGTAATCTCTCGGGACTCAAGCCATTCCTCTCCATCGGAGTCTGCTTGCCCTGGGTAGTACTCTTCCTCGGAAACTGCTTCTCCAGGATAATAATCTTCCTCGATGATATGCCAATTGTCGTCTCCAGCAGGGTCGAAGTGATCAGCCATCTTAGAAATAGGGAGGAAGAAGCAAAGTCATAGAGCAACACAAATGTAAGTAACTTACATTTAAATCTCTAGACTCAAACATACACTCTAATGTCCACTTCTAGGGTGTCGTTCCTTATAAATTTGTACTAGTGTGAAGCGTGGCTCTGATACCACTCTGTAACACCCCGAATTCCAAAAATACACTGAATTCGAGATTCCACAGGATCTTTACACTTCTTTCGTACAATTTTACAAGGAATTTAAAACTTTTCACTTTACATCAGAGTTACATGAAAACTTTACACTTTACATTTTACAGCGGAAGCATATGTCACAATAATTTACATGTAATAACAGCGGAAGCAATTTACAATATTATACAAAGATACAACAATGAATAATCGATAAGCATCAGTTCTCCTTTAATCTTTATCCAGCCATTTATCCTGCATACAAAACTGTGAGTACGTCAGTTTATTCAACCGACGAAAATTATACACGGCCATCATCTCTATACCGGAAACAGTATAATAATTCTCATTTCTTAACAAATCACAAACTTGTTCACAAGCAAAACTCAAGGGACTATCCTGTTGATGTCGTGTTGTGATTGTGCACTTAGTCCTTAATGCAGTTATTATGTTGTATGACACTAATGCGCACTTGTTCGGATTCTATGCATCCTATACTACATAGAACCGAGGGCAAGCCCTTAATCATACTTCATTTTATAGGGTTCAATCCCTCGCCATGACT
The DNA here is from genome assembly GCA_017893485.1 of Hemerocallis citrina. Classification (NCBI taxonomy): domain Eukaryota; kingdom Viridiplantae; phylum Streptophyta; class Magnoliopsida; order Asparagales; family Asphodelaceae; genus Hemerocallis; species Hemerocallis citrina. The sequence goes on from CM030358.1 coordinate 390,232,703, forward strand.
TAATCTATTACGGTAACTACGGTAAGTATCTTAGATGTTCTATGATCTACGAGCCCATGTCCAGGCAGCCTGGAGGGGAATCCCACTCACTGACACGACGCATCGAGTAGGCAGACTATGGACAATTCAGCCTCCGCCATGGAACAATGACACCACCCGTAGCCACTCAAACAACCCACAAGCGTCGCCACCGGGACGATAATTCTGGAGTAGTGCCCACGCCATGTCTTGACGCATCAGGCAGGGAGCCTGTGGATCACTCTCACACCGCCAATCCGATGGCCCTCATACTCGTGTTTTTCTCTTACTTTCATCACATCTCCACTATGTATCTAGTCCTTAGTTTAATAGAATCATGAACAAAATCAAATCTCTAGAGTTAGCCTCTCCACTATACCGGCCTTAATCATTCATTCAACATGACCCAAACCTTGGTCGGTCATTTCAACAATTCATTTCAATTCATTCCTTTTCAATTGCCGGCGTGAGACTTAGCTACCCTCTAGTTTTCAATTTCAATTCACAATTTCCAAGAATCGAGTCTTTCAAACTCATAAGTTCATTTTTCAAAATTACAGTAGATTTTCCTTTTCATGTTCATAGCTTTCATAATCATAAAACTTTTCACAAATTCAATAGAATGATTTACTTCATTTCATGCAAAGACAGATCTAAAATGTCACAACCAATCTTTATTCATCAACAATAGATACATAATATTTATCAGAAAGCAAATCTAGAATTCTGAGATGTCGAAAAAAGATCAGGACAGTCGACTCAGAACATACTCAGTCGACTTATTCAGCAAGGAAATTATTCAAGAAAAGTTTTGGAATAGTCGACTGCTGCACAAGACCAGTCGGCTGTTCCGCAGTGTTTAGAACTCTAAAATATCAATTACGGGGCAGTCGACTGTTACTTAAACCAGTCGGCTGTTCTGCAGGGTTTTGATTCGAAAAATTTTATTGTTCAGGGCGGTCGACTACTACATTTGTTCGGTCGACTGAATAGAGTTAAATTTCGAATTAAAGAAATATTTCTTCCCTCTGTCTTTCGATTAGCACACAACACTTTTATTAAACTACAGTATGTTCTATATCGATACAAACATGCAATTTTATCCGGTTACCATCATCATAAACATAGTTTACAATTTAATGTAGAATTCTCATAACTAAAGTTTTCTTTCACACAATTGCGATTTCCAAACACACATTCTTCCTTTACTCATTGTTTGTCTACGGAGATGAATATTAACTCTGAATTAGCATGCTAGAAAAAGTCAAGATAATAACACACATTAAACATATCATTTCATGGAATTTCGAATTGTACATATTTTATTTCATCAGACCAGTCGACTGTTCGACGTGATCGGTCGACTGCACAGATGAATTCAAGTTTCTCAAAATATCTTTAGTTCTTTTCCATTCATTTAAATTTTCAGCATGGAAGATTTCAATATAACAATCATTCTATCAATCTAATTTTTCACACGCATAATAACAATTCAATCTCAATCCTAGCATGATTTCTATTCTAGAAGTCATGAGAAACACCCACCTTTTTGAAGAAATAAAACGAAATCCCTTAAAGCTTCCTAGTTGCGATGTACGTCTCCTTCTCCTTGCTCCTTGCCAGAAACGAATCATCCAAATGGCAATGGTGGCCGGCCTCCAAAGAACAACTCAACTCTAATTTTTTCTCTCTTTTCAAATTTCTATTGTACTAAAGGAGAAGAAATTAGGGGGGGTATTTATACTTAATTTAGGAATTGATTGGAGGGCTAGGATCAAATAGATGGTTATAGGATGGAGGGTTAGGATGAGAATAGGAGTTATAGCAACCACCCACACACTCAAAATAACTACCCACACACTCTTCCACTCCTATGCACAAACTGGCTGATGAACACATTATTATTCACTTTTTAGAGCAATAATCTTAATATAATTAGACATTTAAAAGCTCTCTATATGGTATTTAACTCCTATTTTCTCTTTTCCATAGGAAACAGCTTATAGCAGCAAAACGAAGCAGATTTAGGACTTCAAGAATAATACACAGCAAACTGCAGAGGATCAGTCGACTGGTTCCTCAACCAGGAGACTGAACAAGAGAAGCTGATTTTCCACAACTATCGACACAGTCGACTTACTCTCAAAGACAGTCGACTGGTATGATCAAAGGTGAAATCTACATAAGTCTCGACTCAGTCGACTGGTTTGAAGACAAGTCGACTGGTCTGCGGCGGAGTAAACAGATAAGATATTCGAAGATACACCTGAATCTGATTTCAAATCTATTTGAATCAAGATTTTATGCAGCGAATCAAATCTAAAGACAGGGTATTTTCCAAGTGAACAGATAAGGAAAGAAAGGAGAAAAGAGAAAGATATTAATCATCAAATCAAATAAAGAAAGATCTTCCTGAAAAAGGGGAAACCCTAATTCTCAGCCGTACTCTATAAATATCAGAATACCATCTCCAGAACGGCCTCTCTCCGCTCTCTCAACTCCACAACTCCATCCAAGGATCATCAAATCTATCTCGTGGACGCAACTTAACCAGAGAGTTCCCAACCATCAAGTCATCAACCCGTGCTTCACTCCATCAACATCGAAGAAGGAGAGAGAAGATCCAGCATCCAGAAGGCAGTCGACTGTGTGACAGACAGTCGACCATATTGCCGGAATCCATTAGTTTATTTCTTCTTCTCTCTTTATTCTTTTATGTTGATCATGTATTTGAACTTGTTAAGCAATAAAAGTATTATTATGTGGAACTAATTTCATAGTTGGGTAGATCGAAACCGTAGTTATGTAGTGCTATATTCTTCTGAGATCTTCTAATTACTTATTGATTGAATCTGGTTGAATTTACATGGATTAATGGTCATCAAACTTGGATCTTGAAGTCTGAGAGCAGTCGACTGAGGTGAGAGCCAGTCGACTGACATACAGCACGTGAGAATATCAAGTTTATGTTATCATTTATCTAAATCTGTTATATGAAGCATATTGAGACGACCGAATCTCGTGCCCATAATTTGTAACAAAGGAATCTTTAGGGGTTCTTGGTTCAATCAACTTAGAGGATCTAGATCTGATACCAATTTCTAGAACTTTAAGTGTTTGTTCGTTTCCACTGTTCTTATGTTTTCTCTAAGTATGACTTAGTAGATACCATGCTAAAATACTTAGGGGAAGAAACGAATTAGAGTAGATACCATGCCTAATTCTTGGCTTAGGGAAACAATACTTTAAGGAGTAGATACCATGCCCTTGAAGTGAACAACATGAGTAATTGGAAGTAAATTCAGAAGGTTACTTAGCATTACTAACTATTGGTGGAAATCAACAACCCAACTATTCAAGAGATATTTGTGATTCAAACTCATCTTTCTTAGTTTAATCTTTTTAATTCTTTTAGATTTCTACAACAACCCTTCATCATTTATTATTAGTTTTATTGATTAGTAAGTTGAAGACTACAATCTCTGTGGGATCGACCCTTGCTATTACTACGATTCGATTCGTGCACTTGCGAGGTTTTTATAATTTGTGTCTAGTTTTATCTATTTATTTAGGTATCTAGATTCCAACAACAAGTTTTTGGCGCCGTTGCCGGGGATTGTTTAGTATTTTAACTTACAAGTCAGTAGAATTTTATTAGTTTTTCTTTTCTTTTATTAATACTTTTTCTTTTAGGTTACAGGACTTCGGTGAATGCACGGTAGACGATCACTTCGACCAGAACTACTACCAATTGACGCGGAAACAGAACGCACTTTGCACAGACTAGGTAAGTTATTTGCAGCACACCAGTCGACTGCCCACGCTAACCAGTCGACTGATCAGAGACCTAGTACATATACAGCAATGGCAGAAGAAATACCCAATCGCGTACCAATGCAGGACAAATTCACTCCTAAGAATATTGAGCAACCTTCCTGCATCTCTTTTCAACCTAATGCCACAGGGAACATGCACCTATCTCCTCATTTACTTAGTATGGTTCCCCACTTTAGTGGCAGACCAGATGAAGAGCCTCATCTTCACTTGCAAGACTTTTTCGATCTTTGCAGGACACAAAGCGTCCAAGGGCTCACCGCTGAACAAATCAGGTTAATCTTGTTTCCTTTTTCTTTAAAACTTAATGCTAAGTTATGGTATAATTCTTTGGAACCAGGATCAATTAATTCATGGGAGCAATTGGCAACGAAATTTTTGAAAGAATTCTTTCCAGCCCAGAAAACCAAACAGCTAAAAAGGGAGATTCAACTCTTCCAACAAAAAGATGGAGATTTATTCTTTGAGGCATGGAAGGATTTCAAAAGCAAGCTTCTCAAGTGTCCAACTCACAATTTGCCTAAGGATGATCAGGTACAAGCTTTTTATGAAGGTTTAAATGATACTAATAAAGCAATTGTTGATGCAGCTTGCAATGGAATTCTAATGAGGAAAAGTGGAGAAGAAGCCATTGAACTTTTTGAAGAACTCAGCGAGAACTCCCAACAATTCTCAACAAGAAGGGGACCTTCGAAGAAACAGGGAGTCTACGAAATCTCTAATAATAATAACATTCAATTAGAAATGGCAAACATGAATAAAAAAATTGATATGCTTGTTAATGCAATGTCGACAATGGGTGGAGTTAAAAATCAAACAAGTGAAATGTGTGCAATTTGTTCTCATTTAGATCACACAACTGATACATGTCCCATGTCTACTTTTACAGATCAGGAGCATGCAAACTATGTGGGACGAGGAGTATTTCCACCGAAGAACAATCCATACTCGAACACATATAACCCAGGATGGAGGAATCATCCAAACTTCTCATGGAGCAATAATCAAAACAATCAAGGGAATCAATTCACACAAGGACATACAAGGAACCCTCAGATGGGAAGTGGGTTTGAAAGACCAGCTCCAGAACAGAAGAAGTTGGATTTTGAAACCACTGTTCTTCAATTGCTCCAACAACAACATCAAACAAGCAACCAACAAGGACAAGCAATTCAGAAGTTGGAAACCCAAATTGGTCAGATTGCAAAAGAGCTAAGCGAAAGAAAGGCAGGTGAACTCCCTTCACAAACCATACCAAACCCTGGAGGTCAAGAACAGCTCCAAGCAGTCACAACCCTAAGAAATGGTAAGATAATTGACAACATGATTGGAACACACACAGACAAACCAGTCGACTGTCACTACAAGACAGTCGACTGCACAGACAAATCAGAAAAACAACCATCAAAAGCTTTGGGTTCAAGTAAGGTAAGTCAAAAAGTAGGGACAGTTCCACCACCATTCCCTCAAAGGTTAGTCAATAAAAAGAAAGAACAACATTTATTTGACGTCTTTGAAACTCTCAAAAAGGTAGAAATTAATATTCCCCTACTTGATGCTATTAAACAAATTCCTTCTTATGCCAAATTTTTGAAAGATTGTTGTACTCATAAAAGAACATTTCAGGTTAAGGAGGATGTTGCTTTGACAGAAGAAGTGAGTGCTGTATTATTGAGAAAACTACCACCTAAACTGAAAGATCCAGGTAGTTTCACCATTCCTTGTAAAGTTGGTGAGCACTTCTTTGAAAAAGCACTATTAGACTTGGGGGCAAGCATCAACCTTCTTCCTTACTCTGTTTACGAAAAGCTTGGATTGGGGGAACTCAAACCAACATCCATCACCTTGCAATTGGCAGATCGCAGCATCAAGAGACCTAGAGGTATTTTAGAAGATGTCTTAGTTCAGGTAAATGATTTTATTTTGCCTGCTGATTTTGTTGTGTTAGATATGGAGGAATCTTCAATGTCATCATCTCTACCGATCATATTAGGTAGGCCCTTTATGAGTACAGCTGATATAAAAATTTGTGTTAAAAAGGGCATTATAAGTATGAAGATAAACGGAGAAAAAGTGGAATTTAAAATGTTTGATACACTAAAATTACCACAAGATGATCATGAATGCTATAATATTGATGTGGTGCAGGAGATTGTTGATCAAACATTTCAGGTACATAGCGTTGAACCACTACAAGCCACAATCACTCAATCTCTAACTTTATCTCATGTTGAACAGGAATACGATGACTGGGAGATTGCAGAGACAGTACATCAACTTGAAACTCCACAGTCACATTCAGGTAAGCTTGTGCCTGCTTTTGAACAGTTGGTATCTGATAAAATTTCTATTTCTTCAGATCAGGCGACTGACGAACAGAGTAAGTCGACTGGTTTTCTAACCAGTCGACCGAATCAAGATGCCCAGAACAAGTCGACTGCTGACATGGACCAGTCGACTGTACAGAAGCGTCCAGACATAGAACTCAAGCAGCTGCCCGACCATTTGAAGCACGCATTTTTAGGAGAGAACCAGACGCTACCAGTAATAATTGCTGCTAACTTGAGTGCACAGGAAGAAGAAAAGCTGCTGAAGGTATTGCGAGAACACAAAAATGCAATAGGATGGACCATTGCAGACATCAAGGGAATAAGTCCATCCAAATGCATGCATAGAATACTCCTGGAGAACGATGCAAAACCTAGCAGAGAGGCACAGAGAAGGCTCAACCCCAACATGAAGGAAGTGGTAAGAGCAGAAATTTTGAAGCTACTAGATGTTGGCATCATCTATCCTATCTCAGATAGCAAATGGGTAAGTCCTATACATGTAGTTCCTAAGAAAAGTGGAGTTACAGTGGTAACAAATGAAGAGAATGTGCTTATCCCAACAAGAGTAACCACAGGTTGGAGGGTATGCATTGATTATAGGAAACTGAACAATGAAACCAGGAAAGATCACTTCCCTCTTCCTTTTATTGATCAAATGTTAGAAAGATTAGCAGGATATAGTCATTACTGTTTTCTAGATGGTTATAGTGGCTATAATCAAATTGCTATTGCTCCAGAAGATCAAGAAAAGACCACTTTTACATGCCCTTTTGGTACTTTTGCATACAGGAGGATGCCCTTTGGACTGTGCAATGCTCCAGCTACATTTCAAAGATGCATGATGAGCATATTTTCAGACATGGTGGAAAGGTTCATTGAGGTATTTATGGATGACTTTAGTGTTTTTGAATCTAGTTTTGATGAATGCCTTAACCATTTGCAGCTGGTGCTTAAAAGATGTGAAGAATGCAATTTAGTGCTGAATTGGGAGAAGTGCCATTTCATGGTACAACAAGGTATTGTGTTGGGTCATGTGGTGTCCAAAAGGGGAATAGAGGTAGACAAGGCAAAAATTGACATCATATCAAAACTACCCCCTCCCACTACAGTTAAGGGTGTTAGGAGTTTTCTAGGACACGCAGGTTTTTATAGACGATTTATAAAAGACTTTTCAAAAATCTCCAAACCCCTTTGTGACTTGTTAGCCAAGGATGTTGAGTTTATATGGACAAAAGAATGTACAAATGCTTTTAATACATTGAAAACTCTTCTCATTTCCGCACCTATTGTCATGGCACCAGATTGGAGCCATCCTTTTGAGCTCATGTGTGATGCAAGTGATTATGCCTTAGGGGCTGTTTTAGGTCAAAGAATCAATAAGAAACCACATGTTATTTACTATGCTTCTCGAACTCTAAACGATGCACAGCTAAATTATTCTACAACTGAAAAAGAAATGTTAGCTGTTATTTTTGCTGTAGAGAAGTTTAGATCATATTTAATTGGTTCTAAAGTTATTGTTTTCACTGACCATGCTGCCTTGAGATATTTGTTGGCTAAAAAGGAAGCTAAGCCTAGGTTGATCAGATGGGTGCTGCTGCTTCAAGAATTTGATCTTGAGATTAGAGACAAGAAAGGATGCGACAATGTTGTGGCAGATCACATGTCCAGATTACTGCACGAGGACGAGAGAAATGTGCCCCCGCTGAATGAAAATTTCCCAGATGAACAATTATTTGCAATAAATATTCACACCCTCGGGGCAGTCGACTGGTCCCTCAACCAGTCGACCTATCTCTCTGAACAACTACCCTGGTTTGCTGATATTGTCAATTTTCTAACCGCTCATGTTTTTCCTCCAGGTATGACACATCAGGAAAGGAAAAGATTGGTGGATCTGAGCAAACATTATTATTGGGATGATCCTTATTTATTCAAATTTTGCTCTGATCAAATTATAAGAAGATGTGTGGCAGACGAGGAACAAAGGAGTATTCTACAACATTGCCACCAATATGCTTGTGGAGGACATTTTGGGCCAAAGAGAACAGCACTTAAGGTATTGCAATCTGGTTTTTATTGGCCTAAAGTATTCAAAGATGCTTTTTCTTTTTGCAGGACTTGCGACAAATGCCAAAGGACAGGCAACATCTCTTCTAGAAATCAAATGCCACTACACAACATACAAGTAATCGAGCTTTTCGATGTCTGGGGAATCGACTTCATGGGTCCATTTCCTAACTCATTTGGTTATGTATATATACTTGTTGGTGTGGATTATGTGTCTAAATGGGTCGAGGCTGTCCCCTCACGAACTAATGATCACAAAGTTGTTGTCAAGTTTTTGCAGGAGAACATTTTCACTAGGTTTGGTACACCACGAGCAATAATTAGTGATGGAGGGAGCCACTTCAATAACTACCCATTTGCTTCTTTAATGAAGAAATATGGGATTACACATAGAGTGGGTACTCCATATCACCCTCAAACCAGTGGACAGGTGGAGCTTAGCAATAGAGAGATCAAGAGCATCTTGGAAAAAACAGTCAATCCAAGCAGAAGGGATTGGTCACTACGCTTGAACGATGCATTATGGGCTTATAGAACCGCTTTCAAGACACCCATTGGCATGTCACCATACCGTTTGGTCTTTGGAAAAGCTTGTCATCTGCCGGTAGAGTTGGAACACAAAGCTTATTGGGCTATCAAAAAGTTCAATTTTGATATAAAACAGGCAGGTGACAAAAGGAGATTGCAACTAAATGAGCTTGAAGAATTGAGACACGATGCATATGAAAACGCCAAACTATACAAGGAAAGGACTAAGTTATACCATGATAAACAATTAGCAAGGAAGGAGTTTTATGAAGGACAAAAGGTATTGATCTACAACTCAAGATTGAGACTCTTTCCAGGCAAGCTCAAGTCAAGATGGTATGGACCATATATTGTCACAAAAGTCTTTCCACATGGTGCATTGGAAGTTCACAGCGAAGAACGAAATCAAACATTCAAGGTGAACGGACATAGGGCGAAGCCATACATTGAGATGAGTCTACAGCCACACGAGGAAGATGTGCATCTTCAACCCATTCAATACATTGCATGAACTCATCCTGTCTAGCTGAAGACATGAAACACAGCGCTTATTGGGAGGCAACCCAATGTTTCAGGGGAGTATTTACACTTTCCTTTATTTGCTTTCAGTTATTCACTTTTCTTTTAGTTTTTCAGTATCTCCTTACTAGGTGGCGACATATGCCTATTTTACATTTTCTTTCGAACATTGAGGACAATGTTCCATCTAAGTGTGGGGGTATTAGTTAGTCATATTTGGAATTTTTGAATTTTTTTTTTAGGATAAACAATTTCTTATAAAGTAAGAGTAAGGATACTTAGTTACTTTAGGATTGTTGAGTTTCATAATTCCCTACAAAAGTGTGTGAGTCATGCGATTATACATAATAAAAAATGTGTGATGCTTTTTCTGATGATTATTCCCTTTAGATCTAGTCCTAAATCGAGTTTAAGTAAATAGAGTGATACAATATATGTATATATATTTATAAAGTCAGTCTACTCCAATGTTTTGAGGGCTTAGTAACTAGGGGTATTCATCACCAATGTTTACCTTTACGTCAAACGGCAACTTGAAATACGAGTATGCAAAGCACTTTAATGTTTGTGACTTGTTGAGTAACCGGGTGGATACATCACAAATGTTTCGCATTCGCGTCAAAAGACAAGTGACAACTTTAAAGAAGAGACTATAAAAAAAAAAAAAAAAAAAAAAAAAAAAAAAAAAAAAAAAAAAAAAAAAAAAAAAAACTCTAGTTTGCTACTGGATTTGTAGTAGAGAGAAGGGATAATCACAGACTGAGTAGATGCATACTATAACTACATTAATCGCATGACAAATATGACTAAGTTTGGGATTTATGAATAGACAATTGCACTGGAGAAAATGGGTATGTTTAACTTTACTTTATCTGAAATTGTTTGTAGTTTTGTATTTTTCATTTTGATGTCCACATAATAAGAAATCATGATGGTTGAGTTTATTCTGATTATTACTCCCTTGTTCATAAATTCACTTTTTGCTTGAGGACAAGCAAAAGCTAAGTGTGGGGGTATTTGATGAACACATTATTATTCACTTTTTAGAGCAATAATCTTAATATAATTAGACATTTAAAAGCTCTCTATATGGTATTTAACTCCTATTTTCTCTTTTCCATAGGAAACAGCTTATAGCAGCAAAACGAAGCAGATTTAGGACTTCAAGAATAATACACAGCAAACTGCAGAGGATCAGTCGACTGGTTCCTCAACCAGGAGACTGAACAAGAGAAGCTGATTTTCCACAACTATCGACACAGTCGACTTACTCTCAAAGACAGTCGACTGGTATGATCAAAGGTGAAATCTACATAAGTCTCGACTCAGTCGACTGGTTTGAAGACAAGTCGACTGGTCTGCGGCGGAGTAAACAGATAAGATATTCGAAGATACACCTGAATCTGATTTCAAATCTATTTGAATCAAGATTTTATGCAGCGAATCAAATCTAAAGACAGGGTATTTTCCAAGTGAACAGATAAGGAAAGAAAGGAGAAAAGAGAAAGATATTAATCATCAAATCAAATAAAGAAAGATCTTCCTGAAAAAGGGGAAACCCTAATTCTCAGCCGTACTCTATAAATATCAGAATACCATCTCCAGAACGGCCTCTCTCCGCTCTCTCAACTCCACAACTCCATCCAAGGATCATCAAATCTATCTCGTGGACGCAACTTAACCAGAGAGTTCCCAACCATCAAGTCATCAACCCGTGCTTCACTCCATCAACATCGAAGAAGGAGAGAGAAGATCCAGCATCCAGAAGGCAGTCGACTGTGTGACAGACAGTCGACCATATTGCCGGAATCCATTAGTTTATTTCTTCTTCTCTCTTTATTCTTTTATGTTGATCATGTATTTGAACTTGTTAAGCAATAAAAGTATTATTATGTGGAACTAATTTCATAGTTGGGTAGATCGAAACCGTAGTTATGTAGTGCTATATTCTTCTGAGATCTTCTAATTACTTATTGATTGAATCTGGTTGAATTTACATGGATTAATGGTCATCAAACTTGGATCTTGAAGTCTGAGAGCAGTCGACTGAGGTGAGAGCCAGTCGACTGACATACAGCACGTGAGAATATCAAGTTTATGTTATCATTTATCTAAATCTGTTATATGAAGCATATTGAGACGACCGAATCTCGTGCCCATAATTTGTAACAAAGGAATCTTTAGGGGTTCTTGGTTCAATCAACTTAGAGGATCTAGATCTGATACCAATTTCTAGAACTTTAAGTGTTTGTTCGTTTCCACTGTTCTTATGTTTTCTCTAAGTATGACTTAGTAGATACCATGCTAAAATACTTAGGGGAAGAAACGAATTAGAGTAGATACCATGCCTAATTCTTGGCTTAGGGAAACAATACTTTAAGGAGTAGATACCATGCCCTTGAAGTGAACAACATGAGTAATTGGAAGTAAATTCAGAAGGTTACTTAGCATTACTAACTATTGGTGGAAATCAACAACCCAACTATTCAAGAGATATTTGTGATTCAAACTCATCTTTCTTAGTTTAATCTTTTTAATTCTTTTAGATTTCTACAACAACCCTTCATCATTTATTATTAGTTTTATTGATTAGTAAGTTGAAGACTACAATCTCTGTGGGATCGACCCTTGCTATTACTACGATTCGATTCGTGCACTTGCGAGGTTTTTATAATTTGTGTCTAGTTTTATCTATTTATTTAGGTATCTAGATTCCAACAACACTGGCCCCTACTTGGTGTGTTCATGCACGTGTACGTGCAATGCACGTGCACTCACTAGTCCCCCATAATAAAAGTTGTACATTATTTTTACAAAAATAATCTTAAAAATATTCTACATTACAAGTTACAATAAAAGAGAAATAGCTCATGGGCTTTATTTAATGGGCCAAATTAGATTTGGGCTAAAAAGAAGGATTTTGTTTATTTGAAGAAAATGGTCCTTTATGAAAATAATTAGAGAACACATATACATATATATACATATACACATTATCCATAATGAAGATAATTATAAGAATTTTATACTACAAAAATTGCACGGGCACAAATTAAATATTTTTATGAAAATCAGGGCATTACACTTCAAGAACAGGTTGAGTACAAGAGTAGAATTTATGACGCGTGTTTAAATCCCTATATATGAAGAAACGGCTTGATATGGGCGTATGCATTTATGGGGTGTATACTGTCCAGAGTCTTGCTTGCATTAGAATAAGTGCATCATTGCATTAGTTAATCTTGCATTAGAGTCTGAGTCGTAGCATACACTGACACATCAATTATATATGCACATTTCTCTTTTCATCAATCTGTTTGTTTAAATTGGGATTCGCTGCTAGTCATTAGTCCTTAAGCGTCAGTATATGTACTGACGTCCTCACTCAAATAGGTACTGGATCACAAAAACTACAGGTACAGGATTCAGGAGGACTCAAGGCAAGAGAAGCAAAGTGTTGACATTTATTTTCAATTGTAACATCTGTTGTAATTTATTTTATGTTGGGAAGCATCCAAGTGAAGTACCAAGTGTTATTTATTATTCATTATAATGTAATACCCCTCTAAATAGCATATGGCTATTTTTGCATAATAATCTGTGCACGTCTGAGTATTGCACACGATTATATATTTTTCTAATAGTTATCAATTTTAATTGAGAGATTTCAAATATATGTATTATTCTGAACCCAATAAGACAGACTCGGGATATCTTCTCGATTAAACTATGGATTTGTCCCGATTGTTTTGACCAGACAATTGTCGAAAAAAAATTATAATTTCTATAAAACATTTATTTTTATAGATTTTAAATTATATATATTGGTTATTTTAAATTGAGCTAGTGCTTGAATTGAATAGGGATTGAATTTGTGCACTAGGGTTAGGATTAGGGTATGGTGGCCAAGGGTCCCTTGACCAAACATAGGTAGGCAAGGCAAGAAACAGTAGAGGTAGGGTGAATAGTATTTTATAAAAATTAATTGCGGAATTTAAAAATTATCTTCTATTCAGTCTACTGTAAAAGGAAGTTCAGTCGACTGAGGTGTCAGAGTAGAAGAATATTTTGATACTAGTCTGATAAGTCAACTTAATACTGAAAGGCAGTCGACTTGCCATAAGAGTTTCTGAGAAGATTGTAATACCAGTCTGATCAGTCGACTTAAGATGGGAATACAGTTGACTTACCAGAACGGTTTTGAGAGAATTGAAATGCAAGTAATAAAAGGTTCAAGAGATACAACCACAGAAATTCTAACCACAGAGTACACACGATGTATCCTGGTTCGGTCCTCCCGAGCTACATCCAGTCCCCAAGCAACCCACTTGAGATTTTCCACTATTCATGAAAAAAGTACAAGAATACCCTACGGCGTTAGACAACAACCTTGTCCAACCCGTAGTCCTCTCTCACCACTAGAGAGAGCAACCCACTCTTCCACCAAGAGTGAAAACCTGACTCTACACCCTAGAGCCCTACTCTCCAACTGAGAGGACCACTCTCACAACCGAGAGTGAAAAGAACAACAACAAAATATTTACAATCAACCTATAGCCTTGTTGTGAATGTGATTCTGTGCGTGGCTATTAGGTCAACTTCCGAAATCAGTCTAAAACGAAATCACTATTATGCTAGACTGATTTCAGAGAACCAAGACTTAGAAAGTGAATGCTTTTAGAATGTTTTTTCTTTTCAAAACCAAAAACTTGAGAACTTGAGAAACAAAATGCTTGGAAAAAAGTTGTTAACCTTTATCAAATGATCTCTGTACTCTTTTTATAGAGTTAGAGACGTTTGACAGTTGGAAGGTTGAGTCCCTACTGCCATACAACGGTAGTAAAGATTTGATTTTAAAAAACAAGTTTAAAACATAAAACTGTCGAAACGGCTTGACAGTCGACTGGGTTGCCATAATGAGTCGACTGGTCAGAGTTTGAATGAGTTCAAACAGTTTCGTACTAGACGGTCGACTGGTGCCAAATAGCGGTCGACTGGTACTTAACAGCTGAGCTTATTCAAGCTTGTTTCGATCTTTTTAAGAATTATTTAAAAATATGTGAGTGTGTGTGACAAGGCTATTACAGCATTCTAAGACTCAAAGAAATAAAAGAGTTACAACTGTTACAAGACACTTAATACAATACATTTAAGCATAGGTCTTGTCTTGAGTCTTGAGTCTTGAGATGGAGCTTTAGCCTTTATTTTTATCTTTATAGCTGACAACCTTGTAGCTTTCTTGATCAGTTAGCTTTGAGAGCTTCTTTTGTAGCTTTGCTTGATCAACTTGCTTTGAGAACTTGTTTGAACATTTTGCCTTTGTGTACATCCTGTAATATCTAAGAAGTAGCACAACAACTTTGCATTGTGTTGTAATCATCAAAATCAAGATTCAACATTCTCCTCCTTTTTGATGATGACTACACAATAGCTTACAATAATGGAAAATAAATATTACAAATGCTCACATGCTCTCCCTATCAAATGTACAACATGCATAGGTGTGAAAATATGCACAAAATATGCACAAAAATATGCACAAAGACATACACAAAGATATGCATCACAAAAATAAAACAAGCTATATTTCCCCCCCTTTGTCATCAACAAAAAATGGAGGAAAAACCACAAAAAATACATAGCAAAATGACATTTATATAAATAGAGAATAGTCTTAGTTCAAACTGTTACATAACAGATAGAAAATGCAAAAATAAGTAGAAAATACATAAAAAAAATATATAAAAATAGTAGCTCATCAATCTTCATCATCTGCATCTTGGCCACCATGAGAGAGAGGAGGAAACTGAGTGGTGAATAGGTGGGTAAGATGAGTAATACTTGCTTCAAGGGCATCTTGACAATCCATGATATAATTAACAGAAGTATAAAGACTTCTTGGATCATCAAAATCAGCACGAGGACGAGAGGAACTAGAAGCAGAAGACTGACGAGCTGAAGTGGCCAAGGGGATAGGAGGTACATTCCTAGAAGGAGACCTAGGAAGAGAATTTAGCAACTTCATGCGTGCTAAACTAGCACAATCAAATGAATCAAAGTGTTTTACAACATCCATCTCAAATTCGAGATCAACATCATGAGCATAGAAGACGTGAGTGAGTAAAGCACCAAAGGGAAGAAATGAAGTATGAGCCTTAGCAAGACGTTTAAAGATGACTTGACCCCAATTTGTTTTAATATTTCCGAATATTGCATAAATAGCTTGTTGCAACTCAAATGAATACTGATCATAACTCCTGGTTTTGGGAATAATGTTATATGACAGTATGCGTGCAACTAGCTTAGCAATAGGAGTGATAGATCGATTGGTCATCGGAGGACCATGATTTGGAAATAAATTTTAGAAAAAACAGAGTCATCATTCATATCAACATCTCCTAAGTCACACCCTTCATCAGACAGACTCAAAATAAGACTTAGTCTTGCAGGGGAGATTCTCATACATTTATCTTTGACAGACGATAAGATAAAAATCTCATTACCATCCTCTAAAGTAGTAATCTTCATATTTGTATAAAACAAATATATTAGGTGAGGATAAGAAGAGGGTTGATTGACAAGAGACAATAGATCAAATAACCCACATTGCTCAAACAATGGGGCTAGAGGGAACCTATCTAAATCCGAAAAATTGACAAATCTACCCGGAAAAATGATAATGGAACAAATAATGTACCATTTATCAATGAGATCTGGTTTTCTCAAATATTGAAGATAGTTTCTAGATCCTTGTCCTTCTTCTACATTAGATGAACGAGATCTTTTGGGGGCCATAACAAAAAAATAGATCCTAAAAATCAAGAGAAGGAAAGAGTTCTAAGAAAATATACCGATAAGGAGGTAGCAAAGAGAAGTAAAGAACTTCAAGAGATCTTCTGAGAATCACTGAAAATTTGAAAGAGATCTTCAATCTGGGGTTTCAAAATCCTTGAAATCGCCATGCAGCAGCAGCAGCCGACTTGAGAGCTCGGTAGAGAGAGAGAGAGTTAGGGTAAAAAGTGGAAGAATGAGAGTAAAGAGTTAGGGTTTTTACATTGAATGGACGACTGAGATGAAGGTTAGGTAGTTTCAAAGGCTCAGATCGATCAAAGGGTAGCAGTAAAGTGAAAAGAATGACCTCAAAAGATGTGCCAAAATTTGAATTTGAAGAAAACTGATTCGTGACAGTCGAATGGTATTAAGGGGTAGTCGACTTAGTCGAGAGCTAAATAAACAAACGAACATAGCACTAATACAACTAGTCAGTCGACTGGGTACTCTGCACAATCGACTGTCCAGACCATAAAACTCAGATAAGAACTTAGAAAAATAAAGATACTTGGCAGTTGACTGAAAAGTACTTGTAAGTCGACTTACCCAAAAAAAAAAATTTCAAGAAACATCATGAAAACTACAAATCCCTAGTTCTCTCCTTAAGGTGATAAATGTGTCTTCCTTAAGAGGTTTGGTAAAATTGTCAGTTACCTGTTTATCAGTAGAAATAAAGTCTAAAGAAATGTCTCCCTTTAAAACATGATCACGTCAAAAATGATGTCGAATATCAATATGTTTCGTACGTGAGTGTTGAACCGAATTTTTAGATAAGTTAATAGCACTGGTATTATCACACATAATTGAAGGTTTTTTAAATGAAATACCATAGTCTAATAGGGTTTGTTTCATCCATAAGATTTGGGCATAAGCCAAACATGCAACAATATATTCAGCTTCTGTAGTAGATAGGGATACCGAATTTTGCTTCTTACTGCACCAAGAGACTAGTGAATGTCCCAAAAAGTGACATGTTCCACTAGTTCTCTCGCGGTCAGCTTTACTACCGGCAAAATCCGCATCACTATATGAAAAAAGTTGAAAGTTATCGGTGCGTGGATAAAATAGACTATATTCAGACGTGCCTTTAAGGTATCTTAAAATACGTTTCACAGCTTTTAAGTGAGACTCTTTAGGACTCGACTGATATCTAGCACACAAACATACACTAAACATTATGTCTGGTCTACTAGCAGTTATATATAAGAGTGAGCCAATCATACCTCGATAGAGTTTTTGATCGACACTCTTACCTAATTCATTTTCGTCAAGGATAGTGGTAGTAGCCATATGTGTGGTCTTACTGCTCGTGCCATCCATGTTAAACTATTTGAGTAATTCCTTTGCATATTTTCCTTGATTGATAAACATGCCATTATGTGACTACTTAATTTGAAGTCCAAGGAAATAATTGAGTTCACCCATGTTACTCATCTTAAACTCATTTTTTATAGTGTTAGCAAACTCTTGACATAGATTACTATTAGTAGAGCCAAAAATTATGTCATCTACATATATTTGTATGATAAGGATATCTGTCTCTATTCTCCTAATAAACAAGGTAGTGTCTACTTTACCTATTTCAAAACCCGTTTCTAAAAGAAAAGTCTTCAATCGATCATACCAAGCACGTGGTGCTTGTTTAAGACCGTATAAAGCCTTTTTCAATTTAAAAACATGGTTTGGGAATTTTTCATGTTCGAAACCAAGTGGTTGCTTAACATAAACATCATCCTTTATAAACTCATTAAGGAAAGCACGTTTCACGTCCATTTGAAAGAGTGTAAAATTCATAAAACATGCAAAAGATAATAAGATACGGATTGATTCTAATCTAGCAACAGGAACATATGTTTCATCAAAATCTATGCCTTCTTCTTGATTATACCCTTGAGCAACTAATATAGCTTTGTTCCTAACAACTTAACCTGATTCATCTAACTTATTCTTGAATACCCATTTGGTACCAAATATAGTATGATCAGGAGGTCGTGGAACTAAATCCCATACATCATTCCTTACGAATTGGTTTAACTCATCTTGCATGGCATTCATCCAAAATTCATTCTCACATGCTTCTTATATATTTTTCGGCTCAAAATCCGATAAGAAGGCTGTGTGAGATATCATGTTAATATGCGATCTCGTCTGAATACCATGTGAAATATCACCAATTATTAAGTCATGAGGATGATTTCTAACTTCAACAAAAGACTTTGGTAAAGTTGAAGACATCACAACAGGATCAGTCGACTTGACCAGTCCATCAGTCGACTGATTTACAGCAGTCGACTTGACTTCCTTATCGGTCGACTTATCCATAAGGCTAGTTTGCTCTAAAGATGTAATTACTTTATTTAAAGGTGATGAATCAGTTTCATCATCTTCAATTAAAGTCAATGAAGACAGAGATTCATCAAATGCAGCATGCAGGGATTCTTCAATAGTCATTATTGACTTGTTGAAGATTCTATATGCCTTACTCCTATTTGACTATCCTACAAAGATACCGTCATTAGATCTAGGATCAAACTTATCTAAATTATCCTTAGTGTTCAGAATAAAACACTTACATCCAAATATTTTAAAGTAAGAGACCTTGGGGATTCTATCAAAAAATAGCTCATAACATTTTTTTTTAGCTTAGGCCTAATCAAAATTCTATTTAAAACATAACAAGCTGTAGCAACGGCTTCAGCCCAAAAATACTTAGGTAAATTGCTTTCAACAAGCATGGTACGTGCACATTCTTGCAAAGTCTTACTTTTCCTTTCAACCACTCTATTTTGTGGTGAAGCTCTAGGAAATGCAAACGAATGAGTTATACCATTCTTGTTGCAATATTCTCCAAACGTTTCATTTTTAAATTCTTCACCATGATCACTTCTAATAGTGACTATGGTTAGAGACTTTTGATTTTGATTTCATTTACAAAAATTAGCAAATTCTTCAAAAGCATCATTTTTATGTTTTAAAAAGAAAGTCCAAGTGAGTCGTGAAAAATCGTCTACTAAAATAAATACATACCTACTTTTATTTAAAGAAGCAACTCTAGTAGGGCCAAATAAATTCATGTGGATTAATTCGAGCGGCCTACTAGTAGAAATTACATCTTTTGTTTGAAAAGTAGATTTAATTTGTTTACCTAATTGACATGCATCACATAACTTATCTTTTTTAAAGGATAGTCTTGGCAGCCCTTTAACTAGGTTGTACTTAGACAATTTAGAGAGATTTTTCATATTCACATGACCAAAACGTCTATGCCATAGCCAAGAATCATTATTAGAAGCTACTTACCAAAAATCATTCAAAAACTCATATGCTTTTAAACATAATTCATAAATGTTATATTTCCTGTAACCTTGAAAAATTATATTTTGCATGGTAGAATCATAAATTAAATATGCAACTTTTTCAAACATAGTTTTATAACCCTTATCACATAGTTGACTAATACTTAACAAGTTATGCTTAAGTCCACTAACTAATAAGACATCTTCTATAGAGGGATTAGTGTGCTTACCGACCATACCAATTCCTATGACTTTTCCTTTATTGTTGCCACCAAATATGACTGTTCCTCCATCAATGTCTTGTATGGAAGATAGGAGGTTGGCATGACCAGTCATGTGCTTTGAGCATCCGCTATCAAGTATCCAACGATCTCTCTTAGGTACCTATAAAATATTCAATGTGAATATGGTACCCTTTTCATTGGGTCCAAAATAGATTAGTTTGTGGGAAACCAAACCCATGAAGAATTTGATTTTCCACCATAAGCAGAAATTATTTAGCAGAATTACATATAGTAAGCATATATGAATTAATATAAGCAATTCAATCTTTCGAACTCAGGTTGATTGGAACCCTTGCATATTTGCTCTGTCCAGTTGACTTTACAGCACCTTTCAGTCGGCTTTTACTCTTATTCAGTCGACTGGGAGGTAGTATAAGTCGACTTATCTGAGGTATTTGTCTCGTTGAATGAGACTCAGTACCTCTGGACAGACGACTGATATGTGGATTCAATCGACTGATCTGAACTGTAGATTTGCTTTTTTCATGAAAAGTTACAGTTTTAGATTTTTCAAAAAACTCATAAAGTTTATTTTTAACACTAGAAATAGATACAGATTTGTTTACACTAGTGTTTTTAGAAGAATGTGATTTTTCAAGGGACTTTTTAAAATCAAGTCACAACTTTTGATTAGATTGTACTTGATTTTGAAGAACATCATTTAAATTCTCTTTTCCTTTATTAAATTTAGATATGTTCTTGGATATCTCTTCATAACTTTTCTTTAGAGATTCAAGATTCATATATAAACTAGAAAGACGAGAATTTAAGGATTTTACTTCTTTATCAAGGTTAAGATTTTCTTGAAAAAGTGTTTGATTGACTTTCTCTAAGTTTTTAACTCTAATCATTTCTTTTTTAAGTTCTTGAAAAATCTCGTTGAAAGCATCAAGTAAATCATTAGAATCATAGTCATTACTTACTTGATTTTGAGATGCCATAAAACACACGTTTGCAACCTCGTTTGTCTCATCAATTTCTTCTTCCGACGAAGAATCGCTATCATCCCAAGTTGCTTGGTATGCCTTTTTGTTCTTCACGAACTTATTCTTTGTGTACTTGTCCTTCTTGAAGTTGGACGCATTTCCCTTAGACTTTGCGTTCTCTAGTGGGCAATCCTTCTTCATATGGCCTGTCTTGTTACACCTGAAACAAGTTGGAAGTTCATTAGATTCCCTAGATTTTGAATTAAACTTACCTTTTCTTAGGAACTTTTTGAACTTTCTCGTGAACATGGCAATCTCTTCCTCATCTTCTTCTTCATCCTCAGAGTCCGACATGGCTTTGAATGCTAATGTCTACTTCTTTGATTGTTTTGGTTCGGCATCCTTCTTGCGCTCTTCAAGTTGTACCTCATAAGCCATAAGATTTTTCACAAGATTTTCAAGAGAAAGTTGTGTTATTGGCCTCTTCTATGGTGGTGGTCTTCTTCTCCCATTCGGGGGTTAGTGCACGAAGTACCTTCCTCACCATCTCGGCTTGAGTATACGTCTTTCCAAGTGCCAAAAGTGAATTGGTAATGTCCATGAACCTTGTAATCATCTCAGACACATTTTCATTCTCCTTCATACGGAACATTTCAAACCTGTGAATAAGAACAGATATTTTAGATTCTTTTACTTTATTTGTTCCTTCATGAGTTACCTTGAGTGTGTGCCAAATTTGATGTGCAGTTGTTGCATTGGACACACGGTTGAACTCCTCCTTTGTAAGGGCACAAAACAGCGCATTCATCGCCTTTGCATTGTTCATTGTTTGGTTCTTCATTTCATCGTTCCATTGTGCATATGGAACAGTAGGAGCGGTGTACTCGATCTCTGTCATGTTCCATATTTCATAGTTAATGGACTGAAGGTAGATCTTCATTCTACACTTTCAATAGTTATAATTGGTTCCGTCGAAGAGAGGTGGCCTTTGTGTAGATTGGCCTTCATGGTATTGATTAGCATTTGAAGTAGTTTCCATTGCACTCAACCAGGCTCTGATACCAAGTGTTGAATCCTATAGGCAAGGAAAGAAACACTAGAGGGGGGGTGAATAGTGTTTTATAAAAATTAATTGCAGAATTTAAAAATTATCTTCTGTTCAGTTGATTGTAAAAGAAAGTTCATTCGACTGAGGCGTCAGAGTAGAAGAGTATTTTGATACTAGTCTGATAAGTCGACTTAATACAAAAAGACTGTCGACTTGCCAGAAGAGTTTTTGAGAAGATTGTAATACCAGTCTGATCAGTCGACTTAAGATGGGAATACAGTCGACTTACCAGAACAGTTTTGAGAGAATTGAAAAGCAAGTAATAAAAATTTCAAGAGAAACAACCACAGAAATTCCAACCACAGAATACACACGATGTATCCTGGTTCGGTCCTCCCGACCTACATCCAGTCTCCAAGCAACCCACTTGAGATTTTTCACTATTCTTGAAAAAAGTACAAGAATACCCTACGGCGTTAGACAATAATATTGTCCAACCCGTAGTCCTCTCTCACCACTAGAGAGAGCAACCCACTCTTCCATCAAGAGTGAAAACCTGACTCTACACCCTAGAACCCTACTCTCCAACCGAGAGGACCACTCTCAAAACTGAGAGTGAAAAGAACAATAAAAAAATGTTTACAATCAACCTATAGCCTTATTGTGAATGTGATTTTGTGCGTGGCTATTAGGTCAAATTTCGAAATCAGTCTAAAACGAAATCACTATTATGCTAGAATGATTTCAGAGAACCAAGACTTAGAAAGTGAATGCTTTTAGAATGTTTTTTCTTGTCAAAATCAAAAGCCTGAGAACTTAAGAAACAAAATGCTTGGAAAAAAGTTGTTAACCTTTGTCAAATGATCTATGTACTCTTTTTATAGAGTTAGAGACGTTTGACCGTTGGAAGGTTGAGTCCCAACTGCCATACAACGACAGTAAAGATTTGATTTTGAAAAACAAGTTTAAAAACAGAAAACTGTCGAAACAGCTTGAACAGTCGACTGGGTTGCCATAATGAGTCTTTTGGTCAGAGTTTAAATGAGTTTAGACAATTTCGTACTAGAGAGTCGACTGGTGGCAAATAGCGGTCGACTGGTACTTAACAGCTGAGCTTATTTAAGCTTGTTTCGATCTTTTTAAGAATTATTTAAGGATATGTGTGAGTGTGTGTGACAAGGCTATTACAACATTCTAAGACAAAGAAATTAAAGTGTTACAACTGTTACAAGACACTTCATACAACACATTTATGCATAGGTCTTGTCTTGAGTCTTGAGTCTTGAGATGCAGCTTTAGCCTTTGTTTTTATCTTTAAAGCTAGCAACCTTGTAGCTTTCTTGATCAGTTAGCTTTTTGAGCTTTGTTTGTAGCTTTGCTTGATCAACTTGCTTCGAGAGCTTGTTTGAACATTTTGCCTTTGTGTACATCCTGTAATATCTAAGAAGTAGCACAACAAATTTTCATTGTGTTGTAATCATCAAAATCAAGAATCAACACCCTAGCATCATATCATGACTTGGATCTTGATGAAGATCCAAGGGTGGAGATAATTCACCATGTGAAGATTGACTTATGAAGGTGAGAAGTTTCCAAGGAGTTTCCAAGGAACTTCCAAGAATCTTCCACTTGTGGTATTGGCACCTCATCTCACCACCCATCTCCACAAACCCTAGCCCCCATCTCCTATAAAATACCCACTCCATCCTCTTCTCATCCATTTTTCTTCTTCTTGGTTTTTTTTCAAAAATAAAAAGTAGAGAAGGAGAAGAAGAAAGGTGAAGTCTTTGAGTAGTGGAAGAGGTGAAGAGTAGTAGGGAATTTGAGATAGCCAATTCTACAAGAGCTATGAGCAAAGGAAGGGAGCCAAGCTACAAGGAGAAGTTCTCTTACAATGTGACATGTGGGTGATTTCTCTTAACTCTAAAAATTTATTTTTCTTGATGTGTATGTGAATTCTTAGCTTGTGGTAGTGTTTGGAGAATTTTGATTATCATGTATGATAAGTGTAATGCTAAAAAAAGATAGTTGTATGGTAAGAACAACTCATTTTATAAGCTTTTGTTAAGAAACATGCTTGTGAGGGTGAGTTTGAGAATTTCTTTCTCTCAAACGGTTCAGAATTTTGGGCTCAAATTTTGGGGGATTGTTAGTCTATGTATTTAGAGCATCAATGAATTTTTTCATAATATTTGGAAGCAATTTGATAGCCCAAACATAGGACCCAATCTCGGACAGTAAGCAGCCGAAATTACTGCTGGTTATATGAAATTTGCTGTGCATTTCCGATTTTGTAACTCAGTGTAGCCTGGGTATTTTAAGCTGAATATTTTTGTGGACACTCTTGTATGTGCCTAAAACTACAGTCTTAAATTTTATAATTTTCCGAGGTCGTTTGATATCTCAAAAAAATTGTAGAATATAACTGGTCTGCAAGTTTTGGCTGAAGCTGACTGTTTTCGGACTGAGGTTCAAAAGGTCATAACTCCTTTTGTGTTTATGATATTGCTATGAAATTTTGGGACTATCTTATGGTAGGCATCTATTTGATGATTCTAAAGTTTAGAATTTTTAGAGGTCATTTGATGAGGTTTCAAAATTATTTAGTAAGGGGTAGTAAATACCCTGTGGAAGGAGCAGCTGAAATTTTGTGCATTGTTTGAGGAGTCATTACTCATTGTGCGATATGAATATGAATGTGAATTTTGGACACAATGGAATAGTACATGTGTGGATTAAGAATCTCAATTTTCATGAGCATTGGACTTAAGGTTGATTTATTATTGAATTTCAAAGTGGACTAGGTTCAGCTAAGTACAAATTGACGAGTCTGCGAAGATGGGAATTTCTGGAATTACTTGTTAAGAATTTGGAAATTTGATCAACTAGAGAGTCGTAGTAAGGAGTCATAGCTTTCTAACCCAACTGGAATTCTGTAATTCTAGTTTGTAGGTTGAGATTTATGATTTTTCAAAGACTAGGGCAGATCCAGTCTAGTCGAAGCCCTGTTTATTAAAGAATCAACTTTTCCCCTATTTGCGCACTTGATGGAATTTGGTGTTTTCGAGGGCTTTAATGATTGATTCTGAGAATGTGTTCAACTAGGAAGTTGAAGTAGACACTCCCATATTTTCATAGAACCCGGAATCGAGTAATTCCAATGAGTGGAAAAACATTTATGATATCAGAAAGGTGCAGCGAGTGCATGAAGGAACGTACAACTGGAATTATATGAGATATATATGGTGTCCAGATGATTGAATTTGAGAAAATGGTTAACTGGAAAGTTGTAGACTAGGGTCTTAGCTTGCCAAAATGGATAGTGTCAAGCATTTCCGACTTGTGTGCTGGAAGTTATGGTCGTTGCAAGTTAGCAACATGTTGTTTAGTTTAACTTCAAGCTTAAGTTAGCTCGGAAACCTGAGTTCTTTAAAGAATTGAGGGAGTCGTCCACTAGGGGATTGTAGTGGATCTCCCTACCCTTCTAGAAAGTTTGATTGTGTTGGATTCCAATGAGCATAGCTTGAGTTACAGCTACTGCTATTTCTTGACCTATTCTATCGGACAATTGATGGGGAACCCTCTGCACACCGCAGTGTGGGGATCATGAGCTATTGAGTTTCAAAGGATGTTTTTAGCATTTTCATTTGGAACATAGACAAGTTCTTGTGCTTAGTACTCATGGTGGACATGAGTAAGTTGGGTTATAGCTCTGGTCGGGTTATGATTGGTGCCTCGATGCCTGAGTCTACCAAATGGTCAGGAATTTGTGATTATGTGTGTGCTTACCTTTATTGAATCATATTGCATCCTTAGGGCACCGTTGGACTACTCACTGAGGGTCACGAGCCGAAATTATTTTGTCACTGACCTGTGAAGGTATTGGGAATCAGTGGATGTGATTCCCTTAATGATTGTTATTTTGACCGAACAGTCAGGCTTGGCATTGGTTGTTCAACACCATGTATGATTTTGGGTAACCACATGTTTTCAGTAAACTGCATGATTAGGTTTCCTTATTTTTGTTTTGCTTGAAGACCGAATTGGTGTTAGGGGTGATTCCCTATAATTCGATTCGTTCTGAGAATTGGCACTAGGTGGTGATGACCATGGGATTGTCTCTTCCTGTCATTAGGGATACGTGCTGCGGTGCGTATCTTGCACTGTTGAAATCTGAAGTACCGTGGTAAGAACGGGATGTTAATTTCCTGGCTGATTGGGGGTTTTAGACCTTCGAGGCTGTCATGTTCTATGTTGTGGACACGAACGGATCATATTGGATTTTCTGCATATGCTGCAGTGTATTTGTAGGTTCGTTATGACTTTTGAGTAAGGTCTGGGCGCCGGGCACTAGTGGCAAACCGAAACACCACTAAGTGACTGCAGAATGGATGAGAGTGATTAATCTACAACCTCCTCAGCCACGCTCTACTATCAGGAATAGGAAGTATACAATAATAGAATGTATTGCATGGCGAGGGTTCAAATCCCTAAAACTGGAGAAACAACTTGATCTGGGATACATGTAGTATGGGATGCATGTGTGTCCAAAGTCTCGCTGACATTAGATTAAGGCATATGTTCTGTACTCTGTGTTTTGTATTAGACTTTAAGTCTTGGCATACACGAATACTAGAAAATTAGGATACACATTTCTTTTCCATTCAAGATGAATTGTGGGTGTGATAATTGGAGATCGTTGTTTTCTTATCAGCATTGTATCAGTAGAATTACTGACGTTCCTACTTAATTAGGTACCGGTTATTGGTTCGTGCGGGCAGGAGAACCAGGCCAGCAGGGCATCCAAGTGGGGCAGCAGTGTACATGCCTATCATTCAAGCAGGTGCAAAAATATCAGAGTCGCGCAGCAGAAGGCTCAAGCCAAAGGGCAAGTCCCAGGAAGACAGATAGACCACTCAGTGGGATTTCGGCAGTGACCAATCGATTGCTGATCTGGAAGATAGCTGATGGCTTCGCAAGAAGAGTTTGAATATTTTTGTAATCAGTTGTAATGAGTTTAATTTGTATTCCTTGTTTAAGAACAAGATAAGAATTGAAATTATTGATGTAATAATTCTATTTGGCAATAAAGGTTTTTAATTTCCGTGTTATTTACTGTATTGAGATGCATTTGAAGGCAAAGATTCTGGTTGCTCGTGACGAGGATCCGGAGCGTTACACATACTCTGATGTAAATTTATTGAAAGTCGTAACACTTGGTCTTGCAAGGCATTATTGTAACACTGATGTAATATATTGCAGTTTATAACATCCGGACTTGTAATACATTAGTGTTAAATAAAAAGTTTTAAATTTTCCTATTTTTCTGTGTATTGTGGCTAATTGAAGGAAAAGATTCTGGCATATGTCAGGGTTTCCCGGTATAGGAAATCGGGGCGTTACAGAATGGTATCAGAGCCGACTTCAATTTACAGTCCAACACAGTAGGAAAATTAAACTTGGATGCCTTATAGGAGTTGTATTTTAGCTAGTTGTAGACAATTATAATTCATATTGTTGTTTCTTTCAACTTATATTTTATAATTTTTCTATATCTGAACTAATTCCAGTATGTGTTTGAAGGATAGTATTTGAGGATATCCTAACCGAGGAGGTGTTGATGAAAGAGGGTGAACAGATTTCAATGGATGATCTGATGATCTTGAGCGAAGAGGTGAAGGAGATTTTACTACAAGCTAACCTCAAAATAGACTTCCCTTCACCTCCGCAGGGGCTAAGTGTGGATCAATGCACAGCGGCGGCGGTCGGCATACAATTGGGAATTAGGAAGCTGAGGAAGTACGGGATAAGGAAAAGTCATCGAGCTAAGAAACTAGGTCACGCTTGCAGAGCTATATTAGCAGGCCTAGCTGTAGAACCCCGTATTTTTAAATATCATTTTTAAAGGTTCATAAATGATTAAAATGATTTTTGGGGACTTAATAAATATTTTCAGAAAAATTCATCTTTTTACACGTGCAAAACACGTGCAAATATTTTCTTGAGAAGTTCAAAAGTCAAATTTTCTTCATGAAAAATCATTATTTAATATTTGGGATTTATTTATAATTTTTTCAGATTTTTCTGAAATTAATCAGATCTATTTGAAAATTTTGAGAAAAGAATGATCTTTTTGCAAATTTGTCATTTTGAAGGGTGAAAGTGCAAAATTTATTTTCTGGACTTTTTGAATAGTACCGGTTGAAATTAATGAGTACATTTTACTTTTCAATCCTAATTTAAATGATTATTTATTGAGTTTCCAAGAATAAAGATCTATATATATATAAAGTTGTATTTCAAGGGGGGGATCTTGCAAAAGTGTTTGGAAAACCCTAAACTTCTTATCCCGGGTAATTAAAAGAAAATGCAGCCGTCATTCGCTGCACAACATAAAATTCTTGTGATTTTTGGAGGATCAAGAGGAGGATTTTGGATCTCGCAAAAAGAGAGGCTTTCTTGTTGGATCTCTTCATTTCTAAGGTGAGTGATGTAAATTTGTTTTGTTGTTTTGATTTAGGTGAGTGACATGTTGTTTTTCTTTGTGTATGTTTTATGTGAGTAATGTAATTGTTTTGTTGTCTTTTGAGTTTATATGTGAATAATGTAATTGATTGGTTGATTTGTTTATGTATGTGAGTAGTATAATTTGGTTGTTGATCTATGATTGTTTTAATTAATCTTGGATGTCGAATTTAATTGCTAGAAAGCATGTTTAGGATTTGAGTATGATTATGACAATAAGGGATTGGATGGATGAACAATTGGATCTTGTGATTACAAATCGGATTTTGGTTATGAGTTGTGGAAGAAATCCAGTGTAGAGAAATTTTAATGGAAGAATTATGTATTAAGAACATGAAAATTGAAGTTTTGAGAAATTGGTTGATTTGAGGAAATGTATCCAAACTGGGGATACTTTGAGATTGACGTTTTTATCTGAATACAAATTATTTCAGTGAGCAATGAATTTTTAAGAAACTCTAATTTTGATTATCGTGTACAACCAAAACTATGCAGTCTGTAGGTCGACAGTCGACTGGCATGACCTTTCAGTCGACCGGTACGACCCGACTGCTATGATCTTTAGTTTTCCTGAAAATCCATTCTGGACAGTCGACTTAGACCCTTTTCAGTCGACTGGCACACTTAGAATTTATTTTTCAAAGTTATCGCAGATTTCTCTCTGGTAAGTCGACTTCTGACTTTTGCAAGTTGACTTATAACCCATAGAATATTTTCTTAAAGATTTCTGGAATTTCTCTCTGTTAAGTCGACTTATGACTTTTATAAGTCAACTTAAAACACTCTGGTAAGTCGACTTATGAATTTGATAAGTCAACTGATAACACTTATTTTCTTAAAATCATGGAACTTTCTTTCTGGACAGTCGACTTATGCTTTCTATAGTCGACTGGTACTGATGTATTTTTATATTTATGAAGGTTCTTTCAAATGGTTTATTCTTTAGATATTTTGATCTATAACTAATAATACCTTACCTTCTATTGAACATATGTTTTCAAGATGTTAAGTTGAGCAGTTTATGATGGAAGATTGGTTTAGATATTTGAGTTTGAGTCTCTAGAGGGTGTGTGTGACCCTAGTATACTGGCGGTTAAGTTCATTATGTTTGGGCCTGTCGAGGCATTTTAGTTGTTCAGTTGTTGAGTTAAGTCAGGTAGGATACACCAACTCTAGGAGATTCGTTAAGTAATTAAATAACCCAAAAAATGATAAGGACAGGCACTAGTGGTGATATGATGAACGGGAACTTGGGTTACGGACCTCAGTATGGCTTTCGGTGTGAGTAAAATAGTCTCCAGAATTACCTGTGGTGTGGGATTGATCTCGAAATTATCGGGATCGAGGCAACGCACATGTGGTATTCGTGTGATGAGGTCATTGCTTACGGTGTAAGATAGTCCCCAGAATTATACAGGTGTGAGTGAAATAGTCTCCGGAATTACCTGTGGTGTGGGATTTATCTCCGGAATTATCGGGGCATGGGCTAATACTCACCGTTTATCTTTATCTCGTAGTAGTCATCGTGATAGGATTAGTTGCATAGCGGGGATTGAACCCTATAATGTGGAGACGTTAAGGGCTTGCACCGAACCTATGTAGAGTGGGATGCAGAGACTTCGATAAGTACGCATTAGAGAGTCCGCATATAGAATTTGTGTTTTCTTGACTTGGTTTTATGCATGTGGTTTCCTGTTTTCTACACTTGACGCTTAGTTTAGTTTCACTTGTTATTTACATGTTTCTTTGCTACGTCATATTTTATGTATTATTGTTTATTATATATAGTTTAAGAATCCATGCTTAATGTTCATTTTTGTTGTTTGCTTTTATGTCACTCACACCATTTATGGCTGACCCCTTTAGTTTTGGGGGTTAGGGATCATCTCTAGCCTCATGTTTACAGGTTGTTGTTGATTAGAGCTTGGGATTTGGATGATTGAGTTTAGTTGATTTAGTGACATATGTAAAATGAAAAGTGTTGTAAAGAAAAGAGAATTATGATTTGAGATGTGTTGTATTCCGCTGTGCTATGTAATTGATTATTGTAATGAAAGTTGAAAGTTGAAAATTTTTATTGGTGTTTGGTTGTGTTTAATATTACATTGAAGTTGATGCTGGGAATTGTGCCACGTATTTTCTAAGATATCATTTTAGAAATTCAGGGCGCTACAGAGATTGGTATCAGAGCATGCTTCAATAGTAATAATAAACACGGCATAAAAATAACCTAGGTGTGGACACTAGAGTGTGAGTACCTAGGTGTGGACATTAAAGAGTGAGTATCACATAGAACTGAAACATGATGTTTACCTTTGGGATACAATTGAGATTTTGCCAAAGGATATAGATGTGAATGTGAGTTGTTTGTTGTGGTGCTCTAACATTTCCCTCGTTTTGCAGTATTCAGTATGGTTGCACCCAGGCCCAGGAATGGTGGTAACAATGATGATGGATTTGGAAGTTCTCGAGGAACTGGAATTGATCTCGAGGCCAAATTTGCCAAGGTGTATCAGACTCTGAATGCGCTGAGGGCATTTAATTTGGTGCAGAATCAGAATCAGAACCACCAGCAGAATCATCGAGCTGGACAGGGATTGGTTAACGCCGACCCTATCAAGCAGATCGAGTCCTTCAAGAGGATGAGGCCGCCATTTTTTGAGGGGCAATCTGATCCAAACGCAGCCGACGATTGGATTAGAAGGATGGAGACAATCTTCGAGGTATCGGAGACTCCGGTAGCCAATAAGGTGAAGTTGGCCACTATGCAACTGGAAAAGGACGCTGGTGTCTGGTGGGAATCGCTGAAGAGGACGTTGGGAGACAAGCTGATAACTTGGGAAGCTTTTCTGGAGGAATTCAGGGATCGCTTCTTTCTCCTAGATATTCAGGAGAAGAAGGCGACAGAGTTCCTGAATCTACAGCAGGGCAGCATGACCATGCGAGAGTATGAGACCAAGTTCGCTCAGCTTTCGAGGTATGCACCAGAGTTCATTGTTGACGAGACGAAGAAGGCCAAGAAGTTTGAGCAGGGCTTGAGGCCAAACTTAAGGTCGAAAATGATTCCGTTGGTACGGAGGTTCGATAAGCTGGTCAGGAGAGCAGCTATGACTGAGGAGGACATGGACCAATTCCAGAAGAAGCAAGAAACCTGGAACAAGAATAAGAGGCCAGCATCAGGTCAGAGTGGGATGGGATTCCCAGCGAAGCGAGTCAAGTTTAGTGATCCAGTACAGAAGGCACCTGCAACTCAGGAAGTGACTTGTTATTACTGCAAGGAGGCATGTCATTACAGGTCAGCGTGTCCTAAGTTGGCGAAGCAGACTTGTTTCCAGTGTGGGCAGGCAAGACATTCTAAGTCTCATTGTCCACAGTTGAGGAAGGATGGTTCAGGTGGAAGCAAATTCCAGAGGCAAGGGCGAGTATTTGCATTAACCGAGGAGGACGCGGATAACTCGGAAGATGTAATACAGGGTATGCAAGAGTTTTGATTTTTATTTTAAATCAATGTAATAAGTAAAACCTTTATTTGAGAATAATTGGAGATTGAGTATCGCTCTTCATGTAACAGAGATTGTTTTGATTAATGGAATAAAGGCAAAGGTTTTATTTGATACTGGTTCATCGCATACTTTTGTGTCGCCAAATTTTGCAAAGGTCTTAGGTGTGGAACCTATGTTGTTTCCAGGCAAGGTTTTGTCGGTGGCAACGCCGTCCGGTGAAGAACTGATTACAGATCGATATTACGAGGGCTGTGATATTGAGATTGGCGAGAGATTATTCGGCATCGATCTGATTGAGCTGCAAGTCTTAGGAGTGGATGTGATCGCGGGCATTGATTGGATGGCAATATATGATGTCACAATTGAATGCAAGCAGAAAGGGGTGTTGGTGAAAGCACCAGGTGGACCCACAGTGATTTTCCAAGGGAAGAAGAAGATTCCGAAGGTGGCTGCAATGGTATCCAAGATAGCAATTCCAGATGAAGTCAAGGGCATTCCGGTTGTCAGAGACCTTCCTAAGGTGTTCTTGGAAGATTTTCCAGGATTATCGCCGCAGAGAGATGTGGAGTTTTACATCAATGTTCAGCCAGGGAGCGTGCCGATTTCTAAGGCTCCGTACAGGATGGCACCTATTGAGCAGGATGAAGTGAAGAAGCAGATTGAGGAGCTGTTGAGCAAGGGGCTTATTAGGCCGAGTTCTTCTCTGTGGGGAGCGCCAGTGCTGTTAGTCAAGAAGAAGGATGGGTCAATGAGGATGTGCATTGACTACCGGGAGTTGAATAGGGTGACTATTCAGAACAAGTATCCACTGCCGCGGATTGATGATTTGTTCGACAGGCTTCGGGGAGCAGCTGTGTTTTCGAAGATCGATTTGAGATCGGGGTATCATCAGGTTCGAGTCAAGGAGGAAGATGTGAGTAAGACAGCTTTCAGGACTCGTCATGGACTCTATGAGTTTTTGGTGATACCATTCGGGTTGACGAATGCGCCAGCAGTGTTCATGGATATGATGAATCGAGTTTTGAGGCCATTTATTGACTCCTTCGTGGTGGTTTTCATCGATGATATTTTGGTGTATTCGAAGTCGGAGGAGGAGCATTCTATGCACTTGACAGCTGTATTACAGAAATTGCAGGAGCATAGCTTGTATGCCAAGTTGTCGAAGTGTGAGTTTTGGAAGTCTGAGGTAGCTTTCCTTGGTCATATCCTTTCTAAGGAGGGAGTGGCCACTGATCCTCAGAAGGTTGAAGCAGTTAAGGATTGGCCCAGGCCAACGTCTGTGAAGGAAGTCAGAAGTTTCTTGGGTTTGGCTGGTTACTACAGGATATTCATTCAGGGTTATTCTCATATTGCAGTTCCTTTGACAGGTTTGACCCGGAAGAATGTGGCAATTTTATGGACGGATAAGTGTGAGGAGAGTTTCCTTGAGTTGAAGGAAAGGTTGACTACTGCACCTATCTTAGCTTTGCTACAAGCTGGGAGGGATTATGATATCTTCAGTGATGCGTCTCTCAGAGGTTTGGGTTGTGTCTTGATGCAAGAAGGCATGGTTATTGCTTATGGTTCGAGTCAATTGCGTCCGCATGAGAAGAATTATCCGATGCATGATTTGGAGCTATCCGCTATTATCTTTGCCTTGAAGAAGTGGAGGCATTATGTCTATGGTGAGAAGGTCAATATGTACACCGACCACAAGATCCTGAAGTACATTTATCAACAGAAGGATCTAAATCTTCGGCAGAGAAGGTGGTTGGAAGTTTTGGAAGATATTCGTCTTGAGATCGAGTATCATCCGGGCAAGGCGAATGTGGTGGCTGATGGACTTAGCAGGAAGAGTAGTTTATCAAGTTTGATCACTACTCGAAGTGAGTTGGCAGCAGAGATTGATCAGGCAGGTATCGAGGTGGTGCTGCAGGGTTTAGGGGCGTCTTTGGCTCAGTTGAGGCTGCAACCTTCCTTGAGAGAGAGGATTGTGGAAGGTCAAAGATCAGATTCAGAGATTCAGAAGATGCTGCATCAGGTTTCAGAAGGCAAGCTATCAGAGTTTCGTGCTCAAGATGGAGTTCTTTGGATGGGTGAGAGGTTGTGTGTTCCGGATAATGAAGATTTGAGAGAGAGTATCTTGCAAGAAGCACACAGTTGCTTGTTGTCAGTACATCCTGGAGGCACAAAGATGTACAGGGACATTAAACAGCATTTTTGGTGGTCTGGTATGAAGAGGGATGTGGCAGATTTCGTGGCAAGGTGTCTGACTTGTCAGCAGATCAAAGCAGAAAATCAGAGACCTAGAGGTTTGTTACAGTCGTTCCCCATTCCAGAGTGGAAATAGGAGAATATCAGTATGGATTTCATCACAGGTTTGCCAAGGAGTTCGAATGGCAATGACTCGATTTAGGTTATCGTGGACCGTTTGACTAAATCGGCTCACTTTCTAGCCATGAAGATTACATGGTCGTTGGAGAAATTGGCTGAGTTGTACATTGGTGAGATTGTGAGACTTCATGGAGTTCTAGTATCGATTGTTTCCGACAGAGATGCAAGGTTCACTTCAAGGTTTTGGAAGAGCCTACAAGCAGCTTTGGGCACCAGAACTGATTTCAGTACCGCTTTTCATCCGCAGACCGATGGTCAGACTGAGAGGGTGAATTGAGTGCTGGAAGATATGCTGAGGGCTTGTGTTATGGATTTCGGTGGTAGTTGGGAGAGATACTTGGCATTGGTTGAGTTCGCTTATAACAACAGTTACCATGCGAGTATCGAGATGGCACTGTATGAGGCTTTGTACGGGCGAAGGTGCAGGACACCAGTTTGTTGGTACGAGGTTGGCGAGAGGCAGATGTTTGGTCCTGAGATCGTGCAGCAGACATCAGAGCAGATTGAGCGGATTCGCAAGAGATTGGTTGAGGCTCAGAGTCGGCAGAAGAGTTATGCTGATACTCGACGAAGGGACTTGGAGTTTAAGGTTGGGGATGCAGTTTTCCTCAAGGTGTCTCCGACCAAAGGAGTGATCAGGTTTGGTAAGAGAGGCAAGTTGGCGCCAAGGTATATTAGGCCATACAGGATAGTGGAGCGGATTGTCAAGACAGCATATAGATTGAAGCATCCAGAGGAGTTAGCACAAGTGCATGATGTATTCCATGTGTCATTGTTGAGAAAGTATGTGCCAGATCAGAATCATCAGTTGGTAGAGATTCCTGAAGGTCTACAGGTGAACTTGAGTTACAAGGAACAGCCTGTTGAGATCGTTGACCGTAGGGAGAAAGTTCTTAGGAGCAAGGTGATACCTATGGTCAAGGTGCTGTGGAGGAATCAGCAGTTCGAGGAGGCTACTTGGGAGCCAGAAGATCGCATGCAGAAGGATTTCCCTGAGCTTTTTGTACGAGTGTATTTTCTTTTAAGTGATTGTAATTCTTTTGAAAGATTGTACCATTGATTGAGTTATATTCCTTCTATTTTTGATAATGTTCTTATATGCAATTGTTTGAGCTATATTTCCATTTATGAGATATTGTTTTCTTGTTGGTATGTTGGTTGGACCCATTAGTAGTAGTTCTGAGGACAGAACTCTTCTAAGGAGGGAGTGATGTAGAACCCCGTATTTTTAAATATCATTTTTAAAGGTTCATAAATGATTAAAATGATTTTTTGGGACTTAATAAATATTTTCAGAAAAATTCATCTTTTTACACTGCAAAACACGTGCAAATATTTTCTTGAGAAGTTCAAAAGTTCAATTTTCTTCATAAAAATTCATTATTTAATATTTGGGATTTATTTATAATTTTTCCAGATTTTTCTTAAATTAATCGGATCTATTGGCAAATTT
Organism: Hemerocallis citrina; assembly: GCA_017893485.1. Lineage (NCBI taxonomy): Eukaryota > Viridiplantae > Streptophyta > Magnoliopsida > Asparagales > Asphodelaceae > Hemerocallis > Hemerocallis citrina. The sequence continues at coordinate 390,268,241 of CM030358.1, forward strand.
TGAGAAAAGAATGATCTTTTTGCAAATTTGTCATTTTGAAGGGTGAAAGTGCAAAACTTATTTTCTGGACTTTTTGAACAGTACCGGTTGAAATTAATGAGTACATTTTACTTTTAAATCCTAATTTAAATGATTTTTTATTGAGTTTCCAAGAATAGAGATCTATATATATGTAAAGTTGTATTTCAAGGGGGGGGGGTGGATCTTGCAAAAGTGTTTGGAAAACCCTAAATTTCTTATCCCGGGTATTTAAAAGAAAATGCAGCCGTCATTCGCTGCACAACATAAAATTCTTATGATTTTTGGAGGATCAGGAGGAGGATTTTGGATCTCGCTAAAAGAGAGGCTTTTTTGTTGGATCTCTTCATTTCTAAGGTGAGTGATGTAAATTTGTTTTGTTGTTTTGATTTAGGTGAGTGACATGTTGTTTTGCTTTGTGTATGTTTTATGTGAGTAATGTAATTGTTTTGTCGTCCTTTGAGTTTATATGTGAATAATGTAATTGATTGGTTGATTTGTTTATGTATGTGAGTAGTATAATTTGGTTGTTGATCTATGATTGTTTTGATTAATCTTGGATGTCGAATTTATTTGCTAGAAAGCATGTTTAGGATTTGAGTATGATTATGACAATAAGGGATTGGATGGATGAACAATTCGATCTTGTGATTACAAATCGGATTTTGGTTATGAGTTGTGGAAGAAATCCAGTGTAGAGAAATTTTAATGGAAGAATTATGTATTAAGAACATGAAAATTGAAGTTTTGAGAAATTGGTTGATTTGAGGAAATGTATCCAAACTGGGGATACTTTGAGATTGACGTTTTTATTTGAATACAAATTATTTCAGTGAGCAATGAATTTCTAAGAAACTCTAATTTTGATTATCGTGTACAACCAAAACTATGCAGTCTGTAGGCCGACAGTCGACTGGAATGACCTTTCAGTCGACTGGTACGACCCGGCTGCTATGATCTTTAGTTTTCCTGAAAATCCGTTCTGGACAATCGACTTAGACCCTTTTCAGTCGACTGGCACACTTAGAATTTATTTTTCAAAGTTATTGTAGATTTTCCTCTAGTAAGTCGACTTATGACTTTTGCAAGTCGACTTATAACCCTTAAAATATTTTCTTAAAGATTTCTGGAATTTCTCTCTGGTAAGTCGACTTATGACTTTGATAAGTCAACTTATAACACTTAGCTTATTTTCTTAAAATCATGGAACTTTCTTTCTGGACAGTCGACTTATGCTTTCTATAGTCGACTGGTACTGATGTATTTTTATATTTATGAAGGTTCTTTCAAATGGTTTATTCTCTAGATATTCTTATCTATAACTACTTATACCTTATCTTCTATTGAACATATAATTTCAAGATGTTAAGTTGTGCAGTTTATGATGGAAGATTGGTTTAGATATTTGAGTTTGAGTCTCTAGAGGGTGTGTGTGACCCTAGTATACCGGTGGTTGAGTTCATTATGTTTGGGCCTGTCGAGGCATTTTAGTTGTTCAGTTGTTGAGTTAAGTCCGGTAGGGTACACCAACTCTAGGAGATTCGTGAAGTAATTAAATAACCCAAAAATGATAAGGACAGACACTAGTGGTGATATGAAGAACGGGAACATGGGTTATGGACCTCAGTATGGCTTTCGGTGTGAGACAATCCCTGGAAATATCCAGGTGTGAGTGAAATAGTCTCCGGAATTACCTGTGGTGTGGGATTGATCTCCGAAATTATCAGGGTCGAGGCGATGCACATGTGGTATTCGTGTGATGAGGTCATTGCTTATGGTGTGAGATAATCCCCGGAATTATCCAGCTGTGAGTGAAATAGTCTCCGGAATTACCTGTGGTGTGGGATTTATCTCCGGAATTATCGGGGCATGGGCTAATACTCACTGTTTATCTTTATCTCGTAGTAGTCATTGTGATAGGATTAGTTGCATAGCGGGGATTGAACCCTATAATGTGGAGACGTTAAGGGCTTGCACCGAACCTATGTAGAGTGGGATGCATAGACTTCGACAAGTACGCATTAGAGAGTCCGCATATAGAATTTGTGTTTTCTTGACTTGGTTTTATGCATGTGGTTTCCTGTTTTCTACACTTGATGCTTAGTTTAGTTTCACTTGTTGTTTACATGTTTCCTTGCTACGTCATATTTTATGTATTCTTGTTTATTATATGTAGTTTAAGAATCCATGCTTAATGTTCATTTATGTTGTTTGCTTTTATGTCACTCACACCATTTATGACTGACCCCTTTAGTTTTGGGGGTTAGGGATCATCTCTAGCCTCATGTTTACAGGTTGTTGTTGATTAGAGCTTCGGATTTGGATGATTGAGTTCAGTTGATTTAATGACATATGTAAAATGGAAAGTGTTGTAAAGAAAAGAGAATTATGATTTGAGATGTGTTGTATTCCGCTGTGCTATGTAATTGATTATTGTAATGAAAGTTGAAAGTTGAAAATTTTTATTGGTGTTTGGTTGTGTTTAATATTACATTGAAGTTGATGCTGGGAATTGTGCCACGTATTTTCTAAGATATCATATTAGAAATTCGGGGCGCTACAGAGATTGGTATCAGAGCATGCTTCAATAGTAATAATAAACACGGCATAAAAATAACCTAGGTGTGGACACTAGAGTGTGAGTACCTAGGTGTGGACATTAAAGAGTGAGTATCACATAGAACTGAAACATGATGTTTACCTTTGGGATACAATTGAGATTTTGCCAAAGGATATAGATGTGAATGTGAGTTGTTTGTTGTGGTGCTCTAACGTTTCCCTCGTTTTGCAGTATTCAGTATGGTTGCACCCAGGCCCAGGAATGGTGGTAACAATGATGATGGATCTGGAAGTTCTCGAGGAACTGGAATTGATCTCATATTAGAAATTCGGGGCGCTACACTAGCGGTGGAGTAGGAACACTTTGTTTCCAGATTGGCATGACTGCAGGATGAATGGGAGCAAGACCAGACCACCAAGTTTGTAGTATGCTATTTCTGTATGGAGGCTGGACACAAGAAGTCAGTATGTCCACAACTACAAAGAAAGAGATCTGCATCAGCATTAGGGTTCGAGAACCGAGGTCAGAAGCAGAAGATTTAGAAAACAAAGGGCAAACTTGGAGGTGCCAAGCCAGGAAGCTGTTTTCTGTGTGGTGAGCAAGGTTATTTCATGAGCCAGTACCCAAGGAAGGACCCTTAGATAGATTCCCGTGCCTGTTACAAATGTGGGGAGATAGGTCATATTAGGCCGAATTGTTTCCAGCTTCATAAGAATAATGGCAGATTAGCCTCGAAGATGAACAATAAAGGAAAGTAGCTTGTTCACCAAGAGTAAGAGTTCACACTTACTAAAGGCAAGTTGAAGAAGGAAGGAGAGCCATTACCAGTGCATGCATATGGAACTGCAACTAAGTTTAAAAGTTGTACTTTGAATTTTATTTAGACTAAAAAGTAATATATGATGTAACACTTTTGTAACCGAATGGATTTATATATGTATGTACATGAAATCCAGGCAACCATTTGTTCAAATTTGGTTCATCATATTCTTTTGTCTGAATTATTTTTCAAGAAGTTGAGATGCGTGCGGGAGGCAACTCTCGATTTGGTTTTGTTGATTACACCACCATCTGGAGCAATCCTCATTACAAATTTGTGCTATTAGGACTGTGAACTCCAAATCAGAGGAAATACCTAAGTATAGATTTGTTAGAGTTGGACCTTGCAGGAACGGAAGATGGGCACTCGGAGCATTTGACTGCAGTTCAGAACAACTACAGGAGCATCAGCTTTGAGCAAATTATAGGTGAGAGTCCTGGAAGTCAGAAGTAGTGTTTGTAAGCCATGTCTTATTCTAAGGAGGGAGTGGCTACCGAACCGCAAAAGATTGAGGCAGTGAAGGATTGGCCTCAGCCGAAGTCCATGAAGGGAATAAGAAGCTAAATGATGAGATCAGGCAAGCTAGTGTTGAAGTGGTTACTCAAGATTAAAGCTCAGTTTTGGCACGATTGAAGCTGCAACCGAGTCTAAGTAAGCAAGTCAGAAGGCTTAGGTAGAAGTTGCAGTGATTAGATCACTGAAACGGCAAGTTGATGAAGGAAAATCTCAGAATATCAGTATGGACTTCATCACAGGATTACCCAGGAATTCTGAAATGAATGACTCAATTTGGGCTATTGGGGACCCGGTTGATGAAGTCTGCACATTTTTATCCGATGAAGATGACTTAGTAGCTATAGAAATTAGCGGAAGTCCACATTGAAGGTGTAAGGAAGCAGCATGGAGTGCTAGCGTCATGAGTTCTGACCAAGATTCAAGAGTTGCGTCTCGATTTTGGTAGAGTCTACCGACAGCTTTGGGGAACATGGTCGGGTTCTTTGGAGAACCAATTAGTGGAGGAGTCACTTGGGAGCCAGAAAGTTGTATAAGCTTTCTTTTCCCGAGTTATTTAGAGTATGGATTTTTTTTTTCTCCTGACGAGTTATTTAGAGTATGGATTTTTTTTCTCCTGACTAAACGTAGTTCTGAGTACAGAACTATTCTAAGAAGGGAGAATTGTAATATACTGGTTGGATATAATATTTGGATTATTATTATTTTTGAAAATTAAAATATTTCTTATGGAAATTACTTAGTTTTAATAAATAATCATTATTTGTATATATATATATTAGTAAGTATATATATGGATTGTATCGATTTTGTGCACTTGTACAAAATCATGTAATATGCATTTTTGAGAAATATCTGTAATATCCCTACCTGATATTAAAAAATATTATTTTATTGTTATTTTATTTTTATTTTAAGAATTGAAATATTTTTAGGGGATATTACTCAGTTTAATCATAAACATTATCTATATATACTAGTCTGTATACTTCTGTATTGTGTCAAATTGATACTGAAATCTTCCGAGCCGATAATAAAATTATTATTATTATTATTATTTTATTTTATTCTCCGAATTAAATTATTTTTGTACAGATTATTGGGTTTGATGAATAAAAGTTATCTATATATATAGATGTATGTACGTATATGTATTGTATCGATTTCGTACGTTTATACGAAATCATGTAGTATGTGATTTTGGAAAAAATACATATTATTTGGATCAATCACGATCAAAATGGAGGGTCAGGATTGGATTAGGGTGGGATTGCAATATTAATTTTCAAACAAAACATTCATTTGTTGATCCACAATGAGATCAACACTTGGCTCTCTCTTTAACCACGAGCTCACTCTCTCTCCCTCTACTTAAGGCCGGCTATTCCAAGGGCAAGAAGACCCTTTCATTTTTTGTGTTCCTTCATCCCAATCTCATCTCATTTTATCCCCTTCTCTTATATTTTCTTCTACTTCTTTTACTTGTTTTAACTTAAAAAAAAATTAAGAAGAAAAGAAAAGAAAGAAAGATCAAATAAAAAGAAATGAGTGGGTTCATTTAGGGGTTGCTCTTAAGAGGAGGAGCAAGAACAAGGAGGAGAAGTAAGCAAGCAAGTTCTTCCAACCGATTTTTGGGTGGGGGTTTCTCATCTTTTTGTTATTGTTATTATTATTGTTATATGCTAGTAAATAAGTGAAGAATTACTTTCATGTGCATATTGATGTTGTGGACTAGAATAAATGGCATATAAAGAATGAAGTGGTAGAACTCAAATAAAACCCTAAAGATCAAATCATTAAACTAGTATGTTGTTATTATGGTTAGAATTAATTACTTATGCTAAAGTTGAAATTTTGACTCCAAATTAATATGGGAGGTTCTCATACTTGTTCTTACAATGCTCTAATTTTTGTAGATTTTTTTGGGTTAATATACTAGGCTAAACAAAACGTTTCCCCAAAATAGCGAGCAATCAAAAAGCTGTTGTCTCGAGTTAACCTTGACATGTGTGAAAGAGCAGGAATTGGAGTTCTATACAGAATTTGAAAAAGTTGTTAACTAGGAAGTTGTAATAGATGTTCTTAGTTTTCCAAAAAGTCCAATTTTGTTGAATTCCGATAAGCGTAGCATAAGCTATGAGCTTTACAAGTTTTCAACAATCAGATGTCTTTAGTAGTCCTTGACTTGTGTTTAAAGAGCAGGAATTTGAGTTCCAAACAGAATTGGAAAAAGTTGTTAACTAGGAATTTGTAGTAGATGTTCTTAGCTTTCCAAAAAGTCCAATTTTGTTGAATTCCGATAAGCGTAGCATAAGCTATGAGCTTTACAAGTTTTCAACAATCAGATGTCTTTAGTTGTTCTTGATTTGTGTTTAAAGAGTAGGAATTTGAGTTCCATACAGAATTGGAAAAAGTTGTTAACTAGGAATTTTTAGTAGATGTTCTTAGCTTTCCAAAAGTCCAATTTTGTTGAATTCCAATAAGCGTAGCATAAACTATGAGCTTTACAAGTTTCAGCAAAACTGCTGTTTTTTGGTTGATTTTGGCATGTTTTTAAAGAGGAGGAATTTGAGTTCCATACATAATTGGAAAAAGTTGTTAACTAGGAAGTTGTAGTAGATGTTCTTAGCTTTCCAAAAATTCCAATTTTGTTGAATTCCGATAAGCGTAGCATAAGCTTTGGGCTTTACAAGTTTTCATCAATCAGCTGTCTTTAGTTGTTCTTGACTTGTGTATAAAGAGAAGGAATTTGAGTTCTATACAGAATTTGAAAAATTTGTTAATTAGAGAGTTGTAGTAGATGTTCTCACCTTTCTAAAAAGTCCAATTTTGTTGAATGCCCTTTATAAGCGTAGCATGAGTTATGACCTTTACAAGTTGATAGCAACTGGCCTTTTGGCTGAAGCTCACTATTTAGAGTATTCAAAGTTTTTCTACCTCTTATTGACTGAATCTGAGAAGGTTTTCAACTAGAGAGTTGTAGTAGATGTTCTCACCATTCCAAAAAGTCCTATTTTGTTAGATTCCGATAAGTGTAGCATCAGTTATGAGTATTCTTCATCTAGAATTATAAATGGTTAAGAGATTATGTTTTGAATGTTCATCTTGAATGTTAAATTAGTAAGCTTAACATGCATGTTAGTTCATGCTAGTAAGCTTATACACGAAATTCTAGTCATGCTAACTAGAGTTGTCGTGAATTGTTAGTGGTTTGCATCATGCACTTGATTATGAGTAATAAGTATTCCTTGTGCTCATAAGTCATGTAATAAGTATTGGTCTGTCTCATACGTAGATCACTTGGCTCGTATGTAGTTGTTTGTTCATGCGTAGCTCATTTGGCTCGTTTGTAGTTTGTTAGCTCGTACATAGCCGGTTAGCTAGTACGCAGCTTGTTGTGCTCGTCTACGGTGATATCATTGCCCTAGGAGCCATCGACCATCAAGGAATGTATTTATTTTACTCCTTGTGGACTGTGGACGAGTCACCCCTCGTGCACCGTCAGATCTTAACCGGTGTAGGTTGATCGCAAGCCGGGAGCATAGACGGAATCCAAGTTCAGGGTAGTAGCATGTGAATAATTTCGTATTGGCGGAGTGTTGGATCGATGGGCTGTGACAGGATCCTTGGGGACCCTGGTAAGTCGAGGTTGAGAACCTAGCAAAGTTATCTTGCGAAGTCTAACTTAAGACCTAGCATTTTGTGTTAGTACTGTTGTCATCCCTTGGATTGTTTAAGGTTAGTGATATCGTTAGGATAGTAACTGGTGACTATTGTTACATAACCTTTTTATCTATTACTTCGTCAATGGGAAAGAGTTGGTATTAGGGGTGATACCTTATGATCCGACCTGTCCTATAGGCTAGCACTAGGTGGTGTTATTGGTTGTACCCTTCCTGTCAAAGGGATACGTTCTGTGCCTTCTCACGAGTTGGGAGCACGGGATCCGTATCTCGTCTGTTAATTTCTGAAGTGTCATGATAAGAACGGGAAGTTTTTTCTATCGGAACTAGGGAATGGACCCCCGGAATTCCGTCATGTTCTATGTCAGGATAAGCGAACATGCCATAGACTACGGTCTATGAGCTAAGGGGCCACATGGGATGCTTCGAGCTAACTTGTGTTGTAGTTAACTCTGAGGGTTCGTCTGATTTTTGAATGAGGTCCGGTACGACGGGCAATAGTGACAAACAGAGACACCACTATTTGACTGCAAATGGTGGGATTAGACCGTTTCAGAGCAACCTCATCAGTCATGATGTACCTTCAGGAACAGGTTGAGTATAAGAGTGGAATTCATGACGCGGGTTCAAATCCCTGTATATGAAGAAACGGCTTGATATGGGCGTATGCATTTCTGAGGTGTATACTATCCAGAGTCTTGCTTGCATTAGAATAAGTGCATCCATGCATTAGTTAATCTTGCATTAGAGTCTAAGTCATAGCATACACTAACACATCAATCACATATGCACATTTCTCTTTTCATCAATCTGTTTGTTTAAATTGAGATTCACTGCCAGTCATCAGCCCTTAAGCGTCAGTATATGTACTGACGTCCCCACTCAAATAGGTACTTGAACACAAAAACTACAGGTACATGATTCAGAGGACTCAAGGCTAGAGAAGCAAGGTCTTGATTTTTATTTTCAATTGTAACATCTGTTGTAATTTATTTTATGTTGGGAAGCATCCAAGTGAAGTACCAAGTGTTATATATTAATCATTATACTCTGATGTAAATTTGTTGGAAGTCGTAGCACTTGGGGTTGTAAGGCATTATTTTAACACTGATGTAATATATTGCAGTTTATAACATTCGGACTTGTAATACATTAGTGTTAAATAAAAAGTTTTAATTTTTCCTTTTTTTTCTGTGTTTGAAGGAAAAAATTCAGGCTTTTCACGGTTTCCCGGTATAGGAAATCGGGGCGTTACACTTTCTCTCTTCCCCTATCCCTTTCCAACCCAACCCACTAAGAGATCCAGATCTGGACCATATCCTCTTATTCTCTTATTCACCATTTCCCTATACTAACCCGAACAAGATAACTCATCTTTTCTCTTCCAACCTGAGTCTTCTTAACACTCTCCTGACCATCATTTTTTCCAACTCGAAAATCTAAAATTGGTAACCCATTTCTTCACCACTGACCTCAACCAGATGCAAAATCCAATAGCTCAAGTCCATCAACTAAAATTCAACCCAAATACAATAACCTAAACTCCATTAATTCCCTCACGACTCCCAAATTTGCTGCCACCACTAGCAACTCCACTGTCGACCTCCTCTCTGAAGTGGACCCAAATCGAGAATTTTGTTATCTTCTTCATATTTTAGGTGGATTTGCTTCATATCCATACCCATTAACCCGCCTTATCTAAATGTACAGAATGGAATGAAGGAGAAAGAAAAAGGATAATGGAATAATCAGGTTTAATTAACTTTTTAGATTAATTTAATTTAATGGATCAATTTGTTAAAGCTCGGGGATAATTTAGTCATTAAAATATGAAATTGTGTCACATGACATCACGTGATTGTGAAATAAACGGGATAGGGTAAAACACCAAGGAAACTTAACGATGGTAGGGTAAGTTCTCAAAAAAATGTTGGGTAGGGTCCAGTGCAAATAGGAAAAAACTTTGTAGGGTTAAGTGAAACTTATCCTTTTTTTGTTTTTTTTTGATAACGTGGATAGAATCTAGTGATTCCAACCTAATATAAATATAAAGAAGAGAACGATAAAGTACAATTTTACCGAAAGTAAAATAAAAAGCTAACAACAAAACCTAAATAAGCCCCAAAAAGCAATTGAGCAAATCGCCTAACACAAAAAACAAATACAATAAGTCGAAGATCAAAAGCAGCACAGGAGAGACTGGACCAGCATCGAACGCACAGAAACACTGCCCAATACAACACCAGCCCAATGCGAAAGCCGGTGCTAGGGATGACCGAACGCCCTATAGCCACACTGAAGGCCGCTTTGCCAACAATAAAGCAGCAGACGAAACGTCCAGAGGGATCCGGAAGCGAACACGCAGCGACCTCAACACAAAAAGGTGAACATTATGCCAGACTGGGCGCAACAAAACTAGTCAGCGGAGGGGAAGGGGAAGAACATGACACTGTCGATTAAATTCGAGAAGTGCACATAGAGAGAGAGCAAGACCCCGGCCTCTTCCTGGGGGAAGATCACCAATGAAAGGATAATGCATGCTTGAGCAGCCAAATCAGTCCATATCGACTCAAATGAGAATCAGCTCAGGAAATAGGTCGGAGTAAAATCCGATGACTACTCAGAAAGAAAAAACTGGGTTAGCAGTGATATACATTCAGGGACCAAACTCCCCACAACCAAAGTCGCTTGCAAAACACAGACAAAGAGAGAATAATTCCTCGACTCAATACAAGAGGCCCCAGGTAACAAAATTTAAAACCAAAATTGAACAGAGTCACAACATGGACAGCGGGCCGTAAGAGGGCCACCTAGCTGCACAACCGCAGCATAGCACCACAACAACAATAAGCATAAGAAACCCAGCCACAAGAACATAATATTCAACTGCATGAAAGAAACAGAGTCGCAAAATTAAAAAACATGAAGAAGATAAACATAACAGCCTCCAAAAGAATGGCTTAGAGAACCCCAAATAACATCCAGCCCTATTCCACAGAGAAAGTAGAGTCGCCAACAAAACAGCACAAAAAGCACATTGGTGCAAAATAAACCCAAAGAGGAGCAGGTGGGGAATGAACTAGCTGGCCTTACCAGATAGCCCTTACCCAAGTGACCAACAAAAATAACCAAGGAATATGCCAGCCGCCCCCATAGCGACTTCAGGACTGCAAAAGAAAGGAAAAGCGAACAAATAAGAATTGGGCCCAGAAATTAGCTCAATTAATATTTGACTGAAACAACACAAACGCCTCGTCTAGGCGGTTTAAATGCAAATCTTCCACTTTATCATTCGTTAAAGTGGAAGGCCAGAATTTAGAGAAGAAAAAGAAATCCTCGATAATATTATCGATCGACTTAGCTGTTTGAGAAAAAATGCGTTGATTCTGTTCCGACCAAACTACCCAAATGATAGCCATGATGGACAGAAACCATGATTTTCGAAACTCTTTTTTGATAGATGGAGACATCCAACAGGACGAGAATTCACTGGGGATATAAGGTGCTTTCCAGGCAATAACAGTAATCATCCATAACGGTTGAATAAAGCTACACTTGAGAAAAAGGTGATCAGCATCCTCATGATCGGAGGCGCATAGAGCACAAGATTGTCCTAAAGCCAGGTTCATCTTGTTGAGGACATCAATAGTAAGAAGTTTATTGTTCAGTGCTAACCAGGTTAAAATCTTTGCTTTGAGAGGAGCGCTACTGCTCCATAATAGCTTAGCACGCGGGGAGTAAACACCCCCGAAATTTAGAAAGTTATAGAAGGATTTAACTGAGTAGTTACCTGAACTGGTCCATCTCCATTTCAAATCATCTATGGGATACCAGGAATACAGATTGAGACCGTTAAGCTCAATTACCAGGGGGGAAGGAAGAATGCTCGAGAATGGGATTGCCCAGAACTTTTGGTTGTTATTGGTAGTGATGTAGTCCGCCACCATGGCAGAGGAGTTGGAAGCCGTCTGGTAAAGCGAAGGGAAAGCTAAAGCTAACTTTAGATTACCGAACCATAAATCTGTCCAGAATTTGGTCTTAGAACCATCAACGCACACGTGGGTTAAGCCACATCGGAATGGGACTACAACTTTCCAGACTCCCTTCCAGAAAGAAGAAGCCTTACAGGAAAGGTTATTAGGAAAATCCCACATATTACGACGGGAAAAGCATTTAAGGGAGATAAGACAAACCAGGGCAGTTGATCTTGTTTAAGGAATCTCCATAACCATTTGCCCAGAAGGGCAAGGTTTTGGTGCCTGAGATCCAGAACCCCTAACCCACCGGCTGCCTTAGAAGTGTAGACCAAATGCCAATTACAGAGGTGAGTGCCCGCTTTATAATAATTTGCACCAGACCAGAAGAAGTTCCTTCTGATCCGGTCGATCCTCTTAATAACCCAAGAAGGGAGATAGAAGAAAGACGTCATATATAAAGGAATAGAGGAGATAACAGAGTTAACTAGGATGAGTCTGCCACCAAGCGATAGTTGTTTGCCAGACCAAACGTTAAGTCTAGATTCAACTTTTTCAATCATCGGCATCCAATCCGATTTATGGAGCTTCCCCCATTTTAAGGGGATACCAAATAGAGGATCGGAAAAGAGGCCGACGCACAGTTAAAGAATTTTGCTATTTTTGTTTGGTGGTTTTGAGACCCTCCGAGCCAAATAACTGAGGACTTTTGAAAGTTAATGGCTAAACCAGAAGCACTTTCAAATACATAAAGAAGTAACTAAAGGTTTCGTAAGGAGCATCCATTGGGTTTGGTGAAGATAACGGTGTCGTCAGCGTATTGAAGCTTCAACACACCTCAAAAACTTTGAGAACCCCTTAGGCCTTCGATAACATCAGCCTCCCAAGCATTACGAAGTAGCTTACTGAACACATCAACAACAAGAGAGAATAATAGAGAAGAAATAGGATCGCCCTGGCGAAGGCCCCACTTACATTTGAAATTGTGACCTTCCGTCCCATTAATAATAATGGACGAAGTACCAGCGAAGAGGCTGGATTTAATCCAAGCAATCCATTTAGGACCAAAACCACAATGTGATAGGATTTCGAACAGGAAATCCCAGCTAACGTTGTCATAAGCTTTTTGAAAGTCTAATTTTAACAGGATCCCCTCTGAGTTGGATCTATGACAATCGAAAATGATTTCTTGGGCTGCCGCCACGCTAACCAAGATGAAACGATTTTTAATGAATCCCGATTGGGCGCTATCAATTAAGAGAGATATACTTGCACTGAGGCGGGTTGAAAGAACTTTCATAATGATCTTAAAGGTTGTATTGAGAAGGCTAATAGGCCAAAAGTTGGAAACCGAGTTGGCTCCCAAGAATTTTGGGATAAGTACAATATGCGCATAATTGATCTTATCAAAGGAGAAATTTCTTTGGTGTAAATCGGAGAACATCTTGGAAAGATCATCCTTGAGACAATCCCAGACATATTGGAAGAAGAAAGCTGGAAACCCATCTGGGCCAGGGGCCGAATCACTTTTTAAAGCAAACACTGCCGACTTATTCTCATCCATGGAAAAAGGGGCTTCTAAACTCGAAAGATCATGCGTCTGCTGCCCGTACAATTGGGTCCAGTCCAGATGAATAGGACGGTGTTTTTAAGATCCCAAAAGATCTTTAAAGAAGCGAAGAAAAGTAGAATGAATATCCGAAACAGAAGTTCATTCATTGCTATTGTCTAGAATAGTAGAAATAAGATTGCAACGCTGACGGTGCGAAGCGAAATTGTGGAAAAATGAGGTGTTACCATCACCTTCCTTCAACCAACGGAACTTAGCCCTCTGGGCCTATTTAATATGATCGTTGTGAAGAAGGGACGCAAACTCCCTTTTATAAGAGACCCTTTCCGAACGCAGAGATTCCGAAATAGGACCAAGCTCCGCAAGATAATCAATGGATTGAAGGGTGGAGAGAAATAAATTTTTAAGAAAATTAGCATTAGCTAGATTCTCTTTACACCAAATTTTACAACCGAATTTGATCGCGTGGAGCTTAATCAGAATGCGACCTAGCCCTGATGAAGCCATAAAGGAAGAGAGGTATTCCGTGATGAGATTGATAAAAGTTTGGTCTTGCAACCAAAACTTTACAAATCGGAATTTGAATGGTCTGGCGAAGTTAAAGTTAGAGGACAACGAGATGGGAACGTGATCTGAGGATGGGTTGGGCAAGGCCGAGATGAAGGAGTTGTGGAAAAGGTTGATCCATTCAACGGATACAAGAAAGCAGTCTAATTTAGCCAAGGTCGGTGACAACCGCATATTAGACCAAGTGAATGATCTGCCATTGAGTGGGAGATCAGTCAAATGGAGGGAACGAATGCAATCGTTAAAGCAGGAGGAGTCTAAGGAGAAAGGGGAACTACTCGATCTTTCAGAGGAGTATCTGGTGACATTAAAGTCTCCACAAAATACCCAAAAACCCTGAATGTTATTTTGGAAGGAGAAGAATTCATTCCAAAAGATCTGTCGACGGTCTGTCGAGGATGGCCTGTAAACCGAAACAACTGTAAGGTCACAATTGAATTCGTCCCAGTGAAGGCGAACCACTAGGAAGAACGTTAATCTACGTATCGAAATGAGGAAAAAATAGGATTCTTTAAAGCCAAAGAGGATACCTCCTCTAGATCCTATGGCGTCCAGAGATATCCAATTAGAGATTAAAGATCTGCAGATCGAACGTAAGAGGGAAGGCGAAGGAGACTCAATTTTCGATTCTTGAATGGAAATCATATCACAATGTGAGGAGGAAATAAGGTTGAACAAAGCTTGTTGTTTAGACACACAATGCAGTCCCCGAATATTCCAAGAGATGCTAATCATTAAAGTCTAAAGTCTCAAAAGCTCTAGAGATTTCATGGTTACGAATCAAATCAAAGTCGACAAAGTTATCCGAATTCACAAGAAACCCCATCTCCCTAGACAAACTTATTTTTTTTTTGTTAAAAAATTATTCTATTATATACCTTTATAACTATAGATCATTTATATATATAGTAGTATCTTATGTTTCTTAACAAAACAATTGCATGTTTTCTACAATTTTTATTTCTAAGTTAATATTTATGTATCTCTACATAAATATATAACCTTACATTGTCTCAAATGGGCAGCCTAAGGTCCGGGCCCGTAATTCAGATTAAGCCCAAGCCTATGGGTCGGCTTGGGCTTTCAACTCCAAGCCCAATGAGCGGAGCTTTTGGCAGGTGTGGGCTTTTGGGCTTTTTTACATCCCTACTTACAATAAATATTAAAAATTTATATTAGTCACTTACAAATTTTTAATTCCATATTAGTCCCTCGAACAATTCAGAAAGTGACTAAAACATATCATTTGAGATTCAAGTGCCACATTATAAAAGTTTTGATCCACTGAACCTGTTGCTGCTAATTTTGGTGTGGGAGAAAACAGATGATTTGTGAGTTCTTCAAGAAATAATAAAAATGAACCTGTTAGCTTCTTACTGGCATTTGACTGTTTCTTGCCTCTGCCGCTAACATGAAAATGGTTCGAAACACCGGAATGGATCCCAGTGACGAACCCTCCGACGCTCAAGTCAGTAATCAGGAAGATTATGAGAGAGCTCTTTTGTGGAAAATACATTGATTACCTTCTTCATGGTGGGGAGGAAGGGTATTTATAACTGCCTTTTGAGACGGTTTAGAGATAATTATTTATCTCTATGTCCTGGTATTTTTGGATAAGCCAGAGAGTTTAAATTGTTTCATGATAAGAGTTTTGGTTTACACTACCTCTTAAAGATAAATTTGAATTACTCTTTAAATGTTTTGGGTCTGTTCGTAATGAGTTGTCACCCTGACCTAGCAAGACAGACCCGTTTTTGGGTTATTGGGCTTGGAAAATACCCAATTCCCATTTTCGGACCCATTTATTGGTGAAATTAACATTTTACTCCTGAGAGATTTAAGATTTGTGCCCAATTTGAACGGTAAAGGTTGCCACGGAATTGGTTGGAATTTTGATCTTCATTGAAGGCCAATAAGTGGGGAGAGGGTACGCCAACTTTGAGCGGGATGATGGCTTCTGAGCCGTATGTCAAATTGAACGGGGATTCTCCTGTCGGGGTCCGTTTAGTGGTGCGTTATCTTTAAAGCACATTGGGAATTTGTTCATCCCACAGTTCCTTTGTAGATTTGTCGAGTATCTTCTTTAGGCCGGAGAGAATTTTTTGGTTAGCGTTCTTGGCCTGACCATTGGATTGCAGGTGGGATATTGAGGAGAAATGCTACTGGATGCTGAGATCCGCACAGAAGTTGCAGAAGGCCGCACCTGTGAATTGGGTCCCATTGTTAGTCGCCAAGGTCCGAGGGACGCCGAATCGGCAGATAATGTTCTTCTAGAAGAACTGATGGACCCTGTTCTCGGTAATTATTGCTAAGGGCGCCGCTTCAATCCATTTTGAGAATTAATCGATCGCAATGACAAGGAACTTCTTCTGACCAGGTGCCAGAGGGAAAGCCCCGAGTAAGTCCATTCCCCACATGGAAAAAGGGATCAGACTGGACAAGGAGGATAGCTCGGCTTGAGGCAAATGCCGAATGGATGAGAACCTCTGATAGGGGCGCACTAGCGAACATGCTTTTCGGCGTCGCTAAGGAGCGTGGGCCAGAAGTAGCCATGATTAAGAATCTTGTGAGCAAGGGACCTTGGATAAGGAGGATAGCTCGGCTTGAGGCAAATGCCAAATGGATGAGAACCTTTGATAGGGGCGCACTAGCGAACATGCTTTTCGGCGTCGCTAAGGAGCGTGGGCCAGAAGTAGCCATGATTCAGAATCTTGTGAGCAAGGGACCTTGCTCCCATATGGGTGCTGCCGACTCCTTCACAGAGCGTACTGGGCTTCTTGGGGGGAGAGACACCGCAATTAGGGTCTGCCGTCTGATGAACACATTATTATTCACTTTTTAGAGCAATAATCTTAATATAATTAGACATTTAAAAGCTCTATATATGGTATTTAACTCTTATTTTCTCTTTTCCATAGGAAACAGCTTATAACAGCAAAACGAAGCAGTTTCAGGACTTCAAGGATAATACACAAAGAACTGCAGAGGATAAGTCGACTGGTTCCCCAACACAGGCGACTGGACAAGAGAAGCTGATTTTCCACAACTCTCGACACAGTCGACTTATTCCCAAGAGCAGTCGACTGGCCTGATCAAAGAGGAAATCTACAGAAGTCTCGACTCAGTCGACTGATCAGAGATAAGTCGACTGGTCTGCGGCGGAGTAAACAAATCAAACCTTCAAAGATACACCTGAATCTAATTTCAAATCTATTTGAATCAAGATTTTATGCAGCGAATCAAATCTAAAGACAGGGTATTTCCAAGAGGACGTGGTGAACAGATAAGGAAGGAAAGGAGAAAAGAGAAAGATATTAATCATCAAATCAAATAAAGAAGGATCTTCCTGAAAAAGTGGAAACCCTAATTCTCAGCCGTACTCTATAAATATCAGAAGAGATCGACTTAGAGAGGGGATCATCAGATATATCTCTGGGAAGCGGCTCAATCACCAAGTTCCTGAACAAACATCGAGAGCATCACTCCATCAACATCGAAGAAGGAGAGAGAAGATCCAGCAACCAGAAGGCAGTCGACTGTGTGACAGCCAGTCGACCATATTGCCGGAATCCATTAGTTTATTTCTTCTTCTCTTTTTATTCTTTTATGTTGATCATGTATTCAAACTTGTTAAGCAATAAAGTTATTATTATGTGGAACTAATTTCATAGTTGGGTAGATCGAAACCGTAGTTATGTAGTGCTATTTTCTTCTGAACTCTTCTATGTTACTTATTGATTGAATCTAATTGAATTGGTATAGGTTTATGATAGTCAAACTAGTTCTCAAGACTGAGAGCAGTCAACTGAGGTGAGAGCCAGTCGACTGACGTACAGAACTTGGGAAGCTCAAGTTTGGATGTCATTTATCTGAATCTGTTATATGAGCATATTGAGACGACCGAATCTCGTGCTCATAATTTGTAACAAAGGAATCTTTAGGGGTTCTTGGTTCAATCAACTTAGAGGATCTAGATCTGATACCAATTTCTAGAACTTTAAGTGTTTGTTCGTTTCCACTGTTCTTATGTTTTCTCTAAGTATAATTTAGTAGATACCATGCTAGATACTTACGGAAAGAAACGAATTAGAGTAGATACCATGCCTAATTCTTAGCTTAGGGAAACAATACTTTAAGGAGTAGATACCATGCCCTTGAAGTGAATAAACATGAGTAATTAGAAGTAAATTCAGAAGGCAACTTAGCATTATTAACTATTGGTGGAGATCAACAGCCCAACTATTCAAGAGATATTTGTGATTCAACACCTCTCATCTTAGTTTTAATCTTTTAGTTCTTTTAGAATATTATAAAAACTCTTATTCATTTTTATTATTAGTTTTATTGATTAGTAAGTTGAAGTCTACAATCTCTGTGGGATCGACCCTTGCTATTACTACGATTCGATTCGTGCACTTGCGAGGTTTTATAATTTGTGTCTAGTTTTATCTATTTATTTAGGTAACTAGATTCCAACAACAAGTTTTTGGCGCCGTTGCCGGGGATTGTTTAGTATTTTAACTTACAAGTCAGTAGAATTTTTTATTAGTTTTTCTTTTCTTTTATTAATAATTTTTCTTTTAGGTTACAGGACTTCGGTGAATGCACGGTAGATGATCACTTCGACCAGAGCTACTACCTATTGACGCAGAAACAGAACGAACTTTGCACAGACTAGGTAAGCTAGTTGCAGCCAACCAGTCGACTGCTGTACGGACCCAGTCGACTACACAGAGACAGATTTCACAGGGAAGAATGGCTGAAGAAATACAAAATCGAGTACCAATGCAGGACAAATTCACTCCTAAGAATATTGAGCAACCTTCCTGCATTGCTTTTCAACCTAATGCTACAGGGAACATGCACCTATCTCCTCATTTACTTAGTATGGTTCCCCACTTTAGTGGCAAACCAGATGAAGAGCTTCATCTTCATCTGCAAGACTTTTTCGATCTTTGCAGGACACAAAGCGTCCAAGGGCTTACCGCTGAACAAATCAGGTTAATCTTGTTTCCTTTTTCTTTAAAACTTAATGCTAAGTTGTGGTATAATTCTTTGGAACCAGGATCAATTAATTCATGGGAGCAATTGGCAACGAAATTTTTGAAAGAGTTCTTTCCAGCCCAGAAAACCAAACAGCTAAAAAGGGAGATTCAACTCTTCCAGCAAAAAGATGGAGATCTATTCTTCGAAGCATGGAAGGACTTCAAGAGCAAGCTTCTCAAGTGTCCTACTCACAATCTGCCTAAGGATGATCAGGTACAAGCTTTTTATGAAGGTTTAAATGACACTAACAAAGCAATTGTTGATGCAGCTTGCAACGGAATTTTGACGAGGAAAAGTGGAGAAGAAGCCATTGAACTTTTTGAAGAACTTAGCGAGAACTCCCAACAATTCTCAACAAGAAGGGGACCTACGAAAAAACAGGGAGTTTACGAGATCTCTAATAATAATAACATTCAATTAGAAATGGCAAACATGAATAAGAAAATTGATATGCTTGTTAATGCAATGTCGACGATGGGTGGAGTTAAAAATCAAACAAATGAAATGTGTGCAATTTGTTCTCATTTAGATCACACAACTGATACATGTCCCATGTCTACTTTCACAGATCAGGAGCATGCGAATTATGTGGGTCGAGGAGTATTTCCACCAAAGAACAATCCATACTCGAACACATATAACCCAGGATGGAGGAATCATCCAAACTTCTCATGGAGCAATAATCAAAATAATCAAGGGAATCAATTCACACAAGGACATACAAGAAACCCTCAGATGGGAAGTGGGTTTGATCGACCAGCCCCAGAACAGAAGAAGTTGGATTTTGAATCCACTGTTCTTCAACTGCTCCAACAACAACATCAAACAAGCAACCAACAAGGGCAAGCAATTCAGAAGTTGGAAACCCAAATTGGTCAGATTGCAAAAGAGCTAAGCGAAAGAAAAGCAGGTGAACTCCCTTCACAAACCATACCAAACCCAGGAGGTCAAGAACAACTCCAAGCAGTGACTACTTTAAGAAATGGTAAGGTAATTGATAACAAGGTTGGAACACACACAGACAAGCCAGTCGACTGTTTTTACAAACCAGTCGACTACACAGACAAATCAGATACACAACCATCAAAAGCTTTGGGTTCAAGTAAGGTAAGTGAAAAAGTAGGGACAGTTCCACCACCATTCCCTCAAAGGTTAGTCAATAAAAAGAAAGAACAACATTTATTTGACGTCTTTGAAACTCTCAAAAAGGTAGAAATTAATATTCCCCTACTTGATGCTATTAAACAAATTCCTTCGTATGCCAAATTTTTGAAAGATTGTTGTACTCACAAAAGAACATTTCAGGTTAAGGAGGATGTGGCCTTGACAGAAGAAGTGAGCGCCGTATTATTAAGAAAACTACCACCTAAACTGAAAGATCCAGGTAGTTTCACCATTCCTTGCAAAGTTGGTGAGCACTTCTTTGAAAAAGCACTGCTAGACTTGGGGGCAAGCATCAACCTTCTTCCTTATTCTGTTTACGAAAAGCTTGGATTGGGGGAACTCAAGCCAACATCCATCACTTTGCAATTGGCTGATCGCAGCATAAAAAGACCTAGAGGTATTTTAGAAGATGTCCTAGTTCAGGTAAATGATTTTATTTTGCCTGCTGATTTTGTTGTGTTAGATATGGAGGAATCTTCTATGTCATCATCTCTACCGATCATATTAGGTAGGCCCTTTATGAGTACAGCTGATATAAAAATTTGTGTTAAAAAGGGCATTATAAGTATGAAGATAAACGGAGAAAAAGTGGAATTTAAAATGTTTGATACACTGAAATTACCACAAGATGATCATGAATGCTATAATATTGATGTGGTGCAGGAGATTGTTGATCAAACATTTCAGGTACATAGCATTGAACCACTACAAGCCACAATCACTCAATCTCTAACTTTATCTCATGTTGAACAGGAATACGATGACTGGGAGATTGCAGAGACAGTACATCACCTTGAAACTCCACAGTCATATTCAGGTAAGCCTGCACCTTTATTTGAAAAATTGGTGTCTGATAAAAATTGTTCTTCTATAGATCAGGCGACTGATGAACAGAGTAAGTCGACTGGTGTTCTAACCAGTCGACCAAACCCAGACACCCAGAACAAGTCGACTGCTGACATGGACCAGTCGACTGTACAGAAGCGTCCAGACATAGAACTCAAGCAGCTGCCCGATCATTTGAAACATGCATTTTTGGGCGAGAACCAGACACTGCCGGTGATAATTGCTGCAAACTTAAATGCACAGGAAGAAGAAAAGCTGCTGAAGGTATTGCGAGAACACAAAAATGCAATAGGATGGACCATTGCAGACATCAAGGGAATAAGTCCATCCAAATGCATGCATAGAATACTCCTTGAGAACGATGCAAAACCTAGCAGAGAGGCACAACGAAGGCTCAACCCCAATATGAAGGAAGTGGTAAGAGCAGAAATTTTGAAGCTACTAGATGTTGGCATCATCTATCCTATCTCAGACAGCAAATGGGTAAGTCCTATACATGTAGTACCTAAGAAAAGTTGAGTTACAGTGATAACAAATGAAGAGAATGAACTTATCCCAACAAGAGTAACCACAGGATGGAGGGTATGCATTGACTATAGGAAGTTGAATAATGAAACCAGGAAAGATCACTTCCCTCTCCCTTTTATTGATCAAATGTTAGAAAGATTAGCAGGGTATAGTCATTATTGTTTTCTAGATGGTTATAGTGGCTATAATCAAATTGCTATTGCTCCAGAAGATCAAGAAAAGACCACTTTTACATGCCCTTTTGGTACTTTTGCTTACAGGAGGATGCCTTTTGGATTGTGCAATGCTCCAGCTACATTTCAGAGATGCATGATGAGCATATTTTCAGATATGGTGGAAAGGTTTATTGAGGTATTTATGGATGACTTTAGTGTTTTTGGATCTTGTTTTGATGAATGCCTTAACCATTTGCAGCTTGTTCTTAAAAGATGTGAAGAATGCAATTTAGTGCTGAATTGGGAAAAGTGCCATTTCATGGTACAACAAGGTATTGTGTTGGGACATGTTGTGTCAAAAAGAGGCATAGAGGTAGACAAGGCAAAAATTGATATAATATCGAAACTACCCCCTCCCACTACAGTTAAGGGTGTTAGGAGTTTTCTAGGACATGCAGGGTTCTATAGAAGATTCATAAAAGATTTCTCAAAAATCTCCAAACCCCTTTGTGACTTGTTAGCTAAAGATGTTGAGTTTGTATGGACAGAAGAATGTACAAATGCTTTTAATACATTGAAAAATCTTCTCATTTCTGCACCTATTGTCATGGCACCAGAGTGGAGCCATCCTTTTGAGCTCATGTGTGATGCAAGTGATTATGCCTTAGGGGCTGTTTTAGGTCAAAGAATCAATAAGAAACCCCATGTTATTTACTATGCTTCTCGAACTTTAAACGATGCACAGCTAAATTATTCCACCACTGAAAAAGAAATGTTAGCTGTTATTTTTGCTATAGAGAAGTTTAGATCATACTTAATTGGTTCTAAAGTTATTGTTTTTACTGACCATGCTGCCTTGAGATATTTGTTTGCTAAAAAGGATGCTAAGCCTAGGTTAATCAGATGGGTGCTGTTGCTTCAAGAATTTGATCTTGAGATTAGAGACAAGAAAGGAAGCGACAATGTTGTGGCAGATCACATGTCCAGACTACTTCAGGAGGAAGAGAGAATTATGCCCCCGCTGAACGAAAATTTTCCAGATGAACATCTATTTGAAATAAATGTTCAAACTCTCGGGGCAGTCGACTGGTCCTTCCACCAGTCGACTGGACTCTCTGAACAGTTCCCCTGGTTTGCTGATATTGTCAATTTTCTAACTGCTCATGTTTTTCCTCCAGGTATGACACATCAGGAAAGGAAAAGATTGGTGGATCTGAGCAAACACTATTATTGGGATGATCCTTATTTATTCAAATTTTGCTCTGATCAAATTATAAGAAGATGTGTGGCAGACGAGGAACAAAGGAGTATTCTACAACATTGCCACCAATATGCATGTGGAGGACATTTTGGGCCAAAGAGAACAGCACTTAAGGTATTGCAATCTGGTTTTTATTGGCCTAAAGTATTCAAAGATGCTTTTTCTTTTTGCAGGACTTGCGACAAATGCCAGAGGACAGGCAACATCTCTTCTAGAAATCAAATGCCACTACACAACATACAAGTAATCGAGCTTTTCGATGTTTGGGGAATCGACTTCATGGGTCCATTTCCTAACTCATTTGGTTATTTATATATACTTGTTGGTGTGGATTATGTGTCTAAATGGGTCGAAGCTGTCCCCTCACGAACTAATGATCACAAAGTTGTTGTCAAGTTTTTGCAGGAGAACATTTTCACTAGGTTTGGTACACCACGAGCAATAATAAGTGATGGAGGGAGCCACTTCAATAACTACCCATTTGCTTCTTTGATGAAGAAATATGGGATTACACATAGAGTGGGAACTCCATATCATCCTCAAACCAGTGGGCAGGTGGAGATTAGCAACAGAGAGATCAAGAGTATCTTGGAAAAGACAGTCAACACAAGGAGGAAGGATTGGTCGCTACACTTGAACGATGCCTTATGGGCCTACAGGACCGCTTTCAAGACACCTATTGGCATGTCACCATACCGTTTGGTGTTTGGAAAAGCCTGTCATTTGCCAGTTGAGTTGGAGCACAGAGCGTATTGGGCTATCAAAAAGTTCAACTTTGATATGAAACAGGCAGGTGACAAAAGGAGATTGCAACTAAATGAGCTTGAAGAATTGAGGCACGATGCATATGAAAATGCCAAGCTATACAAGGAAAGGACTAAGTTATACCATGATAAACAATTAGCAAGGAAGGAGTTTTATGAAGGACAAAAGGTATTGATCTACAACTCAAGATTAAGACTCTTTCCAGGCAAGCTCAAGTCAAGATGGTATGGACCATATATTGTCACAAAAGTCTTTCCACATGGTGCATTGGAAGTTCACAGCGAAGAACGAAAGCAAACATTCAAGGTGAACGGACACAGGGCGAAGCCATACATAGAGATGAGTCTAGAACCGCAAGAGGAAGATGTGAATCTTCAAACCATTCAATACATTGCGTGAACTCATCATGTCTAGCTGAAGACATGAAACACAGCGCTTATTGGGAGGCAACCCAACTTTTTAGGGGAGTATTTACACTTTCCTTTACTTTCTTTCGTTATTCATTTTTATTTTTCCGTCTCTCCTTACTAGATGGTAACACATGCCTATATCTTATGTTTTGTGCGAACATTGAGGACAATGTTCCATCTAAGTGTGGGGGTATTAGTTAGTTATATTTGGAATCTTTTGAATTTTTTTTAGGATAAACAATTTCTTATAAAGTAAGAGTAAGGATACTTATTTACTTTAGGATTGTTGAGTTTCATAATTCCCTACAAAATTGTGCGAGTCATGCGATTATACATAATAAACAAATGTGATGCTTTTTCTGATAATTATTCCCTTTAGATCTAGTCCTAAATCGAGTTTAAGTAAATAGAGTGATACAATATATGTATATATTTGAATAAAGTCAGTCTACTCCAATGTTTTGAGCGCTTAGTAACTAGGGGTATTCATCACCAATGTTTACCTTTACGTCAAACGGCAACTTGAAATATGAGTATGCAAAGCACTTTAATGTTTGTGACTTGTTGAGTAACCGGGTGGATACATCACAAATGTTTCGCATTCGCGTCAAAAGACAAGTGACAACTTTAAAGAAGAGACTATAAAAAAAAAAAAAAAAAAAAAAAAAAAAAAAAAAAAAACACCTCTAGTTTGCTACTGGATTTGTAGTAGAGAAAAGGGATAATCACAGACTGAGTAGTTGCATACTATAACTACATTAATCGCATGACAAATATGATTAAGTTTGGGGATTATGACTGAACAATTGCACTAGAGAAAGTGGGTATGTTCAATTTTACTTTATCTGAAATTGTTTGTAGTTTTATATTTTTCATTTTGATGTCCACATAATAAGAAATCTTGATGGTTGAGTTTATTCTGATTATTACTCCCTTGTTCATAAATTCACTTTTTGCTTGAGGACAAGCAAAAGCTAAGTGTGGGGGTATTTGATGAACACATTATTATTCACTTTTTAGAGCAATAATCTTAATATAATTAGACATTTAAAAGCTCTATATATGGTATTTAACTCTTATTTTCTCTTTTCCATAGGAAACAGCTTATAACAGCAAAACGAAGCAGTTTCAGGACTTCAAGGATAATACACAAAGAACTGCAGAGGATAAGTCGACTGGTTCCCCAACACAGGCGACTGGACAAGAGAAGCTGATTTTCCACAACTCTCGACACAGTCGACTTATTCCCAAGAGCAGTCGACTGGCCTGATCAAAGAGGAAATCTACAGAAGTCTCGACTCAGTCGACTGATCAGAGATAAGTCGACTGGTCTGCGGCGGAGTAAACAAATCAAACCTTCAAAGATACACCTGAATCTAATTTCAAATCTATTTGAATCAAGATTTTATGCAGCGAATCAAATCTAAAGACAGGGTATTTCCAAGAGGACGTGGTGAACAGATAAGGAAGGAAAGGAGAAAAGAGAAAGATATTAATCATCAAATCAAATAAAGAAGGATCTTCCTGAAAAAGTGGAAACCCTAATTCTCAGCCTGTACTCTATAAATATCAGAAGAGATCGACTTAGAGAGGGGATCATCAGATATATCTCTGGGAAGCGGCTCAATCACCAAGTTCCTGAACAAACATCGAGAGCATCACTCCATCAACATCGAAGAAGGAGAGAGAAGATCCAGCAACCAGAAGGCAGTCGACTGTGTGACAGCCAGTCGACCATATTGTCGGAATCCATTAGTTTATTTCTTCTTCTCTTTTTATTCTTTTATGTTGATCATGTATTCAAACTTGTTAAGCAATAAAGTTATTATTATGTGGAACTAATTTCATAGTTGGGTAGATCGAAACCGTAGTTATGTAGTGCTATTTTCTTCTGAACTCTTCTATGTTACTTATTGATTGAATCTAATTGAATTGGTATAGGTTTATGATAGTCAAACTAGTTCTCAAGACTGAGAGCAGTCGACTGAGGTGAGAGCCAGTCGACTGACGTACAGAACTTGGGAAGCTCAAGTTTGGATGTCATTTATCTGAATCTGTTATATGAGCATATTGAGACGACCGAATCTCGTGCTCATAATTTGTAACAAAGGAATCTTTAGGGGTTCTTGGTTCAATCAACTTAGAGGATCTAGATCTGATACCAATTTCTAGAACTTTAAGTGTTTGTTCGTTTCCACTGTTCTTATGTTTTCTCTAAGTATAATTTAGTAGATACCATGCTAGATACTTACGGAAAGAAACGAATTAGAGTAGATACCATGCCTAATTCTTAGCTTAGGGAAACAATACTTTAAGGAGTAGATACCATGCCCTTGAAGTGAACAAACATGAGTAATTAGAAGTAAATTCAGAAGGCAACTTAGCATTATTAACTATTGGTGGAGATCAACAGCCCAACTATTCAAGAGATATTTGTGATTCAACACCTCTCATCTTAGTTTTAATCTTTTAGTTCTTTTAGAATATTATAAAAACTCTTATTCATTTTTATTATTAGTTTTATTGATTAGTAAGTTGAAGTCTACAATCTCTGTGGGATCGACCCTTGCTATTACTACGATTCGATTCGTGCACTTGCGAGGTTTTATAATTTGTGTCTAGTTTTATCTATTTATTTAGGTAACTAGATTCCAACAACACCGTCTACCTAGGTGTAGGAACGCTTGTACATGACTCCCTCAATGAGCGTATATCGCTCGGCTCTAGTTCTGACTTTTCTAGCCTCTTTGGGGAGAGGACTCCTTTTTCGAGGAATTCGAGATGGCGCTTCATCCAATTTTCCTCGTGTGCCATGGGTGGTATCTCCATCAATTTGAGGCTTCCTTCCTCAATGCTAGGTCTTAAAAGAACTTCGATTAAAATAGTTCGATCAAGCCCTTGGAGAGAAGAGGAAGCCAATTTTGAAAGGGCATCTGCCTGTCCATTTTCTTCTAGGGGGATCCATAGGACTTCTGCTTCTTGGAAGGTGGCTAACAGCTCTTTGACCTTAGCCAGATATTTGGCCATGCAGTCATCTCTAGCCTTGTACTCCCTCGAGACTTGGTTCACCACTGGCTATAAGAGCTTCATACTCTGCCTCATTGTTTGACGCTCGAAAGTTGATGCAAAGCGAATACTGGAGAACAAAGTCAGGGCTAGTTAGAATGACCCCGGCTCCACTTCCCTCAGCACATGAGAACCCATCGACATAAATGCTCCAGAACGGGGGTTCCTTGCCTTCCTTGCGGGGGTCGGGGATAGGGCATTCCACTATGAAGTCTGCTAGGGCTTGAGCCTTGATAATGGTCCTTGGCTGATAGCTGATATCGTGTTGGCTCAGCTCTATGGTCCATTTCATGAGGCACCCCAAACTTTCAGGCTTGTGCAACTCCTGCTTGAGGGGTTGGTCGGTAAGAACGACCACTAAATGAGCTTGAAAATATGGGCAGAGCTTTCAAGCAACCATGACCAGTGCAAAGGCCATCTTAAGGCCATCTTTTAAACCTTGGAATAGCAGAGTTTGGCATCCTAGAGGACCTTAATCACGTAATAGATTGTCCTCTGAGCTTTGTCTTCTTCCCTCAATAGGAAGGCACTGAGGGTTTGTTCCGACGTGGCGAGGTAAAGGTAGAGAACTTCCCCAGACTTGGGCTTACTCATGAGTCAGGGGTTGACCAGATATGCTTGAGTTGGTCGAACGATTCCTGCTGTGATTGCCCCCACTCAAAACCTTTCGTTCCTCTTAGGGCCTTGAAAAATGGGATACACTTCTCCCTTGACTTGGAGAGAAAATGCTCTATGGCGGCGAGGCGCCTTGCGAGCCTTTGCACTTCCTTCACATTGGACAGGGGAGCCCTATCCAATATGGCCTAGATCTTCTCAGGGTTGGCTTCCATCCCCCTCTGGTTAACCATAAAACCTAGGAATTTGCCAGACGATAATCCGAAGGCACATTTAGATGGATTGAGCTTCATGTTGTGACTTCATAAGACGTCGAAGGCTTCCTGGAGATCGACCACATGGTCCTGTTTCCGAAGGCATTTTACCAACATTTCATCCACATAAACCTCCATGTTCCTCCCGATTTGTTCCTTAAAGACCTTTTTGATGAGGCGTTGATATGTTGCCCCGGCATTCTTTAGCCCGAAGGGCATGATGCGGTAATAATATAGGCCTTGGTCTATTGAGAAAGAATTTTTCGAAATATCATGGGGGAACATACTGATCTGATTATACCCGGAGAAGGCGTCCATAAAGCTCAAGAGTTCATGCCCAAAATTAGCGACAATTAGGGCATCGATACTAGGAAGCGGGAACGGGTCTTTTGGACAGGCCTTATTCAGATCGGTGAAGTCGATATGAGTCTTCCACTTCCTATTAGCCTTTTTCACCATCACGATGTTGGAAAGCCACTCGGGGTAATTGAACTCTTGGATGAACCGAGCTGCCAAGAGTTTATCTACTTCTTCGATGATGGCTTTCTAGCGGTCCGATGCAAATTTGCAACACTTCTGTTGGACAGGTTTAGCTTCGGGAGCTATGCTGAGATTGTGCATGATTAATTCCTCTGAAATACCGGGCATAGCGGCAACAGTCCATGCGAACAGGTCCTGGTTGCCCCCTGATGCATTGAACTTTGTCGGCTTTGACTGAGTGGGGGAGAACTTTGCTTACTTGGAAGGTTCTGGTCAGGTCTTCTTCATAAAAATTCACTTCTTCTAACTCATCGACCGGCTCTGAGACAGCTTGGCTGCTTCCTTGGGGGAGCTCAAGGGTTTCGATAGAGAAACCGGGGCCCCCACCGAAGTCATGTAACATTTTTGGGCAGTCTCCTAGCTCCCCCTGACCTCTTCCACTCCTACGAAGGTAGGGAAATTCATCTTCATACGGAAGGCGAAAGGTATAGCTTGAAGCACGACTAGGCCAGGTCAGCTAAGGATGGAATTATATGCGGATTTACATCAACAACCATAAAATCCATTGCCTCTGTTCGGGTGGTAAGGTTTTTCCAGCGGTTACATCGAGGCCTGAGAATCCGTGGAGAGTGTAGCCGGCGTGTTTAAGGCGGTCTCGGGATAACTTAAGGCCTTGGAAGGCCTCTAGGAAGACGATGTTGACAGAGCTTCCATTGTCTACTAGGATCTGACGCACTTCATGGTTGGCCATGAGGAGGCTGATTACGAGGGCATAACAGTGAGGCGTTCAGATGCCTTTTAAGTCTTTATATGAAAAGGTCACAGGGACACCGAAGCCTTTGGGCGGAGTATGGTTCTTTACTGAGTTTACTTCTCGGATAAAGGCTTTTCGGGAGGAGTTCGACTCTCCTCCCATTGGGCCTCCATGGATGAAGTGCAAGATTGCTTTGGGTTCGGAGTCAGAGGACTCAACAAGTCTTTCAGTTCTCTTATTGGCTCCTCGGGGAGGTGGAGGATCCACTCTGTCCTTCCTAACGAAGTTGGCCAGTTGCCCTCTCTGAATAATGGCTTCAATCTCATCCTTGAAGGCCCGACAATCGTCTCTGTCGTTGCCATGGTCCCTATGAAAGCGGCACCACTTTTCTATGTTCCTCTTTTTGCTAGGGGTATTCATCTTTGGGGGAGGTTGGAGCAACCCTTCTTTACCGACTTCCATAAGGATAGCCGAAACACTGGCATTGAGAGGGGTGAACTTCTCAAAACGGGGAGGAGGGTGGCACTGGCCACTGTTATCTTTCTAGAGCTTCTTAGTGCCTTCTTCATCTGCTCCCTTTCATTTGTTCCTGGTTAAGGATTCTTTCTCGTAATTAGGGTGGAAGGCTTCTTCCACCCGGATATACTTCTCATCCTCCACAGGAGCTCCGAGAAGTCCCGGGGTGGCTTCTTGGCGAGGGTTGCTTTCAGGTCGGCATGATTGATGTTGTGTCAGAATGCTACAGAGGCCACCGACTGATCAAGAGAGGCGATAGACCGAGCCTTGGTTGTGAAGTGCCGAACATAGTCCCTTAGGCTCTCTCCCTTCCTCTGACTGAGGGCCAATAGAGATGCGTTTGTCTTCTCTGTTCTGCGGATACTGACGAAGTGGGTGAGGAAGAGTTCCTCAAACTGGTCGAACAAGAAGATGGAGGAGGGGGACAGTCGGGAGTACCATTCTCTCGTAGGTCCCTTCAATGTGGCTGGGAAGGCCTTGCAAAGAAGCACATCTGAGGCTTGGTAATTCATCATAAGAGTTTTGAAACTCTCGATATGATTAGCTGGGTCTGACTCCCATTGTAGGACTCGAAGTGAGGTGGCTTGAAGGTCTCAGGGACCAGAGCTTTCATAATGGCCCTGGAGAAGGGAGGCCTGCTCGAGCAGAAATTCTGGGCCCGCTGTTCTACTTCCAGGTCAAGTCTTCTAAGGAGCCTCTCCATCTCTCGGAGACGGCGATGGACGAGTCATCTTCGAGGTCATGGCGGGTCGGGCCTTGGGATTCTCTTTCATGAGGGATGGCATGGTAAGGGCTATATGCATGTTGATCATGACTTAGGGTATGGCGAGGGCTAGGTGCACATTGATCGTGACTCAGGGTATGGCAAGGACTAGGTTCACGTTGATCGTGACACAGGGTAAGTCGAGGACTAGGTGCACATTGATCGTGACTTGTGGCAATACTGAGGGCTCACAGGATGTCCTCTTTGAAATTCTAGAGCTCTACCTGAGTGACTGCTGCCCCTCTAGCTCGGCGGTCTCTTGGTGTTGACTGACTTGTTGGGTTGAGGCTTCTCCGCTGACGACGTGGAGGGGACTCCCTGTAACACCCCGAGCCCGGCTCAGACAAATTCTAACAACTGTTCACCACAGGCTGCCTCTCAAAAGGTGTCGTGACTAGTTGGTGCCTCTTGATCATAGGCTTCCTTATATACATACACACAATCCTAACTCACCTTCCACGTGGGACTAAGTCACCACCACCTACCATGAACACCATGGCCCCATAGTAATTAATTCATTCTTTTATTGGCTCTATACACACACTACCAAATCTATAGGCCCATCTAACCATGAATTAATTACTAAGCCCACCATGAAGCCCACCATGAAGGTTCATCTCATATGGGATATTACATACACCCCACCCAACGAACTCGGTGTCCTCGGTGAGCTCGGGACCCGCAAGCTGATACAGGATTGCCTTTCTAATCGATGTGTAGTGGAGTACCCTAATTCTTCTAGCGTACTGCCCCTGGTCATACTACCAGTGTACTGACCTCAGCTCCCTCTCGGGCATAAATCTCACCCACTCTTACCCACAATCGTTGTCAAAAGTCGGCTCTAATACCATTTGTAACGCCCCGGACCCCCGCTATAAACAAATTCTAACAACTGCCCACCACAGGTTGCCTCTCAAAAGGTGTCATGACTAGTTGATGCCTCTTGATCATTGGCTTCCTAATCTATACACACACAATCCTAACTCGCCTTCCTTCCAAGACTAAGTCACCACCACCTACTAAGAACACCATCGCTCCATAGCAATTAATTCATTCTTTCGATAGGCTCTATACACACACTACCAAATCTATAGGCCCATCTAACCATGAATTAATTACTAAGCCCACCACAAAGGCCACTAAGAAGGTCCATCTCATACGGGGTATTACATTCCCTTCGCCTCCTTGGGGAGGTGGTTCTTCTAGATCTTGGCCTGCGAGAGGACCGGACTCTAAGGGCCCTTCGGTGTTCTGGTGGAGGGACTTCATCAAGGGCTCACCTCTCATTCAAGCAAGTGCGGAGGTCTACCCCATGTTGAATGACTTGGCAGAGATCTCCCAGTCCTGGAGGATTTTGAGAGGCCATGGAGTCGGTTGAAGGATTGTGGACTGAGATGTTGTCATGGTGAGAGTGTTGTCCCAGACGGCTTCGACGGGAGCCCCCCTGGACCTGGGAGGAGGCTATTAAGAAAGATGTTGTTCAGGCTGTGGTTGATTAGCTTGTTGGTCTGGTTGAGGATGAACATTTTGGAATGGGGGAGGAGGAGGAATTGCTCTCCGACTGGACACCGCTGCCTTCCCTTTTCCTTTCGGGGGCATATTTAGAAACTACTTTCACCAGCGATGTGTGGTTGGATCGCTTTTTCGGTTCCCACAGATGGCGCCAATCAGTTGCTGCTAATTTTGGTGTAGGAGCAAATAGATGATTTGTGAGTTCTTCAAGAAACAATAAAAGCGAACATGTTGACTTCTTGACGGCGTTTGACTGTTTCTCGCCTCTCCTGCTAACCTGCAAAAGTTCGAAATACCGGGATGGATCCCGACGACGAACCCTCCGACGCTCAAGTCAGTAATCAGGAAGATTATGAGAGAGCACTTTTCTGGAAAAAATATTGGTTGCCATCTTTATTGGGGGGGGGATATTTATAGTCGCCTTTTAAGACGGTTTAGAGATAATCATTTATCTGTATGTCGTGGTCTTTTAGGATAAGCCAGAGAGTTTAAATCGTTTCATGATACGAGTTTTGGTTTAAACTGCCTCTTAATGATAATCATGAATTTGTAATACCCCATTTTCGGACCTGTTTATAGGTGAAATTACCGTTTTACCCCTGAGAGTTTTAAGATCTGTGTCCAATTTTAACGGTCCCGATTTAGTTCTATTTTTACCCATATCAGAACCAATTTTGGAGAAATTTTTTTAAGTAGAAGGATCTAGGGGGATATTTATAGTCACCTTTTAAGACGGTTTAAAGATAATCATTTATCTGTATGTCGTGGTCTTTTAGGATAAGCCAGAGAGTTTAAATCGTTTCATGATACGAGTTTTGGTTTAAACTGCCTCTTAATGATAATCATGAATTTGTAATACCCCATTTCGGACCTGTTTATAGGTGAAATTACCGTTTTACCCCTGAGAGTTTTAAGATCTGTGTCCAATTTTAACGGTCCCGATTTAGTTCTATTTTTACCCATATCAGAACCAATTTTGGAGAAATTTTTTTAAGTACAAGGATCTAGAAGATAATAAAATGGGGAAGGTATAAAAACTATTTTGAGATAATAAGACCTTTACACTTATGATTTCTTTCTTGAAACTAGGTTCAATAGATAAGAATTTTCATGATGTCACAATTGAGATATTGACTACTGACTTTCGGAGTTGATCGAGTGACCAATATGGAATTAGCGAATAATGGGGACTAATATAGAATATGGAAAGCAAGTGTCAGTGTAGTTCGTTGGTAAGTCTCTTCGGCTGTGAGCAGGTGGTCGGGAGTTTAAAGGGAACTTGTACACAAAAAAACTCAAATTAATATATGTTCAGGATAAAGTGTAGGTGTGTGTCTACGCCCAGGACAAAAAAACTCAAATTAATATATGTTCAGGATAAAGTGTAGGTGTGTCTACGCCCAGGATAAAGTGTAGGTGTGTGTCTACGCCTTATCCTCTATCTATATATCTATATATATATATATATGTGTGTGTGTGTGTGTGTTGGGGGAGGGACATGTGCCCATAAAAACCTGCTATAAAATGTGGAAAATGTCAAGTTTTGCTGCAAATTAGACGACATAATTGAAAATGATATAGATCAAAAATAAAATAGAATGAAATATTACCTTGTGTGCGTAACAATTGTTATGTATTGGATTCTTTAAATATTTATTTGGATTCTCTGTCCATATCACATGACTTAATGGGAAAGGAAATTAAATTTTGCCTCTCATTACTCATTAGATCTTGGTGTTTCCTAAGCCCTTTAACTTTGACTGGTAATTTTAAATTTATTTATTTACCAGATTTTTCCGTGGCCACGTGCCTATGGCACGTCTTCGGAACGATACAACATATAAAAAGTCTTGTAAACCGTAAATCAATAATTACGTAGCTGAAGTTTGAAAAGTATGACAATGATTAGTTGTAAATAAAAGTCAATGTTTATAAATAAATGAGTTGTTTTGGGGGGGGAGGGGAATTTGAATTTGAGTTTTGGGGAAAAGCTTTTGAGGAGAAAATGTGTTTTGTGAGGTTAGATCTGGGCCTTTAATTTTGGGGAAATTGATGGAGAACCACTTGATAGCTTTCTTTGTGTTTTATTATATAGATTTTTGTAGTGACCGTGGCCTTATTTTATTAGAATAAGCAAAACACCTCTAGATCGGTTTTTGAATGATACTGCAATTCAGTGGTCGTCCAGTTCAAAGGAGAAGAAGGTTCTTTACTTTCACTTCTCAAGGATTCTCGACAATCATTGACTTAATATTTTAATATTCATCATCAAAATTTAGCCATTTTAGAAAAAATGGTGATGGAAGATCCTCAAAAAAGATAATTTATCTTGGTATCACATCGTTTCGCATATTTATCATCGACGTCATAAAGTCTGGAAATTACATTCCTCTCTCTCATCTCTAGCGTCTCCCTTTGGAAAGGGATTTGGAAATGTATCGAGTCATTCATATGTGGGCTCTTTAAGCTATGTGGTGGTGACTATTCCATCAAATTTTGGACCGACCTCTGGATCAACAACGTCAGTATCGCTTCTAACTTCCCTGATTTATTCCATCTCGCTACCAATCACTCTGCATTGGTTGTTGAGACTACATGCTCCATAATAACGTTCAAAATTGGTCCATCGCATTCCGTAGAGCGCTTCCTGCTACTCTTTTTCCTCAATTCTTCAGGTTGCTCTCTCTTCTTAGATCATACACCTGGCATCCTAAAGATGATATTATTTGGTGTTAGACATCTTCCAGTATTTACTCGGTTAAGTTCACTTATGATTTTCTCAATACTAGAGGGGTATCTTTCCCGTTTTCCAACATCGTGTGGAAATGCTTAGCACCTCTTAAGGTTCGCATTCTGGCGTGATTAACTATTCATAATAAACTTCTCAATGCCGAAAATCTTAACAAAAAAAATCTCGCTATTGATAAGAAATGTGTTTTCTGTCATATCTAGTCCGAAAATGCTAGACATTTATTCATCAACTGTCATATTATTCTTCGCTTATGGTCCATTTGCAAGCATGCCTAGCATGTTCATGGTACACGCGGATCCGTTACCTCTTGGTGGGGTAAATGGAGATCTCAATGCGTTAAGCGTTCTCTTCTTATATCTTTAGACGTGTCCATGATGGCTTTGATTTGGATTATATGGAAAGAAAGAAATAATCGTATTTTTGCTCATTCATGTAGATCCATTAATAGTTTGATCGAAGACCTTTTCTATGTTAATTTCTGGACTAGTACCCTACCCCATTCTAAAGTTGTGAAATTACATTTATCATAACTCCATGATGTTGTTACTTCTCATCTTCATGCCTCTCATCTCCCGCCTGTGTCTGCTCACTAGTTTACTTCATGTAATCTATTTACTTTTCATCATCTATTGTCATTTTATTTTTCTTTTATTTATTATTGTAGACTTGATTCTTGAGGACCATTGCGGTCTCCCTCCAGTTGTTGCTTCTTCTCTTCCCTTTTTGGCTTTGAGCTGGTTTTGGCTCTTTTGGAGGCTGTGAGCTGATTTTGAGTTCTTCCTTTGTCCAATGTTTCTGTTGTACTCCTCCTTCGGGAGGTTTTGTTTTAGTTTTTTTTCCATTTCTTATCTATTTTAGCCTTTATGGTTACCTTGTCTCTCACTTCTCCATTCCATGCAAAGTTGTACCTTCCTCTACTTCCCATTAGGGAAGCGTTCTATTATCTGTTACGACTGTTCATGCTTTTTGATATATGTGATCTCTTGTCTATTTGTTCTTGGCCTTTAGCTTTATGTGCTTATGTTCCTTACTTAAGGTTTTGGGAAAATTAGTTGCTTGGTGCTTCAGTGCTTCTGTGATTTTTGAACTATCGTTGCCTTCCCATATGGCATGACTATTCATGTGTACTTCTCTTTCGGTTGTGTTGGCCGATATTCTTCGTCGCCTTTGGGCAGTTCTGGCATCGGTTTGGACCTTCTTGCATGTTTAGCGGTGACTTTTATTACCTCGCTGATGAATTTAGGTTTTCCGTGTTTTGCGTTTGTAGTGGTGTGTGTTTCTTTGTTGTGTGCTACTGTTTTGATGCCGGGGCTACTATTATCGTCTCCATCCATGCTGTTGTTTTGACATTGTTCTCGGTCGGAGCTTATAGTGGCGTCTGTTGCTCCTTTCTAGTTCCTTCCGTGCGTTGCAGGATTAGGCAATTTTTTTATTTGCTTATGTATCTTCTGTTCTGCTTGTCTCTTTTTTCTTTCTAGTTGCTGTTGTAGTACAGTTTCACTTCTTGTAAATTGGCTGGCAGACTGTTATTGTTTTGTACATTATTATGTATCCCTACTGTTTATCTTTTTATTTATTCATATTGGATGGCTGGAGCCATTTGGCTCTATCCGTAATATCAAATATATATATATATGTATGTATGTATGTATGTATGTATATATATATATATATATATATATATATATATAGGGAAATGCTCAGTTGAAAACGCAAATGTCTGTGAAAACGTGGAAAACCACCTAGGCCGGCTGTTGGGAACAGCGGCCTAGGTTATAATGCATTATAACCTAGGCCGCTGTTCCCAACAGTGGCCTAGGTTCGTTTTCACGTTTTCCACGCTATTTGCATTTTCAACTGAGCATTTCCCATATATATATATATATATATATATATATATATATATATATTAAAACACAAAGAAAGCTATCAAGTGGCTCTCATTCATTTGGGTTGCCGCTGAAATCGGTGTGGGGGCAAACAGATATATTTGTGAATTCGAGGGAAGTTGAATAGTCAAACCTGACCGACTTCACCGAAGTTTGATCGAGATCCTCTCGCAGTTAACCTGGAAAAAGTGCGAGACACCGGGGTTGATCCCGGCGATGCACCCTCCGACGCTCTTGTTAGTAATCTGAATAATTAAGAAAGAGCTTTAATTGGCAAAAGATTCATTACCTAGGTAACAGTGGGGGATGGGGGGTATTTATAGCCACCTTAGGAACCAGTTTCAGGATAAGATTAAATCCCTACTTCCCGATGTAAATGGATAGAAGTGGTTAAGACTGCTGATTAAGGATAATCATAAATCTAAATCCTCCCCTATCTGTTTGGACTGGGTTTCTTACGGATTGGGACCCGTACCCACTAAGACAGATCCGTTTATGGGTTATTAGGCTTTGAAGAGAGGCCCAATTCCCATTTCAGACCCGTTTAAAGGTGAAATTGCCATTTTACCCCTGAACTTTAAGATTCGTGCCTAATTTGAACAGTTCCGATTTAACCCTATTTTTAGCCATATCACAAGCCCTCCACTCCCAAAAACTAAGTTTGGTCAACCTTTGAGGAGTAGTTTTACTGTTTTAATGGCTTGCGGGATTGTATCGGAGTTCAAATAAGGGGTTTAGGATCTTAAACAAGGCATTATGGTGTTTTTCTGAGTTGGTAGTGCACTGAAGATTGTTCTTGAGCTCTCCTGGATTTTTTGGGAATTTTTCTCGATTTTTTAATTATTTTTCGGATCATTTATTCAATTTTGCGGAGCGGTGATTAATTTTTCGAGGGCACTAATAAATCATTCTAAGCAATAATTATTTACCCAGGGGCTTAAAAATATTTCTTTGAATTTATAATTATTTTTAGAATTTTTAATTATTTTTTCTCAATTTTTAATCATTTCCCCCAATTTTTGAATAAACAAATCGAATTAAATAAATAAAAAATAGATTTTTTAATTCTATTTATGACGTGGCACGATCTGGGCTCTCCATCGGCTTTGGGCGCGACTTTTGAGAAGATCTAACGTCTGTGGTTGCTCAAAGGTGGATTTTCTCTTTATTCGGGGGTCGGTCGCAAGTGGCTTCGGCAATGTTGCCAACCTCCGCCAATCACCTCGAGGAGCTGACACATGTCAGGAAGAAGGTCGAAGTCGAGGAAGGTTTGGAGTCCTTTGCCAAGGTTCAGAGGTACCTCGGCGTGGCGACACGTGTCAAAAGTGGTTCGGCAAGGTTTGGGCGAAGTCCGAGTGAGCCATTTTCCCATGTTTGGGCGTCAGTACCAAGAACGTTTGGCAATGCGTGCCGAAGTTCAAAGTGAGAGTTTTTTCTCAAGTTTGAGCGTCGGTGCCAAGAACGCTCGGCAAGGCGTGCCGAAGTCCAAAGTGAGTTTTTTCTCACATTTGAGCGTCGGTGCCAAGAATGCTCGGCAAGGCGTGCCGAAGTTCAAAGTGAGAGTTTTTTCGCACGTTTGAGCGTCGGTGCCAAGAACGCTCGGCAAAGCATGCTGAAGTTCAAAGTGAGTGTTTTTTCTCACGTTTGAGCGTCGGTGCCAAGAACGCTCGGCAAGGCGTGCCGAAGTTCAAAGTGAGAGTTTTTTCTCATGTTTGAGCGTCGGTGACAAGAACAATCGGCAAGGAGTGCGGAAGTTCAAAGTGAGAATTTTTTCTTACGTTTAAGCGTCGGTGCCAAGAACGCTCGGCAAGGCGTGCCGAAGTTCAAAGTGAGAGTTTTTTCTCACGTTTGAGCGTCGGTGTCAAGAACGCTCGGCAAGGCATGCTGAAGTTCAAAGTGAGTTTTTTCTCACGTTTGAGTGTCAGTGCCAAGAATGCTCGGCAAGGCGTGCCGAAGTTCAAAGAGAGAGTTTTTTCTCACGTTTGAGCGTCGGTGCCAAGAAAGTTCGGCAAGGCGTGCCGAAGTTCAAAGTGAGAATTTTTTCTCACCTTTGATCGTCGGTGCCAAGAACGCTCGGCAAGGCATGCCGAAGTTCAAAGTGAGAATTTTTTCTCACGTTTAAGAGTCGGTGCCAAGAATGCTCGGCAAGACGTGCCGAAGTTCAAAGTGAGAGTTTTTTCTCACGTTTGACCGTCGGTTCCAAGAACGCTCGGCAAGGCGTGCCGAAGTTCAAAGTGAGAATTTTTTCTCACGTTTGAGCGTCGGTGCCAAGAACGCTCGGCAAGGCGTGCCGAAGTTCAAAGTGAGAGTTTTTTCTCACGTTTGAGCATTGGTGCCAAGAACGCTCGGCAAGGCGTGCCGAAGTTCAAAGTGAGAGTTTTTTCTCACATTTGAGAGTCGGTGCCAAGAACGCTCGGCAAGGTGTGCCGAAGTCCAAAGTGAGTTGCTGACAGCTTGGAGATGACAGCTGGCCTTTTGACTGTTGATCTTCTGACGATTTTGACCGTTAGTCATTAATGAAACGGTACAACTTTTTGTCATTTTGTGTAAATGGGCCTGACTGTTGGGTTTTTGAAGCCCAATATCCTCGTTTTGTGTGCCAGCCTCTATAAGACTCACCCCCCCTCACATTTTTTCACTTCTCCACATTTTCACTCAGGCGTAATTTTCACGAGCGAGAGCTTCCGGCGATCGTCGACCGTTTTCCGATTAATTTTTTGACCGCGTGTCACTTCAAGCTAAATTATACTTAGTTTATTTTAAGTCAAAAATGTCTTCTCTTTCCCCTACTTCGGAGCCCTCCCCCTCTGCTGGCAAAGTGCCCTCGTGGCAACAGGGGCAAGAGAGTCGATGGTTTGGATACCATAGTGGAGGATCCGAAGTGAATGGGGGAGTTCGGGAGGCTGCCAGGTGTCTTGACGGGGCTCCATAAGGTTCGGGAGCTTCTGGAGAAGCATGCCGAGTGTATTATATACGGGAGGGGGCGGAGCTTCGAGGAGAACGCTGCGAGGGAGACTTTGGAAGCAGACGACTCCGTCTCGATCCTTAACCAGGCAGACCTGGTGGCGATCCGGGAGTGCTTTCAGATCCCGGAGGAGTTCGAGCTGATGCTGTTGGGTCCCAGGGTGAGGGCCAACTCGCCAATGCCAGTAAACATGTGTTTCTGGCCGATCAATGCCTTCATCGCCGGAGCGCGTCTGCCACTCCACCCCTTCTCCGTCCAAGTGCTGAGGTGGTTCGGAGTCAGCCCGATCCAGCTTATGCTGAATGCATGGAGGGTTATCAATGGGTTCGCGCTCCACTGTCAGGCAGCTGAGATCGAGTCGGACTTAAGGGTGCTTCGGACACTGTATCAGCTTCATCAGCAGCACAAGTCCAAGTTTA
Source organism: Hemerocallis citrina (assembly GCA_017893485.1). NCBI lineage: Eukaryota > Viridiplantae > Streptophyta > Magnoliopsida > Asparagales > Asphodelaceae > Hemerocallis > Hemerocallis citrina. The sequence goes on from CM030358.1 coordinate 390,308,106, forward strand.
GATACTACTTGGCTCCAAGGCACGGTGCTCGGCTCGTCATCTGCCCCTGACCCGATAAAGCACTGGCGAGACAAGTACTACATCGTTCGGAGCCGCGAACCGGTGCTCTTTAGGGAAGGGGTGACAAAGAGGGTAAGGGAGCTACCGGTGCTCTACCCCAATGAAGAAGAGATGGTTCAAATTCTCCTCGACCGGCCGAAGTTCAATTGGAGAGATCTGATGGAGGAGGTGCTCTTTAGGGGAGGGCTCTGCCGCATAGATCCTATTATGCAGTTTTATTCGTTTGTTTTTTTCTTTTCCAATTCGATTATAACTTGTGTTTTAACCAAACTTTTCTCTTGTTGCGGAGACTATGGATTACGATGCGATTTCGGTGCAGAGAGCGGCCCTCGGTTGCAAGGCACCTCGGAAGCGAAAGAGGGTCGCCACGAAGGTGACCTCGCCGAAGCCAAAGACTGTTGACATTGCCGTTCAGGAGGCAGAGGCTTCGGCAACGGTGACCCCAAGGAAGGCGACAGTAGCGACCTCGGCATCGGCCGAGGCTGGCGAGTTTCCGATGGCGGCTGCTCTCGAGATGGAGGTGGCCCCGTTGACGGCGGAGGCCGAAGTGTTCCTGACAGAGGAACACAAGAAGATTTTTGTTCCGGACTGGCAAGTTCGGAAGTTGGACGACTTCCTCGGCAATTCGGCATCAAGCATGCAAGCGGTGAAGCACTTGGCGATGCCGAAGGACTGAGTTGCCATAGATGCCGGAGGCATGGGAGACGACGCCCTCGAGATCGCTCTTTCGGCGGTGTCGGTGAGTATTTTGATTTTGCACTTTTAGACAACTTACATATTTATTTTTCTAACTTTTTCAACTTTGTGTTTTGGCTACAGATAACCGTTCACTTTGGTCATTTCATGGAGAAGATCACTGAGCTCGAGAAGGACCTGAAGAAGGAGGTCGACTGAGCTCGAGCCGAAAAAGCTCAGATTGCCAACGAGCTCAACAAGTTGAAGGTCGAGGCGGACGGGAAGACGACGAAGTTGGAGTACCTCGAAGACCTCGTCAAGAAGCTCGAGGGCAATCTGCTTTGGCAGAAGGAGGAAGCGGCAAAGCAGCAGGCCGAGGCCGTGGAAGCTACTAAGGTTGCGGTGGCGAAAGATGCTGAAGCTGCGACTATGGAGAAGGCCCAAGGCTTCCTCGCGGCCAACATGGCCAAGGCTTACGCTCGCACCATCAAGCAAGTTAGTGAGTGCTTCCCCGAGGTCGACTGCTCTGGGTGGCGTCTCTTCCCCGACCATGTCGACGGTTTCGACGACGAGTCCAAGGGGGAAGTTGGGGATGAAGAAGCAGATGCCGAGGTGACCCCGCTAGCGATGGTTGCGCCTTCGGGGGAGTCCGACCCCATCCCTTCCCGATGCCCTGGGAAAGAGGTTGCCCCCTGACTTCAGCTTCTTTTTTTTTCTTTTACTTTTGTGTTTTTCGATGTATCGCCTAATTGCGGACTGGCCACCGTACTTTTGGAATGAATGAAATCTATTCTTTTGAATTCGACTAAGTGTTTGTAAATCTTTGTAAATGAGTTTACAAAAATTTTCTTGAAATTTGGCTAAGTGTTCACGTCGCCCTGCCTAAAGCTTCGGCTACGTGTTCACAAAATTTTTTTGAAATTTTGCTGTGTTCACGTCGCCTTGTTCAGGAGTTTTGGCTATGTGTTTACCAAATTCTTGAAATTTTTGCTAAGTGTTCTCGTCATCTGCCTTGGAATTTTCAGCTCGTCGAGGTGACACAGCTTGTCGAAACACCTTATGTAGGGAGATACGTCCCGAGGCTGGCTTAAGGGCGATGAAGTTATGCCTCGCTAGGTGCCGAGAGCGCCTTTACGAAGTTGAGTTGGGGCTTCGCAGAGCCCAACTTGAGCGGAAACATCTGCAACTAATTGTAAGTCGTCGAGATATCGAGATTCAAAGGCTAGAAGAGAGGCTTAGGGAGACGACCCCCGAAGGTGATGATGATGGTTCGTCAATAGCCTTTAATCTCGGCCTGAGGCTTAGGCGTCTCTGCCATTCCTTGACGAAGATGACAACGGAGAGAGATGAATTGGTAGCTGAGATTTACGACTTCACGATAGCAAGAGACGAGCTTTTGGCAGGGAGGGAAGAACTAAAGGCATGGATGGGCAAGTTGACGGCAAAGCGAGATGAATTTTTAGCAACAATGAGCAAGGTGATGGCGGAGGTTGACGAGCTGAAGAGGGTTACGATCGACAAGAGCATCGAGGTTACTCATCTCCGTCGAATTATTGTCGACAGTCCTGGTGCTGCAGGTTCCGCTCGGCTTCCTCGCTTAAAGATAGCTGTGAAGGACGACTCTCTGAAGGAACGAATCGTCGAACTTGAGGCGGAGGTTGCTCGCCTCAAACCCCAACCTGAACGGGTCAATGTCAGAAGCACGTCATGTACTCGTGAGAGCGATAGAGGAATTTCCTTTTACGAGCTTGCGACTCGCTCGCCCGTTGCTCGGCGAAGCCCCGGTGAGGCACAAAGTGGGGTGGCTGCTTCGTCGAGTGGAGCGTCCGTTGGGGCCACCGTCAGAGGCAGTGCTGAAGATGCATCTCAGTTTGCCGGTCTAGGGACGAGCTCCGAGGTTAGGCATCGGCCATACAGCGTTCGCCGTCCCTGGGTGTCTTTAAACCAGAACATCCCTGTCCCGATGAGGCGTTGAAAGAGTTGTCTGTGTTTTTGTTCTTTTTGTTCTCCAGGTTTTGTCCAAGTCTTGTATCTTGTCATAAGTACGAGAAGTTTGTCTTGTAAATGGATTTGTCCCTCGATCTTTAATGCAATGATATTTGTTTTGTGAACTTACACGTATTGTTGGCACTTGTTATTTGTTTGGCACATACTTGGAGCGGGGTCGAACCCTGTGTTGGGCCCCAGGCTTTTGGTTTTGATAGTGTTAATGGTTGTGTGATTGGTTCCAAATGGCGAACCGCTTCTAACTTGCTTAAGAGCAAGTTTGGGAAGCGGAGTCGAGCCAAGTTTTGGACTCCGAACACGTCATTTGAGTAAGTTTCAACAGTTGTGGGAGCAATTCCGAATGGCGAAGTACTTCTAACTCGTTTAAGAGCAAGTTTGCGAAGCAGAATCGAGCCAAGTTTTGGACTCTGAACTCGTCGTTTGAGTAAGTTTCAATTGTTGTGGGAGCAGTTCCGAATGGTGAACAACTTCTAACTCACTTTAGAGCAAGTTTGCGAGGCGGAATCGAGCCAAGTTTTGGACTCCGAACTTGTCGTTTGAGTGAGTTTCAACGGTTGTGGGAGCAGTTCCGAATGGCGAACCACTTCTAACTCGCTTAAGAGCAAGTTTTCGAAGCGGAATCGAGCCAAGTTTTGGACTCCGAACTCGTCGTTTGAGTGAGTTTCAACGGTTGTGGGAGCAGTTCCGAATGGCGAACCACTTCTAACTCGCTTAAGAGCAAGTTTTCGAAGCGGAATCGAGCCAAGTTTTGGACTCCGAACTTGTCGTTTGAGTGAGTTTCAACGGTTGTGGGAGCAGTTTTGGACTCTGAACTTGTCGTTTGAGTGAGTTTCAACGATTATGGGAGCAGTTCCGAATGGAGAACCACTTCTAGCACGCTTAAGAGCAAGTTTGCGAAGCGGAATCGAACAAAGTTTTGAACTCCGAACTCGTCGCTTTTTAAAAACACAATTAGGGTTATAAACAGAGAGATAAAACGATCACAAAAGAATTATTATGCAAAAGAAGTTCTTTATTAATAATTGCTTAATCGGCCGCTTCTAAGTTGCAGGCCGTTATTACAATGGGAGAATAAAGAAATAAATACAAATAAAAAGAAGGTAGGAGTGGCCAAATATTTGATGGTACTCAGAGAGGCGTTCAAACACCTTCTTGGTACTTCAGTAAATGGTCGGCGTTCCATGTTCTTGGTATCTCCTTGCCTTCGAGGTCTTCAAGACGATAGCTCCTGGCCGAACTACCTTGGAGACCGTGTATAGTCCTTCTCAATTCGGGGCTAGCTTGCTCTTTTTGCTAGGGAACGAGATGGCTAGCTTCCTGAGGACTAAGTCCCCCTCCTTAAGATCTGTGGGACGGACCCTTCTGTTATAGGACTGTTCGATTCTTCTTCAATAATTCTTTTGCCGAATATGTTACCAAGACTCGAGGTACACCGAACCTGCAGATCACATTCTTCCAGAAGAACTGTTGCACTTTGTTCTCAGTAATAGTTGCTAGCGGTTCGGCCTCGATCCATTTGGAGAAATAGTCGATTGCTACGACTAGGAACTTAAGCTGGCCCAGAGCTGGTAGGAACGGACCTAGCAGGTCCATCCCCCACATTGCGAAGGGAATTGGACTCGAGAGAGATGTGAGTGGGGCTTGCGGTAGGCGGTAGATAGTGGAGAATTGCTGACAGGGGATGCATTGACGGACATGTTGCTCGGCATCCTGAAGTAAGGTAGGCCAGAAATACCCGTAGTTCAAGACTTTTCTGGCGAGGGACCTTGATCCCGAATGGGCTCCGCCTATACCTTCGTGGAGTTCTTTCAAGGCATACGAGGCTTCTTCTGGAGAAAGACATCTCAAGTATGGTCTGCCATCTACTTAGGGTATAGGAGCGTTTGTACAAGGACTCCCTCAACGAGGGTGTACCGCTCTGCTCTCGTTCAGATTCAGCGAGCTTCTTTAGGATCTTAGGGGAGGCTCCCGTCTCTGAGGAACTCAATTAACGGCCTCATCCAGTTGTCTTCGAGTTGGACAGGTAGTGAATCCATTGAGTCGGGGGCTTCTTCTTCGATGCTAGGCCTTAGTAGGATTTTGATTAGGACGGTCTGCTCGAGACCTTGGAGAGAGGAGGAGGCTAGTTTTGAGAGGGCATCTGCTTGGGTGTTCTCCTCTCTAGGGATCCGCTGGAGTTGTGCCTCTTCGAACGAAGCCAGGAGACTTTTGACCTTGGCTAGGTACCTGGCCATCCGGTCGTCTCGTGCCTCATATTCTCCTAAGACCTGATTCACCACGAGCTGAGAGTCACTGAATATTCGGACACGTTGCGCTCCTGTCGTGCGAGCCATGCCCAAGCCTGCTATTAGGGCTTCGTACTCAGCTTCGTTGTTGGAAGCTTTGAAATTGATGCGGAGGGAGTATTGGAGAACGATGTCAGCTGAGCCTGCTAGAATAACCCCAGCTCCGCTCCTTTCGGTGCAAGAAGAGCCATCTACGTACACCGTCCAGATGGGTGGCCTATTTGCCGCTTGACTTACTTCTGGGATCTTGCTTTCCACTATAAACTCGGCTAGAGCTTGTGCTTTGATAACAATCCGAGGCTGATAAGATATGTCGTGTTGACTTAGCTCGATTGACCACTTCATTAGATGCCCGGAGTTCTCGGGCTTATGCAGGACCTGCTTGAGCGGCTGGTTGGTAAGGACGACCACCGAATGGAATTGAAAATAGGGGCGAAGCTTCCTGGCTGCCATAACCAAGGCATAGGCTATCTTTTCCAACCTCGGATAGCGGAGCTCGGCATCTCTAAGGACCTTGCTCACATAATAGATAGGCTTCTGAGCCTTGTCTTCTTCCCTCACTAGGACAGAGCTGAGGGTTTGCTCGGAGGCAGCGAGGTAGAGGTAAAGGGTTTCCCCGGGTGTCGGCTTGCTGAGGAGTGGGGGTTGACCAAGTAGGTTTTGAGTTGGTCGAACGACTCTTGCTGCTGCTGGCCCCACTCGAAGCTCTTAGCCCCCCTGAGGGCTTTGAAGAAGGGGAGACACTTTTCCCCGGACTTGGAGAGGAAGTGCCCTATCGCCGCAAGGCGCCCTGTAAGCCTTTGCACTTCTTTCACATTTGTAGGAGGATCCATATTGAGTATGGCCTTTATCTTCTCAGGGTTGGCTTCAATCCCCCTCTGACTAACCATAAAGCCCAGAATTTTCCCGATGAGACCCCGAATGCATATTTATTCGGGTTTAGCTCATGTTATGCTTCCTTAAGACGTCGAAGTCTTCTTGGAGGTCGGTGACATGGTCGGACCCATGGATGCTTTTTACTAGCATATCATCGACGTAAACCTCCTTGTTCCCCCGATCTGATTGTTGAAGACCTTATTGACGAGGCGTTGGTAGGTGGCGCCTGCATTTTTTAGTCCGAAGGGCATCACCCTATAGTAGTAGAGGCCTTGATCTGTGATGAAGGACGTCTTTGGGATATCTGGGGGGAACATTCGGGTTTGGTTGTATCCGGAGAATGCGTCCATGAAGCTCAACAGCTCATGGCTCGAAGTGGCGTCGATCAATGTGTCGATACTAGGAAGTGGGAAAGGATCCTTGGGGCATGCTTTGTTCAAATCTGTGAAGTCGATGCAAATCCTCCAACTTCTATTAGCTTTTTTGACCATTACGATATTGGAGAGCCACTCCGGATAGTTGACTTCTTGTATGAACCGGGCTTTTAGGAGCTTCTCCACCTCTTCCTTTATGGCCTGTTGGCGTTCAGGGGCAAACTTTCCCCTCTTCTGTTGAACCGGTTCGGACCCCGGAGCGACACTTAGATGGTGGACGAGGAGCTTTTCGGAAATCCCCGGCATGTCGGCAGCTGTCCTTGCGAAGAGGTCGCGGTTCTTCTTTATGCACTGGACTATGTCGGAACAGAGGGCAGAGGGAAGGGTTTTGCTGATGAAGAATTTGGGGGTCGGATCTTGCTCCGAGAAGAGCACTTCCTCCAACCGGTTCTGACATACGCTGGGTGTTTCCCTGGGGAATTTGAAGGGTCTCAAGGGAAAGGACGGGTCCTCCGGTCGAGGTCATATAGCATTTGCGGGCCATCTCCTGACTTCCCCTTACTTCCCTAATGCTTGCCTTTGTGGGGAACTTCATTTTTAGACGATAAGCTGATGGGACGGCTTCTAAAGCAGCTAGTCCAGGTCGACCTAGGATCACATTGTAGGCGGCTGGGACGTCAACAACCATGATGTCCATTAGCTCCGTTCAGGTAGTAGGAGTTTTTCCAGTGGTTACGTTGAGGTTTATAACACCTTCGATCGTCACTGGCACTCCCGTGAACCCATAGAGGGTATAGCCGGCGGGCTTGAGCCTGTTCCGCAATAATTTGAGCCCTCGGAAGGCCTCTAGGAAGAGGATGTTGACAGAACTGCCATTATCCACTAGAATCCTTTCCACTTTGAAGTTAGCCATGTGGAGGGTAATCACCAGTGCATCACAATGAGGGATTCGGACACCCTCTAGATCTTCATTCGAGAAAGTTACTGGGACTCTAAGACCTTGGGAGGGGGTAGGCTGTGCACCGAATTGACTTCCCTAATGAAAGCCTTTCGAGATGAGTTAGAGGTTCCCCCCATAGGACCTCCATCGATGAGGTGCAAGATGCGCTCTTCTCCAAATTCGGGAGTCTCAACACGCCTCTCGGGCCGCTTGTTAGCCCCCTGGGGGGTGGAGGAGGATCGACCCGATACTTTCTTATAAACTTGGCTAGCTGCCCTCTCTGAATGAGGGCTTCGATCTCATTCTTTAGAGCCCGACAGTCATTGGTGTCGTGGCCGTGGTCTCGATGATAGCGGCACCACTTCTCCTTATCCCTCTTCTTCCTAGGAGTATTCATCTTTGGGGTAGGAGGTATGATCCCTTCTTTCTCTACCTCCATTAGAATGGTTGAAACATTGGCGTTGAGAGGGGTAAACTTTATAAATCTGGGAGGTGGACGATGCTGACCCCCATTGTCCTTCTGGAGCTTTTTAGCTCCCTCGTCTTCAGCGGCCTTCATCTTATTTCCAGAAGAGGATCCCTCGAATGTGGGGCGATGTTCAGCTTCCTCCATCTGGATGTACTTCTCACTTCTGAGAAGAAGATCGAAGAAGTCTCGCGGGAGCTTTTGGGCTAGGGAGGACCGGAGGTTCGAGTTGAGGACATTGGACTGGAAGGCGGCTGCAGCGACCAATTGATCGAGGGAGGCGATGGACCTTGCTTCCATGGTAAACCTCTTGACATAGTCTCTCAGTTTCTCGCCCTTCTTCTGATTAAGGAAGAGTAGTGAAATACTTATTTTTTTCGGAGCGGTAGCTGCTCACAAAATGGGTTATGAAGAGGGTATCAAACCGTTCAAAAGAGAAGATAGAGGATGGGACGAGGCGGGAGTACCATTCCCGAGCCGGGCATTTGAGAGTGGCCGGAAAGGTTTTGCATAGAAGGGCATCAGAGGCTTGATGGATCATCATGAGAGTTTTGAAACTCTCGATGTGATCCATGGGGTCTGATTCCCCAGTGTATGTCTCGAATTGCGGGGGCTTGAAATTTGCTGGAACGGTGGCCTCCATGATGGTTCGGGAGAACGGAGGTCTGCTTGGACGGAGGGTCCTCCCTCTTAGCTCCTCGTCCCTATCGAGTTGATCGAGGTGCCTCTCCATTTCGTAGAGATGGCGGTAAATAGCATCGTCCCTTCGACGGTATCCTGGTGAGCCTCTGGACTCATCTTCGTACGAAGGGGAGCGTGGGCTAAGGCGATGGTAGCTCAGAGACTGGTGAAGACTAGGGATGTGATGGAGGTGGCTCGGAGCTTGAGGAGGGCTTAGGGACCGATGGGGAGGGCTTTGAACTACCTCGGGAGTGGGGATCCTCGGGATATTATTGTTGTTTGGTGGGACGTTGAGGGCCCGCAAGACTGTTGCCTGGAACTCTTGGAATTCTGCTCGGGTAATGGGTCCGCTCTGATCCCTTGCAGCCTGCCAACCAGCGGGGGAACGGTTCCTCCTTCGACGGTACTGGGAGGACTCCCTCCGCCTCCTATGAAGAGGGGACCTCCTACGGTCACGGCGGTGAGGAGATCGCGCATTTGGACGTTCTGAGCGGGAGGCTCCCTCTCGGGCCCGTCTCTCATCCAAACGGTGGCGAAGGTCTTCCTCTTTCTGCCAGTTGATTATGATGTTGCGGAGATCTTCCAAAGGCCGAGGGTTATGGGATGCCATGGAGTCGGTGGAAGGATTGTGTACCGAGATATGATCGCGGTGAAGAGGTTGCTTCTGAGGATTAGGACGAGAGGTCCTTATACCAACATTTTGGGGCCCAAGTGGAGCCTACTGGGGTTGAAGATTTCGAAGAGGAGGCTACCCCTGCTGCAGCAGCGGATTAGGTTGAGGAGGGAGTTGTTCCTGTTGCTGGACGGGTTGGAGGGGAGCCCCCGATTGTTGTTGAGGAGTGGGTTCACAATTGGACTCTTTGGATCTTATTTTCCTTGGTGGCATGGCTGGAGACGGTAGTGACCGGTGGAAGATGCTGGACTACTATTCGTATTCCCACAGACGGCTCCAATCTGTTGCCGTTGAAATCGGCGTGGAGGCAAACAGATAGATTTGTGGATTCGAGGGAAGTTGAATAGTCAAACCTGAGCGACTTCACCGGAGTTTGACCGAGATCCTCTAGCCGTCAACTTGCAAAAAGTGCGAGACACCGGGATTGATCCCAGCGACCCACCCTCCGACGCTCTTGTCAGTAATCTGAATGATTAAGAAAGAGCTTTAATTAGCAAAAGATTCATTACCTGGTAACAGTGGGGGATAGGGGGTATTTATAGTCGCCTTAGGAATCAGCTTCAGGATAAGATTAAATCCCTACTTCCCGATGTAAATGGATAGAAGTGGTTAAGACTGCTGATTAAGGATAATCATAAATCTAAATCCTCTCCTATCCGGTTGGACTGGGTTTCTTACGGGTTAGGACCCGTACCCATTAAGACAGATCCATTTATGGGTTATTGGGCTTTGAAGAAAGGCCCAGTTCCTATTTCAGACCTGTTTATAGGTGAAATACCATTTTACTCCTGAACTTTAAGATTCGTGTCTGATTTGAACAGTTCCGATTTAACCCTATTTTTAGCCATATCAATTTGGAAGAAAATCTGTGGTCTAGATTTTTGCTCCCAAAAGATATTTTCCCCACCAAATGTTTTCCCCCAAAAACAAAACAACTCATTCATTTATTACTCTCTCTCTTTCTCTCTCTCTCTCTCTCTCTCTCTCTTCCTCCTCTTTTCTCCTTTTTCATAATTTTTTCTTTCTTTCTTCTCTTTTTTTTACCCAGGTATGTCAACAAAAAAAAAGTGAATGATTTTTTTTGTTATGCAATTTCGGATTACGCTTTTTTTTCAGTTTTTTTAATTATGTTTTTTTCCCCGGATTATGCTTTCATAACTCAATAACATTAACTTTCATTTAATTGCTTTTGAATTACCATATTTGATCTGATTGTAGAATACTTCACAGAGTAATTATTTTTGATTAGAATGCTTCACTGAGTTAATTTTGATTAGAATGCTTTTTTTTCATTATGCAATTTCGGACTATGCTTTTTTTGAATATTTGGGCATTTGCTGCTTTGAAAGATCGTTGCAAATTCTTTAATTGACTCGCTTGATCGTGTTTTCATGGACAAATCCATGCTTAATCCCTGTATTTCGAGTTTTTGTAGCTGCAAAATTGTATCTTGATCTGCTTTCCTGCAATTTTACTTATGTTATACTCCAAATCAAAAAAGTAATCTCTTATGCTCAAGTCACACATAGCAAGGAATTTCGGATTCACTACTGTTGTAGATTTACAATATTATTTTTGAATCCCGAGCTGCTAACAAATAATCCTATAATATACAAACCAATAAAAATCAAGGTCACTTCATAATCATACTTCAAAATACATAAATACATCACTGTCTACTAGCAAATAAACATCTATATAAATCAATCCTTACTATTTACATGTTTTTTCATATGCTGTATCGTTCCGAATACGTGCCGTAGGCACGTGCCCACGGGCATACCTAGTATATTTATATATTAAAGACTGAGTGATAGAATACACACTTAGAAGTTTCTATATAGCTGGACAGTACGTGACTGCACAACGTAAGGAGAACAAGCGAAACTGTGCAATGGACATCATTCATTCGACTCCCTCTCCCGTTTTGTGACATGCTAATCAATGATGCAAGGAAGTTCGCCCCGAACCAGATAAGATAACTTTAGTGCTTTTTTTTTTCTTTTTTCTTTTTTTTTTAATTTTTTTTTTAATTTTATTTTTTTTGCTTTAAGCCTATTTTGTACTTGGCGGAAAAAAGAAGAAAAAAAAACTCCTCTCCTACAAATGGATAAAACATCCATAATAGTGTTAGGAAAGGAAAATACATCTCATGTGCCAAATAAATAAAAATTCATACAAGTCTTAACTAACTATGAACAGCCACATTAGAGCTTATTTTCTCATGGATTAGCCTCATATTAAGAATATATTTGACAACAATTCTGCAGTTGGAGATAACATGACCAATTTTTGATGGAGGATCTTGTATATTATCACTGATTCATTTGGTTGACTCCTACCGAATGGCGAGACACAATGAGGGGATCTTGCGGATGGGATGGATACGAGGTTTTGGGAGGATATATAAGTGGTGTTAGGAATTACATTTGTGGCATCTCACAAGGCAGTATATGATTGAAAAGATGTACGAAGGACATGTGTGCAAGACTACTGGTGCAGAAATGGGGCGACTGAAGTTGAAAGAGGGTGTGCCTGTGTCAGGGATCATCGGAGCATCGCCAGAGTGTCGCAGCATCACCAGCATCGTCGCACAGTTGGGTGGAAGAGAGTACAAGAATGGGTTCTGAATGTAAGGAGGTCTGTAGCTGTAGTGAAGAGAGTATCAGAGTATCAGTAGTTTACGTGCAATACGCACGTTATTGTGATTGAATGAAAAAGAAGGCGGGAAGGCAGTAGTGTGCGTAGCGTATGTAAATCTCAAAGTTGTCTTGTAGCGTAACTACCTTCCTTCGCCTACTTATAGGCTGTAATCGATTCTAGAAGGGATAATAAGAAAAATATCTCAATTCTCTCCCTCCAATTTTCTCATCTTCTTCCTCCCAATCCCTTCTTCTTTTCCAAAACTCAGCCATGGCTAGATCCAGATCTAGTCGAAGTCAGAATCCTGACAATCTGGTATCAGAGCCAGATCTGACCGATGGTGATGGACGTGATGAGGGAAACCTAGCTTTGGAAGGAGACATAGCAGATCTCCAGAGCCAAATGGTGGAAGTGCAGCTGAAGACGGGGTACCTCACTAAACGGGTGGAATCAATCGCGACAGGAATCAATGAGCACTTCATAACTATGGAATCGAAGATGAACACACGATTGGATGCGATGGTGGTTATGTTGCAACAGCTCTCAAATCGCTCAACCAATCCACCTATCCTTCCAAATCCGACACACATCGGTCCCCAGCGGGAGGTAACATCTCTGAACCCATCTATGATGAATGCTTCCGGAATGAACGACCATGGAGGGTTATTTAGAACTCCATTTAAGGTGGAGTTCCCAATCTTTCAAGAAGGGGATTCCACAAAATGGATCTGTGGGGTAGAACAATTCCTCGAATTCTACGGAATTCCTTATGAGCAAAAACTGAGGTATGCATCGCTGAACTTGCGTGGAAGAACAGCTCAATGGTTCCATCGACACATTAAACCAAAATTAATTGCATCACCTGGTCCCGATTCTTAGAAGAAATCCTTACGAGGTTTGGGCCTACGGAATTTCATGATTATAGTGGAATCTTATCCAAACTTGAACAAAAGGGAGATTTAGAAGCTTATATACTTGAGTTTGATCGCATTTCTAATTTTGTGGAGGATTGGACTGAGGGCCATTATCTCAGTACATTTATCAGCGGATTAAGGGACGAAATAAGGTGGGACGTGAAGTTGCAAAGGCCCAAAAATGTTAATGAAGCCATAGGATTGGCAAGGGGATATGAAGAGAAGATCTCATGCCTTAAGAAGAATCATAGAATACAATTTACCCCAAGAAACAATACTTCAACTATTACTCCTACAACACATTCCAACCAGAGAAGTTTTCACACTCCTGCAGCATCAAGTCCGTCAACACCCAGTACCACTGTCACCTCTACTACAAATGTCTTCCCTCGGAGATTGAGTATTCCAGAAATGAAAGAAAGGAGAGCGAAAGGATTGTGTTTCAATTGCGACGAGAAGTATACTCAAGGGCATCACTGTAAAGCACAGAAGTTTTATTATCTTGAAGGTTGTGATGATGATGAAGGAGAAGAGGAAGCTGAATTCGATGCTATTCATACAGGGGAACCATTCCCAGGATCACTCTCAACAAACCAACTCTCCACTCCTGCTACTACACCACCGGTACAAGCTCCTTATGTCTTCCAAACTCCTATTCACACACATGTACAACCTGAGATCTCACTCCATGCGCTGGTGAGCAACCAGGCTTATCCCCACACTATGAGAGTGAAGGGAAGAATAGACAACAAAGAAGTACACATTTTGATAGACATAGGGTCCACCCATAACTATTTGGATTCTCAGATAGCACTGAAGGCAAATTTACAAATCGATCGGGAGTACAAGTCTAGAGTAACGGTTGCTAATGGTGAAGTAATGCATAGCGAAGGGAGGGTAGAAAATGTGAAGTTCTCAGTCCAAGGAGTACATTTGAAAGCTGATATATTACTTCTTCCACTAGGACCAGCACAGATGGTTCTCGGAACACATTGGCTATGCACTATAGGACCTGTTACCATGGACTTCAACTCCTTGACGATGGAGTTTATTATCGATGGAGTCAAGAAGAAATTGCAAGGTATTATGAACCCCCAACTCCAAATGATGGAAGCATCAGAACTATGGAGTTCAGGGAATAGTATATGTCAAGCGTATATGATGTAGATGAGAAGTTGTAGTGAAGAAGAGTACAATGCAAACTCCTCAATTCCAATTGAAATCCAGAAGATTTTGCCGCAGTTCCGAGAAGTTTTCACATCTGAGTTGAGTTTACCACCCTATAGAGACGTCGACCATCGAATCCCTTTAGTAGAAGGCCAGAAGCCAGTGTGTCTTAAGCCGTATAAACACCCACATTTTCACAAAACTGAAATTGAGAGGCAGGTGAGAGAGATGTTGAACACAGGTTTAGTACGACCTAGTAGCAGCCCATTTCTTCTCCTGTCATATTGGTCAAGAAGGCTGATGGAGGGTGGCGGATGTGTGTGGATTATCGAGCTCTCAATAATCAAACAGTGAAGGCAAAATTCCCCATTCCGTTAGTAGATGAACTGTTAGATGAATTGAATGGAGCTCAGTTTTTCTCCAAAATCGATTTGCGCTCAGGATATCACCAAATCAGAGTTAATCATGAAGATATTCACAAGACAGTGTTTAGAACGCATCATGGCCATTTTGAGTTCGTTGTGATGCCCTTTGGCTTAACGAATGCACCATCGACATTCCAAAGCCTCATGAATGTCATTTTTGGTGAATTCTTGAAGAAGTTTATCCTAGTATTCTTCGATGATATCTTAATCTACAGCACCACATGGGAAAGCCATCTGCAACACTTGTCACAAGTGCTCACAGTATTGAAGAAGCACCAACTGGTGGCAAAGGCAGCTAAGTGCAACTTTGGGCAATCAGAGGTGGGGTACTTAGGACACATTATCAGTTGGGAAGGAATCGCGGTGGACCCAGCTAAGATTACATCGGTGAAAGAGTGGCCAGAGCCACGTACGGTTAAAGAGTTGAGGGGATTCTTGGGATTAACAAGGTACTATCGCAAATTTGTAAAAAGCTATGGCATTATCGCGGCTCCCTTGACACAACTCCTCAAGAAAAACGCATTTCGTTGGTCGGCATCAGCAGCTCAGGCATTTGAAGCTCTCAAAGTAGCGATGACTACAACACCAGTATTAAAAGCTCCTGATTTTTCCAAAAGATTTGTCATTGAGACAGATGCGTCGAAAGAAGGAATAGGAGCAGTATTGATGCAAGATAAATACCCAATTGCGTATATGAGCCAAGCACTAAAGGGTAGACAACTAATACTATCCACAAATGAGAAGGAAGTGATCGCCATCCTGCAAGCAGTGAAGAAATGGCACCAATATCTCTTGGGAAGCGAGTTTTTGATTCGTACTGATCAGCAAAGTATCAAGCATATTCTAGAACAGAAAATTAATACGGAAATTCAAGAAAAATGGCTTTGGAAGCTACTTGGACTCACATTTACAGTAGAATACAAGAAAGGGGTGTTGAATTCAGCTGCAAAAAGCTTATCGAGGAGAAGAGAAGACCAGGGAACTTACAATGAGTTGTCGGTTGTAGTTCCCCAGTGGCTTGAAGATATTAAGCGTTTGGTTGAACAAGATCCATATTTCCAGCAAATTAGAGAGAAACAGAGTAGAGGAGAGTTGGATGAAGCTAAATACAAACTAGTCGATGGGCTATGTGTAGCGCCCCAAATTTCTAATATGAGAGCTTAGAAAATAAGTGGCGAAATCCCAGCAATCCACTTCAATAGAACAATAAACACCAACAACACCACTAAAATTTTTCTTCTTTATTACAGCAATTATTACAATTACAGCGGAAGTCTAATCATCTCAACTCAAATTAATCTTTCATTTACAGCTCAATAACAACTCAAATATGTCTTTACAATTTTACACCAAACACTAATTAATTTAAATCATCTCAAAATGCCCGCTCAAGCTTCCAACCTCCAAACTAAGCGACCTGCAACATGTGAGGCTAGAGTTGACCCTAACCCCCAAACTAAAGGGGTCAGCCATAAAAATGGTGTGAGTGGCAACTAATCAAGCAAATAACATAAAGGAACTGAAGTAACAATATCCAACAAATAATGATCAAACACTAAAGTATGAAGTAACAATAAAAGAGTAATGGGTGATATCAAATCCAAAAGCCAAGTGTGTAAAAACAGGAAATCCGAATGCATAAAAGTGATTCAAGAAAACATCATGACTACATGCTGACAACGATGACTACTAAGAGATGAAGATAAACTATGATAATTTGCCTATGCTTTATCATTCCGGAGATTGATCCCACATCACAGGTATATTTCCTGGATAATTCAGGAGATCATCCCACATCTAAACATAGATTCCTTATCACAATAATACCCCAAAAGCGTCGCCTCGACTCCGATAATTCCGTAGTTCAATCCCACATCTCAAGATAATTACTTGGATAATTCCGGAGAAGTACCTCACATCTCAGGTTAACTACCTGGATAATTCCGGAGATAAATCACACATCACAAGTTAATTACATGGATAATTCAGGAGATTAAATCCTACATCAAAAGCCATACTGAGGTGCATAACTCAAGTTCCCATTCGTCATGACACTACTAATGCTTGTCCTTATTAGTTTGGGTTACTGAACAAATCTCCTAGAGTAGTGCACCCTACCGGACTAAAAATCTGAATACTGAAAATGTGCCTCAATGGGCCTCAACAAATAACTGAACAAATATCTCAACACCGGTATACTAGGGTCACATACCTCTAGAGACTCAAAAACAAATATCTGAACAAATTCCACTTAACAAGCGGCTCAACAAAATATCTCAAAATCATGTTCTTAACTGAACATCTCAAAAACAAATACTTAACTGAACATCTTAAAATCAAACACTAAACAAAACATCTCACAATCAAATACAAAGATCCTTCAGGACCAGTCGGCTGCACATCAGATCAGTCGACTGTCCAGAGGACATAATCCAACATTTCTCAAAAATAAACTAAGGCATAATCAGTCGTCTGGGAAGCCATCAGTCGACTGCCCCGAGACAAATACAAATAATTCTCATCAAAATATTCTAAGTATATAAGTCGACTGAAAGGTCATAGGTCGACTGTCCCGAAAGGACTGAACAAAATCGCAAACAGAGGATCAGTCGACTGACCTCAGTCTAGGTCGACTGTCTCGGACAAATCTCAAGACTCAAAAATGCACAGTAGGCTCGTACCAGTCGACTGCTTCACAAGACAGTCGGCTGTCGGCTACAGGTTCCCAAAAGATAGGTCTGAACACAAAACTAAACTGGAGTTTTTTCCAAGATTCATCGATCATAAAATTTAATTTATATCCAGGCAAATAAACAATTCTCAATAATCTCCATCATGGTTACATTATTCAATCAATCAATTCTCCAATCTCATATTCTCATGATCTCAATTCTTAATTCTCCCATTAGGGTTTTTCTCAACAAAATGTCTTCCATAACTTAATCCAAATCTGATTTACAACTATAAGATCCAGGTGTTTACCATCTAATCACAACAAAATCAATTCTTAATATGTCTCCCAACAATACGATCTCATAGATCAACATTTCCTCAACGAATCTTAATATTTTCTCATACATGGTTCAAATATCAACAAGAGTTCTCATCCTCCATAACAAATAAAAGATCCATACCATACATTCAATGGGACTAACAAAATAATGGCATAATGATCACAAACAAGCATAACAAGATCTTACGTCATTCATCAATCAAGACAAACAAAACAAGCAAAGCAAAACAAAACAACAAAACAAACCACTCACTTTTGATTTGAAGAAAAGATCCACAAAAGCTCCTCCTTGCTAGATCCAAGAATCCTCCTTTGTTCTTCCAAAATAATCTCAAGAAATTCTGAATATACTCAATGACGGCTGGGAAAGAATTTCCCTTAAATATGCCGGGGTAAAATATTAGGGTTATATTCCCACTTTGCAAAATAATCCTTTTAAGAATACAATTTTACATACATAGGTTTAGTCTTGAAAATTCAATCAAATATCATTTAAATTAGGATCTAATAGAAGAATATACTTCCAAACCTCAAAAAAATACTGATCGTAATGTCCAGCAAATACATTTTGCACTCTAAACCCTCAAAATGTCAATTTTGCAAATAAGTCCTTCTTTTCCCAAAAATTGCAAATAGTACTAATTAATTTCAGAAAAATCTGAAAAATACTAAATAATTTTCAAATAATGAATAATGATTTTTCATAGAGAAAACTTAATTTTCCAAACTTCTAAAAAGTCATTTGCACGTGTTTTGCACGTGTACAAAAGATAAATCTTTTAGAAAATATTTATCAAATACTCAAAATCATTTAAAATTCATTTTCAAATTATTAAAATAATATTTGAAAATACGGGGTTCTACACTATGGTTTTGTAAAGGCAGGATACTCATTAGTCCCGAAGCTACAATAAGAGAATTAATCTTCAATGACCATCATTCTTCCAACAGCAGGGGACACTCTGGGTTTCACAAGACACTTCATCGGATAAGGAGGACCTTTGTGTGGGAGGGGATCACCAAAGACGTGAAGAAGATGGTACGGGAATGCCTCTTTTGCCAAAGAAACAAGCATGAAACTCTGTTTCCAACGGGATTGTTGAATCCCCTACCGATTCCTGAGCGAATATGGGATGAAGTATCCTTAGACTTCATCGAAGGTCTACCAAAGAGTAGGGGAAAAAATGCTATTATGGTAGTAGTCGATCGATTGACGAAATATGCACATTTTGTTGGTATAGCACACCCATACACTGTAGAATCTATAGTGCAAGTGTTCGTTGATCAGGTGTATCGCCTTCATGGAATGCCCCGGAGTATTGTGAGAGACAGAGATCCTATCTTCATGAGAAAATTTTGGAGAGAATTCTTTTCTCTACAACAGTGTAAGCTAAAACATTCGACAGCATATCATCCACAAAGTGATGGGCAGACAGAAATTATGAATAAGGCCTTAGAGATGTATCTACGCTGTTTATGTGGACAACGACCCAGCAGTTGGAGCAAGTTTTTGGGATGGGCTGAGTTTTGGTATAATACAAATTGGCACGTATCAACTGGTATTACCCCCTTCGAAGGACTTTATGGACAACCCCCTCCAGCACTATTACGTTATGTCCAAGGAACAACGGCAGTTCAAATGGTGGAAGAAGGCTTGATGGCTAGAGATGAAGTGTTGAAGCTGTTAAAAGACAACTTGGCTGTGGCTCAAAATCGTATGAAAAGATTTGCCGATCAGAGAAGAATTGATAGGGAGTTTGAAGTAGGAGATATGGTACTTCTCAAGTTGCAGCCATATAGACAAACTACAGTGCGGGGTTCTACACCACAGAAGCTTTCGTCTAGGTTCTTTGGACCTTATCGTGTCATCAAAAAAATTGGGAAGGTGGCCTATAAGCTTGAACTACCCCAAAATGTGCTGATCCATCCAGTCTTTCATGCATCAAAGTTGAAGCGCTGCCACGGCTCTCATTTACCAGAGATCTCACAAGAACTTCCACAATGGTGGGTGAAACGATCAGAAGAGGAGGAACCAGAAGAAGTTTTGGGTCGTCGAGTGTTTAAGAAGAACAACAGGGTTGGTATTAAGCTCTTGATCAAATGGAAGGGTTCCAGCAATGAGGATGCCTCTTGGATTGACATCGATGAATTGTGCACCAAATTTCCAACATTTGAGCTTAGGACAAGCTCGTTGATAAGAAGGGAGGAGTTGTCAGGGATCATCGGAGCATCGCCGAAGTGTCGCAGCATCACCAGCATCGTCTCACAATTGGGTGGAAGAGAGTACAAGAATGGGTTCTGAATGTAAGGAGGTCTGTAGCTGTAGTGAAGAGAGTATCAGAGTATCAGTAGTTTACGTGCAATACGCACGTTATTGTAATTGAATGAAAAAGAAGGCGGGAAGGCAGTAGTGTGCGTAGCGTATGTAAATCTCAAAGTTGTCTTGTAGCGTAACTACCTTCCTTCGCCTACTTATAGGCTGTAATCGATTCTAGAAGGGATAATAAGAAAAATATCTCAATTCTCTCCCTCCAATTTTCTCATCTTCTTCTTCCCAATCCCTTCTTCTTCTCCAAAACTCAGCCATGGCTAGATCCAGATCTAGTCGAAGTCAGAATCCTGACAGCCTGGAACAACAATCTTTGAGTAGTGGGAGGTACTATGCTAGAAGATCGTGACAGTTGGAATTACACCAACGGATGGACTTGATAAATGGGTTTAGCTTTGGGAAGCATCTGGTGAATTCTCGGTCAGATCAAGGTACAATATATTGAATGATGGGGGTTTAGGGAGTGATGGACATAATTTATCTGGTGAGTACCAGCACCAAGCAAGAACAAAGTTTCCCCTTGGCTTGTTTGGCAAGACGCAATTCTATGACATTATATCTATATATTCTATTAATAGGAAATAGGGTGTCATTTCTCTATTTTGAAATAGATAAAGAAGAGCTGATGAAATTTCCATCTATTAACATTTGTGCAAACCGCATGTTTTTAAAAAAGGAAAAAAAACCAAAAGCCCCAGACCCTCTGACCACCCAACAACTCTTCATCTTCATCTCCACTTTAAAAATAATTTTAAAAAAAATAACCGAGACAGTCACATCCCTCCCGCTGCCCCTTCCTCAGCCGCTCGCCGCACTCACTCAACCCCCTCCCCCTCATCCTGTACATCGCTCGCTGCACTCACTCAACCCCCTCCCCCTCACGCCTCACACCACTCACAGAACACCCCCCCTGATGACCCACACTGCTCGCCACGCCGCAGGCCACTCTCCACGTCACTCCCTCACTCTCATGTTTTTCTTTGCTCATCTCAGACGATTTGGAAAGGTTATTTCTCTCCCAATCACTACAAACGGGACGGGAATCCCCGGTGTTTTTTTTAACCTTTCTCGGCGTTTATAAACATCGGGGCTGATCCCCCCGGCGCTTCAAAAAGCCCTGCCGAAAGCGCCATTCTTGCCCCTGCTGGGGAAGAATATTGTCTTTCCCGGCATTTTCAAATGCCGGGGTTTCGTATGATATCCCGGCGCTTTTCGTTACAATTCCCGAAACTTTTAAAAAACCTACCCCAGCGTTGGAACACGCCAGGGTAGGCTATAAAATTGATTTTTTTTTTAATCATGTACACCCAAAGATTACAAGTCTTCATACAACACAAATCAATAAGCGATTCATACCAAGCAAGCTACACTCATAAATACAAGTCTTCATACAATACAAGTCTTCATATAACACAAATCAATAAGCAATTCATTTCAAGCAAGCTACACTCAAGAATACAAGTTTTCATACAACACAAACCACAATTCTCTCACATTACATACAAATCTAGTCACCCTCCTTCCATTTTCATGAATTTACAACCATGCATGGACATGGACACTGCATAGATTCATTAGATACCTAAATCCATTGTCGAAGCTTGCCACTATTTAGTCGTTTGATCGAGAACTAGGCTTGACTTTCTCTCTCTGTTCCATGTGCACCTACCTGAATATAGCAAAATAGTACAGTAGTTGGAGCGGATATACCAATAAACCATAAACTAAATCTCAAACAATTACAACACAACATAAGTAGTCTTTCTCAAAAAATATGTAAGACATGGTTATGTTGCATTATTGTTCATGATACAATCATAGTACAAGAAAATGATATTGAATATGATCACATATCACAATGTGAACAATTTCTAGATTATCGAATATGATCACAAATTACAATTTCTGATTGAATTTAAATAAGTTTCTAAAAGCTTAGATGATATGCATTCTTCTTCTAATTACAGAAGAACATTGATCAGAAACAAGATATTAATGATTTGTTTGTAGTTTAGTTTCAAAATTAGCAGGAAAAGAAATATAAGACCTTACTTACAAGTTTTTGGTCATGCAATGTGCCTTCCAATCAATACGAAAAACTTAATAAAAATTACAAATAATTTATTTATGAGACAAAATGAAAGAAACGCAGATGGTAGAAACAATAAAAGATCAAACCTTTGGAAATAGATTAGGGACCATGGACTGCAACACTGTGTAGAACTCAATCATCTTCCCCTTTCGGTTTCGTTCCAACTCCATTGTCGTCGTGATCGGTTCCTTCTCCTTCCCTAGGTTCCTCTTCATAGTGATGAGGTCAAAACCTGAAAGCTGAAAGAAATTTAAGAGCTTTATCCTTTCACTAACTATATGGCTTTCTTTATAGACTAGCCCTGAAGCAAAAAGGAGTTGAAAATAACGACAATGGTTGGTGGTCTTAGTTTGTGTT
Source organism: Hemerocallis citrina (assembly GCA_017893485.1). NCBI lineage: Eukaryota > Viridiplantae > Streptophyta > Magnoliopsida > Asparagales > Asphodelaceae > Hemerocallis > Hemerocallis citrina. Next base: position 390,330,083 of record CM030358.1, read on the forward strand.
AGTTTCTGTCAGTTGAAAATAACAACAATGGTAAACTAACAACGCAAATTAGTTACCAAAAGTTGACTCTGTTATCAGCTGGTACATAAAACATGGTTACAGCCACGATGCCACATTCTCCTCCTGGGTCATTTGTATCGTAGACGGATCCTGTTCCTGGCCAAAAAAAAAATTCCAAAAAAGGGAGAAATTTGGTTTAGCACAACAAAGTAGTTTAGAGACCAACTCATTAACAATCAAATTGATCAAATAGTGTAGTTGCAACTACAGCAAATTTCAAAACATGAAAGTAGTCCAATAATAAAATATCAACCTAAAATCGAGAATTTCAGATATGAACATTGATCAATGAGCATAAAAATCATAGTATCATGAATTAGAAAATGGGCAATAACAGACAGGTGCACTAGTGAGGAGACAAATGATCAAACCTGCATGACCAGCTCCAATTCACCAAACAGAGAAAATGGGCAAATGCATAAAATGAAGTAGTTACTAGGTCAGTAATGTTCAACTATTTGTAAATTGTTCTGAAAGCAATTTTATATAAATAAGTGCAGAAATTCGCATATGACACATGAAATTCCTTGAAATTCCTTGTGTACATGTATGTTTGTAATCTTTCACTATAAGGATCACTATAAGGATTAAGTGATATTGTGAGCTTATCATTCAGTTTATCATTGAAGAGAGAATCTGTGTAATCCAACAAGTGAGAGGACATATGGCTCGATAATCTGAAATAATACCTCGCCAAGAAAAACACTGAAATGTATTAGAAATAATATTTTATTAGTTACTTTTTAGTCCATCCTAAAGACAAATCTTTTATTACAAAAAAGAAAAAAAGAATAAATTTGGCTTTCGAATTATTCGTTTCCAGGATTGTTAGTTGTCTTAGGGAGATTTGTGTCTAGAAACACAAGTCAGTTATGTTATGCACAAGGTACAAGTATTATAAGCCAATCAAAGTATTGGTGATTATAAAATTTATTTGTTCTAAGAAACTTGATGGATGTATCTTCTTCTTAAGATTCAACTTAATCTCATAGTCCAGATTCAGTGACTTTCCAATTTGTGATGTAGTCTCGTTGCTCACTTTAGCCACTCATTCTTAAATATTACAAAGCTGTAACATTTCAAATACTGAGATCTACTACAGCTAATATAACACCTGCTTTTTGTTGATAGAAATAGACACAAATAGCTTCTGTCACAAAGTCGAAGGGTGATGGTGAGGGATTTAGAGAGAGAGAGAGTGAGTGAGAGACTGAATTAAGAGCGGTAGGGGTTATTAAGAAAAAAAAATATCCCAGCATTTTAGAACGCCGGGCTATCTCATCAACCATGGCATTTTTAACAAACGCCGGGTATCCAGTAATTCCGTTGGCGCTTACTATAAACGTTAGGGATTCTTCGCTGGGGTTTCCCATATCTTTTGTAGTGAATTTCTTATATTTTGTTTCCGATTTAGACGTGAGATTAGGTACCATATAATTGTTCAAGTGTGCTTCAAGTTTCAATCAAAATCACTCCACTTTATTGTATCGAGTTTGGTGAGATTTCTAAATCCCCTAATAATTTCAACATTGGTTTTCAATTTACTAGTTGTTGCACGCAATTCTTGCTTCAATTTCACTCAAACCCGACTACTTTGATCCTGGTTTAATGATTAAAATTTGAAAAAATTTAATAACCCAACCTGCAGCTCATGTGTTTGGTTTTTTGAATGTGTGAAGTAGTTATGTTAAATTGTCAACCCTCTTTTGGGTTTTTGGAGATCGTTTCAAAGTTCAGAGCTTTAGTGAGAAATTTGATTTATTATGTACTTTTATTTGTAAATGTTGGTGTTTGAATTACAATATTTAGCATTGCTGCTCTAAAAACTCACTCAGCTCCCTCCCCCTCACGCCACACACTGCTCGCCACGCCGCATGCCGCCCTCCATGACACCCCCTCACTCTTAAGTTTTTCTATGCTCATCTCAACCGATCTAGAAATGTCATTCCTCTCCCTATTTCTTATATTTTGTTTCGGATTTAGACGTGGGATTAGGTATTAATGGTGAATAGTTTTAAATGACATTTGTTTGCACATGAAAAGGCAAAGCAATGCACCTCCATATGATTTTTTTCATTTCAGTTTGTGTTGGATTTCTGATACTTCCATTACTTTATATTGAAACATGACATAACTACAGCCTAATGGAAGAAGCTTCAGTCTTTATGCACATAACTACAGCCTACTTCTTAAAGTCATTTCTATGTAATAATTATTTCAACTTTATGCACATAAATAGAATTCCTCAGACGAATGAAGATATCAAGATAAAGAAATCAGTGACTTACTATACTCCTTTCAATTATAGTACAATAAGGGAGGTCACCTCTTAGCTATCAAAAATTGGGCGGTGTACTATCTTTTATTAACGGTATCAGAAGTATCTGAAAACAAATAGTCGTACATAACCAACCTGAATAAAGTTGAAGGGAAAGAACTATGGACACAGAATAATTAAAGTCATGGCTGATTTTAACGCGACATATGAAATGTTCCTATCAAATATAATAAAATATAAATAGCATTAGGTCCCTATAAATGATAAATTGTGTCAGAAATATCTGATGACAAATAGTCGTACATGACCCACCTGAATAAGGTTGAAGTGCAAGAACTATGGACACAGAAAAATTAAAGTCATGGCCGATTTTAACGCAACAAATGAAAAATTCCTGTAAAATATAAATAGCATTAGGTCCCTATAAATGATCATTTGTGTCAATATTTTACACTTTTCCGAGGATTCTATATTCACCTATTAATGTGTTATGAGCTAATTCCAAAGTTCTAACATTTGACCCTAAGTTCAAGACACAAAAGCCAGGCATGCCACATGAATGAGTTACAGTGGATTATGAGATCATTGAAACTGACTTGCATTACAAGTTTACAAGATAACCTAGAAACCAGAGTGTAGAAAAGTTCCACAAGAAATTTGTTGATTAAGAATGGCCACGTATAAAATTTGAGGAAACAAACAAGAATATCAACATTCACAATATTCATGTGAATTGCATACTCTTATTGAATCACCCATGATCTAGGTTTCTAATGAAAAGTCTGTGTTTACGCACGACCAATTGTATATAGCATTATTGCATTGTACTTTCTGTTCTGGTTTGAAGATATTACTGACAGATAACTCAAATGATCTCAAAAAGACTAATAATTCTACACGTAATGTGGTGTATCAAGAAGTGTGTAACTCCACGATAATCAATTGAAATGTAGATTTCGTTAACAATGTAATTACATTCAAATGATTAAAATAATAGTTATTGGTGTGTAATATTTTTAGAATTAAGTATCTCATAATGTCATCATGTCACTTCAAATTTTTTTTTTTGATATATCGGATAGAGCCAAACGGCTCCAGCCATCAAAATATATATATATATATATATATATATATATATATATATATATAAATCAAAAATTAAAAAAACAAAAATGAGTACAAAAATTAGTTGAGTCGCATGCAAATAAGATATTTGCAAATACCGAGAAGGGCGACGGAGCAAACCGCCAGAATAACAATGCAACTTATGGAGGTAAACGCCCTGCCGTACCAAGGAGGAGGAGAGACGCCTACAAAGGCAAGCAACCACAAGACAAAAGGAATCCCAAACGAGCAGGAAGCCAGATCTTGGGACACCCAAACCTTGATGACATGAGCGAAAATTGTGAAAGAAAACCAAAAGACAGACCCAAAACTGAGGAGGCAAAACAGCCCCACACGAAGGCACAAAGCACAACCTGCACAGAACAGAAAGGAGAGAAAGCGCAGGAAACCAGGCGCACCACGAAAAAGCTCAGGAAATAATGTATGCAAACATACACAAGTGTGCGTACAGAAAATGCGAAGATAGGAGGAAATAGGGCACGCCACAAAAAATTTAAAAACGTGACTAAAAGAGAAGAAACCGACCCCGCCGCTCAAAAAACTCAGTATGATAAGCAAAATGAGAAAAGGTCCGGCATGCTAGCCTCAACTTTGTTTAGGCAAGAAGAGGGTAAAAGGAACTTGGAATAAACTAACGATGATATAGGAATGGAATTAGTATGATAAGCAAAATGAGAAAAGGAAGAGTCACCAAGAATCGGTTGATGAACGAGCCCCATCGAACTACGTAACCAAGAATGGCAAGGCCCAAAGGATTTAAACAAAACAAACTTCTTATCCAGACTCATACTCAACGAAGGCCTCACAGCTTTAGTATGGGGACTTCAAATTTATGACCTACTACATTTTCATATACCTATCTCATTTTTATTAGAATTTATCAACGCCTTAGTTATTCTTTTTTTTCATTTATATATTAACTTATATCAATTCAAATGGTTCATGCTTCTATATAAGTAATTAACTTTTAATGTTATGCAATTAACTAAATTTTTGTTTCATGTTTTCTTTTTATGTGGGCCAAGATGTGATGTTCATGTGTAAAGAATTCAGTCACTCGATAATCTTGATTCTAGCATGTTGAAGTATGGACAACACAATCACTAAAGTTATTTTGATACCACCATGTTGAAATCAATACACGTTTTTTTTGTTCATTTTGTATTTATCTAGCTATAATATTAGTTGGTTAGAAAGTTAATTTTACATTTTAACTATTTTGATTGGAGTCTTTTATTATCAGGAACAATTAATTTGAGCAATTTGTCGTATATATAATTAGGATTTAAGTATTTGAACGTTGAATGATTATTTTGATTGAGTTTAGAAGTGCCTTATTGCATCAAATGCTCGAGCTTGGAGATTGTGTTTTCTGTAAGATCTTTACTACATAATTGTTGAATGTTAATAGACTCGATGATAATTATATAGGGAAAAGTTGTATATATGGGTAGGTTCTGCCAAATTTTTTATTGAATGTTATTGATGTTTTATATATGTTTTGATAAAGGCTGTGCAGTCTGCACATGAGGTATACTAGTGATAACCTAAGTAAACAGAACGTTTAAGTGGATGTTCTATGTCTAATTTGCAGCATGGAGATGGAACCTATAGCCCACATTCTGCTCTCAAGTTGTAGTGATAATACGATATGGAAAACCATGTGCTTAGGGTTTGGTTTGCTGGAAAAACCAAATGAGCTCAAAGAAATTTGGTTTGGGACATATTACAGCTGCTGCTACATTGCAGACCATGTGGCTAGATAGGAATGCATTTTGTTTTCAGAATACAAAATTTTTGACTTGGTGCTTTCTTGGGCAGTCAATATTGCTAACAAGATCCTTCGTCGTAAGGATGACCAGAGTGGGAGATAGGCTTAGTAAGGTGTTTGGGGTTGGGTCTTTGTGACTTGTAAGGGTGGCACTTACAGGGATCAGGCTAATTTTGTTGATGGCATTTTGGGACTTTTCTGCCATTTCTAGGGTCATTTAGTTTACTATTGTTTGAGGCGGTTTTACCTCGGGACTTATTTTGAGTAGTTACTTTTCTTCTTTTGTCTGTGTGAGTTTGTTCTCCAATAGAATTTTACTTGTTTTTTATGTCCTTTTTGTTGTTCTTATTTGTTTTAGGATTATTGTCAGTGTCGTCGTTGTTTCGTTAACTCCTCTGTAATGAAGCAGGGTGTCATACGTCACTTTTTGACTATAAAAGATATGATGATGTTGCTGCTTATTTTGGTGTGGGAGCAAATAGAAGTGAGTTAAATATCTGATACAAACTACTAAAAACTTGACATTTGATCTTTGCCGTGAAATGCGATTGGAGCTCCTGAGATTGAATCTGGATCATTGATTGAACACCGTGTTCTAGACCCGACCGTTGCTGACGCGGCCGATGAACCTGCAAAAAGCATGAACACCAGGGGTGGCCCCAGTGACAGACCCTCTGATGCTTAAGTCAGAACCAGAGAGAGAGGGAGAGAGAGATAGAGAGAGAGAGAGAGAGAGAAAGAGTCTAAGTGAGAAACTCTTGATTAACTTCTTACTGAAGAGGGGGAAGCGTATTTATAGGCCTGAAAAATAGTATAGGAGATTGATATGAATCTATTAGACCGATACTGAATTCCTTATATCCTATTCGAATCTCCCCCTCAGGAGATAAGCTCTCTTGTTTGGTGATAAGAGATTTGACTAACAGCCTTCATGGACTGGTTCTCTCTTAGTGGGCCTAATATGTCACTTTTTATGGGCTTGAAAGAGGCCCATGTCTTTTAGAGGAGCCTAGAGAAGGCCCAGACCTGTTAAAGATGCCTGTTACAATTAATCTATCTGTAGAAGCTTTGAGATCTGCACTAGAATTGTAGGGCCCTGATTTTTCGCGATTTTACCATTATCATAAGCCCCCCAATCCCGGTAGACAATTTCCTTGGTTTTCGAGGAATATTATGCTTTATTTTTGGATTCTAGAATACAATCTTAACTTTCAGGGTGATTGGGGATACCTGGAGCTGATCTGTTGCTTCTAAATGCGACGAATATTTTTCTGGATTTTTCCATAATATTTTGGATTTTTTCGAATTTTTCTGGATTTTTAATAATTTTTCCAATTTTAAAATCAATTTTAAAAATTTTATAATTAATAAACCCAATTTTAAATTACTTTTTACAAAATTTTAATTAATTTTTGAAATGTAATAATTATTTTTGGTGTTTTTAATTAATTTTCAATTTTTAAATTATTTTTTGGGATTTTTTATGAATTATCAAACCTGGGCACACTGTTTGGCGTGAACTGAAGCGTTGATCACAGTCTGGCTCGCCCGCGGATGGGTTTCAACAATTATGATGGTGCTGTGATGGTGATGGCAATGTGGCACGATCTGATGCGTTGATCACACCCTAGCACCCACTGAGTGGGATCTGAATGCGGAGAAAGAGAGCAGAACGACGGAACTGGCATGGCGTGATCTTAAATGTTGATCTTTAGCTAGTGCGCATCTCTTGACGATCTGTCCGGCCACGACCACAGTGAGCGAGCGCCTAGCTCGGCGGACAATTTTTCTGACCTATGGTGATTTTTTGAATTTTAAGGGTTTCGTCGACCATCCTCCTTCGCCGAGCTAGCACTTTTGCTGACCTATCTCCTTTAACGAATTAAGTGCTTCACCGAGCTACGAAGCTCTCCAAGCCGAGCTATGGGGCGGTGCGTCGTCGAGCTATGAAGTCTGGGCAAGCCATGACATTGGCAAGCTATGGAGTTTTAAACATCTCGCCGAGCTATAGGCTGAGCTCTGTTTTTTCAGGGGAGGCTCTATTTTCAGAATTTTTAATTAGTCAATGAATGGTATTCATTGACGGTGGTCGTGCTACAGTATTCATCAAGCTCGGTCGAGCTATAACTTCTCACAACTTCTAGCCGAGCTACTCACTTTGCCGAGCTACCCACTCAGGCTAAAACTTCTCACAACTTTGCCAAGCAAAAACTTCTCACAACTTCTCGCCGAGCTATGTGGCTGTTCGTTCTCGTCGAGCTATGCTTCGCAGAGCTACAAAGCTCTTGCAAGCGTTGGCGAGCTATGGAGTTTCAAACTTATCGCTGAGCTATGGTGTTTCGAACTCATCGCTGAGCTATGGGGTTGTTCATTCTCGCCGAGCTATGCTTCGCAGAGCTACGAAGCTCTTGTAAGCATTGGCAAGGTATGGAGTTTTGAACTCGTCGTCGAGCTATGGGGTTGTTCGTTCTCGCAGGGCTACGAAGCTCAAGCAAGCATTGGCGACCTATGGAGCTGTCAACCATGAGTTTTGGCGGAGCTATTGGCAAGGTGGTAGCTCAAAGTTTGGAAGTTGCTGAGTTGGTCGACGAGGACAATTTTGAGGAAGGAGCTTTGGAGAAGATGGGTTTAAGTTTCTGGAGATGAAGAGGCTAGGGTTTGGGTTTAATGTAAATATGGGTTTGGATTTGGAGACCCTACCTGATCCTCTTACCTTGCTCTCCTTCTTTTTGAACTCGTGAGCCACAAGCTTGGGCTTTTTTGCTCATTTCCATAAACCCAATTTTTTATCGAGTTTCTGGAGTAGTGTTATTGGAGTATTTGTTGACCAAGAAAACTACTGTTGGATTTTATCATGAGAGTTTTCACCCACCACGTGTTTGTTGGTCGGTTTTCCTTGTCGAATTGCTCTTTTTTTTACCAAACATTGTGTTGTTCGCTTGTTTTGGCGATCGTGCGTTTCACCGTTAGATTGCGAGATGGAGTTGGTCATAGAGCTTGCCGTCCAATCCCGGCGAGTTTATAATGACAACTTCTGAGGCAGTGTTGAACGTTGAATTTGTTGTTTGCACCCAACAAGTTTTGTACAGACCTCCCTATGGCAAAGCTGGAACTTGTTGTTTGATCCCAGCAAGTTAATAGAGAACTCTATGGTGGAGATGGACATTTGAACTCATTGTTCATTCCCAACAAGCTTGGAGAGAACACTGTGACGGATTTGAACATTGAACTCGTCGTTTGCGCCCAGCAAGTTGTGGAGAGACAACTCTAACATGGAGTTGGACGTTGGACTTGCCGTTTGATCCTAGCAAGTTTGGAGAGACGACTCTAAGACAGATTCAAACGTTTGAACTTATTATTTTTTCCCAGCAAGTTTATAGATTTGATCCTAGCAAGTTTGGAGAGACGACTCTAAGACGAATTCGAACGTTTGAACTTATTATTTTTTCCCAGCAAGTTTATAGAGGCTACTCTATGATTGAGTTGATATAGAGCGTGTCGTTTGCACCCAGCAAGCTTGTAGAGACTCCTTGTGATAGAGCTGATGTTACTCGCTATTTGTGCCCTGCAAGTTGGTAGAGACAATTCTAGGCTGATGTTGGATGTTGAGCCTATTACATGAAGATGAAGGTTTGATGGAAGGACTCGAGTAAAGAGCGGGGCGTTGTAATTTTTGTTTGGAGTCTACGAGTTGTTAATGGAGCTCGAGCAGAGAGCAAAGCATTAACTCTTTGTTTAGAGTCAACGAGTCGTTGACAGAGCTCACGCTGTAAGCAAAGTGTTAAACTTGTTTTTTGGAGCCAACGAGTTATTGATAAAACTTGAGCAAAAAATAAGACGTTGAACTCATTGTTTGGATTCAACGAGTTATTGATGGAGCCGATTGATGATCAATGTGTTGAACTCGTTGTTTGAAGTCAATAAGTTTTAGATGGAGCCTGAGCAAAGATCAAGGTGTTGATGTCGTTGTTTGGAGTCAACGAGTTGTTGATGGAGCCGGAGTGAAGATTAAGGCGTTGAACTCGTTGTTTGGAATCAACGAGTTGTTGATGGGGCTCGAGCGGTGAGCAGAGCGTTGAACTCATTATTTGGAGCTAACGAGTTGGTGATGGAGCTCGAGCGGAGAGCAAAGTTTTGAACTCGTTGTTTGGAGTCAACGACTTGTTGACGATGCCTGAGCGGAGAGCAGTGTGTTGAACTCGTTGTTCGGAGTCAATGAGTTCTTGATGGGGCTCAAGCGGAGAGCGGACTGTTGAACTCATTGTTTGGACCCAACGAGTTGTTGGTGGAGCTCGAGCGGAGAGCGGAGTGTTGAACTCGTTGTTTGGATTCAACGAGTTGTTGATAGAGCTCGAGCGGTGAGCAGAGCATTAAACTCGTTGTTTGAAACCAACGAGTTGTTGATGGAGCTCGTGCAGAGAGCAAGGTATTGAACTCTTTATTTAGAGTCAGTGAGTTGTTGATGGAGCCTGGGCAGTGAGCAGAGCATTGAACTCGTTGTTTGGAGTCAACGAATTATTAATGGAGCTCAAGCGGAGAGTGAAGCGTTGAACTCGTTGTTCGGAGCCAACAAGTTGCTTGATGGTGCTCGAGCGGAGAGCGGAGCGTCGAACTCGTTGTTCGGAGCTAATAAGTTACTTGATATTGCTCGAGCAAAGAGCGAAGCGTCAAACTCATTGTTCGGAGCCAACAGTTGCTTGATGGAGCCCAAGTGGAGATCTTAGCATCGAACTCATTGTTCGAAGCGAACGAGTTTCTTGATGGTGTTGATTCTTGGTTTTGATGAATGCAACACAATACAAAGTTTGTCTATCACATATCTCTTGCAGAGTGTATCAAAGTCAATACCATGGTGAAATACACAAAGGCAACACAATCTGATGAAGCTTTCAAGAGTAATTGATCAAGCTTCAAGATATCTAGACAAAGGCTCAAGCTCAAGACAAAGACTCAAGTTCAAGACAAGATTCAAAGTGTCTTGTAATTTTAATTCTTTGAGCCTTAGAAACTTGTAAAAGCCTTGTCACACACACACTCACACATACTTTAAATAATCTAAGTGTTTTACAAAATCAAAATGTCAAAACAAGCTTGAATAAGTTCAGCTGTATGAGTACCAGTCGACCACTCCTTCGAACCAGTCGACTGTCATAGTACGAAACTGCCTGAACTCATACAAGCTCTAGCCAGTCGACTCATTATGGCAACCCAGTCGACTGTTCAAGCTGTTTCGATAGTTTTCTAATTTTAAAACTTTTTTTAAAAATCAAATATCTTTTACTACCGTTGTATGGCAGTTGGAATTCAATCTCTCAACGTCCAAACGTTTCTAACTCTATAAAAAGAGTATAGAACTCATTTGGCAAAGGTTACTCAACTCCAAGCATTCTTTAAACTCTCAAGTTTTTTGTTTTCAAATGTTTCAAAAGCATACAAACTCTCTAAGACTTGGTTCTCTAAATTTCAGTCTAATATAACATCGATTTCGTTTTAAACTGAATTCAGAAGTTTACCTAATAGCCACTATACAAAGCACTATCACATACAAGGCTATAGGTTGTTGTAAACTCAATTTTTTTGTTGTTGTTTTTCACTCTCGGGTTGTGAGAGTGGTCCTCTCGGTTGAAGAGTATGGCTCTTGGTTTTAGAGTCGGTTTAACTCTAGGGTGTAGAGTGGGTTTGCTCTCTCTAGTGGTGAAAGAGGTCTACGAATTTGACATTGTTGTTGTCAAAGGCCGTAGAGTATTCTTGTATTTTTTCAAGAATAGTGGAAAATGTCAAGTGGGTTGCTTGAAGACTGGATGTAGGTCAGGAGGACCGAACCAGGAAACATCGTTGTGTTTGGTTGTGATTGACTCTCTGTGGTTGTATTCTCTCAACTTGCAATTTCAATTTCTCTGAGTTTTATTTCAAAAACTTGTCTGATAAGTCAACTAGTTTTTTGCTATAAGTCGACTGATCAGACTTGTAACTCTTCAGTAAAATACTCTTCTTATCTGATGCAACAGTCGACTGTATATCTTTTTCTGTCGACTTAAAAGTACGAAAAGTTCAAGTTCTTAATTTTTTTTATACAACACTCCCCCTTCTAGTGTTATTTGCCTTGCCTACAGGATCCAACACTTGATATCAGAACCTGGTTGAGTGCAATAGCATCTATTTCAAATGCAAGCCAATATCATGAAGGCCAATCCACACAAAGACCACCCCTATTCGATGGAACATACTATAACTATTGGAAGTGTAGAATGAAGATCTACCTTCAGTCCATCAACTATGAGATTTGGAACATGACTGGGACAGAATTCACCGCTCTGACAATTCCCTATGCACAATGAAATGATGACATGAAGAGCAACACAATGAACAATGCAAAGGCAATGAATGCTTTATTCTGTGCACTTACCAAAGAGGAGTTCAATCGTGTGTCAAATGTAATAATGACTCATCAAATTTGGCACACACTCGAGGTAACTCATGAAGGTACTAATAAGGTTAAGAATCTAAGATATCTGTTCTTGTTCACAGGTTCGAGATGTTTCGTATGAAGGAGAACGCGAATGAGTCGGACATGATAACACGGTTCACGGACATTACAAACTCTCTTGTAGCCCTTGGAAAGACGTACTCGCAAGTGGAAATGGTGAGGAAAGTTCTTCGTGCCCTAACCCCCGAATGGAAAAAGAAGACCACCGCCATAGAAGAAGCCAACAATTTATCACAACTCTCTCTTGAGAATCTTGTAGGAAATCTTATGGCATATGAAGTACAACTAGAAGAAGGATCTAGAACCTTAACAAGCAAAGAAGACGACACTCGCTTTCAAGGCCATGTCGGGTTCCGAAGATGAAGAAGAAGATGAAGAAGAAATAGCCATGTTCACTAGAAAGTTCAAGAAATTTTTACAAAAAGGTAAATTTAATTCCAAGTTTAAAGATACTAATGAACTTCCCACATGTTTCAAGTGTAACAAGACAGGTCATATGAAGAAGGATTGCCCATTAGAAAATGCGAAATCAGCTCCCAACTTCAAGAAGGACAAGTACACAAAGAACAAGTATATGAAGAACAAGAAGGCATATCAAGCAACTTGGGATGATAATGACTCCTCATCGGAAGAAGAGAATGAGGAGTCAAACGAAGCAGCGAACGTATGTTTCATGGCTACACAAAACGATGTAAGTGAAAACTTTGATTCAAATGACTTATTAGATGCTTTCAATGAAGTTTTTCAAGAACTTAAAAAGGAGAAAATTAGAGTTAAAAATTTAGAGAAAGTCAATCAAACACTTTCTCAAGAAAATCTTGACTTGAATGTTGAAGTCAAATCTTTAAATTCTCAACTTTCAAATTTGGATGTAAATTTTGTATCTCTTAAGAAAAATTATGAAGAGATATCCAAGAATGTATCTAAATTTAACAAAGGAAAGGAGAATTTAAATGAAGTTCTCCAAAATCAAGTTCAATCTAATAAAAGATTTAGACTTAGTTTTAAAAAGACTCTTGAGAAACATCATTCTTCTAAGAATACTAGTAGTAATAAGACTAATTCTATTTCCAGTGTGAAGAAAAAATTATATGAGTTTTTTGAGAAACCAAGAACTATTGTTTTTTTATGAAAATAGTAATTTTGTAGTTCGGACTAGTCGACTGAACCTTAATATCAGTCGTCTGTCTAGAGGTTTGGAGTCTTATTCAAAGAGATGATTTCTACTAGTGAAATACATATCTACTTTTATTTAAATAAGCGACTCTAGTAGGACCAAATAAATCCATATGGATTAATTCGAAAGGCCCACTAGTAGAAATCATTTCTTTTGTCTTAAAAGTAGATTTGACTTGTTTTCCTAGTTGACTATAAAATAAGCATTTGACTTGTTTGGAATCATCACCTTTAAATAATATTATAAATCACTAGAGTAAACTATCCTAAACAAGTCGACTGATAAGGATCTCAAGTCGACTGATGTAAATTAGTCGGCTGATAGACTTGTTAAGTCGACCGATCCTGTTGTGATGACTCAAACTTTACCAAAAGCATTTGTTGAAGTTAGAGATCATCCTCATGACTTAATAATTGGTGACATTTCACGTGGTATTCAAACAAGATCTCATGTTAACATGATTTCTCATACGGCTTTCTTGTCGGATTTTGAACCGAAGAATATATAAGAAGCTTGTGAGAATGAATTTTGGATGAATGCCATGCAAGATGAACTTAACCAATTTATAAGAAATGATGTATGGGATCTAGTTCCACGACCTCCTAATCATACTATAATTGGTACCAAATGGGTATTTAAGAATAAGTTAGATGAATCAAGACAAGTCGTTAGGAACAAGACTAGATTAGTTGCTCATGGATATAATCAAGAAGAAGGAACCGATTTGATGAAACATATGCTCCTGTTGCTAGACTAGAATCAATTAGGACCTTATTATCTTTTACATGTTTAATGAATTTTACACTTTTCCCAATGGATGTAAAAATTGCTTTTTTGAATGGATTTATTAAGGAAGATATTTATGTTAAGCAACCACCCGGTTTCGAACATGAATAATTTCTAAACCACGTTTTTAAATTGAAAAAGGCTTTATATGGTCTTAAACAAGCACCTCGTACTTGGTATGATTGGTTAAAAACTATTTTCTTAGAAACTGGTTTTGAGATAGGTAAAATAGATACTACCCTTGTTTATTAGAAAAATAGAGACAGATATTCTAAACATACAAATATATATAGATGACATAATTTTTGGATCTACTAATAGTAATCTCTGTCAAGAGTTTGCTAATATCATGAAAAATGATATTGAGATGAGTCACATGGGTGAACTCAATTGTTTTCTTGGACTACAAATAAAGCAGTCACAAAATGGCATATTTATTAATCAAGAAAAATATGCTAAGGAATTACTCAAATGGTTTGGCATAGATAGCACTAGTATTAAGAACACACCTATGGCTACTACTACTACACTTGATAAAGATGATTTAGGTAAGAGTGTCAATCAAAAATTCTATCGAGGTATGATTGGCTCACTCTTATATATAACTGCTAGTAGACCAGATATTATGTTTAGTGTATGTTTGTGTGCTAGATATCAGTCAAATCCCAAAGAATCTCACTTAAAAGCTCTGAAACGTATTTTAAGATACATTAAAGGCACGTCTGAATATGGTTTATTTTATCCACGTACCGATAATTTTTAACTTTTGTTGTATAGTGACACTAATTTTGCTGGTAGTAAAACTGATCGTAAATGTACTAGTGGAACTTGTCACTTTTTGGGACATTCACTAGTATCTCGGTGCAGTAAAAAGCAAAATTCGGTATCCCTATCTACTACAGAAGCTGAATATATTGCTGCACGTTGGCTTGTGCTCAAATTTTGTGGATGAAACAAACTTTATTGGATCATGGTATTTCATTTTCAAAACCTGCTATAATGTGTGATAATACCAGTGCTATTCTATCTAAAAATCTGGTTCAACACTCACGTACAAAACATATTGATATTCGACATCATTTTCTACATGATCATGTTTTAAAGGGAGATACAACTTTGGATTTTATTTCTACTGATAAACAAGTAGCAGATATATTTGCCAAACCACTTAAGGAAGACACTTTTATCAACTTTAGAAGAGAACTAGGAATTTGCTGTTTTCATGATATTTCTTGAAAATTTATTTTGTTTAAGTCGACTTAAACGTCTTTGTCAGTCGACTTATAAAATATTTTCGTTGTTCATATTTTGGCTGAATTTTGTGTTCTGGACAGTCGACTGTATCATAAACCATTCGACTGACAGAAGTTTTACTTGATGTTTCGTTTGGTTTAATTTTCTCTCGACTAAGTCAAAACCAGTGGACTGTCGCGATATTAAGTTGGTTTTTTTTTTTCTGATTCCGAATCGACACTTAACTGAGGCATCTCTCTTTCTTTTATCCTCTTTTCGATCTTAACCCTTCATTCAAACCTTCTTTTAATCTCAGCCACACCCCTCAAGTAAAAACCCTATTCTTCTCATTCCTTTTTCACTTTTACTTTTTCCTAAATTTTCCAGTCGCCTGCTCTGAAGACCACTTCATTGCTGCTCTTGAAGCTTTTGAAGATCTCGACGTTCGCTGCTCCTGGCGTTGATTTCATTTCGAGTCTCTTGAGTCCTTGTGCTCCTTTCTCTAGTCTGGGTAAACCGTCTTTTAATCTCTCTTTTTTTTTTCAAAAGTTTCCTAGACTCCCAAATATGCCTAAACCTAAGAGAGCTAGAGATTCTAATGTAGAAGAAGGTCAATCTTCTCAGAACTACCTTCAATACTTAAGGAATTCCAATCTTGTTGAGAAATTTTTTCTCATCTATCAAATTGTAATATTTTCGGGTAGATTTGTGAATTTTCCTGATTTAGATAGACTCCACATCGTCCCATGGTTTGAACAATGTGGGTTATTTGAATTACGTTCCCTTGTAAATCAACCCTATTACTATCCACAACTTATCTATTTGTTTTATACAAATACGAAGGTTTCCACCTCCGAGGATGGTAACGAAATATATTTTACTACTACGGTGAAAAATATTCGAATGAGGTTAAACCATGAAAAATTGGGAATTATTTTTGGTATCCCTTAAGAAGGATTAGATTTAGGGAAAATTGAAATGGATGATCAATCTATTTTTTCCAAAATCTTTTTGCCTAATCGAGGTCCTCCAATGACCAACAAATCGATTACTCCTATAGCCAAGCTTGTTGCCCGCATATTTTCGTATAACATTATCCCTAAAACGGGTAGCTACGAACAATTATCTTTTGAATTGCAACAGGCGATGTATGCCATTTTCGGCAACATCCAAATAAATTGGAGTCGAGTCATTTTCAATCATCTCCATAAGGCTCACACCTCTTTCCTTCCTTTTGGAGCACTTCTTACTCATGTTTTCAATTTTTATGAAGTTGATCTTGATTCCGAGTCGAGTGTTGTTACTCACTATGAGTCTTTTAATCGTGCGAGTTTAGCTCGTATGAAGATCCTAAACTCTCCTCCCCAGTCTCCTCAAAGGAATGTACCTCCTAGTCCTTTGGCCACTTCTGGTTGTCGGTCTTTTGCATCTAGTTCTTCTCTTCCTAGAGCTGTCTTTGCTGATCCCGAAAGTCTTTACACTTTGGTTAATTATCTCATGGATCGTACCGATCTTATCTTATCAAGACAGGATAATCTTGAGGCTAGTCTTGCTAACCTTACTCACTTGTTCACTAAAAAATTTCCACAACCTCCTCCTGCCTCCACAGGTGATGACGACGAAGAAGACGAATCAACTTGATGTATTTTTTCTTTTCAACTATGTTTTATGCATTTTTTTCTATTTTGTAATCTGCAACAATGAACTTGCTTTCTTATGTATCAATGTGTTATGGTTATGCAATGTATCCTTCCTCCTTATGTTTTTCTGTTGATGACAAAGGGGGAGAAAAATATGGAAAATATGGTTTTGTGGTTTATATGTTTGTGTTTATATGTTTTGTGGTTTTGTGCATGTTTTACAATTTTGTGCATATTGTACATTATTTAGGGGGAGCTTATTTCACACATTTGTATAACATTTAATTATGTGTGACATCTTGCTATGTATATTGTTATTATAAGTAATTGTGTTGTCATCATCAAAAAGGGGGAGAATATTGATTCTTGGTTTTGATGACTACAACACAATACAAAGTTTTTCTACCACATATCTCTTGCAGAGTGTATCAAAGTCAATACTATGGTGAAATACACAAAGGAAACACAATCTGATGAAGCTTTCAAGATTAATTGATCAAACTTCAAGACATCTAGACAAAAGCTCAAGCTCAAGACAAAGACTCAAGTTAAAGACAAGATTCAAAGTGTCTTGTAATTTTAAATCTTTGAGTCTTCGAAACTTGTAAAAGCCTTGTCACACACACACTCACACATACTTTAAATAATCTGAGTATTTTACAAAATCAAAATGTCAAAACAAGCTTGAATGAGTTCAGCTGTATGAGTACCAGTCGACTGTCATAGTACGAAACTGCCTGAACTCATACAAGCTCTGGCTAGTCGACTCATTATGGCAACCCAGTCGACTGTTCAAGACATTTCGACAGTTTTTTTATTTTAAAACTTTATTTTTCAAAATCAAATTTATTTTACTGTCGTTGTATGGCAGTTGGGATTCAATCTCTCAACGTCCAAACGTTTCTTACTCTATAATAAGAGTATAGAACTCATTTGGCAAAGGTTACTCAACTCCAGGCATTCTGTAAACTCTCAAGTCTTTTGTTTTCAAGTGTTTCAAAAGTATACAAACTCTCTAAGACTTGGTTCTCTAAATTTCAGTCTAATATAACATTGATTTCGTTTTAGACTGAATTCAGAAGTTAACCCAATAGCCACTATACAAAGCACTATCACATACAAGGCTATAGGTTGTTGTAAACTCAATTTTTTTTTTTTGTTTTTCACTCTCGGGTTATGAGAGTGGTCCTCTCGATTGGAGAGTAGGGCTCTTGGTTTTAGAGTCGGTTTCACTTTAGGGTGTACAGTGGGTTTTCTCTTTCTAGTAGTGAAAGAGGTCTACGGATTTGACATTGTTGTTGTCAAAGGCTGCAGAGTATTCTTGTATTTTTTCAAGATTAGTGGAAAATCTCAAGTGGACTGTTTGGGGACTGGATGTAGGTCGGGAGGACCGAACCAGGATACATCGTTGTGTTTGGCTGTGATTGACTCTCTGTGGTTGTATTCTCTTAACATGCAATTTCAATTTCTCTGAGTTTTATTTCAAAAACTTGTCTGATATGTCGACTGGTTTTTTGCTATAAGTCGACTGATCAGACTAGTAACTCTTCTGTAAAATATTCTTCTTATCTGATGCAACAGTCGACTATATATCTTTTTCCGTCAACTTAACAGTACAAAAAGTTCAAGTTCTTAACTTTTTTATACAACACTATTCACCCCCTTCACCCCCCCCCCTCTAGTGTTATTTGCCTTGCCTACAGGATCCAACAGATCGAGCTCGAGCGAAGATCACGGCATTGGACTCGTTGTTTCGAGCCAACGAGTTGCTCATGGAGCTCGAGCGGAGATCAGAGCATTGAACTCATTGTTTGGGGTCAACGAGTTATTTACGAAGCTTGAGCGGAGATTAAGGCGTCAAACTCATTGTTTGATGAAGCTCGAGAAGAGAACGAAGCGTTGAACTCGTTATTTGGAGCCAACGAGTTGTTGATGGTGCTCGAGCAAAGCGCAAGGCATTGAGCTCATTGTATAGTGTTTACAAGACTTTTGTACCGCTTCCTAAGCATGAAACGTAGAGTCATTGTAATTCTGTAGTTATAATGAGACTTGTTCAGATTGATGGGTCGGCTACTAGGTTCTTTGTAGCTAAATAATAGGGCCTCAAGTCTGTTGTGTATAGCTAACGAACTGTTGACGGTGTGCACAATGTTTAACGGAGGTAAAAGCTTATCGTCTTGTACTTAGCAAGTTGTTGAAGCAACTCTAAGGGAGATTAGTTTTCCAAACTTGCTGTATAGGTCCTCCAACAAATTGTGAGAGTCACATCAAGTGGAGAGTTGAACCTCAAATGTTGCTTTTGAAAGTTTTATTAGAGTAACTACAATCTACGATTTTGGACCTCTAATCTGTTTTTAAGGGATTTTAACAAGTTTCAGGATTAGTTCGAATAGCGGGTTGTACTCCAAGCGTGTTTGATTGCAGTTTGCTAAAGTAATTCCGAGCCATGGGTATGGATTCCGAACTTGTTAGTTTAGGTAATAACATGTTGCAGAAGCATATCGAATGGCGAGTTGAACTCCAGACTTGCTTTGTCGTAAGTTGCTAAAGTAACATCAAGTCATGGGATATGGACTCCGAACCTGTAGTCGAGGCGCTAACGGATTGCAGGAGAAGATCGAATGGCGAAGCGAACTCTAAACTTGCTTTATTACAAATTGCTAGAGAACTTCGAGCCATCGTTATGGACTACGAACCCGTCTTGTTGGAAGCTTTTAATGAGTTTTTTGTGTCATTATTGTGTATAAGTTTGGCACTCAACTTAATGTATGTATTTATAGAGTTGTACAAGAATTTTGCAAACATTAATACAAAATTTTATTGGGAAATAAAACTAAGCGGTTGCTCTAGTGGTTGCCTGTTATTACATGCAATGACCGGCAGTGAAAGCGATCTTTATTGAAAAGTAAAACTAAATGACTTTCCTAGTGGCTGACCATTATTACAAACTGAGAAAATTTGCTACTACTACTAAGAGAGTACGTTTTAGACGTCAAACTTCAACTTCATAATGTGTTCTACTTTTCAAGTTCCTTATGTTATGTCCTTGCCCCCCGGGTTTTCAAGTTGATGATCCATAGAAGTTAACAACTTGGAAGACCTTGCCTAGACTTGCCTATTTTTGCAACCAGTCTCCCATTGTTTCGCATAGAGAATTGGAGATGTTCAGATTTGTCAATATGTTTAATCAGGACTATTTCTTTCCATTGAATGAGCAAAGTGGCTTCGGGCGGGGGATTCAGGTTCATTACTGTGTTATGATGAGAACGAGTTTGGACCTGGTGAGAGATTATTTGGCAAGTTTGGAAGTTCTTGGTAGGATTGTTTATGGCAGTGGCTTCAAGCTTCTTTACAGTCTTGAAATTATTGTGACTGCTTTCTGGCGGTAACTTTATGGCATCGTTAGGGAGAACTGAGCCCCCCATTGTAGCGGTGTAACATGTTCGTGCTGACTGTTGGCTCCCTACAACTTGGCCTATGCCTGCTGCTGTTAGGAACTTTATTTTCATGTGGTAAGCAGAAGGAACTGCATGAAAGGCCGCTAGGCAAGGACGACCGAATATTGCGTTGTATGGGGCTTTGACATCGACTACCATAATGTCCAAGTGCTTCTGTTCGAATAGCGGGAGCCTTTCCTGCTGTCACATCAAGTGTGACGATTCATTCTATTTGAAAGGGTACACCGGAGAATCTATGGAGTGTATAACCGACTAGCTGGGTTAAGTCGTTCTCGAGATAGCTTGAGGCTGTTGAAAGTGTTCATGAAAAATATGTTTACCGAGCTGCCATTGTCCATCAGGATGTGGCGTACCTCATAATTCACTATGCAAAGATTTATGATCAATTCGACGCAATAAGGTGTTCGGACACCTAAGTCTTTGTTAGAGAAAGATATTAGGACCCCAGTGGTCTTTCCAGGCGGAATGTTATGTACGGAGTTGACTTCCCTTACGAAAGCTTGGCGGAAGGAGTTAGAGTCTCCCCCCATCGGGCCTCTCTGAATGGAGTGGAGAATGAACATATGTTCTGAGTCTCGTGATTTGGATGGCCTCTCTTGACCCTTATTAGACCCCGGGGGTGGAGGGGTTTCGGCGTTGGTGTTTTGTTGGACAAATTAAGAGAGATAGCCCCGGCGAATTAGGCCTTCAAGTTCATCTTTGAGGGCTCCACAATTGTCAATATTGTGTCCATGAACTCTGTGAAATGCGCACCACTTGTTTTTATCTCTTCTCTTGCTAGTTTTGGACATCTTGGGCAGAGGGCGAATTATTCCGTCCTTCTCAAATTCTATGAGAATGACTGATATATTTGCATTGAGAGGAGTGAACTTGTCGAAGTGTGATGCTGGGGGTGGACGACATTCACCGGCATCGTCTTTCTGAAATTTCCTGGGTCCTTCCTCATTTGTATTCTTCCATTGTTCCCGAAAAATAAATCGTTCTTGCCTTGAGGATAAAGATCTTCCTCGACTCTGATATATTTGTCACTCCTTTCTAGTGGATCAGTATAATTTTTAGGAGGCTTGTTTGCGAGGGAGGCTTTCAGGTCTTTGTTAGTGATGTTGTGGCGGAAAGCTGCAACCGCTGCTGATGAGTCTAGGGATGAGATGGACCTTGCTTCGGCTTTGAAGTGCTTGAAAAAGTCATTCAGCAGTTCTTCGTCTCTTTGCTTCAGTTCCAACAAGGAGGCACTTATTTTTTCAACCTTTCGGCTGGTAACGAAGTGCGCTTTGAAGAGCTCCTCGTGTTGGTTGAAGGAGAATATTGACTCCAGAGTGAGGCAGGGAGTACCATTCCCTTGTTGATCCTTTCAGTGTCGCGGGGAATGTTCGACACATGAGCACATCGGTGACGTTGTAGACCATCATGAGGGTCTTGAAACTCTCGATATGGTCAGTTGGGTCTGATTCCCCATCGTATGACTCGAATTGAGGAGCTTTGAAGTACATTGGAATGGGTGCATCAAGGATTGTTTTGCTGAAAGGAGGTCGACTGGGGTGGTAGGCCCTGATAGAGCAGTTTCCCTCATTCTTCATCTGTTCTAGACGATATTCTACCTCTCGGATACTGTCACGCCCCGCTTCCCAAAAAGAGAATACGGAATACGAATACGTGACTAAGTTCAGCGAATGATTTTCATCATCCATAAGCTATCAGGATCTTTACAACATTTCACAGGAATAATCAGAGTAGGAAGCAAGAGAAGTCAACCATGCATGCATATATGAATCAATATACCAACAGGAATTTACTTGAAACAAAATGTAATAATCTCAAATAAATTCGATCTGGAAACAAGTCAATAATCCTAAGTCACATTGCCCAATACAAATAATCTAAGTAACAGATACAATTATTCAAAATAAGAAAAAGAAAATAATAATAGCAAAAACTCCAGTATCTAAAATCTCAGATCACCTATTCCATCGGGCAGCTGATCTCTATGATCTGCAATTTAGCAAATTGCAAGAAGAGGAAAAAGAAAACAAAACGCCCATCAATGCAAGTTATGGGCTGCTTGTAGTGCAGACACAAGTACATGGGAAAGATAAACAATTATAGAGAAACAACGGAAGCAACATAGCATGGAATAGACATGTCAACAAAGCAGGATAATTAACATGAATCAGGAAACAAAATCAAGTAACATGATATACTAACAGGGTACAGGTAACATGTATCAAGTGTCATGCAAGCAGGTAAACAGGTAACCAGGTATACAGGTAAACAGGTATACAGGAAGCATGTATAGGTAAGCATGTAACTGGTGTCATGTTATATCAAGTCTTGTATTTATTACTATCTAGGTAGCACTTCATGCGTCCTATATTTTTACCACATGGTTGCTACATTCAAACAAGTTTGCATTTAGATTTCGTAGTGGAGGCTATAGGGTCGTGTACTCAGGGATCAGATAAACGGGAACAGGAATAGGTACAGGTACAGGTAGAACCTAATGGTCCTCTTCCGAGTACACCTTCCTATAGAGAAGGGTGCAGTTAGGTAATCAGGTAAACAGGTACAGGTAGAACCTACTGGTCCTCTTCCGAGTACACCTTCCTATAAGGAAGCATGCGATCGGGTAATTAGGTAAACAGAATCGTGTATCATGTATTCATGAACACGTAACAGATAGGAAACACGGGCCCCTTCTAAGTACACATTTCTATATTTTCCACTACTAGATCTTTCTCTTAACCCCGGCTTGATTATTTATTATTATTATCAGACAAGCATGTATGTGCAAAATCAGGGCAAGAATAACATGGTATAAACAATTGACAGGTTCAGATTGAAAGATAAACATGTACAGGTGATAGACAACACATAAAAGGATAGGACACCGAAAATTCTAGTTCAGGACAGCAAAACAGTACTGCACTAAATCTAGAATTTCCGTTGCTACAAATATGCAAATCTGGATCCATCAGAAAATATGGAAAATGGACTCTCGATCGAATCCAGAAAATATATATAAATCATATGGTATTTCACAAAAATAATACTCAAAACATATTTGTATCTAGAAAACATGTTTAACCAGAAATCAGAAGTTTGTATTCAAGAACAGGAAAACAGCATAAAAACTTACTGATTAAATCCAAGAAAAATCTTGGGTATTCCCTAGTATGTTTAGTAACAGCAAATAAAGTTTTATAATTTTCCAACATAGATAGAGTAGTCAAGAAAAATCAGAAATCATAAACACAGTAGTACTAAAACAGCAATATATTACAAAATATAAATCGAAATCCAGATCCATCAAAAGGGTGATAAAATAGATACAGTAGGCTATAGTTCATATTCACAAAGTTTTTATGGATAGCAAATAGAATCAGGTTGAAATTAAGGTTCTTTACTGAACAGTATGAAAATTCTTCATGTATAGTAGTTGTTTACAAGTATAGAATAGTTTGTAAAGTCATCAATTAAATCCACAAAAGTCAGGGGTTAATCCCAATAAAGTCTAGTTGTACTCAGCAAAATATTGGATCAAAATATTATCTTTATCATTAGCAGAAAAATAAATTACCCTACAGAATTTGTATAAAACTGGATCTAGAATTTTCTACACATCTGTAGTAAAATAGCAATAACTTGTAACTCAAAAATCGAAACTGAGATCTGTCAGAAAATATAGAAAGTAGACAGAATTCTCTATAATTAATATTCACAAATAATTTTCATATACTGACCTTAATAGGGTCTAAAATACTGAACAAAAACGAGGTAACAACAAAAACTGAAATCTTCTTCATGTACAAAATCAACATAGATAATATGAAACTCATCCAAATTATAACAAACGTGAAATAGGGTATACTAGATGTCCAAGCAACAAGGTATAGGGTATTTTACAAGTCTAGAACAAGTTATACTACGATTAACACATCAAGCATACAAGATCATACAACACATCATTGATTACGAACAACATGCATGTATACATCAAGAATCTATTATATTTAAGTTATTTCATGTCGTGTGTGTAGTGTGACAACCATGGGTGGGTAAACACAATAGAGACAAGATATAACGGGGGTTTCGCACAAGAATTGTCTGTAGAACACAACTATACTACATGCGGTATTTAGTACTTGTATTACACAAAGAACAGAATACAAGTTACTTGTCTTATAGTCGACGACAAAAACGAAGCAAGAATAAGAATAATGGGAACGGATTCCCAGGCACGAACACAACGAACGAACGATTCACGAGCCAACGCACGAGATCACACACGCACACAAAGACTCAGCAACGGCAGTGGGGGTGATCGCTATCGGCATCGCTATTCCTGGTTGACACCGCGGTCGGGACTAAGGCAGGGACGGTAGGGGAACGACGGCTCCAGTGGCACTATGCTGGGCTATTGAGCATCGAGAGGAGAGGCACAAGGTGCTCGAGGGTGCTGGGCGGCGCTGCAGAGGGGAGTCGACAACTATCGCTGCGGCTCAGGGAGGCAAGGAGCACTGGGGGGTTGCACCAGAGTAGGGTGACACCGGGGACAGGTTGGGAGAGAGAGGGAGGCGCTCGCGACTCCGGGAGAGGAGAAGGGAAGGTGGGGCTGCCGAGGAGGGTTGAAGAGTCGGGAGGTGTAGGGAGAACAGCGCTAGGGTTTGGGATGAACAGGGTAAGCATGGGTAAATATATACATAGATGGGGGATAGATTATTAGGGTTAGGATGCAGATGGGTAGCGGTGGAGGTAAACGGGTATGGGTTTCGAGTATAATAGGGTTTTTCGGGTTGGGTGTATAGTAGGATTTTAATGGGTTTTAATAAAAAGGATTTAATTGGGTTATATGGTTTTGGTTAACGGGTAGTGGATCCAATAGGGTATTGGGTATGATAACAAATGGGTTTGGGTATAAAAGATCCAATAATAGAGATAGGACAACATGAATAAAGTAAATAAATAAAAAATAATAATAGGACATGAACAATTGAAATAATGGGGATCAAAGAAATGGCCCAATCAGACAGAGATGGCAATAAGAGAAAAATTGAATCAAGAAGATCGAATAAAAGGCGACAAATCAAATAAATGGATATATAGAAAATGAAGATCCAAAACACGATCCAAAAAGAGATACAATGAGAATAAATACACAAAAAGATAAATACATCTAAAAATACAGAAAATGGAAAACAGGGGTTACAGATACGGCGAAGGACTTGGTCGTCCTTCCCATTGGATCCAGTTGAATCGCCAGATTCTTCTTTGGGAGGAGTAGGGTGGCAACTTCGTGATTTTCGACCCAGATCTTGACTGACTTGAATGGCTCGGATGATATCAAGCTTGAAGTTTTCCAATTCGGCCCTAGTGACTGGAGCTTCTTTTTCTCTGTTCCGCTCAATAAACATTGACCTCTCATGAGCCGATCTTCTTATTGCAGTACGCCCCCTATCAGAAGAGGAACGGCTTGATCTTTACCTAGGAGAGTTACTTCTCTGGTTTACCTGACATTCTGAGTGGGAGGCTTCAGTTCGGGCGCGCCTATCGTCCATGCGGATCCGTTGATCAATTCCTTGTTGCATGACACTGATGATTTGACAGAGATCTCTAGATCCCCGAGGGCCTCGCGATGCCATTGAATCGGTTGAAGCTTTATGGACAGAAACACGGTCATACAAAGGATGTTGTGCATGAGGGCTTTGTCGAGAGCCTCCGGGTGCCTCTCCATTGAAAGGAGCTTAACTAGGCTGTCGGGGCGACTGTTGAGGAGGAATCAGTTCTTCCAAAGGAGAAGCAGGTTGATGAAGAGAGTTGGTGAGATGGCTTGAGGCCGCCGCTCTGCCTCTCAGTCTTGGTGGAATGACGATAAGTCTGATTTGTGTAGTTTCTTACAAACAACGTTAATCTGTTAGTGCTTATTTTGGTGTGGAAGAAAATAGATAGTAAGTTAATATTTAACGGAAACTACTAAAAACCTGACCTTTGATCTTTGCCGTCAATGCGGTTAGAGCTCCTGAGATTAAATCTGGATCGTTGATTAAACACCTTGATCTGGATCTGACGGTTGCTGATGCAGCTGATGGACCTGCAAAAAGCCTGAAACACCGGGGGTGGCCTCGGCGACAGACCCTCGGATGCTCAAGTCATAACCAGAGTGAGAGTTTGAGAGAGGAAATCTTGAGTACGTTCTGACTAAAGAGGGGGGACAGTATTTATAGGCCGGAGAAACAGTACATGAGATTGATATGGAATCCATTAGATCGACTATGAATTCTATATCTCCTATTCGAATCTCCCCATCAAGAGATAAGCTCTCTTGTTTGGGAATAAGTGTAACACCCCATACTTAAGAGTATAATAATATAATAGAGAATTAGAGAGTGGGCCTACAGAAGATTGATTTTATTTGTTCGTGTATTGCGCACACATGTAGCCACATGCGCAGCTGAGCAAGACTCGGGGCGTTACAAATGGTATCAGAGCCAACATTCGACACTGATCGTGGGTAAGAATGGGTTAGAGGTAAGCCTGAGATGGAGCTAGCAGATGTACACTGGTGGGTAACCAGAGTCTCGGGTAGGGCTATACAGCTAGCAGAATTAGGGTACTCCACTCCGCATCAGCTAGAAAGGGATCCTGGATCAGATTGCAAGTTCCAGGCACAGCGAGGATGCTGAGTTCTTAAGGGAGGGTGTGTATAACACCTCGTACTTAATAGGGGTGTATTGGATTGGAATTTGAAAAGAATTTAAAAGAATTGAGAATCCCAGTATTTAACGGATTTATGGGGAATTCACCTAAAACTTTGACTGGGATTTATAAAGATTTTAAAATAGTTTGATGGAATTCTTATTATGAATTTCATGGAATTTGAAGGAATTCGATGATAATTGAACTTTCATAGACTTCATAATTAGTTCATTTTCTACACAAGATTGTTATTCTCATAAGAGTAGTACGAATAAACATCAAGACACCTCGCAAGTCATTGACATAAATCATTACATGGATAACCTATTAACTGTTGAAAACCAAATATGTTCATTATCAACTAAAATCATAAATGTATCAAAAGAAAAATCAAATCTAGTAATGTAAAAGCATAAATAGTCACTTAGTAAAATTTGAATTGATGTTCGGTAATCTCTTTGCTCATCTTTGACTCACATCAGCCACTGCATTTGTCCACATATCTAATGCTATACTAGCTCCCCACTGATTTGCTTCCTCTTGTTGTTGCTCTTGGGTGTGAAACATGTGGTCATAATCATTTTCTTCATTTTCTGGCAGTGAAGGCTCATCTTCTTCTTCAACAGGAAACTCATCAGAACGACACTCCTTACGAAGAAAATTGTGCAAACCTGCACAAACTAAAACAAATTCTGCTTGTGTCTTATACGGAAATGGTGGTGGAGACTTAAAAATTTTAAACCTCGATTTGAATATACCAAATATTCTCTCAATTGCATTT
Source organism: Hemerocallis citrina (assembly GCA_017893485.1). Classification (NCBI taxonomy): domain Eukaryota; kingdom Viridiplantae; phylum Streptophyta; class Magnoliopsida; order Asparagales; family Asphodelaceae; genus Hemerocallis; species Hemerocallis citrina. The sequence continues at coordinate 390,357,569 of CM030358.1, forward strand.
CTCAATGAAGCACGGCGAAGATGCAACAACTCATTTACAGTTTCAGGATGACGACCTTGACCATTAAAATCTTGGAGATGATATCGCACACCTCGATAGGGAGCTAAAAACTGGCGACGATTTGTAAATCCACAATCCACTAGAAAATATTTGTGTTGTATTTTTATGGTTATTTGTGTTGTATTTTTTGTGTACAAGGTTTGTTTACACTAGGAAATATTTGCAAATCCACAATCCACAATCCACTAGAAAATATTGTGTACAAGATTTGCAAACCCACAATCCACTAGAAAATATTTTGTGTCCAAGATTTGCAAATCCACATTCCACTAGAAAATATTTGGCGACGATAGGCTTATTTGTGTTGTATTTTTTATGTACAAGATTTGTTTACAAACTAGGAGGACAAAACCACACAAAATCTCCCTCATACCAGTACTAGAATCATGTGCATTGGTATAATTCTTCTTCAACTCTTTCCTCCAATGCATCCACATCCGAAATTGGTGGTATCAATTGCACATTTCGGGAATAAAATTAGGCTATTAAAATCAAGAATCAAGAAACCTAACAGTAGAAGATGTCCAATGCGCGTGCTAATGTATTTCTTTGAAGACTTACGGATTCCTGGGCCTCGAAGTTGCTCCCAGCGATGCCATATGATCGGTACTGGTGTTTCTACCGGCGGCATGAATCTCGAGAATTCGGATGTGGTTGGTGTTCGAAATAAGGGAGGATCGCATGAGATCTAGTGTTGTTGAGAGGCCAAGGCCGAAGCGAAAGGGGGAGGCAAGTTCAGTGTGGGATCGAACTGGTTTGGGAGCGGTTAAGAAAGAGAGAGGTGGGCGAACTGGGGCTGCAGCCATTTTTGTCGAGGGTTTTTAGGTAAGAAGATGGAAATCAATACAAATACTTACAATCAATACCTTCACAAGAGGGGTGGATGCAACTGTGGGGAAGGAAGAACGTCTAGAGAAAATCACAAATGGCTTGAAAGTTTCTACGGAGAAGGTGAGAATTGCAAAGGCTTTTGGTATTTATACCTCAAACCCTAAATTCCATCTAAATCCTCTAAATTCTCAATTCGACCAAAATCAATAACTTTTTTAATACACCGAGAATTGAATGGGGTGATTTAAAATCTCAATTGAATACACTGAGAATTGAATAGAATCACTTAAAGTCTCAATTGAATACACTGTGACTTTTATAAACTCCTTTAAAATCCTAATTGAATACACTAGGATTTTAACATTCTTTTAAATTCTTTTCAAATTCAAATCCAATACACCCCTGTAAGAGTATTGATATGGCTAAAAATAGGATTAAATCGGGACCGTTCACATCGGACGCGAATCTTAAAGCTCAGGGGTAAAACGGTAATTTCACTTACTAGCGGGTCCGAAGCGGGTACTGGGTCTCCTTCTCACAGATCCAATAACCCGCAAACGGATCCACTCCAACTGGGTACGGGTCCCGACCCAAGACAAACCCAGATCAGCAAGAGGAAAATCAGGGTTACTGATTTGACCAAATCAACAGGCCTGATTTGCTCTCACCGGGAATTAAGGGATTACATTCCTAATCTGATTACGAGGATTTTATGCCTTATCAGATCACAGGATCACATTCCTAATCTGATCCCAATGGCGACTATAAATACCCCCCACCTACCACTGTTACAGGTTAATCAATACTTTTCAATAAAAAGCTCTTTCTTAATCATATCACTGGTTACTGACAAGAGCGTCGGAGGGTGCGTCGCCGGGATCAAACCCGGTGTCTCGCACTTTCCTTGCAGGTATTCGGCGGGAGTCAGCGGCCCAACTCCGGCGAACAGGTTCGGATCTGCTATTCAGGTTTCTCGCGAATCCACAAATTCATCTGTTTACCCCCACACCGAAATCAGCGGAGATCTGGGCCGTTGGATGATGGCACGAATCTCGAGACGGCTCAGTTCCCAAGAAAACGCTATCTTGTCGTTTAGCGTCGCTGGCAAGATCTGGGCCGTTGGATGATGGCACGAATCTCGAGATCCGCGCTGAGATCCAGCGGCTCAGATCGCTCCACGTCACTCAGCATTCCTAGCCGAGCGACTAGCGATCCGACCCACTCGCGCCTCTTCTTCGCCCCAAGGGTCTTCCTAGCCCAAGGGTCTTCCAAGCACAGGGGTCTTCCTAGCACACCTTACAAGGGTCTTCCTAGCCCAAGGGTCTTCCAAGCACAGGGGTCTTCCTAGCACACCTTACAAGGGTCTTCCTAGCCCAAGGGTCTTCCAAGCACAAGGTCTTCCTAGCACATCTTCTCCGCCCCTAGGAGTGGAGCTCCTCTTCCAAAATCCCCAAGACCAAAGTACTTATCAACTTCATGAAGACAAGCATCTTGCGGGGCTATTCTGACCATGAAGGAGGGTGAATCTTCATCCCACTCCTGAAGAGAAGTTGTGGATCTTCGAACTAGCTTCGAAACGAGGGGTCGCACGCCCCGATCGGACCACCGTAGCCCCGGGAAAGTGGACCTCAATGCAGCTGTGCCGAATAGCTCGGAAATCCGAGCCGAGCCACTCGCACGAGCCGAGCCGAGCCACTCCCATCTGAGCTCTTCCCATCCGAGCTCTTCCCATCCGAGCCACTCGCACGAGCCGAGCCGAGCCACTCCCATCTGAGCTCTTCCAGAGCCGAGCTCTTCCCATCCGAGCCCCAACATCAAAGAGTCCGGTCGGCTGCCGAGCAAGTGCCTTCCCGATCTGGTAAACGGAGAAAACACACTTTCTCCTCAACATTCGTGTAAGATCTCGATCAGACGGCCCAGATCTTGCCAGCGACGCTAAACGACAAGATAGCATTTTCTTGGGAACTGAGCCGTCTCGAGATTCGTGCCATCATCCAACGGCCCAGATCTTACCAGCGTCGCTAAACGACAAGATACGTTTTCTTGGGAACTGAGCCGTCTCGAGATTCGTGCCATCATCCAACGGCCCAGATCTTGCCAGCGTCACTAAACGACAAGATAGTGTTTTCTTGGTAGCTGAGCCTGTCTCGAGATTCGTGCCACCATCCAACGGCCCAGATCAAGCCACATAATTCGGATCTCCAATCCGAGCTACTGCCCTACCGAGCTGCAAAATGGCCAAAAATTTGCCTCAAAATCCGTGCTCGGATTGGCCGAACAAGAAGCAGAGGAGAGGAGCTCGGATCTGCCAAACAAGAAGAAGAGGACAAGAAAAAGACAAAAAAAAAAGTAATATAAAAAATATGTATTTTGTGCCACGTGGCGCCACGTGGTTGGGCGAAGTTACCTCTCGGTCGGCTGCCGAGCAAGTGCCTTCCCGATCTGGTAAACGGAGAAAACACACTTTCTCCTCAACATTCGTGTAAGATCTCGATCAGACGGCCCAGATCTTGCCAGCTGCACTAAACGACAAGATCGTGTTTTCTTGGGAATTGGGCCCGTCTCGAGATTCGTGCCACCATCCAACGGCCCAGATCGAGCCACATAGTTCGGATCTCCAATCCGAGCTACTGTCCAACCGAGCTGCAAAATAGCCAAAAATTCGCCTCAAAATCCGTGCTCGGATTCACCGAACAAGGCGCCCAAAAAAAAAAAAAAAAAAAAAAAAAAGGGTGCAAGTGGCCGGGTTCGGACCCGTTAAGGTCAAACCCGAACCCGCCTCCGCCACATCACCTTTCTTCTCCCATACATCCTGGCGCCAAAGCAAAGTAAAAAACCAAATAAAACAACAGTTCGTCTTCAAGCTCTACCCTCCACGGCCGAGAACTATCTTCAACGACGAACTCACCCCCTCCGTCGTCTAACTCCGGCGTCGAGCTCTCCATCCCGACCTCGCTTCCAAACCCACAACATGCCGAGCTCCATCTCCATGCCGAGCTCCGTCTCCAATGCCGAGCACCTCCGTCAACGGCTAGCCCCACTCCGCTCGACGAGGTCGTTCGCCATGCCGAGCTCCCACTCCGTCAAAGTTCCCGAACTCCCCTCACCGAGCTCGGACACAGCTCCATCGACGAGCTCGCCGCCCTCCGAGTTCTCCACGAGGTCTCTTTCACGATCTCCGTTCGTCACCAAGCTCCTCTGTCAAAACCCTCGCCTCCGAGCTCCGTCACGCTCCGCTCCAGCTCCACAGCGTCGACCTTCTCCTCCGGCGAGCTCAGCTCTGAATTCCACTTCACACGAGCTCGACCTCGCCATAACTCCGAAGCTCGAAGCCCCGAGCTCCGCTGCCTAGTTCCACCTCCGACGACCTCCTTCGAGCCCTCACTCTCGCCTCGCTCGCCGTCGGAGAGCCGAACCAAACTCCAAATGCAGCGCCGCTCCGAGCAGCTCACCCGTCGTCAACCTCCACTTCGTCGAAGCCCAAGAAGAGAACCCAACCCTTCTCCGAGCCCTCCTTCTCGCCACGCCGAGCCCACACTCCGGAACTCCGAGTTCCGAGCGCGCTCCTCGCCGAACCCATCGAATCGAGCACTACATCCTCCGTCACCACCGCCGAGCTCGACTCCCTCGACGAACCCCCAAGCTCAGTCACCCTCCTCGCCGAGCTCGCCAAGCTCCAGTGGCACTCACGATCGGGGTCGAGGGCGGAGCTAGGTCGGAGGCATCGATGGGTGGAAGTGAAAGACGAAGAAGAGAAAGAAGAAGAAGAGCAGGGACGAGCGGGAAAAGAAAGAAAGAAAAAAAAAAAAAAAAAAAAAAAAAATGCCACGTGCCCGCCACGTGGCAGATCGAGATGGATCAGATCCGAGCTGCGCGAAGTGGATCGGTCGGCTGCCGAACAAGTCCCTTCCCGATCCTGCAAATGGAGAAAAAATCCAGCCGAACGACAACGACCGTTGGATCTTCTGGAAATTCGCGCTTCCGGTGATGGACGATCCAGATCGCGCCACGCGCGCTAAACGACAAGATAACGTTTTTTCGAAAACTGCGCCTCCTCGAGATTCGTGCCAGGATCCGACGGCGCAGAACGCGCCACGTGTCAGGTATTATTTAATTTAATTAATTTATTTATTTAATTGTTTTTTTTATTTAAAAAATCCGAAAAAATATTTAAAAAATCGAAAAAAATTAAATAAAAATTCTAAAAATAATTATAAATTCAGAAAAATTATTTTACATTCTGAAAAATATAATTATTTAATTAGAATAATTATTTATTATTTTCGATAATTAATTATTTAATTCGGAAAATGAATAAAAAATTCAAAAAAATGAGAAAAAAATTCAGAAAAATCAGGAAAAATCACCAAAAATCCAGAAAATTCTGAGAATATTTTTGGGCATTTTACAAGCCCATAATAACACTGTTACACCCCGAGCAAGATTCCAAGCTCCCTTAAGAACACCGATAAAATCCCGTACGCCATTAGAACAGTTAAACTACTCCTCAAAGGCTGATTACACCCAGTCTTTAGGAGTGGGGGGCTCGTGATATGGCTAAAAATAGGATTAAATCGGGACCGTTCACATCGGACGCGAATCTTAAAGCTCAGGGGTAAAACGGTAATTTCACTTACTAGCGGGTCCGAAGCGGGTACTGGGTCTCCTTCTCACAGATCCAATAACCCGCAAACGGATCCACTCCAACTGGGTACGGGTCCCGACCCAAGACAAACCCAGATCAGCAAGAGGAAAATCAGGGTTACTGATTTGACCAAATCAACAGGCCTGATTTGCTCTCACCGGGAATTAAGGGATTACATTCCTAATCTGATTACGAGGATTTTATGCCTTATCAGATCACAGGATCACATTCCTAATCTGATCCCAACGGCGACTATAAATACCCCCCACCTACCACTGTTACAGGTTAATCAATACTTTTCAATAAAAAGCTCTTTCTTAATCATATCACTGGTTACTGACAAGAGCGTCGGAGGGTGCGTCGCCGGGATCAAACCCGGTGTCTCGCACTTTCCTTGCAGGTATTCGGCGGGAGTCAGCGGCCCAACTCCGGCGAACAGGTTCGGATCTGCTATTCAGGTTTCTCGCGAATCCACAAATTCATCTGTTTACCCCCACACCGAAATCAGCGGTAACAAGTATATATATATATATATATATATATATATATATATATATATATATATATATATATATATTGTAACGCCCCGAATTCCAAATACACTGAATTCGAGATGTTCTACAGGATCTTTTCACTTTCTTTAGTACAATTTTACAGGAAAATTTAAACCTTTCATCTTACATCAGAGTTTATATCAATATTACACTTTTCTTTTGCACAGCGGAAGTAAAATACAACAATTAAATAAATGTACAACAACATGGTACAATCTTTAAGCATCCATTCCTCTTTAACATGTCATTTACCTGCATATAAGACTGTGGGTACGTCAGTTTATTCAACCGACGATCATTATACACGGCCATCCTCTCTATGCCGGAAACAGTATAACTTAATTTTCCATATTTAGCAAACACAAACTTGTCACATTTCAGATAAAAGGGACTACCCTATTGATGTCGTGTTGTGATCGTGCACTTAATCCTTAATGCAATTGTTTATGTTACATGACACTAATGCACACTTGTTCGGAGTCTATGCATCCCATACTACATAGGTCCGAGGGCAAGCCTCTTAATCGTTCTTCATCTTTGTAGGGTTCAATCCCTCGCCATGACTTAATCTACTACTGTAACTACGGTAGTGTCTTAGATGATCTATGAGTGCAAGCACGTGTACAGAAACTGGAGGGGAATCCCACGTCAAGTCACGACGCATCGTGAAGAACCTATGGACAATTCAGCCTCCTTCATGGCACACGATCCTCATGCAGTCACCAAACATCCCACAAGTGTCACCACGGGGACGGTACCCTGGAACAGTATCCACGTCATGTCACGACGCATCGTGAAGAACCTGTGAAATACTCTCCGCCGCCACGGCACCCTGGAGCTGCATCCACGTCATGTCACGACTCATCGTGAAGAACCTGTGAAATACCCTCCGCCGCAATCCGATGGCTCTCACTCGTATTTTTCTCCTACTTTCATCACGTCTCCACTATGTACTAATCCTTAGTTTTTATTAGAATCATGAACCAAATCAAAGCTCTAGAGTTAGCCTCTCCACTCAACCGGACTTATTCATTCATTTCAACATGACCAACCTTGGTCTTTCTTTTCAATATTCATTTCAATTTCTTTTTCAACTGCCGGGGAAGACTTAGCTACTCTTTCATTTCAATTCCAATTCACAAATTCTAACATAATCTGAGCATTCCCAGCTCTCGAGTTCATTTTTCATAATCATGATCTTAGCTTTCATATTCATGTAATTCTCAATTCATATCCATGATTCATTTCATGTAACTTTCTCAATTTGACTATGATTCATTTCATATAAATTCATACAGCAATAAAAAGAGTTCATCAACATCAATCATAAAGTTCACAATTTTCAAATATACAGAATAATGTTCTCTGACATATCAAACACTCTGGACAGTCGACTTGGATCTCTTCCAGTCGACTTGTCCAGTCAATTCAAGTATTCAAAATTACTCGGGAGAGTCGACTGCTGCACATGGCAGTCGGCTGTTCTGCAATATTTCAATTATCAATTATCACCACGGGGCAGTCGACTGTCGTTCACCACAGTCGCCTGGTCTGCATAGTTCAATCATGTAATTTCTCCAGTTCTATACAGTCGACTGCTACACACAGTATGTCGACTGAACACTTTAAAATCTCAAATTAAGGAATCACACATCATATTTGTCATGCTATTCTTCAACAAGAATAATTCACATTTCATGGTTATCACATTGTTCTTAAATGAGATGTACTGACGAATATTCACAATTCATATTTTCATGTATCTATAATGTCACTTTACTATATTAATCTTCTTCATTTCTAGTTCTTTTGCAAGGTATAATTACCCAAAAATATACATAACAAAATCATAGTTCTGATTACACCGTTTATCTTCAAATCACATTTATTCCATGCAATAATTTCCAAATTATCTTTATAGAGTCTCATGTATTTTCAAAAGAGTAGAACATTCGAGTTTATAAAAATGCATCAGTACCAGTCGACTTATATCATAGTAAGTCGACTGTACAGGGGGAAAAACATCCATGATTTCAAGTAAATACTTTAAGCGAGAAGTCGACTTATAACAACACCAGTCGACTTAGATAAGCATATAAGTCGACTTACCCGAAAGATTTCTTCTCGACAATTCTCAATAATTAAAGTCACTAATCTCTTTATTAGCCAAATTCACATTCATAGTTATAAATAATCCACATCAACTTAGATTTTTACTAATCACATCACATATAATTGCATATTCACATTCCCATCAATTCATAGGTCAAATCTCCAATTAGAAGTGTACTCTTATTAGTATTTTTCATGCATCATTCTCAATATGATACTAGCATCAGTAATAAGGAAAATCAACCCACTATCATTCATTCATTTAGCAAGCATCTCTACTTTAGAAATATGGAGAATTTTACCCACCTTGTATGGAGAGAACAACACAATAGCAACTAAGTCCTAGATGATGCGCGTCCAAGCTCCTCAACACCACCGAAAGCTCCTAGCCGGCCCTTCTCCTCCTTGGACAAATGCAAGCAATCCCACACAATTCTCTTAATCTTTTATCTCCCAACTACTACTAATTAGACTATAGATTTGGGAAAATATAATTGCATATCAATATAGCCATGGGAGGGGGGGGTATTTATACTAAAAATGAAGTAGAATGGAGGGCTAGGATTAGTTGGTTGGTTGTAGGATGGAAGGCTAGGATGAGAGTAGAAGTTACCACAACTACCCACATTCACATAACTACCTCCATGAACACCATGACCAAATTCAAAACCCCCTCCAAAAGAGATGCAATCTGGCCATAGGAAGAAGTGTGCATTGCACGTGTACATGTAGTGCCGTGCAAACAACTAGGCCAAAATTTGTGCATTTGATAAAAATAAAATAGACTTTTTAAATAAATTAATCCATGGGCTTAGTTTTATGGGCCAAAATAGTTAAAATAAAATAAAATAAATAAAATAAATTTTGGGCTTTAAGAAAAGGCTTTAAAAATATGGCTTTCTATTCATTTAAAGAAAAAGGCTTTTGTATAAAAAAAATAATTTGAAACACATATTTAAATATTCATACACATCACAACAAAATAATTATAAGATTTAATTCAACCAAAATATTGCACGTGTACACTACGTGCAAAATAATATAATTTTCATATATTTGAAAAATCAGGGTATTACATCACTCCCTCCTTAGAATAGTTCCGTCCCCGGAACTACAATCAAGAGCGAGGAAAACAAACAATACAATACAATAACAAGAACAAAAAGATACAAAAATACAATCAAGCAAAAAGCTCAGGATAGTCCTTCAACATCCTCTCCTCAGATTCCCAAGTAGCCTCTTCAACCAAATGGTTTCTCCAAACTACCTTGACCATCGGTATCGTCTTATTCCTCAAGACTTTCTCTCGACGATCAACAATCTCAACAGGAGACTCGATGTAATTCAGGTCTAACTGCAAACCTTCCGGCACTTCCGGCAAATGATGACTCGGATCTGGAATATAACCTCTTAGCATAGACACATGAAAGACATTGTGCACCAGAGATAACTCTTCCGGTAATTCAAGCCGGTAAACAGTTTTCCCGATCCTTTTCAATATCATGTACGAGCCTATAAACCTCGGGGCTAACTTCCCGCCTTTGCCAAATCGAACCACACCTTTACTGGGTGATACCTTCAGAAAGACGAAGTCACCAACCTCAAACTCAAGGTCCCTTCTCCGATTGTCTGCACAGCTTTTCTGCATATTCCAATATATATATATATATATTGGAATATATATATATATATTGGAATACATATATATATATATATATATATATATATATATATATATATATATATATATATATATATATATATATATATATAATATATTGGAATATATATATATATATATTGGAATATATATATATATATATATATATTCCAATAATAATAATAATAATAATAATAATAATAATAATAATATGAGAAGTGTGGTTGGTTGGCTTATAGATGAGTTCTTTAGGGTTGTTGGACGGGATCTGGCCCTGGTATTAAATGAGATGAGAAATGAAATGGATGGCTGGAGTGGTTGACGTGGCTGCACTAGGTGGGAGCCTGGGATGCTTTGTGTGTGCTTGATTGGGTGTGAGTTGCACATGGTTGTCCTTGGGCGGTGAGGTGGGAGCAATTGCCCCACATCGGCCATGTGTTGAGAGGTGTGTTGTACATATTGAATAGCCTATGAACAAGGGGTATCTACAAGCTATAGCACCTTTCGTGAGGTATGCCTGTTGTGGGCAGTTGTTAGAATTTTATTTGTTCGCGTATTGTGCACATGTGTAGCCACGTGTGCAGCTAAGTGTGGCTCGGGGCGTTATAAATGGTATCCGAGTCAACTTTCGACACTGAGTGTTTGCAAGATGTACGCCTGAGATGGAGCGAGGTTGGTACAGGTCGTCGGATAGGGACTGTACAACTAGCAAAATCAAGGTTGTCCTCAGTAAGAAAGATATCCTAGATCAGGTTGCAAGTCTCGGGCTCAGCGATGATGCTAAGTTCTTAAGGGGAGGTGTGTGTGACACCCCGTACTTAAAAGTATAATAATATAATAGATAATTAGAGAGTGGGCCTATAGAAGATTGTATAGAGTTGTTGTATGGATTTATTGGAGATGAGATAAGAGATAAGAAGATCATGGCTTCTTTGTGCAGTGGTGGGGCCCGGGTAGGGTTGGCAAACGGTTTGACCGGGCCGGGTCGGGTCGAACCCGTCCGGGTTGGAACCCAACTTGGGCGGGTTCGGGTCGGGTCCTAGTGGCAACCGGGCCAGGACGGGCCGGGTCGTAAGTGCAAATAGTCGACCCGCCCAACCCTCGAACCCTTTCGGGTCCAACCCGTGTCGAGTCGGGTCGGGTCGCAAGTTGGGCCCATCTAAAGTTTTTTTTTTAACATAAAAAAATATAATTCTAATAATAATAAAAAATGCAATAATAATAATAAGAATCAAAGAGTAAAATTAACAAAAAAAAAATGTTTATATGATTAATATGATTTCAACTTATACAAGTTTCACAATTTGTAATAAGAAATAAAGATTTTCTACAAATTTGTTTTATACAATAACAAATTTCTTAGATACAATTTTAATTTTCTTCAATTATCTTAATTTTTAATAACAAACAAATATTTTATACAATTTTTATATATTTACAATTGTCTTCAATTTGTTGGTCTTCAATTTTTTGTTGTTGTTGTTGGTCTTCAATTCTTCATTTTGGTTGCTATTGTTGTTGTTGTTGTTCTGCCGGCAAGTTGCTTCCACTTTTATACGTATCAAATGCTTTTCCTTGAGTCCTATCTTCGGCCTTCAGTCAGTCTTCCGTGCAGACGAGCATCTCCAATGATTGAGGCTTCAAGCAATTCCTGTAATCGGTTAGAACCCTGCCACTTGTAGAAAATATACTTTCTGAAGCAACTGTAAAGACAGGAGGAGTTAGTATATCTTTAGCCATATATTTAAGAATACTATAAGTATGTTGATGGTCTTTCCACCAGTGTAAAATATCTAGTGAAGAAGTAAGAGATTCAGAATCTTGTTGATTTTACATTGATGTAATTCATTTGGTTGATTAGTCATAAGTTTTTTTGATTGAATTTGTGCAAGTAAATTAAATGTGGCATCATCTAATTTATGCTTTCCCTTACCTTTAGAAGTAGCAGAAGAAGAAATAACTAAAGAAGTTGTACTACTATATGCAAAATTTATATATTAATAATCATATAAGTTATTTAATGTCGATTCAAATTTAACTAAAAATGTTCCACAATCAATTTCAGATTCATCTCCCCCAAGTAAAGTAAAAAATATTTCAATCAAACTCTTCGTACATTCTAATTTGATACGAGGATCCATTATAGTAGCAATACAATACAACATAGGAGGAGGATTAAAATACTTCAAAATTTTGGTGTATGCAGGTTTTACAATATGACTAATAAAAGCATCATCGATCATTTCTTTAAAAGTTTGCATCATAAAAACTATTGAAATAAAAATGCTACTAGAAGTAGATTCATAAGATTTTGAAAATTTGAAAGTTGCGGTTTTAAAAGGTTCTAAAAGTTTCAACAAAGATTTGGAATAAAACCAGCTTGGGGAGTCATTTCAAAATTTGGCATATTTTTTACAATACAAAAATCATTTATATATTCTTTATATTCAGTAACAACATGTAGCAAATCAAAAGTAGAGTTCCATCGGTGCTTAACATCCTTTGGAAATTTTCTAAAATGTGCATTTTTAAGCCTACACCAAGCGTTTCATTCTTGGAATATGGTGCCACTTAATGCAATAAAATGTACACAATTTCTAATGTTAACTATATATGGTTCGGCTACTTTTAATGCATCTTGAACACATAAATTTAAAATATGACATGCACATCTAACATGAAAAATATTGTCAGGTGGAGGGTTTAATGCGGTTTTAATATACTAATTGATGCATTGTTGTTAGATGCATTATCAAAACTTATACACATAATTTTATTACGAATATGAAAAACATCACAAATTTCTAAAATATGATTTGCAATTTCATTACCACTATGGGGATAGGACAACGCGGCAAGTGATATGATCCTTTTTTGAATGATCCAATCACTGTTGATCCAATGACAATTTATTCCCATCATTAGAATATTGTTACAACCCGTACAACAATCGGAAGTCAAAGAAACTCTACAAGTTAAACTCCATAAAATAGCAATCAAAGCTTATCTCATTTCAGTGTACATTTTAAAACAATCAGACTTTACAGTATTCCTAGGGATTGTTTTAAAATGCGGGTTTAAGGTGGTTTGATTAAAATTTTCTAAGTCCCTACTCTCGGGTAGGGTTGGCAAACGGGTCTAATGGGCCGGGTCGGGTCGAACCTGCCCGGGTTGGAACCCAACTTGGGCGGGTTCGGGTTGGGTTCTTGGGCTAACCGGGCTGGGACAGGCCGGGTCGATAGCGATAATTCACGATCCGCCCAACCCGTGAACCCTTTCGGGTCTAACCCGGGTTGGGTCGGGTCGTGGGTTTGCCCATCTAAAGTTAAGTTTTTATTTATTTATTTATTTATTTACTTAAACAAAAAATGTAATGTAATTTTATTAATAAACAAAAAATGTAATAATAATAATAAGATTGAAAGAGTGAAATTGCCAAAAAAAAAAAATTTACATATGATTAATATGATTTCAACTTATATAAGTTTCACAATTTGTAATAAGAAATAAAAAAAATACGATACAAATTTGTTTTATACAATAACAAATTTCTTAGATACTATTTCAATTTTCTTTAATTTTCCTAATTTTAAATAACAAACAAAGATTTTATACAATTTTTTATACATTTACAAATTATCTTCAATTTGTTGGTCTTCAATTTATTGTTGTTGTTGTTGGTCTTAAATTCTTCATTTTTCTTCAATTTATTGTTGTTGTTGTTGGTCTTGAATTCTTCATTTTTGTTGCTATTGTTGTTGTTGTTGTTGTTGTTGTTGTTCCGGCGAGGTGCTCCACTTGTGGATGTGTCGAACGCTTTTCCTTAAGTCCCATCTTCGGCCTTCAGCCAGTCTTCTGTGTAGACGAGCATCTCCAACGATTAGGGCTTCAAGAGATTCCTGTAATCAGTTAGAACCCTGCCATTTGTAAAAAAAAATACATTCTGAAGCAACTGTAGAGATAGGGAGTTAGTAGATCTTTAGCCATATATTTCAGAATACTATTAAGTATGTTCATGATCTTTCCACCATTGTAAAATATCTACTGAAGAAGTAAAAGATTCAGAATCTTATTGATTATAACAATTTAATTCATTTGGTTGATTAGTCCTAAGTTTTTTTATTGAATTTGTGCAAGTAAATTAAATTTTCTATCATCTAATTTACTCTTACCCTTATCTTTAGAAGTAGCAGAAGAATGACTAACTAAAGAAGTTGTACTACTAGATGCAAAATTTTTATTATAATAATCATATAAGTTATTTAATGTCGATTCAAATTGAACTAAAAATATTCCACAATCAATTTCAGATTCATCTGGCCCAGGTAAAGTAAAAAAACATTTCAATCAAACTCTTCGTACCTTCTAATTTGATACGAGGATCCATCACAGTAGGAACACAATACAACATATGAGGAGGATTAAAATACTTTAAAAATTTTACATATGCAGGTTTCACAATATGACCAATAAAAGCATCATCGATCATTTCTTTGAAAGTTTGCATCATAGTAACAATTGAAATAAAAATGCTACTAGAAGTATATTCATAAGATTTTGAAAATTTGAAAGTTGTAGTTTTAAAAGGTTCTAAAAATTTCAACAATGATTCGGCATAAAACCAATGTTGGAGAGTCATTTCAAAATTTGGCATATTTTTTGCAAGACAAAAATCATTTATACATGCTTTATATTCAGTAACAACTTGTAGCAAATCAAAAATAGAGTTCCATCGGTTTTTAACATCCTTTGGAAATTTTCTAAAATGTACATTTTTATGCCTACACCAAGCTTTCCATTCTTGAAATATGGTGCCACTTAATGCAATAAAATGTACACAATTTCTAATATTAACTATATATGGTTCGGCTATTTTTAATGCAACTTGTTCACACAAATTTAAAATATGACATGCACATCTAACATGAAAAATATTGTCAGATGGAGGGTTTAATACAGTTTTTAAAATACTAATTGATGTATTGTTGTTAGATGCATTATCAAAACTTATACACATAATTTTATCACGAATATGAAAAATATCACAAATTTCTAAATACGGTTTGCAATTTCATTACCATTATGGGGATAGGGCACGGCAAGTGATATGATCCTTTGAAGAATCCAATCACTATCAATCCAATGACAGGTTATTCCCATCTTTGGAATATTGTTGCAACCCGTCCAACAATCGGAAGTTAAAGAAACTTTACAAGTTAAACTCTATAAAATTGCAATCAAAGCTTCCCTCATTTCATTGTACATTTTAAAACAATCTGATTTGCAAGTATTCCTAAGGATTCTTTTAAAATGGGGATTTAAGGCGGTTTGATTAAAATTTTCTAAGTCCCTACTCTCGAGAAGGGAAATGGTAACTCTTCCTTGATTACTAATCGGACCATTTCCCGATGAATAAGCCCGGGATCATAAGAATGGCTATCAACTACACCGGTCCTAGGGTGAATTTTTTGTTGGCCGGGTAGGTCAACAAGAAGTTCTTTATGCACATTTTGGATGTGTCGTCTAATTGTACCCGTGCCCTCACCCTTCTTCCATTTGTATGGCTTCAAACATATTTTACAAACTTTTTAACCTACACCCGGTACATTTTCATCCGGAATATAATCATAAAATTTGTGTCAATCACTACTTTCTCCTCTAGTTTTTCTACTAGTAGCCAATTGTGTTGTTTCGGTTTCTTGTGTTTGTGGTTCTTCTTCTAATTCTATGTATCCTACAAAATCATGGTGTGTACCAATGTGTTGGGTCATAGGATTAGGGTACTCTTCGGTGGGCTCATTTTGTGGGACAATTAGAGGCCTACAGGAAGTACCGGTGGAATCTTGTCCACTTTGTCTACGGCCGCAACCTCGTGATCTAGACATGTTAATATATAGTAGTGTATGTGAAAAAATTAAATACAATGTAGGTGCGATAAGTTACAAAAAAGAATCTAGAAAACAAGAGGGTTGTGAGAGAGAAGATCAAAAAACCAACAAACAAATATGATACAAAAAATTATAACTACAAAATAAATAAAAATAGAAGAAGAGGGTTGTGAAATTTTGATACCGTTCACCGCGGATAGTCGTATATAAAATGAGAGTGAAAATAAAAATAGAAGTAGAAGTAGAAGTCCAGAATTGAAGACTTGAAGAGAGCTTCTTTGTTTGATCACATGGAGGAGTAGAAGACTTGAAGACGTAGTTGAATGTTGAATTCGATATGATCGGAATTTTTCATTTGATCGTTTATATGTTGCTACATTCTTTGTTCAATTGTTCATAAAAATTGAAATGAACTGAGTAATAATAGTAGAGAGAGTCAGAGAGTAAAGTGTGAATTTTTAGTTTGGGTTTTAGGGTTATTTATATGGAAATCAAAAAAAAAACCAAAAAACAAAAACAAAAACCAATGGCTAAAACAGCCGTTAAAGGGGCTCTCGGCCCGTTGGACCCTCGGATCAAACGGTCGACCCGTGCAGGTCGAACGTTTGACACATACGGGTCAAACGATCTTCAACCCGCAGGTTAGGCTAGCTGGTCAGGTACTATAGCGCGGATTATCAGGTCGGGGTTAACGAGTTCAATTCGTTTTTTTTAAGACCCGGGTCGACCCGTTTCCATTAACAGGTTCGCCCCGAACCCGAACTGGTCACTCGTGGGCCGGGTTAGGCGGGCAGGTCGCGGGCGGTTCGCGGGTCGACCCGACCCATTTTCTATCCCTACTCTCGGGATAGGAAAATGGTAACTCTTCCTTGATTACTAGTCGGGCCATTTCCTGACAAACAAGTTCGAGATCATAAGAATGGCTATCAACTATACCGGTCCTAGGGTGGATTTTTTGTTGGCTAGGTAGGACTATAAGAAGTTCTATATGTACATTTTGGATGTGTTGTCTTATTGTACCCGTCCCTTCACCCCTCTCCCATTTGTATGGCTTCGAACATATTTTACAAACTTTTATGACTACACCCGGATTTTCTTCGTCCGAAATATAATCATAAAATTTGTGCCAATCAATAGTTTTCTCTCTAGTTTTTCTACTACTACTCTCTTGTGTTGTTTCGGTTACTTGTGTTTGTGGTTCTTCTTCTATGTCTGTCTCCTACAAACTCATCGTGTGTACTAATGTGTTGGGTCATAGGGTACTCTTCTGCTGGCTCATTTTGTGGGACAATTGGAGGCCTACGAGAAGTGCCGGTGGAATCTTGTCCACTTTGACTGCGGCTGCTACCTCGTGATCTAGACATGTTGATACAGTAGTGTGTGTGAAATAATTAAATACAATCTAGGCTAAATAAGTTTTAAAAAAATTTAGAAAACAATAAGAGGGTTGTGAGAGAGAAGATCAAAAAACCAACAAACAAATATGAAAAAAAATTTATAACTACAAAAAAATATCAAGACAATAAGAGGGTTGTAAAAATTTGATACTGTACTACGCGGATACTCGTATATAAAATAAGAGTGAAAATAAAAGTAGAAGTAGAAGTAGAAGTCCTGACTCGTATATAGATAGAAAGAGAGCTTCTTTGTTGGAGCCTTGGAGGAGTTGAAGACTTGAAGACGTAGTTGAATGTTGAATTCGAACGATCGGAATTTGTCGTTTGATCGTTTCTATATTGCTAGCTTCTTTGTTCACAAAATTTGGACAAAATTAAGATTGAATTGAGCAATAGTAATAAAGAGAGTAAGCGAGTAAGGTGTGAAATTTTTAGTTTGGGTTTAAGGGGTATTTATAGGAAAAAACAAAAAAAAAGGCTATAACAGCCGTTAGACTCGGTTTCGGCCATTGGACCCACGGGTCGAACGTATGACCCGTACGGGTCTAACGGTTCGAAACCCACGGGTTGAGCCGTGGGTTCGCGAGCGGGTCGAGCACTGTTCACCGGGTTCGCGGGTCGAGTTTGACAGGTCCAAATCCATGTTTTAACGACCCGAGTCGACCCGCTTATCATCGCGGGTTCGACCTGAACCCGAACCAACTTCTAACGGGCCGAGTTTGGCGGGCGGGTCGCGGGCGGGTCACGGGTCAGCCCGGCTCGTTTGCCACCCCTAGGCCCGGGTGGTGCTGCCACGTGGAGAAAGGGAAAAAGATGGAAGTGGGGGCTATTGTGCTGTGTGCACGTGCAATGCACGTGCATGGGGGATGATTGGCGTGAGCTGCACTTGTTCCATATCGGAGATTGTGGAAAAAAAATATTAGAGTTTAAATATAGGTGCTACTGATGAAGAGGTACCGAAATGGCTATAGTCCCTTTTGTGAAGCAGCCCTGTGGTGGGCAAATATTAGGATTTTATTTGTTCGCGTATTGCGTGAACGTGTAGTCACATGCATAGATGAGTGGGGCTCGGAGCGTTACAAATGGTATTAGAGTCGACTTTCAACAACGAGTGTGTGCAAGATGTACGCGTGAGATGGAGCGAGGTTGGAACAGGTCGCCGGGTAGGGACTGTACAACTAGCAGAATCAAGGTCGTCCTTTCCACATTGGCTACAAAGGCATCCTGGATCAGGTTGCTAGTCCCGAACTCAGCGAGGATGCTGAATTCTTAAGAGAGGGTGTGTGTGTAACACCCCGTACTTAAGAATATAAAAATATAATAGAGAATTATATAGTGGGCCTATAGAAGATTATATGGAGTTGTCGTATGGATTTATTGGAGATAAGATGAGAGATAAGGAGATGGTGGCTGCTTTGTGCAGTGGTGGGGCCTGGGTGGTGCTGCAACGTGGAGAAAGGGAAATAGATGGAAGTGTGGGATGTTGTGGTGGGTGCACGTGCAATGCACGTGCATGGGGGATGAGTGGCGTGAGCTGCACTTGTCCCATATCGGAGATTGTGGAAAAAATATTAGAGTTTAAATATAGTTGCTAATGATCAAGAGGTACCTAAAATGGCTATAGCCCCTTTTGTGAAGCACGCATGTGGTGGGCAGTTATTAGAATTTTATTTGTTCGCGTATTGCACACACGTGTAGTCGCATGCGCAGCTAAGTAGAGCTCGGTGCGTTACAATAAGAAATCTGACTAATAGCCTTCATGGGATGGGTCTCTTTTTTTGGACCTAATCTGTCACTTTTTATCGGCTTGAAAGAGGCCCATGTCTTGTAGATGATCCTAGAGAAGACCCGGACCTGTTAAAGATTTATGTTTCGATTAATCTGTCTGTAGAATCTTTGAGATCTGTGCTAGGATTGTAAGGCCCGGATTTGCTATGATTTTTAGCATTATCAGATGGGATCTAGCAGGAAATGAAAGCGAAGAATAATGCCAATTTGTACATAGGCTTTAGCCATCAATGGATCTCCTCCATTTCCCACCATTCCTGCCGCTGGCACACTCCGTTCTCCAACTCTGCCATCAACTTAATTTTTACGCTACCTTTTGATGCTCTAACCCAACCGTTAGATCAAATGTTAGAAGCAGAATTCATAGAAGGCATTTTCTCAAGCAGTTGGTGGGTAGGGTTGAAGACTCACGCTTTCTCCAATGGTGTCTAGAGCTTTGAACTCCTTTGTTGAAAACACAAAATGGCACATGTATCCTTAACTCTGGTGCTACTGCGAATAAAAAAATGTTATCATTAAAGGGTAATGCTACACCTACAACATTTTCCTACAACCTTTCTTTTACAACTTTAGGTGGCACAATTTTATTGGAATGTATTGTAGAGTAGGTTGTAGTGGGTTATACACATCTCCAATAAAATTGTGCCACCTAAGGTTGTAAAATTGTAAAGGTTGTAGGTGTAGCATTACCCATCATTAAAATGAGAGGAGTAAATTTTACAAAACCACCCTTCGTTTTTGTCCTTGCTAGATAACCACCTCGTAATTATTACTCCATCAATGAGTCAGAGTAGGTTTCAATCCGCAGTCACATGTACACCCTTCAATTTTTTAAATAAAATTTTGGATTTAATTATTCTAAATTTATACTTAGAACTTTCAAGTTTTTCTAGTTTTATCCTAATTTTTTTTTAATTTTTAATAACAAGTTGAAATTTGCCGTGCACCAAGTACACGTGATTTGGTGGACGTGTCAGTTGAATATTTTAACAAATATTTTATGTTATCGAGAAAATCAATCATAAAAGAAATCTCATTAAGAACTCAAATGAATATATAGAATGATGACAGTATATTAATTATGTACACAAAACTCTATATATCATATCTAGTCTTGAGTCAAAAGTAGCCGAGTAAGCATTTGATATTAATTACATCAAATATCTTGAATATGTCATTCAGTCTACAAATATTGTGGTTTATAAATTTATCTAAACTGACTATTTGTAAGCTAATTCTGGTGCTCATTCTCTTTGTTGTAGTCCAAATGAAACTAATTTTTACTTCATATTGTGCAATATAATGCAAAACAAACACAATATTTAATAATTAAATTCCGACATTTTTTTGATCTACTTTAAGGAAAATAGTGTCAATCATTGTCCAGATATATGAGAAATAAGTAGGAAGACACTGGCCCTTGATATCTGAATTTACTTATTTTGGCAAGCATTAACACAGCAGAAATATTTTATTTACTATCCAAAAAAAAGAAAAATGAAATGAGAAGGAAACAAACCTCCTTTGATGCATGTTGCGATGACTGTGGAATAATTGGATGCTAACGTTCTTACTAAACAAGGAAGCATGCCCTACTTCCCATAGTGTTCTTGAAACATAAATGAGTTACCTGTCAAAGACATCCCATCATCCAATTATTATTCTATGGATGCACACATCATACAGGAAAGTACATTTGTACATACAAATAAAAAATGCACAAGCTTATTTATCTTTTCAGCCGTTTTAATGTCCATTCAAAACAATGGCAATCCATTTATAGAGACCCAAAGTGACTTATCATTAAAGAAGAATTAGCTCTAAAAGCTATGTGCATGGCTGACCTTTGATCCTCCTAACATCCTGCAAAACAAATACAACAAAAAGATTAGTCTTCCTCATTTTAACTGTAACGAAGGTTTCGTTCATTCAAATCAACAGCTAGCATTAGCGGGGTTCACTACATCAACAATAATAGCTTTTCAATGTTTTGATTTGTATTCTGCATTATAGTAGAAGAGCATTCACAGGATGCATGCTCCTTGAAACTATCTCTAATTGTCTCACTTAATTACCTTTAATTGCATAGAACTACTACTTAGTCAAGTTTTATTAGGTGATGAAATAATTCATCTTGCTCGTGATTTTAACTCGTTAATTGTCTCACTTAACCTTTAGTTTGCATAGATCTACTACCTAGTCAAATTGTATTAATAGACAATGAAGTTATTCATCTTCACTTGTGATTTAAAGCACTATTATACTACTCTATGTCTTCAACCACTACTATTTTTTTCACACATGTTTTTGCTCTACTGCTCTTCTTATGTTTCTGAGTTGGATTCATTGTCACAAGCAAATTAGCGAGAATCTCATGCTGCCACAAGTTTGTCTGACAAAAAAAACAAATATGTCTAGCAAGTACCCGAAACCGGATGCTTGTATTTTGCTTAAGTCTAATTAAGTTGATACATATATGTTAACTGCTACTATAGAAGCAAAACTCCATTGCAGACCAACTAAAATACTACATAATGCATTCAAAGGGTAGTGTACCCAAATGAGATATGTTAAATATATAATAATCACATTAAACTACATTTATGAATATTTGCTAAATTGATATTAATGCCAAATTCCTGACTACATTTTCATTAAGTACCCTAGTCATCAAAGTAATCTAAAAAGGGGGAAACATGATGCAACTTATTACATGATTAGGTTCAAATTTCAAGTAAATCTAAATTACTAAATGAAAAATCAAGTGTTAAAATTTGCTTCTTTTTACTCACAAACACCAGATTACTGATCAATTTGTAGGATTCATCAATGCCCATACATCAGCTGCATGGCAAACAGCAAGTTAAAAATTTGCAACTTTGACAATCTAACACCTGTGAGTGGGGGAATACCCAGTTTAATCCTCCAAATAACATACATACACTTTTTCGACATGAGCATCTCCATATATTGATATTAGAATCAATCTTCGGCAAAAACTTTGCGCTCCAATATTCTAGTAATTTATGCATAGACCCAGGTCCAAAAAAAGAACAATATTAAACAACATTATGCACCCTAATACACTTATTACATAGGAAATGATTTCACCATCTAAACTTCTTCTTTATCAAGATATCTAGCATGAATCAACGGAAACCCATCTCTTCGTAACCCTAAAAAGGGTAGGGCTTGGAGGTCAAGCTGGAGGGTAGGTTCGGTGAATGGGCGGGGGAGGAGGTGCTTGATTTAGGAGATGGAGTTTTTGGGGTTGGACATGGTGGAGGCGGCGGCGGTGCCGGTGAACCGCTGCTTGTCGGCGAAGAAGACGGCGGAGGGGGTGAGGCGGTTGGACTCGTTGTTGAGGACAACGTCGATGCTGCACTAGCGGGCGACGCAGTGTCGTTGCCGACATCGAATTCGACGCCGCTCATGGTCGGGATTTGGGAATTTCTTTTAGGGTTAGGGTTTCGGATTTGGGTGTTGGCTTCTTCTTTAACTTGTTTCCTCGGTTTTGGGATGATTTAGTTTATTGATAAATGGGATTTGAATGGCTGAGATTTAATCTAAAAATATCAGTTGTACGGCTAAGATCTGCTCTGGACAGATTTATTGTGGTTTTTATAATAGAAATAGATTTTTTTAAGTTTTAAATCAAAATTTTCAATTTTTATAATTAACTTTTCGTTTTTAAAATAATTATTCTAAATTTCTAATTAATTTTTCGAATATTTTCATATTTTCTGAATTTATATTTTTTTAGATTTTTTTATTTAATTAATCCAGAATTTTAATTATTTTAAGGAATTTTAATTAATTAATCCAAATTAAAAATTAATATAAAAAAAATTAAAACAATAAATCATACTTTGAAGAAATCTGTACCGTTAATCATAGGTGAACGCTTATCTGGGAAATCCAGCAAGCCGGTCGGTGGGCATTTTTTGTCCGGAAAAAAGTCATGTGCGATGCACGTGAAAAAAAAACATAACGAAAGTAAACTCTATTGTTGTGAGTTTTTTGAAAACATAGTTTAGTAGGATTTATTTAAGCTGACCAATAATACTTTAGTCGGGTTTATTTAAATTAAGCATTTTGCTACTTTGTAACATGTACAAAATCTGAAATTCTGCTTGCATCATTTTTCTTTATGAAATTTTTTTGTGAATGAGTGTCCGGTTAGGCTTTGTTAAAGAAGAAAAAATAGTAATAGTAAATTTGGGCTTGGACAAATTTGGGCTTACACGATCATATCATGTATCTTCGAAGTGCCCCTTCTAATTAAGTTATAAAATAACTTCTAAATTAATTTGGTGCATCTTGTTAGTTATTGTTGCCGCTAAATTTGGTGTGGGGGCAAACATATAGTATTTGTGGATTCTTAGGAAAACTGAATAGTAAACCTCTGTACCTGTTCCGTCGGGCTTTGATCGTCGATCCCGCCGTAGACCTGCAAAAAGTGCGAGACACCGGGGTTGTTCCCGGCGACGCACCCTCCGACGCTCAAGTCAGTAACCAGAAATGATTATGAAAGAGCGTTTAACTAGCAAAAGATTGATTACCTCTTAATGGAGATGGTTGGGGGGTATTTATAGGCGTCTTAGGGAACAGATTAGGAATGTGATCCCCGTGATCTGATAAGGAATATTCTCCTTATAAACAGATTAGGAATGTAATCCCTAATCCCCAGTGGAGGGATAGGCATGAATCAGGGCCGTTGATTAGGATCTAATCAGGAGCCTTAATTCTATCCCTCTGATCGGGCTTTATCACTGGTTAAAACTCGCGCACGATTGAAATGGATCCGTTTGTGGGTTATTGGGTCTTTGACGAAGAGACCCAGTACCCATCTCAGACCTTATTTGTAGGTGAAATTACCGTTTTATCCCTGGGCTTCAAGATTCGTGCCCGATTTGGACGGTTCCGATTAATCCCCATTTTTAGCCATATCACGAGCCCCCCACTCCTAAAGGCTGAGCTTGATCGGCCTTTGAGGAGTAGTTTAACTGTTTTAATGGCTGGCGGGGTTGTATCGGAGCCCAAATGGAAGGTTTTGAATCTTGAAGGAGGTAGTTTGGCAATTTTTCAAGTGGATTGAGCTCTGAGTTGCTCCTGAGCTTTTATGGTCATGTGGTGTTCTTGCAGGGATATCCTTTTAACTTTGCGAAGTGTCAATTCGACGTTCGGGGGTCTTAGAAGATTGTTTTTGGCACTAATTGCTTGTTTGGGGACGAGAAGGTGCTCCCCATTTTTACAATTGCTTTCCAGGAGCTCTTCCTTGATTTCCCAAATTTTTAATTATTTTTTCGCGATCTCTTGGCGGATGGTTCGACCTTTTTCCTTCGTTGAGGGGCACCTGTGCTCGTATCATGCTTCCGGCCCCTTCTAGAGCTCGCTGACTAGGGGACCGGGGTCTGTATGCGGTTCGGCCCATCTTTTCGAAGAGGGGGGAGAGTTCGGCATGGTTATAAGTGCTGAGAGGGAGTTCGGTATGACTCGAGGTCCAATCTTTCCCCGTAACGAGGTCGGTTCCGAGAACGCTCGGTAGAAAGTGTCGAACTCGGTTTTTCCCCCGTAACGAGGTCGGTTCCGAGAACGCTCGGCAGCTAGTGCCGAACTTGATTTTTCCCCGGTAACGAGGTCGGTTCCGAGAACGCTCGGCAGATGGTGCCGAACTCGAATTTTTCCCCCGTAACGGGGTCGGTTCCGAGAACGCTCGGCAGCTGGTGCCGAACTCGAATTTTTCCCCCGTAACGGGGTCGGTTCCGAGAACGCTCGGCAGCTGGTGCCGAACTCGATTTTTCCCCCGTAACGGGGTCGGTTCCGAGAACGCTCGGCAGCTGGTGCCGAACTCGATTTTTTCCCCGTAACGAGGTCGGTTCCGAGAACGCTCGGCAGCTAGTGCCGAATTCGATTTTTCCCCCGTAACGGGGTTGGTTCCGAGAACGCTCGGCAGCTGGTGCCGAACTCGAATTTTTCCCCCGTAACGGGGTCGGTTCCGAGAACGCTCGGCAGCTGGTGCCGAACTCGAATTTTTTCCCCCGTAACGGGGTCGTTTCCGAGAACGCTCGGCAGCTGGTGCCGAACTCGAATTTTTCCCCCGTAACGGGGTCGGTTCCGAGAACGCTCGGCAGCTGGTGCCGAACTCGAATTTTTCCCCCGTAACGGGGTCGGTTCCGAGAACGCTCGACAGCTGGTGCCGAAGTCCGTGACTTGTCGTTTTTCGTCATTGAAGTTTGTAGCAACTGTGCGCCTTCTGAACTTCTAACAACTTCTAACAGCTTCTGACAGATGGGACGTTTATTAAATGCAGTGACCTCTGGGCTTCCATCAGAAGGGATGCTCATTAAATGCAGCGCATGATTTGGCGTGGTAAGCAAGGCGACGATTGAGGTCGCTTTGTCGTTTTGTGTAGATGGGCCGGTCGTACAAGCCCATTATCCTCGTTTGGCATGCGCCTCTCTATAAATCCTCACCCCCCCTCTCATTTCTCATTTTCCTTCTCTTTTGCTCAGGCGGTCTCTTGTGCTTAGGCGAGTGCTTCCGGTGGTCGATGTTTGATTCCGGCGAAGTTTTTCGGCAGGTATCTTCTTTTAAGGTAATTTATCAATTATGTCTGTAGCTTCTGTCTCCGAAGAAACCTCTTGGTCCGAGCCCTCCCTTGAAGTTGCCGAAGGTTCGACTCCGACTAAGGGCCAGAAGGTGTTCGGCAAGGATTCGATCGTTCAAGATCCGAAGTGGATGGGAGAGTTCGGACAACTGCCGGGGCCGCTGACCGGGCTCCATAGAGTTAGGCAGCTCCTGGAGGATCAAGCCGAGCGGATCGTCCATGGGAGGGGGAGGTCCTTCGAGGAGAATGCCGCAAGGGAGACGACGGAGGCGGACGAGGCGGTGTCGATACTGCGCGAGGAGGACTTGGCAGTGATCCGGGATTCGTTCCACATCCCGGAGGAGTACGAACTCATGCTGCCGGGCCCCGGGGTTAGGGCCAATTCGCCGCTGCCAGTGACGATGTGTTGCTGGCCGGTCGATGCCTTTATCGCCGGGGCTCGGATACCTCTCCACGCGTTCACGGTTACCGTGGTGAGTTGGTTCGGGGTCAGCCCCATCCAGCTTATGCCGAACGCGTGGAGAGTGATAAATGGTTTCGTTCTCCACTGCCAGGCTGCAGGGATCCAGCCGCAGCTGAACGTGCTTCGGACGTTATACCGGCTCCACCAAGGGAATAAATCAGAGTACCAGTATTACTTGACTCCGAGGCACAGTGGCAGGCTTGTCATATGCCCCCACTCCATTAAGCACTGGCGAGAGAAGTTTTTGATTGTGCGGAGTCGGGAGGCGTGGCCGATCCCCTCCAACTGGGTAGAAGGGGTGCCGAAGAGGGCGAGGGCGCTTCCGAAGCTCAGTGTAGAAGAAGAAGAAGCGGTCCGGACTCTCCTCGATCGGCCAAAGTACGATTGGAGGGAGCTGACGGAGGATATCCTCTACAAGGGAGGGCTCTGCCACGTAGATCCCAGTACGCGGCTCTCATTATGTTTTTTGCTTTCCGAACTCTCTTCCTTGTCATTCTTGGTGTGCTAATTAGTTTTTACTTTGGATGCAGAAACCATGGACTACGACGCCGTGCTGGCGCTCAGGGCCGGACTCGCGAGCAAGGCCCCCAAGAAGCGCAAGAGGGTCGTGACCAAGCTGCCGTCGACCGCGAAGGCTCCGAGGATCGTAGCCCCGGTCGAGGAAGTGGAGATCCTCGACAGTCCCGTTATCGCCGTGGTGGGGACTTCGGCTTCGGCCGCTACCGGCGAGTTCCCTATCGCCGCAGCCCTGGGAATGGCGACGCCGCCCCTGACGGAAGTTGCCGAGGAGCTCCTGACGGAGGAGCACAAAAGAATTCACGTTCCGGACTGGCAAGTCCAGAAGCACGACGGGTTCCTCGGCAACTCGCTGGCGAGCATGCAGGCCGTCAAGCACCTTGCCACTCCGAAGGACTGAGCTGCCATGGAGGCCGGGCGAGAGGGCGACGACGTGATCGAGATCGCTCGTTCGGCGGTGTCGGTAAGCCTCGAGCCTCTTTCTTTCGTTGTACTCCTTTAACCAAAAAAATTTTTCTAACTCCTTTGGTTCTTCTTTGCTACAGATCATCGTCCACTTTGGTCACCTCACCGAGAGGTTGACAGCTCTGGAGAAGGAGCTCAAGCAAGAATCCGACCAAGCTCGGAACGAGAAAGCTCGGCTGTCGAACGAGCTCGATAAGCTTCGCGTCGAGCACGAGGGCAGGTTGGCGAGGATGGTGCACCTCGAGGCCGAGGTGACGAGGTTGGAGGGCGAGCTCCTTCGCCAGAAGGAGGGATCGGCCAAGCAGCTGGCCGAAGCCGAGGCAGCCAAGGCGGCGGCCGTGAAGGCGGCGGAGGACGCGACCCTGGAGAAGGCGCAGGGGTTCCTCGCCCAGAACATGGCGAAGGCCTTCGCCGCAGCCATCGATCGGGTGTCGAAGGAGTTCCCCGAGGTAAACGTCTCGGGGTGGAGGCTATTCGCCGGGCACGTCGAGGGTTTCGACCCTGAGTCCGAGGGGGAGGAGGAGGAAGGGGATGACGAAGGTGATGCTGAGGTCGAGGTCACCGACGAGGTCCCCGGCACCGTGGTCACTCCGCTAGCGGTGGCGTCCCCTCCGGAGAAGTCGACTCCGACCCGAACTCGTCGCCCGGAGATAGAGGTCGTGCCTTGACTCCGCTCCTCATTTTCTTGTTTTTATTTTTGTTCCTTTTCTTTTCAATCATTGTAACGCCTAATAGCGGACTGGCCACCGCTGCTTTTTTGAAATGAATGAAAAGAAAATTTTTTGAAGTGTTGGTGTTCAGATCTTCGTCTTTCGCCCCCCTTTCGTCAAAATATTCTCATTTTGTTTTGAAAGCTTTTTGTTTCGAAAATTTCTCAAGTGTGATGCTCCGGTAGTGTTTGATCTTTCGCTATTTATCTCGATCTCTTTTCAGCTCATGGTGGTTGCTTAAGATGTCGAGCCTGCTCGTTCGGATGAGGAAGCTCGAGCCGAGGCTGGCTTAGGGGCGACGAGGTTGTGTCTGGCGAGATGCCGAGAGCGGCTCTACAAAGTCGAGCTTGGATTGCGCCGAGCCGAGAGTGAGCAGAACCATCTCCAGCTCGTCCTCGGTCGGCAAGATATCGAGATTCGTCGTTTGGAAAGCAGAATCGCCGAGCTGACTCCCACAGGACAAGGTGAATATTTGCCAACTGCTTTCAGTAATGAGCTTCGGATTCAATGCATTCGTCATAACCTGTCCAAAATAACAGCGGAGAGAGACGACCTTCTTTCCGAGATCCGGCATCTGCAGTCCGTAGAGACGAAGCTTCGGACGGAAGGCGAGGGGCTGACGGCCGAAGTGGCCAAGTTGACGACTGAACGGGTCCAGTTGATAGCCGAGGTCGAAGCGCTGAAGAGAGCGACGGTGGATAAAAGTATCGAAGTCACTCATCTTCATCGCCTCATAGCCAGTCGATCAGGGATACCGGACTCCGGGATACCCCCTCGTTTCGAAGTTAACGTCAAAGACGACTCGTTGCGTGATCGGATCTCGGAGTTGGAGGCGGAAGTGGCTCGTCTCAAGCCGCATTCGGGACCAATCAATGTCCGAAGCACCTCGTGTACTCGCGCGGAGAGTGATCGGGGCATTACCTTCTACGAAATGGCAACTCGTCAGTGCATCGGCCATCCTAGTTCGGGGGACGCGCAAAGCTCGGTAGCAATTTCGTCAAGCGGAGCATCCGTCGGAGTAGCTACTCGAAGCGGCGCCGAGGATACGTCTCAATTTGCTGGCTTGGGGTCGCGCTCCGGAGACAAGCGTCGTCACTCTCGAGTGTCTCTGAAGCAGAACGCTCCGGCTCTGAAAAAGCACTGAAGACGTCGCCTCTGCGAGCTTTTGTATATTTTTCTTTTTAGCCAAGTGTAATAAGTCGACATTGTAACTTTCTTCTTTAACGACTTGTAATTCTGCTGTGTCCGTCTTTGAACCGCGTCCCATCCATCAATAAAATGCTGTTGCCGAACTTGTGTGTTCTTTATTTTTGTGACCGTTGTTTGGAAAAGATGGGACCAGTTCCCTAACAGCATTAATGGTGCTCCGGGATCTGTGGGGGCATTCCACCTTCCCGAGGACATTGAGAGTAGTGCCCTTTAATAAATACGCGGCGCTTCAGCTCCCTAGGTGTGACTGTTGGACTCCCGAGGGTCATAATGACAGTCTCTTGGGAGAATGCTATAAGTACCCCATTCCCTTTGTCATTTTAATCGCAACAATGTTGAGTTTTAGCCCTCGGAGGCATCTGCTTTTTGTGTTTGCTCTTCGGAAGGACGGGTGGTCGTTCTTCCACCATGGTCTTCTCTTGACTCTGACGGCCCCGATGCGGATGTCAAGGTCAGGGAAGACCATGGTGGAAGAGGTGATGACCAAAGTCCGGATTCGGGGGATCATGTGTTTCGGAAGGACGGGTGGTCGTTCTTCCACCATGATCTTCTCCTGATTCTGACTGCTCCGATGTGGATGTCAGGGTCGGGGAAGATCATGGTAGAAGAGGTGATGACCCAGGTCCGGATCTGAGGAAGGAGTTTGTTTCGGGAGGACGGGTGGTCGTTCTTCCAACATGATCTTCTCCCGATTCTGACTGCCCCGATGTGGGTGTCAGGGTCGGGGAAGATCATGGTAGAAGAGGTGATGACCCAAGTCCGGAACCGAGGAGAGGGTTCCCTAAAACCTTAACCCAAACTCTTTCGAGGCTCGGCTGGATGCTCGTTCGGCGCGGATCGACTGCGCTCATGTAGCTTGGTGGCTGGAGTGACTGCTGTTCAGTGCGGCGAGGCTTTCTGGTTGGCCCATCTGTTTGTTTGCAGGTCGGAGAGATGAGTGTTCGGCTAGTGGCGTCGAGCATTCTTTCCGACGCCCACTCTCGCAGTTTGGCGAACTCGCGGAACGCGCTCAAGCTCAAGTGTTTGACCTTGGATTTTTGCTACGGTGACTCGACGGTTGTAGGAGCGATGGCGAACTACTTCTAGCCCGCTTAGAAGCGAACTTTCGAAGTAGAGTCGAGCCAAGTGTTGGACTCCGAACCATCGTTAGATTAGTTCAAAGTTGTGGGAGCAATTCCGAATGGCGAACTACTTCTAGCCCGCTTAGAAGTGAGTTTGCGAAGTAGAATCGAGCCAAGTATTGGACTCCGAACCATCGTTAGAGTAGTTCAATAGTTGTGGGAGCAATTCCGAATGGCGAACTACTTCTAGCCCGCTTAGAAGCGAGTTTGCGAAGTAGAATCGAGCCAAGTGTTGGACTCCGAACCATCGTTAGAGTAGTTCAACAGTTGTGGGAGCAATTTCGAATGGCGAACTACTTCTAGCCCGCTTAGAAGCGAGTTTGCGAAGTAGAATCGAGCCAAGTGTTGGACTCCGAACCATCGTTAGAGTAGTTCAACAGTTGTGGGAGCAATTCCGAATGGCGAACTACTTCTAGCCCACTTAGAAGCGAGTTTGCGAAGTAGAATCGAGCCAAGTGTTGGACTTCGAACCATCGTTAGAGTAGTTCAACAGTTGTGGGAGCAATTCCGAATGGCGAACTACTACTAGCCCGCTTAGAAGCGAGTTTGCGAAGTAGAATCGAGCCAAGTGTTGGACTCCGAACCATCGTTAGAGTAGTTCAACAGTTGTGGGAGCAATTCCGAATGGCGAACTACTTCTAGTCCGCTTAGGAGCGAGTTTGCGAAGTAGAATCGAGCCAAGTGTTGGACTCCGAACCATCGTTAGATTGAAGAGTTAAAAGCAGGGAAATGTAAACAGTAACAAAAATATGAAAAACTTTATTTATTAATATCCAATGATTGGCTGCTTCTAAAGTTGCTAGCCGTTATTACAAGGAAAAATGAAAGAAAATTACTACAAGTAACAGGAAAGGAACGGTTCGACATCTCGAATTACTTAGAGAGGCGTTGTTGCTCTCTCTTGGTATTTTAAGAGATGGTCGGCATTCCAGGTCCTGGGAATCTCCCTGCCTTTGAGATCTTATAGTCGGTATGTGACGGGGCGGATTTCTTTAGAAATCTTGTAAGGTCCCTCCCAGTTAGGGGCCAATTTGCTTTTCTGATTAGGGAACGAGATGGCCAACTTTCGGAGGACCAGGTCCCCTTCCTTGAGGTCCGTTGGGCGGACTCTTTTGTTGTATGCTAGCTCGATCCTTCTTCGATAAGTTTGCTGGTGTATGGCGGCTCTCTCTTGGATTTCGTCTATCAGATCCAGACTTGCTCTGAGCTCCCTAGCATTCTGCTCTTCTTCATAAGCTATCAGACGAGAAGAGGGTAACCCGACTTCTAGGGGGATGATGGCCTCGGACCCGTAGGTGAGATTGAATGGACTCTCGCCCGTTGGGGTCCGCTTTGTGGTGCGGTAATTCCAGAGCACGTTGGGAAGCTGATCGACTCACAAGCCTTTGGAACACTTGTCTAACCTCTTCATAATGCCGAAGAGGATCTGTCGGTTGGCATTTTCGGCCTGGCCATTTGACTGAGGATGAGAGACGAAGGAGAATCGGTGTTGTATGGCGAGGTCTTCACATAAAGCTCGAAAGGCAGCCCCAGTGAACTGCGTTCCGTTGTCTATAATTAGGACCCTGGGGACGCCAAATCGGCAGATCATGCTCTTCCAGAAGAATTAAACGACCTTGTTTTCGGTGATCGTGGCCAAGGGCTCGGCCTCTATCCATTTCGAGAAATAGTCGATTGCCATGACTAGGAATTTGAACTGTCCGGGAGCTGGCAGAAACGGCCCTAGTAAATCCATCCCCCACATTGCGAATGGGATCGGACTTGATAGAGAGGCCAGTGGAGCTTGCGGGAGGCATCGGATATCGGAGTATTTCTGACAGGAGCTGCATTGCCGAACGTGTCGTTCAGCGTCCCGTAGGAGAGTGGGCCAGAAATACCCGTTGTTCAACACTTTGCGCGCTAGGGCTCTGGAACCAGAATGGGCCCCGCCGATGCCCTCATGAAGCTCTTACAGGGCGTAATCGGCTTGCCCGGGGGAGAGGCACCTCAGGTAGGGCCGACCGTCCACCTGGGTAAAGGAGCGTTTAGACAGGATGCCTCCGATTAGTGTGTAATGCTCGGCTCGGGTTCTAACCCTTCGCGCTTCCTTGGGATCCTCAAGGAGGAGTCCGTCCCTTAAAAATTCGACGAGGGGTTTCATCCAATTGTCTTCGAGGAGGACAGGCAATGTTTCTATAGAGTCGGGAGTTTCGTCTTCTATGCTCGGCTTCAGAAGGACTTCTATCAGTACGGTCTGCTTGAGACCTTGAAGGGAAGAGGAAGCTAACTTGGATAGGGCGTCGGCCTGAGCATTTTCTTCTCGGGAAATTCTTTGGATGAGGGCCTCTTCAAACAGTGCCATAAGACTCTTGACTTTGGCTAAGTATTTAACCATCCTGTCATCGTGTCCTTCATACTCGTCGAGGACCTGATTGACGACTAGCTGGGAGTCGCTAAAGATCCGTAGGCGTTGTGCCCCTACATTTCGGGCCATTCCAAGACTGGCTATTAGCGCCTCGTATTCAGCTTCGTTGTTCGAGGCTTTGAAGCTTATACGGAGGGAGTATTGGAGGATAAAGTCATCTGGGCCTGCCAGGATGACCCCTGCCCCGCTTCCCTCATTGCAAGAGGATCCGTCAACATAAACCGACCAGACGGGTGGTCCCTTCACTGTTTGGCTGGACTCGGGGGTAGTACTCTCAACTATGAATTCAGCTAGCGCCTGAGCCTTGTTCACAGTCCGAGGCTGATAAGTTATATCGTGCTGGCTCAGCTCGATAGACCATCTCATTAGGCGACCCGAAGTCTCGAGCTTGTGGAGGATCTGCTTCAGTGGCTGGTCGGTAAGAACGACCACCGAATGGGACTGAAAGTACGGGCGAAGCTTTCTCGCGGCCATTACCAGGGCATAAGCCATCTTTTCAATCTTTGGGTATCGGAGCTCGGCGTCCCGAAGCACTTTGCTGACATAGTAGATGGGCTTCTGAGCTCGCTCTTCTTCCCTCACTAAGACTGCACTGAGGGTCTGCTCAGAGGCTGCCAGGTAGAGGTAGAGGGGTTCGCCAGGGATCGGTTTGCTGAGGAGAGGGGGATTGACGAGGTAAGCCTTGAGCTGGTCGAAGGACTTCTGTTGCTGCTGCCCCATTCGAATCCTTTAGCCCCCCTGAGGGCCTTGAAGAAGGGGAGGCATTTTTCTCCGGACTTTGAGAGAAAGCGTCCTATGGCGGCGAGGCGGCCAGTTAATCTCTGAACTTCTTTAACATTTCTAGGAGGGGCCATGTCCAATATGGCCTTGATCTTCTCCGGGTTTGCTTCAATTCCTCGTTGGCTAACCATGAAGCCGAGGAACTTCCCTGATGAGACGCCGAACGCACACTTGTTCGGATTGAGTCTCATATTGTGCTTTCTCAAAACGTCAAATGCTTCTTGGAGGTCGGTCACATGATCAATGCCTCGGATGCTTTTCACAAGCATGTCGTCAACGTACACTTCCATGTTCCGGCCGATCTGGGCCTGGAAAACCTTGTTGACGAGGCGTTGGTATGTTGCACCTGCATTCTTGAGGCCGAACGGCATGACTCTGTAGCAATAGAGGCCTTGGTCGGTCACAAACGACATCTTCGGGATATCCGGGGGGAACATCCGGATCTGATTGTAGCCTGAAAAGGCGTCCATGAAGCTGAGGAGCTCATGTCCCAAAGTTGCATCAATCAGGGTGTCAATGCTCGGAAGAGGGAATGGGTCCTTGGGGCAAGCTTTGTTGAGGTCGCTAAAATCAATACAAATCCTCCAAGTCCCATTGGACTTCTTTACCATTACTACATTCGATAACCACTCAGGATAGTTCACCTCCTGTATGAACCGGGCCTTCAAGAGCTTGTCTATCTCCTCTTTAATAGCGAGCTGACGCTCAGGGGCGAACTTGCGCCTCTTCTGCTGAACCGGTTTGGACCCCGGATCAACGCTTAGGCGGTGGACTAAGAGCTCTTCGGAGATACCGGGCATATCTGCAGCTGACCAAGCGAAGAGGTCTTGGTTCTTTCGGATGCATTGTACAATGTCTGAGTATAGGGCGAACGGGAGGGTCTTGCTAACAAAGAACTTGTGGGCTGGCTCCTGCTCAAAGAAGAGTACTTCCTCCAATTCGTCCACCGGCTCGGACGTTGGCCGAGCAACATCTTGGGGGATTTCCAGAGTTTCTAAGGAGAGGACGGGTCCGAGGGTAGAGGTCATATAGCACTTGCGGGCCTGCTCCTGATTGCCCCTTTCTTCCCCTACTCCGGCCCTAGTGGGAAATTTCATTTTGAGATGGTAGGCAGAAGGGACGGCTTCAAGGGCGGCCTGGCCGGGCCGACCCAAAATGACATTGTAGGCTGCTGGGACATCTACGACCATGAAGTCCATCGACTCCGTTCAGGTAGTAGGAGTTTTGCCAGCGGTTACGTCGAGGGTAATTATCCCTTCAATAGTCACTGGCACTCCCGTGAACCCATGGAGTGTGTAGCCGGCGGGCTTGAGTCTATCTCGGGAGAGCTTTAGGCCTTTGAAAGCGGCGAGGAAGAGGATGTTTACAGAGCTGCCATTATCCACCAGTATCCTCTCCACTTTGAAATTTGCCATGTGGAGGCTAATGACGAGTGCGTCACAATGTGGGGTGCGAACTCCTTCAAGATCTTCGTCTAAGAATGTGACTGGCACTCCCAGGCCTTTGGGAGGAGGGGTGGTTCGGACCGAGTTGACTTCTCTTATAAATGCCTTCCGAGAGGAGTTCGAGGAGCCCCCCATTGGGCCCCCATGAATGAGGTGGAGGACTCGCTCTTCCTCAAAGTCAGGCATCTCTTCTCGTTCCGGATGCTTGTTAGTCCCCCGAGGCAGGGGAGGAAGTTCGGCTCGGTCCTTTCTTACAAACCTGGTCAGCTGCCCCCTCTGGATAAGGGATTCTATCTCGTTCTTCAAGGCACAACAATCGTTGGTGTCATGCCCGTGGTCCCGGTAATAACGGCACCATTTCTCTTTATCTTTTTTCTTGGCGGGGGTGTTCATCCTCGGAGCAGGAGGTATTATCCCTTCCTTTTCGACTTCCATGAGAATGGTTGAGACATTAGTGGTGAGGGGAGTGAACTTCTTGAATCTGGGGGGAGGTCGGCGCTGGCCGGCATTATCCTTCTGGAGCTTCTTAGCTCCTTCCTCTTCTGTTCTCTTTCTCTTAAACCCGGATGAAGACCCTTCCCAGATGGGTTGATACTCGGCCTCTTCGGCCCGGATGTACTTTTCACTGCGAAGGAGGAGGTCGGAAAAGTTCTGTGGAGGCTTCTTGGCGAGGGAGGAGCGGAGGTTAGAATTAAGGACATTAGATTGAAATGCTGCCGCAGCGACCGACTGGTCGAGGGATGCTATGGACCTGGCTTCAGCTGTGAACCTCTTCACATAGTCTCTCAATTTCTCCCCCTTCTTCTGGTGGAGGTGCAATAGTGAGATGCTGGTCTTCTCAGCTCTACGGCTGCTTACGAAATGGGTGACGAAAAGGGTCTCGAACTGCTCGAAGGAGAATATTGAGGAGGGGGCGAAGCGAGAGTACCATTCTCGTGCTGGGCCCTTAAGAGTTGCGGGGAAGGTTTTGAAGAGGAGGGCATCGGAAGCTTGATGGAGGAGCATCAGGGTCTTAAAGCTTTCGATGTGATCAATGAGGTCGGTCTCCCCGGTGTAAGTCTCGAACTGGGGAGGTTTGAAACCGAACGGCACATGTGCATCCACTATGGTTCGGGAGAAAGGGGGGCGGCTAGGACGTAGGGTCCTCCCCCTAAGCTCCTCTTCTCGGTCTATCTGACCCAGGCGCCTC
Source organism: Hemerocallis citrina (assembly GCA_017893485.1). Taxonomy (NCBI): domain Eukaryota; kingdom Viridiplantae; phylum Streptophyta; class Magnoliopsida; order Asparagales; family Asphodelaceae; genus Hemerocallis; species Hemerocallis citrina. The sequence continues at coordinate 390,393,416 of CM030358.1, forward strand.
TCTACTTCATGAAGACGGCAGTACATGGTGTCATCCCTCCGACGGTAATCAGCCGAGCCTCTAGACTCGTCTTCGTATGAGGGAGAGCGAGGGCTACGGAGATGGTAACTTCGGGAGCGACGAGGACTTGGGGTGCGCCGGGAGTTGGTAGGAGTAGGACGAGGAGATAGGGACCGTCGGCGAGGGCTTCGGACCGGGGGAGGAGATGGAATCTTGGGTGTGTTGGTGTTGGGACGGAGATTAAGAGCTTGTAGGACGGTTGCTTGGAACTGCTGGAACTCGGCACGTGTGACGGGTGCCTCATTGTTCCTGGGCTGTTGCCGACCTGCAGGGGAGTGCGGCCTTCTTCGGTAGTGCTCGGGGGATTCTTTCCGACCCCTTCGGTTAGGTGACCTTCTATATTCCCGGTGGCGAGGGGACCGCTCGTCCGGACGGTGTTGGCGGGAGGTTCCCTGTCGGGCCCGCTTTTCATCCAGATGGCGGCGGAGGTCATCATCTTTCTGGCGGTGGAGAGCGGTATTATGGCGACCAGAGGCTCGGGGATGATGGGAGGCCATAGAGTCCGTAGAGGTGTTGTGGATGGAGACGTGTTCTTGGTGAAGAGGCTGTTTTTGAGGGTTAGGACCCTTTGGAGGTGGCTAATTTGGAGGAGGAAGGTCCTGTTGGAGTGGGTCCTCTGCTTGAGCTGTCCCTGCTGTTGGGTAGGCTGGATGGGAACTTCTTATTGCTGATCGGGGTTGGGTCCTCTGTTAGACCCTCTTGATCTGACTTTTCTAGGAGGCATGGCTGGAGAAGATCTGTTCACCGGGAAGAGGAGAGGTTTCTATTCGTTAGTTTCCCACAGACGGCGCCAATCTGTTGCCGCTAAATTTGGTGTGGGGGCAAACATATAGTATTTGTGGATTCTTAGGGAAACTGAATAGTAAACTTGTGTACCTGTTCCGTCGGGCTTTGATCGTCGATCCCGCCGTAGACCTGCAAAAAGTGCGAGACACCGGGGTTGTTCCCGGCGACGCACCCTCCGACGCTCAAGTCAGTAACCAGAAATGATTATGAAAGAGCGGTTAACTAGCAAAAGATTGATTACCTCTTAATGGAGATGGTTGGGGGGTATTTATAGGCGTCTTAGGGAACAGATTAGGAATGTGATCCCCGTGATCTGATAAGGAATATTCTCCTTATAAACAGATTAGGAATGTAATCCCTAATCCCCAGTGGAGGGATAGGCATGAATCAGGGCCGTTGATTAGGATCTAATCAGGAGCCTTAATTCTATCCCTCTGATCGGGCTTTATCGCTGGTTAAAACCCGCGCCCGATTGAAACGGATCCGTTTATGGGTTATTGGGTCTTTGACGGAGAGACCCAGTACCCATCTCAGACCTTATTTGTAGGTGAAATTACCGTTTTACCCCTGGGCTTCAAGATTCGTGCCCGATTTGGACGGTTCCGATTAATCCCTATTTTTAGCCATATCAGTTATTTAAGTACATCTCTAGTTCCCTACCTTCAAGTTTAACAGAATTTAGCAAGTTTTTAAATTCTTTTTTCACAGGCTACATTATATGAACTTTTGAGGAGGAAAACTATTATACATGCTTTTAGTTGTTGGCCAAGCAAACGAAAAAATAGAGATAGGCTCCTCATCCGGCTCAAGAAGTGATACCAAATAAAGATGGATTTCTTATTCACTTGTTTTGGCAGAATTGGGACACACGGACTCCGTCTGTAAGATTTTGGGAGAAAAGTTTATAGAGGTCGAGAGTGATGTCTATTTAGATTGACAATTTCAGAATTCTCAATGCATTGTAACTTTTTATTTTTCCAATTTGCAATTAATATTTTGCGAACAAAACAGGGAGCAGAGAATGAAGCTCACAAGTCGATCACTGAAGCATGTGGAGAAGTGAGACAGCCGAGAACATTAGAGGGAAGGTCAACATGAGGCCGCAGATAAGGTTTTTCTTTCCGTTTTGTTTGAAAAGAAAAGTTTATACATAATTATGAAATTACCTAGGTCGATTATTGAACTTATGACTTACCATGTTTTTTTGTTAACTAAATGAACAGGTGATTGACAAAGCAATAGATAATGCTCAAAATTTGGTGGAAGCAGCACAAGACATTGGGGGAAAAGTAGCACAAAAAATTAGCAAAGCAATTTCAGACAAGTCTAGCTGAATTATTTTCTCATTGAGTCCAAAACTTGATTATATATGTATTCATCACTCATAGCGGCTAGTTGTAAACTTGTAATTTTGTTATTTAATTTATCTTTTACAATTCTGTTCTCAAAGTTCATTTCGTACTTTCCATTTTAATTTTAGGAGGGAGGGGTGAGATGCAATAACTATAATGTCAACTAGTGCAACTAGTGCATTGTCAAAGCTATCTATCGTGCAAGAGGTAAAGGTATCCTCTTCACGGCTATCTCTTTGGTAGTGACTGTGGGAGCTATTGACGCATTTGTAAGATGAGTGGTGGAGTTGATGCGAGGGTACGATCGCAGTGCATGTGCCGTGGGGTCGGAGTTCGATCTGCGGGGCTTGGGCCCAAAGATGGGGTCCCCCCAGCGAAGTGAAGGCAGGGATTGACGGGTGATAAAATCCTGTTAGACTTGTTTCAGGTGGGTGTGCATGTGTCGTGGAGGCACCGTACGAAGCTAAACTGGCGTACTTACAATTTTGTTGGACCGAGCTGGTTTGTTGGCCCACCCTCCAGGGTTGTTAGAGGGATTTGTTGTTTGTACGCGTCATGTTGCTTCATATATGTTTTATTTTCTGTCTGAAGTTTGTATTTTGGCCCAGTACTTTGGGTTTGTTTCGTTAAACTCTTATTAATGAAACATGGTGGCCAGATTCCACCTTTTACTTCAAAAAAAAACTAGTGCATTGTCGTAGTGGCATTCTGGGTGATTATAACAAAAACATCATACTCTGTGGATTGTTTTGTTTAGCTGGTGATAAAAAAAATAAAAATAAAATAAAATAAAATAAAATAAAATAAAAAACAACTTGACGGCACATATAAGTTCAAGACATGTCACCAACACAGCGAACAAATGATTTAGCTTATAATTAAGACAGCTGAATAAAACGTACATGTTTGATATATTAGTTCTGTAGCAACTACTTATGTATAAAACACTAACATTTTCATTTATTACATGTTTTCTTTAAAACAGCACGGTAAAACTGAAGCAAATACTACACAGCCATTCAGTTTATTTTCTATAATAAAGAAACTAGAGTCTCTAACAATTAACATGCATAACACTAGGCCTGTATAGGTCCGTGTTGAGTTTATATATTTTGCATACACATATTTGATGAGAAGACGATAAAGCCATGAGATGACAGTGACATCGAAGCCAATAGTTAAGAAAAGAGAAGAAAGAAGTCAGCAACAACAACAGTAACAGGGAAGGAGACGGTCGACTGTCACCTCGTCATGTTGAGGTCTTGATGACTACGGTCAACCGCAATCTTGTGCAGTCGACCCTCTTGCTCACTGATGAGTTTTTCGGTCGGGTATTGGAAAATCGTCTGAAGCCCAACTTCGTCTTCGAGTTAGACCATACGGCTCTCAATGTATGAGTATCTCTTTAGTATTCATTGAGGGGTTTGTGTAACAAATTAGGGTTTCTCTAGATCTCTATATAATCAATTGTAACGTCACCAAGAACAATATGATTATATTGAGTGCCGAATAGAAGAATATAGTATTGTATCTGTGAGATAAGAGATTTCTCCATTGTAAACAACAAGTAGTTCCAGTTAAGTTTGAGAGAGAGTCTTGGTGAGAATTGTAATATTCTTGTATCTTCACTATTTGAATAACATCTCAGTCCTTCCTACCCCGGATTAAGGCGAAAGCTCAAACCGGAAAAAAAACTTGTGTGCTTTGTGTGATTGGTGTGATCTACTATTTCCTTGGTGGTTTGCATAGATCGTATCGAAGACTCACCGAAATCCTCTAAAGGGAATCAAATTTCCTAACAAGTAGTATCAGAGCATCATGTTCGTTGGTTTGTTCGAGTTCCTTGGAGAAGATGGCAGATCGAAAGACCAAAATCAAGTAATTTGACGGTAAGATCAACTTCAATCTATGGAAAGTGGACATGTACGATGTATTGGTTCAGAAGAACTTGCACATTGCCCTAGAAAAAAAGAAGTCAACTGACATGAAGCAAGAGAAGTGGGAAGAGATTTGTTTGAAGGCTTTGAGTTTAATCCGGCTGCAATTAGGAAACGAAGTCAACTGTAATATTCTTGAGAGAAAATAGTGCGACAAGTCTATGGGCGAGACTCAAATCTAACTAATCGGGATCGTCGTTGTTAGATCAGATGTACTGAAAGAGGAATTTGTTTCGTTTCTCAATGAAGGAAGGTACCCATCTTCAAGATCACATTGTGGAGTTCAATAAGGTAATATTTGAACTGAAGACGATTAATGCTAATGATCTTAGCGAAGAGGATAAAGTTTTCAACTTGATATATTCACTGTTAGTTCTTATGATCACATGATACCTACCATGCTACACGGAAAATCTGTCAGGTAGACACTTATAGTAGCCGGGGTGATTAATGGTTTGCAAGAAGATGAACTGAGAAATGAGACTCATAAAGGGGGTCTATTTCTGCATGTTGTTTGGCAGTGGATGATGATACTTCAATTTAAAGAAATATGGCACACAAGGGTAAGATCTGTTGTCACTATTGTAGAGAAATTGGGTATTACAAGAGAGATTGCCGCAAGAGATGAGTCAAAATGATGTTATTACAGGAGGTGATTAAGCCAACATAATCAATGCTACTGATTCAGGTAAATCTGATGCTTTTGAACTATATCTTTTTGTTTCAAATTCTTTAGATATGAATTCCAGTTGGTATCTTGATTTGGTGAGTTCTTCTCATATTTGTTCCTAGATAATATATTTTCGACTTACAAGTCCATAACATGTCGTAGTGTGAGAACAGGGGACTGGTGAGATTTGTGAAGTGGTGGGTAAGGAAACAGTTGAATTGGAGACGTCAGATGGTAAAAGGTTTACACTAGAAGAGGACATGCATATTTCAATACTAAAGCAAAATAGGATATTCTTGGAGACTCTTGATTCTCAAGGCTGCAGGTAGACAACTCGATGTGGAGTTTTGACAGTTTGAAAAAATCTTCGTAAGGTGATGAAAGGTAAGAGGGAGATTGGGCAGGTCAACACAAACTCTACCAGCTTTGTAGGGGCAGAACAACTCGGCCATGTATTTAGAAGCCCATTGTTTCTAAAGCATCATCTAGTAAGCCGTCACTAGAATTACAAAAATGAGACTGCACCTCCATGATAAAATCTAACGGGGTGTGCCCTTGAAGGGAGCATATGATTGGAGGAAACCATGTGGAGGTAGATTCAACTATTAGAAGAAGCCATAGTTTAAATCACACAAGTGTAGATTCATGAGTATGCAATTCAAGGTGGAGATTGTTAGGTTTATATGTATTGCATACACATGTTCGATGAGAAGACGATGAGGTAATGAGATGCAATTGAAGCGAATAGTTGAAGAAAAAGAAGAAAGTAGGCAGCAATAACAACAGTTACAGAGAAGGGGACAGTCGACTGTCACACCCTCAGGCTGAAGTCTTGATGACACTTCAGGAATTAATGACTCCAAAAATGATATGATTCTATTGAGTACTGAGTAGAATAAAAGAGTACTTCATCTGAGATGTGAGAGATTTCTCTATTGTAAACAACAAGTAGTTCCAGTTAGGTTTGAGAGAGGGTCGTGATGAGAATCGTAATATTCTTGTATCTTCTCTTGTTGAATAACATCTCAGTTCTTCCTCCCCCGGATTAAGGCGAAAGCCCCAATCGGAAGAATTCTTTTGTGCTTTGTGTGATTTGTGTAATCTAGTATTTGATTGGTGATATTGATCGTATTGAAGTGTAACACCCCGATTTCCTTAGCCGGAAAACCGTGAAATAAGCCAGAATCTTTTCCTTCAATTAGCCACAATACACAGGAAAACAGAAAAATTTAAAACTTTTTATTCAACACAAATGTATTACAAGTCTGTATGTTATAAAACTGCAATACATTACATCAGTGTTACTGTAACATCCCGTAATTTCTAAGTTAATATATAGTATATATATAGATTAAAGTGGATGGCATTTGTGAAAAAAAAAAAAGAAAATTAATTGTGAAGGGGGGGGGGGGGCACCCGTGAAGAGATGCTGCTGCTCCCGTGTGGCGTCAGCAGATACTGATGTGGAGGAGGAGTGGGGCCCACCACCCAGGAGAGTGATAACACCTAGTGCTGTTGCTACTGCTGACATGGGCAATGGGGCCCACGTGAGAGAGAGGTCTTGGGAGAAGAGTGGATGAGAATTATCCCATATCGGGATTGAACAAGAATATAATATTAATAAATAATAATGCCTATGATCAAGAGTCACAAATTCGGTTCACCACCTTTTGAGAGGCGTCGTGTGGTGGGCAGTTGTACTATACTATAAGTATTAATTTTTCTTCTAAAAATAATAAAAATTATCTGAGTATTGGGACAGGGCGTTACAAATGGTATCAGAGTCAACTTTCGACACCGAGTGTGGGGCATGACCCAGTCGGGCGGTGGATTCCGGGACTATGGTGAACCCTCAATTAAATCCGGGATTATTATTGATCGGGCGGTGGATTTCGGGATCATAATTAGTTGGGCGGATAGGAGGGCAGCTCAATTAAATCCAGAATTATGATAGATCGGACGGTGGATTCTGGGATCATGAATAATCGGGCGGATAGAAGGGAAGATGCTTCACAACGGCTAGAAATTAGATCCTGCACTAGATTGTTCATGCCCCGTGCTCAGCGAGGATGCTGATTTCTGAAGGGGGGGTGTGTGTAACATCCTGTAATTTCTAAGATAATATATAGTATATATATAGATTAAAGTGGATGGCATTTGTGTTATAAAAATAGAAAATGAACTGTGAATGGGAGGGGGGCACCCGTGAAGAGATGCTGCTGCTCCCGTGTGGCGTCAGCTGATGCTGACGTGGAGGAGGAGTGGGGCCCGCCACCCAGGAGAGTGACAACACCTAGTGTTGTTGCTGTTGTTGACGCGGGCGATGGGGCCCACGTGTGAGAGTGGTCTCGTGGGAAGAGTGGATGAGAATTGTCCCATATCGGGATTGAATAAGAATATAATATTAATAAATTGTCATGCCCCGCTTCCCAAAAAGAATACGGAATACGGATACGCAACAAAAGCCCAGCAAATGACTTTCATCATCCATAAGCTGTTCAAGAATCCTTACAATATCTTACAAAATAATCAGAGTCGGAAGAGAAATAGTCAACCACACATGCATAACTGAATCAATAAACCAACAGAATTTACTTGAAACAAAATATAATATTCTCAAATAAATCAGAATCTGGACGAGTCAAATATCCTGGGTCACATCGCCCAAATACAAAATAAATATTCAAGTACTCAAAATACATTGTTCCAAAGCAACAATAATAATAATACTAATAAACAAGAAATCCAGTACTAATATCTCATTTCGCCAATACCGTCGGGTAGTTGACCATCCTGATCTGCAATTAATAATTGCAGGAGAAGGAAAGAGAAAACAAGTACCCGTCAATTGCAAGTTACGGACCACTTATAATGTAGGATACAAGCACATGGGAAAACTAACAAATAGCATGGAATAATGCATCAACAGTGATAACTAGCATGAATTAGTAAAACAAGGTCAACTAGCATGGTATACAAACAGTACAGATGTTTTTGTCAACTGCAGTGTCATATGGCAACTAACAGTGTACAGTAACAGTAAGCTCAGTATATCAGTGAATCAGTATACCAGTATAACAGTATCAGTTCAACAGTATCAGTCTATCAGTATCAGTCTAACAGTATTAGTCTAGCAGTATTAGTATTATGTTCTTACAGTCTTATGTGTATTACTAGCTAGGTAGCACTTCATGCGCCCCAAAAACATAACACATGGTTGCTACAACAAATAGTTTCGCTTTTAGATTTCATAGTGGATCATAATGGTACAGTGTACTCAGGTATCAGTAATAGTAGCAGTAACAGTAACAGTAACAGTAACAGTAACATTAGTAGAAAAGTAACAGTAACAGTAGCAGTACAGAACACTAGTTCCCTTCCAAGTACACGTTTCCATATTTTCCACTACTAGATCTTCCCTTAAGAACCCGGCTTGGTTACTTTTATAATGGTCATCAAACAGGCATGAATGTGTACGAAATAGTGTCAAACCAACATGATATGATCAGTATTAGGTTCAGGGAAACAAATAAACATGCATAGATGATATACAGTCACATAAACGAGCGAAACAGTGTATGTTCATATTCAGGACAACAAGACAGTACAGTACTAAAATAGTGATTCTTGTCGCTACAGAAATGCAAATCTAGATCCGTCAAAAAATCTGGAAAATAGTCTCCCAACCGAATCCAGCGAATATAAATAAGTCATATATTAATTCACAAAATCATAACTCAAAACTGATTTGAATCCAGAAAACATATTCAGTCAAAAATCAGTAAAACAAATTCTCAGTCAGAAAAACAGCATCAAAACCTCTCAAATTAATCTAGTAAAAATCTGGGTTATTTCCCTATATGTCTAGAATCAGAATGTAAAGTTTCATAATATTCCAGTAAGATTAGTTCTGTCATCAAAAATAAGAAAACATCGAAAAACGATAGTTTGATAAATTTGGAATTCCCAACACTGCTGTACGAAAACTGAAATATCTCGCAAGCCGTAAAACGAAATCTAATTCCGCCAAAGGGATATGAAAATAGATAAAATATACTAACTTTCTTATTTCACAAACATTTTTCATACAGTAAAAAGAATCATAGTGAAAATAAGGTTCTTTACAGAATAGCGAGCAAAATACAGCAAGTATAGGTTTCATAAACGAGCATGAAACAACACATAAAACTCATCAATAAAATTTACCAAAATTCTGGGTAATCCCTAACTAGATAAAGAAATACTTACCAAAGTTTTGGATCAAAACAATATATTTAGCATAGTTCCTTAAAATAATTTGTCATCAAAATTACCGAAAAACAGAATCTGGAAAAGGTCGACACCTCTGTACTAAAACAGCCATAACTCACTTATACGGAAACAAAACCAAGCAAGGTGAGAGGGGTTTGAAAATAGACAAAATTATCTAAAACTCATGTTTTATACCGAAATCAATATACTGACTTTAACACAGTCCAAAACAACAAACAAAACAGAACAGCGACAAAACACAGATTTTCCCGTAAAACAAAATCAACATAGATTCAAGAATATTGATCAAAACACATCTCAACATGAAATCAAGTCTACAAAGTGTCTAAACATCATGATTTAGGGTACCTAACATGTCCACTCCAAGAATCTCACATGGGTCTCAACCAAAACACAAATTCTCAAAAAAGTCTCACATACACGATCAAAAATAAAAAACGGGTGAATCCTAGGTTAATTCATGTCCATATTTTGTCGTGAGTCATCTATGGTCAAATCTTCACAATAGAGATAAAATTCATCAAGCAAAACACAAACAAGAGTCGTCTCTAGACCCAACTACACTATAGGTAAACTTTTTGACTTGTATTAAACAAATAAATTGGAGTACAAGTTGCTTGTCTTAAATTGGGATGAAGAATGATGCAGATCAAGAATAGGAGCAAAACCCTTGAATGAGAATCCACTGGTCCACGAATCCAAGCAACTCGAGCAAGAATCTCCACACGAACAAAACTTCCAAAAGCGAGAGACGATCATAGTGGCTTGCTGCCACAAGAGAACACCACGAGAGAGTAGAAGGATTATATGGTGCAAGAGGGTTGATGATGGTGGTGTGGGAGATGATCGGAACTGGCAAGGAGAGGGGAGTTGTCGATCAGGTGTAGGAGATGGGGGTGCTCGGCCTTGAGGGTGTAGGCCGGAGGGGATGGCAGGCCGGGATAGGGTGCCGGCGGCTTGGGTTGTGTTCGGGTGTGCAAGCCGGAAACAAGGAGAGGGAGAGATAGGGGTAGGCCGGATGTGAGGGAAAGAGAGAGAGGAATTAGGGTTAGGGTTTAGGGTTTAGAGTTTAGATGAGAGGGATTATATATAGGGTTTAGTTGTGGGTTAATGGGTTAATGGGTATTAGGAGTAGTAGTATGTTTACAAATGGGTTTTGGATTTTGGGTCAATTAAATAGGAATGCAAATATGATTGGGAATTTATAGGACAACCAAATCACCACCACTACAACCGCCCACAAATAAAAAAAATAGAATAAAATATAGAATAAAAAGACGAGACCAAATGAAGGAATGATCAATTAATAGAAGAATGAAGCAAAAGAGTCACTCAATCAAACTAAAGAGCTCAGAATGAAATAAAACGGATATATATATTAAAAACAACTCCAATATATGGTTCAGAGAAATACAAGAGAGAAAAATACATTAAAACGAAAAATACACTCCAAAATACACAAAAATGAAAAACAGGGGTTACATAAATAATAATGCCTATGATCAAGAGTCACCAATTCGGTTAACCACCTTTTGAGAGGCAGCCTGTGGTGGGCAGTTGTACTATACTATAAGTATTAATTTTTCTGCTAAAAATAATAAAAATTGTCTGAGTATTAGGGTGGGGCGTTACAGTTACAATAACGCCTTACAAGTCCAAGTGTTACAACTTACAATAAATTTACATCAGAGCACAACAATTAATTTATAACACTTGGTACTTTACTTGGATGCTTCTCAACAATAAACATATAACAATAGGAACAATAATCAACACAGTGCTCCACTTGAACGCTCCACTTGTCTGGAGTCCTCCTGAATCTTGAACCAGTAGTCCTGCAATCCAGTGCCTATTTGAGTGGGGACGTCAATATATATACTGACGCTTTAAGGCTGATGACTAGCAGCGAATCTCAATTTAAACAACAGATTGATGGAAAGAGAAACGTGTACACATAATTTTGATGTATCAGTGTATGCTATGACTTAGAATCTAATATAGGGTTAACTAATGATATGATGCACTTATTCTAATGCAAGCGAGACTCTGGAACAGTATGCAGCCATAGTATATACGTCCATATCAAGTCGTTTCTCCATATTTGGGGATTTGAACATCCATCATGAATTCTACTTTTGTACCCATCCTGTTCCTGACACAATACTACATGACTGATGAGGTTGCAGATACGGTCTAGTTCCGCTACTGCGGTACAATAGTGGTGTCTATGTTTGCCACTATTTACCCGGCGAACTGGACCTCACTCAAAAGCAACACAAACCACAAGATACTAGCCAACCTTGAGCCGTGCTCTCAACTCATCATGAGAAGGCGTAGAACCTGACGGAATCGTATGGTCTATTTTCCTAGGAAAACATCTCGTTCTTATAATGGAAATTTATGAATTAACAGCCGAGATATGGATCCCGTACTCCCAACTAATCATGAAAAAGCACCGCCCGTATCCCTTTGACAGGAGGATACATCCCAATAACACCACCTAGTGTCGGCCTATAGGAGAAGTCGGATTATAAGGTATCATCCCTAACACCAACTCTTACCCTTCAATAATTCATAGAAAGAAATGGTTAAGTAACAGTTACTACCCTAACGATGTCACTAATCCTAACCAATCAAATGGGGCCGTACGAGGTACAAGGTACTCTCAACCTAGAGTCGTACTATCAACTTTCCATGAGACAGCACCAAAAGATTCAAACATACGAGACATGCCACTGTGCTTCCAACTTATCATGAAAAAGCACCGCACATGTCCCTCTTCAAGAGAGTATAACAATTGTTGACACAATCTACTAAGTCTCAACCTAGACTTCACAAGATCTCCTCGGGTCCACTCATCGCCTATCTATTCGAGATAATTACTACATACGAGCCTAATGAGCTTCGTATGAGACAAACAAATGCTAATAATTAGCACGAACTATTTTCCAACATAAACATGTTATTACATGACTTATGAGCACAAGGAACACTTATTACTCATAATTATGTGCATGATTCAAACTACTAACAATTTACGACAACTCAAGTTAACATTAACTAGAATTTCGTGTATAAGCTTACTAACATAAACTAACATGCATGTTAAACTTACTAATTTAACATACAAGATGAACATTCAAAACATAATCTCTTATAATTAGATGCAACAGAAGAATCTTGTAACAACCTAGAAGTAATATAACATGCTACTACAACTTGATCTATTGAACATAGAACAATATAGAAATCTTCTAGCAACCAAGAAGCAATATAACATGCTACTAATAAGAACTTGAAACATAGAATTCTTCTAACAATCCTAGTAGCAAAATAACATGTTACTAACAAAAACTTCTAAAAATGGGTTCTTTATCAACTTAAGTAGAACAACAATTGCTACGTTGACTGGAATGTAACAAATTTAGACTCTATGAAAAGACAGAAACCTCTAATAAAATTCTCTAGTTTACAACCTCCTTAAATTTAGCAAACAAAAAGGCGAGAAAACTCCGAACACCCTAAACAGTGAGCTTCAGCCAAAAGGCCAGCTGCTGTCGACTTGTAAAAGTCATAACTCATTCTACGGTTATCAGAATCTAACAAAATAGGACTTTTTAGAAAGGTGAGAAAATCTATTACAACTCTCTAGTTGACAACCTTCTCAGATTCAGTCAACAAGAGGTCGAAACCATATAATCTCTCCAAACAGAAACTAGCAAGGAGAAAGTTGTTGCTGTAATTTTGTAAAGATCATAACCGGTGCTATACTTATTGGAATCTAACAAATTTGGGCTTTTTGGAAAGATAAGAACATCTATTACAACTTTTCAGTTGACCACTTTCTCAAATTCTTTATGGAACTCGAGTTTCCTGATTTCAAACATATGCCAAAGTCAATCGAAAAACAGCATTTTTGTTGAAAACTCTTAAAGCTCATAGCTCATGCTACACTTATCAGAATACAACAAAATTGGAATTTTTAGAAAGGTGAGAACATCTAATACAACTCTCTAGTTAACAACTTTTTCAAATTCCGTATAGAACTCAAATTTTCCGACTTCAAACACATATCAAAATCAACCAAAAACAGCATTTTTTGTTGAAACTTGTAAAGCTCATAGCTCATGATATGCTTATCGGAATTCAACAAAATTAGATTTTTTAGAAAGGTGGGAACATCTACTATAACTCTCTAGTTAACAACTTTTTCAAATTTTGTATAGAACTCAAATTTTCCGACTTCAAACACATGTCAAAATCAACCAAAAATAACAGTTTTGCTGAAACTTGTAAAGCTCATAACTCATGCTACACTTATCGGAATTCAACAAAATTAGATTTTTTAGAAAGGTGGTAACATATACTACAACTCTAGTTAACAACTTTTTCAATTTCCGTAAAGAACTCAAATTTCCCGACTTCAAACACATGTCAAAATCAACCAAAAGACAGCAGTTTTGCTGAAATTTGTAAAGCTTATAGCTCATGCTACGCTTATCAGAATTCAACAAAATTAGATTTTTTAGAAAGGTGGGAACATCTACTACAACTCTCTAGTTAACAACTTTTTCAAATTCTGTATGGAACTCAAATTCCTGCTCTTTAACACATATCAAGATTAACTCGAGACAGCAGTTTTTTGATTGCTTGCTGTTTTGGGGAAACGTTTTGTTTAACCTATCAAACTAACTCAGAAAATTCTACAAAAATTAGAGCATGGTAAGAACATGTATGAGAACCTCTCATATTAATTTGGAGTCAAAATTCCAACTTTAGCACAAGTAATTAATTCCTAACCATCAAAACTACATACTAGTTATTAAAGGTTGAATCTTTAGTGTTCTATTTGAGTTCTACCACTTCAATCTTTGTATGCAATTTATTCTAGTCCATAGTCATCAATATGCACATGAAATTAGTCCAAGATCTTCAATTAATTAACAATAATAACAACAAATAAAATCAAGTTGAGAAACCCCCACCCAAAATTGTAGGAAGGACTTGCTGGCTTCCTTCTCCTTCCTTGTTCTTGCTTCTCTTCAAGAACAACTTCAAGCAAAATAACCCATTCTCTCTTTTTTTTTTTTTTGATTTGATCTCTTTTTCTTTTCTTTTCTTCTCAACTTTTTTCTCAATTTTAAACAAGCAAAAGAAGAAAAAGAAAATATAAGAGAACAAGATGAAATGAGATGAGAATGGAGGAACAAAGAAATGAGAAGGGGCTTTTCCCTTGGTTTTGGCCGGCCATAAGTAGGAGGGGGAGAGAGAGAGATGTGATAGAGAGAGACAAGAGTCTCTTGTCTCTCTCTTTGTCGGTTAACAAGTAAATATTTTATTTGCAAATTAATATTGCAATCAACACCCTAATCCAATCCTAACCATCCATTTGATCATGATTGATCCAAATAATAGGTATTTTTTCCAAAATCACATACTAAATAATTTTGTACAAACGTACGAAATCGATACAATACATATACGTACATACATCTATATATACAGATAATTTTTAATTCATCAAAGTCAACAATCTGTAAAAATAATTTAATTCGGAAAATAAAATAAAATAATTAAAAAAAAATTTATTATCGGCTCGGAAAATTTCAATATCAATTTGATACAATCAAGATGTATACAGACTGGTGTATATATATATAGATAGTGTTTATTAATTAAACCGGGTAATATCCACCAAAAATATTTCAATTCTGAAAAGAAAAATAAAATAATAATAAAATAATATATTTTTTTATATCAGACCGGGATATTACAAATATTTTCTCAAAAATGCGTATTTAATGATTTTGTACAAGTACACAAAATCGATACAATACATATATGTACTTACTAGTATATGTATACAGATAATGATTATTAATAAAGACCTAAGTAATTTTCATAAAAAATGTTTTAATTTTAAAAATAATAATAATACAAATATAATATCAAACCGGGATATTACATGAAGACTCAACAAGATTCTCTATAGGGAATGAAATTCTATAACACCTTGTCCGACACTTGTTTTGTTACATTAATTAAGAGTTATCATGTTCTCTGCCTTTACTCAGGGCTGGCCCCCACCTTAAGGCCGGTGAGGCGGTCGCTTCAGGTCCCCGATTTTTTTGCAATTTTAGGGTCATTCAAATTTGTATTTCTCTTGTAAATACAGGCATGTATTTTGCGCATAAAAAAATTATATTGTAATTTGGGGCCCCAGATATAATTACTTGGGCTTTTTGCCTTGGGCCCCGGAAATTCAGGGCCGGCCCTGCCTCTACTTTCGTCATATGTTTCTTATTATCATTCATGTTGCTGCTCCTACGAACATATCGAAGAAATTAGTGGACTTAAAATCTTAGCAACATAATTACTAATCCTCTAAACAAACTCGCGAATAGCAAACAAATTAAGAGAACTCATAAATTCAATGAATAAACACAGTTCCTAGTCTTATACAGAATGCAGATACATACTATTCATCATATATATACTTCTCAACCACTACCTCAAATCAAAATCACTCACTCTAAAACCTGAGTTAAATCAGTTTGATAAGACAAACACTCTTCAACTCTCCATGACAGTCACGTACGGTTTTCTCACCTTATAATAACATAAAATATGATCGTTATTTCATGACAAGGTATTCTATTTTTTGGCCAGCTTCATGACAAGTGATACACGTAAAGATAGTGATTGATCCCCACCGTTCGATTTCAGCACGGATAGCGAGGCAGACAGAGACAAGATAACATTTTCATGATTAGCCTCAAGCTCGGTGATAGTTAGTGGACCTTCCAGAGGCCCGTCATTTCTGCTCAGCCCACTAGGAAAAATTGACCAGACATTTATCCCCTAAAATCAAGGGATTAACTGCCCCATCAAATCCCTAATCTGCAGAATCTAATCAGGCAGTTGAGAATCTGTCCCTATAGATTTCCACTAGCCAATAAATACATGCCTACCTCCACTATTACCAGATAATCACAATTTTACAACTTAATCCCACTTTAAACTCTGGTTTACTGACTTGATCGTCGGAGAGACTGTCGCCAGAAATACCCCAAGTGTTTCAAGCCTTTTGCAAGTGTTCGGCGGTGATCAACCGCCACCAGATTCACAACATCCAACCACATATTAGCTTCTGATCACTAGAACCAGATCGACGACTAAGATCTGTTTTCTCTCTCCAACAAAATAACTCACTATTTGTTGCTCCCACACCCAAAAACAATGTCATCAGATTGGCGTCACCTGTGGAAAACAGACTGATCCAGCCTCTGGCTTCGATCCTACAAAGTAGCCATCTTCTCCCATGGCCCCTGAGGCCAAGAAAACTGCCATCGTGAGGCGTCAAGCAACCGCGACTAGACGAGCGGCATCAGAGACCTGCCCCGAGCGCCTCCCGCTCGGTCGCACGAATTGCCGACCGTTCACCATTTCAGACCTCCGAAATGTGCTCAGCAATCGGTAAAACAAGGACCTTTGCCATCAGCTCAACCGCTCCAGGAACAATGGACCCTCGAACCACCCTTCGAGCCAAAGCTTTCATTCTTCCAAGGGTAGGTGTAACCCCTGAGTTTTTCATTTGTATATTTTTGAAGTTATTTTTCGCTTTGGTGTATTTTTCTCTCTTTGTATCCCTCTTGTAATTCTTTTGACCGTATATTGGTTTATTTTCAATAAATTCATTTTTTAAAATTTTTTTTGTCATCTTTATATTTTAAATTCTTGATCCTGTGTCTCTTTTGTTCGTCTCCATTTGATCGAGCCATTATTTGTGATCCCCTTTATTTTATTTATTGTGCCCTATTTTTATTTTCCTATTTTTGTGCCCGTCTCAATATATATATATATTTTAATTATTTTTTTGAGCACCATATATCTCATCATTTCCTAATACCCATTTTTCCTATACCCTTAATCACTCTTAATTTCTTTCTTAAACCTATTAATTTTCTATCCTAAACCACCTATTCTAATATCCACCCTTCAGATCCTAGTTACTAAAAACCATGCCTTATTAACATATTCTCCAGAATCTTCATTAACCTTATACCCGCTTTTTTTAACCACCTAATATAACCAATTACCCATTTATTTACTTCCTAATCTAATATACCCATCTCATCCCATTAACTGCATTTCACTCCAACCGAAATCAAATATACCCATTTATTAAGAACCTAATATAAATAGGCTCTCTACTATAGAGTAAGTCTGGAACGTTTGCCCATTTTCGTTCTAGCCCACCAACTTGCTCCCACCACCTCCCACCAACTTGCTTCCACCAACTTGCTCCTCACTAGCGACGACACTCTTCGACCCAGCCTCCCTTAAACCCTCCCGGCCTCCTAGCCCTCCCTACCACCAACAAACAGTGCTTCTTCTCAGACCCTTTTCCCCCTCCTTTTGCTCTTCTCCGACCTCTTCTTCATACTCTCACCCTCTTCTCCGACCTATTGCCTCTTCTTTCTGCATATCAACTTTGAGTACCTTTGCTCTTTGTCATACTACTCGGACCACAATGCTTCATTCCGCCCCTTTGCTTACGGAGGTAGAGCTGAGTGTGTGCGGGCCCAACGAGAGGGCCCGCTACACCGACTCCCCCCCTCCCCCTCCCCTTCTCGAAATCCCAGCTCCTCACTTGCCCCAAGCTCAGACCCAGGTCTCTTTGCCAACAGAAACTACTACTGCTCACAATAACCAGACACTCCCTACTACGGTGAACCACCCCCCGGAGGGGGATGCCTCTAGGCTCAGGCGTGCACTCTCCCCACGGTGGGCACACCAAAGTGCACTTCAACGCCAGGGGGAGAAGCAATACTCATCATCGCCATCATTAGGAAACACCTCCGTGGGGACGGGCCCATAGAGAGAGTCCTCCTACTCGTTACGGTAAGAGTAGAAGAACAACCCCCCCCCCCCCCCCCCCGATCCATCATCGCCCTCAGAGGATGCATATCGATCAGAGGGACAGAGACTATAGGGATCATCACCATCATCAGAAGCTACCGGAGGCTACTCAGAGAGAGAGAGCCATGGGCAACACAATCATAACAGTGAGAGGGGCCACCACAGTCACAATGTATCGAACAACACCCAACACAACAACACCCCCAATGTAACAGTGAATCCCATCGTCTTACAGTCTTCTTCTCACCCAATCTCCTCAACCACACGCCCCCCCCCCCCCCCCCCCCAGTGTCTCTCCCTACAAACAAGAGAGAATGCTCCTGACCCCCCCAAGTCCGTCATTGTTTGGGCCCAAAGAAGGGATCCAAACATAGAAGTACAAGGGAGGGTGGAACAAGCTCCAAGTGTGGAAGCAGCGGAGGAGTGGGAAGTGGTGGCCAGAGGGGGTAAGAGAAAGCACAAATCCACACCTCCACCAAACCAACAAGACAACATCAAATACAACCCTCATCCATCAAATACTCAACTTGATAATAGGAAAAAAATGAGAAAAGGTAAAAGAAAATCTGTGCCATGCTTCAATTGTAGGAGTTTAGGCCATTACCAAATGGAGTGTACTAAGGAGATTCGATGCCTGAGATGCATGAAGTGGGGCCATATGTCGTACGCGTGCACGAATGTAATCAGCTCTAGCATTGATGATGAGAGGCAAGTGTACAGAGAAAAGTCGCCGGAGAGCCCAACCCTGATCAGGTTGGTTAACAGTCTAGCAACGATCAAGAAAGAAGAAGAATGGCTCCGACAATGGTGTGCGGTAGCTAGGGTTAGATCAGGCTGCCCCTCTGAAACGCACCTTCTCCAAGCCTTGAACCTCAAATGGCCAATGTGAGTCCACCGTGATTGGGTTGCAAAGAAATTGTGCCATCTACAATTTTTAGTTTCATTCCCGTCACCACAAAAAATGCTTGAAGTCAGTGGAATGGGCACGGTTGATTTTGGCTTCTTCAAGGTGGAATTCACGGCGTGGTCACCAAATTTCGGAGCTGAATTACCGCAAGGGGACAAATACTGGATTTAGATACACAACGTACCATTGCATTTTTGGAAGAAAGAGGCTCTTCAAGAGATTGTCTCCGAATTTGGCACGGTGGAAGCCATTGATGAGAAGACTATTCTCCGCTTAGAGCTAGTATCGGCGAGGATACTTGTTAGAAGTGGAGACATCGCCTTAATGCCCAGATTTGCCAAAGTATTCTCCTTCGATGAGGCCTACCTCATACGTTTCGTACTCGATAAGCGAGCGGAGACAGAGGATGAAGCCATCACTTCCCCCAAACCCCCTCCCTTTATCAGAGACGACCGGTCTTATAAACAAGTGCACTCACCACCAGGGTGGGAGCTCACCATTGACGGAGCACATGAAGTTGAGCGAGCTCACAGAGAGGTGATCCACGCTGCAAGAGGGATGGAGGGTCGCCGAGAGCTAGCGACAGAGGGATCAGAACCCCAAAGTTCAAGGTCGATCCCCGGTGGTCAACGAAGAGGTTTGACCATGGGATCCAACGACAGGGAAGGAAGGACACTGGTGCATCCACAACCATATCCAGATTTGGACAGTTTCGAAGGGACAGAGACCAACCACACAAAAGGGATCAAAAGATTTACCCAAAATGGTGGTCAAGCTCTACATGTAGGAGAGGAGGAGCGCGATGTGGCTCAGAGGGTTGGGACAGGTCATGCAGACCCCAAAAATGGCAAAAACCCTCTCTGTAACAACATGCAGGCTTCGAGACAAGGGTTGGTGAAGGAAAGCACCAGCCTGGGAAAGAAGACAAGCGAAAGAACACTTTCGACCAGGGAGTGGGTAGAAAAGCGCTGGTTTTCACCAGAAAAGAAAAAGGGGCTTCTTTAGAGCTAGGGCGACAAGAGTTAGAGACCATTCTGGGGAAAGCGACGAGCAATTATTTGATCATCCAAAGGGAAAAGAACCCAAAGGAGAACGAGAGTGACGCTCAAGGTTTGAGGAAAGGCAAATATGGTAAAGAAGACAACGGAGAAGAAAGAAAAACACAATCTGCTTTGGTGCTGAAGGAGAAAGAAAACCCTTCGTTTATCATGCTACGCGCGTCGATACCCACGCCCTCTGATTCTGCCACACTCGCCCCCAACCATTTGTTACAAGCTGGCAAGGGGAGTGAGGGTACCGCTCGAATAAAACAAACAGAGGCTTTGATTTTCGAGAGCGGTGGTATGGTGGAATGCGGAGGAGAGCTCATATGTATCTCAGATACGTCTACAAATGGTGGGCTAGATTATGCACAATTTATAGACGTTAATGGGCCCAAAGAGGGGCCCAAAATGCACTTTATTGTATCTGGGACTAGTAATTCTACAATTTTGAACAATCAAACACAAGGTCAGACGGGTAGTGGGCCCATCGAGGGGACCGCGATGGAAAGCACCGCTATTATTATTGGGTCGCCAGTCAGTGGGCTCAATGAGGAGTCCGTAATGAGAGAATCTACTCTACAACAGGAAGCTCAGCATACAGATAGTGATGAGGACCTTGAAAGGCGATTAAATCTAGACGAAGAATTTTCATTCACAGATGAGGAGTCAGAGGATCTAGAGTTTATCGCTGGCACACAGTGGGAGATCTCGCCAGTGCAATATTCTGGAAGTGTCTTGTCCATACTTCCAGAATCAGCACCTGGAAACAGTACTGGAACGTCGCGCAGGACGGTTGGGTTCAGAGTGCAGCGATCGCCTAAGAGGGATCATGTGGAGTCCCTGGACGACTATCTGGAGGTAGCGGCAGCAGCCAAAGCTGCAAAATTCGACAACGGAGGTACAAGAAGTTTTTTAGCTACTATATTAAATTTCATGTCTGACTCTGAAGTTGTTTTCCTAGCTAAAAAATGTGGGTTAGAGGTGTGTGACACAGAGCGTAATGCATTACTACTCAATAAAATTAGGGGTTGGGAAACTGAAAGGGTTAAGACTAGCTTTGAGAATGCCCTAGGATCTAGCGCTGGGTCGACAGACATCCTCGAGGATGAAGTCGGCCCCACACCTATAACAACGGTCATCCCTGACATAGCCCCCCAATGAATACACTTTTCTGGAATGTTAGGGGGCTGGGGGATGGGGGGAAGAGAGATATGGTTAGGGACGTCATTAGCAACTCCAAGGCGAAAGTGGTAGGGTTGCAGGAGACCAAACTTCAGCACAGGTTCAAACTCAAAAGAATCGGGGGCAACAGAATCAAGGAATGGGTGTTATGCCCGTCAGCAGGAGCCTCAGGAGGGATAGCTATTGGGTTCAACTCGGATATTCTCACTTGCACTGAGGTATACAGTGGAACGTTCTCCCTGACCACCTGACTAAAACGATGGTCTAATGATTGGGTGCAGACGGTCACTATCGTTTACGGGCCGAATGTGGCTACAAATTGAGATGCCTTTTGGCAAGAGCTTGTCGATATTCAACAGCGTTGGTCGGGAGCTTGGATTGTTGCGGGGGATTTCAACATCACCAGATTCGCTTTTGAGCACAAGGGAAGAGGCTCCAGCGACAGACACAGGGAGGAGTTTAATAGGGTGATAACGGAACTAGAGCTGATCGATATCCCAATTAATGACAGACTATTCACATGGTTTAACATGCAAGCGGTTCTGGTGATGGCCAAATTGGACAGGATTCTAGTATCGATGGATTGGGAAGCTAAATTTCCGTTAGTAACTACTAGATCGATTCCTAGACCCACGTCAGATCACACCCCGATCCTTCTCGATGTGGGGGTACACGGAGCTCAGAGGCCAAGGAAATTCAGATTTGAGAAGGCCTGGCTGGAAATTCAGGAATTCCACCACATGGTGATGGAAAATTGGGTGCTCCCAACTGCTGGTACGGACGCTGCATCCCGATGGTGTGAAAAAATCTGCAGATTGAGAAAGCGGCTACGCAGATGGAATCGATCTAGATTTTCGACCATCTGGCATGCAAAAGATTCCTTTTTGGAATGAGTTGATGAGCTAGAAAGGATGGAAGAGACGAGAATCTTGTCACAAGAAGAAAGAAACAGGCTACTAGAGCTCTGGGAAAATATTACCAATCTTTATAAGTTGGAAGAGATTCAAATGGCAACAAAGGTCAAGAATTTCGTGGCTCAAAGAGGGAGACACGAATACGGCCTACTTCCACCGAGTGGCAAGCGCACGACGTAGATCCAATCTTGTCCTGTCAATACAGACGGATACAGGAGCATCGCAAGACGAAAAGGTGATTTCCACAACATTTCAAAATTACTACAAGGGCCTCTTTGGGAGGAAGAATGATTTTAGGATCCCAATGAGGGATGATTACTGGCAGGCATACCAGAACGATTCAGCGCAAAATTTTTCCACCTTGGAAGCACCTTTCTCAGAAATGGAAGTGAAAAAGGCCATCAACCAAATGAGAGCAGACAAGTCACTTGGGCCAGATGGCTTTCCAATGATGTTCTTCCAAGTGTTTTGGGAAGAAATTAAAGGGGACATTATGGCACTGATGGAGGAATTTTTTCACAACAATCTCCGATTGGGCATGTTCAATTTTGTGGAAGTTGTCCTCATACCCAAACGGGAAAAGTCTAAGCGTGTGGGGAATTTTCGACCGATTAGGCTCATAAACTGCTCGGTTAAGATCATCACAAAGGTCGTGGCCATCCGCCTGGGAAGCATAATGGACAGTATAATCAACAAAACCTAGACGGGCTTCATCAAGGGCAGATGTATCCTAGACTGTGTGGCCACTGCTGAACAAGTGATCCACCACTACCATACGAGCAATTCCAAGAACTTCCTCCTAAAATTGAATTTTGAGAAGTCATATGACTCCGTCGACTGGGAGTGTTTGCTGGAAGCTCTTAGAGAGAGAGGATTCGGGGATAAATGGGTAAGATGGATCAAACAGTATTTACATACTAGTAAAACGGCAATATCGGTGAATGGGCGGCCAGGCCCATCGTTTTCCTACAAGAAGGGAATCCGACAAGGGGATCCGTTATCCCCACTTTTATTCACTATTGTAGCAGATGTGCTAAGGGGTATGCTAGAAAATTGTCGGAGAAAAGGTTGGATTATGCCCGTGGCCTGTAGCACCTCTAATCAAGGGTGCACGATTCTCCAGTATGCTGATGACACCTTACTTTTTGGGAATGGGACCAGATCAGAAACAGTCTGCTTTAAAGGGGCCCTCTACTGTTTTGAAGCTTGGTCAGGTCTCAGGATAAATTTCAACAAGAGTGCATTGATTCCCATTACACTCTCTGATGAAGAAGTTTGAGAACATGCCACCATACTAAACTGTATGACAAATGAGTTCCCAATCAAATACTTATGGCTCCCACTCAGACCAGGGAAACTCATGAAGTCTGATTGGCTGCCTATAATAGACAGGGTGGAGGACAGACTGTCTGGCTGGAAAGGAAAATCGCTGTCACTAGGAGGCAGTGTGGTATTCATTAACTCAGTATTGTCTAATCTGCCCATTTACTACATGTCTTTTTTTGAGCTTCCAAAGTGGGTTATCCAAAGGATTGATCAAATCCGAAAAAGATTTCTTTAGAAAGGGGCAGATTCGAATAAGGGAGGTTACAACCTGATCAAATGGAGTATTGCTTGTATGAAGAAGAAGTATGGAGGGCTAGGCATCATCGACCTTAGAGATATGAACCTTGCCCTTTTGGAAAAATGGTGGTGGAAGGTTTTTCACCACGGTGGGGAAGGATGGCAGGATTTCATTCAACCATACCTTCGGGAAAAAGGTATGAGAAGTCTAGGCTTTCGAGTAGGGTCTAAAGACTCGCGATTCTGGAAAGAAATTACCAAAGCAAGCTGACCGTTCAATTCAGTAGTTATGTCGACTATCGGTAAAGGACAGTCCACCAGATTTTGGTGGGATAAATGGTGTGGTGCTCATACACTGAAGGAAACTTTCCCAGAGCTGTATGACAAAACGAATCGATCCAATATCTCTATGGCCGAGACTTGGAAGAGGGGAAATTGGAGGCCGCCGTTCTGAGGAACTCTTACCCCAGGATTACATCAGCAACTGCTTGAATTGCAAACACACATCACACAGACCGGGACGATGTGTGCCCAAGGCCCAGACCAGATGCGATGGGGACTCGAGCCCAAGGGAGCTTTCACGGTCAGATCCCTGTACCATCAAATTTACTTTCGAGGATGCAGACCCAGCTGGGCACAGGTGTTATGGAAGGCGAAAATACCACTGAAAGTCAAAGTCTTCCTCTGGCTAGTGCTCAATAATGCAAGACTCACCAGAGAGAACCTGGCCAAAAGACAATCCCAGATTGCGACTGACTGTGGGTTCTACAACATGCATACGGAGAATTTGAATCACCTTTTTCTTCACTACCCAAGGAGTAAGGCAACTATGGTAGAGGTTTTAAAAGCCCTAGGAACAAGTGACTACCCCAGCGAATATGAGGATTTGTGGATTGGCCCCAAATTCGCGTCGATTCGCCACGAAATGAAGGATGCGTGGTACATTGCCATTGCGACAACTATATGGGTGTTATGGCTAGACAGAAATAACTTTTATCTTCGTACTTCATGTAATAGTATTTCTGGTAACCTTACTCATATCATGCATCTTATTTCTTTTTGGGCTACAGCTACTGCCACAGGGGCGAGAGGGAGGATTACCAGAGTCTTCCAGGTGGAGGATTTTGATGATGAGGAGGTAGAGTTTGGGTCGACACTGGACTGAGGGGTTGGCGCCATCCATACTCATTAGAGTCTCAATAGCTGCGGTCTCTGCTAGTTTGTATTTGGCCTACTGTACTTTTGGTTGTTTGATGTAAGGAGGATTAGACCCACCCCCAGGGATTTATATTTTATTTCCTGCACTGTACTTTATTTCCTGCACTGTACTTTTATATTCTCTCGGTACACCGGGGTTGTTTTATTAATTTCTTATTAATGAAACAGGGTGGCATTATTCCACCTTTTACCTCAAAAAAAAAGAACCTAATATAAATCCTATACTTACTACCT
The DNA here is from genome assembly GCA_017893485.1 of Hemerocallis citrina. Lineage (NCBI taxonomy): Eukaryota > Viridiplantae > Streptophyta > Magnoliopsida > Asparagales > Asphodelaceae > Hemerocallis > Hemerocallis citrina. Next base: position 390,418,476 of record CM030358.1, read on the forward strand.
TCCTAATATAATTCCCCCCCCCCCCAAGTTCTTACCTGAATTACCTACCCACCGAGCCCAGGGTGCATGCACACTCCCAACCCGTGCATGCATACCCATACCCGTTTAGCTGATGTGCCGCCCCCCCCTATTGCAAACCCTAAGCCCATATATATATACTATCCATCTCTCCAAGCACTGTATTTCCTACTAGCCGCCACAAAGTATTTTTTTCCTCGGTTCTCTCTCTCTCTCGATTGATCTCTCTCGCTCTCTTGTTGCTTCGCACGTGCAAGTGGGTTTGTGCGTGTGTGATTCGTGATTTTCTTTGGATCATGGATTTTCGTTTGTGGGTTTTGTTCGTTGCCGAGATCCATTTCCATCATTCTTGGTGTTCTTCGTTTTCGTCTTCGGTTAAGACAAGTAACTTGTACTCAAATTTCTTTGTATGATACAAGTCAAAAATATCGCTTATAGTGTAGTTGGGTTCTAGAGACAATTTGTGTGTGAAACTCCTTGTTGATATTGTCTTTATAGTGATTTGACCATAGTTGCCTTACGACACAATATTGACATGAAAAAACTTAGGTTTTGCCCGTTCTTGATTTGATCATGTATGTGAGACTTCTTGTAAGAATTTGGGTATTTGTTGAGAACCATGTGATAGACTTGTTTTAGATATGTTAATTACCCTATTTCGTGATGTTTGGACACTTGGTAGACTCGATTTCATGTTTGGTTGTGTTTGGATCAAGTTTCGTTGAATCTATGTTGATTTTGGTTTTTGAGGAAATTCTGTGTTTTGTCGATATTCTGTCTTGATCAGTAATTTAGACCATATTAAGTTCAGAATCTTAATTTCAGTATAAAACATGATTTGTAGATAAATTCGTCTTCTTTACAACCCCTCTAACCTTGCTTGATTTTGTTTTCGTATGTGTGAGATATGACTGTTTTACTACAGAGGTGTAATTCGTTTCCATATTTCATTTCTTGGTAATTTTGATTACTAAATTATTTTGATACTTATGCTACACATATTATTTTGATCTAGAACTTTGGCTCAGTATTTCTTTATCTAGTTTGGGATTGCCCAGAATTTTGGTGAATTTTATTGATGAGTTTTATATGCCATTTCATGCTCGTTTATAAAAACTATACTTGCTGTATTTTGCTTGCTGTTCTGTAAAGAATCGTATTTTCACCCTGATTCCTTTTTACTGTATGGAAAACATTTGTGAAATATAAAAGTTAGATTATTCTATCTATTTTCATCTCCCTTTTGGGGATTTGGATTTCGTTTCACTGGTTGCGAGATATTATGGTTTTCGTACAGCAGTGTTGGGAATTCCATATTGCCAAACTATCGTTTATTGATATTTTCTGATTTTTGATGACTGATCTAATTTTGCTGGAAAATTTTGAAACTTTATATTCTGATACTAGACAGATAGGAGAATACCCCAGATTTTTCGTGGATCTATTTAATTTGTTTTCATGCTATTTTCCTGCTCTTGAACTCGATTTCCTGATTTCTGGCTGAACGTGTTTTCTGCATTCAAATCAGTTTTGAACTATGTTTTTGTTAATTACTATATGACTTATTTGTATTCTCTATATTTGGTTGAGAGTCTATTTTCTAGAAGTTTCGACGGATTCAGTTTTGCATGTTTATAAGACCAGGAATTTCAGTTTTACTACAGTATGGTCTTGCTATCCTGAACTTGAGATTTGGTTATTTTATTCTTTTGTGAGTTATATTGCACTTGTACATGTTTATCTTGCAATTTGAACTTGTTACTTGATCATACCATGATATACTTGCTTATTTCGTGACACATATTTGCTTGTTTGATATTAATAATAAATTAACTAAGCCGAGGTTTTAAAGGGACAGATCTAATAGTGGATAATTCAAAAACGTGTACTCGGAAGAGAATCTATTGATTCTATGTGATACTTGGCTTGATACTTGAGACTTGACTTGATACTTGAGATACGTGAGACTTGGCTTGATACTTGATTACTTGAGGCTTGATATTTCACTACTTGAGGCTTGATATTTCACTTGGCTTGATACTTGATACTTGAGGCTTGATACTTCACTCTTGAGGCTTGTTTACTTGATACTTGAGGCTTGATATTTGATACTTGATTCTTGAGGCTTGTCCCTGAGTATACTGCCCTTGATGGTCCAATATGAAATATAAAATGAAACTACTTTGACTGTAACAACCATGTGATAAAAGGATGGCACATGAAGTGTTACCTAGATAGTAATAACTACAGGATTTAATATACAACACTTGAAAATGATACATGCTTACTTGATACTTGATTACATGATACATGAGACTTGATGCTTGAACCTGATACTTGACACTTGTACTTGACTACTTGACACTTGTTACTTGTTACTTGATTTCGTGATACTTGATACTTGACCCTTGACACTTGTTTACATGATACTTGTTCACTTGACACTTGATTCATACCATTTACACTTGATCACCTTGCCATGCTAGTTGTTTATTTTGACATCATGCTTATGCTATGCTATTAGTTAGTTTGCCCATGTACTTGTATCCTGCATTACAAGCGGCCCGTAACTTGCAATTGACGGGTACTTGTTTTCTCTTTTTCTCTTCTCTGCAATTGTTGAATTGCAGATTTTGGAGAACAGGTTCCAGACGGTATTGGTGAGATGAAGTATTAGTGCTAGATTTTGTTATTATTATTTCTTGTAGCTTGGTTGAACAATATTGTATTTTTGATACTTGAAATTATTTTGTATTTAGGCAATGTGACCCAGGATATTTGACTTATTCAGATCATGACTATTTGAGATTTATATATTTAGTTTCAAGTATTCTTGTTGGTAATTGGTTCATATGTGCATGTTGGTTGATAATTTTGCTTCTGACTCTAATTATTTCGTGAGATGTGTAAAGATTCTTGAACAAATTACGGATGATGAAAATCATTCGCTTTGCTTTTGTTGCGTATCCGTATTCCGTATTCTTTTTGAAAAGCGGGGCGTGACAGTAGGGGAAAAGCGTAGTCTTTCTCCGAAGAACCGCCGACCTCCAAACACCCATGGAGAAGGGGGCCATGTGATGAGGGCCAGGTTTTAATAGTTTCGGAACAAGGTCCTCCAGGCCTTTCGAAGCAGGGCTCGGAACGACCATCACACCGACAACCCCCACTCTGGGAGGGGGGGCTGAGAACGGGAGGCAGGCTAATCAAGGGTACGGGCCGGTCTGGCCACCCTTCTCATCTTACATCCTGGAGGCCCCAGTTCCGAAGAGCTTCAAACTTCTTGCATTTGAGACATACAACAGAGAGTCAGACCTAGCTAATCACATTGAAGGGTTCAAAATTCTCATGATGATTCACATCGCCTCGGATCCTCTTCTCTGCCACACATTTCCGGTCACACTATGGGGGTTCACACGAAAATGGTACTTTCAGTTCGTCCCCCAACTCGATTTTCTCCTTCGATCAGCTTGAGGAGAGTTTCCTAGCTCACTTCGTGACCAGCCGCAAGGCTGAGAAAACGAGCGCTTCTTTGCTAGACCTCAAGCAGAAGGATGGGGAGTCCTTTCGGGACTTCGTTCAAAGATTTACAGCTGAGGCCCGATCAATCTCCTCCCTCGACGCTGGGGTCGCGGCGGCTGCTTTCCGGCACAACATCCGGCACGACCTTTTGAAGGCCTCCTTGTCTAAGAAGCCACCCACCAATTTTTCCGAAATCCTTCTCTAGAGCAAGAAGTATATCCGGGCTGAAGATGCCTTACATCCAGGAGGCTTGAAAGAGTCCCCGGCCAAGGGGAAGAGGAAGATGGACAATTCTGAGGCTCCGAGGAAGGCCCAGAATGATGCCTCTCGGCAAAGCCATCCCCCTCCGGTTCCTCGCTTTGAGAAGTTAACTACACTTAACGCGAGTGCCTTCTCGGTCCAATAACAACAAGAAGAGGGACAGGAGGTTCTACTGCCGTTTCCATTGAGATCACGGCCACGAGATCTATAATTGTTTCACTCTAAAAGATGAAATTAAGGACTTCATCCGGAGAGGGTACTTTTCCAAGTTCACTCGGAATATTCCAAGAGTCTCTCCTCCTCCCCATGGTGCAAACAAACGGCCGGAAATGGAGTTTGAACCCCATGACTTCGAAAGGATGGCCATATTCCAATGCATTCACAGAGGACCCATGGGGGGAGACTCACCCCCCCCCCCCCCCCGGCAAGGCCTTCGTCCGAGAAGTCAATTTGGTCCACAACTGCCTTGCCCCTCGAAATCATGGGTTGTCGGTCTCATTCTCGACAAGAGCCTCGAAGGAGTCAAGGTTCCTCAATATGATGCCTTGATTGTTATCCTCAGCCTGGCAAACCACGATGTCCACCGTGTTCTTGTGGATAATGGAAGTTTGGTTAATATCATGTTTCATGCTGCTTTTGAGGAGTTGAAACTCTCTCAGGAGAGGTTAAAGCCTACGAGCTACACCCTTTGCAGCTTCTCGGGGCAGCTTCTTGGAAGACACGGTTCAGATTGAGGGGATCATCACCTTGGACGTCACTGCCGGTGAATCCCCGACCTTCCGAACAGAGGCGATGGATTTCATGATAGTCAATGTCAAAGCTGCTTATAATGCCATCCTCGGACATCACGGCATCACTTCTTCCTAGGTAGTGCCCTCGGCCTATCACATGAGGATGAAGTTCTCCACTAAGTCTGGGGGTTGGGGTCGTCAAGGGTAACCAAAAGGCCGCCCGGGCTTGCTATACGGCCACAGTGGAGGGCTCAATCCTCCCCCGTGATGCAGTCAAACTCCCTTCCAATCAGAGTTTCATTGGCTCTGAACCAGTGAACGAGTTGGAGGTCCCCTCACCCAAAGCAGAACCGGCTCTAGGGTGTCCGAAGAAGACCTTGGAATGCGGAACACTTGATAAAGTTCCATAAAGGCCCTTAGTGGCCTGTACTTGTAATGAGGCCCTAGAAGCGGTTAAATGTAATAAGTGCTCGCCTTTTGACAACCAACAAATAAAATTAAATTTCTTTTCAAATTCAGATAGTTTGCAAGGCTAATGCCTCATGCCTTCCCTATCAAAATGATGCTCCGACTCAGAGGCCATCGTGAATTTCTCTGTAAACATGGCTCTCACCTTCGCGCCTCGAAATGGCGCTCCAACTCCGAGATCATCGTGGATTTCTCCACAAACATGGCTCTCGTCTTCCCTATTCGAAAAGACCCTCGGAATTCGAGCCCATTGCCGCCTCGAAGTGTTGTTCCTACTCCAAATCGATTGTGGAGATTTCCATCAAGGACAATGCCATGGGCCCCATCCCCCCCCCCCCCCCCCGACAAGACCCTCCAACTTTGATCCTGCCATAGGCTCTCAGGATGCATTCTGCTCGCGATAGGTCGAAACAACTCACCCCAAGAGAAGACTATTCATTCAGTAAACATATTATCAAGGAATGATTCTTTTTATTGAACGAAAAACAAGTACAAGAGCGGTAGCCAGTCCGCAAGAAGGTGAAAAACAGAAACAACCAAGTCTACTAACTTGGAGGAGGACCCCTTCTCTAAGGCAGGAGCGGAGGGAGCTTTTCCAACCCTAGGAGAAATGTCGGTCGGCTCATCGTTAGCCAGGGCCTCTCCCCCAGTAGATTGAGCGAGCTCCTCTATCTTCGCATGAAAAGACAAGTCCCCAAGGTTAAGGTCAGGGTGCCTAGCTCTAACATGCTCAAGGGCACGGTCATACCCTTCGTCCTGGGCCAAGATCATACGCAGCATGGTCTCGTCGTACTCCTTTGTCATCTCTTTTTCCTTCGCCTGCCACGCTAATTTCTCCTCAACCAGCATCTCTTTCCCTGCCAACAGCTCCCCCTGAGCCTTCTTCTCGCTCGCCAGGTCCTCCTTTAGCCCCTTTATTATCTTCCAAATAACACCTTCTCACTTGCCACAGCCACCTTAGCATGCCTGAGAAGCTCATCGATCCTCCGCCTCAATTCGCCCCTACTGATGGTCGGCTACAAGAAAATGAGAGCACTTTTAGAAAAGTAAAATAAGATGTGGGTCAAGAAGCTAACGATGAACAGGTCCATCACCTAGAACGGAAGCCTGAGCACGACGAGTATAAACCTTGTCCTCTAACTCTTTCGCAAGAGCCTTCCTATCGCTAGGAGTGGCAAGGTGATCGACCACTTACAGTGCACTAGGGTTGTAATGCCCCGGGCCCCGCTCAAATAAATTCTAACAACTGCCCACCACAGGCTACCTCACAAAAGGTGTCCGGACTATTTGGTACCCCTTGATCTTAGGCAATCTAATATATACACACACAATCCTAACTCACCTTTCATGTGGGAATAAGTCACCACCAACTATCATGAATTAATTACTAAGCCCACCATGAAGGCCCATCTCATACTTAACGATGGAATTTCCACTTCCAGTGACAGGACCGAAGCACGAATGCAATAATCTCAAGACCCTCGCCTCGCTTACGGGGTATTACTAGGGTGGTAGGTCGACAAGTCCGCCTCAGCGACAGACCAGGAAGGTGCTCAAACCTTCAACGATGGGGGAGGCTTCGGGGATGCCACAGCCTAGTTTGAGGATGCGGCCTTAGGCTTCGGGGCCTCCTTCTTAACATCCTTGGGCGCTTTGTTCCTCGGGTGCCGCTTTGGTACTCCTCTTCCTCGAAGGTTCCTCCAATCTTGGGGAAGGATGACGTTTCTGCGCAGGCTCTTTAGCCTTCGTCATCACCTTCGTCTCTGCCTCTACCTTTGCCCTCACCTCCACCTCAGCCTTAGCCTTCTCCTAGGTCTTTAGAGCCACACGCCTAGCCCTAAAAAATTAGTCAGAAATCATGGTTATCTGTCGAAGGGAAACAAAGAAGATGAAGCAACGGTGCTGAAGATAACAGTGAACAGAATCAAGTCAATGAGAAATGAAGGACAGGGGAGACTATATATAGCAGAAAAGGGACAACGGACACTTTGTGGGCACGTGATGTCACATGAGCACGCACATGAAGCATGCAAGCACAATTTCTTGAGTCCTTCTCAACCAAGCTCTCAGCAAACATAGTTCTCATCTTAGCATTTTGAAATGGCGCTTCGACTTTGCGACATCGCGGTTTTTCTCCCCAAACATGGCTCTCGTCTTAGCCCCTCGAAATGGTGCACCGACTCCGAGGCCATCACGAATTTCTCCGCAAACATGGTCCTCGTCTTGACACCTCGAAATGACACTCTGACCCCGAGGCCATCGTGAGCTTCTCTGCAACGTAGCTCATGCCATATGCCTAGTGCCTCGGTTACTAGCACACATCAATGAGAATTAAGATATGAACAAAATATTCTTTATTTCCAAGAAGCATATTACATTATCAGGTTTACATGAGCCTGTACAAACTCACGGTGCAAGGCCCTAATTGAGCCCCCTTTTGGCAGACCCCGATTCAAGTTCCACCAGGTCGCTCCCCGAGGGACGGGCCCCTAACCCCAACAATTCGACTCCCTTGGATGCTTGCGACAGTGGAAGATCTGGATACTCTACTTTAGGCATCCCCGGGCGCTCCCAGTCGGGAACATGCCCCCAAATGTGGGTCTCGGCTCAAGAACGGACTCGAAAAGCTAGAAGTCGCGTCCACCTCCCCAAACTTAATCGTCAACTGATATATCTCCAAGTCCTTCTCCACGAGCTTCTGTTTGAAGAATAAGTCCAAAGACTGTCCTCTGATAAGGCCAGAAACCCATATTCTGAATCAACAAAATAGACAACCCAAGACTCGGACGAATGTGCGAAACACAAGATTTTCAGAAAATAACGAGAAAAGAAACTTTCTAAGGTGAAGGAGGCACCTCCTGGAAAGAAAAGTGAGGATCCTCGTCCTTGACCGCCTCGCGCTCGTCAGTAGCGCCGGCAGCACCTAAAGACTGTCCCACGTCTCTATCATCTTGTAACCCCTATTACTCATTTTTTATATTTTTATTGTATTTAATTAAATTCATGGGTATTTTATTTTATTTCTAATTTTATTGTTTTTCGTCTCTTTGAATTGTACGTTTTTGTTCTCTTTATGATTCATTTTCATTCTTGTTTGTTTCAGCCTTTATATTCTCATTTTGTTGATCTACAAATTTGTTCTTGATATTGTTTATTGTTTAAACCTATTTCATGGCCAATTTGTCTTTTATTGGACTCTTTCTTCCTATTGGATACTACCCAGTTCACCCAAATGCATATTGACTCTATATAATCCCCCTAATTGCACCCTAACCCTAATTACCAAACTCTAATACTATCTCTCTTCCCAAGCTGTCGCCCTGTATTACCCTAAAATTTTATTTTTATAAAAATATTATGTTTTACGTGTTGTGCACGTGCAAACTTCATGTGTTTATTTTATATGAAATCTCATTTTGTATGAACAATTATTTTCCTTCATTTTTCTAAAAAGTCTATTTCCAAAAGCCTAAAACACTAATTAATTATTTTAGCCCACTTTAATTAATTATTAATTTGTTGTCTTGGCCCACAAGTATAAGCCCACTATTTATGAAGCCCACCAATTTAATTAATCAATTAAATGGTCACACTTGTCATGTAGAGACAAAATGTGAACAATTTGATTAATTAAAATTGTACAAACTTCTACATAGAGGACTAGGTGGCACGTGCGAAGCATGTAGTATGCAATGCACACTAGATTGGGGCCAGTTTGTGCTTGGAGAGATGGAGAGTGTGGGTATGTGTTCATGGGTAGTTATTTTGTGTGTGGGTGGTTGCTACAACTTCTACTCCTATCCTAGCCCTCCATTCTACAACTATCCAATCAATCATAGCCCTCCAATCTATTTCAAAACTAGTATAAATGCCCCCTTTCCTACTTGTATTCTACACTTGAGCAAATATTAAAGGAGATTTGTATACATATTAGTGTGAGTTGAGTGTGAGTGTTCCCCCATTGGCGGTCAACCATCCCTACAAGAGGAAGCTCTCGGTTTTTGGCAAGGAGCAAGGAGAAGGAGTTCGTTGCACTGCAATCTAGAAGGAGAAGGCACTCGCTCGCAATCTAGAAGGCTCTAGGAGATTTTTCTTAATTGGTTTTCTTCAAAAGGTGGGTGTTTCTCATGACTTCTAAAGTAGAAATCATGCTAGGGAATGAAATTGAATTATTATTATGAAATACTAGTTGAAATGAAATGCATGCTTGCCTAAATAGAAGGGAATTGAGAAATTAGCAAATATGTGTTGATTGGTTACTATATTTATAAATTATGAGTAAAGTGAATGTTCTCGTTATTTCTAAGGTTAGTATGCAAAATATGTCCTAAATGTGAACTATGTGGTTTAACTAGTAAAAGACTAACATCATGTTTATGGATTAAGGTGCTAAAGTAGAATGGTGTGTTAAAGATGAATTGATAGAATAAATTATTAAGAAATGATTGGTAATAGATGTCATGAAATTTCCCATTGCTATTTATGCCATTAGAAAAAATGAAAAGGAATGTATTTTTGCAAACAAATGATCGAATGCATCATGTGTAATTAGTAAAACAGAAGTTCTTATAAAGCAAATTTTTAAGTAGATTGTGATCTGGAAAGTTATGTTTCAAAAAGAGAAGAAAATATATTTTTAGACTTGAAAAACATCGCAGAGCAGCCGACTGATCACATTTAACAGTCGACTGGCCTGATCGTTTATTTTTTAATTTAAAAATCATAGCGGAACAGCCGACTGTCCATATAAGACAGTCGACTCCTCTGAGTATTTTATTCTCGAGCTTTAGAAACTCGCAGGACAGCTGACTGGTCATGGTAACAGTCGACTGCCCTGGACATTTTTATTTTTGAGTTTAAAAACATCGTAGAACAGCCGACTGGTGATTTGTGACAGTCGACTTCCCCGAAGTTTTAATGTAAATCTGTATTCTCTTTGTGAGATAATTTCTATGACCTATGTCTTAGTATAAATGAGATTTGAGACAGATTTGACAAAGAGGAACTCATTTTGATTATTAACTTTTTATATAAAGGAAATTGAAGGGATTATGTAAGAAATTTAAGATGAGATTTTGGTAGTGAGAAATTTGAAAGGTATGAATTGTGAAACCTATTGAAAATGTGAACTGCGGAATTAGAATGGATTGAAATAGAATTATGTGAGTTTATAAACTAGTGAATGTGACATGTTTGAAGAATTTCAGTTTTTCAAGTATCTATGCATTGAATTATTGATTGTGATGAATTATGAAAGATGTGAATACATGAATACTATGCTTTTGAAACATGAATGGTGATAAATCATGAAAAGGTCTTATGAGCATGACATTGTAATTATGAGTTGAAATTGAGAATTAGGGTGTAGCCAAGCCTTATACTGGTAGAGAAATGAATTGAAATAGAATTTGAAATGTAAAGACCAAGACTTGGGTCATGTTGAACAAATGGATAAGACCGGTATAGTAGGAGTGCTACATTCTAAGAGATTGATTTTATTCATGATTCAATTAAATTAAGGATTAGATACATAGTGAATATGTGATGAAAGTAAGAGAAAAACATTGAGTATGAGGGCCATTGGATTGGCAGCGTGAGAGTATTCACAGGATGTCCCATGATGAGTCATGATAGGGCGTGGATACTGCTCCAGAGTACCGTCCAGGTGGCGACGCTCGTGGAGTGTTTGACGACTGCGGGTGGTGTCATGTCTATGGTAGGAGCTGAATTACCATAGGATGCCTGCATGATGAGTCATGTGTCAGTGCATTGGGATTCCCTCCAGGGCGCCTAGACATGAGTTCGTAGGTCAGAAAACATCTAGGATACTTACCGTAGTTACAGTAGTAGATTAAGTCATGGCGAGGGACTGAACCCTATAAGATGAAGAACGATTAAGGGCTTGCCCTCGGACCTATGTAGTATGGGATGCATAGAATCCGAACAAGTACGCATTAGTGTCATATAATATAAATAATTGCATTAAGGACTAAGTGCACATTCACAACACGACAACAATTGGATAGTCCCTTTAGCTTTATTTGTGACAAGTTTGTGTTTGTTAAGAAATGAGAATCGTTATACTGTTTCCTGCATAGAGAGGTTGGCCGCGTATAATATTTCGTTAGTTGAATGAACTGACGCGCCCACTGTTTTATATGCAGGGTAAAGATGCTTGACTATTGAAGTATACATGCTGCGCAGGATTGAGTTAAATATTGTTTCATGTAATTTATTGTAATATTGCTTCCGCTGTGATAATGTACAAATGTAAATGTAACTCTGATGAAAGAAAAGTTTTTATTTCCTTATAAAATTGTACGAAAGAAGTGTAAAGATCCTGTGGAATCTCGAATTCAGTTGTATTTTGGAATTCGGGGTGTTACAGAGTGGTATCAGAGCACGCTTCTAAGTAGTACAAATTTATAAGGAACGACACCCTAGAAGTGGACATTGGAGTGTGTGTTGAGTCTAGAGATTTAAATGTAAGCTACTTACATTTGTGTTGCTCTATGACTTATGCTTCTTCCTCTCTATTTCTAAGATGGCTGATCACTTCGACCCAGTTGGAGATGACAATTGGCATATCATAGAGGAAGATTACTACCCCGTACAAGCAGATTCTGAGGAAGAGTACTATCCCGGACAAGCTGATTTAGACGAGGAAGATCCCGAAGAAGTGAAAGAGGAATGGCCTGAGTCCCGAGAGATCACTCCACCTCCGGACTCATCTGATGACTCTTCTGACGAAGGAGAAGAACCAGTTCCAAGTAGTCTTGTGATATCTCTTCAGAAGCAGGTAGAAACTCTACGGGAGAGAGTCGGACTATTGGAGGCTCAGTTGGCAAAGCGCAAGGATGATTTGCAGTTCTCAGTCATCGTGTATGGGAACTCGAGAAGAGGAAGAACATGACCGATGTACAGAAGGAGGAAGTGGAGGAACTACAGGGAGAGCTTTGTGAAGCCAAGAGGAAACGTAGAAATTAGACCGTTGTATCATCTACTGCTTTCATTTTGATGTCAGAAATGTTTTAAATTCGAATGTATAAAGTTTGAAATTCAATGAAATGAAAAGTTGACTTAAAAGTTCATGTTTTATACTTCGAAGTTAATGGGTCTTTTGCATCAGAATATGGGTGGAAGACGAGCTCGAAATGGTGAAGGTCTGGACTTGGAAACAGAACTAGCGAGGGTCTATCAAACACTCAATGCCGTGGCCATGAATCAGAACCAAGGAAGGGTGCCTGTGAATCCAGTACCCGAAGCAATCAAACTCGTAGAATCGTTCAAGTGGATGAAACCACCGGTGTTTGAGGGGAAGTCAGACCCTGACGCGGCTGACCATTGGATCCGTCAGGTAGAGAATATCTTCGAAGTCCTGGAGACCTCGGAAGGCAGCAAGGTGAAGTTGGTGACTCTGCAGTTTGAGAATGATGCGGCTGTATGGTGGCAGTCGATGAAGCGGACGATAGGAGGCTTGGCTCTTGGCTGGGAGGAATTCTTGGAGGAGTTCCGCAGTCATTACTTTCCCTCAGACGTCCAGAAGAAGAAGGCCATGGAGTTTCTGTCACTGCAGCAGGGCGGACATGTCGGTTAGGGAGTATGAGACCATATTCACTCAGCTCTCAAGGTATGCTCCCGAATTGGTGATGGATGAGGCGAAGAAGGCTCGTAAGTTCGAGCATGGTTTGAGACCGAGTTTGAGGTCCAGGATGATATCCCTTGGTATCAGGAGGTTTGACAAGCTGGTCAAACGAGCGGCAGCCACGGAGGCCGACATGGAGCAATTCCACGCTGTTCAGAATAGGAGGAACAACTGGAATGCGGGGAAGAGGCCTACAGTTGCTGGCAATGTCAGGGGACAGCCACCGGCTCAAAGGTTCAAGCCTATGGGTGTGAACGCTGTTCAAGTGGCAGGAAGACCCGGGAATACTTGGGCGAGACCTCCAGTGACGTGTTTCAACTGTGGAGAGATAGGCCACTACAAGTCTCACTGTCCGAAACTGCAGGATGTCGTCCACAATGGACCAACTCAACAGACCGGGAAGAAGCCGTACCAGTAGGGGCGAGTATTTGCCTTGACTGAAGCTGATGCTGATGAGATGGATCACGTCATCACTGGTACGAGGGAGGATGTTTAGGAGTGTTTTCTGTTGATTCTCTTTCCTATTATTTAGTGAACTGTTATGTAACGAGTATATGTTGTGTAAAAGGAGAACATATTTTGAATGGAAAGAAAGCTATTGTTTTGTTCGATACTGGTTCCTCTCATACTTTTGTATCACCTAAATTTGCTAAAGTATTGGGAGTTGAACCGAAGATTTTTCCAGGCAAGGTTTTAGCGGTAGCTACTCTGTCAGGGGAGACTCTAACCACTGATCGGTACTATACTGACTGCGAGGTGGTGATTGGAGATCGAATTTTCGGGATCGATTTGATCGAGCTGAATGTTTTGGGAGTCGATGTTATCATTGGCATTGATTGGATGTCGGTGTATAGTGCGAACATCGAGTGTAAGACCAAGACAGTAACAGTGAAGGCTCCAGGTGGATCTGAAGTCACTTTCCAAGGGAAGAGAAGATGTTCAGATTTGGTTGCTGCTATCAGCCAGAAGAGAGGGATTCCTGTAGAGGTGCAGCAGATTCCTGTGGTTCGGAATTATCCGACCGTGTTCTTGGAAGATTTGCCTGGGTTATCCCCGCATCGTGATGTGGAGTTTAGCATCACTGTTCAGCCAGGGAGTGCACCTATTTCCAAGGCACCGTATAGGATGGCACCTGTGGAACAGGATGAGATCAAATGGCAGATTGAGGAACTGTTGAAGAAAGGCTTTATTCAACCAAGTGCGTCACCTTGGGGAAGCACTGGTGCTTTTGGTAATGAAGAAGGATGGTTCGATGAGGATGTACATCGATTACCGAGAGCTGAATAAGGTCACTGTTCAGAATAAATATCCTATTCCAAGAATTGATGACTTGTTCGATCGTCTACAAGGAGCTGTAGTTTTCTCCAAAATAGATCTTCGATCAAGATATCATCAAGTTCGAGTGAAAGCTGAAGACAAGCATAAGACTGTGTTCAGAACCCGATACGGGCATTACGAATTCTTAGTTATGCCGTTTGGAGTGACGAATGCGCCTGCAATCTTCATGGATATGATGAACAGAGTTCTGAGGCCGTTCATTGATTCTTTCGTCGTGGTGTTTATCGACGATATCCTCGTGTACTCCAAGTCGGAGGAGGAGCACACGGAGCATTTGGCAACAGTTTTGAGGAAGCTTCTGGAGCATGAGTTGTATGCCAAGTTGTCCAAGTGTGATTTCTGAAAATCTGAAGTGACATTCCTAGGTCACATCCTTTCTAAGGAGGGAGTGGCAACTGATCCTCAGAAGATAGAGGCAGTGACAGATTGGGCAAGACCTACTACAGTGAAGGAAATCAGGAGTTTCCTTGGGCTAACTGGATATTATAGGAGGTTTATCCAGGGCTACGCTCAGATAGCCGTACCGCTCACTGGTCTGACCAATAAGAATGTGAACTTCAAGTGGACTGAGCAGTGCGAGGCAAGCTTTCAAGAGTTGAAAGAGAAGCTGACTACTGCACCCATTTTGGCTTTGCCTAGAGCAGGTGTCGAATATGATGTCTACAGCGATACTTCACATCGTGGACTCGGTTGTGTCTTAATGCAAGAAGGAAAAGTAATCGCTTATGGGTCTAGGCAACTAAGACCGCATGAGAAAAATTATCCGACTCATGATCTGGAGTTGGCTGCGATTATCTTCGCCTTAAAGCAATGGAGGCATTATGTGTATGGCGAGAAGCTAAACATGTACACAGACCATAAAAGCTTGAAGTATATCTATCAGCAGAAGGATCTGAACCTGAGGCAAAGGAGATGGCTGGTGGTACTTGAGGACATTCGTCTGGAGATTAAGTATCATCTTAGGAAAGGCATTTACCTTTGGTGGAGTTTGTCTATAACAACAGTTTTCAGACTGGCATTGGGATGATGCCGTACGAAGCTTTGTATGGCAGGAAGTGCAGTTCACCTGTCTGTTGGTTCGAAGTTGGAGAGCGACAGATGTTTGGGCCTGAGATTGTGCAGCAGACCTCTGAAAAGATCGATTTAATCAGGAAGAGGTTGGTGGATGCTCAGAGTAGGCAGAAGAGCTATGCAGACAACCGGAGAAGGGACCTTAAGTTTGTGGTTGGTGACATTGTCTTTCTGAAGGTATCGCCCAGCAAAGGCGTGATCCGATTCGACAAGGGTGGAAAGTTAGCCCTGAGGTTCATAGGCCCGTATAAGATATTGAAAAGGATCGGAAAAACTGCTTACCGGCTTGAGTAACCGGAAGAGTTGTCTCAGGTGCACAATGTCTTTCACATGTCTATGCTGAGAGGTTACATTCCAGATCCAAGTCATCATTTGTCCGAAGTGCCAGAGGGTTTGCAGTTGGATCTGAGTTACATTGAGCTTCCAGTTGAGATTGTTGATCGTCAGGAGAGAGTCTTGAGGAATAAGACGATACCGATGGTCAAGGTAGTCTGGAGAAACCAATTGGTTGAAGAGGCTACTTGGCAATCTAAGGAGAGGATGATGAAGGATAATCCTGAGCTGTTTGGTTGATTGTATTTTCTTCTTGTGTTTTGTATTCTCACTCTTTAATTGTAGTTCCAGGGACGGAACTATTCTAAGGAGGGAGTGTTGTAATACCCTAAAATTTCATTTTTATAAAAATATTATGTTTTACGTGTTGTGCACATGCAAACTTCATGTGTTTATTTTATATGAAATCTTATTTTGTATGAACAATTATTTC
This sequence comes from Hemerocallis citrina, assembly GCA_017893485.1. Taxonomy (NCBI): domain Eukaryota; kingdom Viridiplantae; phylum Streptophyta; class Magnoliopsida; order Asparagales; family Asphodelaceae; genus Hemerocallis; species Hemerocallis citrina. Next base: position 390,434,293 of record CM030358.1, read on the forward strand.
CTTCATTTTTCTAAAAAGTCTATTTCCAAAAGCCTAAAACATTAATTAATTGTTTTAGCCCACTTTAATTAATTATTAATTAGTTGTCTTGGCCCACAAGCCTAAGCCCACTATTTATGAAGCCCAACAATTTAATTAATCAATTAAATGGTCACACTTGTCATATAGAGACAAAATGTGAACAATCTGATTAATTAAAATTGTACAAACTTCTACATAGAGGACTAAGTGGCACGTGCGAAGCACGTAGTGTGCAATGCACACTAGATTGGGGCCGGTTTGTGCTTGGAGAGATGGAGAGTGTGGGTATGTGTTCATGGGTAGTTATTTTGTGTGTGGGTGGTTGCTACAACTTCTACTCCTATCCTAGTCCTCCATTCTACAACTAACCAATCAATCATAGCCCTCCAATCTATTTCAAAACTAGTATAAATGCCCCTTTTCCTACTTGTATTCTACACTTGAGCAAATATTCAAGGAGATTTGTATACATATTAGTGTGAGTTGAATGTGAGTGTTCCCCCATTGGAGGCCGGCCATCCCTACAAGAAGAAGCTCTCGGTTTTTGCCAAGGAACAAGGAGAAGGAGTTCATTGCACTGCAATCTAGGAGGAGAAGGCACTCGCTTGCAATCTAGGAGGCTCTAGGGAATTTTTCTTAATTGGTTTTCTTCAAAATGTGGGTGTTTCTCATGAATTCTAAAGTAGAAATCATGCTAGGGAATGAAATTGAATTGTTATTATGAAATACTAGTTGAAATGAAATGCATGCTTGCCTAAATAGAAGGGAATTGAGAAATAAGCAAATATGTGTTGATTGATTACTATATTTATAAATTATGAGTAAAGTGAATGTTCTCGTTATTTCTAATGTTAGTATTATTTCTAATGTTAGTATGCAAAATATGTCCTAAATGTGAACTATGTGGTTTAACTAGTAAAAGACTAACATCATGTTTATGGATTAAAGTGCTAAAGTAGAATGGTGTGTTAAAGATGAATTGATAGAATAAATTATTAAGAAATGATTGGTAATAGATGTCATAAAATTTCCCATTGCTATTTATGCCATTAGAAAAAATGAAAAGGAATGTATTTTTGCGAACAAATGATCGAATGCATCATGTGTAATTAATAAAACAGAAGTTCTTATAAAGCAAATTTTTAAGTAGATTGTGATCTGGAAAGTTATGTTTCAAAAAGAGAAGAAAATATATTTTTAGACTTGAAAAACATCGCAGAGCAGCCGACTGATCACATTTAACAGTCGACTGGCTTGATCGTTTATTTTTTAATTTAAAATCATAGCGGAACAGCCGACTGTCCATATAAGACAGTCGACTCCTCTGAGTATTTTATTCTCGAGCTTTAGAAACTCGCAGGACAGTCGACTGGTCATGGTAACAGTTGACTACCCTGGACATTTTTATTTTTGAGTTTAAAAACATCGTAGAACAGCCGACTGGTGATTTGTGACAGTCGACTTCCCCGAAGTTTTAATGTAAATCTGTATTCTCTTTGTGAGATAATTTCTATGACCTATGTCTTAGTATAAATGAGATTTGAGACGGTTTTTACAAAGAGGAACTCATTTTGATTATTAACTTTTTATATAAAGGAAATTGAAGGGATTATGTAAGAAATTTAAGATGAGATTTTGGTAGTGAGAAATTTAAAAGGTATGAATTGTGAAACCTATTGAAAATGTGAACTGTGGAATTAGAATGGATTGAAATAGAATTATGTGAGTTTATAAACTAGTGAATGTGACATGTTTGAAGAATTTCAGTTTTTCAAGTATCTATGCATTGATTATTGATTGTGATGAATTATGAAAGATGTGAATACATGAATACTATGCTTTTGAAACATGAATGGTGATAAATCATGAAAAGGTCTTATGAGCATGACATTGTAATTATGAGTTGAAAATGAGAATTAGGGTATAGCCAAGCCTTATACCGGCAGAGAAATGAATTGAAATGAAATTTGAAATGGAAAGACAAAGACTTGGGTCATGTTGAATAAATGGATAAGACCGGTATAGTGGGAGTGCTACATTCTAAGAGATTGATTTTATTCATGATTCAATTAAATTAAGGATTAGATACATAGTGAAGATGTGATGAAAGTAAGAGAAAAACATTGAGTATGAGGGCCATTGGATTGGCGGCGTGAGAGTATTCATAGGATGTCCCATGATGAGTCATGATAGGGCGTGGATACTGCTCCAAAGTACCGTCCCGGTGGCGACGCTCGTGGGGTGTTTGACGACTGCGGGTGGTGTCATGTCTATGGTCGGAGCTGAATTACCACAGGATGCCTGCATGATGAGTCATGTGTCAGTGCGTTGGGATTCCCTCCAGGGCGCCTAGACATGAGTTCGTAGGTCAGAAAATATCTAGGATACTTACCATAGTTACAGTAGTAGATTAAGTCATGGCGAGGGATTGAACCATATAAGATAAAGAAAGATTAAGGGCTTGCCCTCAGGACCTATGTAGTGTGGAATGCATAGAATCCGAACAAGTGCGCATTAGTGTCATATAATATAAATAATTGCATTAAGGACTAAGTGCACATTCACAACACGACAACAATAGGATAGTCCCTTTAGCTTTGTTTGTAACAAGTTTGTGTTTGTTAAGAAATGAGAATCGTTATACTGTTTCCAGCATAGAGAGGATGACCGTGTATAATATTTCGTCAGTTGACTGAACTGACGCGCCCACAGTTTTATATGCAGGGAAAAGATGTTTGACTATTGAAGTATACATGATGCGCAGGATTGAGTTAAATATTGTTTCATGTAATTTATTGTAATATTGCTTCCGCTGTGATAATGTACAAGTGTAAATGTAACTCTGATGAAAGAAAAGTTTTTATTTCCTTGTAAAATTGTACGAAAGAGTGTAAAGATGCTGTGGAATCTCGAGTTCAGTTGTATTTTGGAACTCGGGGTGTTACACGCCCAACCCCTAACCCGATCTCCCTCTCTCTCCTCCACTGCCCTTTGCTGTCATCGTCCTACCTCCCATGCCAGCTACCGACCACCCCCTACAATACCCCGCTCCTCCTTCCCCTCTCCCGCAGCAACCCCTCCGTGCTGCCTTGTCCCCGTTTGAGCCACAGTAACACCCCCCAATGCCCAAGCCTCGCGCTGTCGTCGTCTTCGCCGTGCCGCGCCGCCGCCTAGTACCGCTGTACCTCCCCTCTTTCGTTGTCTTCTCTCTTGCTGAGGCTGACTCCCCTGTGTGCTGTTGATGCTATTGCTATGGTTGTCGTTGTTGCTGCTGCCTTGTGTGTACGTGTGAGAGCACGTGCACCGCAGAGTTTTGTGTTGGTGTTGGTTCGTGCCGTTCCTTGTTCGTGCCATCAGTGTTGAGATCATGTGTCGGGATCTATTCCCGTTATTCTAATCTTCATCTTCTTCTTCGTTTTCAGGCAAGTAGCTTGTATATGTCTTTTTGTCATACAAGTTAAATACCGTAAGTAGTCTCGCATGAAATTGTTAATACCCTCATGATGACCATATTTTGTTAGTTGATCCGTTCCTTCATCTCTTGATCATGAGTAGTTCACAGTAGTTGACACCGTTGCATGAAAACAATTAGATTAGATGGACATCTTGATTTGTATGGTTGTTGTGACACATATCGTATGTTGTAGATGATTGCTACATGAATGCTTGTTGATTGTGCCATCTCATTTTAGACCATTAATACACATACCACACTAATTTGAGTGACCCATATGCCATGCTTTGTATGCCATCTTAGATTGGATCGTTTGTAACTAAACTATTTGATAAAATGCATAAAAGAACTTTGACCCTGTTAACATCAGTGAAATAAATAAATTTATGAACATGATTTGTAGTATTTGTTTTCTAGTTTTCATAACTTTCGACGGCTCTGAATTCTGATTTTTGATGCATGAGTTATTGTTGTTTTACTGCAGTCATATTGTATATTCCAGATTCTGAACTATATGCATTCTGTATGAAATATTATTTTAAAACTGATATTAAAAGTAGAATTTGAACTTTACATTTTGCTGGAAATGTTTAGACATGACTATGATCAATCCCAAATTTTTGTGAAATTAATTAATAACTTTTGTATCTCATTTTATGCATATGAAACCAATCGATATATTTTCAAACTGTATGTTGTTCAGTAAAGAATTATGTTTTCAACCTGATTCTATTTGTTTTTGATGAAATCTTTGTGAATATAAACTATAGCCTAATTTATCTATTTTATTACCGTTTTGAAGGATCTGGATTATGAATTGTATTTTGTGATTTATCTCTGTTTTGGTACAGCTGTGTCTGAACTTTCATATTCGAAGTTTTGTTGCATTACTCTGTTTTTCCAATTTTATTGAATGTACTATCTGTAATATAAATTTATGATATTTTATATTTTGAGACTAGATATGTTAGGAAATCTTCCAGATTTTTCTCAAATTTAAGTATGATGATTTTAAACTCTTTTCAAGCTTATAAACAATATTTTGAATTTTCTGGCTGAACATAACTTCTATATTAAACATTTTTTCAACCCTGTTTCTGTGGCTGATGTATGACTTGTATACATGCGCTGGATTCGGCAGAGATTCTAGAATCTGGATTTTCTGACGGATCTAGATTTGCAGTTCTATAGCATTGGGAATCTCAAATTTGGTACGGTAGTGTCTTGCTGTCCAGAACTGAAAGTTTCATTGTTTTGACTATTATAAGTTGTTTTGTCACCCGTTTGTGTTCCTATTCATCTTAGACTTATTTTTTTTTCTTGCCATGTCTTTATCCCTATTTGTATTCGTTCACATCTGTTTAATAATGAAAAATAATCAAGCCGGGGTTTTTAAGAGAAAAGATCTAGTAGTGGACCATATAGAAATGCATATTCAGAAGGAAACTCGTTTTCCCCCACTGTTTACTGTGGTACCCACTGCTTATCTCTGGATGCATGAAGGCATGATCCATGACACCGTTACTGCTTGTTATTACTGTTATTGTTACTGTTTGTCTGAATATACTGCCCTATAGGTTCCACTATGAAATCTTAAAACGAAATTGTTTGATGTAGCAACCATGTGGTATAATTTGGGATGCATGAAGTGCTACCTAGATAGAAATGAACATTATATATAAGAACAATTGTTTTCACTGTCACATCCTATTACTGTTACCGTTGACTTCACTATTACCGTTGATTTCACTGTTACTGTTGACTTTGTTGTTACTGTTGACTTTACTATTACTGCTATACCTATACTGGTATCTTGCTATCTCTATTATCCGTAGACTGTTACCCTTTGTTGTTATTCCCCCAAGTCAGTACTTTCCGTTTTATTTTAGTTTTTTCCTTTCCTTTTCCTGCTTGTACTGCTTGCGGCCCAGAACTTGCATCTAACGGGTATTATGTTTTCTTGTCTTCCCTTTTTCCTCATAATTGTCATATGAACAGGTTTGCTGATCAATTGCCTACTGGAGTTGGTGAGCAAAAGTTTTGAGCTACGCATTGGAAAATTTGCTTAAATTTTTTTGTTATGAACTATTATATTCGTGAACTATATTGAGACTTGAATTTGGGCTTGTAGTCCCATGATGTTATTTTGTTTCAGATCTCGTATTTGTTTGGGATATTAATTATTGTTGAGAATAAATACTATTGAATTATAAGGGTTTATGCATGCCTGGTTGAGTATATTGTTATATTTACTGTTGTGATGAGTCAAGTAGATCCGTACAGCTTATGGATGGTGAAAACTATCTGCTGGGCTTAGTCGCGTACCGTATTCCATATTTCTTCTGGGAAGTGGGATGTGACACATCTAAAGGCATCCCTACAGGGGTCGAAGGAATGCTACTGGGCTCCGGCTCGAAAGATAGTGTAACTCCCGTTTTTCGTTTTTTGTATTTTTAGTGAATTTTTCTTTTCTTGGTTATCTTACTCTCTCTTGTATTTTTTTGGACCATATATTGGAGTTGTTTTCAATATATATTCATTTATTTCATTTTGAGCTCTTTGTGTTGGTTTCTGTTCGTCTTTTGTTTCGTTCTTCGTCAATTATTGTTTTTCTTTCATTTGGTTCTTGTCCTCTTTATTTATTTATTTATTTTTCTTGTTCTTGGGTGCTTGTAGTGGTGATTGGTTGCTCATCCTATTCCCAATCCTATTGTTTGATCCTTAATAGATTTACCAAAGCTAAATTAAACCCAATCCTATTTTGAATCCTATGCAATTAATCCATATTAATACCCATTAAACAATCCTATTACTACTCCTAATCTATCCACAACCCAATTACCCAATGACCCAACTCATATCCTAAACCCTAATCCCCTCACATATATATAACCCTCTCTTTCTCCCTCACTAAAACCCTAGCCTCCATCCTAACCCCCGGCTTCCCCTTGCTTGCGCCGCACTCCATCCCGCACAGCCTGCACTCGACGTCCCCTTGGCTGCGCCCAGGCTGAGCCCCACCTCCGGCCATCATCCAACCACCATCATCCGACCACCATACTCCCTCTCATCCCCTCTCCGATCACTTCTCTCCCCTTGGCCGACCAACCCTCCAAGCCGCAAGCCACTGCAAGTTCATATCTCTCTCTTGTGGGTTCTCTCTTCTCTCACTTTGAGAAGCGTGCCGTGTGTTCGTGCGATTGTTCGTGGGTTCGTTGCTCTCGATTTGTGGATCTCTTGTTCGTGAATTTTCGTTTGTTGTCTGGGAATCCTTTCCCTATTATTCTTGGTGTTCGTTTCGTCTCGGTTAAGGCAAGTAACTTGTACTCCAATTCCTTTGTTTGATACAAGTCAAAAATACTGCTTATAGTGTAGTTGGGTTCTAGAAACAATTTGTGTGTGAATCCCCTTGTTGATATCGTCTCTCTAGTTAAAACTTGACCATAGTTACCTCACGACACATATGATATGAATTAACCTAGGTTTTGCGCGTTCTTGATATGATGTATATGTGAAACAGTTATGAGAAATTGTGTGATTTGTGAGACCCATGTGATATACTTGTTGTGGACATATTTTATACCCTATTTCATGTTTTCGGACACTTAGTAGACTTTAATTCATGTTAGTAATGTTTCGATCAAGTTTCGTGTGATTCATGTTGGTTTTGTTCCTAAAAGAAATTCTGTGTTTTGTCGATAATCTGTCTTGATCAGTAATTTAAACCATATTAAATTCAGAATCTTAAATTCAGTATAAAACATGAATTTTAGAGGAATTCTTCTTCTTTCCAACCCCTCTAACCTTGCTCGATTTCGTTTTCATATGTGTGGGATATGACTCTTTTACTACAGAGGTGTAGGTAAATTATAGATTTCGTTTCTTGATGATTCTGATGACTAAATTATTTTGATACTTGTGATACACATATTATTTTGATCTGAAACTTTGGTCAGTACTTCTATATCTATCTAGGGATTACCAGAATTTTGGTGAATTTTATTAAGGAGTTTTATATGCCATTTTATGCATGTTTATGAAAGCTATGCTTGCTGTATTTTGCTCGCTGTTCTGTAAAGAATCATATTTTCACCCTATTTCCTTCTACTGTATGAAAATATTTATCAAATATAAAAGTTAGGTTAATTTATCTATTTTCATCTTCCTTTGGTGGATTTGGATTTCGTTTCACGGCTTGCGAGATATTTCAGTTTTCGTACAGCATTGTTGAGAATTCCAGATTTGCCAAACTATCAGTTCTTGTTATTTTATGATTATTGTTGGCTAAACTAATTTTACTGGAAAATTATGAAACTTTATATTCTGATTTGAGACATATAAGGAAATACCCCAGATTTTTCCTGGATTTATCTGAGTAGTTTTGATGCTATTTTTCTGACTGAGAATTTGTTTTACTGATTTCTGACTGAACATGTTTTCTGAATTCAAACATGTTTTGAGCTATGATGTTACGAATTACTATATGACTTATTTATATTCGCTGGATTTGGTTGGGAGTCTATTTTCCAGATTTTTTGATGGATCCAGATTTGCATTTCTGTAGCAACGAGAATCCCTGTTCTAGTACAGTAGTGTCTTGTTGTCCAGAATTAACATTTGCATGATGCTATTCCTTTATGAACTGTATATCATCTGTACCTATTTATCTGTCACCCTGAACCTATTACATGTTTATACCATGCTATTTTCACTCTGTTTCCTGCACATACATATCTGTCTGCTAATAATAACAAAATGACCAAGCCGGGGTTAAGGGAAAGATCTAGTAGTGAAAAATATAAAAATGTGTACTGAAAAGAGGGCCCGTGTTCACTATCTATTACGTGTTCATGGTTACATGATTCACGACTCTGTTATCTAACCCTGTCTACATTACTTCTTATACGAAGGTGTAGAGAAGAAGAGAACCACTAGGTTCTATCTGTCTGTCTGATCTGATTATTTAATATTTGTCTGTGTGAACCCTGAGTACACTGCTCTATGGACTCTACTATGAAATATAAAGCAAAACTGTTTGAATGTAGCAACCATGTAAGGTGGGCTGCATGAAGTGCTACCTGGATAGTAATCACACAAGACTTATAAGAACATGACATCAGTATTCTATTATCTGTATCTGTTCATCTGATATCTGTTATCTGTCTGACTATCACCTGACACTACCATCTGTATATCTGTCTGCATACCATCTGACACTTGACACTTGACACATGTTATCTGTATCTGTTAGTATAGCATGCTATCTGATTTTTTTTCCTGTTACATGTTAGTTATCACATTTCTGTTGACACATTTATACCATGCTATGTTGTTCTGTTGTTATTTGATATCTGTTATTAGTTAGTTTTCCCCATGTATTTGTATCCTACATTATAAGTGGCCCGTAACTTGCAATTGACGGGTATTTGTTTTCTTTTTCCTTCTCCTGCAAATAATTGATTGCAGATCAGGATGGTCATTTTCCCGATGGTATTGGAGAAATGCAATATTAGTGCTAGACTTTTTTGTTATTATTATTATTTGTTGCTTTATGACATTTGTATTTGATACTTGGTTTTATTTGTATTTGGGCAATGTGTCCCAGGATATTATTAACTGTCCAAACTTGATTTATTTGAGATTATATTATATTTTGGATTTCAAGTAAATTTCTGTTGATCTATTTGATTCAATTGTGCCTGATTGGTTGATTATGTTGCTTCCGACTCTGATTATTTTGTGAGATATTGTAAAAATTCTTGAACAGCTTATGGATGATGAAAATCATATGCTGGCCTTAGTCACGTATCCGTACTCCGTATTTCTTTTTCGGGAATCGGGACATGATAAGGTTTTTATTGGTATTAGAGCCCAGGTTTGGCTAATGTATTAGTTTCACTAATATATTAGACAACCTTGGCTCAAACTGGGATCGGCTCAACATTTCACCAACCATGCATGCATAAATAAATTAATTATTATCATCCTTGATCTGGATGCTAATTATTTTGGTTTTGTGCAAACTATGGCTCACAGAGGTTCTACTTCTCAGTCGCAGGTTGATCTGATTGAGCCTGTCACTGCTGTGCTTGAGCGGCTGATTAATCAGCAGCAGAACCATAGTGATTTAGTGATAGCTACTTTGGAAGCCGCTCGAGTTCCTCCGCCCATTGTGCCTAAGCAGGATGTTCTTCCTCCCCGTCCAGGTACAGTCACGGGCTTCATGAGGCTGCATCCCAGTAGGTTTTTAGGCACTGAGATGACTTTGGAGGCTGAACAGTGGTTGATTCGAACAGAGCAACTGCTTTTGGCAGCTAGAGTTGCAGATGCAGATTGAGTGGACGTGGTTACCATTTAGCTGGTGGAATTGGCTCATATCTGGTGGAGGTCCGAGTCCGAAAGGCTCGAAAGATCGATCACTTGGGCTACTTTCACTAGCGGCTTCTCGGAGAAATTCTTTCCTAGCAATACTAGAGTGGAGATGGAGCAACAATTCTTGGCCCTGAAACAGGTGGGTCGTTATTTCTAGTAATGGAATTTTGTTACATATTGTCCATGCAATGTTGTAACATCAGACTTTCTTGAAACAGGGCTCCAGGTGTGTTAATGAGTACGTAGCTGAATTTACTAGACTCAGTCGCTTCGCAGTAGTTTTTGTGGCGAACGAAGAAGACCCGGCTCGTAGATTCATTTTGGGGCTTGAGCGTGAGATTAGGGTGCAGCTTGTCTCCCTTCGCTTGCACACTTATGCAGAAGCTCTTGAGGCAGCCCGTGCTCAGGAGCAGGCTCGTGGTAGTTTGGCTCTTTCTCAGCAGACTGTTCCGCACTCCTCTGCTGTTGTTAGGCCTTCTGGTGGTCTTGCTCGCAGGCCTGTTCCCGCCCGTCCTATCAGGGCAGCTCCGTACCCTTCTGCTGGGTTCCTGAGGGATGGTTTTTGCGACTACGGCCAGGTGTCTGGGCATGAGCGCAAGAACTATTTTCACGCCAGCCGTCAATGCTTTAGGTGTGGCTCTGCTGATCACTCAGTTCGGGATTGTCTGCAGCCGTAGCAGCAGTTGGCTCTTCCAGCCAGGGGCCCCGTTCAGCAGTTGCCCCAGCTCGTGGTCCAGTTAGGCCACCGCTTCCTCCTCAGCGCCAGATTTTCGGTCAGAGGACCACTGTTCTGAGGAGAGTTCAGGCTTTCAACTTGACTGCTGCAGATACGGAGTCAGCTGAAGGGGTTGTGGCAGGTATCATCCTTGTTTGCTCTTTCCCTGCTCGTGTTCTTTTTTATTCTAGGGCAACCCATTCTTTTGTCTCCTCTCGATTTGTCGCTCGTCATCAGTTGGAGTGTAGCAACATGTCAGAGGCTGGGAATATTTTGACAGGTGGTGGTGTTGTCACTTATTCCCATGAGTGCAGGCAATGTCCCGTTATTATTGGGGACGCAGATTTCAAATCCAACCTGATTATAATTGGAAATTCAGGATTCGACGTCATTCTCAGTATGGATTGGTTGGGTGAAGCCCATGCCATTATTGATTGTCGTTCCAAGAAAGTTATCTTCAGAATTCCAGATCGAGCAGAATTCGAGTTCCATGCTGGGGAGTCTTTCCTTGGCCGAGCAAAGACTGCAGTTGAACAGGTGGATTGTGTGATGTGAGACTGCGCCTCTAGTAGTTCGGGATTTCTTTGATATTTTTCCAGATGAGTTGCCTGGATTACCCCCTGATAGGGATGTAGAGTTCGGTATTGATGTTCAGCCTAAAACAACGCCGATATCGAAGAGTCCCTACAGGATGGCACCGGTTGAGCTAGCAGAGCTTAAGGTGCAGATTCAGCAGTTGCTTGATTTGGGTTTCATCAGACCTAGTGTTTTGCCTTGGGGTGCTCCGGTCCTTTTTGTCGAAAAGAAGGATGGTGGGCGTAGACTGTGCATGGATTATCGGGAACTGAACAGAGTTACTATGAAGAATCGGTATCTGTTGCCCAGGATCGATGATTTGTTTGATCAGTTGAGTGGGGCTGTTATTTTCTCAAAGTTGGATCTTCATTCTGAGTATCACCGAGTCAAGGTGAAGGCTGCGGATATACAAAAGACTGCATTCAGGACCAGATACGGGCACTATGAGTATCTTGTGATGTCGTTTAGAGTCACGAACGCGCCGACTGTATTCATGAGTCTTATGAACTGGATTTTCTTTCAATACTTGGATAGATTTGTGGTGGTCTTCATTGATGATATTTTGGTGTATTCTCAGAACTGGAAAGATCATGCTGAGCATCTTAGAGTGGTTCTACAGACTTTGAAAGAGAATCAGCTCTATGGGAAACTCAGCAAGTGCGAGTTTTGGCTCGACAGGGTTTCATTCTTGGGGCACATTATTTCATGCGATGGTGTTTCTGTGGATCCGGCCAAGGTTGAGGCTATGAAGGATTGGTCTACTCCCAAGTCAGTTTCAGAGGTCAAGAGTTTTCTTGGTTTGGCTGGCTATTATCAGAAGTTCGTCCAAGACTTTTCGAAGATAGCAGGACCATTGACTAAGTTGACTGGGAAGGACCAGAAGTATTGTTGGTCTGATGAGTGCGGTGAGGCTTTTGTTGAGTTGAAGAACAGATTGACGTCAGCGCCTGTGTTGACTATTCCAGATGGTTCAGGCGGATTTGTAATTCACTGTGATGCTTCTAGTAAGGGTCTGGGAGCAGTTTTGATGCAGAAGGGCCGAGTCGTTGCGTATGCATCGAGGCAGTTGAAGCCGCATGAGAAGAACTATCCAACTCATGACTTGGAGTTAGCGGCAGTGATTCATGCTTTGAAGCTGTGGAGACATTATTTACTTAGAGTCCAAGTGGAGATCTTTACAGACCACAAAAGTCTCAAGTACGTCTTCACCCAGAAGGAGTTAAATATGAGGCAAAGGCGTTGGTTGGAACTTATGGCCGATTACGACATCAGTTTGCAATACCATCCTGGTAAAGCAAACTTGGTGCCTGATGCTTTGAGCAGGAGACCGACAATTATGTTCTTGACTCAGAGAGGGATTTGATTGAGCAGATGCGGAGGTTGGAGCTGGATGTTGTATTGCCGAGTTCTGGTTGGAGTTGTTTGGCGCTCCAGCTGCAATCGTCTCTTTTTGATCAGATTAAAGAGGCACAAGATGGTGATGCGCAATTGCAGAGATTTCGAGCTGAGGTTGAGTCTGGGGCCAGGACGGACTTGGTCATTCATGCTGATGGATCGCTTCGTTTTGGGTCCAGATTATGTGTTCCGGAGGGTGAAGTTTGTCAGAGGTTGCTTGAGGAAGCACACCAGTCTTCATATTCTATCCATCCTGGCGGTACTAAGATGTATCGGGATTTGAAGCTTCATTTCTGGTGGCAGGGTATGAAGATGGTTGTGGCTCAGTTTGTTGCTCAGTGTTTGATCTGCTAGCAGGTTAAGGCAGAGCATCAGAGGACGCTGGACTTCTTCAACTGCTTCCTATTCCAGAGTGGAAGTGGAAACATATCACTATGGATTTTGTGACCGCTTTGCTGAGGAGTCCTAAGGGTCATAATGCTATTTGGGTGATTGTCGACCGTTTAACGAAGAGTGCTCACTTCATTTCTTTTCGTGTCGGGCAATCTACTGAGTGCCTAGCTAAGAGTTACATGCAAGAGATTGTTAGACTTCATGGGGTTCCAGTCAGTATTGTATCTGACAGGGATACGAGATTCAGATCTCAGTTTTGGGAGAGTCTTCAGGCCAGTTTGGGGATTAAATTAAAGTACAGCACAGCTTTTCATCCCCAGACCGATGGACAGTCAGAGATGACTATTTAGATTCTTGAAGACATGTTGCGGTCCTGTATGCTTCAGTTTGGTGGGTCATGGGAGAATCATTTGCATCTCGTAGAGTTCTCGTACAATAACCGCTTTCAAGTAAATATTAAAGCTGCTCCGTTCGAGGCACTCTATGGGCGAAAGTGTAGATCGCCAGTGTGCTGGGATGATATTGGTGAGAGGCAGTTGTTGGGTCCGGAGTTGATCACCAAGACAGTGGATGCGGTGGTTCAGATCAGGAAGCATTTACAGGCAGCTCAGGATAGGCAGAAGCGATGAGCTGATGTCCATCGGAGAGCTTTGAAGTTTGGTTTTGGTGACCATGTTTTCCTTAAGGTATCGCCTTGGTGCGGTGTCATTCGGTTCGGTGGTGGGGGCAAGCTTAGCCCTAGATTTATTGGACCATTTGAGATTTTGGAGCGAATAGGCAAGGTGGCCTATCGTCTTGCAGTGCCGCCATCTTTATCAGCAGTGCACGATGTTTTCCATGTCTCATAAATCAGGAGATATATCTGAAATGAGAGTCACGTGATCGACTACTCTGAGTTGACTGTGCGATCGGATTTGACTTGTGAGATTTCGCCAGTTGCTATTGTGGATCGGCGGGAGAAAGTGCTTAAGGACAAGGTCATCAAGTTGGTTCGGGTGGCTTGGAATCCTCACTCGCCTGGTGAGTCGACTTGGGAGCTGGAGGAGGAGATTCCGCAGAAGTTTCCTCATTTGTTTGAGCAGTTTTTGTTTTGTTCTTTTTTATTGTTTTGTTTAGGTTTTCCTTTCTTTTCGGGGTTACCCTATGTATCTTCATTTTGAATTTCGAGGAAGAAATTCTTTTTGTTAGGTGGGTAGGATTGTAACTCCCGTTTTTCGTTTTTCGTATTTTTGGTGATTTTTTCTTTTTCGGTTATCGTACTCTCTCTTGTATTTTTCTGGACCGTATATTGGAGTTGTTTTCAATATATATATTTATTTGTTTCATTTTGAGCTCTTTGTGTTGGTTTCTGTTCGTCTTTTGTTTCGTTCTTCGTCAATTATTGTTTTTCTTTTATTTGGTTCTTGTCCTCTTTATTTTTTTTATTTTTTTTTTGTTCTTGGGTGCTTGTGGTGATGATTGGTTGCTCATCCTATTCCCAATCCTATTGTTTAATCCCTAATAGATTTACCAAAGCTAAATTAACCACAATCCTATTTTGAATCCTATGCAATTAATCCATATCAATACTCATTAAACAATCCTATTACTACTCCTAATCTATCCACAACCCAATAACCCAACTCATATTCTAAACCCTAATCCCCTCACATATATATAACCCTCTCTCTCTTTCCCTCACCAAAACCCTAGCCACCATCCAAACCCCCGGCCTCCCCTTGCTTGCGCCGCACTCCATCCCGCACAGCCTGCACCCGATGCCCCCTTGGCTGCGCCAAGGCCGAGCCCTACCTCGGGCCATCATCCAACCACCATCATTCGACCACCATACTCCCTCTCATCCCCTCTCTGATCACTTCTCCCCCTTGGCCACCAACCCTCCAAGCCGCAAGCTGCCGCAAGTTCATATCTCTCTTTTGTGGGTTGTCTCTTCTCTTACTTTGAGAAGCGTGTCGTGTGTTCGTGCGATTATTCGTGGGTTCGTTTCTCTCGATTTGTGGATCTCTAGTTCATGGATTTTCGTTTGTTTCCTAGGAATCCGTTTCCGTTATTCTTGGTGTTCGTTTCGCCTCGGTTAAGGCAAGTAACTTGTACTCCAATTCCTTTGTTTGATACAAGTCAAAAATACCGCTTATAATGTACTTGGGTTCTAGAGACAATTTGTGTGTGAATCCCCTTTTTGATATTGTCTCTATAGTGAAAACTTGACCATAGTTGCCTCATAACACATGACATGAATTAACCTAGGTTTTGCCCGTTCTTGATATGATGTATATGTGAAACATTTATGAGAAATTATGTGATTTGTGAGACCCATGTGATATACTTGTTGCGGACATGTTCTATACCCTATTTCATGTTGTTGGACACTTAGTAGACTCTAATTCATGTTTAGTAATGTTTCGATCAAGTTTCGGGTGATTCATGTGGGTTTTTCCTAAAGGAAATTCTGTGTTTTGTTAATAGTCTGTCTTGATCAGTAATTTAGACCATATTAAGGTCAGAATCATAATTTTAGTATAAAACATGAGTTTTAGAGGAATTCGTCTTCTTTCCAATCTGACCTTGCTCAATTTCGTTTTCGTATGTGTGAGATATGACTCTTTTACTACAGAGGTGTAGGTAAATTCCAGATTTCGTTTCTTGATGATTTTGATGACTAAATTATTTTGATACTTGTACTACACATATTATTTTCATCTGAAACTTTGGTCAATACTTCTATATCTATCTAGGGATTACCCTGAAATTTGGTGGATTTTATTGATGAGTTTTATACGCCGTTTCATGCTTGTTTATGAATGTTATACTTGCTGTATTTTGCTCGATGTTCTGTAAAGAATCGTATTTTCACCCTATTTCCTTCTACTGTATGGAAAACGTTTATCAAATATGAAAGTTAGGTTAATTTATCTATTTTCATATCCCTCTGGCGGATTTAGATTTCGTTTCACGGTTTGCGAGATATTTTTGCCAAACTATCAGTTCTTGTTATTTTCTGATTATTGTTGGCTAAACTAATTTTACTAGAAAATTATGAAACTTTATATTCTGATTATAGACATATAGGGGAATACCCCCAGATTTTTCCTGGATTTATTTGAGCAGTTTTGATGCTGTTTTTCTGATTCAGAATTTGTTTTAATGATTTCTGACTGAACATGTTTTCCGGATTCAAACATGTTTTGAGCTATGATGTTGCGAATTACTATATGACTTATTTATATTCGCTGGATTCGGTTGGGAGTCTATTTTCCAGATTCTTCGACGGATCCAGATTTGCATTTCTGTATCGACGAGAATCCCTGTTCTAGTACAGTAGTGTCTTGCTGTCCTAAATTAACATTTGCATGATGCAATTCCTTTATGAACTGTATATCATCTGTACCTATTTATCTGTCAACCTGAACCTGTTACATGTTTATGCCAAGCTATTATCACTCTGTTTCCTGCATATACATGTCTGTTTGCTAATAATAACAAAATGACCAAGCCGGGGTTAAGGAAAAGATCTAGTAGTGAAAAATATAGAAATGTGTACTGAGAAGAGGGCCCGTGTTCACTATCTATTACGTGTTCATGGTTACGTGATTCACGACTCTGTTATCTGACCCTGTCTACATTACTTCTTATAGGAAGATGTAGAAAAGAAGAGAACCACTAGGTTCTATCTATCTGTCTGATCTGATTATCCAATATCTGTCTGTCTGAACCCTGAGTACACTGCCCTATGGACTCCACTATGAAATCTAAAGCGAAACTGTTTGAATGTAGCAACCATGTAAGGTGGGCTGCATGAAGTACTACTTGGATAGTAATCACACAAGACTTATAAGAACATGACATCAGTATTCTGTTATCTGTATCTGTTCATCTGATATCTGTTATCTATCTGACTATCACCTGACACTACCATCTGTATATCTGTTTGCATACCATCTGACACTTGACACTTGACACATGTTATCTGTATCTGTTAGTATACCATGCTATCTGATTTGTTCTCATGTTTCATGTTAGTTATCACATTTCTGTTGACACATTTATACCATGCTATGTTGTTCTGTTGTTATTTGATATCTGTTATTAGTTAGTTTTCCCCATGTATTTGTATCCTATATTATAAGTGGCCCGTAACTTGCAATTGACGGGTATTTGTTTTATTTTTCCTTCTCCTGCAAATTATTGATTGCAGATCAGGATGGTCGTTTGCCCGATGGTATTGGAGAAATGCAATATTAGTGCTGGACTTCTTTTGTTATTATTATTATCTGTTGCTTTATGACATTTGTATTTGATACTTGGTTTTATTTGTATTTGGGAAATATGTCCCAGGATATTATTAACTGTCCAGACTTGATTTATTTGAGATTATATTATATTTTGGATTTTAAGTAAATTTCTGTTGATCTATTTGATTCAATTGTGCGTGATTGGTTGATTATCTTGCTTCCGACTCTGATTATTTTGTAAGATATTGTAAAGATTCTTGAACAGCTTATGGATGATGAAAATCTTCCGCTGGTCTTAGTCACGTATCTGTATTCTGTATTTCCTTTTTGAGAAGCGGGGCGTGACAGATAGGCCATTGAGATCTAGGTCGAAATACCTCTGACTATGTGTTCGAGGGCCTGCTTATAGCCCCAGCCCTCCTCCACGACTATCTGGTTCGCGGAACCTACAAGCCCCGCCCTTAGGTTCATAAGCTCCACCTCACAAGCCTCTTTATCACCCACCAGAATCTTTTGGTCCACAGACCCGACCGTGACGTCGCCCTCCAACTCCTTCACTCTCTTTTTGAGCATGTTGGCACGAAGCTTATCATCCTGCCACTTCACTTCGGGCCATTGAGATCTCCGAACGGTGCATGTTAGTTGGTGCTAGTACCACCTCTCTATCTCAGCCCCATAGAGCATGGCCTGCGTGAAGACAAAGTACTCAGAAAATCCCAAAAGCGAAAATGGAAACACAACACCTATGTTAAACACCTACCATGACAGAACCTTGGGCGAAACTCAGATAGCTCGAGGCAGTGGTCTCCCGATTGAGAGCCCTTTGGTCCCTCGGAGGGGTGATGTTGTTCACCACTTTGAGAGCCACTCGATACTCCATCAGAGAATCTATCACCTTCACGGACCAATCAAGCCTGAAAGTCTCATTACCCTGACCAAGAATAAGGACCTCTCGCTCGGTTGGTCTCTCGGAGAATCCTCTGGGTCGTGAATTTTCAGGGCCTTCGATCTCTTTGCTCTGCCCAGCCGCCCTTCTGGAGGTGCTTTGGCGACCCTCTTACCATTGGGATCCTCGACCCTCATCCCCGATGACTCCGAGATCAAGGTAGCAACGTTATCAAACACGGTTGCAAGAGAATGAATGTGTTAACATCAAATAAGAAAAAAAATACGCGAGGACGGGAAGAAATGACTTATGAGGAACGAAGGGGCTCAGGCCATACTTGGACAAACATTCCTTCTTTCACTCTTTTCCAGTCAATACAGTTGCCACCTTCGAACAGTTTTGAAAACTCAGTATACTCCTCCACAGTCAAGTCCTTAGGCTTCGGGTTCTTCTTCAGCGGGAACCCAATGACCATCTAGTGGGTATATTCCAAGGCTCGAGACTATAGACAATTAAGTATTTGGACTTCTACTCTTTGATGGAGTTGGGGTGATTATACACCACCCAGTACTTGTGGCGAGCAGAGATATACCCCCGATGTTGATACCCTGGGAGGGCACTCAACCCCAGGCACGTACGAAAGTATTTGAGCTTCAAAGGAAAATTCTTCTCCGTGCAAAGCATGATGAAGCTAGTCAGATACTTCCAATAGTTCGGCCCGTATTGCGTAGTGCTCAACCGCTCCCAATTCAAAACCTCCTTGATAAACGGGTGGAGGGGTAGACGTAGGTTCGAAGCAAATGCATCGGGATTAAACTTACATAACCACCTTGGGTGGTTGTCTGTTGGCCGAACACCAGCATTTGGAAGAAATACCTCGAACTGTAGGGGAATAAGGTATACCGAACGGAGGTGGTTGAGGTCGCCACCCACCAAGATGTTATTTGTCTCGTTAGCGTCGATCTTCGGCTTGCTAAGTGAAGATGACAGAACATCGAAGAGAACTTTGCTCTGCAGATCATCCGGATACATCCAGATAGGTTTTTTGCTCATGGACGGCCGGGCTAAGCTATCTTCGTGCTCATATGCCATTAGAACATACTCCTTCTAAGGGAAAAGATTAGACTTCTTCTTTGCAGCCTGAGGCTCGCGAGCAGGAGGTACAGTTAGAATGTCTCCAAGCGACGAGGTCCTTACTTCCCGAACATGAGGAATCCTCTATTGTCTAACATCCTTTGTCGCCTCCTAGTGACTCCCCTCAGTTTCCTCCTCCTCGACCTCGTCGACGTCCTCTGTCACCTGTCTGCGACTCTGCTGATCGTTTTTAGTTTTCGGTGCGGTGGAGGGTTCACGTTCCTCCCTCTCGGGACTCCCCCGAGTTTCTCCCGTCTCAGCCGTCCCCTCAATACGATCGAGCGCTTTCTCTTCGGGAACCAAACTCGACACGATCTCAACATCCTTTTCCAGACAAGGAACACACATCGGCCTATGCCGAGGTATTTCATCCTCCCACAAGGTTGACTGATCAGAAGACCCTGAAGACTAATCATCCTGGCCAGATGACGATGTCGAGCCACGAGATTGAACGGCATACATGTTGCAAGTGAAGGTCGTTCTAGAAAGAGAAACTCTGGGTGTGGAGAGAGAAAGCAACCCTATAAAATGAGAAGGGGAAGTGAACTTATAGAAGGGAACGCGACTTCTTGAATGATCCCGATCACGTGTTGCCTCTTTGATAACTACAAAATTATAAAACGACTACTCAAAGGTCATGCGAAGTCACGTCTGCAACGGTTCATCGTCACTCAACCCGTTTAAATAGAATTCTAAACAAGTATATCTCCTTGGGACCAACGCCTCGAAATGACGCTCTGACTCCGAGACCATTACGGATTTCTCTGCAAGCATGGTTCTCATCTTGACACCTTGAAATGATGCTCCTACTTTGAGGCGATCACGGATTTCTCCGCAAACATGATCTTGTCTTAGCATATCGAAATGGCACTCTGACTCCGAGGCCGTCGCACATTTCTCTACAAACATTGCTCTCGTCTTGATGCCTCGAAATGACGCTCCAACTCTGAAGACATTGCATATTTCTCTACAAACGTGTCTCTCGTCATAGCACCTTGAAATGATGCTCCGACTCCGAGGCCATCGCGGCTTTCTCTGTAAACATGGCTCTTGTCTTAGCATATCAAAATGGTCCTCCGTCTCTGATGCCATCGCAGATTTCTCCGCAAATATGGCTCTCGTCACAGCGTCTCCAAATGGCGCTCCGACTCTGAGGCCATCGCATATTTCTCTGCAAACATGGTTCTAGTCTAGATACCTCGAAATGGCACTCCGACTCCGAGGACATCGTAGATTTCTCCCCAAACATGGCCCTCGTCCTGACGCATCAAAATGGTGTTCCGACTTCGAGCCTATCTCTCATCTCTCCTTGACTCCCCCATAGGGCCTAACCCCCTCGACTAGGTACTCCGACTCCGAGAACCGCACCCGATGCCTCGTCCTTCATAGCTTGAGCCTTGGTCCCGGCAAGCTTGGATTCTGGGCCCTCGGAGGGAGCCTGACACCGTCGCAGCGAACAAGTCTTTATGCCACCACATTTTCTTCTACAAATTACCTCCTCCTCTAAGACGACTGAGAACTTGCTTCCGAGAGTGGAAGGCTTTCGATACGAATAAAAATTGTGGTTAATCCCCACCGTTCGATCCCAACACCGATCACGAGGCTGACAGCATAATGTTTTGAACAGCCTCAAGCCCGAGGACAGTTCGTGAGCCTTCCACAGACCCGCTTCGCTCAGCGCACCAGGGGGCAGTTTACTAGTTATTTATGGCCAGAAATCAAATTAGGGATTAACTACCCCATCAAATCCTTAATATATGGAATCTAATCAGGCAGTTGGGAATTTTTCCCTAACGGATTCTCACTGGGTTATAGATAAAGGCCTACATCCACTGTTACCAGGTAATCACAATTTTTCCACATAATTCTACTTTAAACTCCGGTTTACTGACTTGATCGTCGAATGTCCTGTCTCCTAGAATACTCCCGATGTTTCAGGCTTTTTGCAAGGTGTTTGGCGGCAATCAACCACCACTAGGTCCACTACATCCAACCATATATTAGCCTCTCATCAAGACCAGATCGGCGGCTGAGATCTGTTTACCCCTCTCCAAGAAAAGAACTCACTATTAGTTGCTCCCACACCCAAAAACATCAGCATGAACAAGGTAGTCAGAAAGATTAAGTCTTCTTTTTTGAATTCATTTATTGAAGAGATTGAGGTACAAGCATGCTCATTTGTCAAGGCCTTAAGTGCATGCATGAAATATATACACAATCATATCATGCATCTTCCAAGAGGTCCTTCTAAGTTCTAAATTGATCTGCATTGTATTGTTTTTTATTTTATGTATGTCCTACCTTCAAATTTTAATAGCAGAATTTAGTTTTCTAAATTCTTTTAACACAGGCCACATAATTACATTTAAACTATATATCACGTAATTTAAGGCACTAACAAAAACCTATTATACATACATTCTTATACACTACTAGTTCTGTAGTACTGGGACACAAAATTGAATATAAGATTATAGGAGTAAATTTTATGGAGATCAAGCGCATTAATCCTTATTCACATTAACAATTTCAGAATTCTCGATGCACTGTAAAATTTTTTATTGCAATTAATATTCAGAGAAAAAACAGAGAGTAGAGAATGAAGCTCACAGGTCGATCAATGAAGCATGCGGAGAGGTATAGTGTGAGAGAGGATATGAGAGGGAAGGTCATTGAAGCCGCAGATAAGGGTTTCTCACATTACCTTTTGGAAAAAGAAATTTTTTTTTAGCAAAGCAGTTTCAGAAAAGTATAGTTGAATGAATGTATAATCTTCCTTAATTATTTCTCATTGAATGAATGTATAATCTTCCTTGATTATTTCTCATTGTGTCCGAGACTTATTCATCACTAATATCAACAACTAGTAATTGTTTTTATCTTCAATTTTCATCTGATAATACATTTTTGGGTACTTTAGTGTGAGATACAACAACTAATGAAATGACTAGAGCCAACAACAGAGCTAGCACTGATGTATACTCGTATTTGCATCTAGAGCGATCAAAACAAAAAAAATCCAGTAGTGTGGATTGTGTGTTTTTTTTTCTTTCAATATTGTAATTATTGTGTGTATTCGTAGTTGTTAATTAGTTATTCACAATAATCATTTACTTTCTAATTAAAGCTTAGTAACTTAAAGTTCGACATACTTCACTACAACAAATATGACATTTGTTAAGATTATTGGATGAGAATAATTCTTAATTGATTGATTTTATTATTTGAATCAACTGAATACAATTGGCTCCTATATATAGGAGAGAAGGAAAGACTAAACTGATACATACCCAATATGGGACTAAACCAATATCTAATCTAATATAATATCTAACACCCCCTCTTAAACCCAAGTTGGTTCAAGCAACTAGAGTTTGGAATACTGACGATGTTCATGTGGAAGAAACAACAAACTGTGATGCAAAAACGGTGCTTGATGGCGCATGTGACGGAAACTGAGAAGTAGAGTGTTGCGGAAGAAAGTAGTGATGCCGCACTGTTGAGATCTCACCCCGAACAGTGGCGGAATCTCCATATCCCGATCTGTGATGGGATCTCACCCCTGACTTGAGACATAGTCGATGATGAGATCTCACTTCTGAACTGAGAAATAGACTTATGGGATCTCACCCCTGACTTGAGACATAGTCGATTATAGGATCTCACCCCAGACTTGAGAATTATCGATGATGGAATCTCATCCCTAAACTGAGAACTGGATGCTGATAACACCCCCTCTCAAACTCGCGATCGATCAACCGGAGTGAGTTGACGATCTGGATGTAGAAGCACAAGAAACTACAAGAAAGTTTATTTATTTATTTATTTATTTTTAAAACAGCAAATAAGGCCAAAACAGCAAACACCAGAGTAGCAGAACAGCAAATGACGAAATCAACCCAATCAGCAAACAACGATAACACCAAATAGCAAGTGCTCCAAACAGCAACAAAAGCATGTGCAACACGTGCACACCGAAACAACAGCAAGAGCAGATTCCAATGGCCAAACAGCAACAAACAATGCGAGACAGCAAACCCAGTAACCGACAACAGTGACGACGACGGCTGTGAACACTAGAGACAGCAGCCCCTACAAGAACCACAAGGGCAAAAGCGGCTATGGCGACATAGCAGGGGGGGCTATTGAGGGGGTCCAGTGGGTGTTGCTGGCGTAGAGTGGCAGCCGTGAGGACAGGGCGGCTCCGGTGGCGGCTGACGGTAGCAAGGGAAGAGGAGAGAGAGACGGCGGCGCTTCGATGGCGGTCAACTGGCTGCAAGGGAAGAGGAGAACGGACGGGTTCTGAGAAACACAGGGAGAGGGAGAGAGATGATGACGGGGAGAGAGAAAGACAGGAAAGAGAGAGGGAAACGGCCGAGGAGAGAGATTAAGAGTTGATTAGGGTTAGGGTTTTTGAGATTTGTTGTTTGATGACGGCTAGAATTTTGGAAATTTATTGTTTGATGACAGCTAGGATTTTGGAGATTTGATCGGGAGAGAGATGTTAGGAGGTGGAGTGATTCCGATGAAGACTAGAATCGCTCCACCTCGAAAACGAGGATCAAATTAGTATAGGCCTTATAGGATTATAGACTCTGATACCATGTTAAGATTATTGGATGAGAATAATTCTTTATTGATTGATTTTATTATTTGAATAAACTGAAAACAATTGGCTCCTATATATAGGAGAGAAGGGAAGACTAAACTGATAGATAACCAATATGAAACTAAACCAATATCTAATCTAATCTAATATCTAACAACATTTGATAACATTTTATAAATGCTATCAAAGGCCTACAATAACGTTTCGCAAACGCTATCGCTGTTCGGAAATGCCATCATGGCTACAACGTTTATAGAAATGCTGTTGTATTTATAGCGTTTCGGAAACGCTAGCGTTTTCAGAAACGCTATTGTATTTATAGCGTTTCGAAAACGCTATCGCGTCTATAGCGTTTTTGGAAACGCTATAAAAACAATAGCGTTTCTACAACGCTATCGTGTCTATAGCGTTTCGGAAATGCTGTTAATTGGTAGCATTTTGAAAATGCTGTCACAGCATTAGCATTTCTGAAAATGCTATCAAATGCAAAAGCGTTTCGGAAAATTGAAATCTCTTTTCACAACGTTTGCAAAACTCTATCGTTTTAAGAGTGGTGTTTTTTTACAACGTTTTAAGAACGCTATTTTTTTTACCTGTATACAAAAAAAAATCTCCAGATGCATATAAAATTTTTGAACAATCTCCGAATGCATATATATAAAACTTCAATAGCACCATTCAACCTATACAAGTTTTGAAAATTTGTGTAAACGTATATCAAAACCTAACATCATAAAACAATCCGTACAATGAACATCCGCACAATAAACTCATAAAAAGGTACATCTAATACACTTAAAACTGACGACAATAAACCTAGTGACTATCATCAAAATAATTCGCATTGTTCATTTCATCTACGACATCACCATCCTGCTAATGGCGATGAAAAAATGTCAAAGTGTGATTAATAATTGAAAAAGAAGTATTAGATCAATGCAGCTTCTAAGTGAAGTAAATTCAAAGCCCATAGAGAGAATGTCTACACTGTTTACATAGAGATCAATGTAACCACACGATATGAATACATTTTGTTAAACTCTTTTTAATGGAACAACATTAAAAAGAAAGTTTATAGCAGTGTAACAGCATTACTAATCTACAGTCATCTACATATTCTTTTGGTTTCTTCAGTAAAATATTGCATAACAAACGAAATTCAGAGCAGATAACAATTCAAACATGATAAAGTAACATAGAAAACAATTCAAACATATAAAACTATCATAACAATTAGCTCGGATCATTAAGCATCCTGATCTATATATCTACTGAACAATGATCCAACTCATGAGCACAAAACCAAAGAATAAAATTGAAACCAGGCTGAACAGCAATATACATCAACAATCAGCTGTGCATGTGAGATTACCAGCAACATGCAAAATCATGTGAGTTTGAAATACTGAAACTTACCAAAATCAAAGCTTATCAATACTGATTCAAACACAAATATTTACTTAATCTCAATCCAATTTTCTTATATCAGAATGAAGTGCATCGTTCACAAGCTTATTTTCAAATTTAAGGCCGACTTCTACTCACAAAAATCTACCTTAACTAAGAGTAAATACACCATCCTCACTTTCTCCCTTCACAAAGTAAGACAATAGCTGATAATTAATGGCAGATTGGGAGACAGATTGTGAGAGAGATGACAGAGAAAATGTTCTTGTAATGAAATACAATGAGGCTGAAAAAGAAGAAAGTATAAATGCCATTACTCATTAACCTTAAAAGTTACATCAATTACTGTGCAAAAAGAACTTTGAATTGAAAAAACTTCAAGGTATTTCTATAGCCTATAGCGAACAAGACAGGGTGTTTTTCCAGAAAGAAACATTAATGCATAATCTGGCTGAAACCCAATAATCAAAGAGTCCTGCTATCCAATAATCAAAGAGGCCTGCTATTCACAACACACCCAATAATCAAAGAGTCCTGCTATTCACAACACACACAATTGAAAAAACTTCAAGGTATTTCTATAGCCTATAGCGAACAAGACAGGGTGTTTTTCCAGAAAGGTAAGGAAACATTAAAGCATAATCTGGCTGAAACCCAATAATCAAAGAGTCCTGCTATCCAATAATCAAAGAGTCCTGCTATTCACAACACACCCAATAATCAAAGAGTCCTGCTATTCACAACACACACACAATTGAAAAAACTTCAAGGTATTTCTATAGCCTATAGCGAACAAGACAGGGTGTTTTTCCAGAAAGGTAAGGAAACATTAAAGCATAATCTGGCTGAAACCCAATAATCAAAGAGTCCTGCTATCCAATAATCAAAGAGTCCTGCTATTCACAACACACCCAATAATCAAAGAGTCCTGCTATTCACAACACACACACAATTGAAAAAACTTCAAGGTATTTCTATAGCCTATAGCGAACAAGACAGTGTGTTTTTCCAGAAAGGTAAGGAAACATTAAAGCATAATCTGGCTGAAACCCAATAATCAAAGAGTCCTGCTATCCAATAATCAAAGAGTCCTGCTATTCACAACACACCCAATAATCAAAGAGTCCTGCTATTCACAACACACCCAATAATCAAAGAGTCCTGCTATTCACAACACACACACACACACACCTCCGTTTTCTAGCTCACCCCCCATTTTTAAGTTGCCCTTTATAAATTAAAATTTCCAGACATATCATTTTTAAGTTGTGGGGGATAAACTGTTTGCTCATCCCACATTCCCTCCCAATTTCTTGGTTCCGCTCTCCCCATCCAAAACTAACAATTCCCATCCATCCACCCCATTTTTTTTTTTCATCTTTCTCCCACCTATTATTTTTTCAAATCACTTGGACTCTTCATCTTCATGCAACTCTCTAATGGAAGAAGTGGAAGAAGAACAGGCAACGAGAATTCAAGAAGAATCTAATCAAATGGATTTTGAGTCACTTGAAGTCAATGAACATCGGAGTTTTGGCAACTCACAAGTTACGGTATATTAAAAATTCATCTTTTTAAAATTTTTATGATTCCAATCAACAGTCAAATTTTTTAGGGTTTGTTAAAACTCTAACGTAGATTAAATGAAATTTGTTAAATCTTAGTCAATGATGATTATCCACTTAAAAATGCAAACTTTTTAAGGATTTTGTGAGATGGACATTACATGAAATTATGTAAGCTCTTTCTTGTTTGATATTTATAATTGTATTATATCGATTTTTGTTTTAAAATAAATTGTGTGTATGACAAGAACTATATATGCAATTTCTTATTTGATATTATGTTATTGTGTCTTTGTATTGGAAGCATATAATGCTTGTATTTTGTGTGATTGATAGTTATTTGTTGTATGAATGGAGGGTGTGTTACCAATGGGGTGCGCGCTCCAGATTTTCTGTTTTCTTACGGGTGGAGAGAACCAAATCGGAGGAGCGGCTCTAGAACGGGAGGTGAATACCAGGACTCTAATCAAAACGTTATGAAAATTGCAAAAACTAAAAAATGGATCAGAAGTTGATATGCAGACAAGTACAAGAAATATTCAAACTCAGTTGGATGTGATACTTCAAATGCATATAAGTTTCATAGTGAAGCTTATTTCAAATAGTTACCTCAAAATAAGTAAAAGAACCATTAAAAAGTGAGAAATTTTTAGTACTACAGGCTTATATATTGAGAAATATCTGATCGCCTAGTGAAGTAAATTGAAGAAAACAATTCTATCAAAAAGATGTTCTCAGACTAGCTATCTATATAATAAATCACAAGACAATTTTAAAAAAAAGCTATCAAGTGACTCCCCTTTAATTGAAACAAAATCAATAGCTCCTTTCCAGCATACAATGAAATCTCAGCAATAGCTACTTAACATAGTAGATGTTATATTTTTGCTTATAATTCTAAAAGAAGTATGTTAAGCGATTATCGTCCTCGTAAGGCCAACCTTTTCTAAACTCAAGTCTCTTTTCCAAGCCGAAATTAATGAAGATAATGTTGGATATGTAGGTATATTCTCACTATATGAACTATATTATGTATAATATTGTTCTATGGGTAACACGTGTGTTACACGTACTAATTGTATGGATATCAGAACGCGGGTTGAGTGGGTTGTGAACCCAATACCCAAACCAGTATTTAGAAATAAATAATGGCTTGTGATAGCAGTCTATGTATTTTAATTTTGATACATAGGGTGAATATCTCAATCAACTTAGATCTAGATATTAACCATAATTCTCAATTGTTAATTTCTCACAAAACCTAACAATCTTGAGATGTTGTGAATCAATTTTTGAGATTAATCAAGAGGGAAAACGCAGCTTTGTTGGATCCCGTCGGATCTTGTGGAAGCCCTCGGAGCCACCGTTGCCGACCATCGCTATCTTGGTCGGAGTCACTCGCCGCCCGTCGTCTCTTCCTCTGTCATTCACCGTCAGTCGAAGCCCACCTTCGTGCGAGGCCGTCGACCTCCAGTCGAGGCGTCGTCCAGATCCGAACCCCTGACCACCTGTGACGTCGACTGCGGCAGCCTCGCCGCTCTCCCTCCGATGTCGTGGTCACTGATCGGCGGCGCTGCCTTCCCTCAGATGCCGGGATCCGTCGTCTTCCTCCTCCTATTCCTCTTTGCTGTGTAGATCCAAACCCAAGAATCCAAATTCATTTTGGTTTTGATCTGAGAGATCTGTTCTTTTGTATTATCGGATCCGAACCCGATCCATTAAGAATTCTGGTGAAGGAGACGAGAGAGGAGTACTTTTGTGTGGTCCCCAACTTCGAGCTTCATCCATGGTTTGTTATGGAGAGGTCGCCGAATTGTTTGAATTTGTTGAGGGATTTGTTTGCGACTACGCCTCCTACTGCAGTTGGAAGTCTCAGAGGAGCTTGCAGTTTAGATGCACACAAGGTGTTAGATGCTGGGTCTTTTTAGCGCAGAATGGTTTGTTGTTTGGATTTGTTCCCAAACAAACATGAGTCTAATCAATTGAAAGGGAAGAGAAGGTGAAAGATAAGTTCTTTACTTTCCTCGCATTAAATTTATGTTAAATATTTTGCTATGTGCTGGAAGTTCAAAATATTCGTTTTAAGTTTATGTTTTGAATTATAGAATTACTATGATGCTAAGTGGTTAAGTTCAAGACTGTATTAATCATTTGTTTAATTAAATACAAGTTGAACAGTTGTTTGGGCTATGTGCTAAAACCAAATATCTATTTTTGATAAGTTCAACTATATGTTTTGACTAAAAATTTTGGATCTCCAAATTAAATTGTTGCTAGAATTAAACAGTGTCAATAATTCGTTTAATTGACTAATCTTTAACAGTTTGATTAATGTAGGAACTTCGAAGTTACTTACAAATTGTGTGTATTGGAGACAATGGATTTGCATCACGGTATGATAAGTTTGCACTACGCAGGCTTCTCCATCAAATTTGGAAAACACTTCTAACTTGAAGTGTCGGTATGATCTACTCTAATCTTTCTTAGTATTTTCATGTGATGAATGTGTTAACGTTTTGTGCGTTAGATCATGTGATTGAGAGTTTTAGATCATAGTTATTCTCGCTTTGAAAAACTAGCATGTTTTGTAACGCTCTGAATTCCAAATAAGACCGAATTCGAGGTTCCACAAGATATTTACTTCACTTCGTACAATTTTACAAAGAAATTTAAAATTTTTCAATAATACATCAGAGTTCATTACATCTTTGTTCACACAGCGGAAGAATGAAAAATTACAACATTTGAAAACAAAATATAACTTGTACAACTTCATAAAATGAGTCATCGATTACATTATAATATCTTTACTCCTTCATGAATAGTCCATTACCTGTATATCAATCTGTGAACACGTCAGTTATTTACAACTGACGAAATGTTATACTCGGCTATCCTCTCTATGCCGTACATATAACAATCTCATTACTTTAATAAAAATCACAATAGTTGAATGAACAATAAAGCGTTAAATTGTGACTATGCTAAACATGTAAGTGTATGTCATGCCTTAATGCCTAATGCACACAATTCTATACTAGGAAGACACTAATGCACTTTTGTTCAGATTCTATGCATCCCATAGTACATAGGTCAGAGGGCAAGCGCCTACGTACTCCACAATAAAAGGACTCGATCCCTCGCCATGAATTTATCCAGTAGCAAGAACAAGGTTCAGGCATTCCACGAGTACGGATTCTAGTTCTAGAGTACACTGCCCGACTGTTATAAAGACTCCTCGTCATGCGAATCCCTCGCAAGTGCCACTCTAGCCCCAGTATACGTATATACACTGAAGAACGAAAACTATCCACCCAACTATGCATAGTCCCGAATTTAAAATAAACTCGTTCCCATCGGAGCAACCACAGTCCCAGAGTACACTGTTCAACTGGGTCTATACTCCCGAAGTATATCGCCCGACTATATAGAGTGCTCACTTACGTTTGCCCAGGTTTACTACACTTCTCTTAAGTGTCTAACTCATAATGTTCAAGACATGAATAATCTTTCAAGCCTAGAATTAGTATTACCTGTAGAACCCCATATTTTCAAATATTAATTTAAAGATTTGAAAATGAATTAAAATGATTTTCTGGAGATTTAATAAATATTTATCTTTTTACACGTGCGAAACACGTGCAAATACTTTTGGTGAAAATAACCAATTTTATATTTTTAGTAGATTCTCCTAAATTACAATGGAGTATATTCTAAATTTTGGGATTTTTCTGAGTAAAGAAACTATTTTTATATATATCTCGAAAGAGATGGGCTTTTATGTAAAAAGTCGTTTGGATCTTAAATAAACTATGAAAATTTGTTTTTACTGATATTTTGGTTTCCCATGGTTAGCATTTAAATCTAAATGTATATATATTTTATTTAAAGTCGATTTGGTGAAGATTTAAACAAAAAGGGTATTTTTGCAAATATGAAATTTATGTAGAATCTTGTGCAAATGTTTTTCTGCAAAGTAAAGGTCAAATATTTTGATTGAAAAATAGAATATGTATTATTAGATATTATTTCTGATTTTCCTGATTTTTATAAATATTTTATGATGTAATTGCAAATATTACAAAAGGGAGGATTTTTGTGCAAAATTGCCACCCTGAGTGTAAATCCGGGATTTTCTTATTTCTAGGGCCGTACTGGGTTGTTGGAAAACTTAGTGGTAAAAGGATTTTATTTAGTTTTGATTTATTTAACTTATTTTAACTAAGGAAGGTTATATATATATGAAGTAATAAATTGAAAAGGGACCATTTTGCAAAAGTACTTCAAAAACCCTAATTCCTCTCAATCCTGGCCTGTATTTAAAAGGACTTTGCAGCAGTCATTGCTGAGAATATACAGAATTTTGGAGATTTGTTTTGGTGGAGAAAGAAGAAGTTTGGATCTAGCAAAAGGAAGACCTTTTCGTTGAATCTTCTCAATTAAAGGTGAGTGATATAAAATTTATTTTATTGTTTGATTCATGTGAGTGACATTGTGCATTTTGTTTTGTTTGTGAATGATATAAATTTGTCTTATGGTTGATCCATGTATGCGAGTGGCAATATTGTTGATTGATGTTGTGAATGATATAGATCTTGTATTGTGGTATGATCCATGTGAATAATGATTGTTGTTTATACCATGTTGTGAAATCTACGAATGATTAGTAGATCTTTGTTTATAAAATCGTATTGCTAAAGACAAGATTAAGATTTGAGTATGATTATGATCGGATGGTGAACGCCTGGATCTTATACATTGTAAATCAGATTTTGATTTATATTTGTGAAAGAAATATAGTCTTGTGAAACCCTAATGAAAGGATTAGTGATCTAGAATATGAGAACTTGAGTTTTGACATATTTGATGTTTTGAATAATATATCCATAATGAGGATTTGTTGAGATTTGTCATTTTGCCTGAATACGAACCATTTTCATAAACAATGAATCTTTAGAAAACCCCAGTTTTGATTTTGTAATCAGACCTAAATTTTGAAAACTGTAGGCCGACAGTCGACTGGCCTACTGTACAGTCGACTGGTACGAGCCTGCTACTGTATTTTAGAATCCATGAAAAATCGTTCTGGACAGTCGACCTAGGACTCCTTTCAGTCGACTTACATACTTAGAATATATTTTGAGAAATTATTGGAATTTACCTCGGGTAAGTCGACCGATTCTCTTTTAAGTCGACCGTTAGGACTTAGTTTATTTTTGTAAAATTTTGGATAATTGTCCTCTGGACAGTCGACTTATCACAGTATAAGTCGACTGGTACTGAAGGATCTTTGTAAACTTTAGTGTTATTTCGAATGATTGGTTTTCAGATAATTCAGTCTATACTTTGTCTTCAGTTAAACTTTTGATTTGAGATATTCAGTTTAGCTAATTTTGTTTAGTGGAAAGTTGTTTAAGACTTTTGAGTTTGAGTCTCTAAAGGTGAGTGACCCTAGTATACCGGTGTTGAGTTATTTTGTTGAGGCCCGTAGAGGCATTTCAGTTATTCAGTATTGACTTTAGTCCAGTAGGGTACACTACTCTAGGAGATTCGTTGAGTAATTTAATAACCCACAAATAATAAGGACAGGCACTAGTGGTGATATGATGAACGGGAACATGGGTTATGCACCTCAGTATGGCTTTAGATGTGAGATATATCTCCAGAATTATCCAAGTGGTTTGCTTGAGATGTGGGATTGATCTCCGGAATTATCAAAGTCGAGGCGACGCACATGGGGTATTCATGTGATGATGTGTCTATGTCTAGATGTGGGATGATCTTCGGAATTATCCAGGTAAAATACCTGAGATGTGGGATCCATCTCCGGAATTATCAGGCATGGGCTAATTCTCACAGTTTATCTTTATCTCGTAGTAGTCATCGAGATAGGAGTAGTTGCATAGCGGGGGATTGAACCCTATGAAGTGAAGACGTTAAGGGCTTGCACCGAACTTATGTAGAATGGGATGCATAGACTTCGACAAGTATGCATTAGAGAGTCCGCATATAGATTTTGTGTTGTCTTGACTCGGTTTCGTGCATGTGTTTTCCAGTTTTCCTACACTTGACACTTAGACTAGATGCACTTGTTGTTTTCATTCTATGATGTTTTCATGCTTTACATCTTTGTTATTTCTCATTCCTTTATTCTTGTGGATGATACATGTTGTTGATAACTTTATGTCTTAAGATTAAATTATGTTGTTTGTTTTTATGTCACTCACACCATTTATGGCTGACCCCTTTAGTTTGGGGGTTAGGGATCATCTCTAGCCTCATGTGTTGCAGGTTGCTGCTTAGAGTTTGGGGGTTTGTACGCTTGAGTTAGCTTTGGAGATTATAAGTAATGTAATAGAGCCTTGTGTAATTGTTGTAAAGAGAAGTGTTGTAAAAAGAATGTTTTTAATTCAAGGTGTTTGTATTTCCGCTGCATATGAAAAAGATTGTTGTAATAAAAGTTGGAATAAAATTATTTGCGTTTTTGGGCTATGTGTACTATTACATTGAAGTTGATGCTGGGATTGTGCCACGTATTTTCTAAGTTATTATGTTAGAAATTCGGGGCGCTACATTACCTACTACCGGACTTAATCAACATCTACCGAGATGGCACCATGGCAAATCTCAAAATATAATAATCATTTCATTTAAAATTGCCGGTATACGAGGTCTTACTAACTCTAAATCAAAATTTCTCATGTACAAGAATCATGAGTATTCATACCCTTTCATAATCATGCCTATGTCTCCAACTTATTCTTAAATAAATATTCATGTTTCAACTTAGTACTTAGTCATGTATTTTCAAACATAGAACAAGTAATCTCTTTCTTGAACATTATAAATTTCTGGAAGCAAATTAAACAAATCCACATCCTCAACATGAGTGTTTATTTACAAACGAGAGATTTATACTTGTTACCCATCTTTCCTTCAAAGGATCTTTTACAAAGAAAATTAATATTAATTCTTTGGAGTTAGAACTCATTAAACAACTTATATTTCATTTTTATACCATAAAATTTTATAACTAACTCTAATAATTAAGCCATGATAATTTTTATACCATGAAATCACCTCAATTTATAGTGAAAAAATGAGTTTTAATTAAGAGTCTTTTTTATGAAAACTCAAAAAAATGTGAAAACAAAGGAAAAAAAAAGGGGTGGCCGGGTTTTGAACCCTTAACTAACTCTAATAATTTATCACCTCAAATTATAGTGAGAAAATGAGTTTTAATTAAGAGTCTTTTTTATGAAAACTCAAAAAAATGTGAAAACAAAGGAACAAAAAGGGTGGCCGGGTTTTGAACCCTGAACCCAGGTCGAGGCACACACAGAGCCCAAGCCATGCCACTCTAACCAATAAGTCCACTTGGACTTTGTGTTTAAATCGATTTCGAAATATTTATGAATACTCATCCAGTTTCGGAATTTTAAGAAAAATTTATATAAAAGCCACTATCTAGTTTTGAACCTAGAACCTCTTTCAACTAAGCTCCATATTGCACTGGCTAACTAGTAAGACAAAGTATATTTTCTGTTTAGAAATGTCATTAGTGCTCTTTTGTTTACATTATTCTGACATCAAATTCTTTTTCGAAAAATTTATTTTTTCTAAGGATTCTATCTTTTAGGATTAATAGATAAATTTTTCTTGTGGAACTGAAATGAGTTAAAAATACAGAAAAAAAACAAGTTCAACTTATTATTTAGATATGTCTTTTCAATTATTTTCTCCTTACTTTATAAAAATTGGTATTTCTCGACAAAACTCGAAATTATAGAAAATCATGTTTTGTTTATAATCCACCATCATAAAAATAAAATTCTTGTTGCTAAAAACCACTTGTATCTCTAAATCAACCTTGGACATCACAAGTGTTACTTCATGCGAAAACTAGTATCTTTTACAATGTCGACAAGTCAAGAATAATAAAATTTATATTTCC
Source organism: Hemerocallis citrina (assembly GCA_017893485.1). NCBI lineage: Eukaryota > Viridiplantae > Streptophyta > Magnoliopsida > Asparagales > Asphodelaceae > Hemerocallis > Hemerocallis citrina. Next base: position 390,469,006 of record CM030358.1, read on the forward strand.
TTTTTCTTTCTTTTAATCATTAAGTTTCTAAGCATATGTCACAATCATTCATACTCATCATACATTTGACAAACAAGAATTTGCAATTATTCTACCATGGTCTATGTGATTATTTCTTTACTTTTAATTAGCATGGTAAATAGTAAATTACTAAATTTCAACAAAGTCATTGTATATTATACTAGCATTTTATCTACACATACCACATTCAATTTTTTATATATGGTAACAACAAAATCATTTCATAAGATGCTAGTATGGATTCTTATCAACAATATCTCATTCCATTTTTCACTATTCATTAACTATTAGCATGCAAATCCTACTTAGAAAGCATAAGAACACTCACATTAATTTGGAAATTGAAAGCTACAAAGAGTGAGCTCCTTCTTGCTCCTAGCTCCACAAGCACTTCTTGCTCCTAGCAAAGCTTCCTCTCCAAGCTATGACTCATCCTTCTAGCAAAAGCCTCCAAATACAAGAACTCTCTTCTCTCTTTCTTTTCTTTCTCTTGATTTTTGTTTTGTTTTTGGTGTGAAGGAAAGAGAAAAAGAGGGTGCTATTTATAGGTCTAGGTTAGGGTCTCCTTTGCAAAATTTCATAATCTAATAAATTACTCAAATTAATTTCTAACCCTTCACTTTCTCAACTCCTAAACACCTAACTTTTCATTTTCTCATCACCTCTAATTCCTAACTCCCAATCTCTCCAACTTCAAAACTTTCCAGACCGTGCACTCTTCCTCTTCTCCTTCATGTGCACATTGCACGTAAGCCAAATGCAACTAGAGCATAGTGATGGTCCACTCATCCAAAGGTGGGCCCCCAAGTGATGAAGTCACCTTCCACAAGTGCAGCACCTGCACGTTTCTGTGGAAATGGGCCCCCCATTGCATGTGAAGCACACAGCCAACCCATTCACACTATTACACACATCATTATACAATTTCCAAATGCCATATCCATGTATATTAATAACATACATCCAACTACTATGTTATTGTTTTTTTTTTCAAAGTATATTTATTTATATTATTTTGGAAATTACCGGGGTGTTACACACACTCCCAAATTTATTTTGAAAAACGAATACGCGCATCGAAACAAACACGTGCGTCGCACGTAAAATATCAAAAATATGAAATTTGACGTTATCAACGAAAAGTGTTTAAAATAATAAAATACAATATATGAAAATATATTTATTAATTTTACGATGTAATTGCTACGAACGTAGAAACACGTACATTATACGTTCAAAAATATTCAGATCAAAATGCGAGAAAAATGAATTTCTATTTTATAAAATGAATTTGAATACCTAAAATAAATAATTGAACACAGAAAATATCACCAGTAGTGGTGAAAAATACATAATTGATACGTGCATCGAAACACGTAAAGAGCACGTAAAAATATAGAGATTGAAATATTATATTTTAGTTGACTCAAATAGGATAAAATCAATACTGGGAATGCATAAACAGATGAAAATCCAAATACGTAGTGAAAACACGTTACAAAAAATACATGCGTAACACACAAGGGTAAAATTGTAATTTCCAATTTTGCGGGGTATTACATATTTACGGTTGTTAAGTATTTTATCATACTATGTGTATAGATATTTTGACAAATCTATTGTTTGTAGTTTGTGTGAGATCATACATTTACTTCTCTAATAAAATAAAGTAAAATTTTTTGATGTATAAAATGTATAACAAATGTCTGTAACTTAGGAGATAGCATCTCTTAATGTAGAATATGACTCTATTAGTTATATTTTATTCTTTCTCGTTTATTGTACTGTGTGTGCAAAGTTGAATTATAGCATGTTAGTCATTATCTCATTTACCGTCATGAAAATGATGAAGAACGAATAGAGGAAAGAACTCTTCGCTCAATGTGTTTGAGCAAGTGGACATTGTTAGAATCACTAGAAAAAGCAAATAGTTTTGTGAAATGTTGTAGAGTAATTTTGTATTAACTCTTATAGTGTGCTTATATTGTCAATCGTATGTATAAGTTGAGTTTAACAAATGCGACAATTAATAATAATAGTTCTAATTGTGTTCTTGAACGTAGCATACTTGGCTAGGATTTGAGAACTATATATTCAATTATTTGTGAGCAAATGTGATCTAATTATAAAAACTGCAGGAGAAATGGAGTTAAAATCTATTGAGTATAAAACTTTAACATCCAACTTGTTTTGAAATTTAGATTCACTATGAACTATATATTAAATTATTTATTCTTGTTAAAATTCATAACTCTGCTAAATGACACTCAATTAAATATGACAAATATGAAAGTTGTGCTTAGATTATGATCACTGGCAAATCATTTAGTATGGTCTCTAGGAGCACACAACTTCTTGAGTCAATACATTCAAATATTTATGATCTCAGTAGCTTTGTGACCAGATGAGACGATTGTTGGTCCGAAGTATTTAGTCGCTTTTGTAGATGATTAATATAAGTCTGTCATATATATAAAGAATGAAGCACTTGTTATTCTTAATGAATTTATAAAAAAAATTATAGTTAAATGCTAAAAATCAAGGGTTCAGATTTGATAGAGGTGGTGAATATGTTTTAACAATTTAAGAGAAGTTTGCATTTGGCATAATCTCTACTGCACTCTACTTACAACAGTTAAACGATATTGATAAAAGTTAGAAACAAACACTTAGTGAAATGTTGATTCTATATTACTGACTATTGTTTGTCTTGTGTAATTATGAGTGATATTGTGTTGTTAATCATATCTCTAATGTGTTACTACGCTCTAAATTGAATATACCTTGTAAATCATGGCATGAAAATACAAATAATTTTGTTAAAGTAAAAATTTGTATTGTGATACATTTGTTAGAGTACATGACCCTAGAAGGCCTAAAGTAGGACCTACAACAAATATTTGTGTATATTTAGAAAGTGCAGAATGTAATTCTGTGGACAGATGTTGGATCTATCTAATTTGTGTTAGAAGAATCTAGACTTACAGAGTTCTTTGATGATGTGTTCATCAAAGATAAATGTATGAAATAATCTAGTTCTACAGACACGTTCAATGATTCACAGCTAGAATCAAGAACCAGCCTTACTGACACTTAAAAAACTGAATGACAAATGAGCTAAGAAGAGTCTTTAGTAGACAATAAGATGATTTTGGTTCATACAATAATACTTTAATTTAGTTGATCTACCGAAAGGGCCTAAAACTATAGTAAGTAAGTGGGGTTTTGTAGAAAAAACTTAATTTTGATTGTTCAGTAGCAATTTTAATGCTTTTTAGTAGCTAACAGATTGAATGAGAAAAATGGGGTAGATTTATTTGATGTCTACTCATATGTTTGTCATATTGCTACAATAAGTATTTTTCTTACCCTTACATCTATTGAAAAGTTTGTCATTCATAAAGGAAATTTAAAAAGTTTTGTACTTGATGTTTTGTACTGAACAATTTTGTACTAAAAAGTTTTGAACTAATATGTTTAGTGAACAAGATTTACAATTTAGTAAAATTATTGTATGTTCTTAAAACATGTATAGCCGACGAATAAATAATTTGACAAATTTTTGAAAGAGCCTAGTATATGAATCAAGTAATTCAGATCAATGCCTTCAACTTTGTGGTGTGTCAAATATAGTGGCTATTATTTACTGATTTTGTTGACATGCATGTTCTGGAAGTGACCTCTCTATTACAAATGAAGTTAAAATTATGCTATCCAAAGAATTCAACATAAAAAACCTAGGTACTGTGGACACCATAGGTATAGGGGTGAGTTTCAGTTGGCAAGGGATAACTCTTAGTCAAACTCATCAAATCAAAATGTATTTCAAAAGTGGGGATATAGTGATTGAAAGTGTGTTTTGAAATACCTTATGATTATGATAAAAGGTTGACACCTAATAATGGTGCAACTATGAGACAGGTAGATCATTCTAAAGGAATTGACAGTTTTATGTATACAAAGATCTACATTAGAATAGACATAGCCTTTGAGGTAGGTATAATCTGCAGATTCACTAATAATCCCATACACATTTGAGTGGCCCTTAAGAGGCTAATGAGATACCTGAGTGGTATTTAAGAGTTTGCTTTATGTTGCTCTAGTCATTCTTCAAATGAATGGCTCATCTGATGTATTATGATGCTCAGAATTTAGTAAAAGTCGATAACTAGTAGATATATATTTACACTAAAGAAACAGAAATGTTATGGAAATAAAAAGCAAACAGGCACTGTGCTATCATCTATGAAATCAGACCTCTATGTGTTATCCTCTGTAGGAGAAAAGACTGAGTGGATTGAAGAAATTTTTGCTAGTTATCCATTAAAAAGTTTAAGTAACTCTCTAATTCTGTTATGCGACTATCAAGCTACAATGCATTGTATCTTATAACTCACTCTATAATAGTAAGATGAGTATATTAAGGGTGAAAGAAGCCTAGTTGAACTTTGTTATAGATAAGTGCAATTGCGACAAGTATGGCTAATGCTCTTGCTAAGAGACTTGAAAGTGATCTAATTATCAAAACTGTGGGGGAAATGGAGTTGAAAACTATTGAGTCAAAGCTTTAATATCCTAATTGTTTTGAAATTTAGAATCCAATTGGAGCCATAGAGAAGTTCAAACTTAAGCATCAATTTTATATACTTGACATGTTTTAGATAATTTTGATGATTCCACATAAATTTCACAAATATATAATGTCATTCCAATTTTGATGGTATTATATATCTAGGAAATTTACTTAGAATTATCATATTATTCCAATACGAAATATGAAAACTTGTCGATGTATTTTCGATGTTTAGAATGTCGTTATATCATTCCAATTTTGATGATATATCTCTTTTATGGATTCTTATTTCATTCCAATTTTGATGATTCAGAATTAACCATAATTGATTTGACTGTTCTATCATTTCAATATGAAACATAGCATAGTTCTTGTGTAGAAACTATAATAGTTCTTGTTCTTTATTTAGTTAAAGAAACTTGATTGTGATGCTTGCGTTACATTTTGGCTAAGCTAATTATGAATTGTACTAAGTTCTTTTGTGGAACTAGATACTTTGTGAAATTCGTTGGAATTTTTAGAGATGTGTCTCTTGATATTCTTTTTTTCAATAAGCTAGCAATGATGGAGGAGTTGAATCTGTCAACATAGATTTCAAAAATAATGATTTGCTCAAAATGGAGGAGTAAGTGTGTAAGGATAGAGTTTCAGTTTATTTCTTTCGAGAATAAATTAGCCACTTGCTTGGTAAAACTTCTGTTGAGTTTAAGACTCTTGTGTGAATGAGCTTAAAACTCAGATTTTGTTCTTGAAGTTTATTTACTTTGTTTTTTTTTTTAAAAACTATGACAAATTATTCCAGTTGGTTTAGTCATGGTGAACTATTCTGTTGTTATATGGTTTGGGAACTATTTAATTATTTTGGTTTAGTTTATTTGAACTATTCGGATTTATAATTGATTTAGTCCTTATGAACCGTACATTGAGTGATGCATTTCTTCTATTTTAAGACTGCTATCAGCCAGTCAGCTTCATGTTGAACTGATGAGATAATCCAGTACGTTTATATATTGAGAATATAAGTATATTCTCACTATATGAACTATATTATGTGTAATATTGTTCTATGGGTAACACGTGTGTTACACATACTAATTGTATGGATATCGGAATGCGGGTTGTGTGGGTTGAGAACCCAATTTCCAAACTAGTATTTAGGAATAAATACTGGCTTGTGATATCAGTTTAGGTATTCCAATTTTGATACCTACGATGAATATCTCAACCAACTTAGATCTAGATATTAACCATAATTTTCAATTGTTAATTTCTCACAAAACCTAACAGATAATTCACCCCCCTTGCCTAGTAATGGTGGGTAATTCTCTCTATGCTTGAGTTGATTTCGGCTTGGAAAAGAGAGAATTAATATATGAGTAGGTCCATTTTACCAATATTATTATTATCAAATGCTAAAATTGGTAAAATGCTTACATCATAATTCCATCAATAAAGCAATATTGATGGAATTATGATGAGACTGATTATATTAATCACACCATTACATAGAGAGAATTTCCCACCATTATATAACACGACGGAATGGTGTGATTATATATATGAACTAGATTTGCCAGTGGGCACGTGCTTACGGCACGTCTTAGGAACGATACAGCATATGAAAGTCTTGTAAATAGTAAAACAACAATTATGTACCTCAAGTTTGAATAGTAAAACAATAATTAGTTGTAAATAAAAGTCCATGTTACCATTAGTATATGTTGAAAAATAATTATAAATAAGGGTGTAAAATCCAACTTCTTAGAATATTGAGTGCGGAAAATGATGAAATTTAACTATTGATGTGATATTTGTTATTTTCAATGTAACATGAGCAATAAAAAAATACATAAAAAATATGAAAATTTACAAACCTGAAATCTGAAAATATAAATTTCTGGATAAATAGAGAGAAAATGAGAGAGAGAAAAAATAAATAAATAAATAAATAAATAAATAAAGGAGTTGTTTTTGGGGATTTGAATTTGAGTTTTGGGGGGGAAATTTTGGACTGAAAAATATGTTTTTGTAAGGTTATTAAATGAGAGCCACTTGATAGCTTTCTTTTGTGTTTTATTATGTAGATTTTAGCTCAATAATATGTACACAACTGAAAGAATTTCCCACCATTATATAAAAGACGATGAATTTTAGCTCAAAAAAAAAACAAAATCAATTTGCTGAGATTTGATAATAATAAGAATAACAGAAGTAACATCATAAGAGTTGCAATTATGTCAACCACTCTTAGCAACAATGAAGAATAACAAAAGATGAGTAAATTCATCAACTTCATGGTATGTAATGTAAAGATGGCTATCAAATGCTAAACCACGTCAAGAACACCATATATGGAAAATATGAAATCGGTAAAATGGACCTACTTTTTCGTAGGGCCCAGATTCCTGACATTAACGAGCGGCTTCAAGTAAAAATTGTTGTCGACTATTCCAGTCCATCAGATATTTAATTAGCTCCCCTTCTTCTCTATTTATAGTACTACAGGTTTAGAGATCAATGCAGCTTCTTAGTGAAGTAAATTCAAAGCCCATAGCCACATGCCAAAATACCACTTGCAAGTTTTAAGTTATCAGAATATCAGCAGTTATCAGAATATCAACTACTTCTAAGCAGGAAGAAAAATGTAATGTAAGTAATTTGACTACCTCTGCATCTTAACCTTTGTCATTATTATTTTTTTGAAGTGATCCGTTATTACATTTAGGAACCTAGAGTTGTTATGTAGCCATGTTATGTAGCCATTGAAAAGGGAATCATGGTAACTTTTATTAGTCAGTTATACGAATTAATGGTCAAAAAAGTCAGAAAGTAATACCTTTTAGATCTTAATAGTTTAAAGCTCATTTCTATCTGTCTTGAGATCGAATATCTTATTTCTTATTTTCAGGCACGCATTAAAGATTCCACAAGAATATAATTTTTTAGAAGAAAAGTAATGCACCTAGTTAGCTTCCAACATTTTGATGTGGTCGGTCGGCCATGCAATTGCAAGTCCCATAACCTCATCTAGAGTATCTACACCACCACCTCTCCTAAATAACGGTGCTGAAGGTTGTCTAACTTCATCCACCCTCTTCTTTCTATATAGTAATACAAAACCATCAATACAAACATCAAATTTATAACCATCACACTTAATAAACGTAAGAAAAGTAATTTATAATTAACTCACTACTATTTCAGATTCTATCCGAGCAAATCCCTTTCGACTGCCACGGTAAGGAATAATTTGTTTATTTCTCAATTCCTTGAACTTTTTCCTTTTGCCTACAAGACAAATTGCACTCTAATATATTTAATTTTATATAAAGACACGATATAACAAGTTATACAGAATAGTATACATAATTTTTTACCTTGAATTTTGGGTTGTTTCTTGATTTTACAAATTCATCCCACTCTCTTTGAGTTTTGTAAATTGGTTTTTTGTTTAAGCTTACCCCCAATTTTGCTTTGCGTGCCCTGGCAGATCTTTCCTTCGCTTGTAAGGTGTAAATTTTTGCTTCTCTATCACGTCCATTGAATGTGAACTTTTGCTACAGTAATATGTGTAGTAATATGTGTGAACGTTTGCTGCAGTTATTGATGTTTTAATATATCTTTTGGTTAAAGCCCGTGCAATTTGCACATGAGGTATTAATAAACAACTAGCAACATCAAATGATATATAAAATCACACTGTAAAAAAAATTGTTGGGAAGCATATCTAATGCGTATCTTAATCACGGAAAAAAATTCTTACCTTTATTGCTTGCCAATAAAATTCCTTAGTCTTAGCGGATATTTTTCTCTAGTCATCATATTTCAGCGGCCATCTGACGTGCTAAAACACCTACAAAAGAACACAGTCTTTTTGAGTTTTTCCCAACAGGTTGACCGAGCTCATTTAATGTCACTTCCAACTTTTGTCCGCTGTCAGCCGATAAATTACTGCATGTTGTGTGTCTCCGAGTCCTGGTCGTGCCTTCTGACTTTTGTGATTGTTTTGGTGTTTCTTTTCTCAAATCATTTAGAGTCACATCACCTATGACATTGGAGTCTACATGTTCTTATATACGGATCACATCATTTGATGCCTTCTCTTTTAGTTTTGTCGTTCCCTTTTCTTTTTCCTTTTCCTTCTCCTTTTCCCTTCTCTTTTTTTTCCCTTATCCTTTCTCATTTTCTTTTCCTCATCCATCATTTTCCTTTTATTTCCTTGTTTAAAGCACTACAAATGGTCCAAACAAAATCATGATTCTGAATAATACATAATAAAATTATGTTATTGTATACATGGATAAGTGGTTGATAGTGGTTGTTACCTATTCTCGAGCCATGTTTGAAAGAAAGGCACCTCACTAAAATAGACAGCCAAATACGAAAAAAACATGAAAATGTTAGGAAGATTCATCATCATAATTAGAAATTTCAACATGCAAAATATCACTATAACAAACATATAAAAGATAATGAAGTAAACGAGTGATTATAGAAATTATGGGCAGAATCAGTTATAATAAATTTCACTATGAAGTTATGATAAAGAATACAAATAGCCGTGCATCAAAACAATATAGAAAAATTACACATAGATACCTTCATAGTTCTTTCTAACATACTCATTATCCTCATCATCAGTATTCTTATCAAGTAAGGATACATCTAATGGTCTTGAATAAACACTCTCATTATTTAAATCCAACTCATTAATACCTCTTGGTGGCGCCTTTAGAACAACATACCAATTAGACGAATCGCTTTCCTTAGAATAAAACACTTGTTTTGCTTGTGATGCTATAATAAATGTGTCATTTAAAAATTTTTGTTGTCCTTAGTGCAAGTTAACCAAAGTAAAACCTTCATCGATTTTGATACCAGTTATCGGATAGCCCAATGACCAAATAAAACAAGAATCTGGAAAGTAAAATAGTCTAGTAAAATAATATCTTTGATGACTCCATAATAAACAACTGGTTTGATCTTTTGGTGCTTATCCTTCTAGCTCGATCTGCTAACAGTTGTTGCCTCATATGAAACACCACTATTTTGAGTGGACTTGAATGCATCTATTCTGTGAAAGCATGGTTGTTGCTGCTGATTTCGGCTGTGGGAGCAAACAGATGAATTTGTGAGTTCTTTGAGGAAAATAGTAAAGCGAAGCTGTTGACCTTCACCAACATGTTGACTTGTTTCATGCCACTGCTGCGAACCTGCACAAAGTTTGATATACCGGGATGGATCCCGGCGATGAACCCTTCGACGCTCTTGTCAGTAATCTCCAAGATTAAGAAAGAGCTTTAGTTAGGAAAAGATTCATTACCTTGTTACGGTGGGGGAGAGGGATATTTATAGTTGCCTTAAGGACCCGTTTCGAGATAAGGACAAATCTCTACTTCCCTGTGTTGATGGATAAGAATTGGTTAAACCCGCCTCTGAGAGATAATCACGAATCTGAATTCATCTTTATTCTTCTAAATTGGTTTGTAACGAGTTGGTACCCATATCGAATAGGAAAGATCCGTTTATGGGTTATTGGGATTTGAAGAAGAGACACAGTTCCCATTTCGGACCCGTTTGTAGGTGAAATTACCGTTTTACCCCTGAGAGCTTTAAGATTCGTGCCCGATTTGAACGGTTCCATTTGATCATACTTTTAGTCATATCACGAGCCCCCCACTCATAAAGACTGTGTTTTACAGTCTTTGGGGAGTAATTTTACTGTTTCAATGGCGTACGAGACTTTATCGGTATTCTTAAGAGAGTTTGGATCTTGTTCAAGGTGTAACGGTGTTTTTCTGAGCTAGCAAAATACCCAAAATTATTCTTATATCTTTCTGAATTTTTTGTGATTTTTCCAGATTTTTTAACAATTTTTTCGAATTATTTATTTAATTTTGCGAAGCAACCATCTAGTTTCAAAAAGTACCAATTAATTATTCTAATCAATAATTATTTTTCCATGAGCTCAAAATATCCTCCCGAATTTATAATTATTTTTTTAAGTTTCTTAATTATTTTTCACAATTTTTTAAATAATTAATTCGAATTAAAAAAATTAAAAAAGGATTAATCAGCCATTATCGACGTGGCGCGATCTGGAGCATCCCAACGGAGCTCTGGCACGATTTCCTGGGCGATCAAATGGTAGATCTAATGCCTGATGATGTGGTGCAAACTGAGTGCTCCGATCACAAGCGCGCATCGGGAGGCAAGCAATTTTTTCTCGCATTGGACGTCGGTGGCAAGACTGCTCGGTACACGTTGCCGAAGTCTAGGAGAGTTTTTCTCGCATTTGGATGTCAGTGGCAAAAGTGCTTGGCACAAGTTGCCGAAGTCCAGGATAATTTTTTTCTCGCATTTGGACGTTGGTGGCAAGAGTTTTCGGCACACATTGCCAAAGTCCAGGAGAGTTTTTTCTCGCATTTGTACGTTGGTGGCAAGAGTGCTGGGCAGACGTTGCCGAAGCCAGGGAGAATTTTTCTCACATTTGGATGTCGATGGTAAGAGTGCTCGGCACAGGTTGCCGAAGTCCAAGAGAATTTTTTCTCACATTTAGACGTCGGTGGCAAGAGTGCTCGGCATACGTTTCCGAAGTTTGGGAGAATTTTTTCTCGCATTTGGACGTCGGTGGAAAGAGTGCTCGGCACTGGTTGCCGAAGTCTAGGAGAATTTTTTCTCGCATTTGGACGTCGGTGGCAAGAGTGCTCGGCACAGGTTTTCGAAGTCAAGAAGAATTTTTTTGTCGCATTTGGATGTTGGTGGCAAGATTGCTCGGCACATGTTGCCGAAGTCCAGGAGAGTTTTTTCTCGCATTGGACGTCAGTGGAAAAAGTGCTCGGCACACGTTATCGAAGTCCAGGAGAGTTTTTTCTCGCATTTGGACGTCGGTGGGAAGAGTGCTCGGCACAAGTTGCCAAAGTCCAGGAGAGTGACATGTGGCACGCTGACCGTTTGACCGTTGACCAGTCAAAGGTCTATTGAGTTTTCAATATTTCTTGTCGTTTTGCGATAAATGGGCCGAGCCTTTGCGCTTTTAGAAGCCTTCTAGTCTCGGTTAATATGCCCCTCTCTATAAAAGTCCACCCCCTTCTCATTTGCTCACTCTCTAGTATTTTACTCGGATGATTTCTTTCTCTTACTGGAGCTTCAGGCGAGAATCTTCTTCTTCCGACGATCTTTCTCAAATCAAGGTAATCTCATACTTCGATTATTTTTAGAGAATGTTTAGCATTCCTTCAAGGTAGGAGAACTCCCCTACTCTCACCCATAGCCGACCTCGAGCCAAGTTCCTCTGATCATCAAAGGCAAGGCCGTGGTCGGGTCCTTTTCGGTCGTAGTGGAGACCATGGTTGAAAGCAAGCGAAGGATGGGAGAGTTCGGCAGGCTGCCAGTGGAGCTAACCAAACTTCAGAGGGTTCGAGACCTTCCGGATGAACAGGCCGAGCGTATTATGTACGGCATAGGGCAGAGCTTAGAGGAGAATGCTACTAGAGAGACCTCGGAGGTCAACGAGACGATCTCCATACTTAACGAGGCAGATCTGGCGTCAATTCTAGAATGTTTTCAGATCTCGAAAGAATTTGACCTGATGTTTCCTGGGCCCGGAGTGAGGGCCAATTCTCCGATGCTGGTGGACATGTGCTTCTGGCTCGTCGACGCCTTCATTGCCGGTGTGCAGCTCCTTCTTCATCCTTTCGTCATCGAAGTATTGCGATGGTTCAGGATCAGCCCCATCCAGTACATGCCAAACATATGGAGGATGATCAACCGATTCATCCTTCACTGCCAATCGGCGGGGCTCAAGCCGGAGTTGAGGGTGCTGCGGACCGTATACCGGGTTCTTCAACAACATAAGTCAGAGTTTGGGTTCTACCTGGCTCCGAGGCATGGTGCCAAGCTTGTAAGCTGTCCTGACTCGATAAAGCATTAGAGGGACAAGTACTTCCTTGTCCGGAGTCGAGAGTCATGGGTCATCCTGATGACTTGGGTCAGAGAAGTCTCGATGAGGGTGAAAGAAAGCCCGGTGCTCAGCCCTGATGAAGAAGAGATGGTTCGGACGCTCCTCGATCGGCCGAAGTTTGATTGGAGGGACTTGACCGAGGGGTGCTCTTTAAGCCCTAGTATGCAGTTTATTTTTAGCCTCGTGTTCCCCTTCTTCTTGAGTTTGGCTTTACTTGTGCCTAACCTTCTTTTTTGTTGTTGCAGAAGCTATGGACTTCGAGGACATGTTGGCGCAGCGTGGGGTCTTGGGCAGCAAGGCCCCGAGGAAGAGGAAGATGGTGGTCACCAAGGTATCCTCGCGAAGGGTGAAGACTATCACTGCTGCCGTGGATCAGGCGGCGATGCAGGCCGCAGTTGTTCAGCGGCCGCCAACCCTCGCAGTGACGTCAGCTTCGGCTGAGGCTGGGGCTTTCCCCTTAGCCGCGGCTTTGGGTTTGGAGTCCTTGCCGTTGACGGTCGAGGCCGAGGTGTTCCTGACCGAGGAGCACAAGAAGATTTTCATCTCGAACTGGCAGGTTCGCAAGCTCGGCGGATTTCTTGGGAACTCGTCGTCTAGCATGCAAGCCGTTCGGCACCTTGCTATACCGAAGGACAGGGCTGCCATGGATGCCGGCGGCGTTGGTGATGACATGCTCGAGATCGCACGAGCGGCGGTATCGGTAAGTCTATTATTGACTTGGTTTTCACCTTTTATAAGCTATTCTTTCCGAGTTTGTCATAGGTGCTCTGCCTTTCTTTTCACAAATAACTTGCCACTTCGGTCATCTGATGGAGAAGATGACCGAACTAGAGAAAGATCTAAAGCAGGAGACCGACCGGGCTTGGGCAGAGAAGGCTCGGAATGCCAAGGACCTCAAGCAGTTGAGGGTTGAAACCGAGGCGAAGGCTGCAAGGTTGGAGTATCTCGAGAGTGTTGTGGCGAAGCTCAAGGCTGATAATGCTCTGCTGCTTCAACGAAAAGAGCTGGCGGCGAAGGACAAGAAGGACGTCGTTGCCGCCGCTAGGGTCGCCACAGCTAAGGAGGCCGAGGCCGAAGCAATGGAGAGGGCAAAAGGGTACCTCGCCGTCAATATGGAGAAGGTATATGCTCGCGTAATCGCGCAGGTGAAGGAGGCCTACCCGGAGGTAGACTGCGCCGGATGGCGCCTGTTCCCCAAGCCTGTCCCTGGGTTCGACGACGCCTCCAAGGAGGATGAAGAAGATGACGAGGTCGAGGTGGTTAAGGTAGGGGTCGACGAGGCAGAGGTAGAGGCTGATGCGGAGGCCATGCCCCTGGCGATCGTCGCCACCACACAAGGGTCGGAGCCCTCAGCGACCGGGAATCACGCTAAAGATGTCCGCCCTTGACCTTGTTGTACTTCATATCTCTATTTTGAATGTCATGAAATGTTTCCTAATTGCGAACTGGCCACCGCTTCTTGTACTCGTTGAATTTTAATGAAAAGCTTTTCTTCGTCTTCTTCTTTGACAAGTGTTATGTGGCTTCGAAACTTTTGTGGGTTTGCTCTACTTCCGAGTTGTCTCGGTAGCTTTATTTAGGCACAGTATTGCCATGTTGGTTCTTCGGACTTAAACATTCATGCTTTTTTTTTGTTCGACTTTTACAGATCAGCCAGGGGTCTCGTCTCCAGTCTAATCTGGGTGTCGCCAAGTTGGGGCTAGCTAAGTCTCGGGAGATGCTCTATAGAGCCGAGCAGGAGTTGGGTCATCTGAAGCTGACCTTGGCTCAATGAGAAATCAAGATGAAGCACCTCGAGGAGAGGTTTCACGAAGTGCCCCATGAAGGTAAGGAGACATGTCCCTCGATGGCCGTCAGCCAAGGCCTAAGACTCAAGTTCCTTCGTCACTCTTTATTCGACACGAGGTCTGAGAGAGACGAGTTGAAGAACGTGGTGCTCGAGAAGAGTCTGGAGGCGGCACACCTTCGGAGGGCTATCTCCGAGGCTTCTCGTGGGGGCAGCTTGAGCCGAATGCCTCTCCTGAAGGTCAAAGTGACGGACGACGACTCGTTGAAGGAGCGGATCGTGGAGCTAGAGGCGAAGAACCTTCGTCTGCAAAGGCTTTCTGAGGGGAGTAACTTCAGAAGCACTTCCTGTCCTCAGGGGTGAGTACGCCCAAGGAAGGTCGTTCCATGAGTTAGCGCTTCGTTTGCCCCCTGTCTTGAGACACCCTGGGGACGCGCAAAGCAGGGTGGCTGGCTCGTGGAGTGGAGCATCTGTCGGGGCGACTGTTAGGCTCCTAGGTGCTAACGAAGCTACTCGGCTCACCGGCTTGGACACTTCTATGGAAATGAGGCGACGCAACACAATGCTCGCCGACCCCGAGTATCGCTTAATAGAAGCATCCCGTTCCCTATGAAGGGCTAAGGAAAAATTTTGTAATCTTGTAGTCTTCGTTTCATATGATTCTTGTTTCATATAAGTCTTGAATTTCAAATCTTGATAAAATAATATGAGTTTTTGGTCTAGAATTAGACTTGTACCTCAAATTTTGATGAAATAATAAACTCATTTCTCGAGCTTCTTGTGAGAATTTCTGTTTCGCTAATATTTGCAAGAGTATCAACAGTTGTGGGGGCAATTCCGAATGGTGAGCTACTTTGTACTCGCTCGTTTGCAAGTAGCAAAAGTTGCATTGAACCAAGTGTCGAACTCCGAACTTGTCATTAAGAGAGTTTTAACAGTTGTAGGAGGAATTCCGAATGGTGAGCTACTTTGTACTCGCTCGTTCGCAAGTAGCAAAAGTTGCATCGAACCAAGTATTGGACTCCAAACTTGTCGTTAAGAGTGTTTCAATAGTTGTAGGATCAATTCCACATGGTGAGCTACTTTGTACTTGCTCGTTCGCAAGTAGAAAAAGTTGCATCGAAGCAAGTGTTAGACTCCAAACTTGTTGTTAAGAGGGTATGTACTCGGTGAAATAATATTAAGACATTAGTTTTTCTAAGAGAGAAAGAACCGCTCTTTATTAAAAAACAACTGCTAAGTGGTTGCTTCTAAGTTGCGAGCCATTATTACACTTAATAAAGAAAGAGAAAAAAGATTTAAAATGCTTTAAGAAGAGCGCTCTAGGAGAAGTTGCTTGGAGCAGTGTTTAAACACCCTCTTGGTACTTCAACCAGTGCTCTGCGTTCCATGTCCTCGGCACCCTCTTGCCCCTCGGATCTTCAAGTTGATAAGAGCCAGGGCGGACAACTTTGGAGATCTTGTATGGTCCTTCTCAGTTGGGTGCCAACTTGCCTTTCTTGCTAGAGAAAGAAATTGATAGCTTTCTAAGCACCAGATCCCCTTCTTTGAGATTTGTAAGACAGACCCTCTTGTTGTAGGATTGCTCGATCCTACGTCCATAGGTTTCTTGCCAGATGGAGGATCTCTTACGGATCTCATCGATGAGGTCCAAGTTGCCACGAAGCTCGTTCGCGTTTTGCTCTACGTTGTAAGCAATCAAGCGGGGGAGATGGTAGACCCACCTCCAGAGGGATAAAAGATTTGGAGTCGTAAGTGAGGTTGAAGGGCGATTCTCCCATGGGGGTCCTCTTCGTAGTGCGGTAGCTCCAGAGCACATTGGGCAGCTACTCTACCCATAACCCCTTAACCGACCTGCTCAGTCTCTTTTTCAGGCCGGAGAGAATTTGCCGATTGGCGTTCTCTGCCTGACCAATGGACTGGGGATAGGAGACCGAGGAGAATCTTTGTTGAATGCCCAGGTCTGTGCAAAAGGTGAGGAAGGCTGCCCCCATAAACTGAGTTCCATTATCCGTTATCAAGATTCGGGGCACGCCGAATCTGCAGATAACATTTTTTCAAAAGAAGCGCTGCACCCTATTCTCCGTGATCATTGCTAGAGGCTTGGCCTCGATCCACTTAGAGAAATAGTTGATTGCCACAATAAGGTACTTTAACTGCCCGATGCTGAAGGAAATGGCCCGAGCAGGTCCATTCCCCACATTGCATAAGGGGTAGAACTAGATAGAGAGGAGAGCTGAGCTTGCGTTAGGCGACAGATTGTTGAGAATTTTTGGTAAGGGCTGCATTGATGCACGTGTTGTTCTGCATTACGAAGGAGGGTAGGCCAAAAGTATCCATAGTTCAAGATTTCGCGGCCGAGGGACCTTGCTCCTAAGTGAGCGCCACATATCCCTTCATGTACTTCTTTCAAAACATACTGGGCTTCGTCGGGGGAGAACATCTCAAGTAGGGTTTGCCATCTACTTCGGTGTAGGAGTGTTGGTACAAGACTCCCTCGATGAGTGTGTACCGCTCGGCTTTGGTTCAGATCTTTCGGTCCTCTTTAGGGTCTAAGGGAAGGATCACATCCCTGAGGAACTGGAGCAGAGGCCTCATCGAATTCTCCTTGAGTTGCAAAGGTAGCGTCTCCCTTGGCTCGGGGCCTTCTTCCTCGATCCTGGGCCTCAGTAGAACTTCTATTAAGATAGTTTGTTCAAGCCCTTGGAGGGAAGAGGAGGCTAGCTTTGAGACGGCATCCGCCTGTGCATTCTCTTCTTGGAGAATTTGCTGGAGTTGTGAATCTTCAAAAGATACCATCGGCTCCTTGACTTTGGCCAAGTACTTGGCCATGCGACTGTATCGTGCTTCGTATTCCCCTGAGACCAAGTTCACCACCAGCTGGGAGTCGATAAATATCTTGATACGTTTGGCCCCGGCCTTGCAAGCCATGCACAGGCCGGCTATAAGGGCTTCATACTCAGCCTCGTTGTTGGATGCTCGAAAGTTGATACGGAGCTGAGGGTCTGCTCCGATGCGGCGAGGTATAAGTAGAAGACTTCCCTGGGCTTTGGCTTACTCAAGAGTGGGGGGTTGACTAAGTAGGCCTTGAGCTGGTCAAAAGACTCTTGTTGCTGTTGCCCCAACTCAAAACCTTTAGCCCCCCTGAGGGCTTTGAAGAATGGGAGGCATTTTTCTCCGGATTTGGAGAGGAAACGGCCTATCGCCGCAAGCCGCCCGGTGAGTCTCTGTACATCTTTAACACTGGAGGGGGAGCCATGTTGAGTATAGCCTGGATCTTCTCGGGGTTGGCCTCTATGCTCCTTTAGGTAATCATGAACCCCAGGAACTTGCCGGATGAGATGCCGAACGCACACTTGTTTGGGTTCAGTCTCATATTGTGTCTCCTCCACACGTTAAAAGCTTCTTGGAGATCAGAGACATGATTCGATCTGCTGACGCTCTTCACCAACATGTCGTCTACATAGACTTCCATGTTCCGCCCAATCTTTTTCTTGAAGACCTTGTTAACAAGGCGTTGATAGGTGGGACCGACATTCTTAAGCCCGAAAGGGCATGACCCGATAACAATATAGGCCCTGATCGGTGACGAAAGAGGTATTTGGAATGTCGGGAGGGAACATTTTTATCTGATTGTACCCAGAGAATGCATCCATGAAGCTTAAGAGTTTATGGCCCGAGATTGCATAAATCAGGGCATCGATGCTCGGAAGCGGGAATGGATCTTTGGGGCAGGCTTTTTTTAGATCTGTGAAGTCAATGCAGATCCTCCTGCTCCTGTTGGCTTTCTTAACTATCATGACATTGGACAGCCAGTCCGGATAGTTGACCTCCTGTATGAACGGGAGGCATTTCTCAACCTCCTCCTTGATAGCTTGCTTGCACTCGGGGGCAAATTTGCGTCGCTTTTGCTGAACTGGTCTGGCCCCCGAGGCGACACTAAGGTGATGCATGAGGAGCTCCTCGGAGATTCCAGGCATGTCAGTTGCAGTCCAGGCAAAGAGATCTCGATTTTCCCTTATGCACAGGATAATGTCAGACTGAACGGAAGGGAGAAGGACTTTGCTAATCTGAAATTTTCGGGTCGGATCTCCTTCCGAGAAGGCCACCTCTTCCAGCTCATCGACCGGCTCTGATATAGGTGGGCTACTCCATTAGGAGAGTTCAAGAGCTTCAAGGGAGAGGACCAGTCCTCTCACAGAGGTCATGTAGCTTTTTCGGGCCGCCTCCTGGCTCCCTCTGACTTCTCCCACGCTCGCTGTGGTGGGGAATTTCATCTTCATGTGGTAGGCCGAGGGTATGGCTGGAGAGCAGCTAGGCCTGGTCGGCCCAGGATGATGTTGTAGGCAGCTTTCACATCCACCACTATAAAGTCCATCAGCTCGGTTCGGGTGGTAGGAGTTTTGCCAACGGTTACGTCGAGAGTTATGACACCCTCGATCGTCGCTGGCACTCCTGTGAACCCGTTCAGAGTGTAGCCGGCGGGCATGAGTCGATCCCTGGATAGCTTGAGCCTCTAGAAGGCCTCTATAAAGAGAATATTGACCGAACTGTCGTTGTCAACTAGGACCCGACGCACATCAAAGTTGGCCATGTGGAGGTTTATTACCAATGCGTCGCAATGGGGGGTTCGGACGCCCTCTAGATCTCTATCTGAAATAGTGACAGGGACCCCTAGGCCCTTAGGGGGAGGATGGTTCTGCATAGAATTTACTTCCAGGATGAAGGCTGTTCGGGAGGAGTTGGAATCTCTCCCATTGGGCCTCCGTGGATGAGATGCAGAATGGCCTCTGGTTCAGAGTCCGGGGTCTCCGCATGCCGCTCGGGTCGCTTATTAGCCCCCCTGGAGGGCGGAGGAGGATCCGCCCTGTCCTTCCTCACGTATCTGGAAAGTTGCTGTAGCGCCCCAAATTTCTAATATGAGAGCTTAGAAAATAAGTGGCGAAATCCCAGTAATCCACTTCAATAGAACAACAGACACCAACAACACCACTAAAATTTTTCTTCTTTATTACAACAATTATTACAAATCACAGCGGAAGTCTAATCATCTCAACTCAATTTAATCTTTCATTAACAGCTCAATAACAACGCAATATGTCTTTACAATTCTTTTACACCAATCACTAAATAATCCAATTATCTCAACCTGCCCACTCAAGCATCCAACCTCCAATCTAAGCAATAACCTGCAACATGTGAGGCTAGAGTTGAACCCTAACCCCCAAACTAAAGGGGTCAGCCATAAAAATGGTGTGAGTGGCAACTAATCAAACAAATAACATAAATGAATCTGAAGCATAATGTCCAACAAATAATAATCAAGCACTAATGTATGAAGTAACAATAAAAAGAGTAATGGGTGATACCAAAACCAAAAGCCAAGTGTGTGCAAAAACTGGAAATCCAAATGCATAAAAGTGATTCAAGAAAACATCATGACTACATGCTGACAACGATGACTACTAAGAGATGAAGATAAACTATGATAATTTGCCCATGCTTGATCATTCCGGAGATTGATCCCACATCACAGGTATATTCCCTGGATAATTCAGGAGATCATCTCACATCTAAACATAGACTCATCATCACAATAATACCCCAAAAGTGTCGCCTCGACTCCGATCATTCCGTAGGTCAATCCCACATCTCAAGATAATTACTTGGATAATTCAGGAGAAATACCTCACATCTCAGGTTAACTACCTGGATAATTCCGGAGATAAATCACACATCACAAGTTAATTACTTGGATAATTCAGGAGATTAAGTCCTACATCAAAAGCCATACTGAGGTGCATAACTCATGTTCTCATTCGTCATGACACTACTAATGCCTGTCCTTATCAATTTGGCTTACTGAACAAATCTCCTAGAGTAGTGTACCCTACCGGACTAAATATCTGAATACTGAAATTGTGCCTCATTGGGCCTCAACAAATAACTGAACAAACACCGGTATACTAGGGTCACATACCTCTAGAGACTCAAAAACAAATATCTGAACAAATTTCCACTAAACAAGTGGCTTAACAAAATATCTCAAAATCATGTTCTTAACGGAACATCTCAACATCAAACACTAAACAAAATATCTCAAATCAAATACAAAGATCCTTCAGGATCAGTCGACTGCATATCAGATCAGTCGACTGTCCAGAGGACATAATCCAACATTTCTCAAAAATAAACTAAGGCATAATCAGTCGACTTACCAAGGGGTCAGTCGACTGCCCCGAGACAAAAACAAATAATTCTCATCAAAAATATTCTAAGTATATCAGTCGACTGAGAGGAGTCATAGGTCGACTGTCCCGAAAGGACTGAACAAAATCACAAACAGAGGATCAGTCGACTGACCTCAGTCTAGGTCGACTGTCCCGAACAAATTTCAAGACTCAAAAATACACAGTAGGCTTACCAGTCGACTGCTTCGCTAGACAGTCGGCTGTCGGCTACAGATTCCCAAAAGATAGGTCTGAACACAAATCAAACTGGAGTTTTCTAAAGATTCACTGAACATAAAATCAATCGTATCCAGGCTAATAAACAACTCTCAATAATCTCTATCATGGATACATTTCTCAATCAATCAATTTCTCAAAATCTCATATTCTCATGATCTAATCTCTTAATCCTTGGATTAGGGTTTTTCTCAACAAAACTTCTTTCATAACTTAATCAAAATCTGAACTACTACCATCGGATCTAGATGTTTATCATCTGATCATAACACAATCAATTCTTAATATGTCTCCCAACAATACGATCTCACAATCAACATATCCTCAACAAATCTTAATATTTCTATCATCATGATCCAAATAACACTAAGAGTTCTCATCATCCATATCCAAATTAAAGATCCATATCATACATACAACGAGACTAACAAAGTAATGGCATAATGATCACGAACAAGCATAACGAAGGTCTCACGTCATTCATCAATCAAAACAACAAAGCAAAGCAAAACAAAACAAACCACTCACCTTGATTTGAAGAAAAGATCCACAAAAGCTCCTCCTTGCTAGATCCAAGAATCCTCCTTTGTTCTCCTCAAAGAAATCCCAATATTCTGAATATACTCAATGACGGCTGGGAAAGAATTTCCCTTATATATGCCGGATAGAATATTAGGGTTTTATTCCCACTTTACAAAATAATCCTTTCCAAAAGTACATCTCACATATATAATCCTTTTCTTGAAAATTAAACCAAATATCATTTAAATTAGGATCTAATAGAAAAATATATTTCCAAACCTCAACAACTACTGATCGGAATGCCCAACAAATGCATTTTGCACTTCAACCCTCAAAAATGTCACTTTTGCAAATAAGTCCTTCTTTTCTCAAAAATTGCAAATAGTACTAATTAATTTCAGAAAAATCTGGAAAAATACTAAATAATCTTCAAATAATAAATAATGATTTTTCATAAAGAAAACTTAATTTTTCAAACTTCTGAAAAGTCATTTGCACGTGTTTTGCACGTGTACAAAAGATAAATTTCTTAGAAAATATTTATTTAAATCCTCAAAAATTATTTAAATTCATTTTCAAATAATTAAAATAATATTTGAAAATACGGGGTTCTACAGTTGCTCTCTCTGAATGAGGGCCTCGATCTCATCTTTTAAGGCCCGACAGTCATCCGTGTCGTGGCCGTGGTCCCTGTGGAAGCGACACCACTTGTCCCGGTACCTCTTCTTCCCCGAGGTGTTCATCTTCAGAGGTGGTGGGAGAAGACCCTATTTCCTAACCTCCATCAGGATGGCTATGACAATCGCGTTGAGCGGAGTGAACTTCTCGAACCGGGGAGGAGGGCGAGCTGGCCTCTGTTGTCTTTCTGGAGCTTCTTAGCTCCTTCTTATTCAGCGCCATTCCGTTTGTTCCGGGAGGATGATCCCTCAAAAATAGGGAGGGAGAGAGCTTCTTCTGCTCGGATGTATTTCTCACTCCTGAGCAGGAGTTCTGAGAAATCTTGAGGGGGCTAGTTGGCAAGGGATGCTCTGAGGCTGTCGTTAGCGACATTGGATTGGAAGCGGTGGAGGCTACGGACTAGTCCAAGGAGGCGATTGATCTGGCCTCCACGGTGAACCATTTGACATAGTCTCTTAGCCGCTCGCCCTTCCTTTGATGAAGCCATAGCAGGGAGGTGCTCATTTTTTCAGCTTGGCGGCTG
Source organism: Hemerocallis citrina (assembly GCA_017893485.1). NCBI lineage: Eukaryota > Viridiplantae > Streptophyta > Magnoliopsida > Asparagales > Asphodelaceae > Hemerocallis > Hemerocallis citrina. The sequence continues at coordinate 390,491,539 of CM030358.1, forward strand.
CTTACGAAGTGAGTCAGGTTGCAGGCCCCTTCAGCATGACCAGAAAAGTTTTGCAGAGGAGCACGTCCTATGCCTGGTGTATCATCATGAGAGTTTTAAAACTCTCGATGTGGCCAGCGGGGCCAGGCTCCCTGTTGTATGATTCAAAATGAGGAAGCTTGAAGTTATCTGGGACCGGTGCCTCCATTATAGTCCGAAAGACTGGGGGCCTGCTGGGGCAGAAATTCCTCCCTCATTGCTTTTCCCCTTTGTCCAGTCGGCCAAGGCGCCTCTCCATCTCGTGGAGACGGCGGTAGACCGAATCTTCCCTCTGGTCATACCTTGCTGAGGCCCGAGATTCGTCCTCGCGCAGAAGGGACTGGGAGTGCGACGACGATAGCTCGGGGCAGATTTAGGACTGGGCGTATGACGCCTATGGTCTTGGGCAGGTTGAGGACTGGGTGCCCACTGACTGTGGTCGGGGGCAACATTGAGGAGGGCCCTCAGGACTTCCTCTTGGAATTGCTGGAACTCTGCCCTCGTGATAGGGGCCTCCTGCTCTCGGTGGTCCCGAGGGGCGGGTCAACCGACTGGAGAGAAGCTTCTCCTTTGATGACGCTGGGGCGACTCCCTTCGCCTCCTGGGAGAGTTGGACCTTCTGCGATCTGGCCTGCTGGGGGACCAGGCTCTAGGTGACCGCATCGCTAGACCCCTTTGACATTCTCGGCCGGGTATCCCGTCATGGGTCTGCCTCTTATCTAAGCGGGTTCAGAGATCTTCCCCTATACTGTCTGTTGATGATTTTGTTCTGGAGATCCTTCGACGTAGGGGGACTGTGCGAGGCCATGGAGTCCGACAAGGGGTTGTGTATTGACACATGGTTGTGGTGAGGGGTTGCACTTGTCGACTTTGGCAGAAGGGTCCCGCGGTAGCCTCTTGTGGCCCTTGAGGAGCCTGCTGGGGCTGAGGCTGTTGAGGAAGGGGCCTTCTAGCCTGTGGTTGCTGGACGGGTTGATGGAGAGGTTGTCCAGGCTGCTGGACTTGTTGAGTTGGTTGAGGGGGAACCTCATGGACTGGAGGAGGAGAAGAAGCGGGAGTGACCCTGCAGTTAGAGACCATCGTCTTCCCTTTCTTGGGAGTTATGGCTTGAAACTAGTTTGGCTGATGAGATAGGAATGGATCGCTGTTTCTATTTCCTACATGCGGCACCAATCTGTTGCTGCTGATTTTGGGTGTGGAAGCAAACAAATGAATTTGTGAGTTCTTTGAGGAAAATAGTAAAGCGAACCTATTGACCTTCACCAACGTGTTTACTTTTTCCTTGTCGCTACTGCGAACCTGCACAAAGCTCGATACACCGAGATGGATTCCAGTGACGAACCCTCTGATGCTCTTGTCAGTAATATCCAAGATTAAGAAAGCTTTAGGTAGGAAAAGATTCATTACCTTGTTATGGTGGGGGGGAGGGATATTTATAGTCGCCTTAGAGACCCGTTTCAAGATAAGAACAAATCTCTACTTTCCGTTGTTGATGGATAAGAAGTGGTTAAAACCGCCTCTTAGAGATAATCACGGATCTGAATTCCTTTTTATCCTTCTGAATTGGTTTGTAATGGGTTGGTACCCGTATCCAATAGAACAGATCCGTTTATGGGTTATTGGGCTTTGAAGAAGAGACCCATTTCCATTTCGGACCCATTTATAGGTGAAATTACCGTTTTACCCCTGAGAGCTTTAAGATCCGTGCCCGATTTGAACGATCTCAATTTGATCCTATTTTTAGCCATATCAATGTTCATTCACAACAAACTCAGAATAAGAGAGAGCATGCACAGATGGACCATGTGTAAGCCCGCTTAACGTTCTAGATATGTTATGATTGGGCACACCATGAGTTTGCCCGTAAATCTGTTCATAATCAATGATACACTATTAGAATTATAGGCTGGAATATATACTAAGCCAAAAATTCAAGGATTATATATATAATTGGACCTTTTCCTTTAACCAGTCTGAGAATTTTTCGGAATGTCTATCTAGGAGTAAAGTTTCATTTTTGACTAAACGTTTGTCTAAACGCTTCATAATTAACAATGGTTATATGACCTTATGTAAAAACATTATCGTTGAAAATTACATTTCGTACTACACTTACTCTAAATATGGCTCAACCTCGTCCATATTAAACAGTACACATCAAGGAGCACTTTGTAGCCTTTGATAATCCAAAGTGATCGGTGTTCCTTTGGAAATTGGCCGACCTTCAAGTATCGCATCATTCCCGAAATCTTGATTTCTATTTGGACGATTATCCATATCAGCCACTTGACTCATACATTTACTGAAAAATTGCATGCACTCATCTAATAAATAGCATTGTTCTATACAACCTTCAGGTCATGCCAAATTCCTAACGTATCCTTTGATGTCTCCATTCCTCTACAGAAAATAAATTTAATATTTTATGCCTAAAAATACGTAAGTACAAATAGAATTATAATATAATCAATTTGTCACCTTTCAAAGGGATACATCCATCGTTGTTGCACTGTGCCACATAATCGGGCTTCTCACCCAAATAAATTGTCAAATGAATCATAATATCGAAAAAAGCAAGAATGAAAAACCTTTCAAACATGCACAAAGTCACAACAACATCTGCCTCCAGTTTTAACATTTCCTCCGGGTCAATGACTTTTTGACATAATGCATTGAAAAACGCACATAGTCGAAATATTGCATTTCTAGGCCCTTTTGGGAGAAGACCTCTTAATGCAATAGGCAACAATTGTTGCATTAACACATGATGATTATGAGACTTGAGCCCAACAATTTTACACTCGTCCACCGATATACAATTCCCAATATTTGAACTATAACCATCAAGTACCTTAAGGTCAAATAACCATTTGCAAAACAGTTTTTGTTCCTTATTCGAAAGAGTGTGTGGCCTAAGTGGCAGATAAGTTCTCTTTCTATTTTCCCGTTTAAGATGCAAGTCATATCTAATTTCCATGTCTTCCAAATCCATACGTGAATTTATCCCATCCATTGAATTTCCCTTCACATTTAGCAAAGTACTAATAATGCTATCACACACATTCTTTTCAACGTGCATTACATCCAAAACAGATGCAATACTAAATGCTGAAATTGAACAAAAAGAAAACACCTGAGATATGTAAGAAACGTAATACCGACTAATTGCCAAAAAAATGAAAAACTAGATAATAAGATAAATAAATGGGTTATATATATTACCTCCTAGTAAGGCAAATCAAAAAATATTGACTTCTTCTTCCACATCTGTATAGTTTGCAACTTTCTCTTATTTTTCTTTGACCCCTTTCCAAAATCATTTTCAATATTTTTTATCTCATTCAAAATTCTTGATCCGACCATTAATCTAGGTGGCTCCTCAAGCTCTTGTTTCCCATCAAACCAACTTCTCTTCAACCGTAATGTATGTTTTGATCCAAGAAACCGCCTATGGAACAGGTGAACAGTTTTTTTTACTATGTTTCAACCATTTAGAACAAGTATTAGTACCACATATGGGGCATGCTAGTTTTTCCTTCGTAGTACATCCAGCCAGGTTACAATAAGCTGGAAAGTCATTTATGTTGATTCTTGGTTTTGATGACTACAACACAATACAAAGTTTTCCTATCACATATCTCTAGCAGAGTATGTCAAAGTCAATACAATGGTGAAATACACAGGCAAAACAATCCAATGAAGCTTTCAAGAGTAATTGATCAAGCCACAAAGATTTAAGCTCAAGCCACATTGATCAGGCAAGCTTCAAGACATAAAGACAAAGGCTCAAGCTCAAATCAAAGACTCAAGTTCAAGACAAGATTCAAGTGCTTCAAATATTTTGTAAAAAGTATCTTGTAATATTGTCTTCTTTGAGTCTTAGAAATTTGTAATAGCCTTGTCATGCACACTCACACATACTTTTTAATAACTGAGTGTTTTACAAAATTAAAAGGTTAAAACAAGCTTGAATAAGTTCAATTGTTGAGTACCAGTCGACCGTTCCTTGGAACCAGTCGACTGTCATAGTACAAAACTATCTGAACTCATACAAGCTCTGGCCAGTCGACTCATTATGGCAACCCAGTCGACTGTTCAAGCCGTTTCGACAGTTTTCTGATTTTAAAACTTGTTTTTCAAAATCATATCTTTTTATTGCCGTTGTATGGCAGTTGGGATTCAACCTCTCAACGTTCAAACGTCTCTAACTCTATAAAAAGAGTATAGAAGTCATTTGGCAAAGGTTCACAACATTTCCAAGCATTTCTTTAAGTTTCAAGCTTTTTGTTTTCAACAAGAACAAGTCTTTCAAAAGCATACAAACTCTAAGTCTTGATTCTCTGAAATTCAGTGTAGTATAACATCAAATTCGTTTTAGACTGATTTCAGAAGTTAACCTGATAGCCACTACAAAAAAGTACAAATCACAAACAAGGCTATAGGTTATTGTAAACTCTTTTGTTGTTGTTTTTCACTCTCGGATTGTGAGAGTGGTCCTCTCGGTTGCATAGTAGGGATCTTGGTTGTAGAGTCGATTTTTCACTCTTGGGTGTAGAGTGGGTTTGCTCTCTCTAGTGGTGAGAGAGGTCTACGGGTTTGATATAGTTGTTGTCAAATGCCGTAGGGTATTCTTGTACTTTTTCAAGAATAGTTGAAAATCTCAAGTGAGTTGCTTGGGAACTGGATGTAGGTCGGGAGGACTGAACCAGGATACATCGCTGTGTACTCTGTGATTGACTCTGTGGTAGTTGTATTCTATCAACCTGCAATTTCAATTTTTTCTGTGTTTTTATTTTGAAAACTTGTATGGTAAGTCGACTGGTTTTCCGTTATAAGTCGACTGATCAAACTAGTAACTCTTCGGTAAGATACTCTTCTACTCTGATGCAACAGTCGACTGTATATCTATTTTCAGTCGACTGGACAGTACGAAAAGTTCAATTTCTTTTTTTTTAATTTTTAAACAACACTATTCACCCCCCCCCCCCTCAGTGTTATTTGCCTTGCCTACAGGATCCAACACTTGGTATCAGAGCCTAGTTGAGTGCAATGGCATCTACTTCAAATGCAAGGCAATTCCATGAAGGCCAATCCACACAAATGCCACCCCTATTCGATGGAACAAACTATAACTATCAAAAGTGTTGAATGAAGATCTACCTTCAGTCCATTAACTATGAGATTTGGAACATGCATGAGACAGAATTCATCGCTTCTACAATTTCCTATGCACAATGGAACGATGACATGAAGAGCAATCCATGCAAAGGCGATGAATGATTTATTCTGTGCACTTATCAAAGAGGAGTTCAATCGTGTGTCAAATGCAACAACGGCTCATCAAATTTGGCACACACTCAAGGTAACTCATGAAGATACTAACAAAGTTAAAGAATCTAAGATATATGTTCTTATTCACAGGTTCGAGATATTCTGTATGAGAGAATGAGAATGTGTCGGACATGATAACACGGTTTACGGACATTACAAACTCTCTTGTGGCCCTTGGAAAGACGTACACTCAAGCAGAAATGGTGAGAAAAGTTCTTCGTGCCCTAACCCCCGAATGGGAGAAGAAGACCACCGCCATAGAAGAAGCCAACGATTTATCACAACCCTCTCTTGAGAATCTTGTGGAAAATCTTATGGCATATGAAGTACAACTTGAAGAACGCAAAAAGGATCTAGAACCTCAACAAGCAAAGAAGAAGACACTCGCTTTTAAGGCCATGTCGGACTCCGAAGATGAAGAAGAAGATGAAGAAGAGATAGCCATGTTCACTAGAAAGTTCAAGAAGTTTCTTAGAAAAGGTAAATTTAATTCCAAATTTAAAGATACTAATGAACTTCCCACTTGGTTCAATTGTAACAAAACAGGTCATATGAAGAAGGATTACCATTAGAAAATGCAAAATCAAAAGGAAAGGCTCCTAACTTCAAGAAGGACAAGTACACAAAGAACAAGTATATGAAGAACAAGAAGGCATATCAAGCAACTTGGGACGATAGCGACTCTTCATCGGAAGAAGAGAATAAGGAGTCAAACGAAGTTGCGAACGTATGTTTCACGGCCACACGAAACGAAGTAAGTGATAACTTTGATTCAAATGACTTATTAGATGCTTTCAATGAGGTTTTTCAAGAACTCAAGAAGGAGAAAATTAGAATTAAAAACTTAGAGAAAGTTAATCAAACACTTTCTCAAGAAAATCTTGACTTAAATGTTAAAGTCAAGTCGTTAAATTCTCGACTTTCTAATCTGGATATAGATTTTGTATCTCTTAAGAAAAATTATTAAGAGATATCCTAGAATGTATCTAAGTTTAACAAAGGAAAGGAGAATTTAAATGAAGTTCTCCAAAATCAAGTTCAATCCAATAAGAAATTTGGACTTGGTTTTCAAAAGTCCCTTGAAAAACATCATGTTTCTAAGAATACTAGTAGTCATAAGACTGATTGTAACGCCCCGAATCCCAAATACACTGAATTCGAGATGTTCTACAGGATCTTTTCGCTTTCTTTAGTACAATTTTACAGGGAAATTAAAACTTTTCATCATACATCAGAGATTACATCAAATTACATCTTTTCTTTTGCACAGCGGAAGTAAATTTTACAACAATTGAAATAAAGTACAACAACATGATACAATCTTTAAGCATCCATTCTTCTTTAATCTTTAACATGACATATACCTGCATATAAGACTGTGGGTACGTCAGTTTATTCAACCGACGAACATTATACACGGCCATCCTCTCTATGCCGGAAATATTATAACTTAACTTTTCATATTTAGCAAACACAAACTTGTCACAATTCAAACTAAAGAGACTACCCTATTGATGTCGTGTTGTGATTGTGCACTTAGTCCTTAATGCAGTTAATTATGTTACATGACACTAATGCACACTTGTTCGGATTCTATGCATCCCATACTACATAGGTCCGAGGGCAAGCCCTTATTCGTTCTTCATCTTTATAGGGTTCAATCCCCCGTTATGTCTTAAACTACTACTGTAACTACGGTAGTGTCTTAGATGTCTTATGATCTATGAGCCCATGTCCAGGCAGCCTGGAGGGGAATCCCACGCACTGTCACGACGCATCGAGCAGGCAACCTATGGACAATTCAGCCTCCGCCATGGAACAATGGCACCACCCATAGCCACTCGAACATCCCACGAGCGTCGCCACCGGGACGATAATTCCGGAGTAGCGCCCACGCCATGTCTTGACGCATCAAGCAGGCAGCCTGTGGATCGCTCTCACACCGCTATCCGATGGCCCCCATACTCATGTTTTTCTTCTACTTTCATCACGTCTCCACTATGTACTAGTCCTTAGTTTAATTAAAAAAATCATGAACAAAATTAATCTCTAGAGTTAGCCTCTCCATCAACCGGACTTATTCATTCATTTCATCTTGACCAACCTTGGTCTAATTTCACTTTATTTCATCTCTCACTGCCGGGGAGACTTAGCTACTCTATTTTAAAATTTCATTTCACAATCTTCAACTCATAAATTTTCCATGTCGAGTTCTCAACTCACATGTGTGTTCTCTTTCAATTCATGATTAGACTTTGTTCACAAGTCCATATAACTCATAAAATTCATATTCATAGCCAACAATTTCTTTTTCCTTTCATCAACATGATTTCTAAATTCTATAATCATACATGAACTCATGCACTTCACAATTTCACTAATAAACATTCATACTTCATATTTTGCACAATATTCTCAAGTGAGAATTTATTACTATCATGTCACACAACAAAGTTCTTTTTGCCAACTGCTTTCTAATAAATCTATTTCAATTTATCTTTATAAACTATAATTTTCATACGTATATATCTTAGAACCATAGCTTAATTATACCATTTGTTCACAAGCTACATTATATTTTCTTCAAATAATACCCAACTCAATCTCATAAAATTCCTTGTATTTTTATGAAAATTTCCATATTTTTCTCACATTTTTTGGACATCACAAACCCCCCAAAAAAATATTTTTTATAAAGTGCCAAAGGGAGGAATCGAACCCAGGCACGGCAGAGAGAGAGCCAAGAGCACCCGCCAACAGGCCGAGCAGTGCTAGCGGTATGAAAGTAGTGAATTAAGTGTATAGGGTTTGGTTGCAGGTTGTATATAGGTTTATACTCAATTGGTAAAAAAAAAGTGGTGAACACCAGGTTCGAACCGCACCGCTCAGAGAAGCAAACCGCAGTCAAAGACCACCTGAGCCACTGGCTCGGGTTGTCAAGAACCCAACCAAAAGTCCATACATGCTATTTCGTACAGTTTAAAAAAATAACTCGATGTTCACATAACCATAGTTTCTTATTGCTTTGGTAAAATTTACTGAAAACTTCCAGATTAGTTTTCACTCAAACCAGTAATATAAAAATAATTTTTTGTACAAAAAAACGTATTTCTCCCCACAAAACAATGAATTACTCATTAAATCTACTATTTCTTTTATTTTCGACATTGAAATAATCAATTTGTCTTCTAATCCCTTTTTCTTTCACAATTCTCTTATGATAACTTACTGTTGTTAATCTTTATTCACAATTACATGTATTTTTGGACTTGTTCATACCCACATCAATACAAAATTCATTTAGCGCATGAATAAGTAAAACTCAAAATACTAACTTTTGAGTAGTTCTACTTTGATAGCAACCAAGTAATTTCATTGGTTCAACTATGTCACAAAATATGCTACTACTCATTAATTAACATAGTTACAACTCAAGCATTCAAGAAAACTCTCTATTCAAATTTTAAAGTGTGCCATTTCCTTAATCAATTTCATGTTTCAACCATTCAATTAACAAGCAATTTAATGGAGATTTTCACACATCATACTAGCCATATTCCACCATCATTCAATTAAACTAATAATCATAGAAAGTACTACATATAATTTAATTTCATGCTAGAATTTCACACACAAATTAATCACATCATTCCAATCCATTCATATACTAACTTTTCAATTAAAGTGGGCTCTTATTAGTATTTTTCATGTATAGTGTTGATAATCAAAACTAGCATGGACTCCTATATTAGAAATATGAAATGTTTTACCCACCTTGAATGGAGAGAAACACAAAAAGCAACAAGTCCTTGTAGATGAAAGCACCTCCTCCTAGCCAAAAGCGCACAAGCTCCAAGCCTCCTAGCCAAATGCCGAATGCTTCTTCTAGCACAACCGAGAGCTCCCCTTGATGAATAGCCGGCCACTCCAAGCAACAAACCCACACAAAACTCTCTATCTTTATATCTCACACAATCACTACAATACTATAACTTGAAAAAATACTTTGCATATGAAAATTAGCCATGAGAGGGGGGGGGGTATTTATACTAGGAAATGAGTGAGATGGAGGGCCAAGATTGCTTTGGTGGTTGTGGAATGAAGGGTCTAGATTAAGGTAGGAGTTAGGAAAACTACCCACAACTAAGAAACTACCACCATGTTCTCCATGATAAATTTTGAAAATCCCTCCAAAAAGATTGTAACCCGGCCTAGGAGAGAGAGTGTGCATTGCACGTGTACGTGTAGTGCACGTGCATGCAACTAGGCCAAATTTGTACCTTTTTAATTTGTATAAAAATAAATTAGTTAGAAAAAGTCTTCTACATGACAAGTTTAATTAAAAATAGATTTATTCATGGGCTTTATTTTTTGGGCCAAAATAGTTTATTAAAATAAATAAAATAAAATACATTTGGGCTTTTTAAGAAAAGGCTTTTTAATTAAATCAAGTAAGGCTTTTAAAGAAGGGCTTTTGTACAAATAATTTGAGAAAAATATATTTAAATATTTATACACATCATGATAAAATAATCCAAACAAAATATTGCACGTGCACACTACGTGCAAAATAAATAATTTTTCATTTATTGAAAAATCAGGGTATTACACTGATTCTATTTTTAGTGTTAAGAACAAATTATATGAGTTTTTTGAGAAACCAAAAACTATTGTTTTCCATGAAAATAGTAATTCTGTAGTTCAAACCAGTCGACTGAACCCTAATTTTAGTCGTTTGTCCAGAGGTTTCGATTCTTATTTAAAGAGAACGAAACCTCGATAAGTCGACCTATTTCACCTCCCAATCGACTGGCTTCTCATAACAGTCGACTAAAAGATACAATAAAGTTGACTGGACAGACTAAAAATATTTGGGATCCAGTCAATCTGAGTCTAAACGATAGAACTACTTATATAAATTGTTACGTTCTTAATGTATGTAATTCTGTAAATTATATTCTTGCTTTTGGTGGTAAATCAAACTCACTTTGGGTTTGGTTTCCCGAAAACTAATCTCTTTCGGACCCAATGAAAATGGTACCATATTCACAATAATTATTTTATAGGTACCTAAAAAAGAACGTTGGATACTTGACAGCGGATGCTTCAAGCATATGACTGGTCATGCTAACCTTCTTTCTTCCATACAAGAAATAGATGGAGGAACAGTCACATTCGGTGACAACAACAAAGGGAAGGTTATTGGAATATGCATGGTCGGTAAGAACACTACTCCTACTATAGAAGAAGTTTTTCTTGTTAGTGGTCTTAAGCATAATCTGTTAAGTATTAACCAATTGTGTGATAGGGGATATAAAATTGGTTTTGAAAAAGATGCATGTTTAATTTATGATTCTTCCATGCAAAATGTAATTTTTCAAGGATTTAGAAAAACAACTTCTATGAATTATGTTTAAAAACCAATGAATTCTCTAATGATTTTTGTTTAGTAGCTTCTAACAATAATTCTTGGCTTTGACATAAGAGATTTGGCCATGTGAATATGAAAAATATTGCTAAATTGTCTAAATACAACCTAGTTAAAGGACTGCCAAGACTATCTCTTAAGAAAGATAAGTTATATGATGCATGTCAACTAGGAAAACAAGTCAAATCTACTTTTAAGACAAAAGAAATGATTTCTATTAGTAAGCCTCTCGAATTAATCCATATGGATTTATTTGGTCCTACTAAAGTCGCTTCTTTAAATAAAAGTAGATATGTATTTGTTTTAGTCGATGATTTTTCAAGATTTAGATGGGTTTTCTTTTTAAAACATAAATTGATGCTTTTGAAAAATTTGCAAATTTTTGTAAACGAATTCAAAATCAAAAATCTCTAACCATAGTCACCATTAGAAGTGATCCTGGTGGAGAATTTGAGAATAAAACATTTTCAGAATATTGTAACAAGAATGGTATAACACATTCGTTTGCATTTCCTAGAGCTTCACCACAAAATGAGTGGTCGAAAGAAAGAATAGGATATTGCAAGAGTGTGCACGTACTATGCTTGTTGAAAGCAATTTGCCTAAGTACTTCTGGGCTGAAGCTGTTTCTACAGCATGTTATGTTTTAAATAGAATATTGATTAGGCTTAAGCTTAAGAAATTTTTTTATGAACTATTTTTTGAAAGAATTCCTAAAAGTATCTTATTTAAAGTATTTGGATGCAAGTGTTTCATTTTAAACACTAAAGATAATTTAGATAAATTTGATCCAAGATTTAATGAAGGTATCTTCATTGGACACTCAAATAGGAATAAGGCATATAGAATTTTTAATAAGTCAACCCTGACTATTGAAGAATCTATGCATGTTTCATTTGATGAATCCTTGTCTTCATGTACTGTTATTGAAGATGATGAAATTGATTCATCACCTTTAAATAATGTTATTAAATCACTAGAGCAAACTACCCTAGACAAGTCGACTGATAAGGATATTAATTCGACTGATGTGAATCAGTTGGTTGATGGACTTGTTAGGTCGACTGATCCTGTTGTGATGACTCAAACTTTACCAAAATCGTTTGTTGAAGTTAGAGATCATACTCATGACTTAATACTTGGTGACATCTCACGTGGTATTCAAACAAGATCTCATGTTAACATAATTTCTCATACGGCTTTCTTGTAGGATTTTGAACCGAAGAATATACAAGAAGCTTGTCAGAATGAATTTTGGATAAATGCCATGCAAGATGAATTAAACTAATTTATAAAAAATGATGTATGGGATTTAGTTCCACGACCTCCTGACCATACTATAATTGGTACCAAATGGGTATTCAAGAATAAGTTACATAAATCAAGACAAGTCGTTAGGAACAAGGCTATGTTAGTTGCTCAAGGATATAATCAAGAAGAAGGAATCGATTTTGATGAAACATATGCTCATGTTGCTGGACTAGAATCAATTAGGATCTTATTATCTTTTGCATGTTTTATGAATTTTACACTCTTCCAAATGGATGTCAAGAGTGCTTTTCTTAATGGTTTTATTAAGGAAGATGTTTATGTTAAGAAACCACTCGGTTTCGAACATGAACAATTCCCAAACAACGTTTTTAATTAGAAAAATGCTTTATATGGTCTTAAACAAGCACCTCGTACTTGGTATGATCGGTTAAAGACTTTTCTCCCAGAAACTGGTTTTGAGATAGGTAAAGTAGATACTACATTGTTTATTAGGAAAATAGAGATAGATATTCTAATCATACAAATATATGTCGATGACATAATTTTTGGTTCTAGTAATAGTAATCTCTGTCAAGAGTTTGCTAATACCATAAAAAATGAGTTTGAGATGAGTCACATGGGTGAACTTAATTATTTTCTCGGACTACAAATAAAGCAGTCACAAAATGGCATATTTATTAATCGAGAAAAATATGCTAAGGAATTACTCAAACGGTTTCACATGGATAGCACTAGTAGTAAGACCACACTTATGGCTACTACTACTACAATTGACAAAGATAAATTAGGTAAGAGTGTCGATCAAAAACTCTATCGAGATAAGATTGACTCACTCTTATATAAAACTGCTAGTAGACCAGACATTATGTTTAGTATATGTTTGTGTGCTAGATATCAGTCGAATCCCAAAGAATCTCACTTAAAAGTTGTGAAACGTATTTTAAGACACATTAAAGGCATATCTGAATATGGTTTATTTTATCCATACACCGATAATTTTCAACTTTTGTCGTATAGTGACGCTGATTTTGCTGGTAGTAAAACTGATCGTAAAAGTACTAGTGGAACTTGTCACTTTTTGGGATATTCACTAGTATCTTGGTGCAGTAAGAAGCAAAGTTCGGTATTCCTATTTACTACAGAAGCTGAAAATATTGCTGCAAGTTTGGCTTGTGCCCAAATTTTATGGATGAAATAAGCTTTATTAGATTATGGTATTTCATTTTCAAAACCTGCTATAATGTGTGATAATACCAGTGCTATTAATCTATCTAAAAATCCGGTTCAACACTCACGTACGAAACATATTGATATTCGACATCATTTTCTATGTGATCATGTTTTAAAGGGAGATATAACTTTGGATTTTATTTCTACCGATAAACAAGTAGCAGACATATTTACCAAACCACTTAAAGAAGACAATTTTATCAACTTTAGAAGAGAACTAGGAATTTGCTGTTTTAATGACATTTCTTAAAAATATATTTTGCTTAAGTTGACTTAAACGTCTTTTTCAGTCGACTTATAAAGTATTTTCGTTGTTCTTATTATTGCTGAATCTTGTGTTCTGAACAGTCGACTGTATAAGTAATCAGTTGACTGACAGAAAGTTTTTACATGATGTTTCTTCTGGTTTAATTTTCTCTCGACTAAGTCAAATGATATAAAAATCAGTCGTCTGTCGCGACATCAGTTTGATTTTTTTGATTACGAATCATCACTTAAACTGAGGCATCTCTCTCTCTTTTTACCCTCTTGTCGATCTCGACCCTTCATTCAAACCTACTCTAGACAGGATAATCTTGAGGCTAGTCTTGCTAACCTTACTCACTTGTTCACTCAATAATTTCCACCTCCTCCTCCTGCCTCTCAAGGGTCTGATGACAAAGAAGAAAACTAAATTGATGTATTTTTTGTTTTTTTTGTAATTTTTCATGTTTTATGTATTTCACTTCTATGTAGTATTTGCAACTCTGTACTTCGTTTTCTATGTATTAATTTGTTATGGTTATGCAATACTTTTGTTCGTTATGTTTTGTTTCTTCCCACCTTCTATTTTTTTTATTGATGACAGAGGGGAAGAAAAGGCTTGTTTTTTGGTCCATGTGTTTTTGGTGCATGCTTTGTCTTGTGCATGTTTTTGTGCATATTATTACTTGTGTGCGTGTTGTACATTAGTTAGGGGGAGCATACATGTTTATATTTTATATATCTTTCAATTTTGTATGACTTCATGATATGTAATTGTTATTATTATAAGTTATTGTGTTGTCATCATCAAAAGGGGGAGAATGTCGATTCTTGCTTTTGATGACTACAACACAATACAAAGTTTGCCTATCACATATCTCTTGCAGAGTGTATCAAAGTCAATACCATGGTGAAATACACAAAGGCAAAACAATCCAATGAAGCTTTCAAGAGTAATTGATCAAGCCATAAAGATTTAAGCTCAAGCTACATTGATCAAGCATGCTTCAAGACATAAAGACAAAGGCTCAAGCTCAAGTCAAAGACTCAAGTTCAACACAAGATTCAAGTGCTTCAAATGTTTTGTAAAAAGTATCTTGTAATATTGTTATTTTCATTCTTTGAGTCTTAGAAATTTGTAATAGCCTTGTCACACACACACTCACACATACTTTTTAATAACTGAGTGTTTTACAAAATTAAAAGGTCAAAACAAGTTTGAATAAGTTTAGCTGTTGAGTACAAGTCGACCGTTACTTGGAATCAGTTGACTGTCATAGTACGAAACTGTCTGAACTCATACAATCTCTGGCCAGTCGACTCATTATGGCAACCCAGTCGACTGTTTAAGCCATTTCGATAGTTGTCTAATTTTAAAACTTGTTTTTCAAAATCAAATCTTTTTACTGCCATTGTATGGCAGTTGGGATTCAACCGCTCAACGTTCAAACTTCTCTAACTCAATAAAATGAGTATAGAAGTCATTTGGCAAAGGTTCACAACATTTTCAAGCATTTCTTTAAATTTCAAGCTTTTCGTTTTCAACAAGAACAAGTCTTTCAAAAGCATACAAACTCTAAGTCTTGGTTCTCTGAAATTCAGTCTAGTATAACATCGAATTCATTTTAGACTGATTTCAGAAGTTAACGTGATAGCCACTACCAAAAAGCACGAATCACAAACAAGGCTATTGGTTATTGTAAACTCTTTTTGTTGTTGTTTTTCACTCTCAGATTGTGAGAGTGGTCCTCTCGGTTGCAGAGTAGGGATCTTGGTTGTAGAGTCGGTTTTTCACTCTTGAGTGTAGAGTGGGTTTGCTCTCTCTAGTGGTGAGAGAGGTCTACGGGTTTGATATAGTTGTTGTCAAACGCCGTAGGGTATTCTTGTACTTTTTCAAGAATAGTTGAAAATCTCAAGTGGGTTGCTTGGAGACTGGATGTAGGTTGGGAGGACTGAACCAGGATACATCGCTGTGTACTCTGTGATTGACTTTGTGGTGGTTGTATTCTCTCAACGTGCAATTTCAATTTTTCTGTATTTTATTTCGAAAACTTTTCTGGTAAGTTGACTGGTTTTCCGCTACAAGTCGACTGATCAGACTAGTAACTCTTCAGTAAGATACTCTTCTACTCTGATGCAATAGTCGACTGTATATCTATTTTCAGTCGACTGGACAGTACGAAAAGTTCAATTTTTTTAAAATTTTTAAACAACACTATTCCCCCTAGTGTTATTTGCCTTACCTATAGGATCCAACAATTTATTGTCCACATCAAAATTGCTTTCAAGTTGAAAAATATTTTGGTGAAAGCATTACATGTCTGTACACCCACATCAAATAAAACCTACAAGTCATCTATTAGTGGTTGCAAATAAATATCTATGTCATTATCTGGTTGTTCTGTCCTGAAATCAACAATGATAACATAAGATGTTCCTTTCTCATGCATAACCCTGGTGGATATTATATATTACCAGCATCACAGGCCGACAACTATATGAGGAGCTAAGACCACAGAAGGGATTAAACCCATCTGCAGTCATACCAAGTCTAAGGTTGCACTGCTCGGCAGCGAAAGATGACCATTTATTGTCAATTGTTTTCCAAGCCGAAGAGTCCATAGGGTGCCTAATTTTATCATCTTCACTTTTATGATTGTGATGCCACCGTAAATTTTCAGCAAGTTCTGATGTTTGGAACATCCTTCTAAACCTAGGAATTATTGGAAAATACCTCAAAATTTTAACCGAAACTCCAATAAAAATCTGCTTAGTCCGATGATCCTTCTTCCACCGTGACTCATGCCACTTCCTACATTCATCATCACCTTTGAACTCACCTCTAAATAGGCAACAATCGTTCACACATGCATGTATGATTTCACAATCAAGCTTAAATGACTTAATTACTTGTTGCGCCGGTCGTGCGGATTCTGAAATTGTATTTTCATCAGGTAACATGTCATGCAATATCTCCAAAAGATGATTAAAGCATTTGTTAGAGACACCATACATGGATTTATGCTTATATAGAATAATTGTTGCTGATAGCAGTGCAACCAGGGTATAAAGGAATATTAGCGTCCTTCAACATATTTGTGAAGTTATCCTTTCTCACTTTACCATTAGGTTCAGGAATACCTTCATTTTCAACATATACATCTTCAATTATCGTATTTGGCAATACAATTTTCTTAGTAAAACTCTTGGCATTCAATCATTCTCCGTGCCAAATTCAATTTGTACAAGTCATATCCATTCCAAGCAGCTTTGGGCACCAGGACTGATTTCAGCACAGCATTTCATCCGCAGACAGATGGTCAGACGGAGAGGGTGAATCGAGTGCTGGAAGATATGTTGAGGGCTTGTGTTATGAATTTCGGTGGCAGTTGGGAGAGATACTTGGCATTGGTTGAGTTTGCTTATAACAACAGTTACTATGCGAGTATTGGGATGGCACCGTATGAGGCTTTGTACGGGCGGAGGTGCAGGACACCTGTTTGTTGGTATGAGGTTGGCGAGAGGCAGATGTATGGTCCTGAGATCGTGCAGCAGACGTCAGAGCAGATCGAGCTGATTCGCAAGAGGTTAGTTGAGGCTCAGAGTCGGCAGAAGAGTTATGCTGATACTCGACGAAGAGACTTGGAGTTTGAGGTTGGGGATGCAGTTTTCTCTCAAGGTTTCTCCGACCAAAGGAGTAATCAGATTTGGTAAGGGAGGCAAGTTGGTGCCAAGGTATATTGGGCCATACAGGATTATGGAACGGATTGGCAAGACAGCATACAGGTTGAAACTTCCAGAGGAGTTGGCACAAGTGCATGATGTATTTCACGTGTCATTGTTGAGAAAGTATGTGCCAGATCAGAATCATCAGTTGGTAGAGGTTCCTGAAGATCTACAGGTGAACTTGAGCTATAAGGAACAGCCTGTTGAGATCATTGACCGTAGAGAGAAAGTTCTTCGGAGCAAGGTGATACCTATGGTCAAGGTATTGTGGAGGAATCAACAGTTCGAGGAGGCTACTTGGGAGCCCGAGGACCGCATGCAGAAGGATTTCCCTGAACTGTTTGTATGAGTGTATTTCTATTATGTGATTGTAATTCTTTTGAATGATAGTACTTTGGTTTGAGTTGTATTCTCTTATTTTGATTGAATTATCCTATGCAATTGTTTGAACTATGTTTCCATTATGAGATATTGGATTTCCTTGTTGATATATTGTTTGGACTACGTTCTATTTATGAGATATTATTTCTTTTGATGACATGAGTTTGGACTCACTAGTAGTAGTTCTGAGGACAGAACTCTTCTAAGGAGGGAGTGATGTAGAACCCCGTATTTTCAAATATTATTTTTATATTTGAAAATGAATTTAAATTTATTTTTGGAGATTTAATGAATATTTTCAGAAAAATTTATCTTTTGTACACGTGCGAAACACGTGCAATTCCTTTCATGAGAAGTTTGAAAATTTAGTTTTCTTTATGAAAAATCATTATTTAATATTTGAGATTTAATTAGTATTTTTCCAGATTTTTCTGAAATTTATTGGAACTATTTGCAATTTTTGAGAAAGGAAGGACCTTTTTGTAGAATTGACAATTTTAAGGGTTAAAGTGCAAATACAATTTCTGGTCTTTTGAACAGTAATAATGGAGATTTAGAATGTATATTTTCTATTAAATCCAAATTTAAATGAGTTTTGATGAGATTTCCAAAGAATGATCTATACATGCAAATTGTATTTTTGGAAAGGATTGTTTTGCAAAATAGGGTAAAACCCTAAATCTATTTCCGGGTATTTAAAAGAAATTTATTCCAGCCGTCATTATTTTTGGTGACTTGTTTTGGAGAAGCAAAATGGAGAATTTTGGATCTAGCAAGGAGGAAAGCTTTTGTGGATTTTCTTAAATCAAGGTGAGTGACATTTGTTGTGTTGTGCTTGATTTTGTTAATGATATGACATTGTTTGTTTTGATTTTTGTGAATGACATCGTGTAGCTTTATTTCGTCATATGAATGATATGATCCTTGTATTGTGATGTGAATGTATATGAACCATTGTTATCGTTGGACCATGTTTGTGAAACTTATGGATATTGAGTAGATCTTGAGTTATGAGATTATGTTGTTTGAAAGCATGTTAAGAATTGATCATGGTTGTGATCGGATGGTGAACACCTGGATCTGGAGTATACAAATCAGATTTGATCTTAGTTGTGAAGGGAAACTGTTTTGAGAAACCCTAATGGAAAGATTAGTGATTATGGATCTTGAGAATTGAATTTCGATATTTGGATGATTGAGTAATGTATCCTTTATGGAGACTTTTGAGGTTTGATTATTTTGCCTGAGAGCGAACTATATTTCGTGAACATTGAATCTTTAGAACTCCAGTTTTGATTTTGTATTTAGACCTAAAATATGAGAACTGTAGGCCGACAGTCGACTGGCCTACTATGCAGTCGACTGGTACGACTCTGCTGATGCACCTTCAGTCTTTGGAGAATCGTTCTGGACAGTCGACTTGACTCTTAGCAGTCCACTGATCCACTGAGATTTATTTTTGTAAAATGTGTTCTGGACAGTCGACTTAGACTACTGTCAGTCGACTGGTCCACTGAGATGTAGTCGACCATTAACATTTTAAGTCGACTGTTATGACTTAGTCTATTTTTATAAAATTTTGGATATTTGATCTCTGGACAGTCGACTGGTCTACTGTACAGTCGACTGGCACTGGTGAATCTTTGTAATCTTTAGTGTTATTTCGAATGATTGGTTTTCCGTTTATTCAGTCTATATTTGATCTTTGGTTCAGTATTTGATTTTGAGATATTCAGTATTTGATTTTGGAGACATTCAGTTCAGTATTTGATTTTGAGATATTCAGTTCAGAATAAGGTTTTAAGATGTTCAGTTGAGCCACTCTTGTTAGTGGATTTTGTTTAGACTTTTGAGTTTGAGTCTCTAGAGGTAGGTGACCCTAGTATACCGGTGTTGAGATATTTGTTGAGTTATTTGTTGAGGCCCGTTGAGGCATATTCAGTTATTCAGTTTTGAGTTATCCCGGTAGGGTACACCGACTCTAGGAGATTTTGTTGAGAAATTCTGTAACCCAAAAACAATAAGGACAGGCATTAGTAGTGTCATGACGAATGAGAACATGAGTTATGCACCTCAGTATGACTTTAGATGTGAGACTTAATCTCCTGAATTATCCAAGTGATTTACTTGAGATGTGAGACTTATCTCCGGAATTATCCAGGTAGATTACCTGAGATGTGAGATATTTCTCCGGAATTATCCAGGTAGTTATTTGAGATGTGGGATTGATCTCCGGAATGATCAAGGTCGAGGCGACGCTTGTGGGGTATTCATGTGATGATGTGTTTATGTCTAGATGTGAGATGATCTCCGGAATTATCCAAGTGGTTACTTGAGATGTGGGATCAATCACGGAATTATCGGGCATGGGCTAATCCTCATAGTCTATCTTTATCTCTTAGTAATCATCGTAGTCTGCATATAGCATTTGTGTTTTCTTGACTCATTTTCATGCATTGGGTTTTGCTGATTTCCACACTTGACATTTGGTTTTCGTATCACATGTTTTCACTTCTTGTTACTTCTGATTTTGTATATTTGGTTTACTACCTTTTGTTGAGAATATCATGATTTATGTTCATTTATGTTGCTTGTTTGATTTTATGTCACTCACACCATTTATGGCTAACGCCGTTAGTTTTGGGGTTAGGGACTCTCTCTAGCCTCACATGTTGCAGGTTAATGCTTAGAGTTGGAGATGGAATGCTTAAGTTGGTTTTGAGATATATTTGACTCATAAGAGATTTGTGTAAATGTGTATTAACAGTGTTGAGACAAATGGGTATTGTAAATAAAGAAATTATGAGTTGAGTTTGTTTGAATTCCGCTGTGATTTGTAAAGGATTTGTGGTAATAAAAGCTGAAAATTTTAGTGGTGTTGTTTGTGTTATTATTACAATTGAAGTGGATTGCTGGGAATGTGCCACGTATTTTCTAAGCTCTTATATTAGAAATTCGGGGCGCTACACTATCTCTTTCGTTGTCGAGAAAACCCTACTTCTTCTAGTGAGCTGTTCTCTCTCTCTCTCTCCTCGACGACAAACCGCTCTCTCTCTCTCTCTCTCTCTTCGACGAGAAACCCAAATCACTGTTAGAGTTACGATTTCTACTCTCAGTGGGTTCTGCCTCTCTCTTCGACGACAAACCCAAATCGCGATTAGGGTTTCGATTTCAGTTTCTACTCTCAGTGGGTTCTCTCTCTCTCTCTCTCCGCGATGAAAAACCCAAATCGCGATTAGGGTTTCGATTTCTACTCTCACTAGGGCTCTCTCTCTTCGACGACAAACCCAAATCGCAATTAGGGTTTTGATTCCTGAGCCCCCAAATTGTGATGAGAAACCTTAGCCCCCAAATTGAAATCCTAGATTTTAGATACTGAAAATATGTACACTCACCATTGTTGGATCCTGTAGGCAAGGCAAGAAACACTAGAGGGGGGAGGGGAGGGGGGGTGAATAGTGTTGTATAAAAATTAAAAACGAAATTGAATTTTTTCTTCTGTTCAGTCGACTTGAAAGAGAAATAAGTTGACTGAGGCGTCAGATTAGAAGAGTATTTTAGACAAGTCTGATCAGTCAACTTATAGCGGAAACCAGTCGACTTGCCAAACAAGTTTTCGAAGAGTATGTTATACCAGTCTGACCAGTTGACTGAAATAAGAGAGGAAGTCGACTATCCAGACAAGTTTCACAAAGTAATTAACAAGCAAGTAAAGAAAATGCAAGTTCAGAGAAATACAACCACAGAGTACACACGATGTATCCTGTTTCGGTCCTCCCGACCTACATCCACTCCCCATGCAACCCACTTGAGATTTTCCACTATTCTTGAAAAAATACAAGAATACTCTACGGTATTTAGACAACAACCTTGTCCAATCCGTAGACCTCTCTCACCACTAGAGAGAGCAAACCCACTCTTCCACCAAGAGTGAAAATCTGACTCTACAACCTAGAGCCCTACTCTCCAACCAAGAGGACCACTCTCACAACCGAGAGTGAAACGAAAATAATAAAAAGTTACAATCAACCTATATCCTTATTTTGTGATTGTGATTTTTGTAAGTGACTATTCGGTCAACTTCTGAATTCAGTCCAACGAATTCAATGTTATATTTGACTGAAAATCAGAGAACCAAGACTAAGAAGATTAGAGTGCTAGTTTGAATGCTTGTTCTTTTGAAACCAACAAACTTAAACTTTCTTTCAAATGCTTGGAGAAGAGAGTCACATTTACCAAATGATTCCTACACTCTATTTATAGAGTTAGAATCACTAGATGTTGAGAAAAAGTTGTACCAACTGTCAACCAACGGAAATAAAGATTTTGATTTTGAAAAATGAGTTTTAAAAATAGAAAACTGTCAAAACAACTGGATCAGTCGACTGGGTTGCCATGATGAGTCGATTGGCCAGAGTTTGAAAGAGTTCAGACAGTTTCATACTGATACAGTCGACTGGTGCCTATAAGGCAGTCGACTGGTACTCAACAGCTGAACTAATTCAAACTGTTTTAACCTTTAATCTTTTTGAAAAATACTCAATTATAAAGATGTGTGAGTGTGTGTGTGTGTGTGTGACAAGGCTGTTACATCAATCTAAGACTCAAAAAAGGAAAATTACAATTGTTTTACAAAACATGTAATATAACACATTGAAGCATAGGTCTGTCTTGAGTCTTGAGTCTTGAGATGGAGCTTTAGCCTTTGTCTTTGTCTTTGAAGCTTGCTTGATCAATCTTGAGCTTTAGAACCTTGTAGCTTTCTTGATCAATTTGCTTTGAGAGCTTCGTTTGAACACTTTGCCTTTGTGTATACATGGTATTGATACAACCTGCAATATATAAAAGGTAGCACAACAACTTTGCATTGTGTTGTAATCATCAAAATCAAGAATCAACATTCTCTCCCTTTTTGATGATGACAACACAATTGCTTACAATAATAGAAATATTACGCATGCTCAATGCTCCCCCTAACTAATGTACAATATGCATATGTTGAAAAACATGCACCAAATACACAAACATACACAGAGAGTTATTTCACAAACATACACAGAGAGCTATTTTTCTCCACCTTTGTCATCAACAAAAAAATATGAGGAAAAAATAGTAAACACAAAGGAACATTTGCAACATAATAAACACATAGAGAAAGCAAAGTTATACATAGAAATTTGAAATACATTGTTCAAACGACTATAAAAACAGAAAATACAAAAGAAGTAGAAAAATACAAAAAATAAAATGCAGCTAATTAGTCTTCTTCATCGTCATCTTGGGCACCTTGAGAGGGAGGAGGAAACTAAGAAGTGAACAAGTGAGTGAGATGGGGAATACTGGCTTCAAGAGCGCCTTGATGATCCATGATATAATTGACAGAAGTGTAAAGACTCCTAGGATCATCAAAATCAGCACGAGGACGAGATGAACTAGAGGCAGAAAACCGACGAGCTGAAGTGGCTAAGGGGATAGGAGGTGTATTCCTACAAGGTGGAGAGGTGAGAAGTTTCATTCGTGCTAGACTTGCACGATCAAAGGACTCATAGTGTTTTACAACACTCGTCTCCGAATCGAGATCAACATCATAAGCGGAAAAGATGTGAGTGAGTAAAGCACCAAAAGGAAGAAATAAAGAATGAGTCTTATTAATACGATTAAAGATGACTTGACCCCAATTTATTTTTATATTGTCAAAAAATTGCATAAACGGCTAGTTGCAACTCATGGGAATACTGATCATAACTCCCTTTTTTGGGGATAATGTTATATGAAAGTATGCGTGCAACTTAGCAATAGGAGTAATTGATTGACTGGTCATAGAAGGACCTCGAGTTGGAAAATAAATTCTTGACAATATAGTGTCATCATTCATCTCAACATCTCCTAAATCAATCCCTTCATCAGACAGACCCAAAATAAGACTTAATCTAGCAGGGGTGATTCTCATGCGTTTATTTTTGACAGAAAATAGAATTAATATCTCGCTACCATCCGCCGATGTGGCAACCTTCATATTTGTGTAAAACAAATATATAAGGTGAGGGTAGTAAGACGGTTGGTTAACTAAAGACAATAAATCAAATAACCCACATTTTTCAAACAATGGGGCTGGAGGAAACCTATCAAGATCCGGAAAGTTTACAAATCTACCCGAAAAAATGATAATTGAACAAATAATGTACCATTTATCAATAAGACTAGGGCTTCTTAAGTACTGAAGATAGTTTCTTGAGGATTGTCCCTCCTCTACATTAGAGGTACGAGATCTTTTAGGAGCCATTACGCAAAAACTCTAAAAATAAAGAGAGGGAAAGAGTCTAAGAAGATATACCAACAAAGAGAGTAAAATAGAGGCACTGATCTTAGGAAAGAGGATTTCGGAATGAGAAAGTCCACTAAAGTAGAGCTCCGATTTGGGTTCAAGATCTGAAATCACCAAAGAGCAGCAGCACCAGCCGACTTGGAGACCTCGGAAGGGAGAGAGACAGTGAAGGGTAAAATGAAAAGAAGGAGGTAGAAGTTAGGATTTTTACACAAGAGTAAAGGGCTAAGATCAAATCTGGAGAATATCAAGGGACGAGATTGGTCAAAGGTGAAAACAGGGTAAAAGAGTCGCCTCAAAAGAAGTGCCAAATTTTGAATCTGAAGAAAACTGATTCCTGACAGTCGATTGTATGGTTAGGGCAGTCGACTTAGTCGAGAGCAAAAATAGATAATCGAAAATAGCAAAAATACAACTGGCAGTCGACTGGATTACTGTTCACAGTCGACTTGCCAGAGCATGAAAACTCAGGAAAATAGATATAACAAAAAATACTAGGTCAGTCGACTGAAATAAAGTATTAAGTCGACTTACCAATGTTAAAATTTCAGGAAACATCATGGAAACTACAAATTCCTAGTTATCTTCTTAAAGTGATAAAAATGTCTTCCTTAAATGGTTTTGTAAAGATATCTGCTACTTGTTTATCAGTAGAAATAAATTCTAAAGAAATATCTCCCTTTAAAACATGATCATGTAGAAAATGATGTCTAATATCAATGTGTTTCGTACGTGAATGTTGAATCGGATTTTTAGATAAGTTAATGGTACTGGTATTGTCACACATTATAGCAGGTTTTGAAAATGAAATACCATAGTCTAATAGGGTTTGTTTCATCCACAAAATTTGGGCACAAGCCAAACTTGCAGCGATATATTCAACTTCTGTGGTAGATAGGGATATCGAATTTTGCTTCTTACTGCACCAAGATACTAGGGAATGTCCCAAAAAGTGACATGTTCAGTTAGTACTTTTTGCAAAATCTGCATTGCTATATGACAAAAGTTGAAAATTATCGGTGCGTGGATAAAATAAACCATACTCAGACGTGCCTTTAATATATCTTAAAAAACGTTTCACAGCTTTTAAGTAAGACTCTTTAGGACTCGACTGATACCTAGCACACAAACGTACACTAAACAAAATGTCTGGTCTACTAGCAGTTATATATAAGAGTGAGCCAATCATACCTCGATAGAGTTTTGATCGACACTCTTACCTAATTCATCTTTGTCAAGGGTAGTTGTAGTAGCCATAGGTGTGGTCTTACTACTTGTGCTATCCATGCCAAATTGTTTGAGTAGTTCCTTAGCATATTTTCCTTGATTAATAAATATGCCATTTGGTGATTGTTTAATTTGTAATCCAAGGAAATAATTGAGTTCACCCATGTGACTCATCTCAAACTCATTTGTCATGGTGTTAGCAAACTCTTGACATGGATTACTATTAGTAGAATAAAAAATTATGTCATCTACATATATTTGTATGATCAAAATATCGGTCTCAGTTCTCCTAATAAACAAAGTACTATCTACTTTATCTATTTCAAAACCCATTTCTAAAAGAAAAGTCTTCAATCGATCATACCAAGCACGAGGTGCTTGTTTAAGACTATATAAAGCCTTTTTCAATTTAAAAATATGGTTTGGAAATTGTTCATGTTCGAAACCAGGTGGTTGCTTAACATAAACATCTTCCTTTATAAATCCATTAAGGAAAGCACTTTTCACGTCCATTTGAAAATTGTAAAGTTCATAAAACAAGCAAAAGATAATAAAATATGAATTGATTCTAGTCTAGCAACAGGAGCATATATTTCATCGAAATCTATGCCTTCTTCTTGATTATTCCCTTGAGCAACTAGTCTAGCTTTGTTCCTAACGACTTGTCCTGATACATCTAACTTATTCTTGAATACCCATTTGATACCAATTATAGTATGATCAGGAGGTCGTGGAACTAAATCCCATAGATCATTCCTTATAAATTTGTTTAACTCATGTTGTATGGCATTCATCCAAAACTCATTCTCACAAGCTTCTTGTATATTCTTTGGTTCAAAATCCGACAAGAAAGCCGTGTGAGAAATCATGTTAATATGAGATCTTGTCCGAATACCACGTAAAATGTCACCAATTATTAAGTCATGAGGATGATCTCTAACTTCAACAAAAAATTTTGGTAAATTTGGAGACATCACAGCAGGATCAGTCGACTTGACTAGTCCATTAGTCGACTAATTCACATCAGTCGACTTGATTTCCTTATCAGTCGACCTATTCGCAAAGGTAGTTTGCTCTAAAGATATAATAACCTTATTTAAAGGTGATGAAACAGTTTCATCATCTTCAATTAAAGTTGATGAGGGCAGAGATTCATCAAATGCAACATGCATAGATTCTTCAATAGTCAATGTTGACTTGTTGAAGATCCTATATGCCTTACTCCTATTTGAGTATCCTATAAAGATACACTCATTAGATCTAGGGTCAAACTTATCTAAATTATCTTTAGTGTTCAGAATAAAACACTTACATCCAAATATTTTGAAGTAAAATACTTTCGGAATTCTATCAAAAAATAGCTCACAACATGTTTTCTTAAGGTTAGGCCTAATCAAAATTCAATTTAAAACATAATAATTTGTAGCAACGGCTTCAACCCAAAAATACTTAGGTAAATTGCTTTCAATAAGCATGGTACGTGCACATTCTTGCAAAGTCCTATTCTTTCTTTCGACCACTCTATTTTGTGGTGAAGCTCTAGGAAATGCAAATGAATGAGTTATACCATTCTTGTTGTAATATTCTGCAAACGTTTCATTCTCAAATTCTCCACTATGATCACTTCTAATAGTGACTATGGTTGGAGATATTTGATTTTGAATTCGTTTACAAAAATTAGAAAATTCAACAAAAGCATCATTCTTATATTTTAAAAAGAAAGTCCACGTGAATCGTGAAAAATCATCTACTAAAACAAATACATACCTACTTTTATTTAAAGAAGCAACTCTGGTAGGGCCAAACAAATCCATGTTGAATAATTCAAGAGGCCTACTAGTAGAAATTACTTCTTTTGTTTTAAAAGTAGATTTAATTTGTTTACCTAGTTGACATGCATCACATAACTTATCTTTTTTATAGGATAGTCTTGGTAGCCCTTTAACTAGGTTGTACTTAGAAAATTTAGCAAGACTTTTCATATTGACATGGCCAAATCGCTTATGCCCAAATCGCTTATGCCATAGCCAAGAATCATTATTAGAAGCTACTAAGCAGAAATCATTCGAAAACTCATATGACTTTAAACACAATTCATAAATATTATTCTTCCTAAAACCTTGAAAAATTATATTTTGCATGGTAAAGTCATATATTAAACATGCATCTTTTTCAAAAATGATTTTATATCCCTTATCACAAAGTTGGCTAATAGTTAACAAGTTATGCTTAAGTCCACTAACTTGAAAAACATCTTCTGTTGAAGTGTTAGTGTGCTTACCGACCATGCCTATTCCAATCACCTTCCCTTTGTTGTTGTCACTGAATGTGGCTGTTTCTCCATCAATTTCTTGTATGGAAGATAGGAGGTTGGCATGACCAGTCATGTGCTTTGAGCATCCGCTGTCAAGTATCCACCGATCTCTTTTATGTACCTGTAAAATTTTCAATGTGAACATGGTACCCTTTTCATTGGGTCCAAAAGAGATTAGTTTATGGGAAACCAAACCCAAAGAGAGTTTGATTTTCCACGAAATGCAGAAATATAATTAACAGAATTACAAACAGAAAGAATGTATGAGTTAATGAAAGTAATTCTATCTTTCGGACTCAGATTGACTGGAACCCATATATTTTTGCTCTGTCCAGTCGACTTTATCGAACCTTTCGGTCAACTGTTAATGAAATACAGTTGACTAGGAGGTAGAATAGGTCGACGTATCTGAGGTTTTCATTTCTTTGAATGAAACTTAGAATCTCTGGACAGGCTACTGATACTTGGTTTCAGTCGACTAGTCTAAACTATAGATTTACCTTTATCATTAAAAATTACAGTTTTAGGCTTTTCAAAAAACTCATACAGTTTATTTTTAACACTAGAAATGGATACAGACTTATTTACACTAGTGTTCTTGGAGACATGAGGTTTTTCAAGAGACTTTTGAAAACCAAGTCCAACCTTTTATTGAATTGCACTTGATTTTGGAGAACATCTTTTAAATTCTCTTTTTCTTTATTAAATTTAGATATATTCTTGGATATCTCTTCATAATTATTCTTTAGAGATACAAGATCTATATCTAAACTAGAAAGACGAGAATTTAAAGATTTTACTTCTTTATCAAGGTCAAGATTCTCTTGGGAAAGTGTTTGATTTACTTTTTCCATGTTCTTAACTCTAATTTTTTCTTTCTTAAGCTTTAGAAAAATCTCGTTGAAGGCATTAAGTAAATCATTAGAATCATAATCATCACTTACTTGATTTTGAGACGCCATAAAGCAAACGTTAGCAACCTCGTTTGTCTCTTCATTTTCTTCTTCCAATGAAGAGTCGCTATCATCCCAAGTTGCTTGGTATGCCTTTTTGTTCTTCATGAACTTGTTCTTTGTGTACTTGTCCTTCTTGAAGTTGGAAGCCTTTCCTTTAGATTTAGTGTTCTCTAGTGGGCAATCCTTCTTCATAGGACATGTTTTGTTACACCTGAAACAAGTTGGAAGTTCATTAGTATCCTTAGATTTTGAATTAAACTTACATTTCCTTAGGAACTTTTTGAACTTTCTCGTGAACATGGCTATCTCTTCCTCATCTTCTTCTTCATCCTCGGAGTCCAACATGGCTTTGAATGCTAGTGTCTTCTTCTTTGATTGTTGAGGTTCTAGATCCTTCTTGCGTTCTTCAAGTTGTATCTCATACGCCATGAGATTTTCCACAAGAATCTCAAGAGAAAGTTGTGTTAAATCATTGGCCTCTTCTATGGCGGTGGTCTTCTTCTTCTATTCGGGAGTTAGTGCACGAAGAACCTTCCTCACCATTTCGGCTTGAGCGTATGTCTTTCCAAGCGCCACAAGTGAATTTGTAATGTCCGTGAACCTTGTAATCATCACAGACACATTCATGTTCTCTTTCATGCGGAACATCTCGAACCTGTGAACAAGAACAGATATTTTAGATTCATTTACTTTATTTGTTCCTTCTTGAGTTACCTCGAGTGTGTGCCAAATTTGAAGTTCGGTTGTTACATTGGACACACGGTTGAACTCCTCCTTTGTAAAGGCACAAAATAGCGTGTTCATCGCCTTTGCATTGTTCATTGTTTGGTTCTTCATGTCATCGTTCCATTGTGCATATAGAATGGTAGGAGCGTTGTACTCGATCTCCGTCATGTTCCATATCTCATAGTTAATGGACTGAAGGTAGATCTTCATTCTACACTTCCAATAGTTGTAATTGGTTCCATCGAAGAGGGGTGGCCTTCATGGTATTGATTTGGATTAGAAGTAGTTGCCATTGCACTCAAACAGGCTCTGATACCAAGTGTTGGATCCTGTAGGCAAGACAAGAAACACGAGAGAGGGGGGGGGGTGAATAATGTTGTATAAAAATTAAAAACAAAATTGAATTTTTTCTTCTGTTCAGTCGACTTG
The DNA here is from genome assembly GCA_017893485.1 of Hemerocallis citrina. Lineage (NCBI taxonomy): Eukaryota > Viridiplantae > Streptophyta > Magnoliopsida > Asparagales > Asphodelaceae > Hemerocallis > Hemerocallis citrina. The sequence continues at coordinate 390,521,145 of CM030358.1, forward strand.
AAAAGAGAAATAAGTCAACTGAGGCGTCAGAGTAGAAGAGTATTTTAGACAAGTTTGATCAGTCGACTTATAACGGAAACCAACCGACTTGCCAGACAAGTTTTCGAAGAGTATGTTATACCAGTCTGACCAGTCAACTTAAAAAAGAGTGGAAGTCGATTGTCCAGACAAGTTTTACAGAGTAATTAATAAGCAAGTAAAGAAAATACAAGTTCAGAGAAATACAACCACAGAGTACACAAGATGTATCCTAGTTCGGTCTTCCCGACCTACATCCAGTCCCTAAGCAACCCACTTGAGATTTTCCACTATTCTTGAAAAAATACAAGAATACTCTACGACGATTAGACAACAACCTTATCCAACCCGTAGACCTCTCTCACCACTAGAGAGAGCAAACCCACTCTTGCACTAAGAGTGAAAACCTGACTCTACAACCTAGAGCCCTACTCTCCAACCGAGATGACCACTCTCACAACCGAGAGTGAAACGAAAACAATAAAAAGTTACAATCAACCTATAGCCTTGTTTTGTGATTGTGATTTTTATAAGTGGTTATTCGATCAAATTCTGAATTCAGTCCAAAACGAATTCAATGTTATATTGGACTGAAAATCAGAAAACCAAGACTAAGAAGATTAGAGTGCTAGTTTGAATGCTTGTTCTTTCGAAACCAATAAACTTAAACTTTCTTTCAAATGTTTGGAGAAGAGAGTCACCTTTACCAAGTGATTTCTACACTTTATTTATAGAGTTAGAATCACTAAACATTGAGAAACAGTTGTACCCACTGTCAACCAACGGAAATAAAGATTTTAATTTTGAAAAACGAGTTTTAAAAATAGAAAACTGTCAAAATGACTTGATCAGTCGACTGGGTTGCCATGATGAGTCGACTGGGCAGAGTTTGAAAGAGTTCAGATAGTTCCGTACTGATACAGTCGACTGGTGCCTATAAGGCAGTCAACTGGTACTCAATAGCTGATCTAATTCAAACTGTTTTGACCTTTAGTCTTTTTGAAAAACACTCAATTATAAAGATGTGTGAGTGTGTGTGTGTGACAAGACTGTTACATCAATCTAAGACTTAAAAAAGGAAAATTACAATTGTTTTACAAGACATGTAATATAACACATTGAAGCATAGGTCTTGTCTTGAGTCTTGAGTCCTGAGATGGAGCTTTAGCCTTTGTCTTTGTCTTTGAAGCTTGCTTGATCAATCTTGAGCTTTAGAACCTTTTGCTTTCTTGATCAATTTGCTTTGAAAGCTTCGTTTGAACACTTTTCCTTTGTGTATACATGGTATTGATACAACCTGCAGTATATAAGAGGTAGCACAACAACTTTGCATTATGTTGTAATCATCAAAACCAAGAATCAACAACCATCTCATTTCTTTCATCCCCGATCACAAATCAGAAAACCCAAATTGAAACCCTAAGCTCATGAGATCTGTCTTCAATTTGGGGCCATTTTGTGCATATCGAAACCCCTTATCGCGGTGGGTTTGGCTGACGCTGGACACCCTCTGTCCTCGATTGCCATTACAGGCTCAGATTTCGGAGAAAAGTGTTTGATTCTCATACATGCTTTTATGATTTCTGTTCAATTTCTTGCATTTTCTTTTAGTTGTGTGTATAGGCAATGATGAGTCACATTTTGATATAAGTTGGTTATTTATTTTTGGGGATTGAAATTATTGTTTGAAGCATATTTTTTTGTGTGCCATGATAATTATGCAAAGTTGAATAGAGTTCGGGGAATGAGCAGGAAAGAAGATGGGGAAGAAATGAATGAATGTTGTGGAATCCCCAATGCCCTCAACACCTAGCTTACATTTAAGTGATCTGAGTCCTTTAGCTCAATTCATCTGATTTTTGGGCAGTGATGACACATAATGATTGAACGTATCACTATATTTTTGTAATGGTTGGATGCGTATGATTTGGATACTCATTTAAGCCTTTTGGGGTTTGATTCTGTCCTTCAGTGTGTTGGTGTAGGCAGTGATGCGAAACACTTTATGATCTAAATATTTTTTTCAGCTCGTTGTATCTATGCTTGATTATTTATCCGTCATATTTTAGTTGGCACGGCACCCCAATGCAGCCCTAGTGAGATTAGTGTGTTCTGAGCCTACTGAGTTTTTTTACTCTATATATATACATGAGTAAGTCTATTATGAGATGGTGAGAAGAGGCCCTTATTGTGTGCAAAAGTTCTCAGCCATAGGATCTCTTATCGATGGCTGGGATATATTCCGCCCAAATACTGAGATTTGCCTTAGTGTTGGAGAACATTTACGGGATTTCACTGCACATTCAACCCTTTCTTCCCGACATCCCGATGTCTCTTTCGATATTTTGTGTTCTGAGTCTACTATATTTTTTAAATAAAAATTTTGTTGTTTCCAGGCTGATTGAGCTCTGTTTAATTTTGATTTCAGGTTGATTTCATGTTGAAGTGCTTCTTGGAGCTACTCACTACTTGACACCAGTTGACATTTGTATATTTGGTATGTAGTTTCGTCTCCTTTCGGTTCCAATCAATTCAGCAGAAGTAGTAGTAGTAGTAGAGAAGTTTATAATGTTTCTTTAGTACTGAAGAGATAAAGCCTGATGCCACGATTGATATCTACTTTTGTCTAATTAGTACTGAAGAGATCAAACCTGATGCCACGTTGCCAAGAGCTCGATGTACTGATTGGTAATGCTATGATTGGGCTTAGAGTGATCTGGGTTATCTAGTGTTTCACATCTTGATAGGAAACTGTGATGATAGTCTCATTCATCCATAGTTTCGTTTTATGTGAATACATTGTTATTGATGATGTTTCTACGTGTTTTTATTATATGTCATTATTTATTGTGTTTTTAAAATAAATTTTGCTTATGTTCTGAAAATAAATCTGCTTTTGTGATGACTGTTTTTGTCTGGTCGTCATTATAAATTTTCTGCGGTCTGTTGTTCCGCTGACCATCTCTTATTTTAAAGAGTACATTAGATGGAGGTACACATCAAGATCTTTCAATAGTCTGCCAAAGAAACTATCGCTGTTCAATTAATCTTTCTTGATTATTCTTCAGCTGAAAAATGAAAACTATGAATAAATGATGAAATTTTACTGAAAACCAAGTGAACTAATTCATATATGATAATTATTTGAAAAATACAACTAATTATCATGAATGCTATTTCAGCAATAGAACTCTTAGGTTGTTAATTGTTACAAGTATATAATCTACGTAATATAAACATGCTGCATTGTTTTATATTTACATTTTCATGATAGGTGGTATGAAGGTGAAGGCTGACAGGGATGAGTCATCTCCTTATGCTGCTATGCTTGCAGCTCAGGATGTTGCACAGAGTTGCAAGGTCTGTTACTTGCCAATCCTTGTACCGGCTGTTCAGTAGTTTCATGATATCTTATGATATAAAAATCTTTACATTTATCTGAATGTAGTATACTCATCATTTTTGTCTATAGGAACTTGGTATCACTGCTTTGCATATAAAGCTGTTGGCCGTTTCTTTTCAAAACCAAGATTTCCTTCCTTATTTTAGTCCCACATCGGTGGGAATATTTGCCATATGAGTGGTTATAATACAAACCATCCTTTACCCCATTGTAGACTTGTGTGGTGTGGAGAGAACTCGTGGGCCACACGCGCGCGCCGCCGCCTGGTTCGGTTCGGTGTGCGTAGTGGGCACGGGTGTGCGCGCCCGCATCTGCGGACACGAATGCCGATCCGAAATTGCTCTTCGGGTTCGGGTTGAGCTCCAAAACTTCTTTTTGTTGTTTATTTTTTCCTTTTGACTAATTCCTCCTAAATGTTGGATTAGTTTTCAGATCCGAAAATACTGGCCTCCTTCTCTCCCAACGTTCACACGTTCTTGTGTCTATATATTCCAAACTCCCATTCTTTTACAACTACTAAGAAACCAGATCAGATCCACAAAAGAAATCTCCTTCGCTGCTTCTGCAAAGCCTTCTCTGGTTCGCTGCTTCCACAAACTTTCCCTCTCTGCTTTCGCTTTCGTTCTGGGCAAGGACAAGTTCGGGTCGATCTTTCGACGTTGTGTGCGACAGCGAGACGCCGGTGATACCGGGGGTTTTACCACTAAGAGCATCTGCGAAAAGTCTGCACATAAGACCGCAGATCAACTCTTAGGGCAGTGCGTTTCGCAGGACTTCTCCATAGGCCGGTAATTCCGTTTTAAATTTATTTTGTTTCTTATATACAGTTGCGAAAGAAATCAAGGATTCGAGACAATTTTAACCAACATTCTAAGAGTTGATCCATATTGTTAATCTGATTAATTTAGTATTTATTGTTAATTAAGCACATACATATCATCAATCTGATTAATTAGCACATATAAACAGAATTGCCTTTTGTTAATCTGTTAATTAAGCACATACATTTTGTTAATCTGATTAATTGGCACATATAAACAGAACTGCTTATTGTTAATCTTTTAATTTGGCACACTCTGTTTGATTAAGATAACCTGATACATCATACACAGTTTTGATTAAGATACAGCCTTGATTAAGATACATCTTTGATCGTTGACAGTTTCATTAAGATACAGTTTTCATTAAGATACACTACATTCTGTTTAATCGAGCTTGCATTGTGAACCATTCACTTGTGCAAGAACCGAATCTGCACTGGTTACTGGCTAATTGTCGGTTAATCAACAATTCTTAAGAACCAGATCTGCACTGCAAATTAGCATTGCTAAGACATTCATGTCAATGTTATAAAAATTTAGCATTGTTCATAGAACAGTGATTAAACTTGTACATATATATACACATATTTCTTTTTCCATAAAGTGTCGTTCATATTAATTATAGACCACATACCTTGTTATTAACAAATTGAAGTATTGATAGATCACTATAAATTCCCACATTTTAGAATATCTATAGCTTTAAAATCCTTACAAGCTTAATCTATTGTTAATCACAATATTTGTTGGCACCAAATTTGTGTTATTAGATTCATTTTAATATTTTCAAAGTTTTAGAATATTAATCCCTGTAAATCTGCTTGTATAAATTTGCAATAGTCAATCTACTAGCATAATTAATTGTTAGTACATTATTCATGTTATATTGTGAATAGCATTACTACCTGCATAACAATATCAAGACTATTATTAGCTGTGGTGCTAGATATTTCTTGGTATCCTTTAAACATTTAGATAAAGGAATAGTTATTGATTCTGCAAATTCCTTAAAAGAAATCTAAAGTTCTAAAAAGGAAAGATAAATTTGGAAACAAGCCAAAAGGGTCCTTCTGTCAATCGGGTGTAAACAGCCCTAAGCGACACGGTATTTAAGCGTCTTCGGACCACCGCTAGCTGGGAACCGACTCCTACAACTAACCCAAGTAAATCAGAACTTGATAGACTAAAGATTTGTTTAGGAAGATTAGCAAGATCATTAACTATCTTCTAGAGCCCGTGACACCTTATTGTCTAGAGCCCGTGACACCTTATTGAGTAGTTACAATATTATTCCTGCAGACTCTAGACTACTATACTATTTTATCATGACTGGAAAAGAAGAGACTGCTTCTGCAAGCCAGCCAAGTTTGATGGCACCCACTTCAAAAGGTGGTAGAGTCAGATGAAATTCTGGCTCACCACTTTAGGACTCCTTTCAGCAATTGATGGATCCACACCCAACACAACTGAGTCTGACAAATCTGAGTCTACCAAAGAAGTTCCTGAATCCCCTATTTCCTTTCAAACTCCTAAGGAATCCTCTAGATCCCAAAAACCTAAAACCCCTAAGGAAATAGACTTTCACTGTTTTCATCGAATTCTAAGCGCCTTATCTGACTCTCTTTATGACATATTCTTTGAATATAAAAACGCTAAAGAACTTTGGGATGCTTTAGAAGATGAATATGGTTGTGATGATGCTGGAATTGAAAGATTCAATTCTTCAGCTTTCAATAGGTATTTCATGGTAGATAACAAACTTATGAATGACCAAATCCATGAATTCCAAGAATATGTGAGGCATATGTTAGGGTTATATACTGAAAGCATCACTTTTGTATTAACTTATTTCCTTATTTTTTTTTTGAATGAGAATCATATGGGCATATGTTTGCATATTGTGTTTATTATAATATTAATGCAAGTATCTGATATTCTATAAGGTTGATAATATGGTGTGAGGAGACACACAGAAGATCATATTAAATAGTTCCCTATGGAATATATAAATACTTCACAACCTAGACGGACTTGGACAATCCATTGGAAAGGTTGTAGTGTAATCTGGTATTAGTCTATCTTGACTATAGGTTTACACTAGTACACTTTGTGTGTATTGAACAGGACCACTTGAGGTTGTTCTTTTTGTACTGACTACAAAAGAGAACAAACACCTCTGTTATTATGAATGCTTATGCTCTTAATCCAGATATAATAACAGACATGTATATGCAGTGTGCATTACTTTGACTCATAAAAGAGTGAGATTCATTATGGATCAACAGCCTCTATGAATTGGGTAATAGCATTGTATGTATGATGGGCTGTTGATTGTAAAAGGAATCCATGTCCCGATACGTCGGGTTGATGATGTCCCCTTAAGGAGCTCATAAGGATTGTCATGTAAACCCTGCAGGTGGATTACATCCGACATGACAAATAAAGTTGAGTGGTACTACTTAAGGATAAAAGATGTTGATCAATATAGTTGTCAGTAACTTAATTTGATCGACGGACATTCGATATCTTAACATGGGGAGCTGAACGAGCATATAATAAAAGGAGCCCATAAATATAATTTGGGATTAGGAAGGTAGTGCAACAATAGCTCTTTAGTGGACCGAGCTTTTGTTAATGGGCCTGGGTTGTGTGTTCGGGCTGAACACGGGATATCCAGATTCGTTAGGAAACCTAACCCTAATTTCTCCTCATGGTCCCTGTCGTAGCCTTATATATATATCCTCTATTCTCTGGCCGTCATATCATTATCAGAAATAAGATGTTTTCTCTAAATTCGTGATTCATGTAAGGAGAGAAAGAGAGGTCAGCCAAGGAGAAGAAAGGTTGGTAGACCGTCGCCCACACGACGTCCAACCCGAGGAAGGAATACGTGCAGAAGATCTTAGGGTCGCTGACGGCTCGAGGTTGCTAGAAACTATCGTCTTCTTCTCATCGCAGGTATAATTCATGAACCCTAGATTCTGCTATAAAGGGTTAGATCACGTATTAAATCTGTTGAGCTTTTATGATCGATACGCACACCAATCCGTGGTCCTGGGTCGCATCGCAGTTCCATCAGCATATTCAAGCCAAAGGTACAACATTTTCTACTGAATATAAGATAGCTTACCTAATAGACAAACTCCCTCCTTCTTAGTCTGATGTCAAGAAGGAACTCACTCATACTCAAGGTGAGCTTACCTTTGCCTAAGTCCTAAAGAAGATCAGAACAGAAGATCAACTTTGGCTTAGGTCCAACCCTAAAAATGAATCTAAAGAAAAGGTAAACCTTGTAGTTTCAACCTAAGGCAAATCCAAACCCAATAATCCTCACAAACCTAAGAAAAACTCCTTCAAGAAAAAGAACTTTCAGCCTCATCACCAGAATCACCAAAACCGCCAACATCAGCAAAACCACAGGACTAGAAACTTCGGTCAGACTCAGGATCAACAAAAGTTTTGTTTGGTGTGTGGAAGAACAAACCATCTATCCTTCAATTGCTTTCATAGGAGGAAGGAACTAATCAAGACTCCTTATAAGGGGAAAGGCCCTACCAAACCAGAAGCCAACATGATTCTGAATGGATCTTCTAGTTCCTTCAGGTCTGTGACTTACCAACCTTCTGTTAATATTTCTTACCATTCTGATGACTGGTGGTTGGATTCTGGAGCTAATGTTCATGTTTCATTTGATCGCTCCTATTTTTCAAACTATCAGGAATCATGTGGAGGAGGCATAACTATAGGAGATGGATCAACGGCACAGATTGTAGGAAGAGGAAGAATAGATCTGAAAATGACATCAGGGAAAAATCTTCCTCTTCATGATGTACTTCATATGCCGTCAGTTAGGAGAAACTTAGTTAGTGGTTCCCTTCTTGTAGCGTCAGGTTTTAAAATTGTAATGGAAGCAAATAAAGTTGTATTTTCTAAGAATGAATCTTTTGTTGGAAAAGGATATGTAAAGGACGGTCTTTTCATTCTCAGCACTATAAATAAAATGTCGGATCCTTCTCCTGTTGTTTCAAATATAGAATCTTCCAATGTTTGGCATGGTAGACTAGGTCATGTGAATCTGGATTCTCTTAGAAGGATGATGAACTTAGATCTTATTCCCAAGTCTCCTGTAGAGAATAAACACAAATGTGAGATTTGTGTTCAAGTTAAACATTCTAGACTACCTTTCAAATCTATAGAAAGGAATTCTGATCCTCTAGAACTAGTTCATAGTGATGTTTGTGACTCAAATAGGGTTTTGACCCGAGGCGGTAAAAAATACTTTGTCACTTTTATAGATGATTGTTCTAAGTATTGCTATACCTATCTTCTCAAAACCAAAGATGAAGTTCTAGATAGATTTATGGTTTTCAAATCTGAAGCTGAGAACCAATTAGAGAAAAAGATTAAGATCCTTAGATCTGATCGTGGCGGAGAGTATACCTCAATCGAAATGACTAACTTCTGTGAAGAACACGGAATAATTCATGAGGTGACTGCTCCTTACTCACCACAGTCCAACGGAGTTACTGAAAGGAAAAATCGAACTCTGTTAGACATGGTGAATGCCATGCTTCTCAGCTCAGGTGCTCCTGATAACCTATGGGGAGAAGCCTTATTGACAGCATGTTACATCCTAAACAGGATCCCTAGTAAGTCAAAGGATAAGACTCCCTATGAATTATGAAAATGTAGAACTCCTAGAGTCCATTACCTTAAAGTCTGGGGATGTCTAGCAAAAGTAGGAATCCCTGAACCTAAAAAGAGAAGGATTGGACCTAAGACTGTAGATGTTGTGTTCATAGGATATGCCTTAGATAGCAATGCCAATAGATTTTTAGTGACTCATTCTGAAGTAAATGAAATCTCTAATAATACCATCATAGAAGTTTGAGATGCAGTTTACTTTGAGAATATATTCTGTTTTAAAGATAGAATTTCTTCCAATCCCTCCAGTTATTCCCTGCCTCCTTCTACCAGTTCCCATTCTCAACCCTCTAACTCTCAACCTGATCAAGACTCAGAACCTAGAAGAAGAAAAAGAGGTAGGATTGAAAGAAATTTAGGAGACGATTTCTTCACTTATTTGATAGAGGGTGATCCCTCAACTTACGAAGAAGCAATATCTTCTCCTGATGCACCTTTCTGGAAAGAAGCCATCAACAATGAGTACAACTCCATTATGGAGAACAATACTTGGCATTTAGCAGACCTGCCTTTAGGTAGTAAACCCATAGGTTACAGGTGGATCTTCAAAAAGAAACTTAGAGCTGACGGTTCAATAGAGAAATACAAAGCTAGATTAGTAGCCAAAGGTTTCACCCAGAAAAAGTGATTAGATTATTTTGACACCTACTCTCCTGTAGCTAGGATTGCCTCTATTAGAACTCTTCTAGCTTTAGCATCCATTCATGACTTGATAATTCATCAAATGGATGTAACGACAGCCTTTTTGAATGGAGACCTAGAGGAAGAAATCTACATGGAGCAACCTGAAGGTTTTATTACTAAAGGTCAAGAAAAGAAAGTTTGCAGGTTAGTAAAATCTCTTTATGGCCTAAAGAAAGCTCCCAAGCAATGGCACAGCAAATTTGATAAAGTGATTTTAGAATATGGCTTCTTACCAAGTGAGTATGACAAATGTATATACTCTAAAAACACTGATGGAAGTTGTGTCATTATATGCTTATATATAGATGACATCCTCATTTTAGGATCAACACTTCAGTTAATAAATAATACTAAAGATTATTTATCTAGCATGTTTGATATGAAAGATCTAGGAGTAGCTAACCTGATTCTAGGAATGCAAGTATCCAAATCCAAGGAGGGCTATACTCTCTCTTTAGTACATTCTATTGAGAAAATGCTAAGGAAATTTGAGTACTTTGATAATACACCTGCTCGTACTCCTTTTGATAGTAGTATCATTCTCAAAAAGAATGAAGGTTCACTTGTAGAACAACATAGATACTCTCAAAGGATAGGTTCTCTTATGTATATAACAAATAGGCTAAACCTGATATTGCATTTGCTGTTGGGAGACTTAGTAGATATACTAGTAACCCAAACCGGTCATATTGGTCAGCATTAAAAAGAGTATTTAGATATTTTAAGGGTACTATAGATTATAAACTTCATTATTCTAGACACCCTGATATCATTGAAGGTTACTCAGATGCAAACTGGGTAACTGACTTACATGATGTGAAATCCACAACTGGATATGTATTTACCTTAGGAGGTGCTGCATTTTCCTGGGGTTCATGTAAACAAACCATCATAGCTAGAAGTACTATGGATTCTGAAATGATAGCTTTGGACACTACTTGTACAGAAGCTGAATGGCTTAGAAATTTGATTATGCATATACCTGTTACTAATTTTCCTGTTCCTGTTTCCATAAACTGTGATAATAAATCTGTTATAGAACTACTAAAGCATGATTCTGTGAATGCTAAGATGACAGGCACCTGCAGCTGCACTTCAAGTCAATCAAGAGCCTATTAGGTAAATATGTGGTTCTTGACTATATAAAGTCAGAAAAGAACCTTGCAGACCACTTGACAAAGGGTCTGTCTAGGACGTTGATCCTAGAATCATCGAGGGGGATGGGGTTAAGCCCATAAGTAAGTCACCAGCAGTGGCAACCCAACCGAGTCTGACTGGAGATCCCAAGAAGCCGGTTCAATGGGTAGAAACAAGCTGAACTTCGGTGACTATTATGGAACACTGACTCAGATATTAAATTCTCATAAATTAATGCCCAGGTGGCTGTACGAGGTTGTACAATGATATCCCATCCCTATGGTGACAGTGTTCCTGTGTGATCTGGTCAGGATGAGTTCTAAACTCTTAATAGGTCCAAACATTATTATGTAGGGTTGACTCCGATCACCAACCCTTTTGACTTACCTATATGAGAGGTCGTGAAGGCCTTGACTATGGGACAGGGCGATCACAGACAACTCTCATGAATATGGAAAAGTGCGCATGGCCATTCAAAAGCGCCACCCGATAGACCCAAGAACCTCTAGCGTACTATGTGTGCTATTTTCTTAATCTGATTCAAGAAGTCTGATTCAAGGCATAGTCCATCAAGCACTTCTTCAGACAAAGACATAGTCACTACGTGAGATTCAAGGCTGTAGTCCATCTCATTTATGCATAGTATACTCTTGCCCAGAACTTCTACATCATTATTCTTTTGTTATCACTATCTTTGGAACTTGGTTTTTTTTTGGGGGGGGGGGGGGATTGTTGGCTGTTTCTTTCCAAAACCAAGATTCCCTTCCTTATTTTTAGTCCCACATCGGTGGGAATGTTTGCCATATGAGTGGTTATAATACAAACCATCCTTTACCCCATTGTAGACTTGTGTGGTGTGGAGAGAACCCGTGGGCCACGCGCGTGCGCCGCCGCCGCCGCCCGGTTCGGTTCGGTTCGGTTCGGCACGCGTAGTGAGCACGGGTGTGCGCGCCCGCATCTGCGGACACGAATGCCGATCCGAAATTGCTCTTCGGGTTCGGATTGAGCTCCAAAACTTCTTTTTGCTGTTTATTATTTCCTTTTGACTAATTCCTCCTAAACGTTGGATTAGTTTTCAGTGTTGAAAACAGAACAGATTTGGGGAAAATAATTTTATTCTTCTTGTTGTACTTTATTTTTTACTGTATACATCTATTTATAAGGATTACATTCTTGGAGAAGAAGAAAGGGGATTGAGAGAAGATTGGGAAGATAAGAGATTTGGGGAATCTATTTTCTATATTAGGAAACAGAATATACAATTACTATATTTCAACACTCCCCCTCAAGTTGGTGCATAGATATCGAGCATGCCCAACTTGTCAACAAATTTCAAGAAGAGCCGAGTCGAAACAGCCTTGGTTAGGATATCTGCAAGTTGATCTTCTAACTTCACTTTGGATATCTCAATAACTTTCTCATCTAATTTTTCTTTGATGAAGAATTTATCCACCTCTACATGTTTCGTCCTATCATGCTGAACTGGATTAGCCGCAATATCACATGCCGCTTGACTGTCACAATACACCTTCATAGGTTCCTTTGGACCATAGCCTAAGTCCTGCAACAGGAGTTTTAGCCATAAAGATTATGTTATACTTAAAGCTACTCCGTGATACTCAGCCTCTGTACTAGAGCGTGCAACAATATTTTGCTTCTTGCTCCTCCATGTAACTAAATTTCCTCCAACAAAGGTAAAATATCCTGAAGTGGAGCGCCTATCGATTGTAGATCCTGCCCAATCAGCATCAGTATATGCCTCAACCTTCAAGTGACCATGTTTCGCAAATAAGACACCTTTTCCTGGGGCTGACTTAATGTATCTCATAATTCTCATTACCGTGTCCATATGTTGTTCCCGAGGTGCATGCATAAACTGACTTACCACACTTAAAGCATATGACAGATCTGGCCGTGTATGTGCAAGATACATTAGTCGTCCAACCAATCTCTGATATCTTTCCTTATCACAAGGTACTTGATCAGCTTCGTTGCATAGTTTCATTCCTTCTTCCAATGGTGTACTAATTGGTTGACAAGCGGACATTCCAGTTTCCTTCAATAAATCCAGAGCATATTTTCTTTGAGAAAGAAATATCCCTTTTCTTGAGCCAGAAACTTCAATACCAAGGAAGTATCTCAAAGGACCAAGATCTTTCATTTTGAACTCTTGTGACAAGTAGTTCTTTAATGCCTTCATCTCCTCAGGATCATCTCCAGTTACTATCATATCATCAACATAAATAATAAGAGCAGTAATTTTACCTTCTTTCCTTTTTAGGAATAGAGTATGATCAGAATTACTCTGATCGTATCCAAATGTCCTTATTGATTTTGTAAATCTCCCAAACCAGGCTCTTGGCGACTGCTTCAGTCCATACAATGCTTTCTTCAGACGACATACTTTATTGCTGTGTTGGACTGGTCTGTTCGACCCTGGTGGAAGATCCATATAGACTTCTTCTGTCAATTCCCCATGCAAAAATGCATTCTTCACATCAAATTACTCCAACGGCCAGTCAAGATTTGCAGCAAGTGACAGTCGAACTCGAATAGTGTTGAACTTTGCCACAGGTACAAATGTTTCGTCATAATCAATTCCATAAGTTTGAGTGTACCCTTTGGTAACTAGCATTGCCTTGTACCGCTCTATCGAACCATCCGATTTATATTTCACTATATAAATCCATCTGTATCCTACTGGCTTCTTCCCTGCTGGCAGCTCGACTATCTCCCAAGTCTCATTCTTCTTCAAGAACTTCATCTCCTCATCCATAGCTGCTTTCTACCTTGGATCGGCTAAGGCTTCCTGCACACTATTAGGAATAGATACAGCACATAATTGATTCACAAATGACTTATTTGATTCAGACAGTCGGTGAGTAGACACATAATGACTCATGGGATATTTGACTTCATTAGTGGGATTAGGCTCGTAAGTGGGTTTTGGGATACCTCCAGTAGTACGGTTTGGGAGTTCTTTTCTTGGAGCTTCGGACAACGATGGCGGTTGATTTTGGGGTTCTGCTGGGAGTAGAGATAGATCTGATGGTACTGGTGGTGGAGATGGTTCAGATGGTGCTGGTGGTGGAGATGGCTCATCTTCATGGAGGTTCGGCACTGACTACAGATCTTCGTAGAAATTTTCTTCCTCAACCAAGTCTTCAATCGAATGATCGTCATTACTTACACCCTGATTTTCTCCTCTTATATCTGATTGTTCAGTTTGAATAGTAACCACTTCATCATAGGCAAGAGTTTGAACTTCACTTCGGTACTCCCCCTGAAGTTCAACCTCAGAGGAAAAATACATCTCATCTTCATGGAACACAACATTCATATTCACAAACATCTTTTGAGTTGGTCGGTGATAGCACCGATACCCTTTCTTATTCTGTGCATATCCCACGAAAACACAGCGGACAGCTCGAGGAGTTAACTTATTGCGTTCATGTTGATGAAGATGAACAAATGCAACACACCCAAACACACGAGGTGGCAAATTGACGACTTTTGGTGCATTCACAGCTTCAGTTAATGCTTGAAATGGTGTGAGGAAGTTTAGGATATTAGAGGGAACTCGGTTGATTAAGTATGCAGCAGAAGCAAGGGCTTCTCCCCAATAAATGAGTGACATATTTCCATGGATAAAAGAAGCACAGACCACTTTGAACAAGTGTCTATTTTTTCTTTCTGCAACCCCATTCTGTTGAGGTGTATACGAGCATGTAGTCTGATGAACAATTCCGTATTCCACCAAATATTGTTGCAGATTTGAACTCAGGTATTCTTCGCCATTATCACTCCTAAGAATTTGAATCTGTGATTTATACTGAATCATAACATGCTTGTGAAATTTCTGAAACAAACCACTAACTTCACTTTTCGACTTCATCAAACAAATTCAGGTCATACAGGTACAGTCATCAATAAAGGTCACAAACCATTTGGCTCCTCCAAATGTAGTGATTTTGGATTGACCCCAAACATCAGAATGAATAATCATAAAAGGTAGGGAGCTTTTACTTGGACTTGGAGGAAAAGAGACACGATGACCTTTTGCTAGTTCACACACATCACACCGAAAGACGGATATATCCAACTTCAAAAATAAACTTGGAAATAATTTCTTCAAATAACCAAAAGAAGCATGCCCAAGACGTCGATGCCATAGCCAAATATCTGATTTCTTCTTCTCATCTTCGGATCCTTCCACACTTAGAGCTTGAGTCAACTTGCTCAAACATTCAGATTCTAAATCCAGGTAATAGAGCTTCCCGTGCCTAACCCCATAACCAATCGTCTTGCGAGTCCGAATATCCTTACACACAACAGGAAGGCCAAAAGACTACAATACAATGTAAGGCAGTAGTTATTTGAGCAACAAATAATAGGTTGAAATTCAAGGATGGCACAACTAGGGCAGTATCTAAGGTTAGGTTGTTTGTGAGATGTGTGGTACCCTCACCAGTAACAGTGGCAGGATCACCATTGGTAGTGGACATAGTCGATTTAGTGGATGGTTGAAAATTTTGAACTTGTCTAGAATCAAAAGTCATATGATCGGTAGCACCCGAATCAATTATCCATGCACTATTCATAACAGAAGTAGAAATATTAAATACCTTACCATTATTACCTGCAGCTATGACTAATGTAGAGGTGAGTCCAATACTCTTCTCAGCTCTATCAGTTTGTCCCATGGTAGCGGCACAAAAGGGAAAACAATGGATCTGATCTTCAGCAACCACTAGCACACATCACAACTTGATCAAGAACAGCTCCAAGTCTTCAACACCAGCAAAATAGCAACAACCCAAACAGCAACTCCACAACGGATCAAAACACCAAACACCGAGATCCAAACGCCACACACAATATCAAGATCCCTCCTTCTCAGATCAGCAAACACACAATTAACACGTGCACAAACTACGTGCAAAGAAACCCAAGCAAAGAGACAGCAACAGTAGAAAAGAGAGAGCCACAATGGCAGCTCTCGGAATCTGGCCGACGGCGGTGGATGGCGTCGCAAAGGCAAGAAGCCAGTAGGGGCGACGCCTGTGGTGTTGCAATGTTGGCGAAGTCAATGCTGGGGGGTCAGGGCGGCGCGACGGGAGGTGTCGAAACAGGGAGGAAGGGAAGATCGGGATGGGGTTTTGTTGTCTGTCAACGAGAGCGGAAGGAGGAGGCTCAGGTGGCTTGCGGTGGACAGCAGCAGCGTCGAGCGATGGCAATGGTGGAGTGCGGCAGTCGGCAGTGGTCGGGGCGTTGGCAATTAGGGGAAGCAGCGCATTGGAGATGATGAAGGGAGGAGGGTGATGCAGTAAATGACAGCGGCAGGGTGCAGTCGGCCGTCGATGTAGGAGAGGTAGTCGGGACTTCAGGGGGAAGGCGATGGGGTCGGCCGTCGATGTAGGATGCAGCAACGATGAAGTGGGCTCGGAGATGTAATTGGGGTGAAGGGGGTTTGGACGTCATGGGTGGCGGAAGTCGTGGATGAGGGCAGAGCGGCGACGGCGACGGCGACAGCGACGGCGACGGGATCTGACGCGATCAAGGGTCGATGATCGGTGACGGGATCAACAACGGGATCAGATCAAGATGGAGGTGATTAGCCTCTTCTTCTTCAGTTGGCCTAGATCTGATTAGGCTCTGATACCATGTTGAAAACAGAACAGATTTAGGGAAAATAATTTTATTCTTCTTGTTGTACTTTATTCTTTACTGTATACATCTATTTATAAGGATTACATTCTTAGAGAAGAAGAAAGGGGATTGAAAGAAGATTGGGAAGATGAGAGATTTGGGGAATCTGTTTCCTATATTAGGAAACAGAATATACAATTACTATATTTCAACATTCAGATCCGAAAAAACTGGCCTCCTTCTCTCCCAACGTTCACACGTTCTTGTGTCTATATATTCCAAACTCCCATTCTTTTACAACTACTAAGAAATCAGATCAGATCCACAAAAGAAATCTCCTTCTTCGCTGCTTCCACAAACTTCCCCTCTCTGCTTTCGCTTTCGTTCTGGGCAAGGACAAGTTCGGCTCGATCTCTCGACGTTGTGTGCGACAGCGAGACGCCGGTGATACCGGAGGTTTTACCACTAGGAGCATCTGCGAAGAGTCTGCACATAAGACCGCGGATCAACTCTTAGGGCAGTGCGTTTCGCGCGATTTCCCCATAGGCCGGTAACTCCGTTTTAAATTTATTTTGTTTCTTATATACAGTTGCGAAAGAAATCAAGGATTCGAGACAATTTTAACCAACAAAAGCTTCGGTCAACTGGTGGGAACAAGACCAAAATACTTGGCCCTGGTGGTCAGTCTGCCCTTCGTGCACTTGCTCGATCCGGAATGAAAATTTGCCGCATCGGTATATTTTCACTTTTCTTTATTGTTGAATTATGTATCCCCACCATCTTATCTAGCTCATATCATTTATTCAATGTAGTCACATCATCGGTTGTTAACCTATACCCTTGTAGCCTTGTAGAGTTATAGTTGTATGCAGCTCGTGAAGCTGATGCCATGAGATAGTACAACTCATTGCATACAAAACTCACGTTTCATTTCTTTAGGTGAATTTAAACACTAAATGAGTTAAAGAACTTGACTTTTGTTGGAAATTTCCTCATCATGATCTATATGCACGTCGTAAGTTGTATAGGCTTTATAGTGTTATAGTTATATATGCAGCTCATGAAGTTGCTGCCATCATTAAAAATTCATCTGTTTTAATACTTAGGGAATTTGACAACTTAACGAAATGTTAAAGTTAAATAACTCATTTATGAGGAAGGAAATATGCCCCCATCTATATGCCATATTGCCTCATTCTTTCATTCAACCAGTGATTGTGAATTGAGTGATTTTTTCTGGAAAGGAGCTTATTTTCAAACCACTTGATGCATGAGAAAATACTCCACGGTGATTTTTTGTTCACATTTTTGGCACATATACCATGAGATACAGGTACCATTGAGAAACAATTGATTACAATCTTTCATTAGGAGAATTTTCTCATATAGATTATGTGACTAATCAATTTTTCCAATTTTTTCTTACCTGTTGTTCTTTTTGGGAAATAATTTTAACTCTGGTATTTTGATGCAGAGGATGTAACCCCAATTCCAACTGATAGTACTTGAAGGAAGGGTGGCCGAAGAGGACGATCTCCATATTATTTTGTGTTGGGGAGTCCCAGTCAGTATTGTATTGTGTTTCTTGGTTTGTTGAGAATATTTTTGTGGTTATGAAAGATGCATTTTAGAGGAATTTGAAGACTCTTTACTACCTTCTCAAGTTCACTTCTGGGTGTCCTTGCAAATTCTGAGATATGCAATGTTTGATGAATAGAATTTGCAATAAGCCAATTTGTAATATTGCAGAGGTGTATTGATAAGATGAGCTTAATTGCGATTGCGCTAGCAGTAATTATATATGAGTTTTCAAATAACAAATCAGGTACTTCGTTTCTCAGATGCTATGGGCTCGTCTTACTCTCGCATGCTCTGTAGCACCAGTTATCCTCTCGCATGTACTGTAGCACGATTGCTATGGGCTAGTCTTACTCAGAACCACAAAATAATACTTCACCAAGTTTCATTATCAGTCGTTATAAAGTTAAAGAAGAAATTTTTTTAGCAAGTACGAAAGCTGCAGGTAAATTAATTTTATCAATCCTAAAGTCTGTTCATTTTTTATAACAAATTATTTATTACTTAACCCAATCCCTTCAAAGAAATAACAATGATGCCGAGAGCAGAGGCATCCTATAGCTCTGACTGTAGCTGCTAATGTTACAACAACAACAGATCCTATTCTACCCATAGATAATGACTACACAATATAAATAAAAGACGAAAACACCATCCTCAATCTCATTGTCCTCGTAGTAAAAGGCCTCTAAATCCGGACAAAACTGAAAGGCTGGTGGTGCCTCAAAATGCAGGTCGAACTGAAACATAAGCAATGTGTTTCAGTACATCAATTGGTGATGCCTCAAAATCCAGGCAAGACAGAGAGGTTGGCAATGCCCTTTGGTAGATCAGCAATTTTTTAAAGCAAGGCAAGCCTGTTATTCCTGATTTTTGGGTCCTCCTGTATAGTCACAAACATACTTCAATTGTTTCATATTTACTTGCGATTGCAGGAAAAACAGAAACAACGACTAGAAGCTATTATCATTTCAAACAAAAAGAACATGTTCTGAATAAGACACCCGACTGCTGAAGCTTACCGCCATGACAAAGACTTTGGCAAAAAAAATTTCGAGTGGTTGCAGCAATTGCGAAGATGTTTTTACGAAAATTTCAATATCAACGCCTACAACCAAGAACAATTTAAAAATCCAAAGAAGACTGTTAGATTCTTATAAGAGTATGTCCCTAATCAATAGAATGTACATACAAAGGATACCTGGGTGAATAGTTTTAGCTACTTCCATGTAAGCACTCCATAGAACTTGCACTTCCTTTGTTTCGAATACTGCCTCATTTACCTAGTTATCAAGTTAATGTGAAATGGGAGATCAATTGAAATTTTGGTCAAGAAAAAGAGACCCATTGAAATTGCCACAATGAATAAATCAATTATAACTCTTTTCACTACTGGAATTTGGATGCTCATGACATTTTCACATCCTTCTAATGATATCCAATTATAAATTCTACCAATGATCCATTACTTATGACAGAGGTAGTCATATAAAGAATTTACATAGCCCCTAATAAGATCACGCTTTGATGTAAAAAATTATAGGAGGTAGGCACTTGTGCAACCAAGACGTGTTCATATAAAATGTCATAGTAAAATGGAAGACTGCACATAATTAAGAACTTCGAATGAGTATGTTGTATATTTTTCCTATTCAAACAGGTCAGATAAATTCTCTCTCAAAAAATGGTCTGCTCATTTTACATGGGCCGCTAAGAAGTGATTGAAGTTAGCGAACTGTCAGCTTGATGTCCCCCTTCGCTCAGTTATCGGACTACCAATCTATAGCCAAACAACTAGTAACAGTGAAATTAGAACCCAATTAGTAGGTAGGAATCCAACCTGAAAAATGACAATATGTTCTTTTGTTCAGAAAGCCCTTACACTCTAAGATACTTACAGAAACTGAAAATGATGGCATATCTACTTTAAACGTGAATGATAGAATTCGTGTTTTAAAAAATTTCCATAAGAAAGTGTGAGTGACAGGAGTTTTAAATATGAATAATGGGGTTTCTAAGTGTGACTCGATAGAGTTGTTACACAAATTAATGTGTACTAATCTGTTGTTAGTTTCAATTTAACTAGAAAGTATGAAGAACTCCAAACTTGGTTTTTTCTAATCATAGTAACTACCCAATAGTAGCCGACCCCAACTTTATTGGCTGTACAAGGAAGCATTCATGTGAAGCATTAACTTTCAGATTGCTCGATGCATTCATGTGAAGCATAATTTCCATTCATACCAACTTTATTGGCTGTACAAGGAAGCCCAGGCACCTCTCCCATTCATACCAACACACATAGCCAGATTATGATGTTATTCAACTAATTTCCCATTCATACATATTTTCCGAAATAAAAATCTAACAATAAACATGAACGATTATAAACGAAATGTAATTTGAAATTGAGATTACTTGATAAGAATGATTGGGGGCTAGGGTTTCTCTTCGAATCGCTCACGAATTGAAACCCTAATCGCAATTTGGGTTTGTCGTCGAAGAGAGAGAGAGAGAGAGAGAGCCCTAGTGAGAGTAGAAATCAAAGCCCTAATCGCGATTTGGGTTTTTCATCGCAGAGAGAAAGAGAGAGAGAACCCACTGAGAGTAGAAATCGAAATCGAAACCCTAATTGTGATTTGGGTTTGTCGTTGAAGAGAGAGGCAGAACCCACTGAGAGTAGAAATCGAAACCCTAACAGCGATTTGGGTTTCTCCTCGAAGAGAGAGAGAAAGAACAGTTTGTTGGCGAGGAGAGAGAGAGAACAGCTCACGATAAGAACTAGGGTTTTCTCGACAACGAAAGAGATAGAGCGGGAGGGAGAGGGCGTGAGCTGAGCTCAGAAAGAAGTAGGGTTTTCTCGACAACGAAAGAGACAGAGCAGGAGAGAGAGGGAGAGGGCGTGAGCTGAGCTAAGAAAGAAGTAGGGTTTCGATTTCTACTCAACTACGCAGAAGATTAGGGCGGGAGAGGGAGAGGGAGAGGGGTGAGCTGAGCGAGAAAGAAGAGTAGGAGAGAAATTGACCATTTTGCCCCTCAACAACTCAGAAGTGGAGCGGGATTTGTTTTGAGCCGTTTGATCGCGATCAAACGCGATCGGATGGCTGAGAACTTTAGCTCACGATAAGAACTTCAGTTCACCATCTCATATTAGACTATCCCTGTAACGCCCATGCCCCTAGCTCATACAATTTATACAATTTATAAGACAAATTAGATACTATGTAGTACAGCTGCCCACCACAGGCTGCCTCTCAAAAGGTGGTTAACCATTAGGTGACTCTTGATCATAGGCTATTATATTTATATATTATTATATTATTTGAAATCTCCGATATGGGACATTTTGTACTTACCATTTCCAGTACTCTCTCTCTTCCGAAATGCACACAACAAAACTCCACTGGTGGGCCCCATTTCACATGATGACTTCATCATCATTCGAACCAAACCAACACAGCACTGCTGTTACCATCCACGTGGGCCCCCCCTCTTCAATTCATTCATTTATTTTTTTTCATGATATTTTACCAACCCAACCAACTTTTCTCCATATATCATATATATATACACTATATATATTTTTGAAACTACGGGGTGTTACACACACCCCCCTTCAAAAATCAGCGTCCTCGCCGTGCACGGGCATGCACAATCTAGTGCAGGATCTCCTTTCTAGCCGTTGTGGAGCATCTGCTCTTCTATCTGCCCGATTATTCATGATCCTGGAATGCACTGTCCGATCAATCATAATCCCGGATTTAATTGAGCCGCCCTCCTATCCGCCCGACTATTATGATCCCAGAATCCACCGCCCAATCAATCACAGTCCCGAATTTAATTGAGGGCACACCACAGTCCCGGAGTACACCGCCCGACTGGGTCTACATGCACTACACTCGGTGTCGAAAGTCGGCTCTGATACTATTTGTAACGTCCCTGCCCCTAGCTCAGATAATTTGTACAATTTATAAGAAAAATTAGATACTATGTAGTACAACTGCCCACCACAAGCTGCCTCTCAAAAGGTGGTTAACCGATTAGGTGACTCTTGACCATAGGCATTATAATTTATTAATATTATATTTATTCTCAATCTTGATATGGGACAATAATCACATACTCAACACCTTCTCTCTCTCTCTCTGCGAAAGGACATCCGAAACTCTCCAAGGTGGGCCCCAATACTTCAATGCCACATCACACATTAGCATCAACAGCACTTGTACATGCTGTACTCAAGCATCGTGCCCCCCCCCCCCCCCTTCATACATTATTCCATTTCCATATTAACCAAAGTGCCATCTTTTACCAACAGCCACTTTATCCATATATATATTATATATATATGTTATATTATACCATTATACTTTTTTTGAAAATTACAGGGTGTTCCACAATCTCGTGTGTAACACCCCATAGTTTCAAAAATATATATAGTATATATATATATGATATATGGATAAAAGTTGGCTGGTTTGGTAAAATATCATGAAAAAGAATAAACGAATGAATTGAAGAGGGGGGCCCCACGTGGATGGTAACAGCAGTGCTGTGTTGGTTTGGTTTGAATGATGATGAAGTCATCATGTGAAATGGGGCCCACCTGTGGAGTTGTTTTGTGTGCATTTCGGAAGAGGGAGAGTATGGGAAATGGTAAGTACAAAATGTCACATATCGGAGATTTCAAATAATATAATAATATATAAATATAATAGCCTATGATCAAGAGTCACCTAATCGGTTAACCACCTTTTGAGAGGCAGCCTGTGGTGGACAGTTGTACTATATAGCGAATTTGTCTTATAAATTGTATAAATTGTCTGAGCTAGGGGCAGGTACGTTACAAATGGTATCAGAGCTGACTTTCGACACCGAGTGTGGGTAAGAGTGGACGAGATGTATGCATGAGATGGAGCTAGCAGATGTATAAGTATGCCTGAGAGGGAGCGAGGTGGCGGCCTGAAATAATGGACCACCCACAGAATCGGGGTACAGTGCAGCTAGCAGAATCAGGATACTCCACTCCACATCAGCTAGAAAGGAGATCCTGCACTAGATTGTATATGCCCGTGCTCAGCGAGGACGTTGATTTCTGAAGGGGGGTGTGTGTAACACCCCGTAATTTTCAAAAAAAGTATAATGGTATAATATAATAGATATATATAATATATATGGATAAAGTGGCTGTTGGTAAAATATGGCACTTTGGTTAATATGGAAATGTAATAATGTATGAATTGGGGGGGGGGGGGGGGGCATGATGCTTGAATACAGCATGTACAAGTGCTGTTGATGCTACTGTGTGACGTGGCATTGAAGTGTTGGGGCCCACCATGGAGTGTTTCGGATGTCCTTTCGCTGAGAGAGAGAGAGGAGTTGAGTATGTGATTATTGTCCCATATCGGGATTGAGAATAAATATAATATTAAAAAATAATAATGCCCATGATCAAGAGTCACCTAATCGGTTAACCACCTTTTGAGAGGCAGCCTATGATGGGCAGTTGTACTACATAGTATCTAATTTGTCTTATAAATTGTATAAATTGTCTAAGTTAGGAGCAGGGGCGTTACAATTCCTATATATATATATATATATATATATATATATATATATATATATAATAACACATAAAGAAAGCTATCAAGTGGCTCTCATTCATTTGAAAGAAAATCAATGGTCTAGATTTTTTTCCCCAAAAGACATTTTTCCTCCCAAAACAAAACAACTCCTTCATTTATTACTCTCTCTCTCTCTCTCTCTCTCTCTCTCTCTTTATATATATATATATATATTCCCCTTGTTTTCTACTTTTTCATAATTCTCTCTCTTTCTTATCTCTTTTTTTTAACTAGGTATGTCAAAAAAAAAAAAACAAACAGTGAATGTGTTTTTTTATATGCAATTTCGGATTATGCTTTTTTATTATTTCAAATTTTAAATTATGTTTTTTTTCAGATAATGCTTTCATAACTCAATAACATTCACTTCCATTTAATTGCTTTTGAATTACCATATTTGATTTGATTGTATTATACTTCACTGAGTAATTGTTTTAGATTATAATGCTTCACTGAGTTAATTTTGATTAGAATGCTTTTCTTTTATTATGCAATTTCGGATTATACTTTTTTTAAATATTTGAGCATTTGCTGCTTTGAAAGATCGTTGCAAATTCTTTAATTGACTCGCTTGATCATGCTTTTATGGACAAATCCATGCTTATTCCCAGTATTTCGGATTTTTGTAGCTGCAAAATTATTTCTTGATCTGCTTTGCTGCAATTTCACTTCACGTATATATCACAACAAATTTTCTCTTTAAATTCATATATGGTTAACTAGATAAAAAACAAACAAGGGGAAACTAACTCATGCAGTTTGAGACGTTAACCGTAACTCATATAGTTAAAAAATAAATTGCTACTTATGTTAGACTCCAAATTAAAAAAAAAATATCTTATGCTCAAGTCACACATAGCAAGGAACTTCCGATTTACTATTGTTGTAGATTCACAATACTATTTTTAAACCCCGAGCTACTGACAAATTATCCTACAATATACAAACCAATAAACATCATGGTTACTTCATAATCCTACTTCAAAGTACATTAATACATCAAAGTTTATTAGCAAATAAACATCTATATAAATCATCCCTTACTATTTACATGATTTTTCATATGTTTTACCATTCCGAATACGTGTCGTAGGCACGTGCCCACGGGCATACCTAGTGTGTGTGTGTGTGTGTGTGTGTGTATATATATATATATAGGGAAAAAGGGGTATGAGCAACTTGCTTATTTAGTAAATAAGCAATTGATGATATGACATACATGTGATTGGAATATTCTTAAAAGGGTTAGTTGTCTAATGTATCACATGCATGCCACATAATCAATTGTTCATTTACTAAATGAGCAAGTTGCTCATATCCCTTTTACCCATATATCTATATAATAAAACACAAAGAAAGCTATCAAGTGGCTCATATTCAATCTCCCCCAAAATCAATGGCCCAGATCTAACCTCACAAAACATATTTTCCCGCCCAAAATTTCAAATCCCAAAATTTCAAACCCAAAACCAATCACTCTCTCTCTCTCCACTCAGAATCACTCCCCCCTCTCTCTCTCATCATGTACCGTAAACCCCCTTCCTCTTCCCTTTCACTTCCAGCCTCTCTCAGCTCCCCCGCATCCAATATTCTCCGGCGAACCCCCTTCCTTCATCTCCGTCACCGAAATCTCTAATCAAAGGTTGGATCTTTTTGCCCATCTCAATGGCTATCTACTTTCATTTCTAAATCTGATGCAAAAATGAGTTTTTTTTAAAGCCTTTATTGGTAGTTTGCAGGTATGGCATTAGCTTTGAGAAGAGCTGCTCATAATGGGTTTGCCTTCATCTCAAAGTGGGAAAGAAACCCATTTGGTTGCAGTCTACGTCGATTTTCATATTGTTCTGGGATAGGAGATACTGATCAAAGTGAGTTTTTTTATAGATACCCATTATGTATTTCTACCATTTTCATACATGTATATTATACGTGCTTTGAATGTTAAGATGTTGTTAAGTTTGTAGTGCATTTGATTACTAAGAATGTTAGACAGTGCAAGTTCATTTCATAATAGGTTTACCTATTTCAAATTTGGTTCTTTCCATTTTGTTCACGCACAAAATTATCTTTAGAGGTCACTTTTTCCTGTCCCGGGTTTCATGGTTATTCATTTTCCTTTTAAACGTACTTGGAAAGTTTGAAGCACATACGTTTCTATCTACGGGCCGTGTCATGTTAGATTTGGTTCATTATCTTATTCATTTTCATTTTTCTTTTAAATTTGGTTCATTCTCATCTTAATTATGTTATTGTTATTGGATCTTAAGTATGGTTGTATTAATTATGTAGGTTAATTATTTCTATGGTGAAGTATGGTTCTTTTTTAACAATGTGTTTTGGATTTGTTTTGTTTCAGCTTACACAACAAAGGTTGCTCGCAATGCTAATGTGGAGAAATTGAAGGCTGGGTATCTGTTCTCTAAGGTTAGCTTCTCATTTTTCTCTATTTATTTTCTCCATTTTACACACTAATTTGTGCACGTGGGTTGTTAATTTGGGAGATGTTAATCTTCGTCCTTTCTCGCTAAGTTTTTTACCAGATGATTTTATGAAATTTAACATGGTTCATGTCAAGATCCAATGCTTATTTCTACTTTAAAAGGAGCCTTTATATTAACTATTTTATTATGGATCATGGATACCCAGTCGATTCAGGATACCCAGTCGATTGAGTACACTATTTCATAGGGATACCCAGTCGATTCAGGATAAATTGGTAGTGCTTGCTACAAATGTAACTCTTTATATCTTTTTCATTTCAAGTTTCAATTAACTTACTTATCGATAAGTTCTTTAATTCTCCTTATTATTTACATGTGGGGCTACTATCAACAAAGATTTGTATTATTCATAAAAGTTGTTACATTTAAAAGATTTGGTTAGATTCATTTCATGAACTCACAAAGCCATCTATCTATTTTGTTTCAGATGAAGAGTCTTGCTTGCAGAGAGCAAAGCATCATATCTCGCTATCCTCACCTTTAAGGTATTTGATATCCACCCAAAAATGGAGACATAGCATGTATACTTTACTTTGTCATTATACAAGTTATTGATGCCATTTATGTCCATTTTTGCTTGCTTTCACTGCTTTAGTTTGTTTGAATAGATTTTGCAATAAAGCTATGAGAATGACAATTCAATGTAAATAAATAATCTTCAAAAAGAAAACAAAATTACCAATCAAATAGATTGGAGATCTAAAATGCTGAAGTAATAAATGAAGTAAAAATGTGTTCATCAATGTCATTTTATATGATTTGATTAGTGTTAGACTTTAGCTAAAACTTGCGTACACTGACTCTAGAATTGATACTGTACTGTTTATGGTTTTTATTTTATTTTGGGTTTTGTTAGTTGGTTGATTATTTATGTGGTACAATACTTTGTATGGTTTTTATTTTATTTTGGGTTCTGTTAGTTGGTTGATTGTTTATGTGGGTTTTGGTTGTTGAATTGTAGACGACTACTCTGAGGTTGTATCTGACGTACATTTGGAACACGTTGGAGGCTGCAATGTGCTTGCAGGTAATCTATGATGCATATTATTATTATGGGATTTATGGATATTAAGGTAGTGATTTTCCCACAATTATTATTTTATCTCATTTAAGATTTATCTTTTGCTAGAAGCCTTATTTTAGTTCAAAATTATATTAAATTCCTTTTATTTTGATTGGAAAATATCACTTTGGTTGAGGTGTTGAAAGAGTGATAATCCTTCAACATAGATTTCTCTCATAACAGTGACACGAGAATAAATTAAATGATAGATTTGCATTAAATGACAGAACTAGTAGTGTGGCAACTGAAGATGACTGATATTGAATGACATAGTTACACCTTAACTGATTGATGTACTTTTTTAAATCATCTCTTTGCTGTGAAGAGTTGTTAAATGATCAATATCTTCAAGAAAGCAATGATCAAAATCGCGAAGAGCATTTGCGAAATGGGCCACGGATTACTTTAAAACATATCAAAATGTGATAGTAATATTGGCATTAGTGTATATATACTACAGGTCTTCCACAATCAAGTTTTGTGACAGTTTTAGGGTTGAAAACTTTTCTATTATTGAGAACAGTTTGCAGTGATTGAGTACTTGGGATATTTTCTTTAATGCAGTTACTACATGCACAGTTGCCCCTATAAATAAAAAGATTACACGATAAGAGATTCATCTATTTGGAATGGTTGAGATTAAATAGTTGAATGTCTACAAATGACAACCTCAATTCTCTCATTATAATATTAGACTATTAGAGATTAGAGATATCCGTATCCGAATCCGCTTTTCAAAGTGCTATCCGTATCCGTATTCACATTCGAATTTTTTTAGATTTGAATATCTGAATCCGTATTTGCCTGGATACGAATTTTTCATATCTGTATTCACACAAAAATCGGATTCGGATATGGATCATATATATCCTAATCCGAGAGCTTCCCTAATATGCATTTTTCTGAATGCAAAATGCTGAAGTATGTATATGAACTTAATAAGGACATTGTTATTAATTGTTTAACTTCATTTTGTCACAGTAAATAACATTCATCATAGCACATCAAATAAATAAATGAACTCAAATCAACAATTAAAGTAACTATGGTTGGATGATCAATAAAGGATACACACAGAAGTGTTCTATTCATGGACGGGTTTAGGAGCATCATAAAAATAATTTACTGCACTGAAAGAAAATTTTTAAAAAATTGTCACACAAATCTGCCACCAGTAAAATTGCAGCCCATCCCTGGTTTGCTTTCATAACTCAGCTCCAGTTTGTTGAGGAATCGATATAGACAATACCATCAGTCGAACAAGAATCTCATGATCCTCAATAAATACCCACTTTCAACCCAAAATAATAATATTTGCATTTACGACCATGAAGAGAATGCAAAAATGGACCCCACAAATGGTCCACAAATGCACAAAATTGCGCCCACATCCCAGTTCTTTGGTTCCGTCTTCATCTTCTGACTTAACTACAAGAAAAATCTTTTTTCGCAACGCCAAATGTTGTTGCTAAAACTCGTTTGTCGTTGCGAAAAATATTTTTGGCAACGACATTTGTCGTTGCAAGGTCGTTGCGTGTCCGGGCGTCGCGAAAGATTTTGACTACGACTTTCTGTCGTTGCCAAACATAGATTTTTCGCAACGACATTGTCGTTGCAATATATTTTGTTGTTGCCATACCTAATTTCACCCGTGCTAAGGTATAAAATCAATCGCAGCAACTTTTGTCGTTGCCAAACATACTTCATATATTTGGCAACGACTCATGTCCTTGCTAAAGATGTTTTTTTCGCAATGAATTATTGTCGTTGCCGTACATTCTTTCTATTTTGGCAATGACTACTGTCGTTGACAAAGCTCAGCTGTTTTGCAATTATTTTTATTATTGCTTTGCATTACTTGTATTTTGGTAACAACTATAGTCATTGCTAAAGCTACCAATTGTCGTTGCGAAAGTTTAATTCTTTTCGAGACAAATTATATATTGTCATTGCATCAGCCCTATCCAAACTAGCATACACTTCAAAAACATTAAAAACCAACATTATTCCAAAAACTATAATATTAAACTTGTCCAACATATTACATTTATGTCATATAAGAAGCAATGCCCAAAATATTACAACCATCAACTTCTCATATAAGATACAAGTAGCAAAAAATTGGGGTTGATGTTGGAGAGTTAATAACCTAAACCAACAGCTAACTCATATAAGATATATCAAATCATACACTATCAAAATATGATACCAAAATATATGCTCCCGGACCAATGGCTTCGTTCCCTAATTCTCCAAATACAGTCCCTTCTATAGTTTTAATGTATATTCATTAATACTGAAGGACCAAAGAACTTTCGAGGATTAACACAAGAATGCACGATTGTGGTAGCTCAAATTCTCATCCTCGTGGTACCTACATATTTGAAATAATGATTAGTCCAGCAGTATATAATGAAACAATGAAAGATTGCCAAAACTATTGGAACTTGTATGCACAAATATAATTTGATGGATACATGAATTTTTTTTATTAAACAAAAGATACATTAATAGCATTAAGAAATAATGAAAACCAAACTAGAATTAAAGATTAAAACTACATTTGAAAGCATTTTGACAACCATTTAAACTAATATGATACAATTTCATAAAGAAATCCATCTTTAAATATTTAACAACAAATATACTAGCAACTAGCATATATACACATGAATTAAGTGCACCAACCTGCAACACTGACAAGTTTGCTTCTTAAGTCTTGTATCAATATTTTCATAGTCATAAGAATCTAGGAGAGGGCCACTAGATGCTAAATGTAAAGGGGATGACCTACATCATTCCGACAAAGATACCACAAAGTAGGATGCACAGACACATAGATTCAGTACAAGGAGGTTTAAATAGAAGGATTGTAGGGAAAACATTTATCTTCTATGCCGAATTTGTACTAAATATGTCCAGGACTGCTGCAATCAGACTATTCGGAACTTAAACACGTTTATTCTAGAATAAAAACTTTCAAATGAGATTATGAGATTATTTTCAGGTCAAGTTACACAATGCAACATATAACTTGATACATTGTTGCTAAGCACGTCGAACATGAGATTAATTAAATTGAAGAGAGGCAGATCAACATGGAGCAGAACTGAAACAGTCAAAACACTTCATAGACCCTAGCCAAGACTAAAACACACAGACCAACTTGAACAAGAGATGCAGTCAAGTACCAGAAATCCAAGAAGATGAGCAATATCAGCAAATGAAAACAATGGGACAAATAAGAGAAAGCTACTTGATAGAAAAACAAAAGAGGCGCTTGATAGAGTAAATAAGGATCATGTCCAAGCAACGACCATTTATTCTTCCAACATGCTAGCCTGAAACAATGGTCTTTCCCAGTTCTCTCATGTTAGTCTAACAGCATATGTGCATATTAGTATCTCTCATATATGCATAATTATTCCACTGTCCATCATTTTGGGTTTGCAAGACCCTAATTTCACATATACCCCCTCTCTAATTTTGGGTTTGCAAGTCCCTAATTTCAAGTTGGGCTAGAATCATATTTAATTCTAATAGATATCACCCAAAAAAGCAATTCAACTTATATTTAAAAACAACTTGTTGTATGGAGATCGTGTTTAAATTCTCTACCTGTTGAGATTGCAGATCAGATGGAGGTGGCCGAAAGACAGCCGGATCAATAGTCAGCATGGTGTTAGCAGTCCTGGCAGTTCTGACAGTCACCAGATAATCAAGAATACAAGATTCAATATCATCTCAGAGAAATAACCAACAATGCTCACCTGTATATATGTTTCCATGTCAGGACAAACGGAGCAAGTGAAAGATAACACTCAACTGGGTCGAAAGGAAACATAACTGAAGCCCTTGATTAAACAAACATAATCTTCACAGGAAAAGAAATCATAGAAACAAAGGAAAAACTCAAACATACCTCCATATTGTCAGCAACAAACTGATTCAGCACTTCGTTAGTTAGAATTCCTGTGCACAGGTGGTTTCACAATAGTTTCCATTGCTCGACTAGAACTAGCTACTGAATTCCTCTGGATCTTTCCGGGAGTCAATAGATTTATCTGCCAAAGCACCTTGTTGACTTTATAGGTCAAAGCAATTATCCAATAATTTTGTTTGCATAAATGATTGCCTGGTTGAGAAAAAATCAATGTTAATATATAGGACACAATAGTTCTTAAAAATTTAGCCCATCAGTGTGCACAAAGTAATGTCGATGATGTCTCAAATAATTTTATTTTAAAAAAAATCACCGTAATGATAAGCCAATACCATTATTTTGAGCATAAATTTAACAAAAGCAAATTCAATCAGATTTTTACTTAAATTTTGTTATGCCTCACACTCCTTTTAAAACCCTTCCTCAAAAAATAAAACATCACTCTTCGCCAAGTAGTAAATACTTGATACTAAATCTGAATTACTTCTTATGAGAAAACTAATCTACCTGAAATGATGTTTCAAACTCCTAAATCTCAAAAATGCATGTCATGCATAATCAGACATAACAACAATGCTGAAAACTATCACATGTCTCATTTAACAAGAGTATAACTACAATTTGTGGAACAAAAAAATTAAGGAACCTAATCAAACCAGATTGGCATAGAATACTTAGCTTCAGAGTGACGAATATAAAATTATGAACTCATTGCAAAACAAATAATCAAATAATGTTATCCAGGTTGCCTGCCTACACTCACTTACTTTCGACAATTCCTTTAAAAGGTATACTTCTAAGAGCTAACAACTACTGATTTGCTATATAATGACAAAGCACTCTATATTATGAAATCAAAAAACAGGAAAACTAACTAATAAGAAACAACTACATATCAGAATATGACTTTTCAAAATCCTACAAACAACTCTTTAAAGTAGCAGAATAAATACTATTCTCACTTATTCCCAATACCATTGAATCAAAATACATGATGCTACCTACCAAAACAACTAATCCTGATTACCTTGGTTCAGATAATCTCTGAATTTGACTGATCCATACAGAATTGCATCGAATAAGATTCACTGTATCTTTATTCAACAAAAAATAGCATTCATTGTATCACACAAAAATTGTAAATCTATAGTGTTCTAAAATAGCAAAAATAGAAACCCTAATTCAGATCTGAATGCGATGGCATTATCAATTAAACAACTTGCTGATACATACATAAAAATCGATCTCAATTGGAAGAACATATAACAAAACAATACGAAATAAGAACACATACCATCATCCTAAATTCAATAATACAATAAACGACCGCCTCCGCCAAAGCTAAAAAATTACCATACAGATCACAATACATAATACTCAATGCCTCTTCTTCCCAAAACTAGACAACAATGTCGATATTAGGGTTAGGTTAAAAGAACCAAATCCCTACATACCAATCAATTAGTCAACAAGAGCGAACGGCGACTGCAGCAAGGAGAGCGAACGGCGACGGCAGTAAGGAGAGCGAACGGCGGAGGTGGCGAATGGGAGAGCGAATGATGGGGGGGGGGGGGGGGAGCGAACGGGCGGATAGAGCTCGAAGAGGGAAAGAGAGGGAAAGTAGGGTTTCACCGATTGGGGGGATTTAGGAGAGGAAGAGATGTGGGTTGGTGTTTTATTTATTTTGGGTTTTAGTTAAAAAATATGTGGTTGCACGTTCTAAGTTAAATTATTTTATTTATTTTTATTTTTTTATATTTTTGGCAACAATACTGTCGTTGCAGTAGATATAAGTAGATATACGCAACGACATTTATCGTTTTCAATTTACACAATCTGGCGGGGGGATTTACAAAGGCCCGCGCAAGGCATTTTGGAGGAGGAAAATTTTATTTTATTTTTAGCAACGACTTTCGCGTTGCCGTAACTAATTTTCACAACGACTAAAAAGTCGTTGCCAAAACCTTATTGTGAAAAAGGGTTTTTCTTGTAGTGTTAAATGGCCTCTCTCCATCTATCAGTACCTACTTACCTTTGAGTTTACAGCAAGCATATAAAAAAGAACCCCACAAAACCAAGCCCCCGCCCTATAATATTTTGCTGAAGATGAAAAAGAAAAAAAAATTAAACATTATTATCAATGAGAGAAAATACAAGAACATAAATTGGTAGGTATGATAAGAAGATTCGACTAACCAAATCAAAAGGAAGCCCTCGAAACAACAACCAACCGAGTCCTACTATGACAAAATCCTGTCACAAACAAAAGTCCAAGGAGTGTTCTCATTTTGAAGGAAGAAAAGGCATGCGTAAAGAAAGGAAGGTAATTATAGGCTGGTGCTAATGAGATAAACAAACCTTTAGATTTCCGCAGATTTGAGGGTAGTGTTTGAAAATATCGTGTAGTTTAAGAAAAATGCCATTATACATGAAAGGAGCATCACCAGCTGCATGAAGAGGAATAAGACACATATAAGTTAGACTGAGGTAAAGTAGTGGTTCAACAAGTGGCAGGTTTTAAAATATCATTATAATTAAGCACATTTAAAAGGTTTTGAATAAGTACATTTTTTTGCGTAAAGTATCTAACTGAAACTTATAATTAAGCACTTTGAATTAGTTCAAATGTATATTATGCAACTTGAACCTGATTGAGCTGTTCTTCATGTAGCAAAAAACACTGCCGTTCTTTTTTTTTGGAGAAAAAGATAAGATAAAGAAAGTCAGTGTTATCTTTTCATAACTGATCAATTAAATAAGAAATCTCTGTTGCATTTACATAAAATTCAAACCACATCAAACCAATCAAAAGTACGTAACTTCAAGACAAACATAGATCTTTCCACTCACAAGACACCAGTATCTTTAGTTCAAATATCTTACCTCTCAATATTGAAAAAAATGAAAGTGAACAAAAAGAAATAAATGAAGATACCCTTAATAGAGCTGACTGAATGTGTTTTTTTACCTTTTTCAAAGAGGTTCCAAAAAGTTGACTCATTTTGTATTATTTCATGCAAAGGTTTTTGTTTGTTGTTTATTGTTAGTTATTGTTTGCTGTTTGTTGTTAGTTAGTTATAAAACTCTCATTGTTTTGATTGATTATTGTAAACTTACTATATGTTTCGAAACTCTTACTGTTTTTTTAGGTACACTGTTTGGTCCCATTTTTGAAGACTTGAAGCATTGTATTTTTCTACAACACTGTAATTTTTTTTGGTCATTCGGTTGGTTGATGTATATTTTGGTGAAGGTTGTAATAGTTGTAATATTTAGCAATTTGGGAGATTATGTATGTATCTGTATATAATGATGATATAATATAGTTATGTTAATACCCGTACCCGCAATTTTGTGGAGTATTGGGTTCTGTGTTTGGTTTTTGAAAGGTTTTTCGAAGGTTTTTCAAAAAATCCATTATGTTTTCAAACAAATTTTTGGTTTTTATTTTGTATCTTGCATTATATTATGATTTTCCCCCCAGAGCCTTATATATATGATTCCTGTATGATGTTGCTCGGTTTCGCCTGGGGATGATTGATATTTATTGCCTGTGATGTCATATATTTAATTGTTAGCAGAATTCCGTAAGGAATTTATGTAAAAGGGTTAATATTTTAGGGGAGGTTCTGTCAAATTTTTTACTAAATTTTCTAAAATCTATTATGTTTTCAAACGATATCTTGGTTTTTATTTTGTATCTTAGTCATATGAAGATTTTTTCTTCCCAGAGCCCTATATATATAATGTTTGTGTGATGTTGCTTGGATTGGCCTGGGAGGATTTATATTTCTTGACTGTGATGATAAATTTTTAATTGTGAGCAGAATTCCGTAAGGAATTGCTGTAAAATGGCTAATATTTTAAGGAAGGTTCTGTCGAAATTTTCAGAAAATTTCCTAAAATCTATTATGATTCCAAACTATATCTTGGTCATTTGGATAGCGACATGTAAAATGGCTAATATGTTTTTTACAAATGAAGTGTCAAACAGAGACAGAGCATGAAGTGTCAAAGTTTGTAAGCTCAAAACTAACACAAACAGATCATGAAGTATCAAAATTTGTAAGCTCAGAACAAACACAAACAGAGCATGTAGTGTCAAATTTTGTTAGCTCAGAACAAACAGAAACAGAGCATGAAGTGTGTAATTTTGTAAGCTCATAAATAACACAAACAGAGCCTGATGTATCAAAATTTGTAAGCTCATAACAAACACAAACAGAGCATGTAGTATCAAATTTGGTAAACCCAGAACAAACAGAAACACATCATGAAGTTTCAAATTTTGTTAACTCAGAACAAACAGAAAATGAACAGCAGAAACTGAACATGAAGTATCATGTGTACGCTCAAGACAAACAGAAGCTGAACATGAAGTTTCAAATTTTTTAAGCTCAGAACAACAGACACTGAACATGTGGTTTAAAAAAAATCAGTAGGCTCAGAACACACTATTCATAACTAGGGCTGTATTGGGGTGCCGAGCCAACTAGGATATGATAGATATATAATCAAGAATAAATACAACAAGCTTGAAATAATTATTCAGATCATATAGTGTTTTGCATTACTGCCTACACCAACACACCAAAGGAGAGAATCAACCACCAAAAGTCTTAAATGAGAAACAACAATATAATTTCAAAGGAGGCCTGTATATAGTAGATGATTGTATTAGAAAGGTGGTTGTATTTGTTTACAATCATTTTTTTTTCCTGTCATGGCACATATTTTTAATTAATGTTCTCACATTTCTTTAAAAAAATCTAGTTTTTTGAAGAATTGGATAAGTCAATATTTAGATATTTAAGGGCAATAAAGATAAATTCATAAAAAACTGAAACAATTTAACGAATAATTGTTAAAGATGTATAAAGAGGTATAGTGAATGACTTTTGATCATCCAACCAAAGATGTATAATGCATAAATTTATATGCAGTTCATCCAACCAAATAACTCCAAATAAATTTATATGCAGTTCCGAATACGTGCCGTAGGCACGTGCCACGGGCATACCTAGTATATATATATATATATATATATATATATATATATATATATATATAGTGAGTTCAAGTACATGCCTTTGTTAATGTAGCAGTCCCTGACAATGAACGAGCACTAAAGATTAAGCTAAACTAATTATCTCAAACTCAAACATTTAATCTTTAGTTTATCTTCTTTTATATATATATATATATATATATATACTAGGTTTGCCTGTTGACACGTGCCTACGGCACGTTTTCGGAACAATGCACCTTGTTTGATCATATAAAATAGTTTTGGAGGTCCAACAAATTAACTGAAGTAGCAAACATAGAGCAAAAAACATATTATATGATTTTTTTTGATTTTTTTAAAATTATTTTAAAGTTTTAAAACTTTTAAATTTTTTAGTTTTTTAATTTTCTAAAATTTCTAAAATTTCTAAAATTTGTATTTTCTTAATTTTTTGAATAGAAGAGGGAGCGAGAGAGAGAGAGAGAAAAAAAATTAAATAAATATAGGAGTTGTTTTGGGTGGGAGATTTGAATTTGAGTTTTGGGGGGAACTTTTCAGGGGAAAATATGTTTGGTAAGGTTAGATCTGGACCTTTGATTTTGGGGGAGATTGAAGGAAAGCCACTTGATAGCTTTCTTTGTGTTTTATTATATATATATATATATATATATATAGTGAGTTCAAGTACATGCCTTTGTTAATGTAGCAGTCCCTGACAATGAACGAGGCATGCTCATTGCTAAACTAATTATCTCAAACTCAAACATTTAATCTTTAGTTTATCTTCTTATATATTATGTTCCTTCAATTCCTTGGTACTTGGAGTTGCGACTGAGACCATAAACTAAAACTTGTGGTAGTAAATGAAAAATGGAGCCAATTACAATAGCCAAATTCACACCCTAGCTGGGTGGTTTGCAGATATATACCTGCAACAAGTAGAGGAATACAAGTGAATGTTTGACTTGCAGTATTCTTAGAACTAGCTAGCTAGGGATGTGAAGGTCTCCTTGTACTCTCATACTGTAGAAAACCCTAGACTACATAGAAAGTAGCTAGTCCATGCTACTTAAAACATTAAAAGTACAATGAGTGCCAATAAAAGTAAATTCATTTCTTCATAAAGTTGCAAAGACAGGAGAGAGACGAAAGAAGTTGAAAGCATTTGCAAGCACAAATAAATAACTGGCTGATCTGAGCTTTCAACTCCTAGTTTCAGTTTCTCTGGCAACACTTCTTTCATGTGATTTGGTAGTTTCTCCTGCACCACTTCTTTCATCAAAATTTCTATTTGGAATTGACTCTCGTCATGCCTCCATTTAATTATGCTAAAGGTAAATTCTCTCAATGGGAGTTTTTTGCCTGTAGTTCATTGCCATCTTCCCCCACATCAAAACCAGGTTGATTTCCCCCTTAAAATTTGCATGCCTCTACAACAAGTGGCATGTTCTACCATATTACAGGTTGCCTCCTCTAAGAATAATGTGTATCACTTCATGCACACATAATTGACCACGTACATAGAATGAACTCAGACTGCATAGCAAAGTTACAGTATTTGTCATGAAGGATGCTATAGCTTTCTATATAGGATTTTGAGTTGGCTATCTTGAGTCAATTCCCTCTATCTTGAGTCAATTCCCTCATTTCGTTATGATTGTTGCTTAGATATTTCTCTGGTGTGTTTTCAGTCGGAACAATTAGTTTGTAGTGATTAGCGAATGATTTTGTAGATTCTGAATTATGGAGAAATTCCATCCACAGTAACTTGGAGAATTGATGAAGTCCTGAACATTCATTTCAATAATATGTAGCAGCAAGTGTACTTTCTAGGATAAAACTTCAACTTCTGTGTTGTTTTAGCTTCTCCATTAGATTTCATTTGGTGAATCTACCTAAGATGACAACTTATGTTTACATGGCATCTGAAGAGATGATTGAACACAACAAGAAAATGAAATATCTCTACAAAGAAAATGCAACTATAGAGAGTTGAGAAATAAATAGCAAATTTACTTATCACTTTCTATGAAATTAGAACTGCTAATGTAAAGGCAAAGGATTTCTGTTGACAGGGAAACAACCAATAAATGGCTTTGTTTGCCCAATTGGCCAATTTCCATGCTTTGTCATTGATCATAGGCTACAGTAACCAACTCAATTTTTCCATTCAAAATTACCTGACCGGGGGGGGGAGAAGATGTTCCGGAAGAAAGATCGACGGTAGGGTAGGGCTTCCGGCTACGGGGAGGAGAGGCGGCAAGTGGTGGGGCCTCTGCTATTCTTGATTCAGCAAGGGAGGGAGGAGAGGAGTGGGCATCCCGGAAGACAGATCGACGGCAGGGTAGGGGCTTCGGAGTTGGCGAGAGGCAGGGTAGGGCTTTGGGGTGCGGCCGGAGAGGAGAGGTGGGCGACGGGAAGGTGGAAAAAGGAAATTTTTTATTTGGAATGGGAAAAGAGTTGAGTTGAGATGGATTTAAATTTTTATGTTAGAATTTTCTTTTTTATCCCTATCGATTCAGTTTATTTACAAATATAATAGTATTTCTAAAATGTCATAAAACTACAACATTTTTAAAATGCTGTCATATCTAATAGTAAATTTCAAAATAAATCAAAGACAACATTTTCTTCAGAAGTATTATTATTTATCACTTTCAACAGCATTAACACTTAAATGTTGTAATAAACCTATTATAGAAAGCTCTATTTGTAGTAGTGCTTAACAACAAGTTGGTCAGCCATTTGACCGTGATAAATGAGAAAGGCCTAACAGTTTGTAAGACACGCTTCTGCAACTAACCAAACTTTTGAAGTTCTTCCAAATGGTGAGGGTTGAGAATTTTAGTATGTATATTAATAAGTTCATAACATGAAGCCACAGAAGTTCTTAAAAAAAAAATAATAACTTTGATTATATTTAGGAAATTTGATCATAAAACAAAATCCCCTAACACTACAAAAGTACCCTTGAATATATGTTCATGTTGGGTTTATGTCTTGCATACTATGTTGGATAAGAAGACGATGAGACGATGGAGGAATCGAGACGATCAGAGACGGAATGGAAGCAAGGGAAACAATCAGCAGTAGTAGCAGAAGTTGCGGTCGACCGTACATGAGGTGCGGTCGACCGCCCAACTCTGCAGAGTTTCCCTAGAGGGGGACGATCGACCGACCTTGTAGTACGGTCGTCCGCGCACGGCGCTGATGGATAAATTGGGTCGGGTCTTGGTGATTCGTGAGAAACTCAGATCTGACGGCCCTTATCGTAGGGTTATCTCTTTAGGTATATCCAAATGCTATTGTATCGAGATATCAAACTAGGTTTTCTCTATATTTCTATATATTGTTGTTATTGGTCTCCATTAAGAGCCAAGAGAGAGAGTACTTCATTGAAGGAGAGATCGAGTGATTCTCTAATTGTAAACAACTAGTACTTGCTGGTGAGGCTTGAGAGAGAGCCGTGTGAGAATTGTAATATTCTTGTATCTTCTCTAGTTGAATAACATCTTGGGTTTCTTCTCTCCTGGATTAAGGCGAAAGCCCCAACTGGGACAAACTTGTGTGTGCTTTGGTGTATTTGGTATGATCTCATGTGTACTTGGTGGTTTGTGTTGATTACATCGAATAATTCAACAAGATCCTAAGAGGGCTTTTCGATTGAAATTCCTAACAATTGGTATCAGAGCTTCGGGTTCAAAGGGTTTGTTCGAGTTCCTTGGAGATGATGGCAGATCAGATCATGAAGATCAAGCGGTTCAAAGGCAAGATCAACTTTGATCTCTTGAAGGTGGACATGCATGAAGCATCGGTTCAACAGCACTTAGATCTAGTACTAGAAGGAGATAAAGGGAGACCAATCGGCACAAAGTAGGAGAAGTGGACGAAGATATGTTCAGAAGCCTTTGGTTTAATACGGTTGTCATCGATGAGCGAAGTCAGGTATAGGAAAAACACGGCGAGTCTTTGGGCAAGATTTAGAACTGACTACTTGGAATCATCATTACAGGGTCGGATGTACCAGCAAAGAAAGTTGTGGGATTTCTCAATGAAGGAAAGTACCGCTCTTCTAGATCATAAAGTCGAGCTCAATTTGGAGTTATCTGAACTGAGGGCATTCAACGCAGATGATCTAAGGGTTTCCAACTCGATATATTCACCACTAAATCCATCCAACATGATAACTGTGCTAGATGAGAAGTCTACCAAGGAGAAGTTTTTCATAGCAGCTATGATCAAGAGGTTGGAGGAGGATGCACTTAGGAAGGAGAGTAAGAAATCGGTATCAACTTCTGTGAGTTGTTTGGAGGTGGATTGTACTTTGATTGGAAGGGCAAGTGTATGTAGGAGAAAGGTCCGTGGCCACTAGTGCAAAGGGATTGAGCATTACATGAGAGACTGTTGCAAGCGGTTGAGTCAGAGGGATGCCAAATTCAGTGCCGCTGAATCAGGTGATGGCTTAAACAGTATTTTTGTTTCAAGTTCTTTAGATGTGAATTCCGGTTGTTCTTTTGATTCGGTTAGTTCTTCTCAAGTTTGCTCCGAGAGGGAGATGGTTTCTACTTGCAAATTTGCATCATATCGTTGTATGGAAATGAAGGTTGATAAGATTTGTGAAGTAATGGTTTCTACTTACAAGTTTGCCTCATGTCGTTGTGTGGGAACGAAGATTGACAAGACTTGTGAAGTAAGGGGTGAGAAAACTAATGAGTCAAAGATGATAAACGGAAGGGGACACACACTAGAGGAGAGCATGTATGTTCATTTGATGAAGCGAAGCCTTATATCCACGAGAAATCTAGAAGCTTGGGACTGCAGGAACACCAATCCAGGTGGAGTTCGTTCAGTTTGGAAAAGTTATTGCATGGTGATGAAGGGTGAGAGGGGGATTGAGCAGGGTCAGCACAACCTCTACCAACTTTGGAGGAACAGGAAACCTTGGCTAAGTGGTTTGAAGCCCATTGTTCCTAAAGCACCATCTAGTATGCCGTCACTAGAATCATCCGAGCGAGACTGCGACGTTCGAATATAGTCGGAAGGTGGAGAGAGGCTTGAGGTAGGTGGAGTTCGTGTGGAGGGTGGCACCTTCATAATTACATCTACTATGGTGTGCCCTTGAGGAGAGCATACAGCGGGAAAAAAAACAGGTGGAGATAGATTCAACTAGCAGAGAAAGCCATCAAAACAAGTTGTTTGCAAGAAGAGAAAGAAAAGAGTCTAGAAGGTTTTAAATCACACAGGTGTGGATTCATGAGTATGCAATCCAATGTGGAGATTTTTGGATTTATGTCTTGCATACTATGTTGGATAAGAAGACGATGAGACGATGGAGGAATCGAGAAGATCGGAGACGGAGTGGAAGCAAGGAAAACAATTATTAGTAGCAGTAGTAGGAGTTGCGGTCGACCGTACATGGGGTGCGGTCGATCGCCCAACTCTGCAGAAGTTCCCGAGCGGGGGACGGTCGACCGACCTTGTGGTGCGGTCGACTGCGCGCGGCGCTGATGGATAAATTGGGTCGGATCTTGGTGATTCGTGAGAAGTCCAACTTGCTCTTCAAGTCAGATCTGATCGCTCTTATCGTAGGGTTATCTCTTCAGGTATATCCAAAGGCTATTATATCAAGATATCAAACTAGGTTTTCTTGAGATCTCTCTAAATTGTTGTTATTGGCCTCCATTGAGAGCCAAGAGAGAGAGTACTTCTTTGAAGAAGAGATTGAGTGATTCTCTAATTGTAAACAACTAGTACTTGCTGGTGAGGATTGAGAGAGCGTCGTGGTGAGAATTGTAATATTCTTGTATCATCTCTAGTTGAATAACATCTTGGATTTCTTGTCTCTCGGATTAAGGCGAAAGCCCCAACCGGGACAAACTTATGTGTGCTTTGGTGTATTTGGTATGATCTCATGTGTGCTTGGTGGTTTGTGTTGATTGCATCGAATAACTCAACAAGATCCTAAGAGAGGTTTTCGGTTAAAATCCCTAATAGTTCAGTATATTAATTTTGCGTCAACCTGTTCATCTATAAAACACAAGCGTTTTATTTATTACCATGTGGATAGCTGGACACTTGTAGTCTGTACTTACAATACAATATCTCACAGGTGTCTCTGCATATGCTTTCTCCTAAGATCCTATCTTATTAAGTACTACATTCTTATTATCATTCTTCTCATTGCTACTGCGTGTTACAACTTCTGTGTTTTTGGCTTAGTGAGAGTGTCTTCCACACTATCTATATAATAAAATACAAAGAAAGCTATCAAGTGGCTTTCCTTCAATCCTCCAAAAAATCAAAGGTCCGGATCAGACTGCCCCTCAAACACAGGCGGTTTCATCCGCTTGAAGGACTCAACTTGCTTGATCAGATCAGCATTAACAAACACTGGTCCAGGCCCTTGATTTTGATTCTGATTCTGCGCCATAATAGCTGTCATGAATATGTTCAAGGTCTGATACACCTTGGCAATCTCAGTCTCAAGATCAAGTCCTGCCCCATGGGAACCTTCAGCCCCATCACCATTACCACCATTTCTTGTTCTGGGTCCTGCCATTCTACTGAATACTGCAAAATGAGGGTAAAGTTAGAGCATCACAACACAATT
This sequence comes from Hemerocallis citrina, assembly GCA_017893485.1. Taxonomy (NCBI): domain Eukaryota; kingdom Viridiplantae; phylum Streptophyta; class Magnoliopsida; order Asparagales; family Asphodelaceae; genus Hemerocallis; species Hemerocallis citrina. The sequence continues at coordinate 390,563,888 of CM030358.1, forward strand.
CACATTCACATCAATACTTCATGGCGACACCTAATCCACACCCCAAACCGAAACATCAAGTTCTAACTCTATGTGATACTCACAGCCTAATGTCCACGCCTAGTTACTCACGTTCTAATGTCCACACCTAGGTTTATTTTTACACCATGTTTATTATTACTATTGAAGCATGCTCTGATACCAATCTCTGTAGCACCCCGAATTTTCAATATGATATCTCAGAAATACGTGGCACAATTCCCAACATCAACTTCAATTGCAATAGTAAACATAGCCAAAAACACAGATAGTTTTTATTTCAACTATTATTACATCATTTGTTCACAAAATACAGCAGAATACAAAACACCTTGAATTACAATCTTTTTTTTTACAACACTTTTTTTTTACAATTTACATAAGCTTTATCATCATTCTAGCACAAGCATCCAAATCCCAAGCTGTAAGCACCTACCTGTAAAACATGAGGCTAGAGATAATCCTAACCCACAAAACTATAGGGGTCAGTCATAACGGTGCGAGTGACATCAAAAGAAAACAACATAAATAAAATATAACGCATAGAGTCATAAACAACATGTATTAACAGCAAGAATAAATGAAATAAGAAATAATAATAAGTAAAGCATGAAAACATCAAGGAATATAAGACAGTAAATAGTAGAGCATGCAAACAACAAGTGAAACTAGACTAAGTGTCAAGTGTAGGAAAAACATAAAACAACATGCATAAAGCCAAGGTAAGAAAACATCAATGCTATATGCTGACTCTCTAATGCATACTTGTCGGATTCTATGCATCCCATAATACATAGGTCCGGTGCAAGCCCTTATCGTTATCCACTTTATAGGGTTAAATCCCTCGTTATGCAACTAATCCTACTACGGTGATGGAAACAAGATCCAGAATACTCCGCAAATAGGCATCACAGCCCTCGACGCGCAAGCACCATGTAAGAATAGCTCTAAAACCGGAGAATCAACTTCCAACCGTATACCCCACGAATAGGCTTGCGAGGCCCTCGACATGCAGATACACCAGGTACATCCCGTGAATAGGCCTGTCGACCCTCGACACGCGAATACACCCTGCATGCTCAGTGAATATGCCTGCAGATCCTCGACACGCGAACATATAAATGTCATCTCGAGACAGAACAAAAAACTGTCCTGGAACCCATCCGTTGGACTAACAAAACCAAGAGCATATACTTACGTTTCCCAAGTTTCATCACATCTCCACTAGTATCTGTCCTTAAGTTGGTTATTATTAAAACACAGATTCTTCATCTCTAGAGTTAGTGTATCCTACCGGACTTAATTTCACAACAACAACCCCTAGACCCAACTGATCTAAAACAACAAAATCTCATCTTCCGGTTCACAAGACTCACACTTAACTCCTAAAGATTCACAACTCAACCATTAATACAAAATAAATCTTTCATTTTTGTCACCTTATAACAGTGTTAATTTACTCACAGAAATTCATTCATAATGTTTGTATATGAGTATATATACATAGAAGATACTCTTTACTAAAAGAAGTTTATGCATAGGTATATTTGTAGAAGTCCTCTTTACTGATATGAAGTGCACATATGTGTATTCATGATATATGGAAAGATCCTTTTACTGATTAGAACATTCACAGGATGTAGAAGAAAACACCTTTTTACTAAGTATGAATTGTATGTGCAGAATATATAAATAATCTCTTTACTGAGTTGAAGTTGAAGTATGTATATGCAGGTTATATAAAAGATAATTTACATGTAGGTTATAGGAATTGAAATATATATATATATATATATATATATATATATATATATATATATATATATATATATATAAGATCACTGATACATATTGAAAGTATCCCTTTCACTGTTTGAAGTATATGTGTATGTATAAGATGTAGAGAGAAATCCCCCTACACTGATATTGCAATACATATATATATGTATCTGATACATAGAAAGAATTATTGATATAAAGTATGTATGTAGGTATAGAAGTAGGTCTTTGAAGCATATGCAGGAATATAGTTGAAGAACTTTATTGCAATGAGGTATCTGTGTACATATATGTATGAGATATATAGATTCCCCTCCTCACTGAGTTGAAGTATATATATATATATATATATATATATATATATATATATATATATATATATATATATAGGATATATGAAGGTAAACTTTATTGAATTGAGAGTATATGCAGGATGATAGAAAGTGAGCTATTAGCAGGATATAGGAATTGAACTATATGCAGGAGATTGGAGATGAACTATATTGAATTGAAAACATATGCAGGATGTGAAAGAAAGTCTTTTACTTGGAAATGAAACACATACAGATATAATGATGGTCTTTAATGCAAACAAAAAGAAAATTACCAAAACACAAAACTTACGATTGCCACTTAGACAAGATACTGGGTGTATATACGAAGGTGGATTCTTTTTCAACTGTGCATATGCACAGCAGTGCAGCAGAACATCAATCTGCAGTTAAGGGAGAAACTGATACTCAACAAACCCAAACAACTTACTACTTAATCGAAGTCATAGGGCTGGTTTTTCTTGGTTGTTGTTAAGGTATATTAGGACTTCAAAAGCATCAGTATACATACTCAATTGTGACTAAATATATATGTACCTATACCCATACAGGTATGAACAGTAACCTGCTACTCAGCATTCCCCAAATGAGTCTAAGATTCCCCCTTCATGATGAGAGCGGTGTATATATATACATATTGATCAATAATATAATAGATATACTTTACCCAGTATCAGTTTTGAAAAAATACCTCAACCTGCACATGAAGGAAATGAGAAATTCCTTTCAAAGTTCATTATGTGTGATTGTCAATTTCATACACAAATAGATCTATTATTTCAGTCATCACATTTGCCAAAACAATCAAAAATCCATAGACCTTTAAAAAATAGTATATGTATAGAAGTGAATGTGTATTATTATGTGTACATGTACATATATAGATCAGTTAAGCTTTGCAGTCTCATCAATAGGAACTGGTGTGATGTTGAAATGATCTCAGTATTGAAACAAGGCAAGATTTAATCGAGAACTTTACCAAACATACAAAATTGCATATAATCAGATCCGAAAGCTGATACCCAATCCCCTAACTTCAAAACTTGATTCTTTGATCCATAAACCCCTTTTGTAATTCATTAGACACATATGCAACCCCTCACATCAGTTTCCCATGAAATGTATGCAATCACAACATGTTTTTAATCATGTTTAGTTCATCAAAAGTCCAAACAGAGTTCATATACCTTTACACATAGTGAAGAACCCTATTCTAGTTACTTTGTGCACTTTTCAGCATATCACTTGTTACATTCAATAAAATTAGCCAGAATATGATAACAAAACAACATACTCATGGATATAAGCACTACAACATGTACACAATAAAATTTGCACATCATAAAATATTGACAGTGTATACGTACATATCACAGTAAAGGTGGGGTTTTTGTTCAATTTTTGCAATTACACCATACAATTCAATATATATATATTCAAATCATCAATTATATAATACAAACATCATGTGCATGATTTCTTTTAGATTTCTTAACAATCTTAAGTCATCTATGTAAAGTTTAATCATCAAAGGCATAGTTTTCATGAAAGATTCAATTTTTAACTCATCTACTCATCAAAAATTCATTACATCTTCATCCAATACCTAGTATGTTTTCTAATAGACAAATTATCTCATACAACATGCATAGAACAAAGGATAACAAAAACATGTCACTCACTTTATTGAAGAAATCAACCGAAAAAAAATAAAGAAATAAGAAAATCTTCCTTCGCAAGAAAAGCAAGAATCCTCGCTGGAAAACTCCAAGAAAATAAAAATAAGAAATCCTTTGTGTAGAAAAGCAAGAGACGGCTGCACCCCACTCTTTTATAGGCCGGAAATAATAGGTTTAGAGTTTTGTGAATAGATTTGCAAAATACATCTTTTAAATATACCTTTACATATATAAATATTTATACTTGGAAATTAAATTAAAAAAACTTAATTGAGATTTAAAACAAAAACAAATAACCAAATTGTCAGCTGGCACTGTTTGAAAATCCCAGAAAAATGAATTTACAATTTTACCCCTTTAAATGGCAAATTTGCAAAAAAAAAAAACCCTTCTTTTTCAAAACTTGTAAAATAAACCAAATTTGTTAAAACAAAAAGTAAAATCTTTACCTCTGTGTTGACCAGGCATCATGCCAAGGCCAAATATCCAAAAATCTAGAGTTTTTACTCCAAGTGGTAATTATGCACAAAAGTCCCTCCTTTTGTAATATTTGCAAATAGGTCCAATAAATATAAGAAAAATTCATAAAATTCATAAATAATATCTAATAATAAATAATGATTTTCCACAAAATAATTTTTGACTTTGAACTTCCCAAGAAAACATTTGCACGTGTAAAAAGATAAATTTTCAGAAAAATATCTATTAAATCACAAAAAAAAATCATTTTAATTCATTTATTAATCTTAAAAATATTATTTACAAATCTGAGGTATTATAGCTGAAGGGATGTTTCGGGTACGGGTGTGCTAACGGGTTTGGGTAGAGTAATAGGGTTTTCAGGGCAAAATGTATATGGGGTTTAATGGGTATCCAATAGGGTATAAGAGAAGGGTTTGAATAGGATTAGGGAAATAATGGATCCAAATATAATGAGATGGCCACAAATGGATAAATAAAATAGGGCATGAACAAATAAAATAAAGGGGATAAAAAATAACAGCTCGATCGAAAGGAGACGGAACAAAAGACTAACAAATGAATCAAGAAGACCAATAAAAGAGAAGAAAAATCAAATAAATAAATATATTGAAAAAAGTAAGATCCAATATACGGTCCAAAATGAGACACAATAAGAATCAATTACATGTAAAATAAAATACACTCAAAAGACAGAAAATGGAAAACAGGGGTTACATGGGCCTTTTCTGAAGATGAAGGATGGCGATATGGCATAATGACTACCAACCTATCAGAAGTTTTCAACTCGGTATTGAAAGGTGTGCGTAGTTTATCAGTAACTGCTATTGTGGACATGATCTTTTACCGTCTTAAATCTTAGTTTGCTACACGGCGTCAGTTAGCCAACAAGCTCATTAGTGAAGGTAAAATTTTTGCACAAAGAGTACAAGATTTGATAGATTTCCGGTGTGAAAGAGTCAACATGCATGAAGTGATATTGTTTAGCCGTCAACCCGGAGTTGCAGTCAAAACAGGTATACGAAGAGTAGGTGGCAATCAAAAGGGTGGTAACTTGCACACCGTTAACTTGGGCAATAAAACATGTACTTGCCATAAATTTTAGCTATATCATATACCATGTTCTCATGTTCTAGCTGCTTGCGCATATCGCGCTATTAATTACAAGCCATATGTTACATTCTATTCAACTATTTCGTTAGTACAAACATGGGCTCCCAATTTTTATCCTATACTAGATCCTGCATATTGGCCTGTTAATACTGGAAACAGACTTGTAGCTGATCCGAGCCTTCGACGTTCTCAGAAAGGTCATCCGAAGAGTATGGAGTTCGTAATGATATGGATGTAAAAGATGAGTCTAGTAGGGCTACCGGAATGACATGTTCAAAATACGGTTTGAGAGGTCACAATAGGCGCAGATGTCGGAAAAACTCAAGTCAATCTTCTCAAAGGCATCAATGAATGATTATAATATTGTATTTTGTTGAATATTTTGAGATCTTTAATATTTTGGATTGAAGTTTGTATTGTTCAATATTTTGAAGTTACTGAATGAATGTATGGTTGATGTTATTTTGAATGAATTAATATGAAGCATATTCATTTTGAAAGCTTGATTTTGAATCTCAGTAGATGAGGTGTATTCACCTGTGTGTGAAAGGGATTGAAAGTGTGGAAATTTGGGATAGCCACACCCGTCAACTCAGTCAGCGTGCCCCTTTTTACCAGGGTCGTTAACAGAGTTAACGACTGTGGTAATCTCAAATTTCCAGAGACTTTCAAGGCTATGGATATTTGAGATAGCCACACCCGTTAACTCAGTTTGTAACGCCCTGATTTCCTATACCGAGAAACCGTGACATAAGCCAGAATATTTTTCTTCAATTAGCCACAATACACAGAAAAACAGGAAAATTTAAAACTTTTTATTCAACACAAATGTATTACAAGTCCGAATGTTATAAAACTGCAATATATTACATCAATATTATAATAGTACCTTACAAGCCCAAGTATTACAAACATTCAATAAATTTACACCAGAGTACAATGAATAACACTTGGTACCTTACTTGGATGCTTCTGAACAGAAAATAAATTACAACAGATGTTACAATTAAAAATGAAAATCAACATTTTACTTATCTTGCCTTGAGTCCTCATTAATCCTGTACCTGTAGTTTTACAATCCAGTACCTATTGAAATGGGAACGTAGTACATATACTGACGCTTTAAGGCTGGTGACTAGCAGCAAATCTCAACTTTATACAAACAGATTGATGAAAAGAGAAATGTGTATATATAATTGATGTGTCAATGTATGCTATGACTTAGAATATAATGCAAGGTTAACTAATGCAAGGATGCTCTCTAATGCAAGCGAACTCTGGAATAGTATGCAGCCCATACTACATACGCCCATATCAAGCCGTTTCTTCATATATATGAATTTGAACCCGCACCATGAATTCTACTCTTGTACTCAACATTCTAAAGATACATTGTGACTGATGAGGTTGCTCCGAAATGGTCTGATCCCACCATTCGCAGTTATATAGTGGTGTCCACGTTTGCCACTATTGCCCGACGTACCGGACCTCACTCAAAAATCTAACGAACCCTTGGAGTTAACTACAACACAGATTAGCTCGAAGCATCCCCTGTGGCCCCCTAGCTCATAGACCGCAGTCTATGGCATGTTCGCCTCTTGACAGAACATGACGGAATTTCGGGGGTCCATCCCCTAGTTCCGACAGGAAAACTTTCCGTTCTTATCACGGCACTTCAAAAATTAACAAACGAGATACGGATCCCGTGCTCCCAACTTGTGAGAAGGCACAGACCGTATCCCTTTGACAGGAAGGGTACAACCAATAACACCACATAGTGTTGGCCTATAGAACAGGTCGGATCATAAGATATCACCCTTAATACCAACACTTTTCCTTCGGTGAAATGATAATAAATAAAGGTTAAGTAGTAATAGCCATAAGTTACTACCCTAACGGTGTCACTAACCCTAAACAATCCGAGGGATGACAACAGGTACTAACACAACATACTAGGTCTTAAGTTAGACTATGCAAGATAACTTTACTAGGTGCTCAATCTAGACTTACCAGAATCCCTAAGGATCCTGTTCATAGCCCATCGATCCAAGACCCTGGCAATACAAATTTATTCGCATGCTACTATCCTGAACATGGATTCCGTCTATGCTCCTGGCCCGCGATCAATCTATACCGGTTAAGATCTAACGGTGCACGAGGGGTGACTCGTCCACAGCCCACGAGGAGTAAAATAAATACACGTCTTGATGGTCATGGCCCCTAAGGCAATGATATCACCCTAGACGAGCACAACAAACTGCGTACTAGCTAATAAGCTATATACGAGTAAAAAAGACACATACGAGCTAAACGAGCTATGTATGAAATAACGACCTACATACGAGCCATGTGAGTTGCGTATGAGATAACAATATACATACGAGTCAAATAAGCTACGTATGAGACCAACAACTACATACGAGCCTAACAAGCTACATATGAACAAAACAACTTACATATGAGCCAAACGAATTATATACGAGCCAACTAGCTATGTATGAGACAAATGAATCACATAGAAGCAACATAGAAGTCTTCTAACAATCTAGTAGCAAAATAATATGCTACTAGCAAAACTTGATCTTTTATACACAAAGGCAACATAAACGGTCTTCTAACACCCTAGAAGCAATTAAACATGCTACTAACAAAACTTGATCTTTTATACATAAAAGCAACATAAACGATCTTCTAATACCCTAGAAGCAATTAAACAAGCTACTAACAAAACTTGATCTTTTATACATAAAAGCAACATGAAAGTTTTCTAACACCCTAGAAGCAATTAAACATGATACTAACAAAACTTGATCTTTTAAACATAAAAACAACATGAAAGTCTTCTAACACCCTAGAAGCAATTAAACATGCTACTCTTAACAGAATTCAACAAAATTGGACTTTTTAGAAAGGTGAGAATATCTACTACAACTCTCTAGTTGACAACCTTTTCAGATTCAGTCAATAAGAGGTACAAAAACTTTGAACAATCTAAACTGCGAAGCTTCAGCCAATAAAGGCTAGCTACTGTGACTTGTAAGGGTCATAACTCATACTCCGTTTATCGGAATCTAACAAAATAGGACATTTTGGAAAGGTGAGAACCTCTACTACAATTCTCTAGTTGATAAGATTCTCAGATTCAGTCAATAAGATGTAGAAAAACTTCGAACAACCTAAACAACGAAGCTTTAGCCAAAAAGGCTAGTTGTTGTAACTTGTAAAGGTCATAACTCATACTCTGCTTATCGAAATCTAACAAACTAGGACATTTTGGAAAGGTGAGAACATCTACTATAACTCTCTAGTTAACAACTTTTTCAGATTCCATATGGAACTTAAATTCTTGCTCTTTAAACACAAGTCAAGAACAATAAAAGACGGCAGATTTTCTGAAACTTGTAAAGCAAATTACTGCTGCTATACTTATCGGAATCTAACTAAATAGGACTTTTTGGAAAGGTGAGCACATCCACTACAACTCACTAGTTAACAACTTTCTCAGATTTCGTATAGAACTCAAAATCCAGCTCTTTAAACACAATTCAAAGAAATAACAACGACAGCAAAATGCTTAAACTTGTAAAGCTCATAAATTTTGCTATACTTATTGGAATCTAACAAAATTGAAATTTTTGGAAATCTAAGAACATCTATCACAACTTCCTAGTTAACAATTTTCTCAGATTCCGTATGGAACTCAAAATCTAGCTCTTTAAACACAATTCAAAGAACAACAAAGACAGCAAAAGGTTGAAACTTGTAAACCTCATAACTTTTGCTATACTTATCGGAATCTAACAAAATTGAGCTTTTTGGAAAGCTAAGAACATCTAATACAACTCTCTAGTTGATAAATTTCTCAGATTCTGTATTGAACTCAAAATCTAGCTCTTTAAACACAATACAAAGAGCAACAAAGACAGTGAAATGCTGAACCTTGTAAAGGTCATAGCCAGTGCTATACTTTTCGGAATCTAATAAAATTAGACTTTTTGGAAAGCTATGGATATCTACTAAAACTCTCTAGTAGACAACTTTCTCAGATTTCGTATGGAACTCAATTTTCTGCTGTTTAAACACAAATCAAGAACAACAAAGACAACAAAAGGCTAGAACTTGTAAAGCTCATAACTTGTGCTATACTTATCGGAATCTAATAAAATTGGGTTTTTTGGAAAGGTAAGAACATCTAATACAACTCTTTAGTTAACAACTTTTTCAGATTCAAACTCAAGTTTCTGCTCTTTAAACATGTTTCAAGATAACCCAAAAAAATAGCAGTTTTGCTTGATTGCTCGCTGTACTGGGGAAACAATTTATTTAGCCTAGTATATTAACCCAGAAAGATCTTAAAAAAATTAGAGCCTGGTTGTAGCGCCCCGAATTCCTAACTTAGGAACTCGTGACACTCTCCAGGATCTTTCTTCAAATGAGTCACAACACTACAAAAATCACAGAAAATTAATAATTTTTATCACATCAAATTGTTATTACAATGTCCAATGATTACAAAAATTACAATTAATTGTTACAACAAGATTGTACAATAATAATTGGACAGCAATGTTCACTTGGACGCTTTCCCCTGCTAAAACTTTCCCGCGATCCCAAGTCGGCAATCCTACACTGATAACTGTCGGCACGTCAGTTGATTACAACTGACAAAAATGCTATATTCGGCTATCCTCTCTACGCCATAATATAGCGATTCCAACCTCAAAAATCACAAATAATATTTGATGTAAAGAAAAAGGTGGTGTCAAGCAAGTGTCGGTGTATGTCATGACCTAATCTAATGCACACTATGCACACATGCTCCTAACGCTAATGCACGCTTCGTTGAAAGATATGCATCCCATACTACACACCCCCCAACCAAACGACGTTCTTCAGTTTAATGGGGCTCAATCCCCAGCTATGCATCCTACTCTTGTGCTCTCTCCTATTTCTGATTCCAGTGATGGTGAGGCTGTAGTCGTCCGGCTTACCCGTCACTGCTGTCATTAGTAGTGTCCAATCCTCATGTTTTATCCACTATGCTTGGGGTCCATTAGCAGGCTTACCCTGCGTGATTGTAATTAAATCGGCTTACCCGATATGTTGCTGTATCAATCGCAGGCTTACCTTGCGTGACTGTGCAGGCTTATCCTGCGTGGCTGTAATTAAATCGGCTTACCGATATGTTGCTGTATCTACGTCTCCCCGGACCTCACAAAAAGCTGATATATGGACACAAAGGCTCTCCGCGAGTGACTAGAGCAATTCCTGATAGATTCTAGCTCACCGAGATATCTTCTAATCCTTCTACCCACATTGATCAACAAAGGACCTGGCGGATATAGGGTTTCTGCAACTCCGCTACACTCGTCCTTACACTAGAACAGAACTTGCAGTCGAGACGATGTCAATACTCCAAACCTCCTCAAAGGTTGTTACGGATCATAAAGGCATTTTTGCCGAGACAGCAGAGCCCCCACAGAGTCTTCCCCACTCCCCAGAGCAGCTCGGGGTCCTTGTTCGCATCAAACGAACCTAAGATTTGGTCAGGCGTGATGATGCCATGCGTCCTCCTGACAGGCGAACACCCTCCCTAGTGCCTGTCCTTGCATTCAACCAAGACTCGATCTAGCCCTACCCAAGTATCTAAACTACCCCATTCCAAGAATAAGGTTGTATTCAAGATTTGTTTTATCGATCAAATACTAAAAACCATCAATCTAGCCAAACTCTAATTGTCTTTTCTTTTTATTATTAGAAGTATGAACCTCTAGAACTATCTCATATCATCCATCCCCTTAGCTAGGCGAACTATCCACCATTTTGAAATCCCTAACTTGGTAATCAACTTTGCTTGCCATGATCAACTAGTTCAGTTCCATTTGTAGATTCTCTCTAGTTAGTTACCTTTAACAATAATGGATCTCAACTCATTCCACACTAGGACTCAACTAGCTCTCTAGTTTGGCCCAAGGGTTGACCCTCCTCGGCCCACACTTGGGACGAACCCACGACGAATCGACCCCGTCAATTGCCGCAATCGCCATCTACGCTTGGAGTTTGATCTCAACCTCGGCCCGACCAACAAGTAGCTCCCACTAAACTTAACGCTCCACAGTCCTCGACAAGTGGTAGCTCCAAACACAAACTATGGTATCCATCCATGCACGGTGAGTACGTCGGTGCACGAGTCATCTCCTCCAATGCATTTGATGTGACACGGGTCTTATTCTACCCTCCTAGATTTGTCAACAAGACTTAGTCCTAGAGTCTCAGTACTCAATCCAACGTACCCCAACATGGTACACCACACTAGGAGTAAGTCCTAACCCATGAATACCCAAAAAGGGGTTCTAAGAGTCCTAAAAATGACAATTTAAGATTCCAAACAGCAAGCACACACTTAGTGTTTATGCCAAAACGGAGTTATTCCCTGTACCGTTCCCTTGAGAAATCGAGATCGGGCGCTCCCCATGCTTCTACTCAAAGTAGAAAGCAAGTACAAGCACCCAATGGGCATGAATTTCATTCCAAAGTGGTCTATAACAATATCCCAACATCTAATACAATTTTCACTTCAAAATATTGAACAATGTTGTCTATATTGGGGTTTACAAGCAACTATGGGCTACTCTTAGCAAGAAACTTTAGATCACTTAATTCCTAACTCATGTACACATCTATAATATGAGTCTTGACCTCAAACAGCAACTCCAAGCCAACAAGATACAAGTTTAAACTCATCTCAATGATCATGGTGCAAAACAGTAAGCTCTAAGATTTACTGTGTTTTTGTCGTCACTTGTAAAAATCATATCAAATGGAATATTTGTCCAAATCAGAATTTATTGGTCATTCCAGAAAGGTCTATGTGTCTACTAAAAGTTTTTAGTTATAAGGCTCTTCAGATAAGACCGTTTAGATGCTCTTATGGGTCCATCTTTAACAAGTATACAGACTTCCAGAATAGTAGGTCAGATCAACACAGTCATGGGATAAAATCCATTTAAAATAGCATATGGTGTCAGATCATCATGAAACTTTAGAATCTAGTTCCTGACACATGATGTTACAACACTATCAAAATTCAGGTGATTCTACTGAGTAGATTTCCAATTATGTTCTTTTGAATGTCATCCAAAAACAGGACAGTAACAACAGCAGTTCTGTTTACTAAAATATCTAGTTCAGTTTGCAAGATTTTATTGACATATATATACTACTCCAAATCTCATGAAATTTGAAACGTAGGTCTTAGATACATCAAAAAATGACATACTAAAAATTCAGATCATTCCCATAAACATGCCGAGATACAAGTTATTTTTTCCACAACAGTAACAATAAAAACTGCTTCTTTCTATTCTGACCAGCATGCAAGTTTGTAATTTATTTTAATAGCAGAAAAAATCACAAAAATCTATAAAAATTACTAAAGGTGTAAGACAGCTATATTATCATCCTCTAAAAATTTCAGATCAAAAAACCAATTATTGTTCACGTAATGATCTACGGACTGACAACAAAAAATTCAGTCTTTTAACAGGATTTTCTGGTGTGGATTACTTTAAAAAAAAACGAGTTGGTTATGTTCATTCTTAGGGCATGCATGTCATTTTTCAGTCATCACAAACACCATTCAACCATAAAAACAAACATAATGTTAGAAACACCCACCTTGATGAGTTTGATGGAAAAGAAAGATCCTACAAGCTCCTAGCTCCTTGATGAGCCTTCTTGCTCCTTGGTTCCTCCTCCTTGGCTTCTCTTCTTCTCCTTGGTTTCTCTCCTTCCAAATCAGTAGCTAGGGTGTAGAGGGTAAGGTTTAGAGGTGTAGAAGATGGCTTAATTGTAGGGAAAGATGAGAAATGGAGCTAGGATGAGATGAGGGTGTTTTAATAGAGGATGGAGAATGAATGTGGATGGATTTTTTTAGAGAGGGGGGAGGGAGAAAGTGAGAGGGCTGCATTGGGGGAGAATGGAGGTGGAGTGTAGAGATGGTGAAAAACTCATCATGAGTCAAGTTTCAATGTTCAAAACCCTAACCCTAATCTTCAAATTCCCTCATTCTTTTCCCTCCTAAATCTTGGCCGGATTTGGGCTTCTACATGTGCATAAGTCTTTTTTTGTTGTTGTTACATTCCATGGTACCATACAAGTGTTGAGTTAAACAAGGGTTAACTCGGGTTTAATTGGGTCTAGTTGAAGCTTATGAGTTAATTCCATACTAAAAGCTTCAAAAAGAAAAATAAATAAATAACCATAGCATTTTGGTGCTTAACAAATCATACATATATTTATATGAAAAATCCGTATTGTTTACACCGGTAGTAACCCATATAAGAAGCTCTCAAATTTATTTGGGCTCAAGATTTCAACTTTAGTATAAGTAATTAATTCATAGCATTAAAACAACATACTAGTTTAATGATTAGGCCTTTAGGATTTTTATTTGTATTCTACCACTTCAATCTGTATATGCCATTTATTCTAGTCCTCAATCATCGATATGCCCATGAAATTAGTCCAAGTTGTTCACATAACAAGCAAAATAAAACAACAAAACAATAATAAACAAGTTGAGACCCCCCACCCAAAATCATTGGAAGGACCTGCTAGCTCTTCATTGTCCTTCCTTGTTCTTGATCCTCTTCTCAAGAACTCCTATGAAAGAAACCCATGAAACCCTAACACATCTTTTGATTCTCACTTTCTTATCTTTTCTTCTCAATTTTTTTTTCTAAATTAAAACAAGTAAGAAGGGTAAAAATATGAGGAGAAAATGAGATAAGAAGGAGATGGAGGAACACAAAAATGAAAGGGTTTTTCCCATAGGGTTGGCCGGCTATGCACTTTTATAGGAGATGGAGAGAGCTTGTGGTTAGAGAGAGAGCAACATGTCTCTCTCTTTTGTGGCTCAACAATTTTGAGATCTATTTGCAAATAAATATTGCCATCACACCTTAATCTATTCCCTACCCTCCATTTGATCATGATAGATAAAAAATAAAAGGTATTATTCCAAAATCACATACTACATGATTTCGTACAAATGTACGAAATCGATACGGTACATATACGTACATACATCTATATATACAGATAGTTTTTATTCGTCAAAACCCATCAATCTGTACAAAAATAGTTAAATTCAGAAAATAAAATAAAATAATAATAAATAATAATTTTATTATCAGCTCGGGAAGATTTCAGTATCAATTTGATACAATACAGATGTATACAAACTCGTATATATATATATATATATATATATATATATATATATATATATATATATATATATATATATATATATATAATGTTTATTAATAAAACCGAGTAATATCCATCAAAAATATTTCAATTCTGAAAATAAAAATAAAATAATAATAAAATAATAATTTTTAATATCAGGCTGGAAGATAACAGATATTTTCTCAAAACGCATATTTCGTGATTTTGTACAAGTGCACAAAATCGATACGATACATATATATACTTACTTGTATATATATATGTATAGATAATGATTATTTATTAAAACTAAGTAATTTCATAAGAAATATTTTAATTTTAAAAATAATAATAATACAAATATAATACCCAACCGGGATATTACACAGTTAGCGTGGCCCTTTTTACCAGGGCTGTTAACTGAGTTAACGACTGTGGTAATCTCAAATTTTCTGAGACTTTCAAGGCTCTGGATATTTAAGATAGCCACACCCGTTAACTCAGTTAAAGTGCCCCTTTTTACCAGCGACGTTAACTGAGTTAACAACTGCGGTAATCTCAAATTTCCAGATACTTTTAAGGCTCTGGATATTTGAGATAACCACACCCGTTAACTCAATTAGCGTGGCCCTTTTTACCAGGGCCGTTAACTGAGTTAACGACTGTGGTAATCTCAAATTTCCAGAGAATTGAACGTCTCTGGATATTTGAGATAGCACACCCATTAACTCAGTCAGCGTGCTCCTTTTTACCCGGGCCGTTAACTGAGTTAACGACTGTGGTAATCTCAAATTTCCAGAAAATTGAAAATCTCTGGATATTTGAGATAGCCACACCTGTTAACTCAGTTAGCATGTCCCTTTTTACCAGGGTCGTTAACTGAGTTAACGACTGTGGTAATATCAAATTCCAGACTTTCAAGGCTTTGGATATTTGAAATAGCCATACCTGTTAACTCAGTTAGCGAGCCCCTTTTTACCAGGGCCGTTAACTGGGTTAACGGGTCTGTGTATATTCACAAACAGACTTGTGAACTTCTGAAGTTGATACCTGTATACACAATCATCGCATCCAGAACATATCAACATATCATATACTCAAACATTTCAGATGCCTCTTTATACATTCTCAACATATTATCTATACAACAACATTCTTAAATTTTGAAAATCTCATCATCGCATCCACCACACATCTCCATACATCACACTGATGTCAAGACATCAAACTTACAGCACATTCTTAAAATTTCAACAATCTCCAAACATCAAACATTCTCAAACTTAGAACACATCTCCCGAATTACATTACAAACGCAGCCAACACATCAAACTCAGGCAATCATCAGAGTTCAAAATAAACTACAACAACTTCTCTCAAAAATAACATTAACTACCACGACTTCTTTCAAAATTACAAAAATACATAACAAAGCCGACAATTTACCTGCAAAGGGGTGAATAGATTTGGATGTTTCCTTGCACGTTTTGAATGCTTTGGGCTTTCCTGAGTTAAGCCAGAGAGGGGAATGTTATTTTCGTCATCTTCTTCTTCCTTCTCTTCTTGTATTTCATCAACAGATGGAGACGGCTCCCTTCTTCTTCCTTGTCTTTCTTCTTGTATTATTGGACGATGATGAGATTTTGTAGCCATTGTCTTCCGACGACCTGTTTGGTGCACGGAACCGAACAATATCGCATCTAATCTATTGCCTTCGCCGACGAGATCCGCTTGTGCTCGACATGACTCAACCATTTTACGCGCGAATACCTTCAACGGTTTGCCTACATTACTCTTTAATACTTTTGCGCATTCTTTGGCTTGAATTCATATTTGGGCCATCTACACAAAAAACAAAATAAATGTAATAATAAATTCAATAATTAAACTTTTTGGTAGAAATGTAAGTATGGACATAAAACTTACAATACTCCATATCAATTGTGTCTTCAGTTGGAACATTGCGAGATTAGCGGAGTATGTGTCTGCTGAATCGGCGGCATGTCTCCGTGTCGGTACTTGGACCCCCACTGGAAGTTGGCTTGTTGGAGAAATGTAAAGGTGAGTCATTCTCCTATACCACGTCATGTAAGGGACATGGGAAGATACATCGAATGATGGAATATTCGCAAGTATGTGATCGAAATGATGGTTGTTCCAAATATCCACGTGTACATGCAAAGAAGCTGCCCAATCGTGAGCTGCTTGTCGACCCATACCGGTGACACTATATAGCTCGGCATTGTATGGTTGTTGCACCAAAATATTTTGAAGCAACCCAAACCGATGGAGTACTCTATCTGGAAAATAGCCTTCAACTCTACCAAAGTGGATAAGCGGTACTTTTGTCAACAACAGTTGAGGAGCTGAAATACAAACTGGAGGCAATCTCGCTAAATGTGCCTCGATATATGGTTGCCACTTAACACAATCGTCTGCCAAGTGGTCAAGCTTGTCCCGGTAATATGTAAGGCATCTATTAGGGCTAGCCTTCCATGTCAATGAACCCGTCCAATACACACATTGTGGTGGTCTCATGTTCTCATCCTCGGGAAGATCCGCCCACTTTGGTGATTGCTTAGAGACAACGGGTCTACCAAGGTGTACTCATTCCCAACTCCAAACCTGTAGCATCAACATTGGTCCGTTCATCTACTTTGCACCGAGAGAGCAATTGCACAAAGCTCTATACAATGTGGCCAATGCAGCACTTTCCCAACTGTACGCCCCAACTCCACCAAGATCGGCGGTTAGTGGTAGGTACATTAACGACAAGGAATCTCCGAAGGAATTTGGGAACATCACACCTCCAAACAATATCATTATGTAGGCCCAGCAGTAACATTGTACTTGCAACTCAGTGGAGGCATTAGTCAACATACCGGAGAATGTGTTTTTAAGCCGTTTCAATCTCACCGATTTGCCTACAAGGGCCGATCAATCCACCTCTACTCCAAGATACTCATGGATAATGAACTCTGGTTCAAAGTCGATTATGCCAGTTACGGCCTGTCCATCGATTGGTAGACCCGTTATTACTACGACATCTTGCAGTGTCACAGTCATCTCGGCGACCGACAAGTGAAAACTATGGGTCTCGGGACGCCATCTTTCGAGAAGGGCGGTTAATAAGGGTCGGTCGGCCTTAATTGAGCTCATCAACCCGATGTCGTATAACCCACATTGCTGTAATATCTCATGTATACAGGATGCATCTCTAACGTGTCGTGCCCCTGAAAACTACACTTTGAAGAATTTCCTTCCCAAACGGCTTTAGAGAGATGCTACCCTTGCAAAGTCAAAAGCTTTGGGTCGATCGGACCAGGAACCACTGGAGGAACATATGATGAAAAAGATCGGCCCGGCTGACTAGATGGAGAAGAAGGGCTAGGTTGATTTGGAGGAGGCGACGGGCCCATTTGATTTGCCAGAGAAGAAGACAGACCCGCATCATTCTACACCAAAAAAGTTGAAAATCAACATATAAATTTATAATTTTCTTTATGTTAAAATTAAACGTATGAAATAAAGTTCAAATCATCTAACATTGGTACGCCTCTATCCATGACGGCTAGTTTTTTTGGGAGGTTGTTCATGACATGTCCGTGGACCTTTCCGGTCTGTTGGAGGTCTACTACTAATCCCTTCTTCGGGCATACCCATTGTTCGTGCCATATGTATTATCAAATAGAATCCAACATGTTTGATAATATATGTCATCAAATTTACCTTAAAATTGCTATAAATTAATTATACAATTAACAATGTCTAATTTCCAAAATTTCAATATCAAATAATATTCCCCAAAAGGTCACATTGGCACTGATGCTGTTTGTTTTTGGGGTATGGGGGCAACAGGTGTGAGTTCTTGTAATTTGTGTAGTGGAAGAAGCGGTACTGGCATGGATCCTACCCTTGGCTGTAGGACCGACTTGGGAGTAGCAGCAGAGGGGTAGAGGCCGGGTGCTCGGCTCGGATCAAGTAGCTTGATTCGGATCTTTGAGGCTCGGCTCGATCTTTTGTACTTGCACACTGCCTAGAAACATCGGGAGAAGTCCTAGTGACAAGCCCTACAACGATCTAGTCAGTCACAGAGAAAGAAATAATAGTTAGGGTTCAGGTGGGGAAAAGTTTATTACCTTTGAAAGTGAGGAGGGGGTCTGGTATTTATAGGCAGGGGTAAATGGGTCTGAGATCCTAATGGACCGGGTCGGACCCGTTTGCCTGTGAGCCTGAATGGGCTGAAGCCTGTTGGACCTGCTTTGACCTAATGATCACGGAGGAGCAAAATTTGAAGGGATCTGATGGCCCGGATGGAGCCACGTCATCTACCCCACATCAGGAGCCTCCCACTCCTAGAGGGCTACGTAAGCCAGCCGTAGAGGAGTAGTTTGTCTCCCTAGGAAGTGTGGAGCGGTGTGTTTGGCGAGTATGATTTGTAGTTTCTTGGAGTGGTAAGTGGGGTAGGACGAAGGAGATCCCCTGGAGAAAAAGGGGCATCGAGGGTCGGGAGCCGAGCGTCGAGCATCGAGCCCTAGCCTGTGATAGAGCCAGGAATTGGTTCGGAGCTTACGTCAGGGTGTTCGAGTGTCGAGCATCGGCAGTTGAGTCTCCATGCTTCGGTGCCGAGCATCGGGCCCCCTACTTGTGAGGAAGCTAGGAGGTGGCTCGAGGTTACTGCGAAGCATCGAGCCCCCTTGCTTGTGTGAAAGCTAAGGCGTGGCTCGAGGTCACTATCGAGCGTTGAGCCCCCTTCTTGTGAGGAAGCTGGGCGGTGGCTCGAGGTCACTACTGAGCGTCGAGCCCCCTTTCCTGTGTGAAAGCTGGGGCATGGCTCGAGGTCAGTGCCAAGCATCGAGCCCCCTGCTTGTATGAAGGCTAGGGCATGGCTCGAGGTCACTACCGAGTGTCGAGCCCCCCTGCCTGTTGTGAAAGCTAGGTGGTGGCTCAAGGTCACTGCCGAGCATCGAGCACCCTACTTGATTGTGAAAGCTAGGGCGTGGTTCAAGGTCACGGCCGAGCATTGAGCCTCCTGCATATTGCGAAAGGTAGGTGGTGGCTCGAGGTCACTGCCAAGCATCGAGTCCCCCTGCTTATTTGAAAGCTAGGGCATGGCTCGAGGTCACGGCCGAGCATCGAGCACCCTGCCTGTTGGGAAAGATAAGGCGTGGCTCGAGGTCACGGCTGACCGTCGAGCCCCCTACCTGTTGCGAAAGCTAGGTGGTGGCTCGAGGTCACTGCCGAGTGTCGAGCCCCCTACTTGTGTGAAAGCTAGGGCGTGGCTCGAGGTCACTTCCGACCATCGAGCCCCCTGCTCATGTGAAATCTAGGTGGTGGCTTGAGGTCACTACCGTGCATCGAGCCCCATTGCTTATGTGAAAGCTAGGTGGTGGCTCGAGGTCACTGCCGAGCATCGAGCCCCCCTGCTTGTGTGAAAGCTAGGTGGTGGCTCGAGGTCACTGCCGAGCGTCGGGCCTCATTGCTTGTGTGATAGCTAGGTGGTGGCCCAAGGTCACTGCAAAGCATCGAGCCCTCCTGCTTGTTTAAAAGCTAGGGCGTGGCTCGAGGTCATTGCCGAGCATCGAGCCCCTCTGCTCATGTGAAAGCTAGGTGGTGTGTCGAGGTCACTACTGAGCGCCGAGCCCCGTTTCTTATGGGAAAGCTAGGTGGTGGCTCGAGGTCACTGCCGAGCGTCGAGCCCCTTTCTTGTTTGCAAAAGCTAGGGCATTGCTAGAGATCACGGCCGAGCGTCGAGCACCTTGCCTGTTGCGAAAGCTAGGTGGTGGATCGAGGTCACTGCCGAGCATCGAGCCCCCCTGCTCGTGTGAAAGCTAGGGCGTGGCTCGAGGTCACTGCCAAGCATCGAGCCCCCCTGCTCGTGTGAAAGCTAGGTGGTGGCTCGAGGTCACTGCCGTGCATCGAGCCTCATTGCTTGTGAGAAAGCTATGTGGTGGCTCGAGGTCATTGCCGAGCGTCGAGCCCCTTGCTTGTTTATGAAAGCTAGGGCGTGGATCGAGATTAAGGCTGAGCGTCGAGCATCCTACCTATTGCGAAAGCTAGGGCATGGCTCGAGGTCACTGCCGAGCGTAGAGCCCCCTTGCTCGTGGGAAAGCTAGATGGTGGCTCGAGGTCATTACCGAGCATCGAGCCCCCTGCCTATTGTGAAAGCAAGGGCGTGGCTCGAGGTTACGGCCGAGCGTCGAGCCCCCCAGCTTCCTTGAAAAATGAGGGGTGGCTCAAAGTCAATGCCGAGCGTCGAACCCATATAGCTTGTGACAAAGCTACAGTGTGGCTCAAGGTCACTGCCGAGCGTTGAGCTCCCATGCTTGTGTGAAATCTAGGGCATTGTATGTGATGCTAATGTCATGGGGTTGGAATTTGAGGCATCAAAATCTTACCAATCGTTAGATCTTGATGATCAAGATTGAATCGATCAGGATTCCAACTTAGAATTTGAGGTGCCGAAATCTCATTAGCCGTTAGATCTTGATGATCAAGATTGAACGGTCAAGATTCCAATGCGGAATTCGAAGCATAGTTAGTCACTCTATAAATCCTCCACCCCCTTCCCTATTTCTTCACTTTGGTTTCTCTTTCTAAAAAATAGGAGCTTATCTCTCTACCCACCGACGATGACTTTTCTGTTGATCTCTCCATTCATGAAATACAGGTTAGTATTTTTTTGTTATGTCGCGCTCTCAGTCCGGTTCCAAAGCGAGCTCTTTTGGTTAGGGTGACGGGAATCACCAGTCGGACTCTACGTCCTGGGATCTAGACAAGTATTGGAGGGGACCGTTAGTCAGACTCCATGTCCTGGGACTTAGACGACCAAGTTTTGGACGTGGTGCCGCTCCAAAGCCACAAGCCGCCCGTGGTAGAGTCAGCTTCCACTGGAGAGGTTGAGATAGGAGTGGTGGATTAGGGAGGCAGTGAGGAAGGAGCCGAGGGAGAGGCGGATGAAGAAGGTAGCGAGGAATTAGAGGTTCTCTTCCCTCTCCCTCCTTTGGCGAAGCCGTCTCTGCCGAAGGCTCCTAGCATCTGGAAGAAGAAGAGGAAGTGGCGCCTGTCGGATAGTCCGAGAATGGCAGATGAATTTGAGCCAACCCATACTATAAGAACCCGCGGTCTATCAGGATGTACCCGGACAACGTCAAAAACTTGGTTCAATTTTTCGTAGAGGTATCTTCGCCGGCCCAAACCCAGAAACAGATGGAAAAATTACAATGCGTCCTGAAGGCTGACTACCTTCTTGTGATAAGGGCCAGTTACTTCATCGGGCGGGAGTACGAGTTGATGATCCCGAGCCCTGGTCTCCGCCTTACCACTGAGTTGGCCCCCGGGTTTTGCATGTTTCCCGAGGATGCCTTCGTCTTGGGGATAAGGCTATCGCTGCACCCGTTTATCAAGAGGGTGCTGAGGTGGGGGAGCTCTGCCCGATGTAGTATGGCTCCAACTCTTCGAAGCAGTTGGTCTTCTTCATCCTGAAGTGTGAGGAGAAGAAGGTACCCCTGAAGTTGAAGTATTTCTGGGCCATCTTGGGGGTGAGCTCGCTCGGAGATCAGGATGGCATCTACTACATATCACCTTGCCCTACCAGAAGGTGGTGCACGGGCATCTGGATTCCATCAAGGGGTGAAAGGCCAAGTACTTCGTGTTCCGAACCGAGGTACCATGGGAGATTCCAACAGCTTGGAATTTCTACAAGCCGAACCCCAAACCTCCGAGGCGGAGGGACTTGGCTGAGGCGGAGTGGGCTGACGTTGACAGGATCATCGAGGGACACAACATCGGTTGGCCGAATATGAAATAATCACACTTAGCCCGGACCGGACTGAGCCCAGCTGACCCTTGTATGTTTTCGTTTTTTTTGTTTAACTTTCTGCCTTCGTGTTAACATTCGTTCTTTTTTCTCTGCAGCGATGGATCAGTCAAAGCTCAATGAAAGGAAAGCTCTGCAGGCTCTGGCCCAGAAGAGAACGGCCGAGAAGACAGCACCGCTGGCGGGGTCCGCCCCAGGGGGCTCCTAGGGCCCCTCGGAGCGGCCCCATAAGAAGACGAAGAAGGCCCCTCGGCTAGAGATGCACTCGAGTTGGCACCGAGCTCCAGCAGCCGTAAGGTTGCTGAGGTCTTGAAGGCGGGGACCCCCACCTTGTGCCCCGATGCCAAGCAGATGGTGGGTGAGAGGGGGCTCAGACCGTACGCCCCAGACTAGTTAGTGAAGGAAGGCGACTCGCTCGGGGAGGGCCCGATCTCGGTCAAGTTTGTGGATAACCTTGCCATGACACACGACAGATCCATCCTGGCGATCAAGATGGTGGAGACGTGCTACATGAACTGGGCTCAAGCCCACATTATCATAAGTGTTTGTCCGTATGTTTTGCTTTTTAACTTAGTGGTTGTGCTTTTTGACTTGTCTCACCCTTCAACTAGGCATCGATGGTCGAGTTCCAGCTGAAGAGGTGCTATGAAAAGGACCTTAAGGTCGAGAAAAGGAATGCCGGCAGGTACCTTCATGAAGCGAAGGACCTGAAGCGCGAGCTGACGGCAGCTCAGGGGGGCGGTGCAGGCCCTTCAAGCCGACCTCACCTCCCAACAGGACCAGCACCTTCTTGCTTTAGCAGAGGTTAGAGGTAAGGCGGATGCAGAGTATGAGGAACTACTGGCCGAGGCGAGGAAGGAGCTAATGAATGCCCAAGATGAGCTGTATGATCGGGCAAAGGAGCACTGCTCCTTTATCCTCAAGCCAAAATCGACCACCTCCACTATGGCTGGCAGCCGCCCATGCTTCCACTGACCCCCGGTGGCGAGGGTGACGAGGCACCCAGAGACCCAAGTATAGAGAGAGACAGGGGGGGCGACCGCCGACGAAGAGGTGCAGATCCCGCCTAAGAAGTAGTCTTCATATTTTCTTCTTACTCTGTACTTGCCGAGCATAGACTGCCCACTGCTTTTTTGTAACTACTTTTCTGGATTAATATAATCATGTGTTTTTGGTTGATATTTTATGACTTGTCTTTTTTGAAAAGTTTGTTGAAAAGTTTGGAGTGAAATCTTGTTTCCTCTTGATGTTGAATTTGCAAGTGTACAAAATCGCACAAGTAATATAGATAGATGAGTAGAGTGTCGAACCCACAGGGACTAGATATTTTACTGAGTACCGATATCACTAGATTAATCACTATTTAGAAGATCGAATTTGATAAATAATAAAACAACTAAATTAAATTAAACTAATTAAATTGGTGAAGAGGGAGAGGGCTGTGAAACTTTGAAGCTCTTGTAATTTGTTAAGGGTAAAATTTGTTCTAGGGCTCTTGGTTCACCTCGTTTATCACAAATTATAATTCCTTATAAATAAAAATATTATCTTTCCCAAATTTTCGACCAAAATCCTAAAGATATTAACCACTCTATCAACGTAGTCTAAAAATTATTCTCAACTAATTCTTCGCCTATCCATCAAATTATTAATTGAGAAATTGGATTTCTTAACGGTCACGTCCTCCAATATACGGTCTTAATTTTTATTAATCACAAATAACCTGTTCGGTCTCTTTATGATTTGAAAAATCATACAAATGTCTATCTACCATGTTGTACGCATAAATAATAAAAATTAACACACAACTATGAAAAATATGATAATAATAAGGATTTAAAATTTGTGTTCTACAAAACTTGGCTACACCTTAGCCTGTAGCAGAATAAATTCAGTTCATATTCAATTTTCAATTAATGAAATGTTCGGGTTGCATCTACAAATATTTAAACAAGAAGAAGTAAAAAAAATGATAATAAAAATCGAATTTATATGCACCCTGTCTCACAAATACCGAACCCAGAAGTCTCTTGATTGCGTCGCAGTCAGATGTCACATCAGCACGTCTGGTCAGTGCTGTTCTGCGTCGGTTGTCGCGTCAGGAACAGTACCTGAGCGCCAGGTCAGCACCTCTTGGAACTCACGCGCCTGCTGCTTCTCCTTTTCTGCTTCGAGCCGCGTGCGCCAGGGAGTCCAAGATGAAGGAGTCGCCAGATCAGCACCCGGGGGCCCACACGATACTGCTGTTGCTTTTGTTAACTCTCCTTATTTGTTTAAAACGTAAGAGACAGAGACGAAGGAGTCGCCAGGTCAAAGTAGCAATCGTTGGGTGCACTTCGAATACTGTGCCAAAAAAGACAGCAGCACTACTGCCCACACGCTTCTGTTTCGCCTTGGAACTCGCACCCGCCTTCTCTCTCTTTCTTTTTCTTTTTCTTCTTTTGAGTTATTGTACAGCCGTCACCTCCTAATTGATCCTCTCTTCTTTGCCTTGTATTTATAGAGAACGGAGAGAAGCATTAGGGTTTGCACTTTTGCGGAAAACCCCACTCTTTTTCTTTATTTCCTTCATTATTTAATCCAGACTTTTATTTATTTCTCCTTCTTTCTTTTCTTCCTTTTCTGCCCGCCACGTGCTTCTGCATACACAAAATAATACCAAAAATTAGGATTTTTAAATAAAATAAAATTAATTAGTTTAAAATGAATTAAACCAACTATAAATCATATTAGCTTATAAAAATCCTTTTAAAATTATTTATCGCACTCTCAAATCAACAAAATAATAAAAATTGATAAATCTATTATTTTACTCTGTTTGTTGATTTTCTCCACAAATCTTTACTTTTTGCATCAAAAATATTATTTCTCCAAAAATAATTAATTAAATGAAATCCTATAGAAATAAGATGAATGATAGATAATATCAACGAAAACAAGCCATTTTAATAGGTAAATGAGTACAAATATTTGTATATAAATTAGACACATCAAATACCCCTAAACTTAAGATTTTGCTTGTCCTCGAGCAAAAAGTAGAATCATGAACAAGGGAATAATAATAGTGAACTCAACTATCACACCAATCAACTATTACACCAAGAGATCTTATCATGCAAGCATCAAAATTGCAATTAAAAATATAAACAATTGCAAATAAAGTAAAACTAAGCATACCCACTTTCTCCAGTGCAATTATTTATTCATAACTCCCAACCCAATCGCATTTGTCATGCAATTAATGTAATTATAGTATGCAACAACTCAATCTGTGATTATCCCTTCTCTCTACTACAAACCGAGTAGCAAACTAGAGTTTTTTTTTTATTTTTTTTTTATTTTTTTTTTTAAATTAGAGTAAGTCTCTTCTTTAAGTCGTCACTTGCCTTTTGATGCGAATGCAAAATATTTGTGATGAATTCACCCGGTTACTCAACAAGTCACAAACTTAAAGTGCTTTGCATACTCATATTTCAAGTTGCCGTTTTACGTAAAAGTAAACATTTGTGATGAATACCCCTAGTTACTAAGCAACTCAAAACATTGGAGTAGATTGACTTTATTCAAATTTTTTTTAATTTTTTTTTCATTAGTACTCTATTTACTTAAACTCTGTTTAGGACTAGATCGAAGAGGATAATCACAAGAAAAAGCATCACATTTGTCTTTAATGTATAATAGCATGACTCACACAATTTTGTAAGGAATTTTGAAACTCAATAATCCTAAAGTAAATAAGTATGCTTAATATTGCTTTATAAAAAAAATTGTTTATCCCAAAAAATTGTTTCAATACTTATCACAATAAAGAACTCAAAAGTGTAAAGGTAAACCTAATTATAATCCTTTTGTTTTGTATTTCTTTTCAAAAATAATAATAAAAAAAAAATTTTTTTTTTTGTAAACCTTCCCCCCAAACTTGAATATCACATTGTCCTCAATGGGAAAGAAAAAGAAAAACAAAAAGAATGCAAAAAGTTTAGAATATCTCCCCTGATTTGTCTTTAAATTTCTGCACGCGCAGCGTTCAGTAGTTTGGCGATATCTGGAGCTGTAGATGTCGAAATGGGCTGAATTTTTTTTTGCTGGAAAGCTAAGACAATTGTCTACAACTTCTCTTGGAATCAGTTTTCCAGATTTTTACTCCAAACTGCTCAAAAACAGCCATCAATGCAGGTGTTCAAAACAGCTCCGCCCAGCGACTTTCAAAATTGATGCAATCCTACAAAATAAAATCAAAAATTAAAATAAAATAAACTAAAAGATAAATCAAAACTAAATACAATAAAATAAAACATGGGTTGCCTCCCAAGAAGCGCTAAGTTTTAAGTCTTCAGCCAGACATGGGGGTGAGATGGTTAAGTAACGCCAAGATCCAACAACATTAAAACATCCTTTCTAATTTTTCTTTTCTGATGTGGATCAGGTTCAAGCTCCAGTTTGAGGCGTTTCCTTCTTGATGATGATATCTTTGATTCCCCCACCTCTTTGAATTTATGCTGCAAGAATGAATAAATAGAAGGTTCAGCATCCAAGTACATAACATGTTCAAAAATATTTTCTTTTTCAGGTTCAAAATTTGTTGAATTTGTTAGACATACTTCGATTGGTGATTTTTCAAATTTTGCCTTATGTTTCTTGCCCACAATTAAATGAGTTTCACTTACTTGAATGGATGACTGTTCTTCAGAAGGAAAGTTTATGGAATTAAAAGCATCATACATTACTTGCTCATGCTGAATTTGTTCCTCCACCATTTGTTCAATCTCACTTTGCTTTTCAACTACATTATGTTAGCAATTTTCTTCTTGTGGTTGTTCAATTGTCTTCTCTCTTTCTAGTGTTATAGCCTCGATATGCTCCTTGGGATTGACAACTGTGTTGCTTTGCGATGTTCCTGCAGTTTTTTCATTAAGAATATTTGAAATTTGACTAATTTGTACCTCAAGATTGTGAATGGAAGCCGAAGTTGAATTTGCAACATTTTGGATTGCCAAATCTGTCTTTTGCATGTAGTGCATAAACATGTCTTCAAGTGTCGACTTCTTTTCTTCCAGTGAAAAATTTTGAGGGTGTATAACTGCTCCTTGATTGTTGTTCCAAGAAAAATTGGAGGTGTTTCTCCATTCTTGATTGTATGTGTTTGCATAATGATTGTTTTGCATTTGAAAGTTTGACACAAAATTTTCATATTCGGCATTTGATGGAGCAAAAGGGTTCCCCACTTGACAATCTGAACTTGAATGATTTCCTGCACAAAGATCACAAATCATATTAGAGTGAATAGCATGAAAATTCATATTTTCTACTTGTTTAGATAAAATATCATTTTTTGTATTTAAAGTAGAAAAAGGATCAAGTTCAAAAACTCCAGCCACTTTTCTTGGCATCATTCTCTCTGAAGACCACTGGTAATGATTTGATACCATCTCCTCTAAAAGATCATAGGCTGCTTGGTAAATTTTGCTCATCAGTGCACCACCAGCTGCTGCGTCAACCATAGATCTATGTGTAACTCCCAGACCATTATAGAATGTTTGCATTTGCAGCCATTTTGGTAGTTCATGATTATGACACTTTCTCAATAACTCTTTAAACCTTTCCCATGCATCATAAAAAGACTCAGTCTCAAATTGAATAAATGTGCAAATATCATTTCTTAGCTTAGCTGTCTTTGCAGGCGGAAAATACTTGGCTAGAAATTTTTGTGCAAGTCCCTCCCAAGTAGTAATACTACCTGGTGGTAGATAATGTAGCCAAGCCTTCACCTTATCTCGTAATGAAAAAGGAAAGAGTCTCAATCTAATTGCATCATCTGATACTCCATTGTGCTTGAAAGTATCACAAATTTCTAAAAAATCTGCAATGTGAGCGTAAGGATCCTCGCGTGGTAGTCCCCAAAATTGAACAGTCTGTTGAATCATTAGAATCATCGCCGGTTTAATTTTAAAATCGTTAGCTTCAATGATCGGCTTCTTTATGCTTGACTCATAAATTGAGGGCATAGCATAGTCTCTCAAAGGCCTATTTTCATCGTTCGCCATGATAATGCACTGTATGTCCTGAAATGTAAGTATCGAAAAAAAATGAAATAGAAAAACTAAAAAAACAAAAATAAGAAAAATAAAATAAAAAAAAAGTAAAAGTTAGTCAAAGAAAAATAAAGATGTAAAATGATAATAAAATAAAAATAATTACAAAAAAAAATCCAAATTAGCAATAATCTAGCAATTGTCAATATCAATAAAAGAATAACTAGTCCCCGGCAATGGCACCAAAAACTTGATGTTGAATTTGCAAGTGTACAAAATCGCACAAGTAATATAGATAGATGACTAGAGTGTCGAACCCACAGGGACTAGATATTTTACTGAGTACCGATATCACTAGATTAATCACTATTTAGAAGATCGAATTTGATAAATAATAAAACAACTAAATTAAATTAAACTAATTAAATTGGTGAAGAGGGAGAGGGCTGTGAAACTTTGAAGCTCTTGTAATTTGTTAAGGGTAAAATTTGTTCTAGGGCTCTTGGTTCACCTCGTTTATCACAAATTATAATTCCTTATAAATAAAAATATTATCTTTCCCAAATTGTCGACCAAAATCCTAAAGATATTAACCACTCTATCAACGTAGTCTAAAAATTATTCTCAACTAATTCTTCGCCTATCCATCAAATTATTAATTGAGAAATTGGATTTCTTAACGGTCACGTCCTCCAATATACGGTCTTAATTTTTATTAATCACAAATAACCTGTTCGGTCTCTTTATGATTTGAAAAATCATACAAATGTCTATCCACCATGTTGTACACATAAATAATAAAAATTAACACACAACTATGAAAAATATGATAATAATAAGGATTTAAAATTTGTGTTCTACAAAACTTGGCTACATCTTAGCCTGTAGAAGAATAAATTCAGTTCATATTCAATTTTCAATTAATGAAATGTTCGGGTTGCATCTACAAATATTTAAACAAGAAGAAGTAAAAAAAATGATAATAAAAATCGAATTTATATGCACCCTGTCTCACAAATACCGAACCCAGAAGTCTCTTGATTGCGTCGCAGTCAGATGTCACATCAGCACGTCTGGTCAGTGCTGTTCTGCGTCGGTTGTCGCGTCTGGAACAGTACCTGAGCGCCAGGTCAGCACCTCTTGGAACTCACGCGCCTGCTGCTTCTCCTTTTCTGCTTCGAGCCGCGTGCGCCAGGGAGTCCAAGTTGAAGGAGTCGCCAGATCAGCACCCGGGGGCCCACACGATACTGCTGTTGCTTTTGTTAACTCTCCTTGTTTGTTTAAAATGTAAGAGACAAAGACGAAGGAGTCACCAGGTCAAAGTAGCAATCGTTGGGTGCACTTCGAATACTGTGCCAAAAAAGACAGCAGCCCTACAGCCCACACGCTTCTGTTTCGCCTTGGAACTCGCACCCGCCTTCTCTCTCTTTCTTTTTCTTTTTCTTCCTTTGAGTTATTGTACAGCCGTCACCTCCTAATTGATCCTCTCTTCTTTGCCTTGTATTTATAGAGAACGGAGAGAAGCATTAGGGTTGGCACTTTTGTGGAAAACCCCACTCTTTTTCTTTATTTCCGTCATTATTTAATCCAGACTTTTATTTATTTCTCCTTCTTTCTTTTCTTCCTTTTCTGCCCGCCACGTGCTTCTGCATACACAAAATAATACCAAAAATTAGGATTTTTAAATAAAATAAAATTAATTAGTTTAAAATGAATTAAACCAACTATAAATCGTATTAGCTTGTAAAAATCCTTTTAAAATTATTTATCGCACTCTTAAATCAACAAAACAATAAAAATTGATAAATCTATTATTTTACACTGTTTGTTGATTTTCTCCACAAATCTTTACTTTTTGCATCAAAAATATTATTTCTTCAAAAATAATTAATTAAATGAAATCCTATAGAAATAAGATGAATGATAGATAATATCAACGAAAACAAGCCATTTTAATAGGTAAATGAGTACAAATATTTGTACATAAATTAGACACATCAAATACCCCCAAACTTAAGATTTTGCTTGTCCTCGAGCAAAAAGTAGAATCATGAACAAGGGAATAATAATAGTGAACTCAACTATCACACCAATCAACTATCACACCAAGAGATCTTATCATGCAAGCATCAAAATTGCAATTAAAAATATAAACAATTGCGAATAAAGTAAAACTAAGCATACCCACTTTCTCCAGTGCAATTATTTATTCATAACTCCCAACCCAATCGCATTTGTCATGCAATTAATGTAATTATAGTATGCAACAACTCAATCTGTGATTATCCCTTCTCTCTACTACAAACCGAGTAGCAAACTAGAGTTTTTTTTTTTATTTTTATTTTTATTTTTTTTAAATTAGAGTAAGTCTCTTCTTTAAGTCGTCACTTGTCTTTTGATGCGAATGCAAAATATTTGTGATGAATTCACCCGGTTACTCAACAAGTCACAAACTTAAAGTGCTTTGCATACTCATATTTCAAGTTGCCGTTTTACGTAAAAGTAAACATTTGTGATGAATACCCCTAGTTACTAAGCAACTCAAAACATTGGAGTAGATTGACTTTATTCAAATTTTTTTTAATTTGTTTTTCATTAGTACTCTATTTACTTAAACTCTGTTTAGAACTAGATCGAAGAGGATAATCACAAGAAAAAGTATCACATTTGTCTTTAATGTATAATAGCATGACTCACACAATTTTGTAAGGAATTTTGAAACTCAATAATCCTAAAGTAAATAAGTATGCTTAATATTGCTTTATAAAAAAAATTGTTTATCCCGAAAAATTGTTTCAATACTTATCACAATAAAGAACTCAAAAGTGTAAAGGTAAACCAAATTATAATCCTTTTGTTTTGTATTTCTTTTCAAAAATAATAATAACAAAAAAAAAAATTTTTTTGTAAACCTTCCCCCCAAACTTGAATATCACATTGTCCTCAATGGGAAAGAAAAAGAAAAACAAAAAGAATGCAAAAGTTTAGAATATCTCCCCTGATTCGTCTTTAAATTTCTGCACGCGCAGCGTTCAGTAGTTTGGCGATATCTGGAGCTGTAGATGTCGAAATGGGCTGATTTTTTTTTTCGCTGGAAAGCTAAGACAATTGTCTACAACTTCTCTTTGAATCAGTTTTCCAGATTTTTACTCCAAACTGCTCAAGAACAGCCATCAATGCAGGTGTTCAAAACAGCTCCGCCCGGCGACTTTCAAAATTGATGCAATCCTACAAAATAAAATCAAAAATTAAAATAAAATAAACTAAAAGATAAATCAAAACTAAATGCAATAAAATAAAACATGGGTTGCCTCCCAAGAAGCGCTAAGTTTTAAGTCTTCAGCCAGACATGGGGGTGAGATGGTTAAGTAACGCCAAGATCCAACAACATTAAAACATCCTTTCTAATTTTTCTTTTCTGATGTGGATCAGGTTCAAGCTCCAGTTTGAGGCGTTTCCTTCTTGATGATGATGTCTTTGATTCCCCCACCTCTTTGAATTTATGCTGCAAGAATGAATAAATAGAAGGTTCAGCATCCAAGTACATAACATGTTCAAAAATATTTTCTTTTTCAGGTTCAAAATTTGTTGAATTTGTTAGACATACTTCGATTGGTGATTTTTCAAATTTTGCCTTATGTTTCTCGCCCACAATTAAATGAGTTTCACTTACTTGAATGGATGACTGTTCTTCAGGAGGAAAATTTAAGGAATTAAAAGCATCATACATTACTTGCTCATGCTGAATTTGTTCCTCCACCATTTGTTTAATCTCACTTTGCTTTTCAACTACATTATGTTAGCAATTTTCTTCTTGTGGTTGTTCAATTGTCTTCTCTCTTTCTAGTGTTATAGCCTCGATATGCTCCTTGGGATTGACAACTGTGTTGCTTTGCGATGTTCCTGCAGTTTTTTCATTAAGGATATTTGAAATTTGACTAATTTGTACCTCAAGATTGTGAATGGAAGCCGAAGTTGAATTTGCAACATTTTGGATTGCCAAATCTGTGTTTTGCATGTAGTGCATAAACATATCTTCAAGTGTCGACTTCTTTTCTTCCTGTGAAAAATTTTGAGGGTGTATAACTGCTTCTTGATTGTTGTTCCAAGAAAAATTGGAGGTGTTTCTCCATTCTTGATTGTATGTGTTTGCATAATGATTGTTTTGCATTTGAAAGTTTGACACAAAATTTTCATATTCAGCATTTGATGGAGCAAAAGGGTTCCCCACTTGACAATCTGAACTTGAATGATTTCCTGCACAAAGATCACAAATCATATTAGAGTGAATAGCATGAAAATTCATATTTTCTACTTGTTTAGATAAAATATCATTTTTTGTATTTAAAGTAGAAAAAGGATCAAGTTCAAAAACTCCAGCCACTTTTCTTGGCATCATTCTCTCTGAAGACCACTGGTAATGATTTGATACCATCTCCTCTAAAAGATCATAGGCTGCTTGGTAAATTTTGCTCATCAGTGCACCACGAGCTGCTGCGTCAACCATAGATCTATGTGTAACTCCCAAACCATTATAGAATGTTTGCATTTGCAGCCATTTTGGTAGTTCATGATTAGGACACTTTCTCAATAACTCTTTAAACCTTTCCCATGCATCATACAAAGACTCAGTCTCAAATTGAATAAATGTGCAAATATCATTTCTTAGCTTAGCTGTCTTTGCAGGCGGAAAATACTTGGCTAGAAATTTTTGTGCAAGTCCCTCCCAAGTAGTAATACTACCTGGTGGTAGATAATGTAGCCAAGCCTTCACCTTGTCTCGTAATGAAAAAGGATAGAGTCTCAATCTAATTGCATCATCTGATACTCCATTGTGCTTGAAAGTATCACAAATTTCTAAAAAATCTGCAATGTGAGCGTAAGGATCCTCGCGTGGTAGTCCCCAAAATTGAACAGTCTGTTGAATCATTAGAATTATCGCCGGTTTAATTTTAAAATCGTTAGCTTCAATAATCGGCTTCTTTATGCTTGACTCATAAATTGAGGGCATAGCATAGTCTCTCAAAGGCCTATTTTCATCGTTCGCCATGATAATGCACTGTATGTCCTGAAATGTAAGTATCGAAAAAAAAAATAAAATAGAAAAACTAAAAAAACTAAAATAAGAAAAATAAAATAAAAAAAAAAGTAAAAGTTAGTGAAAGAAAAATAAAGATGTAAAATGATAATAAAATAAAAATAATTACAAAAAAAATCCAAATTAGCAATAATCTAGCAATTGTCAATATCAATAAAAGAATAACTAGTCCCCGGCAATGGCACCAAAAACTTGATGTTGAATTTGCAAGTGTACAAAATCGCACAAGTAATATAGATAGATGAGTAGAGTGTCGAACTCACAGGGACTAGATATTTTACTGAGTACCGATATCACTAGATTAATCACTATTTAGAAGATCGAATTTGATAAATAATAAAACAACTAAATTAAATTAAACTAATTAAATTGGTGAAGAGGGAGAGGGCTGTGAAACTTTGAAGCTCTTGTAATTTGTTAAGGGTAAAATTTGTTCTAGGGCTCTTGGTTCACCTCGTTTATCACAAATTATAATTCCTTATAAATAAAAATATTATCTTTCCCAAATTGTCGACCAAAATCCTAAAGATATTAACCACTCTATCAACGTAGTCTAAAAATTATTCTCAACTAATTCTTCGCCTATCCATCAAATTATTAATTGAGAAATTGGATTTCTTAACGGTCACGTCCTCCAATATACGGTCTTAATTTTTATTAATCACAAATAACCTATTCGGTCTCTTTATGATTTGAAAAATCATACAAATGTCTATCCACCATGTTGTACGCATAAATAATAAAAATTAACACACAACTATGAAAAATATGATAATAATAAGGATTTAAAATTTGTGTTCTACAAAACTTGGCTACATCTTAGCCTGTAGAAGAATAAATTCAGTTCATATTCGATTTTCAATTAATGAAATGTTCGGGTTGCATCTACAAATATTTAAAAAGAAGATGTAAAAAAAAATGTTAATAAAAATTGAATTTATATGCACCCTGTCTCACAAATACCGAACCCAGAAGGCTCTTGATTGCGTCGCCAGTCAGATGTCACATCAGCACGTCTGGTCAGTGCTGTTCTGCATCGGTTGTCGCGTCAGGAACAGTACCTGAGCGCCAGGTCAGCACCTCTTGGAACTCACGCGCCTGCTGCTTCTCCTTTTCTGCTTCGAGCTGCGTGCGCCAGGGAGTCCAAGATGAAGGAGTCGCCAGATCAGCACCCGGGGGCCCACACGATACTGCTGTTGCTTTTGTTAACTCTCCTTGTTTGTTTAAAACGTAAGAGACAGAGACGAAGGAGTCACCAGGTCAAAGTAGCAATCGTTGGGTGCACTTCGAATACTGTGCCAAAAAAGACAGCAGCCCTACTGCCCACACGCTTCTGTTTCGCCTTGGAACTCGCACCCGCCTTCTCTCTCTTTCTTTTTCTTTTTCTTCTTTTGAGTTATTGTACAGCCGTCACCTCCTAATTGATCCTCTCTTCTTTGCCTTGTATTTATAGAGAACGGAGAGAAGCATTAGGGTTTGCACTTTTGCGGAAAACCCCACTCTTTTTCTTTATTTCCTTCATTATTTAATCCAGACTTTTATTTATTTCTCCTTCTTTCTTTTCTTCCTTTTCTGCCCGCCACGTGCTTCTGCATACACAAAATAATACCAAAAATTAGGATTTTTAAATAAAATAAAATTAGTTAGTTTAAAATGAATTAAACCAACTATAAATCATATTAGCTTATAAAAATCCTTTTAAAATTATTTATCGCACTCTTAAATCAACAAAACTATAAAAATTGATAAATCTATTATTTTACTCGGTTTGTTGATTTTCTCCACAAATCTTTACTTTTTGCATCAAAAATATTATTTCTTCAAAAATAATTAATTAAATGAAATCCTATAGAAATAAGATGAATGATAGATAATATCAACGAAAACAAGCCATTTTAATAGGTAAATGAGTACAAATATTTGTATATAAATTAGACACATCAAATACCCCCAAACTTAAGATTTTGCTTGTCCTCGAGCAAAAAGTAGAATCATGAACAAGGGAATAATAATAGTGAACTCAACTATCACACCAATCAACTATCACACCAAGAGATCTTATCATGCAAGCATCAAAATTGCAATTAAAAATATAAACAATTGCAAATAAAGTAAAACTAAGCATACCCACTTTCTCCAGTGCAATTATTTATTCATAACTCCCAACCCAATCGCATTTGTCATGCAATTAATGTAATTATAGTATGAAACAACTCAATCTGTGATTATCCCTTTTCTCTACTACAAACCGAGTAGCAAACTAGAGTTTTTTTTATTTTTATTTTTTATTTTTTTTTTAAATTAGAGTAAGTCTCTTCTTTAAGTCGTCACTTGCCTTTTGATGCGAATGCAAAATATTTGTGATGAATTCACCCGGTTACTCAACAAGTCACAAACTTAAAGTGCTTTGCATACTCATATTTCAAGTTGCCGTTTTACGTAAAAGTAAACATTTGTGATGAATATCCCTAGTTACTAAGCAACTCAAAACATTGGAGTAGATTGACTTTATTCAATTTTTTTTTAATTTTTTTTCATTAGTACTCTATTTACTTAAACTCTGTTTAGGACTAGATCGAAGAGGATAATCACAAGAAAAAGCATCACATTTGTCTTTAATGTATAATAGCATGACTCACACAATTTTGTAAGGAATTTTGAAACTCAATAATCCTAAAGTAAATAAGTATGCTTAATATTGCTTTATAAAAAAAATTGTTTATCCCAAAAAATTGTTTCAATACTTATCATAATAAAGAACTCAAAAGTGTAAAGGTAAACCTAATTATAATCCTTTTGTTTTGTTTTTCTTTTCAAAAATAAAAAAAAAAAAAAATTTTTTTTGTAAACCTTCCCCCCAAACTTGAATATCAAATTGTCCTCAATGGGAAAGAAAAAGAAAAACAAAAAGAATGCAAAAAGTTTAGAATAGCTCCCCTGATTCGTCTTTAAATTTCTGCACGCGCAGCGTTCAATATTTTGGCGATATCTGGAGCTGTTGATGTCGAAATGGGCTGAATGTTTTTTTTCTGGAAAGCTAACACAATTGTCTACAACTTCTCTTGGAATCAGTTTTCCAGATTTTTACTCCAAACTGCTCAAAAACAGCCATCAATGCAGGTGTTCAAAACAGCTCCGCCCGGCGACTTTCAAAATTGATGCAATGCTACAAAATAAAATCAAAAATTAAAATAAAATAAACTAAAAGATAAATCAAAACTAAATACAATAAAATAAAACATGGGTTGCCTCCCAAGAAGCGCTAAGTTTTAAGTCTTCAGCCAGACATGGGGGTGAGATGGTTAAGTAACGCCAAGATCCAACAACATTAAAACATCCTTTCTAATTTTTCTTTTCTGATGTGGATCAGGTTCAAGCTCCAGTTTGAGGCGTTTCCTTCTTGATGATGATGTCCTTGATTCCCCCACCTCTTTGAATTTATGCTGCAAGAATGAATAAATAGAAGGTTCAGCATCCAAGTACATAACATGTTCAAAAATATTTTCTTTTTCAGGTTCAAAATTTGTTGAATTTGTTAGACATACTTCGATTGGTGATTTTTCAAATTTTGCCTTATGTTTCTCGCCCACAATTAAATGAGTTTCACTTACTTGAATGGATGACTGTTCTTCAGGAGGAAAATTTAAGGAATTAAAAGCATCATACATTACTTGCTCATGCTGAATTTGTTCCTCCACCATTTGTTCAATCTCACTTTGCTTTTCAACCACATTATGTTTGCAATTTTCTTCTTGTGGTTGTTCAATTGTCTTCTCTCTTTCTAGTGTTATAGCCTCGATATGCTCCTTGGGATTGACAACTGTGTTGCTTTGCGATGTTCCTGCAGTTTTTTCATTAAGAATATTTGAAATTTGACTAATTTGTACCTCAAGATTGTGAATGGAAGCCGAAGTTGAATTTGCAACATTTTGGATTGCCAAATCTGTCTTTTGCATGTAGTGCATAAACATGTCTTCAAGTGTCGACTTCTTTTCTTCCTGTGAAAAATTTTGAGGGTGTATAACTGCTTCTTGATTGTTGTTCCAAGAAAAATTGGAGGTGTTTCTCCATTCTTGATTGTATGTGTTTGCATAATGATTGTTTTGCATTTGAAAGTTTGACACAAAATTTTCATATTCGGCATTTGATGGAGCAAAAGGGTTCCCCACTTGACAATCTGAACTTGAATGATTTCCTGCACAAAGATCACAAATCATATTAGAGTGAATAGCATGAAAATTCATATTTTCTACTTGTTTAGATAAAATATCATTTTTTGTATTTAAAGTAGAAAAAGGATCAAGTTCAAAAACTCCAGCCACTTTTCTTGGCATCATTCTCTCTGAAGACCACTGGTAATGATTTGATACCATCTCCTCTAAAAGATCATAGGCTGCTTGGTAAATTTTGCTCATCAGTGCACCACCAGCTGCTGCGTCAACCATAGATCTATGTGTAACTCCCAGACCATTATAGAATGTTTGCATTTGCAGCCATTTTGGTAGTTCATGATTATGACACTTTCTCAATAACTCTTTAAACCTTTCCCATGCATCATACAAAGACTCAGTCTCAAATTGAATAAATGTGCAAATATCATTTCTTAGCTTAGCTGTCTTTGCAGGCAGAAAATACTTGGCTAGAAATTTTTGTGCAAGTCCCTCCCAAGTAGTAATACTACCTGGTGGTAGATAATGTAGCCAAGCCTTCACCTTATCTCGTAATGAAAAAGGAAAGAGTCTCAATCTAA
The DNA here is from genome assembly GCA_017893485.1 of Hemerocallis citrina. NCBI lineage: Eukaryota > Viridiplantae > Streptophyta > Magnoliopsida > Asparagales > Asphodelaceae > Hemerocallis > Hemerocallis citrina. The sequence continues at coordinate 390,602,222 of CM030358.1, forward strand.
TTGCATCATCTGATACTCCATTGTGCTTGAAAGTATCACAAATTTCTAAAAAATCTGCAATGTGAGCGTAAGGATCCTCGCGTGGTAGTCCCCAAAATTGAACAGTCTGTTGAATCATTAGAATCATCGCCGGTTTAATTTTAAAATCGTTAGCTTCAATAATCGGCTTCTTTATGCTTGACTCATAAATTGAGGGCATAGCATAGTCTCTCAAAGGCCTATTTTCATCGTTCGCCATGATAATGCACTGTATGTCCTGAAATGTAAGTATCGAAAAAAAAAATGAAATAGAAAAACTAAAAAAACTAAAATAAGAAAAATAAAATAAAAAAAAAGTAAAAGTTAGTCAAAGAAAAATAAAGATGTAAAATGATAATAAAATAAAAATAATTACAAAAAAATTCCAAATTAGCAATAATCTAGCAATTGTCAATATCAATAAAAGAATAACTAGTCCCCGGCAATGGCACCAAAAACTTGATGTTGAATTTGCAAGTGTACAAAATCGCACAAGTAATATAGATAGATGACTAGAGTGTCGAACCCACAGGGACTAGATATTTTACTGAGTACCGATATCACTAGATTAATAACTATTTAGAAGATCGAATTTGATAAATAATAAAACAACTAAATTAAATTAAACTAATTAAATTGGTGAAGAGGGAGAGGGCTGTGAAACTTTGAAGCTCTTGTAATTTGTTAAGGGTAAAATTTGTTCTAGGGCTCTTGGTTCACCTCGTTTATCACAAATTATAATTCCTTATAAATGAAAATATTATCTTTCCCAAATTGTCGGCCAAAATCCTAAAGATATTAACCACTCTATCAACGTAGTCTAAAAATTATTCTCAACTAATTCTTCGCCTATCCATCAAATTATTAATTGAGAAATTGGATTTCTTAACGGTCACGTCCTCCAATATACGGTCTTAATTTTTATTAATCACAAATAACCTGTTCGGTCTCTTTATGATTTGAAAAATCATACAAATGTCTATCCACCATGTTGTATGCATAAATAATAAAAATTAACACACAACTATGAAAAATATGATAATAATAAGGATTTAATATTTGTGTTCTACAAAACTTGGCTACATCTTAGCCTGTAGAAGAATAAATTCAGTTCATATTCGATTTTCAATTAATGAAATGTTCGGGTTGCATCTACAAATATTTAAAAAGAAGAAGTAAAAAAAAATGTTAATAAAAATTGAATTTATATGCACCCTGTCTCACAAATACCGAACCCAGAAGGCTCTTGATTGCGTCGCCAGTCAGATGTCACATCAGCACGTCTGGTCAGTGCTGTTCTGCATCAGTTGTCGCGTCAGGAACAGTACCTGAGCGCCAGGTCAGCACCTCTTGGAACTCACGCGCCTGCTGCTTCTCCTTTTCTGCTTCGAGCCGCGTGCGCCAGGGAGTCCAAGATGAAGGAGTCGCCAGATCAGCACCCGGGGGCCCACACGATACTGCTGTTGCTTTTGTTAACTCTCCTTGTTTGTTTAAAACGTAAGAGACAGAGACGAAGGAGTCACCAGGTCAAAGTAGCAATCGTTGGGTGCACTTCGAATACTGTGCCAAAAAAGACAGCAGCCCTACTGCCCACACGCTTCTGTTTCGCCTTGGAACTCGCACCCGCCTTCTCTCTCTTTCTTTTTCTTTTTCTTCTTTTGAGTTATTGTACAGCCGTCACCTCCTAATTGATCCTCTCTTCTTTGCCTTGTATTTATAGAGAACGGAGAGAAGCATTAGGGTTTGCACTTTTGCGGAAAACCCCACTCTTTTTCTTTATTTCCTTCATTATTTAATCCAGACTTTTATTTATTTCTCCTTCTTTCTTTTCTTCCTTTTCTGCCCGCCACGTGCTTCTGCATACACAAAATAATACCAAAAATTAGGATTTTTAAATAAAATAAAATTAGTTAGTTTAAAATGAATTAAACCAACTATAAATCATATTAGCTTATAAAAATCCTTTTAAAATTATTTATCGCACTCTTAAATCAACAAAACAATAAAAATTGATAAATCTATTATTTTACTCTGTTTGTTGATTTTCTCCACAAATCTTTACTTTTTGCATCAAAAATATTATTTCTTCAAAAATAATTAATTAAATAAAATCCTATAGAAATAAGATGAATGATAGATAATATCAACGAAAACAAGCCATTTTAATAGGTAAATGAGTACAAATATTTGTATATAAATTAGACACATCAAATACCCCTAAATTTAAGATTTTGCTTGTCCTCGAGCAAAATGTAGAATCATGAACAAGGGAATAATAATAGTGAACTCAACTATCACACCAATCAACTATCACACCAAGAGATCTTATCATGCAAGCATCAAAATTGCAATTAAAAATATAAACAATTGCAAATAAAGTAAAACTAAGCATACCCACTTTCTCCAGTGCAATTATTTATTCATAACTCCCAACCCAATCGCATTTGTCATGCAATTAATGTAATTATAGTATGCAACAACTCAATCTGTGATTATCCCTTCTCTCTACTACAAACCGAGTAGCAAACTAGAGTTTTTTTTTATTTTTATTTTTATTTTTTTTTTAAATTCGAGTAAGTCTCTTCTTTAAGTCGTCACTTGCCTTTTGATGCGAATGCAAAATATTTGTGATGAATTCACCCGGTTACTCAACAAGTCACAAACTTAAAGTGCTTTGCATACTCATATTTCAAGTTGCCGTTTTACGTAAAAGTAAACATTTGTGATGAATATCCCTAGTTACTAAGTAACTCAAAACATTGGAGTAGATTGACTTTATTCAATTTTTTTTAAATTTTTTTTCATTAGTACTCTATTTACTTAAACTCTGTTTAGGACTAGATCGAAGAGGATAATCACAAGAAAAAGCATCACATTTGTCTTTAATGTATAATAGCATGACTCACACAATTTTGTAAGGAATTTTGAAACTCAATAATCCTAAAGTAAATAAGTATGCTTAATATTGCTTTATAAAAAAAATTGTTTATCCCAAAAAATTGTTTCAATACTTATCATAATAAAGAACTCAAAAGTGTAAAGGTAAACCTAATTATAATCCTTTTGTTTTGTTTTTCTTTTCAAAAATAAAAAAAAAAAAAAATTTTTTTTGTAAACCTTCCCCCCAAACTTGAATATCAAATTGTCCTCAATGGGAAAGAAAAAGAAAAACAAAAAGAATGCAAAAAGTTTAGAATAGCTCCCCTGATTCGTCTTTAAATTTCTGCACGCGCAGCGTTCAATATTTTGGCGATATCTGGAGCTGTTGATGTCGAAATGGGCTGAATGTTTTTTTTCTGGAAAGCTAACACAATTGTCTACAACTTCTCTTGGAATCAGTTTTCCAGATTTTTACTCCAAACTGCTCAAAAACAGCCATCAATGCAGGTGTTCAAAACAGCTCCGCCCGGCGACTTTCAAAATTGATGCAATCCTACAAAATAAAATCAAAAATTAAAATAAAATAAACTAAAAGATAAATCAAAACTAAATACAATAAAATAAAACATGGGTTGCCTCCCAAGAAGCGCTAAGTTTTAAGTCTTCAGCCAGACATGGGGGTGAGATGGTTAAGTAACGCCAAGATCCAACAACATTAAAACATCCTTTCTAATTTTTCTTTTCTGATGTGGATCAGGTTCAAGCTCCAGTTTGAGGCGTTTCCTTCTTGATGATGATGTCCTTGATTCCCCCACCTCTTTGAATTTATGCTGCAAGAATGAATAAATAGAAGGTTCAGCATCCAAGTACATAACATGTTCAAAAATATTTTCTTTTTCAGGTTCAAAATTTGTTGAATTTGTTAGACATACTTCGATTGGTGATTTTTCAAATTTTGCCTTATGTTTCTCGCCCACAATTAAATGAGTTTCACTTACTTGAATGGATGACTGTTCTTCAGGAGGAAAATTTAAGGAATTAAAAGCATCATACATTACTTGCTCATGCTGAATTTGTTCCTCCACCATTTGTTCAATCTCACTTTGCTTTTCAACCACATTATGTTTGCAATTTTCTTCTTGTGGTTGTTCAATTGTCTTCTCTCTTTCTAGTGTTATAGCCTCGATATGCTCCTTGGGATTGACAACTGTGTTGCTTTGCGATGTTCCTGCAGTTTTTTCATTAAGAATATTTGAAATTTGACTAATTTGTACCTCAAGATTGTGAATGGAAGCCGAAGTTGAATTTGCAACATTTTGGATTGCCAAATCTGTCTTTTGCATGTAGTGCATAAACATGTCTTCAAGTGTCGACTTCTTTTCTTCCTGTGAAAAATTTTGAGGGTGTATAACTGCTTCTTGATTGTTGTTCCAAGAAAAATTGGAGGTGTTTCTCCATTCTTGATTGTATGTGTTTGCATAATGATTGTTTTGCATTTGAAAGTTTGACACAAAATTTTCATATTCGGCATTTGATGGAGCAAAAGGGTTCCCCACTTGACAATCTGAACTTGAATGATTTCCTGCACAAAGATCACAAATCATATTAGAGTGAATAGCATGAAAATTCATATTTTCTACTTGTTTAGATAAAATATCATTTTTTGTATTTAAAGTAGAAAAAGGATCAAGTTCAAAAACTCCAGCCACTTTTCTTGGCATCATTCTCTCTGAAGACCACTGGTAATGATTTGATACCATCTCCTCTAAAAGATCATAGGCTGCTTGGTAAATTTTGCTCATCAGTGCACCACCAGCTGCTGCGTCAACCATAGATCTATGTGTAACTCCCAGACCATTATAGAATGTTTGCATTTGCAGCCATTTTGGTAGTTCATGATTATGACACTTTCTCAATAACTCTTTAAACCTTTCCCATGCATCATACAAAGACTCAGTCTCAAATTGAATAAATGTGCAAATATCATTTCTTAGCTTAGCTGTCTTTGCAGGCAGAAAATACTTGGCTAGAAATTTTTGTGCAAGTCCCTCCCAAGTAGTAATACTACCTGGTGGTAGATAATGTAGCCAAGCCTTCACCTTATCTCGTAATGAAAAAGGAAAGAGTCTCAATCTAATTGCATCATCTGATACTCCATTGTGCTTGAAAGTATCACAAATTTCTAAAAAATCTGCAATGTGAGCGTAAGGATCCTCGCGTGGTAGTCCCCAAAATTGAACAGTCTGTTGAATCATTAGAATCATCGCCGGTTTAATTTTAAAATCGTTAGCTTCAATAATCGGCTTCTTTATGCTTGACTCATAAATTGAGGGCATAGCATAGTCTCTCAAAGGCCTATTTTCATCGTTCGCCATGATAATGCACTGTATGTCCTGAAATGTAAGTATCGAAAAAAAAATGAAATAGAAAAACTAAAAAAACTAAAATAAGAAAAATAAAATAAAAAAAAAGTAAAAGTTAGTCAAAGAAAAATAAAGATGTAAAATGATAATAAAATAAAAATAATTACAAAAAAAAATCCAAATTAGCAATAATCTAGCAATTGTCAATATCAATAAAAGAATAACTAGTCCCCGGCAATGGCACCAAAAACTTGATGTTGAATTTGCAAGTGTACAAAATCGCACAAGTAATATAGATAGATGACTAGAGTGTCGAACCCACAGGGACTAGATATTTTACTGAGTACCGATATCACTAGATTAATAACTATTTAGAAGATCGAATTTGATAAATAATAAAACAACTAAATTAAATTAAACTAATTAAATTGGTGAAGAGGGAGAGGGCTGTGAAACTTTGAAGCTCTTGTAATTTGTTAAGGGTAAAATTTGTTCTAGGGCTCTTGGTTCACCTCGTTTATCACAAATTATAATTCCTTATAAATAAAAATATTATCTTTCCCAAATTGTCGACCAAAATCCTAAAGATATTAACCACTCTATCAACGTAGTCTAAAAATTATTCTCAACTAATTCTTCGCCTATCCATCAAATTATTAATTGAGAAATTGGATTTCTTAACGGTCACGTCCTCCAATATACGGTCTTAATTTTTATTAATCACAAATAACCTGTTCGGTCTCTTTATGATTTGAAAAATCATACAAATGTCTATCCACCATGTTGTACGCATAAATAATAAAAATTAACACACAACTATGAAAAATATGATAATAATAAGGATTTAAAATTTGTGTTCTACAAAACTTGGCTACATCTTAGCCTGTAGAAGAATAAATTCAGTTCATATTCGATTTTCAATTAATGAAATGTTCGGGTTGCATCTACAAATATTTAAAAAGAAGAAGTAAAAAAAAATGTTAATAAAAATTGAATTTATATGCACCCTGTCTCACAAATACCGAACCCAGAAGGCTCTTGATTGCGTCGCCAGTCAGATGTCACATCAGCACGTCTGGTCAGTGCTGTTCTGCATCAGTTGTCGCGTCAGGAACAGTACCTGAGCGCCAGGTCAGCACCTCTTGGAACTCACGCGCCTGCTGCTTCTCCTTTTCTGCTTCGAGCCGCGTGCGCCAGGGAGTCCAAGATGAAGGAGTCGCCAGATTAGCACCCGGGGGCCCACACGATACTACTGTTGCTTTTGTTAACTCTCCTTGTTTGTTTAAAACGTAAGAGACAGAGACGAAGGAGTCACCAGGTCAAAGTAGCAATCATTGGGTGCACTTCGAATATTGTGCCAAAAAATACAGCAGCCTTACTGCCCACACGCTTCTGTTTCGCCTTGGAACTCGCACCCGCCTTCTCTCTCTTTCTTTTTCTTTTTCTTCTTTTGAGTTATTGTACAGCCGTCACCTCCTAATTGATCCTCTCTTCTTTGCCTTGTATTTATAGAGAACGGAGAGAAGCATTAGGGTTTGCACTTTTGCGGAAAACCCCACTCTTTTTCTTTATTTCCTTCATTATTTAATCCAGACTTTTATTTATTTCTCCTTCTTTCTTTTCTTCCTTTTCTGCCCGCCACGTGCTTCTGCATACACAAAATAATACCAAAAATTAGGATTTTTAAATAAAATAAAATTAGTTAGTTTAAAATGAATTAAACCAACTATAAATCATATTAGCTTATAAAAATCCTTTTAAAATTATTTATCGCACTCTTAAATCAACAAAACAATAAAAATTGATAAATCTATTATTTTACTCTGTTTGTTGATTTTCTCCACAAATCTTTACTTTTTGCATCAAAAATATTATTTCTTCAAAAATAATTAATTAAATAAAATCCTATAGAAATAAGATGAATGATAGATAATATCAACGAAAACAAGCCATTTTAATAGGTAAATGAGTACAAATATTTGTATATAAATTAGACACATCAAATACCCCCAAACTTAAGATTTTGCTTGTCCTCGAGCAAAAAGTAGAATCATGAACAAGGGAATAATAATAGTGAACTCAACTATCACACCAATCAACTATCACACCAAGAGATCTTATCATGCAAGCATCAAAATTGCAATTAAAAATATAAACAATTGCAAATAAAGTAAAACTAAGCATACCCACTTTCTCCAGTGCAATTATTTATTCATAACTCCCAACCCAATCGCATTTGTCATGCAATTAATGTAATTATAGTATGCAACAACTCAATCTGTGATTATCCCTTCTCTCTACTACAAACCGAGTAGCAAACTAGAGTTTTTTTTTTATTTTTATTTTTATTATTTTTTTAAATTAGAGTAAGTCTCTTCTTTAAGTCGTCACTTGCCTTTTGATGCGAATGCAAAATATTTGTGATGAATTCACCCGGTTACTCAACAAGTCACAAACTTAAAGTGCTTTGCATACTCATATTTCAAGTTGCCGTTTTACGTAAAAGTAAACATTTGTGATGAATACCCCTAGTTACTAAGCAACTCAAAACATTGGAGTAGATTGACTTTATTCAAATTTTTTTTAATTTTTTTTCATTAGTACTCTATTTACTTAAACTCTGTTTAGGACTAGATCGAAGAGGATAATCACAAGAAAAAGCATCACATTTGTCATTAATGTATAATAGCCTGACTCACACAATTTTGTAAGGAATTTTGAAACTCAATAATCCTAAAGTAAATAAGTATGCTTAATATTGCTTTATAAAAAAAATTGTTTATCCCAAAAAATTGTTTCAATACTTATCACAATAAAGAACTCAAAAGTGTAAAGGTAAACCTAATTATAATCCTTTTGTTTTGTTTTTCTTTTCAAAAATAATAAAAAAAAAAAATTTTTTTTTGTAAACCTTCCCCCCAAACTTGAATATCAAATTGTCCTCAATGGGAAAGAAAAAGAAAAACAAAAAGAATGCAAAAAGTTTAGAATAGCTCCCCTGATTCGTCTTTAAATTTCTGCACGCGCAGCGTTCAATATTTTGGCGATATCTGGAGCTGTTGATGTCGAAATGGGCTGAATTTTTTTTTGCTGGAAAGCTAAGACAATTGTCTACAACTTCTCTTGGAATCAGTTTTCCAGATTTTTACTCCAAACTGCTCAAAAACAGCCATCAATGTAGGTGTTCAAAACAGCTCCGCCCGGCGACTTTCAAAATTGATGCAATCCTACAAAATAAAATCAAAAATTAAAATAAAATAAACTAAAAGATAAATCAAAACTAAATGCAATAAAATAAAACATGGGTTGCCTCCCAAGAAGCGCTAAGTTTTAAGTCTTCAGCCAGACATGGGGGTGAGATGGTTAAGTAACGCCAAGATCCAACAACATTAAAACATCCTTTCTAATTTTTCTTTTCTGATGTGGATCAGGTTCAAGCTCCAGTTTGAGGCGTTTCCTTCTTGATGATGATGTCTTTGATTCCCCCACCTCTTTGAATTTATGCTGCAAGAATGAATAAATAGAAGGTTCAGCATCCAAGTACATAACATGTTCAAAAATATTTTCTTTTTCAGGTTCAAAATTTGTTGAATTTGTTAGACATACTTCGATTGGTGATTTTTCAAATTTTGCGTTATGTTTCTCGCCCACAATTAAATGAGTTTCACTTACTAGAATGGATGACTGTTCTTCAGGAGGAAAATTTATGGAATTAAAAGCATCATACATTACTTGCTCATGCTGAATTTGTTCCTCCACCATTTGTTCAATCTCACTTTGCTTTTCAACCACATTATGTTAGCAATTTTCTTCTTGTGGTTGTTCAATTGTCTTCTCGCTTTCTAGTGTTATAGCCTCGATATGCTCCTTGGGATTGACAACTGTGTTGCTTTGCGATGTTCCTGCAGTTTTTTCATTAAGAATATTTGAAATTTGACTAATTTGTACCTCAAGATTGTGAATGGAAGCCGAAGTTGAATTTGCAACATTTTGGATTGCCAAATCTGTCTTTTGCATGTAGTGCATAAACATGTCTTCAAGTGTCGACTTCTTTTCTTCCTGTGAAAAATTTTGAGGGTGTATAACTGCTTCTTGATTGTTGTTCCAAGAAAAATTGGAGGTGTTTCTCCATTCTTGATTGTATGTGTTTGCATAATGATTGTTTCGCATTTGAAAGTTTGACACAAAATTTTCATATTCGGCATTTGATGGAGCAAAAGGGTTCCCCACTTGACAATCTGAACTTGAATGATTTCCTGCACAAAGATCACAAATCATATTAGAGTGAATAGCATGAAAATTCATATTTTCTACTTGTTTAGATAAAATATCATTTTTTGTATTTAAAGTAGAAAAAGGATCAAGTTCAAAAACTCCAGCCACTTTTCTTGGCATCATTCTCTCTGAAGACCACTGGTAATGATTTGATACCATCTCCTCTAAAAGATCATAGGCTGCTTGGTAAATTTTGCTCATCAGTGCACCACCAGCTGCTGCGTCAACCATAGATCTATGTGTAACTCCCAAACCATTATAGAATGTTTGCATTTGCAGCCATTTTGGTAGTTCATGATTAGGACACTTTCTCAATAACTCTTTAAACCTTTCCCATGCATCATAAAAAGACTCAGTCTCAAATTGAATAAATGTGCAAATATCATTTCTTAGCTTAGCTGTCTTTGCAGGCGGAAAATACTTGGCTAGAAATTTTTGTGCAAGTCCCTCCCAAGTAGTAATACTACCTGGTGGTAGATAATGTAGCCAAGCCTTCACCTTATCTCGTAATGAAAAAGGAAAGAGTCTCAATCTAATTGCATCATCTGATACTCCATTGTGCTTGAAAGTATCACAAATTTCTAAAAAATCTGCAATGTGAGCGTAAGGATCCTCGTGTGGGAGTCCCCAAAATTGAACAGTCTGTTGAATCATTAGAATCATCGCCGGTTTAATTTTAAAATCGTTAGCTTCAATAATCGGCTTCTTTATGCTTGACTCATAAATTGAGGGCATAGCATAGTCTCTCAAAGGCCTATTTTCATCGTTCGCCATGATAATGCACTGTTTGTCCTGAAATGTAAGTATCGAAAAAAGAAAAAATAGAAAAACTAAAAAAACTAAATTAAAAAAAATAAAATAAAAAAAAAAGTAAAAGTTAGTCAAAGAAAAATAAAGATGTAAAATGATAATAAAATAAAAATAATTACAAAAAAAATCCAAATTAGCAATAATCCAGCAATTGTCAATATCAATAAAAGAATAACTAGTCCCCGGCAATGGCACCAAAAACTTGATGTTGAATTTGCAAGTGTACAAAATCGCACAAGTAATATAGATAGATGAGTAGAGTGTCGAACCCACAGGGACTAGATATTTTACTGAGTACCGATATCACTAGATTAATCACTATTTAGAAGATCGAATTTGATAAATAATAAAACAACTAAATTAAATTAAACTAATTAAATTGGTGAAGAGGAAGAGGGCTGTGAAACTTTGAAGCTCTTGTAATTTGTTAAGGGTAAAATTTGTTCTAGGGCTCTTGGTTCACCTCGTTTATCACAAATTATAATTCCTTATAAATAAAAATATTATCTTTCCCAAATCGTCGACCAAAATCCTAAAGATATTAACCACTCTATCAACGTAGTCTAAAAATTATTCTCAACTAATTCTTCGCCTATCCATCAAATTATTAATTGAGAAATTAGATTTCTTAACGGTCACGTCCTCCAATATAAGGTCTTAATTTTTATTAATCACAAATTACCTGTTCGGTCTCTTTATGATTTGAAAAATCATACAAATGTCTATCCACCATGTTGTACGCATACATAATAAAAATTAACACACAACTATGAAAAATATGATAATAATAAGGATTTAAAATTTGTGTTCTACAAAACTTGGCTACATCTTAGCCTGTAGAACAATAAATTCAGTTCATATTCGATTTTCAATTAATGAAATGTTCGGGTTGCATCTACAAATATTTAAAAAGAAGAAGTAAAAAAAAATGTTAATAAAAATCGAATTTATATGCACCCTGTCTCACAAATACCGAACCCAGAAGGCTCTTGATTGCGTCGCCAGTCAGATGTCACATCAGCACGTCTGGTCAGTGCTGTTCTGCGTCGGTTGTCGCGTCAGGAACAGTACCTGAGCGCCAGGTCAGCACCTCTTGGAACTCACGCGCCTGCTGCTTCTCCTTTTCTGCTTCGAGCCGCGTGCGCCAGGGAGTCCAAGATGAAGGAGTCGCCAGATTAGCACCCGGGGGCCCACACGATACTGCTGTTGCTTTTGTTAACTCTCCTTGTTTGTTTAAAACGTAAGAGACAGAGACGAAGGAGTCGCCAGGTCAAAGTAGCAATCGTTGGGTGCACTTCGAATACTGTGCCAAAAAAGACAGCAGCCCTACTGCCCACGCGCTTCTGTTTCGCCTTGGAACTCGCACCCGCCTTCTCTCTCTTTCTTTTTCTTTTTCTTCTTTTGAGTTATTGTACAGCCGTCACCTCCTAATTGATCCTCTCTTCTTTGCCTTGTATTTATAGAGAACGGAGAGAAGCATTAGGGTTTGCACTTTTGCGGAAAACCCCACTCTTTTTCTTTATTTCCTTCATTATTTAATCCAGACTTTTATTTATTTCTCCTTCTTTCTTTTCTTCCTTTTCTGCCCGCCACGTGCTTCTGCATACACAAAATAATACCAAAAATTAGGATTTTTAAATAAAATAAAATTAATTAGTTTAAAATGAATTAAATCAACTATAAATCATATTAGCTTATAAAAATCCTTTTAAAATTATTTATCGCTCTCTTAAATCAACAAAACAATAAAAATTGATAAATCTATTATTTTACTCTGTTTGTTGATTTTCTCCACAAATCTTTACTTTTTGCATCAAAAATATTATTTCTTCAAAAATAATTAATTAAATGAAATCCTATAGAAATAAGATGAATGATAGATAATATCAACGAAAACAAGCCATTTTAATAGGTAAATGAGTACAAATATTTGTATATAAATTAGACACATCACCTCTCCTTTTTTTCAGATGGACGAGACCATAGGAGCCAACCTCAGTTCTGCCGATGTCCGGTGACTTCGGAACAGGCTAGAGTCCAAGGAGAGTGTTGTGATTCGTTATTGCAAACAGGCCCGCGATCGTGATGCCTCGGTGAGCTATTTCATGAATAAGTCCAAGGAGCTTAGTTCAGAGGATGAAGGTTATGCTCGACATAGGTGGATCCCGGTTCGGTCCTGTTGGGGGAGGCAGCACCTCGGTCTTGGGATCCTCACCGACCTTATATTTGGAAATGGCGAGGCCGACCGATGCACAAAGCTCCGTTGCGGGAACGTCTACACTGGCGATGCCGGTGGTGCCGGACGAGCTCACTAGGGAATGGACTCGGTTGGCTGGGCTCGAGATGGTACGTGTTAGGTAGACAAGTCCCACGAGAAACACATAGGTTGGGGTAAAAAGAACTTTTGTAATAATCTCTATTGTATCGTGGCCATTCAAGGCTTTATGATGAATGAAATTTTATTTTTCCGCTCCTTCAATTTGTAAGAAAGGTTATTACGGCCTGCAGCGCAAGCCAAATGTCAAGCCCCATTGCCTTGGTAGAAAACTAGGGTGTGGCTCAAGGTCATTGCCGAGCGCCTAGCCCATAAGGCTTGAGAAAGCTAGGGCGTTGCTCGAGGTCAATGCCGAATGTCGAGCCCCTATGCTTATAGAAAAGCTAGGGTGTGGCTCGAGATCATTGTCGAGCGCCTAGACCATACAGCTTGAGAAAGCTAGGGCGTTGCTCGAGGTCAATGCTGAATGTCAAGCCCCCATGCTTGTAGAAAAGCTAGGGTGTGGCTCGAGGTCATTGCCGAGTGCTAGCCCATACAGCTTAGGAAGGCTTGGGCGTTGCTCAAGGTCAATGCCGAATGTCGACCCCCCTGCTTGTAGAAAAGATAGGGTGTGGCTCGAGGTCATTACCAAGCGCCTAGCCGATACAGCTTAAGAAAGCTAGGGCATTGCTCAAGGTCAATGCCGAATGTTGAGCCCCCCTGCTTGTAGAAAAGCTAAGGTGTGGTTCGAGGTCATTTCCAAGCGCCTAGCCCATACAGCTTGAGAAAGGTAGGCGTTACTCGAGGTCAATGCCAAATGTCGAATGCACGGAAATTTGCACAAAAAATAAAAATTAAGGGGAGAAACAAGGATTATACTTAATTATTTACACAAAAACAAAAGAGAGGCACGTGGTGCCGATTACATAAGTTGTTTTAGCCCTCCCCCTCGAGGTACTTGATGAGGTGTTCCGCATTCCAAAGCCTCTTTACTATCATGCCCCTAGGTCTGTGAGTCAGTAGATGCCGGGGCGTACCACTTCAGAGACCTTACACGGGCCCTCCCAATTAGTGGCCAACTTTCTCTTTTTGCTGGGGTCGGATACCGCTAGCTTTCTGAGCACGAGGTCACTTTGCTTGATGTCGGTGGGGCGGACCTTCTTGTTATAAAACCTCTCGATCCATTGTTGGTATATGCTTTTTCTGACGACGGATTTTTCCCTGACCTCGTCGATTAGATCCAAGTTGGCTCTGAGGTCCGTTGAGTTGTTCTCCTCGTCGAAGGCCATGATCCTGGGCGAAGGGAGCCCAATCTCCAAGGGGATAACCACCTCTTTGCCATAGTTTAGGTTGAACGGTGACTCGCCCGTGGGGATTCTCTTCGTCGTTCGATGCGCCCAGAGTATGCTCGGTAGCTTGTCAACCCACAGCCCCTTGGATGAATTATCCAACCACTTCTTGAGGCCATCAAGGATTTGACAGTTTGCATTTTCAACCTGGCCATTTTACTGAGGATGACATATTGATGAGAAGCGCTGCTGGACACCGATGTCTTTGCAGAACTTTCAAAAGTTCTTGCCTGCAAATTGGGTCCCGTTGTCCGTGATGAGTACCTGCGGGATCCCGAACCGATAGATGATGTGCTACTAGAAAAATTGCTGAGTTTGGGGTTCTATGATCGTGGCCAGAGGCTCTGCCTCAATCCATTTGGTGAAGTAGTCGATGGCCACCACCAGGAACTTCCTTTGGCCCGTCGCTTTTGGAAAAGGACCGACCAAGTCCATTCCCCACATAGCAAAGGGGGTCGGACTGGCCAAGCAGCGGAGGTTGGCTTGTGGAAGCCTTTTCACCGAGGAGAATCTTTGGAAAGGACCGCACCTTTGAACGAGGTCTTTGGTGTCTTGTAACATGGTCGGCCATTAGTAGCCGTGGTTTACGGCTTTTTTGGCAAGTGACCTGCTCCCCATGTGACAACTCCCGATTCCTTCATGCAGTTCCTTCAGAGCGTACTTGGCCTCATTGGGGGCCAGGCAGCAAAGGTAGGGTATGCCGTCCATCGTTGTTTACGAGCGCTTGAAGAGTGTTTCGTTGATTATGATGAAACTTTCTGAACGGACCTTGATTCTTCTCGCCTCAGCCCAATCCTGAGGAAGTTCGCCCTCCGCCAGGAACTTCCGAATGGGAGTCGTCCAGTTGTCTGGTTGAGGTTTGGTGGTGAGGCAGAAGATGTCGAGGAGGTAGATGTTGGGCTTGAGGAGGACTTCGATTAGGACGGTGTGGTCGAGGCCTTCGAATGATGATGAGGTGAGTTTTAACAAGGAATCAGCTTGGGTGTTTTGCTTCTTAGGGATCCGTTCTACCGAGGAGAAATTGAAGGACGTCAAGAGCTGCTGGACTACTGCCAGTCGCTAAAGGCCCTGATTTGCATGGCCCCAGCCTTGTGCGCTAGGGTGAGCCCTACGATCATAGCCTCATATTCTGCCCGCTGTTAGAGGCTAGAAAGTTCAGGCAAAGAGAATACTGGAGAATGAAGTTGTCGGGACTTGTGAGGATGATGCCCGCGCCGCTTCCCACCTCGCATGATGAGCCGTCACCAAAAACTAACGAAACCAGGTCTGCCTCTTGGATGTCATTCAACTTGGAGATAGTGCACTCCGTGATGAATTCGACGAGTGCCTGTCTCTTAATGTCTGTCTTGGGATGGTAACTGATGTCGTACTGGCTCAGCTCGATCAACCACTTGACTGAGCGTCCAGAACTCTCAGGCTTGTGAAGGACGGCCTTGAGAGGCTGGTCCGTAAGGACCTGGATCGAGTGGGCTTGGAAATAAGGATGGAGCTTTCGCGCGGCTATAACCAGGGCATATGCAACCTTCTCCATCTTGGCATATCGAGTCTCAGCTGAGAGCAGGACTTTACTCACATAGTAGAGAGACTTCTTAATTCCCTCGTCTTCCTGGACGAGCACGGCACTGAGTGCATTTTCCGAGGCTGAGAGGTATAACAAGAGGGTGGTTCGCACGGTTCGGGTTTGCTCAGAAGTGGGGGGGTGGCAAGGAAGGACTTTAACTGGTTGAATGCCTATTGCTGCGGGTCACCCCATTCGAAGCCTTTCGCTCCCCATAGAGCCATAAAGAAGGGGAGGGACTTCTCTCCAGACTTGGAGAGGAAGCGGCCGATGGCCGCTAGTCTTCCCGTGAGCCGTTAAACTTCCGTAACGTTTCTGGGAGGGGCCATGTAGATTATGGCCTGGATCTTCTCGGGATTTGCCTCTATGCCGCGCTGGCTAACGACGAATCCAAGAAATTTCCCCGAGGAGACGCCGAAAGCACACTTGGCAGGATTAAGCCTCATGTTGTAGGACCGAAGGACGCCAAAGGCTTCCTCGAGGTCGGCGACACGGTCCTACCCTCGTCGGCTATTGACGAGCATGTCGTCGATGTATACCTCCATGTTACGACCGATCCGGTCTTTGAAAACTTGGTTGACAAGTCTCTGGTAGGTGACTCCGGTGTTCTTTTGCCCGAAGGTCTCGAACTGTAATATCCCGGTCAGATATTAATAATATTATTTAATTATTCAATTATTTAATTATTTTATTTTATTTTTCAGCATTGAAATATTTTTGGTGGATATTACTTAGTTTAATTAATAATCATCATCTGTATGAATATCAGTCCATATGTATATGCGTTATATCGTTTTGGTACTGGAATCTTCCGAGCCGATAACAAAATTCATTTTATTATTATTTTTGAAATTAATTTATTTCTATACGGATTGTGCGGTTTAACAATATAAAATTAACGGTATATATATTAATATTTACGTATGCGCATTGTATCAATTTCATACGTTTGTACAAATCGTGTAGTATGTGTGTTGGACAAAAAAATCTTATTTTTGTCATGATTAATCAAAATTGAATGGCTAGGATTTGTTTAGAGGGTTAAACCTAAGGTATAGGATTAATGGAAATACACAAGCGGATTAATAGGTGTATTTCTACTAGAACAATCCTCCACCTCACTCCTCCACCACACCCCTCCACCTCATAGGGTTTTGTAACACCCCAAATTCCAAAAGCAGCTGAATTCGAGATTTCCACAGGATCTTTACACTTCTTTCGTACAATTTTACAAGGAATTTAAAACTTTTATTTCAACAATAATTACATCAGAGTCTTTTACATCAATACGCAGTGGAATCAATAAAATACAACAATAATGAATGTACAATTGTTACAACTTTAACATTTAAGTAATCAACAACATCAATTCTCTTTATATCTTCATGTAACTCCAAATCCTGCATATAAAACTATGGGCGCGTCAGTTGCTTACAACTGACGAAATATTATACACGGCCATCCTCTCTAT
Organism: Hemerocallis citrina; assembly: GCA_017893485.1. Lineage (NCBI taxonomy): Eukaryota > Viridiplantae > Streptophyta > Magnoliopsida > Asparagales > Asphodelaceae > Hemerocallis > Hemerocallis citrina. The sequence continues at coordinate 390,619,200 of CM030358.1, forward strand.
GCTGAAAACAGTATAACGACTCTTAAATACTTTAGCAAACACAAACTTGATCACAAACAAAGCTACAAAGGGACTATCCTGTTGATGTCGTGTTGTGCGGTGCACTTAGTCCTTAATGCAGTTATTATATTACATGACACTAATGCGCACTTGTTCGGATTCTATGCATCCCATACTACATAGGTCCGAGGGCAAGCCCTTAGTCGTTCTTCATCTTGTAGGGTTCAATCCCTCATTATGACTTAATCTACTACTGTAATTATAGTAAGTATCTTAGATGTCCTATGATCTATGAGCCCATGTCCAGGCAGCCTGGAAGGGAATCCCATGCACTGACACGACGCATCGAGCAGGCAACCTATGGACAATTCAGCCTCTGCCATGGAACAATGGCACCACCCATAGCCACTCAAACATCCCAGAAGCGTCGCCACCGGGATGATAATTCTGGAGTAGTGCCCACGCTATATCTTGACGCATCAAGCAGGCAGCCTGTGGATCACTCTCACACCGCCAGTCCGATGGCCCCCATACTCGTGTTTTTCTCTTACTTTCATCACATCTCCACTATGTATCTATCTATAATTTCGGTAAGTATCCTAGATGTTCTATGATCTATGAGCCCATGTCCAGGCAGCCTGGAGGGGAATCCCACGCACTGACATGACGCATCGAGCAGGCAACCTACGGACAATTCAACCTCCGCCATGGAACAATGGTACCACCCATAGTCACCAAACACCCCACAAGCGTCGCCACCGGGACGGTACTCTGGAGTAGTATCCACGTCATGTCACGACGCATCGTGAAGACAGCCTGTGCATACCCTCACAACACTCATCCAATGGCCCTCATACTTGTGTTTTTCTCTTACTTCCATCACAGCCTTACAAAATTTGTTTTAAAAGAAAATCATCACAACCTAGAGCTAGCTTACCCTACCGGACTTAAATTAAAACAACAAAGACAGTCAGCTTACCTGGCTACTTCTCAAGAGACACTAAACCCTCAACGGTTAGCTCTCAAAATCATAAATAATACTGCCGGTCACTAGAGTCTCGCCAAGCCTCTAGATTCCAACATCTCTTCTAGAGATCAACAATACTTCATAATCAATCTCAAATAATCATTTCCATTTCTTTTGTTCACAAACTCTTTCTCAAAACATTTCTTTTATAATCTCATAACATGAGAACAATTCAATTCGATACCTTTATCAATTTCATCTTTCTCATCCTTGTGTGCCTTTCACAATAAAACTTAATCAAATATTAATAATCATAAAATCTCGTATTTCAACTTGTTTAACTTTCATCAAAATCAAATCCCAATTCAAGAACCAAAAACCAGTTCAGTTCAGTCGACTGGTGACAGTATCAGTCGACTGTTCTGCGAATATCGAAACATCACAGTCGGTTCAGTCGACTGTTGACAAGGAACCAGTCGGCTGTTCCACTAATACTTTGAAAGCTCAAACACCAAAATTCAGGACAGCAGCAGTCGACTGTGAACGTAGACAGTCGGCTGTTCTGTGAAACTTTGAAACAATAGTCAGTTCGGTTCAGTCGACTGTGAAAGAAGATAGTCGACCGTTCCGCCGACGAAAAACAAATTCTTATACTTGCTCGTCGACTATGGAAATAGACAGTCGACTGTCAATTACATCAATTGCAGCTTGCATATATTTTTCGACCTTTTAATTGATTTGTACTTCCATATACAAAATATAAATCATTTCCAGAATGTATTCCTTTTAAAAACAATATCGTATATGTTTTCAAATTCACCATTTTGTCGTCTTTCAATAAAATCCTTTAAAATGCATAAAAAACATATACAATCAATTTTCCAAATAGAATATTGTCTTTTATCAAAAATTACTTTATAAAAATCTCTATACTCAAAAATAGATAATTTGAAGTTAGAACCACACTTCTTTGCCATATAAACAATTCTTTTATACACATTTGCATTATTTTAACCGATGTCTAAACAAGCATCAATTTCATGCAATCACTTCAATTCTAGCATTTCAAACTAGCAATCATACAATTTAAGGAATAGAATAGTAATTTGTATCTACCACATCAATCAAAATTTAACGATTCATTTCTATATTAATTTGTATGTAATCTCATAATACCACTTCAATTTCAACCAAATGAATCATATGTCATCAATTATGCATTTTCTACTCCTAAATTAGAAAGCATTTAAGAAACACCCACCTAAAGTTGAAGAAATACGAATAGAAAGCTCCTAGAAAAATCCCTTAGAATGCACGAATAGATCCTTCTCCTCCTAGAACCTTGCCAAAACCGAAAGCTTCAAATTGGGTTGTATAGCCGACCTCCAATGGGGAAAACTCAAAACTACTCAATCTTTTTCTTACTCAAATCTTTTCTCTCTTTAATAAATTTTTCTAATGTACTAAGATAAGAAGAAACTATGGGGTATTTATACATAATTTTGGGTGGATTGAATGGCTAGGATTAGATCACTAGTTAGAGATTAAGGGCTAGGATGAATTAGGGAGTTGCCATAACCACCCATGACTTGAGAAACTACCTTACCACTACTCCCATTTTCAAAATTTAAACTTACTTTCCCTCCTACTTTCAAAAATAATTTAGTTTTCCCTCTTTTAATAACAGCCCGCCCCCCCATAAATGTGTGCACATCGCACGTGTGCACGTGCACGTGCTTTGTGTACAAAATAATTTATTTATTTAATCTCTTTAAAACAACTTATTTATGTATGTAATAAATATATAAAATTAACTCTAAAATTATACTTTTCATGCACAATTAAAATAAACACACATAATTTCATGAAATTCATTTTGAAAGAATAATACGCTTAAAACACGTGCACCAAAACACGTGTGTCGCCCGTACAATCTCAAAAATAAAAAAATTGACTTTATCAACCGAAAAATATTTATAGTTAATTGGGATGCAACATAAAGTATATTTAATATACATTTTCTATGATATACTCAAACATACAGAAAACACCTGTATTGCACGTAAAAAATTATTTTAATTATAATAGACAAAAATTGAATTCTATTTACAAAAATGAATTTAAACATGTTTATAAAAATAAATAATTTAAACCCATCGAAAATTTTGCACGTAACGGTGGAATGTCCAGAATCGACATGTGCATCGATTAATACGTAAAAAGCACGTAAAACGCAAAGATTGAAATTTAGCATTTGAGTTGTCTCAAATGGGATTTTAAGAATACGGGATTGCATAAATAATTGGAATTCAAAATACATATCAAAATGAGTTATGGATATAATCAATAACAGTACAAAATGCACGTGCGTAACATCCGAGGGCAAAATTGTCATTTAAATTTTGCGGGGTGTTACAGGTTTGGCCGGCCACCCCTTGAACCAAGGGGGTGTTTGCAAAATGCCTTGGTGTATTTGCACCCTCACCTTCTCATTCCTTCTATAACCCCCCCCCCCCCCCCCCCCCCCCCACCCCTCTTGCCTCATTTGCCAAAAGAAAAAAATAGAAAGGAAACGAAAGAGAGAAATAAACCCTAACTAGAGAGTTGTTCATTTGTAGGTTTTCTATAGGAACTAGGAGGAAGGAGAAGGATTCTTGTCTAGTTCTTCCTACAAAGAAATCAATGTGGGAGTTTCTCTACTTCTCATTTATATTAATTTTTGTTCTCTTTATTTTATTGTTGTATGTTGTATGTTGGATGTTCTAAACAACTTGGACTAAGATCTTGTGTATATAAATGGTAGTAGGGATCAAAAAAGGATCACATGAAAAGTTTAATGGTAGAACTCAAAACAAAATAACATAAAGGTTAAGTCTTTAAACATTGTTATTGTTATTGTTGTTATTATGGTTATTTTGCTAAATAAAAACTAAAAGTTTGGACTAATTGATTTGTGCATATGAGTAGTGTGGATCAAGAATGATCACATGAAAAGTTTTGAAGGGTAAAACTCACTAAAAACCCATAAAGATGGAATCTTTAAACTTGATATGAATATTGTTGTCATTATTGTTATTTTGTTAACACAAAACTATACAGCTTGAACTAAAACTATGAGCATATAAGATTAGTGAAGTGAGAATACTTACATACCCAATTTGGGGATTGTAGATTTCAACAAGCTAATAAAAGATGAGTTTTTTTGTTGTATGTTGCTTTCTACCATGTTAAAGATCAAGTCCGTACTAACCCTAGTTCATAAAAAGTGGACCTTGTTATATGTAGGAACTTGTAGATTAAAGAAAAGTAGATTTTGTAATATGTATGATTTGTAGATTCAATAAAATTAGATTTTTGTAATATGTAAGACTTGTAATTCTTGAAAGAAGTAGTCTTTGTAATATGTAGAAATTCCTCAGAAAGTAGTGTTGTAATATATAGGTCAAGTCCTTGATAATGGTTACGAGTTTACTTCCATGCTTGTGAAGAATCAAATTTGGGTAATCATAGGTTGCTAGAAGACCCATGAACCCATGATGCATGCTTGAGTTGCTATGTTGTTCTAGTAGATTCAAAAAGAACCCATGCATGCTTGAGTTGTAATTGTTCTAGTAAAGAACCCATGCAGGCTTGAGTTGTAGTTGTTCTAGTAAAGAACCCATGCATGCTTGAGTTGTAGTTATTCTAGTAAAGAACCCATGCATGCTTGAGTTGTAGTTGTTCTAGTAAAGAACCCATGCATGCTTGTGTTGTAATTGTTCTAGAAAAGAATCCATGCATGCTTGAGTTGTAGTTGTTCTAGTAAAGAACCCATGCATGCTTGAGTTGTAGTTGTTCTAGTAAAGTACCCATGCATGCTTGAGTTGTAGTTGTTCTAGTAAAGAACCCTTGCATGTTTAAGTTGTATGTTATAGTTGCATGCTAATCTAGCCAACTATTAAAGGAACCCATAAATTTGGCTTCCTTGCTAATCTAGTTAAACCATTAAAAAAACCCATGAATGTTAGAGTTCCATGATTTTTCTAGTTCAAATTCTAAAAGAAACCCCTGCAATTAGTTCCATGGTAGTTCTAACTCAATTCGATGAAGAACCCTTGCATTTAGTTTCTAGGTGATTCTATCTTAAATTTGAGAAAGAACCCATGAACCAAGTGGCATGTGTTCTAGCTTAAATTTGGAAAAGAACCCATGAACCTAGTTGCATGTTGTTCTAGTTCAATTTGGGAAAGAGAATCCATGAATTCTAGTTGTATGTGGTTTTAAAATTGGACCATATCATGTAAACGTTCTTCATCTTCAATGTATGGGTAATAATGATTGGTAAAGTCACTATTATTGTTAGCTTGTTAAAAGGTCGTCTAGGGTCTTATAGTTACCCTAGGGGTCATCGACCATTAAGACTCGTATCTTACCACCTTGGCAACTATGGATAAATCACACCTCGTGCGCTGACGGATCTTAACCGGTGTGGGTTGATTGCGGGCCGAGAATATTGACAAGATCCGAGTTATGGATAGTGAGGGGGATCCCGTCACTGGTGTCTTGGATCGATAGGCCATGAGTTAGACCATGATAATGTTAAAAAAGTCTAATGAAAACCCTATAAGGTTGTTAAGGTTCAGTGACATCATTAGGGTAGTAACTTATAAAGATCATTACTTAACCATTTTTGCCATAAGGGAAGGATTCGTATTAGGGGTGATACCCTACGATCCAACTCGTCCTATAGGCCGACACTAGGTGGTGTTATTGGGAAGTACCTTCCCATCAAAGGGATACGTACAGTGCCTTCTCACGAGTTGGGAGCACGGGTTGCGTATCTCACTCTGTTAATTCCTGAAGGACCATGATAAGAACGGGAGGTACTCCTTTCGGAACTAGGGGATGAACCCCAGAATTCCATCACGTTCTATGTCGGGGAAGTGAACGGGCCTTAGACCACGGTCTATGAGTTATGGGTGCCACAGGGTATTCTTCGTGCTATCCTAAGCTGCGGATACCCTGCGTTCGTCTGGCTTTTGAGTGAGGTTCGTTGCTCCAGGTAGTAGTGGCAAACATAGACACCATGAGCGTACTGCATTGGTAGGACTTGACCACGTCTGCAACCTTATCAGTCACGTTGTATCTGTCAGGAACAGGTTATGTACAAAAGTAGAATTCATAACGTGGGTTCAAATCCCTAAATATGGAGAACGGCGTGATATAGACATATGTAGTTATGGGATGCATACGACTCCAGATTCTCGCTTGCATTAGAATAGGTGCATCCTACCGTTAGTTGACATTTCATTAGATTCTTAGTCATAGCACCCACGAACACTTAAACTACACCGGCACATTTTACCATGCTTATGATATGTTTGTTTTTGAGATTCACTGCTAGTCATCAGCCTTTAAGCGTCAGTATATGTACTGATGTCCCCACTCAAATAGGTTGTGGATACAGGATCACCAACTCGGGAGAACTCTAGTCAAGGCATGGATTCCAAGTGAAGAGCTCAATGTTTATTGTTTCGTTCATGTAAACTCTGATGTAATCTATTGAAACAATAGAAACACTCGGCTTGTAATATTTGTATTAAGTAAAAAGTTTTAAATTTTCCTGTTTTTCTGTGTATTGTGGCTGATTGAATGTAAAGGTCCTGGCTCGTGTCTCGAATTCTCTATATAGGAAGTTTGGTCAGTTACAGAGTGGTATCAGAGCCGACTTCATTTTATCGTCCAACACAGTAGGGAAATAGACTTAGATGCCTTGTAGGAGTTAGGTTTTTAGCTTGTTGTAGATAATTATAATTCTTACTGTTGTTTCCTTCAACTTATGTTTTATGATATTTCTATATCTAGGCTATTTCCCGTATCCACTCCTTGCAGGATGGCTGACGGAGTGATTCCCCTTGGGAATGGGTGGTCACATGGGATCACGGTCGAGGTGGACTCGGATCTAGATCCCATCACTGATGGTGAGGAGTCACCTGTTGGAGCTGGATTGGCCAATTGGGCCACAGCAGCTACCGCAATAGGGGGTGCCCCTGTGAATGGCCAGATTCCAGTACGGCCACCCCCACCACCGCCTCAGCTTACTCAAGTGGAGCAGGCCTTTGAGAAGGTATTCCGCGATCTCGCAATGTGGGGTTGGTGCCACGCCTGTCTCGAGAACAGGATGGACTCTTGCGAGTTCGTGACCCTCAATAATGAGAGGGAAGTGGCAGAGTTGGGAAGGGCCAAGGCAAGGGCCAACCGCAGGACAGTGATCATGAAGCACACTCATCGTGTGCAGTTTGCGCGCCTAGAGTGCAAGTGCGCGGAGTTTCAGGCGCAGATCACTCAGTTGCAGGCACTACTAGGACCGCCACCAGCAGCAGGGAGCCTTGCAGAAGACACTAGTAGTACCGATTAGGCGGTTAGGTGCCTATAGGTTATTTTGTTGTTTTCTTATTTTGCTACCTATATGTATGATATAATGTAGGGAAAAATGCATATGTAAGATAAGGGATTATAATGAAATGAAGTTTAGCCTAGCGTTTTCTACAAGTCTTATGTGCATGTTGAGATTGGATGGATGTTATTTTTACAATATCACAATATGATGCCTATGTATATTCCATTATTTTTTTCTGCTAGATGTCTCGCAGAACAAGAAGCGGTAGAATCGACCCGATTGAGGGCGAGGGTAGTGGAGGCAATGGCACAGGTTTGGATATAGGGGCATCTCGTATGTACCAGGCATTCGGAGACCTAGTAGTGGTAAACCGAAACAATGTGCAGCAACAGGGAGCACCCGCAGGTAACCGAGGAGTCGCAGCTGCCGACCCTATTAAGATGGTCTAATCCTTCCGTAGGATGAGGCTGCCTATTTTTTAGGGCAAGGCGGACCCGACGGCAGCTGACGACTGGATTTGTCAAGTCGAGACAATGTTTGAGGTGATGCTGACACCGTAGGATAGCAAGGTCAGGTTGGCAAGCATTCTATTAGAGAAAGACGCCGGGGTCTGGTGGCAGTCAGTGAAGTGGGGCATGGGCGAAGGACCCATTGGCTGGGAAGACTTCCTAGGGGAGTTCAGGCAGCACTACTTTCCCTTGGATGTGCAGGAGAAAAAGGCCATGGAATTCTTCAACCTAAAATAAAGAACCGTGACGGTTCGTGAATACGAAATCAAGTTCACACAGCTGTCCCGTTATGCTCTAGAAATGTTACAGGACGAGGTCAAGAAGACCAAGAGGTTCGAGCAGGGGCTTAGGCCCATACTTAGAACCAAAATGGTACCCTTTTGCATCCAGAGATTTGAGAAATTGGTCCATCGTGTAGCTACAACGAAGTTGGATATGAGTAGAGGACCAGAATCGCAAGTTAATACAGGAGGGTGGAACAAGGGAAAGAGGCTTGCACCAGCATCGGGATTTAGAAACCAGGGTCGAAATCCGAAATTTCAGAAGACTGTTGGCAACACCGGAGGCGCTAAGACAGGGAGCTGTTCCTATGCGGCGATCAAGGAAACTTCAAGAGCCAGTGCCCAAAGAAGAACTTTCAGAATGATACCCGCACATGTTACAATTGTGGGAAGATTGGCCATGTTCGGCCAGACTGTCCCCGGCTTTGGAGGGGCAACAGTAGGCCAGATCCTAAGACAAACAGCAAGGGGAAGGGGATTGCCCGCCAAGGGCAAGTATTCGCACTCACGGAGGAAGACGCCGATGAAGACGAGGGAGTCATCACCGATAGGTGAAGGAAATTATGGCTAAGTTTACTGTAGTATTTTGAATATTTTGTCATGAAGAAATGAATGATGTAAAAACTTTTGTAACATGATGGATTAATATAAATGAAATCCAGGCAATTGTTTTATTTGATAGTGGGTCATCGCATTATTTTTTGTCTGAAGTATTTTCAAAGAAGTTGAAGTGCACCCAGGAGGAAACTTCGGACTCGGTTTTTTTGGTTGCCACCCCATCTGGAGCAACTCTCCCTACAAATTTGTGCTATAAGGGATGCAAACTCCTGATTGACGGAGAGACCCTGAGTATAGATTTGCTAGAGCTGCGCTTTGCAGGGACGGACATGATTATTGGGATGGATTGGATGTCCAGGCATAAGGCTAGCATCGATTGCAAGGAGAAGAGGGTAGCCATTACCCCATCCGGAAGACCAGAACTCGTGTTCCAAGGAAAGAAGAAGCAGAATGAAGAAATTCTTGCAGTTGCGACTAGAGTACGTGTACCAGGTGAAGTCAAGGTGATACCAATTGTACGTAAATTTCCCCGCATATTTTTGGAAGAATTACCTGGACTCCCACCACACAGGGATGTTAAGTTCAGCATTACCATCCAGCCAGGCAATGCACCAGTGTCTAAAACACCATATCGGATGGCGCTAGTGGAGCAGAATTAAGTGCTAGAGCAAATTGAAGAAATGCTACAGAAGGGATTCATCAGGCCAAATGCTTCACCCTGGGGAGCACCCGTGCTACTTGTGAAGAAGAAGGATGGAACTGCAAGAATGTGCTTCGATTACCGGGAGATGAACATGGTTACTGATCGGAAATAGTACCCAATTCCCAAGATCAATGACTTGTTTGATAAGCTTCAGGGAGTGGCTGTATTCTCAAAGATTGATCTGCGTTCAGGCTATCATCAAGTTCGGGTCAAAGAAGAAGATGTACTCAAGACAGCATTCCGAACTTGGCACGGTCATTACGAGTTTTTGGTGATGCCATTTGGAGTGACCAATGCTCCAGCAATCTTTATGGACATGATGAACCGTATCTTACGTCCATTCATCGATTCGTTTGTGGTTGTCTTCTTAGACGACATCTTGGTGTATTCAAAAACAAAAAAGGAGCATGCTGAGCATCTGACTGCAGTATTAATCCAGCTACGGGAGCATCAGCTTTATGCCAAACTATCAAAGTGTGAATTGTGGAAATCAGAAGTGGCATTCTTCGACCATATCCTTTCTAAGGAGGGAGTTGCTACAGAACCGCAGAAGATCAAGGCAGTAAAGAGTTGGCCTCAGCCGAGAACTGTGAAGGAGGTCAGGAGCTTCCTAGGCATGGGTACTACAGGAAGTTCATCCAGAACCAGGCCAGAATTGTTGTACCACTAATAGCACTGACCAAGAAAAACATAAGTTTTGATTGGACTGAGAAATGCAAAGGGAGCTTCCAAGAGCTGAAGAACAAATTGATTTTTGCACCAATTTTGGTTCTGCCTCAACCAGATAAGGGGTATGTAATCTACAGTGATGCTTCGTTTTTGGGATTCGGGTGTGTCCTGATGCAAGAAGGGAAGGTCATAGCATACGAATCGAGGCAACTTCGACCGCATAAGAAGAATTACCCAACATACGACGTGGAATTGGCTGCGATAATTTTTGCTCTGAAATTGTGGCGGCACTATGTCTATGGGACAAAGGTAGAGATGTTTACCGACCATAAAAGCCTAAAGTATATCTACTAGCAAAATGATTTGAATATCAGACAGAAGTGATGGTTGGAGGTTTTGGAAGACATCAGACCAGAAATTTTATATCATCTGGGAAAAGCCAATGTCGTGGCCGATGCGCTCAGCAGGAAAAGGAGTGTAGCCATGCTCATTGCAACAAGAAGAGAGCTAGATGACGAGATCAGACAAGCCGATATTGAAATTATTGTTCAAGATTTGAGCACGGTTTTGGCATGTATGGAATTACAACCGAGTCTGAATGACCGAGTCAAGAGGGCTCAAATGGGAGATGCAGAGATTGAAGCACAAAAGCGGCTAGTTAATGAAGAAAAAGCCTCAGAGTTCAGTGTGAAGGAAGGGTCGCTTTGGTTTGGAAATAGGTTGTGTGTGCCTAAAATTGATGAATTAAGAGAAGATATCATGAAGGAAGCGCACTCCACCTTACTCACAATTTACCCAGGAAGTACAAAGATGTATAAAGACATAAAACAACATTTCTAGTGGGATGGAATGAAGTGGGATGTGGCAAGATTTGTGGCCAAATGCCTTACATGTCAGATAGTTAAGGCGGAAAACCAGAAACCAGGAGGTCTGCTGCAACCATTGCCCATTCCAGAGTGGAAAAGGGAGAACATCAGCATGGATTTCATCACGGAATTGCACAGAAGTTCGAAAGGGAATGACTCAATTTGGGTAATAGTGGATCGTTCGACAAAGTCTGCACATTTTCTTCTAGTAAAGATGACTTGGTCAGTGGAGAAGTTAGCGGAAGTCTACATCGAAGGCATTGTAAAGTAACATGGGGTGCCGGTGTCGATCATTTCTGACCGAGATGCAAGGTTTACAACCTGATTTTGGTAGAGTCTGCAAGAAGCTTTTGGAACGAGATCAGAACTCAACACAGCTTTCCACCCGCAGACTGATCGGCAGACGGAGAGAGTTAACAGAATTCTCGAGGATATGCTGAGAGCATGTATAATGGACTTCGAAGGGAGCTGAGAACGACACTTGGCATTGGTAGAATTTGCTTATAATAACAGCTATCAAGCAAGTATTGAGATGGCTCCATATGAAGCTTTGTATGGAAGGAGGTGTAGGACCACCGTGTGCTGGTTCAGAGTAGGAGAAAGGCAGATGTTTGGACTTGAAATAGTGCAGCAAACATCCGAGAAGATCGAGCTAATCAGAAAAAGGATGCACGTAGCACAAAGCAAGCAGAAGAGCTACGCCAACAACCTTCGACGAGATTTGGAATTCAAAGAAGGTGATTCGGTATTTCTGAAAGTCTCACCTACAAAGGGAGTGATTAGATTCGAAAAGGGTGGCAAGTTAGCACCAAGACATATTGGACCATACCAGATTTTGAAGAGGATCGGAAAGATGGCATACAAACTAAAGCTGCCAACCGAATTGTCTCAGGTGCACGATGTATTTCACGTTTCAATGTTGTGGAAATATGTACCAGATCCGAGTCATCAACTGCCAGACATTTCCAAAGACCTACGAGTGGATCTTACATATAAGGAGCGGCGAGTCAGAATTATTGATCGTCAGGATAAAGTGCTAAGGAACAAGACTATTCCGATGGTCAAGGTTCTTTGGAAGAATCAATTCATGGAGGAAGCCACTTGGGAGCCAGAAAGCCGGATAAAATTTTCTCTTCCCAAGTTATTTTGAGTGTTGTTTTTTTTGTTTTATGTTCTTCCTACTTAGTACAGTTTTGAGGACAAAACTATTCTAAGGAGATAGTATTGTAATATCCAGATCAGTTATTAATAATATTATTTTATTATTTTATTATTTTATTTTATTTTTCAGAATTGAAATATTTTTGGTGGATATTACTTAGTTTAATTAATAATCATCATCTGTATGAATACCAGTCCATATGTATATGCGTTATATCGTTTTGGTACTGGAATCTTTCGAGCCGATAATAAAATTTATTTTTATTATTATTTTCGGAATTAATTTATTTTTATACGGATTGTGCGGTTTAACAAACAAAAATTAATGGTATATATATTAATATTTACGTATGCATATTATATCAATTTCGTACGTTTGTACAAATCGTATAGTATGTATTTTGGACAAAAATATCTTATTTTTGTCATGATTAATCAAAATTGGATGGCTAGAATTTGTTTGGAGGGTTAAACCTAGGGTTTAGGACTAATGGAAATACATAAGAGGATTAATAGATGTATTTCTACTAGAACACTCCTCCACCACACCCCTCCACCTCATACGGTTTGGCCGGCCACCCCTTGATCCAAGGGGGTGTTTGCAAAATGCCTTGGTGTATTTACACCCTCACCTTCTCATTCCTTCTATAACCCCCCTCCCCCCCCCCCCCCCCCCCCCCCCCCCACACACACCTCTTGCCTCATTTGCCAAAAGAAAAAAATAGAAAGGAAACGAAAGAGAGAAATAAACCCTAACTAGTGAGTTGTTCATTTGTAGGTTTTCTATAGGAACTAGGAGGAAGGAGAAGGATTCTTGTCTAGTTCTTCCTACAAAGAAATCAAGGTGGGAGTTTCTCTACTTCTCATTTATATTAATTTTTGTTCTCTTTATTTTATTGTTGTATGTTGTATGTTGGATGTTCTAAACAACTTGGACTAAGATCTTGTGCATATAAATGGTAGTAGGGATCAAAAAAGGATCACATGAAAAGTTGAATGGTAGAACTCAAAACAAAATAACATAAAGGTTGAGTCTTTAAACATTGTTATGGTTATTGTTGTTATTATGGTTATTTTGCTAAATAAAAACTAAAAATTTGGACTAATTGATTTGTGCATATGAGTAGTGTGGATCAAGAATGATCACATGAAAAGTTTTGAAGGGTAAAACTCACTTAAAAACCATAAAGATGGAATCTTTAAACTTGATATGAATATTGTTGTCATTATTGTTATTTTGTTAACACAAAACTATATAGCTTGGACTAAAACTATGAGCATATAAGATTAGTGAAGTGAGAATACTTACATACCCAATTTGGGGGTTGTAGAACTCAACAAACTAATAAAAGATGACTTTTTTTTCTATGTTGCTTTTTACCATGTTAAAGATCAAGTCCTTACTAACCCTAGTTCATAAAAGTGGACCTTGTTATATGTAGGAACTTGTAGATTAAAGAAAAGTAGGTTTTGTAATATGTAGGATTTTTAGATCCAATAAAATTAGATTTTTGTAATATCTAAGACTTGTAATTCATGAAAGAAGTAGTCTTTGTAATATGTAGAAATTCCAGAGAAAGTAGTCTTGTAATATATAGGTAAAGTCCTTGATAATGGTTATGAGTTTACTTCCATGCTTGTGAAGAATCAAATTTGGGTAATCATAGGTTGCGAGAAGACCCATGAACCCATGATGCATGCTTGAGTTGTTATGTTGTTCTAGTAGATTCAAAAAGAACCCAAGCATGCTTGAGTTGTAGTTGTTCTAGTAAAGAACTCATGCATGCTTGAGTTGTAGTTGTTCTCGTAAAGAACTCAGGCGTGTTTAAGTTGTATGTTATAGTTGCATGCTAATCTAGTCAACTATTAAAGGAACCCATAAATTCGGCTTGCTTGCTAATCTTGTTAAACCTTTAAAAAGAACTCATGAATATTAGAGTTCCATGAATGTTCTAGTTCAAATTCTAAAATAAACCCATGCAATTAGTTCCATGATAGTTCTAACTCCATTCGATGAAGAACCCATGCATTTAGTTTCTAGGTGATTCTAGCTTAAATTTCAGAAAGAACCCATGAACCAAGTGGCCTGTGTTCTAGCTTAAATTTGGGAAAGAACCCATGAACCTAGTTGCAAGTTGTTCTAGTTCAATTTCAGAAACAGAACCCATGAATTCTAGTCGAATGTGGTTTTAATTAAAATTGGACCATATCATGTGGACGTTCTTCATCTTCAATGTATAGGTAATAATGGTTGGGAAAGTCACCATTATTGTTAGCTTGATAAAAGCTCGTCTAAGGTCTTATAGTTACCCTAGGGTTCATCGACCATCAAGACTCGTATCTTACCACCTTGGAAACTATGAATAAATCACACCTCGTGCGCCGATGGATCTTAACCGGTGTGGGTTGATCACAGGTCGAGATTTTTGACGAGATCCGAGTTAGGGGTAGTGATGAGTGAGGAAGATCCCATCACTGGTGTCCTGGATCGATAGGCCATGAGTTGGACCATGATGATCTTAAGAAAGTCTAAATTGAAATCCCCGTAAGATTGTTTAGGTTTAGTGACATCATTAGGGTAGTAACTTATAAATATCATTACTTAACCATTTTTTCCAAAAGGGAAGGATTGGTATTAAGGGTGATACCCAATGATCCAACTCGTCCTATAGGCCGACACTTGGTGATGTTATTGTGTTGTACCTTCCCGTCAAAGGGATACGTACGGTGCTTTTTCACGAGTTGGGAGCACAGGTTGCGTATCTAACTATGTTAATTCCTGAAGTAGCATGATAAGAACGGGAGGTTCTCCTTTCGGAACTAGGGGATGGACCCCGGAATTCCATCACGTTCTATGTCGGGGAAGTGAACAGGCCTTAGACCACGGTCTATGAGTTATGGGTGCCACAGGGTAGGCTTTGTGCTATCCTGTGCTGCGGATACTCTGCGTTCGTCTGACTTTTGAGTGAGGTCCAGTGCGTCGGGTAGTAGTGGCAAACATAGATACCATGAGCGTACTGCATTGGTGGAACTTGATCATGTCTGCAACCTCATCAGTCACATTGTATCTATCAGGAACAAGTTGTATACAAAAGTAAAATTCATAATGTGGGTTCAAATCCCTAAATATGGAGAACAGCGTGATATGGACGTATGTAGTTATGGGATGCATACGACTCCAGATTCTCGCTTGCAATAGAATAGGTGCATCCTAGCTTTAATTGACATTGCATTAGATTCTAAGACATAGCACTCACGAACACTTAAACTACATCGGCACATTGTACCATGCTTATGATATGTTTGCTTTTTAGATTCACTGCTAGTCATCAGGCTTTAAGTGTCAGTATATGTACCGACATCCCCACTCAAATAGGTTGTGGATACAAGATCACCAACTCGGGAGAACTCTAGTCAAGGCATGGATTCCAAGTGAAGAGCTTAATGTTTATTGTTTAGTTCATGTAAACTCTGATGTAATCTATTGAAACAATGGAAACACTCGGCTTGTAATATTTGTATTAAGTAAAAAGTTTTAAATTTTCCTATTTATCTGTGTATTGTGGCTTATTGAATGTAAAGGTCCTGGCTCGTGTCTCGAATTCTCCATATAGGAAGTTCGGGGCGTTACACGAACAAAGTTAACCTCTTGAACGAAGGCCTTACGGGAGGTATTGGATTTCCCTCCCGTGGGTCCACCACGGACGCAGTGTAGGATGGCTTGCCCTCGGTCTCCTCGAGCTCGGGGTCACGCTCAGGTCGTCGGTGGACGTTTGAGGGGGAGGCGAAGGCCTCAGATTTCTCAGATCCCTCCGATCTCTTGGGTTATCTGGGTGAACTCCCTCAGGTACCCCCGTTGGATGAGGGCCTCGATCTCGTCTTTGTAGGCTCGATAGTTGTCCGTCTCGTGCCCATTGTCTCGATGGAAGCGGCAGTAGAATCTCTGGTCCCGCTTCTTGTTGTTGCTTGGTCGGGGAGGGAGTCGGACGATCCCTTTATCCTCGATGTCCATCAGGATCGCCGGCACGTTCTAGGTCAGTGGGGTATATCTTTGCGGAGGACCGGAGGAATTCTTTTCAGATTGGTCGCCTCTTTCGTGCCTTTCTTGACGGGCTCAGCGTCGTTTGCCTTGCGCTTCCCTTTGGTCGTAGCTTCTTTGGTGCCCTCAGGGTGTAGAGCCTCTTCCGCCCGAATGTACTTCTCGACCCTGTTGAGCAGATCAAGGAAGTCGATGGCCGATTTCTTGGCTAAGGAGGACTTGAGCTTTCCGGGGCGAACATTGTGTCGGAAAGCTACGGAAGCGACGACTGCGTTAAGAGAGGAGACCGACCTCGCATCGGAAGTGAACCTTCGAATGAAATCACGGAGTGGCTCCCCTTCCTTCTGTCTGAGGTCCAGAAGGGATGCGCTCGTCTTTCCAACCTTTCTGCTGGTCACGAAGTGGGGTAGAAAACTCTCTTTTAACTGGTCGAATGAAAAGACCGAATCGGGGAGGAGCTTCGAGAACCATTCCCAAGCCGGGCCATGTAGTGTGGCCGGAAAAGCACGGCATAGTGGAGGATCCGAGGGGCTGTGAATCAGCATGAGGGTTTTGAACTCTTCGATGTGATCAGCGGGATCACCCTCGCCATTGTACGTCTCGAATTGGGGAGGCCTGAAATTTCTGGGATTTCGGCTTCCAAGATTTGAGTGGAAAATGGGGGTCGGGTTAGCCGATAACCATGGCCTAGCATCGGCCCGCCCTTACCGAGATGTCTTCTTGTTCAAGCGGGCAGGGTCGATCCGTGGGATTCGCCGCCCTAGGCATCCGGCTGAGGGATGGAGTCGTTGCACGCCTCGGTCCCAGGTCTGCCTCGGATTGCCTGGAGGACCTCTTCCCTAAAATTCTGAAACTCAGCCCTCGTGACTGGGGCTTGCCCTACTAGGTCACACGATGGTTGAGGTTCTCGGGGCGAGCGGCTGTGTCCCAGCTCCCGTTCTGTGGTCGGCTGCCAACCACGGAAGTGGCCCCTCCCCAGGTTCGACTGGGCCTACCGATTTTTGATAAAGCGCCGCAAGCCAGTAGCGACTGAGTGAGAAGCGCCTGGTCCTTGTCCGGCTGCGCCATTGACCCACGGTTGATTATAGTACTGGGCTTCCGCACCTCTGTAAAGAGGAGGAGGATCAGGACGACGTCTGGAGGTGACGGCCTTCCTTGCTTTGGGAGCCAAGAAAGAGCTCGGACTTGAGATGACGTCCCTGGTTGGGATCGGTCTGGCGCCAGTACCTAAAGTTTTCCACAGACGGCACCAACCTGATGCTCTTTGTTTTGGGGTGTGGGGGCAACAGGTGTGAGTTCTTATAATTTGTGTAGTGGAAGACGCGATACTAGCACGGATCCCACCCTCGGTTGTAGGACCGGCTCGGGAGTAGCAGCAGAGGGGTAAAGGCCGGGTGTTCGGCTCGAATCTAGTAGCTCGGCTCGGTCTTTTGTACCTGCACACTGCCTAAAAACACCGGGAGAAGTCCTGACTACAGGCCCTCCGACGATCTAGTCAGTCACTGAGAAAGCAACAGTAACTAGGGTTCAGGTGGGGAAAAGTTTATTACCATTGAAAGTGAGGAGGGAGTCTGGTATTTATAGGCAGAGGTAAACAGGTCTGAGATCCTAACGGACCGGGTCGGACCCATTTGCCTGTGGGCATGAATGGGCTGAAGCCCGTTGGACCTGCTTTGACCTGATGATCATGGAGGAGCGAAATTTGAGGGTATCTGATGGTTCGGATGGGGCCACGTCATCTACCCCATATCAGGCACGAAACTAAAATCATAAATCGGTCTATAGACAATGCTACCATCAATTACTCGATGTACCAAATTATATGACAATGTTACTATCATCATATATCCCACTCATGCATTGTGAACTATAGGTTAATTTGAACAAACACAATTAGCACGACATAGACTTAGTTAATATTGGTTTAATTTTGGTTAATTACACATCCTAAATTTAACACGTGCATTGCACGCTTTAATAATTTTTTCACGTACATACCAAAATGAACCAAAAATTGCAAATCCTACCTTAGACCCAAAATCAAAAAAATTATATAGCGTAAGTTACGAACACTTACAAACAGTTGTAGGGGGGGAGGTCGGAGTCGACTACTCCACTACTGATCCTCTCCTTCCGAAAATTTGGGGAAAGGAGTTTATGGGTTCAATAGGCGTTTTTGGGGAAATTATTGGTTGAGATTAGAGTTTTGTGAGTGATGAAGAGATTTAAGTAAAAATTTCGAGAGATTGGGGTGAGTAGAGGCCGAAATCGGAGACTAGGGGTTGGGTTTAAAATCGCACAATGTCGTTTTGGGACAGAGAAGAAGTGAGATGAGAATGAGATAGCGAGCATTATTTAATAGAGTCCCAATCGACACTCGCTAACCCCGTTAGCATGCCTAGTTTAAATAGGCGCGCTAACGAGGTTAGCGTGTCTATACTTGTTATTTTTTCCCTACAGCCCTACTTGAGGAGTAGTGTCCCCTAGTGTCCACCTAGCACGCTAACCCCGTTAGCGTGCCTGGTTTAAATAGGAACGCTAACAGAGTCAGCGTGTCTATAGCTGGTGAGTTTTTTTGCACACCCCTATTTGAGGGGAAAAGTGGTGTCTCCTAACACACACTAACTGAGATAGCGCGAAGAAAATTACTAGGGACGCTATCTCAATTAGCGACAGGGACTTTTTGGTATTAAAGTTTCAAATAGGAACAGCTTGGTACATACTTACAAAAGTGGGATAGTTTGGTAAAAAAAATCTGATTCTTCAACCCCCCCCCCCCCCCCCCCCTGCCAAAAAAAAAACCACTTGCCACTGAAATGGCAGGTTCGTGAAGGGTATGAATGTCATTTTATATATTGCTGTCTTGTATAAGGACTAGGTATGCCCGTGGCACGTGCCTACGGCACGTATTCGAAACTTCATATAAATTTATTTGGAGTTATTTGGTTGAGTGAACTGCATATAAATTTATGCATTATACATGCTAAGATCAAAAGTCATTCAATATACCTCTTTAACAATTCTTCCTTAAAATGTTTTAGTTTTTTAGGAATTTATCTTTATTGCCCTTAAATATCTCAATATTGACTTATCCAATTCTTAAAAAGGCTAGATTTTTGTCAAGAAATGTGAGAACATCAATTAAAAATATGCACCATGGCAGAAAAAAAAACTGATTGTAAACAAATACAACCACCTTTCTAATACAATCATCTACTCTATACAGGCCTCCTTTGAAATTATATTGCTTCCTAATAGTTTTCTAATACAATCACCTTTAAATTGTTTACAAGCTAATATTCTAGGAGGAGGCACGTTATCGCGAAAAATGATTAATTAATTAAGTTGTTTAGTAAAAATTTCGACAGTCTTCTCTAAAATTTTACAGGCAGGATTATAGTAAAAATTTCGACAGAATCTCTCCTTAAATATTAGTCCTTTTAGAGCAATTCCTTACAGAATTTTGCTCAAAATAAAACAATTAACATCACAGGCAGTCAAATAGAATCCTCCCCAGGCCAATCCAAGCCACATCACATAGGCATCATATATATAATGCTCTGGGGAAAAAAATCTTCATATGACTAAAGATATAAAATAAAAGACCAAGATTTCGTTTGGAAACAGTATAGATTTTAAAAAATTTTGTAAAAATTTCGACAGAACCTCCCCTAAAATATTATCCATTTTACAGTAATTCCTTACGGAATTCTGCTAACAATTAAAAATATGACATCACAGGCAATAAATATCAATCCTCCCTAGGCGAAACCAAGCAACATCACACAGGCATCATATATATAAGGCTCTGGGGAGAAAAATCATAATATAATGCAAGATACAAAATAAAAACCAAAATTTTGTTTGAAAACGTAATGGATTTTTTGAAAAACCTTCGAAAAACCTTTCAAAAACCAAACACAGAACCCAATACTCCACAAAATTGCAGGGTACGGGTATTAACATAACTATATTACATCATCAATATATTCAGATACTTACAAAATCTCCCAAATTGCTAAATATTACAACTATTACATCCTTCACCAAAATATACACCAACCAACCGAATGACAAAAAAAAATTACAGTGTTGTAGAAAAACACAATGCTTCTCTTCAAAAATGGGATCAAACAGTGTACCTAAAAAAGCAATAAGAGTTTTAAAACAAATAGTAAGAGTTTACAATAATCAATCAAAACAATAAGAGTTTTAAAACTAACTAACAACAAACAGCAAACAATAACCAACAACAAACAGCAAACAAAAACCTTTACATGAAATAATACAAAATGAGTCAACTTTTTGGAACCTTCTTCGAAAAAGGGTAAAAAAAACATATTCAGTCAGCTCTATTAAGGGTATCTTCACTTTTTCCTTTTTGTTCTCTTTTCCTTTTTTTCAATATTGAGAGGTAAGATGTTTGAACTAAAGATACTGGTGTCTTGTGAGTGGAAAGATCTGTGTTTGTCTTGAAGATGAAATAATTAACTTGTTGCTAGTTACGTACTTTTGATTGGTTTGATGTGGTTCGAATTTTATGTAAATGAAACAGAGATTTCTTATTTAATTGATCAGTTATGAGAAGATAACACTGACTTTCTTTATCTTATCTTTTTCTCCAAAAAAAAAGAACAGCAGTGTTTTTTGCTACATGAAGAACAGCTCGATCAGGTTCTAGTTGCATAATATACATTTATAGGTTTGTATCAGTAATTTTTCCTGTAGCAATTATGCATCTGAACTAATTTAAAGTGCTTAATTCTAAGTTTCGGTTAGATACTTTACGCAAAAGAAATGTACTTATTCAAAACCTTTGAATACATTTTAGGACAATCACAAATGAAAGAAAATTTTGGAAAGAATAAAGATCAGATAAGAAGTTCAAAATTGGTATTCACTAGCATTGATTTTTGATTGTTGCATGGAGTAAATTAAGAAAATTCTTGACACATGAAAATTGTGCATAGTTCTAATAGTTCCCACTTATTTGTAAAGTGTGCATATTAAGTGTGCATATTTGATAGTTTTAATTCTAATTTTTAAATTGCAATTCTAGGTTATTATAGATTTTATGAGGGAGAATTAACTAATACCTGAATTGACAGGCCTATATAATTTAAGGTATTTATGGTTCATATAATTGATATACACTCAATCCAGATTTCTTATTCTTCTACCTCACACTATGTTCATTTACAGTAATAATTTTGAGTTTTTTTTCTTTCTTTTTTTAAATTGAGATAATTGGAAAATAGAAACTACTGAAACAGTATATGCCGTTATATTGTGATATTTTTTTAAATTTCTCAACTTTAGGCTTTAGATGTAGCAGCTCATGTATTTTATTTCAGCATCAAATGGGGTTTATTATAATGATATTTTAAAACCTGGCACTTGTTGAACCACTACTTTACCTCAGTCTAACTTATATGTGTCTTATTCCTCTTCATGCAGCTGGTGATGCTCCTTTCATGTATAATGGCATTTTTCTTAAACAAAATGATATTTTTAAACACTACCCTCAAATCTGCGGAAATCTAAAGATTTGTTTATCTCATTAGCACCAACCCATAATTACCTTCCTTCCTTTACGCATGCCTTTTTTTTCTCCCTTGAAAATGAGAACACTCCTTGCACACTTGTTTGTGACAGGATTTTGTCACAGTAGGACTCGGTTGGTTGTTGTTTCGAGGGCTTCCTTTTGATTTGGTTAGTAGAATCTTCTTATCATACCTACCAATTTATGTTCTTGTATTTTCTTTCATTGATAATAATGTTTAATTTTTTTTTCTTTTTCTTTTTCAGCAAAATATTATATGCTTACTGTAAACTCAAAGGTAAGTAGGTACTGATAGATGGAGAGAGGCCATTTAAGTGAGAAGATGAAGACGAAACCAAAGAAATGGGATATGGGAGCAATTTTGTGCATTTGTGGACCATTTTTTGGGTCCATTTTTGCATGCGATTCATGCTCGTAAATGCTAATATTATTATTTTGGGTTGAAAGTGGGTATTTATTGAGGATCATGAGATTCTTCTTCGACTGATGATATTGTCTATATCGATTCCTCAACAAACTGGAGCTGAGTTATGAAAGCAAACCAGAGATGGGCTGCAAATTTACTGGTGGCAGATTTGTGTGACAATGTTTTAAAATTTTTCTTTCAGTGCAGTAAATTATTTTTATGATGCTCCTAAACCCATCCATGAATAGAACACTTCTGTGTGTATCCTTTATTGATCATCCAGCCATAGTTACTTTAATTGTTGATTTGAGTTCATTTATTTATTTGATGTGCTATGATGAATGCTATTTACTGTGATAAAATGAAGTTAAACAATTAATAACAATGTCCTTATTAAGTTCATATACATACTTCAGCATTTTGCATTTAGAAAAATGCATATTAGGGAAGCTCTCGGATAAGGATATATCAGATCCATATCCGAATCCGAATTTTTTGTGAATACATATATGAAAAATTCGTATCCAGGCAAATACGGATTCATATATTCAAATCTAAAAAAATTCAAATGTGAATACGGATACGGATAGCACTTTGAAAAGCGGATTCGGATACGAATAGCTCTAATCCCTAATATCTAATATTATAATGGGAGAATTGAGGTTGTCATTTGTAGACATTCAACTATTTACTCTCAACCATTCCAAATAGATGAATCTCTTATCGTGTAATCTTTTTTATTACAAGGGCAACTGTGCATGTAGTAACTGCATTACAGAAAATATCTCAAGTACTCGATCAGTGCAAACTGTTCTCAATAATAGAAAAGTTTTCAACCCAAAAATTGTCACAAAACTTGATTGTGGAAGACTTGTAGTATATATACACTAATGCCAATATTACTATCACATTTTGATATGTTTTAAAGTAATCCATAGCCCATTTCGCAACTGCTCTTCGTGATTTTGATCATTGCTTTCATGAAGATATTTATCATCTAACAACTCTTCACAGAAGAGAGATGATTTAAAAAAGTACATCAATCAATTAAGGTTTAACTATGTCATTCAATATCAATCATCTTCAGTCATCTTCAATTGCCACACTACTTATTCTGTTATTCACTTGCCTACGGGAATACTAATGTCAATGGCATATGTCGTTCAATGACCAATTTTGTGCAGGTTATATGATCAATTCTCCCTCTAAGGCAATGTAAGAAATTTTTTGCAGGTTATATGATCAATTGAGGAATATACCATTCAAACAATTGATCACTATCATCATACAAATAGTTGCTATCAAAACTGAGAGAAAGCATCTAAACTTGCCTCTTCCAAGCTAGACTAAAGTGACCTTAATTAATGAGACAGTGAAGAGAAATTAGAGGTAAACCTGATCGTTGCTACAGTCTACAATCCATCACTTTGTCTTACCAATTCTCCTTATATCCACAATTTTAATGATCAAGTCTTTTGCAACTCATCGCTACAATCCATGACTTTTCCACCTTATCCTCCTCATTTCATCTAAAAAAATTCTAAAATTTGGTTTGATTACTAAAAATTCTCTACCATTTCAGACTCTTTTCCACCTTGTGCAAACCTTGATTTTTTGAGAACTTTTTCTGCAGTAATATGAATTCTAAAATTGTTTTATGCAGTAAAAGAGTGGATAGAACAATAATTTGGGAAATTAATATGACAAGAAGAGGCTGACTACTAATTAGAAGAAACTTAATCGGAGCCAATTGCAAGTATCAAAAAAAAATGAATAAAAAAGAATCTGATTCGATTATAATTTTTAACAAAATAATTAAATTAAGTGAAGGAATAATAGCGGAGAAATTCGATGATTTGGATGAGATTTAATCTTCTTCTTCTTCCTTTTCTTCCTCTTCTTCTTCTTCCTGTCTTGTAAAATATCGGGCATCGGACGGCAATAGAGAGGCGGAAACACCTATAAATTTTGAATGATGAAAACTTTAAAACTAAGATTAAACTTTAGCTAGAGACTAAACTTAAAATTGTTTGTGAGAGAGATTAAACTATATAAGCGAAGATTATTTTAGATTAGTCTAACTTTTGTATCCTAAGTTATGATGCTAGAAACATTTCAAATTAGTCAAAGTAGTTATGCCAAATAAACATATAAATGAATTTAAGTGGATGATTTTTTTATCTTTATACAGTCTTTACCATATATACAAAAGGTAGTGGCGGGCACACACCCATGGCAGATGCCTATACTCAAATTTTGATATGCCAAGAAGTTGGCTATGCATTGAACCATATTTGGTAACTTTTATATAGTTTTGGTAAATTTTTCCCTGCCACTTCCACATGAATCGAAATGCTAATCCCAACAGATTCTATTTAATCCCAACAGATTCCCTTTCCTTCCACTATATGGTAGTCAACTCTAAACTGAAAACATTTTTCAATCTAAAATGGCAGGACATTATCCAATTTCACAGTAACTTCAGAGATAAAACAATCCTGATAATTAAGGTACATGGGGGAGTATAAAACAAAGATAAAGAATTCTTGGACTACTAATAAGAAAAGCATCATAGTTGTGAGGAAACCTAACCTTGTTGCCGATGTAACCCATAGCACCCACACCAACAGTGGAACTTTCCAATTCTAGATGTGATTCGTGCCGATACTCCCTTTAAAAGTACACTGCAATGATATAAAGAATAGAGACCATAAGATTTTTTTATCAGTGGTTACAATATCTAGAGAACAAAAGTTATAAAACAGAATGAGATAAATAAAATATGGGAAACAAAGCTTCCACAAAACCAAGCACAACTTTTGAATGTTACAAAGAGAATAGGAGAGGTAATAAAGAATATAGCGTGGCTCTTAGGCAAAACAATCATATGTTTGACTCTTATGCAAAACACACTTATAGCAATCCCATATTAAGGTGAAGCCGTAAACAGGGAGAAATCAGTGCATAACATAGTAAACAATCCTATGTTTGACCCTAAATTAGAGGGAAAGAAGTTACAGACAGAAATACTTAATATTTCGGTCATTTCCTCCGAAGATTATTCATTGGACTGTCTGTCATATTTTGTAATACACAAACAAAAAGTAATACAATCCTAATATTTATTTTTATGAAGATTTGCTTAAATAAAGATCTTATAGCAATTAAAAACTCATTTCAAAAGGTAAATGTGCAAGTACCAAATTTGGGCAATTACACATGCTAGAACCCTAAACATCACAACTCAATCAAATCGACATCCCAATTTAGCCAAAAGAGCACCGAGTTATTCCAAGTTGCAGTCAAATATTATTCCAACAAATTCATAAAATCATCTTCTGTGTATCATCCAACTATATAAAATCCTCCACTGCAACTAAACTATCAAAACAGAAGAATTTGGGAATTTGAAATTGAAGTATCCCAAAACTGCAACTAAACTATCCCGAAATTGCAACTAAACTAAACTGCAAAATATTGTTCCACAATGTTCTTTGAATTTCCAGCAATCTATATAAACTAATCACCAATCTAAACTGTCTATTTCACAACTAAACTAAACTGTAAAACTAAATTGTAAACTAACTAATCACCAATCTATCTATTCCACAATGAGATCAAATAACATGTTTCCACTATTAAAAAAACTATAAATTATATACTAAATTCAAGAGCCTTACTTGAATAGGGGTAGGAGAGGTAGCAGTAAGAGAGGCACCCTACATGATAAATTGTAAAGGTAGTGATGCATTGCACATATATGAAAAATCATCAAAACCATCAAATACTTGATACTAATTTTGAAACAAAAAACAATTCATGATCAAGTTTAACAATAACTCATACAAACCATCTCAATAGAACCAACAATGTATTGTAAGATTACTTTAATCAACTTAGCTTTCCATGAGGACGATTGACAGAGGCAAATAGCAGGGAACAAATCTGTTTTTAGCAAATTTCATTTTTTATTTTGATTTTTAATTTATGTTGTGCAAAGGGCCTTAAATTACGACGTGTCAAATTTGACCAATCGAAGCACAGACATTCAACCTTAAAAAGTATAGTTTTAACACCTCAGAACATTCATCAACATCATTGTTCATGCAGTGCAAATAAATAACATAGTATCTTCCCAATTAATAGAAATATAACCTGAGAAAAAAAAAGGAACTACTAAAGTTTCAAAGCAAAAAAAACTTTTACTTAAGGAGGAAAGTCTAACAAAAGTAAGAAAACCCAAGTATTAAATGAAGACAAATATTAGTTTCAAACCAGAAATTTGGAATTCAATCAAGTATAATACCTCGATAGATATGCCGAAACCTCCACTCCGTCCCATGCAAATCCTTAGCAACCAGCTCCTGCGATGGCCTCTGCTACTTATAATCCTACACCACATATTCCATCACTCAAAATCAATCATCCCCAAAAACTTAACAATTTTCAAACATCAACAAACAAACAAACAAATACATTAATACCAGTGGCAGAAAACAATCCTCAGCCGCTCGCCTCAGCACCAAAACCCCCCATGAGTGCTCCTATCCAATGCAGTCAACGTCTTGTAGAACATATGCGACATCATCACCGACGTCCTCCTCGTCTCCGCATTCACCTCCCCCCTCCACCTCCTACATAATCCCCAATCCATCAAAAATTAGCAAAAACCCTAACACTAAATCTTTCATTTCATCCGCATAAAAATATGAATCTAAGACTTTGTTTGCAACGCGAATGTGACAGTTGCAGGTTTAAACATGCCTGGTTCACACATTGTACCAGTATTTCAACACCTGATATCTCTGTTAAAATTGAAATTACTTTAAAGCATAATAGTCTCATCCAATGTTTTTGCCTTTTGGAACAATACTTTAAAGCATAATACACAATTGCGGGTTTAAATGAAGTAAACAATTAATCATGTTTTGAGAAACAATCGATCCATGTTTGGAACTACAGACAATTAATCACATTAAACTTTCATGTTAGGCAAAGGGAGCCATATCTCTCCCAAATTCTAAAATTTTGAAAAACTGGCAGAACCTATTATTACAAATGCGTAACTTACAAAGTATCAATTAATTATCAGCAGTATTTTCACATCAGAATCAAAAAAATGAAAGAAAGCATTAATTAAACATAATAAAGTTGCACAGCATGGGATAAAACAATATTTCAGAATGCAACAAAATAGTCTTTGCTCAATAGCAATTGAGCAGCTAGCGAAATACTGCACTACATTTAACAGGGCTGAATTTTGAATAGTGCAGACTTGTAAGACGAACAAAATATCAAATACGTAATTAAGAAGCATGTTGCTTACTCTATTGCATCATAATCGACCACTTCCAAGTATTCATGGCAGAAGATTTGGTGTAAACCAATAACATGGCTCCCCATCCACACGATCTGCGTTGGAACAATAAACATCATCCCATGGCAGGGAAATATACCTTCGATTAGTTATATTAAACGCCACAAAATATTTAGGGTAATATACCTTCGATTAGATAATATACACTTAAAAGATTGAATCACTTTACTTGCAGGTCCAGCTTGGTAGCTCAATTCATTAGAGAGCTTCTGCCACTGCTTTTTGATAGATAGCATTACTGTACAATTAAAGAAATACCCTTGGATTAAATTTAATTGAGAGAAGGATATAAAGGTTGAAGTTTGGGTGGGGCCCTTTGAGTGTTATTTGTGAATGGGTGCAATTTTAGGTGCCAGAGATTGAGGTGGTTTAGATTTTGGTGTTAATTTTGGTTGAGGAGATTGGAGGTTTGTTTTGTCGGCCAATTGGATTTAGCTTCGGGCCTTGGGCTGGAGCGAGTTGGATTGGGCTGGTCTAAAGTTAGTAATGGGTCAATGTGTGCTAGAGTTGTTGTAGGACATTGGTAAGAGCATTCACACTCATTTCTATCAAATTTGGCAAAATGACAAAATGAGAAATGACATTATAGGAGTTTTTTTTACATGGTCATTTGTCAAAATTGGAGAAAATAAAATAAAAAGTTTATTGGACGGAATATGTTGTTCTGTCCGAGATGTATTTTTGTAAAATAATATTAGTTTTAAAATAGTTATTAGTGATTTAATTAATTATTAAATTAACACTAAAATATGTTTAAATTAAGAAACCAAGTTAAATTAACACTGATACAATGGTTAAAGCCATGATTTGGCTGGTCAACTGTTGAACGGGACATGTCCCATTGGAGAAATTTTTTGTCCTGTCCAATCCTTTTTTTTTCTTTTTAAAAAAAGAAATTGGGATGGAACATGTTGTTCCGTCCAACAGTTTAAAAAAATTATTAAAAAATTCAAGGACGAAGCATCATGAACTGTCTGATATCATTTAAAAAAAAGAACATAATAACATATTCCATCCCTTATGATTTGAGAATTCGCAAATTGTTTCTCAAATGTGAAAAGTTATTGTTTTCATTTTCTCATAATTTGGCACAATGAGAAACCATTGCAGCTCTTAATTTGCAAAATTATGAGAAAAATGATGAAATCGAAAACCATTGTGGATGCTCTAAATCAGGGATGAAGCCAGAACAATTTTACCAGGGGGACAAAAAAAAATTCTATGACTATATATAAATATATAGGTATTTTTTCCCATAATTTTTAGGAGGCCAAAACATAAAATTTAATAGATTTGAGAAGGTTTTTCAAAAATTTGGGGCGGCCCAGGCCTCCCGGGCCCCCACATAGCTCCGCCCTTGGCTCTAAGTAGTAACGCCTTTTAGCATCGGAAAATGGTATAAGGTTACGAGAATGTCGCTTGCATCGGTTATGATATATCCTTCAAATAATAATATGATAAGAGGTATGCATTTTGAAGTTTCTCCTCTTTAGATTTGGTTAACCAAACAAAGAAGTTTAATAAGACACCGATCTTACCATGTCTGATATAGAATAAAGTAACCTTTATAGTTGTTGGTTACGAGAAATTATTAGCTGAGAACATCATAGAACTGATTCTCTACTTAATGCTATGGAAAACTTCTTCCTCTAGGTTTAGGAAAAGTTGAACAATACCTAGAGCTTGGAAAAATGTTGGAATAGAAAGAGCATCAAAACCGTGGATAGTCAGAGATAGATAAGAATAGAAGAGTGGATACTACTAGCAATTATTGCATAGTTTCAATAATCTCTTCTCCTTCGCAAAAAAGAAAAAAAGGAAAGAAAAAGAAAGGAAGGATAAAAAATAAAAAAAAACAGAAAGAAGAAAAAAAGAAGGAAAAACTCCTTTCCATCTTCTTCTTCTTCATCTTCTGTCAGGTTTGGGTTTCGATTGGATCAAGAACGAGTCATCGACGAGATTGGATTGGGTTAGGATCGGAGAGGAGAAGAATTAGGGAGGAATTTAGATGCTTTTTATTGATAATATCTCAGAAAATACAGCTAGCATATGTAGAGGAAGAAGGGAGGCAATTTCGCTACAGGACAAAACCAACGGCACGTGCAGAACGCACCAAAAGCCTTCCCGCCTTTTCCTCATTCAATTACAGAAGTGCATAGTGCACGGGAAAAAGCAAATACATGTAGAAATAACAGATACACTAAGAAATAGCTAATGGCGATGACTTCTCAGGTGACCCTCCGGTGCTCTATGACTTCGGTGACTCTCCGATGGTCGGAATTACTCTGGAGACGCCCCTGACAACTCCTCCCCTGTTAACAGCGAGCTTGCCTCAAGCTCGAACGTAGGGAATTTGATGCAAAACTCGTCAATGTCAATCCAAGATGCATTCTCAGTACCTGAGTTCTTCCATTTGATCAATAGCTGAATGTCGACCCTGTTATTCTTCTTGAACACCCGACGACCTAACACCTGTTCTGGTTCATCTCCTTCAGACCCTGTCACCCACCAATGGGGAAACTCATGCGAAATGTCTGGCAAGTGTGTACCATGGCAGCGCTTCAGTTTAGAAACATGGAAAATAGGATGTATAGAAGCATTTGGCGGTAACTCCAACCGGTATGCAACTGTGCCAATCTTTTCAGTTATGCGATAAGGTCCAAAAAATTTGGATGAGAGCTTCCGAGGTGTTGATCCCCGAAGTGTAACTTGTTTGTACGATTGTAGCTTAAGCAACACTGTGTCTCCTACTGCAAACTCCCTCTCTGTTCTTCTGATGTGAATTTTTGCAAGTGTACAAAATCGCAATAAGTAGTATAGTTTTAGTGAAAAGAGTGTCGAACCCACAATGACTAATTATTTTATTGAGTACCGAAATTACTAGATGAATCACTATTTGGAAGATCGAAATTAATAAAGAAGACAACTAAATTAAATTAATCTAAAAATCTAACTAAATTAATTAAGAGAGCGGGATGTGAAATTTTTGTGATTTGTTAATGGAAAAATTAATTCTAGGACTTTTGATTTCACTGAGTTAATCACACACAATTTATAATTTTATATGAATAAAAATATTATTTTTCCAAGTTGTAGACCAAAATGCCTAAATTATTCAATATTCTCTCTCAAGCAATATCAAAATTATTCTCAACTAATTATTTGTCATAGTTTATGCACAAATTACTAATAGAAAATTTATTAAGATCTTTGGATTTCTTAACGGTCATATTAACAGCAGTTCACTCTTATAACGGTGTTTAATTTTTATTAATCACAAATTACCAGTTCGGTCTCTTCATGATTTGATAGATCATACAAATGTCTATCCACCAATTGTACGCATTAAGAATAAAAATCAACACACAACCATGGAAAAATAGAAAAATTATAAGGAATTAAAATTGTGTTCTCAAAACTAGGCTACATTGTAGCCGTAGAAAAGTAAAATTAGTTCATAATAAATTTATTGCAACTAAGAAATACAGTTTTGGATTGCATGATAAAAATTAGAGAGAGAAAAGAGATACAAAAAGGTCTGCTTTTTAAAAGAAATTGCAAACCGAACAGAACAGCCTCGAACCGCGTTCCGAAAAGCAAAATCAGTTCAGTCTCTGTTCTCTCTCTCCTCTGTCTATGTTGTTCTGAAGCACGTGCTGCCGTCATGTCAGCCGCTGTCGTCTTGGTCTCCGCAAGCCGCGCGCCACGTCAGCGAGCACACTGGAGCACGTTGCTGTCGCTTCTGAACACGTGCCACGTCACCTGCGTCTCTCTATGTTGCCTGTGTGAAATACAGCCGAAGCCCCCCTGTCATTTTCTGCCACGTCAGCGAGCTCCTGGGTCCCGCCTGTCAGCGTTGGTGCTCTGTCTTGCCTCTAGAATGCGCTAGGTCAGCACCCGGGTCACGTTAGCGTGGGACCCTCTCTCTCTTTCTCTTTATTTTCACGCCGCCTAAAGCCACAGAGAGAACTGGTCTATTTCTCTCCTGCTCTTTTGCTTTTATTATTATTATTTATAATAGGGTTAGCCGCCGCTCTCCCCTTCGTTAAGCGCTCCATTCTCTTCTTGTCTTCTCTTCTATTTATACACACGGATAAAAGAATTAGGGTTTACTTTTGCAGAAAAACCCCTATTCTTTCTTTATTTCCTTCTTCCTTAATTTGCTCTTTTCTTTCTTGCTTCTTTTTCTTCTCTTTCACATGCGGCACACACAAAATACAATAAAAAATTAGGATTTAAAATAAAAATAAAATTAATTAGTTTAAAATTAATTAAACTAACTAAAAATCATATTAGCTCATTTAAACCCTTTTAAAGTTGTTTATTGCAATTTCAGCTCAATTGGCAAATTCAAATTTATACTTTATTTTTCACACGACCAAATTGTAAAATTCAAATTCAACAAATTAATAAAAATAAATAAATCATTATGTTTGTTTTGTTTGTTGATTTTTACCAAAAATATTCACATTTTGCATAAAAAATCTTATTTCTTCAAAAAAAATTAATTACTTGAAATATTATGGAAATAAGATAAAATATTGACAAGATAGACGAAAACAAGCAATTTTAATGGGTAAATGAGTACAAATATTTGTATAAAAGTTAGACACATCAAATACCCTCAAACTTAAAATTTTTCTTGTCCTCGAGCAAGAAGTAAAATCATGAATAAGGGATTAAAAATAAATAGTAGGCTCAACTCATCACACTAAGAGATCTTATCATGCAAGCATCAAAATTTTAATTTAAAATATAAACAATACCAAATAAAGTAAAACCAAGCATACCCACTTTCTCCAGTACAATTATTTATTCATAATTCCCAATCCAATCATATTTGTCATGCAAGTAATGTAATTATAGTATGTGACAACTCCATCTGTGATTACCCCTTTTCACTACTACAAATCGAGTAGCAAAGTAGAGTTTTTTTTTCCTCTAAGTTGTCACTTGCCTTTTGACGCGAATACAAACATTTGTGATGAATTCACCCGGTTACTCAACAAGTCACAAACTTAGAGTGCTTTGCATACTCATAGTTCAAGTTGTCGTTTGACGTAAAAGTAAACATTTGTGATGAATACCCCTAGTTACTAAGCAACTCAAAACATAGGAGTAAATAGACTTTATTCATTTAATTTATTTACTAATTATCACTCTATTTACTTAAACTCTATTTAGGACTAGATCAAAGGAGATAATCACAAGAAAAAGTATCATATTTTTCTTTCTTTTATGTATAATCACATGACTCATACAATTTTGTAAGGAATTTTGAAATTCAATAATCCTAAAGTAAATAAGTATGCATACTCTTGCTTTATAAGAAATTTTCTATCCTAAAAAAAATTATTTCAATGCTTATCACAATAAAGAACTCAAAAGTGTAATGGTAAGCCTAATTCAAATCCCTTTTATTTTGTTTTTCTTTTCAAAAATAAATAATAAATTTGTAAACCTTCCCCCAAACTTGAATATCACATTGTACTCAATGGGAAAGAAAAAAGAAAAACAAAAAGAATGCAAAAAGTTCAGAATTTCTCCTTTGATTCGTCTTAAAAATTCTGCACGCGCGGCGTTCAGTGTTTTAGCGATATCTGGAGCTGTAGATGTCTAAATGGGCTGATTTTTTTTTGCTGGAAAGCTAAGAAAATTATCTACAATTTCTCTTTGAAGCACTTTTCCAGATTCTGACTTCATCCTGCTAAAAAACAGCCATCAATGCAGATGTATAAAACAGCTCCGCCCGACGACTTTCAAACTTATGCAATCCTACAAAATAAAATTAAAATATAAAATAAAATAAAATAAAATGAAAATCTAAATGCAGTAAACGAAAACATGGGTGCCTCCCAAGAAGCGCTAAATTTTAAGTCTTCAGCAAGACTTGATAGTGTGATGGTTATGTGACGCCAAGATTCAACAATATCAAAACATCGTTTCTAATACTTCTCTTCTGGTGTGGATTAGGTTCAAGCTCTAGTTTGAGACGTTTTCTTCGTGATAATGACGTCTTTGATTCTCCCACCTCTTTGAATTTTTGCTGAGAAAATGAATGAATAGAGGGTGCAACATCCAAATACATAACATATTTCAAAATCTTTTCTTTCTCATATTCAAAATTTGCTGAATTTGTTGGACATACTTCAATTGGCAACTCTTCAATTTCAGCACTATGTTTCTTGCCCACAATTAAATCAGTTTCACTTACTTGAAAAGATAACTGTTCTTTGGTAGGAAACTCCATAGATTTAAAAACATCAAATGTTACTTGCTTATGCTGTGTTTGTTCCTCCACAATTGGTTCGTACTCTTCTTTCTTTTCAACCACATTTTGTTCGCCAATTTCTTCTCGTGGTTGCTCAATTGTCCTCCCACTTCTTAGTGTTATAGCTTTGACATCCTCCGTGGAATTGACAATTGTGTTTCTGGTAATGTTCCTGCAGTTCTTTCGTTAAGAATATTTGAAATTTGACTAATTTGAACCTCAAGATTGTGAATAGAAGCCGAAGTTGAATTTGCAACATTTTGGATTGCCAAATCTGTCTTTTGTATGTATTGTTCTGTCTTTTGCATTTAGTGCATAAACATATCTTCAAGTGTCGGCTTCTTTTCTTGTTGTGGAAAATTTTGAGGTGGTCTAATTGCTTCTTGATTTTTGTTCCAGAAAAAGTTGGGGGTGTTTCTCCATTCTTGATGATACTTGTTTGAATAAGGATTGTTTTGATGTTGAAAATTGGACACGTAATTTGCTTGATTGAAATTTGATTGAGAAAAAGGGTTCCCTACTTGGCAATATGTACTTGAGTGATTTCCTGCACAAAGATCACAAATCATATTAGATTGAATAGAATTAAAATTCATATTACCTATTTGCTTAGATAAAATATCAAATTTTCAGTTAAATTAAAAATAGGATCAAATTCAAAAACTATAGCCACTTTTCTTGGCATTGTTCTCTCTGAAGACCACTCGTAATTATTTGATGCCATCTCCTCTAAAAGTTCATAGGCTTCTTCATGAGTTTTGCTCATAAGTGCACCTCTAGCTGCTGCGTCAACCATAGATCGATGTGCAACTTCCAACCCATTATAGAATATTTGGATTTGCAGCTATTTCGGTAGTTCATGATTAGGACACTTTCTTAATAACTCTTTGTATCTTTCCCATGCATCATACAAAGACTCGATTTCAAATTGAATGATGTGGTAATATCATTCCTTAGCTTCGCTGTCTTTGCCGATGGAAAATACATAGCCAAAAAATTTTGTGCAAGTCCCTCCCAAGTAGTAATAATACCGGGTGGTAGATAATATAGCCAAGTCTTCGCCTTATCTCGTAGTGAAAAAAGGAAAGAGTCTCAATTTGATTGCATCATCTGATACTCCGTTGTATTTGAAAGTGTCACAAATTTCTAGAGAGTTTGCAATGTGAACATAAGGATCCTCGTGTGGTAGTCCCCAAAATTGAACAGTCTGTTGAATCATTTGAATAATCGCCGGTTTAATTTCAAAATCATTAGCTTCAATAACCGGCCTCTTCATGCTTGATATTGTACCATGAATTGAAGGCATAGCATAATCTCTCAAAGCCTTTTTCTCATAGTTGGTCATGCTAATGTACTTGTATGTTCTGAAATATAAGTATTTAAAAAAATTGAAAAAATAAAAATAAAATAAGAAAATAAAAGAAAATAAAAGTAAGTCAAAAGAAAATAAAGTGGTAAAAAAAATGAAAAAAATACAAAAAAATCCAAACTAGTAATAATCTAGTAGTTTTCATTATCAATAAAAAAATAACTAGTCCTCGGCAGCGGCGCCAAAAACTTGATGTGAATTTTTACAAGTGTACAAAATCGCAACAAGTAGTATAGTTTTAGTGAAAAGAGTGTCGAACCCACAAAGACTAATTATTAATTGAGTACCGAAATTACTAGATGAATCACTATTTGGAAGATTGTCACGCCGCGCTTCCCAAAATACAGAATACGAGTGCGTGATGAAGCCCAGTGAATGATCTTAACATCATTCATAAGCTGTAGGATCGACTCAGCACCACAACAAGAATATAACAAGAGAGATATATATAACCAAGCATGCATGAATAATTTATTAGCAACAGAAACAACTGAAATATAATAAAACATCCAAATAGTTTCAAGTCTGGATCAAGTTAAAACTCGAGAACATCAACCCATTAGAAGTTCTCAAATTTGCAAGAAATAATAATCCAAGAAAACAAATAATGCAGGAAAAAAATATTCTAATCAAGTTCTTTCTCCACTTGAAGGCTAGAACCTTTTCTCACCAATTCCAGCGGGTAGCTCGTCTCCAAAGTCTGCTTAATAAATATAAAAGGGAAAACGGGGAAAAATAAGAGAAAATGTTCTTAGTGCAAGCTAGAGCCACAAATAGTGAAAGCAAGTACAAGTATAGGGAAGAGGAACTGGATTCAAGAATGTAACAGGGTTATAACAAGGAGTGGAAAGAACCAAGAACTAGCTAACAAGAAGGATAACTCAAGTAAACAGGCTGGATAACAAATATTAGTGGTAAAACAAATGACAAGTGAAGTACCTCAAGTGACACGCATCTAGTTCAAGTGTCAGGTATCAAGTCTCAAGTCTAGTGTCAAGTTGTCAGGTCTCAAGTATCAAGTTGTCAAGTATCAAGTAACAAGTTATCAAGTATCAAGTAACATGTATCCAGTTCAAGTTTCATGTATCGGGTTTCATGTGTCAAGTTCCAAGTATCAAGTAGTCAAGAATCGTGTAAGCATGTTTCTTGTTCAAGTCTTATAGTTATTACTATCTAGGTAGCACTTCATGCATCCATCTTTTTACTACATGGTTGCTACAGTTAAAATAATTTCGTTTAGACCTAGTAATGGATTTAATATGGCGGCGTACTCAGGTATCAAGTATCAAGCAAGTCATGGTTCATGAATCGGAAAATAAATAACAAGTTCACGAAACCAAGTTCGCGAATCCACTAACAAGTTCAAGAACCGCACAGTGGGTTCATAAATCAAACAAGTTCACGAGCCAAGTAACTGACTCCATGAATCGAACAAGATACAACAAGTTCATGAACCAAGTATTTGGGAAATACGGCCCCCTTCCGAGTACACTTACCTATATTGTCTACTCTATAGTCTTTCCCTTAAACCCCGGCTTGTTACATTTATTAATTTTTTCAAGCAAGCATACAAGTGTGTGAAACAAGGTACGAGCAAGTGGTGGGAACATGTGTCCAAACGGCGAATTTCACAGCTCAAGTATTCAGGCAGAATTTGTGTATTTGTAGTTATACATGTGAAATAGTGTTGAAATAATGTTAATTAATTCTAAGAAAAATTGAGGATATCCTATAGGGTGTCCAACAACTACATATAAAATTTCAAGTCAAACGCTTGCTGTTTAAATAGCTAAATTAATTCGCAAAGTAAAGGTGGGCAGTAGTTTTACGAATCTGCGTCTACCGACACAGCTGCAGTAAAACTACAATAACACCTAGACCGTAACTCGAAATTCGAAAATTTCGGAGTCTAACGACATCTAGACATCTAGGGATACATTTTCTATTCAGGTCTCAGGTTCAGATTCTAATGTTAAATGGGTCGAAACAGCAAAAGAAGATTCAGGACAGCAACATGTTGGAATAACTTACTAGTATAGATTTCATGGAAATTTGTTATTAGGCGTCTAAGTTATTGTGTAATATAAATACATGATATTGGTGGTCCAAACAGCAAGTAATAATTATTTTCCAAGTCAAATGGATGTAAGTTCATCAAATACAAAATATACCATGTGTCTACAAATTTAGGGCTCCTTAATCTCATATGTTCATGTGTTCAAGGGGTAAAAGAGTCCAAGTAATTATAATTTAATACAACGAAATTATTGTGACTCTTAGAATTATAAATTTTGGAGGTTTAATATTGATCAACAATGATAGTCAAGGAGGAGTCACAATTCTAACAATTTATAGTATTTATCAAGGATGCTTGTACTAGAACGAATAAAATTGTATAAGGGATACCTGCCTTAAATTGACGACGATTTGATCCACTTGTTGCAGAAAATTGGATCGAAAATCCCGGGCGAAGCCTCCCAAAAACACGTGTGAAGCACGTGCGAAGATCGACCGTAGATCGAGTTTTTCCCCCACACCAGATCGCTCCAAAACAGCATACGGCGACTTGGGATTCGGCGCGGCAAAACAGCGAACATCGGAACGACCAATCGAAACTCTCCCGTGCAGCGGATCAAGCCAGAACACGGGACGGCGAGCGAGGGATTCGCTGTGGCAAAACAGCGAACTGCGATCAGGCTGGCTCTGATAGCGCGGATCTTGACGCGATCCGATGGTCGAGATTTGATCCCGCCTTTTCCTCCTTTCTTCTTCTTCTTCGTTCGCTTCTTCGACGATCACAGAGAGAGAGAGAGATATGCGGTGGCGACCGGCGATGGCTTCGACGGTGACGTCGCGACGGCTTGACTCAGGTGTGACGAGCGGCGGGCGACGGCAATGAGGACGACGGCGCGCGGCGACTCTGCTGTGGTTTCGGAACAGGGGAGCGAGCGAAGGAGTGGGTGTTGGGCTCGGTGGTGTGTGGCGACGCGACGGAGGTGTAGAGGTGGTCGAGGGGATGAGTTGGAGGCGGCGAGGTGATGGTGCAGTGGTCGGAGATGGCTAGATGGGTTCCGGAGTTTGGTAATGGCGATGGGTAAAAGGATGGGGATGATGGTGAATGGGAGATGGCAGTGGTGGTTGTTGTGGTGGGGTTGACGAGGAGCGGGGGTCGAAGTGATGGTGAGGGAGGCGAGCGGAGGGCGATCGGAGTGGGGGAATTGCGTTGTTATCGAAGGAGAAGGAAGCGGAAGTAGGAGACGTGGAGGGTAGCGGCGGTTTCGTGGGTTTTAACAGTATAGGGTTGGGATTAGGGTTAAGGTAGGGTTTATATAGATAGGGTTTCGGGTTTATGGGTTACAGGTTATCCGTTTCAAATAGGACCCAATAGGAGAATTAGTCAAAATGTATCAAAATGGGGATTAAAGAGGTAAATAAGAAGAAATGGTCAATTCTTCATGAAGAACGACACAAAGTGCACACAAATGAATTCGATAAAAGGACCAAGAATTGAGTCGAAAACAATTTGATGATTTTATTTGCATAGAAACAAAATACTGGATAACAAATTTATAAAGAGTACAATGGGGCAAAATACAGTATAAAAATACAAATACGGGGAAACAGGAGTTACGTCGATCGAAATTAATAAATAAGACAACTAAATTAAATTAATCTAAAAATCTAACTAAATTAATTAAGAGAGTGGGATGTGAAATTTTTGTGATTTGTTAATGGAAAAATTAATTCGAGGACTTTTGATTTCACCTAGTTAATCACACACAATTTATAATTTCATATGAATAAAAATATTATTTTTCCAAGTTGTAGACCAAAATCCCTAAATTATTCAATATTCTCTCTCAAGCAATATCAAAATTATTCTCAACTAATTATTTGTCATATTTATGCACAAATTTCTAATAGAAAATTTATTAAGATCTATGGATTTCTTAACGATCACATTAACAGCAGTTCGCTCTTATAATGATATTTAATTTTTTTTAATCACAAATTACCTGTTCGGTCTCTTCATGATTTAATCGATCATACTAATGTCTATCCACCAATTGTACGCATTAAGAATAAAAATCAACACACAACCATGGAAAAATAGAAAAATAATAAGGAAGTAAAATTGTGTTCTTAAAACTAGGCTACATCGTAGCCTTAGAAAAGTAAAATTAGTTCATAATAAATTTATTGCAACTAACAAATACAATCTTGGATTGCATGATAAAAATTAGAGAGAGAAAAGAGATACAAAAAGGTCTGCTTTTAAAAGAAATCGCAAACCGAACAGCCTCGAACCGCATTTTGAAAAGCAAAATCAGTTCAGTCTCTATTCTCTGTCTCTCTCTTCTGTCTATGTCGTTCTGAAGCACGTGCCGCCGTAATGTCAGCCGCTGTCGTCTTGGTCTCCGCGAGCCGCGCGCCACGTCAGCGAGCACACTGGAGCACGTCGCTGTCACCTCTGAACGCGTGCCATATCACCTGCATCTCTTTGTGTTGCGTGTGTGAAACACAGCTGAAGCCCCCCCTGTCGTTTTTTGCCACGTCAGTGAGCTCCTGGGTCCCGCCTGTCAGTGCCGGTGCTCTGCCTTGCCTTCAGAACGTGCCAGGTCAGCACCCGGGTCACATTAGCATGGGACCCTCTATCTCTTTCTCTTCATTTTCACACCGCCTAAAGCCACAGAGAGAACTGATCTATCTCTCTCCTCCTCTTTTGCTTTTATTATTATTTTTTATAATAGGGTTAGCCGTCGCTCTTCCCTTCGTTAAGCGCTCCTTTCTCTTCTTGTCTTCTCTTCTATTTATAGACACGGATAAGAGAATTAGGGTTTACTTTTGCAGAAAAACCCCTATTCTTTCTTTATTTCCTTCTTCCTTAATTTGCACTTTTCTTGCTTGCTTCTTTTTCTTCTCTTTCACGTGCTGCACACACAAAATACAATCAAAAATTAGGATTTAAAATAAAAATGAAATTAATTAGTTTAAAATTAATTAAACTAACTAAAAATCATATTAGCTCATTTAAACCCTTTTAAAGTTGTTTATTGCACTTTCAGCTCAATTGGCAAATTAAAATTTATATTTTATTTTTCACACGGCCAAATTATAAAATTCAAATTCAACAAATCAATAAAAATAAATAAATCATTATGTTTTTTTTGTTTGTTGATTTTTACCAAAAATATTTACATTTTGCATCAAAAATCTTATTTCTTCAAAAATAATTAATTACTTGAAATCTTATGGAAATAAGATAAAATATTGACAAGATAGACGAAAACAAGCAATTTTAATGGATAAATGAGTACAAATATTTGTATAAAAATTAGACACATCATCTTCGCTATCTGAAAATCTTTTCATGCAATTTTAAGCAACAGCCAGATTGTCCTTCAACAACTATAGCACTGCATCTCTTGAAAACAATCCCTCCTCTACTGCTTGAACTGCTGTAATCCCTTACACATAGCGCAACTGAGTTGGCCGTGGCTACCCATAGACTCCCTCAAAGGCAGTGATGCCTGTCAACACATGCCAATTCATATTGTACCAAAATTCTGCCCAACCCAGGAACTTACTCCAATTGCTAGGCTTTTTCCCACTCAAGCAGAGCAGATACATTTCCAAAGCTTTGTTTACAATTTATGTTTGCCCATCACTTTGTGGGTGATAAGTGGTTGAATGCTGAAGCTTACATTGGTGTACAGAGAAGAATTCCTTCCAAAACTTACTCATGAAGATGGGGTCTTGATCACTCGCAATTCTGTGGGGCATGCCATGAAGACGATACACTTGATCCACAAATACTTGCACTATCGACTCCACAATGTAAGGGTGTGATATGCCAATGAAATGGGCATATTTTTTCAAGCGATCCACTACCACCAGTATAGCATTTTTGCCCCCACTCTTGGGTAATCCTTCAATGAAATCCATGGATACATCTTTCCAAATTCGCTCAAGAATTGGAAGGGGGTTAAGCAACTCAGCTGGCAGCAATGTTTCATGTTTGTTTCTTTGACAAACTAGGTAGTCTCTTATCATAGATTTGATATCGCCAATAATTCCTTCCCAAATGAAAGTTCTCTTGACTCGATGCAATGTTTTGTGGAACCCCGAGTGCCCTCCACTGTTGGAGTCATGGTGATCGAAGAAGATCAGCATCTTTACTGCAGCATTGGGGCTAATGAGGATTTTTCCTTTGTAATACCATAAGCCTCCTAAGAATTTGTAGGTTCCTGTGTCAAGTTCCCCCTTCCTCTGCTTCTCTTTCAGGCTGTGAAAGTAGGGGTCTTGTTCGACCATGCTCTTCACTTCCTCGATCCATTGTGGAATGACAGTTGAAGTCTCATAGCAGTTTTCTTGGTCTCCCTTCCTCGACAGGCCGTCAGTGACTGAATTCAACACCTCTTTCTTATACTCCACTGTGAATGTGAAACCAAGCAACTTCCATAACCACCTTTCTTGGATTTCTGTGTTGACCTTTTGATCAAGAATGTACTTGATACTGTGTTGATCAGTACGAATCACAAATTCACTCCCTAAGAGATACTGACGCCATTGCTTAACTGCCTGCAGAACTGTGATGACTTCCTTCTCATAAGTGGATAATATAAGCTGCCTCCCCTTCAGAGCCTTGCTTATGTAGGCAATGGGGTGTTGGTCTTACATCAGTACTGTCCCATGCCTGCCTTTGATGCATATGTTTCTATCACAAATTTCTTTGAGAAGTCAGGAGCCTGCAGACCGGGTGTGGTTGTCATCGCCTTTTTGAGGGCTTCAAAGGCTTGAGAAGCTAACGATGACCACTTAAAAAAAAAATTCCTCAAAAGTTGTGTTAGGGGAGCAGCAATACTACCATAATTCTTCACAAAATTTCGATAGTACACTGTTAAACCTGGGAATCCTCTCAATTCCTTGACTGTGCTAGGCTCAAGACATTCTTCCACCAACTTGATCTTGTTGGGGTCAACTGCAATTCCCTTCCCACTTATAATGTGCCCCAAGTAGCCAATTGAGGTCTGGCCAAAACTACACTTTTTGGCTTTAGCTAGCAACTGGTGCCTCCTTAGCACTGTGATTACTTGCGCTAGATGCTGCAGGTGACTTTCCCAAGTAGGGTTGTAG
This sequence comes from Hemerocallis citrina, assembly GCA_017893485.1. Classification (NCBI taxonomy): domain Eukaryota; kingdom Viridiplantae; phylum Streptophyta; class Magnoliopsida; order Asparagales; family Asphodelaceae; genus Hemerocallis; species Hemerocallis citrina. Next base: position 390,661,455 of record CM030358.1, read on the forward strand.
ATCAAGATGTCGTCGAAGAAAATAAGCACAGATCGTCTGAGGTACTCACTAAAGATCATATTTGTAACTCCCTGTTCCAGTAGTACGTATTTTATTACGTAAATTTTTGTACTTCAATTTTCAGAAGTTTTATTTTTCCTTTTGGACTCTTTATCTAAAGCCAGAATATTTTTCTGATCACTTCTATAATTTTGTGAATTTTTCGATCGGAGTTTAAATACAAATTTTAAACCGTGATTAATCTTAATCCTAATACTAATCCTAATCCTAATCCTGCCTAACCCTACACCTTATTTTCCACCACCCTACTACTCCTAATCCTCTTCAGTCCGTCAACACTCCATCACATTTTTCTACACCTCCATCACATTTTTCTACACCCCCTTTGATTTTTCTACACCTCCACCACATTTTTCAACACCCCACCTAATTTTTCTACACCCCCACATGCAGCACTCCTACCCCTTGATTTTCTACACCCCTGCACATGATTTTTCTACACCCCATCTCATGCATGCATACATGCATGCATTCACACCTCCCTTCCTTTCTATATAAACACACACACACACACATCTGTAACATCCTACCTCCTTCTCTTCTCTTATCTACATTTTTCATTTTGCCTCCTTCACATCCGAGAGCAAGCAACGCCCAAGCTCCACTTCACATTCCACCTTCGAGCAAACGACTCCGCTTCTACGATCCCGTGAACCCCGAAAAATAACCCGACGCCGCGCCACCTTATTGTTGTCGTCGCTCACCGTTGCTACCATTAGCTACCGTCTCACCGCCATTCTTACCGCCGTTGTGCCGCCGTCCGTTGCCGACGTCGCTTCCTTCCGTGGTTAACACTACCACCGTAATCGTCACATTATAAGGCAAGTACCTTGTACACTCTTTTTGTTCTCGTACAAGCATTTTCCTTTGACTCGTGGCAAGTAGTCTAGTTATCATCATATTTTATTGTCAAACTCTATTCTAGTCACTGGTTCCATGCTATATCAACTCAAGAGTGAACCGTTAACACATTTCGAATCGTGTTATCGAATATCGAATATTCAACCTTACTATCTCTAAAATTTCTTGACCTTGCACTAAGAATTCGACCGTGTTCCCAATACTGGATTGAAGATTTTCTATGTGGAAATCGTAGCCCATCGAGTCCCGAATCCAGAATATCTGACGGTTTCTCAATCGGATGTATAGATTGTGAGATATCGCGATTTTAGTACTGACATATCACGAATTCCTGAACCTGCACGGGATTACTAACCGGCATCTCGTACTGAGAATTTGACCATATTCCCGACACTGGATCTAAAAACTTTCTACATGAAAATCGTAGCCCTTCGAGTCTAGATATCCGAAACATCCAAAAGTTTCTCAATCCGATGTATAGATTGTGAGATATCACAGTTTTAGTATTGTGACTCCGAATTTCCAGAATGTGCGCGAAACATCGAAACCAGCGAAGAATGAATTTGTACGCATCGCTAATGTCTCTAGAACGTATCATGTGAATATGCGTTGGAACCGGGAGAGAGTCTAATTTCTAGAATCTCTGACGGAATCGGATTTGCTTTTCTGTAACAACGGGAAAGTGGGTTCGAATGCAGATATGTCAAGTTGCCTAAAAATTCATCTATACATTTTTGCATATAAACCCGTTACTTTTCATATTTAATGAACTGAATGTATTATTGTTCTTGTAATGATAACTTGCATAGATATAATAGGTTGATAGCATGTATTTTATACCACATGATAATTCTATAATAACTACTCTCGATACATGTACTCGTTTTACGTCTCATGTCCATGATTACTGCCCCTGATAATTTTTTCTTGACCAAACTATTTGATTACACCGTTTCACTAGTCGTACCAACTGCATGTTCATAATTAATTATAAAAGAATAACAAGCCGGGGTTATAAGGGTACGGCTTAATAGTGGACAATATAGGGGAGTATACTCGGAAGGGGGCCCGTGTTTCCCGAAATAGTGATTCTTGATTCTTGATTATACAATTCTTGATTACATGATTCTCGATTACATGATTTATGATTACATGTCTTAATACTATCACTGGAAGACCCGAGTACATAATCCTATAGAATTCACTACTTAAGTCTAAACGTCACATGATTGATATGCACCGAACTTGTGGTATGGGACACAGAATTGTGTGCATTAGATAAGTTAATAAAACAGATAAACATCGAGATTTCTACTAAGCATGATTCTTGATTACATGATTCTTGATTACATGACTCTTGATTACAAGACCCTCGTTACTTGACTCTTGATTACATGACTCTCGATCCTTGATTACATGATTATCAATTAACTGAGCCTAGGTTATCAATTACTTATATCTTGAAGTCTAGAATACACTAGTTACAGTTATTACTTACATGATCATATTGTCCCAATTCCTTGCTTACTTCCATATTGTATTTGTACTTCTACTTCTTGTTTCTTCCATGTTATATCTTGTTATATTACCCCTTTTTTTCTGCTTGTTGCTACTTGCTGCCCGAAACTTGCTCTAACGGGAACTTTTCTATTTTTCTTTGAGATAATGATTATACAGGTACTGGTGGACCAGATGAGCAGACTCTCTAGATGATCGTTGCTGCTTTGTTACTACATGTTGTTTTTCTTTCAGTCGCTATTTTATCTAGTTGTTATAGCGAACTGCTTATCATATTATTTTAATTATGACACCTTGTATTCCCGGGCATTTTGACCCGATGTTGATGTATTATCTGGATGATGGTTATTTTATTTTCAGCTCATGTGATCATTATATTTGTCTGCGTAAATGTGTTATAAATATCTTGTTGAGCTTATAATTGTACAGCTTATGGATGATGTATATCATTCGCTGGACCTCAGTTGCGTGCCTGTATTTCCGTATAGTGGGAAGCGGGGCGTGACAGGTTTTTAGTGGTATCACAGCTTAGGCTCGAACCATGCTAAGCTCAACAATATACACATCACGTGGATCATATGAATGTTAATAACCAACTTGCCATCTGGAGATTTACCTCATTCGAATATGCATTTCAGACTATGGTTCACGGAGGCTCTTCGACTTCTACACCCAGGGATGAACTATCGGAGATCGTCGCCATCCTCCAGGAGATGCAACGAATGATGGAGCTACAGCACTCTATTCCTTTTCTTCTTTTCTGCGTGTTTCTTGTTCTTATCTTGCTTAATTTTTTTCTTCTTCCTAAACCTCTCATTTATAGGAATGAGAAATGAGTAACTGACAAATTATTCATTCCTGTTTCTCCCATTTTTCTTTGTGGCACCAATCTTGCCACAATTTTTCAACATTGTTTGGTGGGTGGGGCCCACTTTACCAAATAAGTTTGACAACCAACTTCTTCGTATTACCAATCTCTTAATTCTGCTCAATTCATCGATCGCTATCACGTGCATCTAGAAACATCACCATCAGAGTGGCGCAGCGGAAGCGTAGTAGAGTCCCTTATTAATTTGTGGAATGAATATCAAAGTAAACTTCAACGTCATCAACAACTCAAGGTTCGATGTTATATTTGGAATGGATAGGGGCCAAAGTGCAAATATTGGCCATAGGCCGGTTATAGGGTGCGGTGCATTAATGAAGAAAAAGACAAGAAGAAGAAGAAATAAAAAGAAGAGAAAGAGAGAGAGAGAAGTCAAAGAAAGAAGAAAGAAAAAGAGAAAGAAGAAAAAGAGAAAGAAAGAGGAAGAAGAAAGAGAGAGAAGTAGGAGAAGGAAGAAGAAAGAAAGAGAAGTCGGAGAAGAAAGAAAGAGAGAGAGAGGTCGGGGAAGAAAGAGAAGAAGAGAAAGAAGAAGGCAACTCGGGAGCAAGCTTCGGGGAAGAGAAAGAGTGAGAATCCGATAGCAGAGGCGGGAGCAAGAAAGAAAGAGAGAGTAGGAGCTCGGATTTTCTTGGCAAATGGAAAGAAGAGATCAAGAATCGGTGGTAGGGATGAAGAGAAAATCGGTGCAAGAAGAAGGAGAAGTGGGTATGAAGAAGCTTTCTTCATCTTCATCGAGATTTGGTAGGATTTGTGTATTTTGTGGCAGTAGCTCTGGCAAAAGAGCTAGCTACCAAGAAGCCGCGATCGAGCTCGGCAAGGAGCTTGTAGAAAGGAATATCGATCTCGTCTACGGTGGTGGGAGCATAGGATTGATGAGCCTAGTTTCCGACGCCGTTCGTGCTGGTGGCCAACATGTTTTGGGAGTGATTCCCAAGTCGCTGATGCCAAAAGAGATTACTGGGAGAACTATGGGAGATGTTAGAGTTGTCTCTAACATGCACGAGAGGAAGGCTGAAATGGCTCGCGCTGCTGATGCTTTCATAGCCTTACCAGGAGGTTATGGAACACTTGAGGAGTTGTTTGAAGTAATCACTTGGGCTCAACTAGGGATCCACAGCAAACCAGTGAGACTTTTAAATATTGATGGATATTACGACTCACTTCTGTCCTTTATCGATTCAGCTAGGTCTGAGGAGTTTATATCCAGTAAGGTCAGACACATCTTGATTTCAGCTTCATCACCTAAGGAGTTACTAAAAAAATTGGAGGAGTATGTGCCAGAGCGAGATGAGCTTGTGACTCAGCTGAACTGGGATGTTAGCGATGTCAGTGGTTCAGATTCTGAGCCTAGACATTAAATTGTTGATTCCTCCAGTTGAGGATGCACAACTTGTCTTTAGTTGTATTCGTGCATTTGTACTCTTTATTTCTTTTATCTTTTGTTGTACTCTCGATTGAAGAGTATTGCATTCTTAGCTATCCTATATCTCACCTAAGTAAATTTCGAGGACGAAATTTTCTTGTAAGGTGGGTAGGATTGTAACTCCCTGTTCCAGTAGTACGTATTTTATTACGTAAATTTTTGTACTTCAATTTTCAGAAGTTTTATTTTTCCTTTTGGACTCTTTATCTAAAGCCAGAATATTTTTCTGATCACTTCTATAATTTTGTGAATTTTTCGATCGGAGTTTAAATACAAATTTTAAACCGTGATTAATCTTAATCCTAATACTAATCCTAATCCTAATCCTGCCTAACCCTACACCTTATTTTCCACCACCCTACTACTCCTAATCCTCTTCAGTCCGTCAACACTCCACCACATTTTTCTACACCTCCATCACATTTTTCTACACCTCCATCACATTTTTCTACACCCCCTTTGATTTTTCTACACCTCCACCACATTTTTCAACACCCCACCTAATTTTTCTACACCCCCACATGCAGCACTCCTACCCCTTGATTTTCTACACCCCTGCACATGATTTTTCTACACCCCATCTCATGCATGCATACATGCATGCATACATGCATGCATTCACACCTCCCTTCCTTTCTATATAAACACACACACACACACATCTGTAACATCCTACCTCCTTCTCTTCTCTTATCTACATTTTTCATTTTGCCTCCTTCACATCCGAGAGCAAGCAACGCCCAAGCTCCACTTCACATTTCACCTTCGAGCAAACGACTCCGCTTCTACGATCCCGTGAACCCCGAAAAATAACCCGACGCCGCGCCACCTTGTTGTTGTCGTCGCTCACCGTTGCTACCGTTAGCTACCGTCTCACCACCATTCTTACCGCCGTTGTGCCGCCGTCCGTTGCCGACGTCGCTTCCTTCCGTGGTTAACACTACCACCGTAATCGTCACATTATAAGGCAAGTACCTTGTACACTCTTTTTGTTCTCGTACAAGCATTTTCCTTTGACTCGTGGCAAGTAGTCTAGTTGTCATCATATTTTATTGTCAAACTCTATTCTAGTCACTGGTTCCATGCTATATCAACTCAAGAGTGAACCGTTAACACATTTCGAATCGTGTTATCGAATATCGAATATTCAACCTTACTATCTCTAAAATTTCTTGACCTTGCACTAAGAATTCGACCGTGTTTCCAATATTGGATTGAAGATTTTCTATGTGAAAATCGTAGCCCATCGAGTCCCGAATCCAGAACATCTGACGGTTTCTCAATCGGATGTATAGATTGTGAGATATCGCGATTTTAGTACTGACATATCACGAATTCCTGAACCTGCACGGGATTACTAACCGGCATCTCGTACTGAGAATTTGACCATATTCCCGACACTGGATCTAAAAACTTTCTACATGAAAATCGTAGCCCTTCGAGTCTAGATATCCGAAACATCCAAAAGTTTCTCAATCCGATGTATAGATTGTGAGATATCACAGTTTTAGTATTGTGACTCCGAATTTCCAGAATGTGCGCGAAACATCGAAACCAGCGAAGAATGAATTTGTACGCATCGCTAATGTCTCTAGAACGTATCATGTGAATATGCGTTGGAACCGGGAGAGAGTCTAATTTCTAGAATCTCTGACGGAATCGGATTTGCTTTTCTGTAACAACGGGAAAGTGGGTTCGAATGCAGATATGTCAAGTTGCCTAAAAATTCATCTATACATTTTTGCATATAAACCCGTTACTTTTCATATTTAATGAACTGAATGTATTATTGTTCTTGTAATGATAACTTGCATAGATATAATAGGTTGATAGCATGTATTTTATACCACATGATAATTCTATAATAACTACTCTCGATACATGTACTCGTTTTACGTCTCATGTCCATGATTACTGCCCCTGATAATTTTTTCTTGACCAAACTATTTGATTACACCGTTTCACTAGTCGTACCAACTGCATGTTCATAATTAATTATAAAAGAATAACAAGCCGGGGTTATAAGGGTACGGCTTAATAGTGGACAATATAGGGGAGTATACTCGGAAGGGGGCCCGTGTTTCCCGAAATAGTGATTCTTGATTCTTGATTATACAATTCTTGATTACATGATTCTCGATTACATGATTTATGATTACATGTCTTAATACTATCACTGGAAGACCCGAGTACATAATCCTATAGAATTCACTACTTAAGTCTAAACGTCACATGATTGATATGCACCGAACTTGTGGTATGGGACACAGGATTGTGTGCATTAGATAAGTTAATAAAACAGATAAACATCGAGATTTCTACTAAGCATGATTCTTGATTACATGATTCTTGATTACATGACTCTTGATTACAAGACCCTCGTTACTTGACTCTTGATTACATGACTCTCGATCCTTGATTACATGATTATCAATTAACTGAGCCTAGGTTATCAATTACTTATATCTTGAAGTCTAGAATACACTAGTTACAGTTATTACTTACATGATCATATTGTCCCAATTCCTTGCTTACTTCCATATTGTATTTGTACTTCTACTTCTTGTTTCTTCCATGTTATATCTTGTTATATTACCCCTTTTTTTCTGCTTGTTGCTACTTGCTGCCCGAAACTTGCTCTAACGGGAACTTTTCTATTTTTCTTTGAGATAATGATTATACAGGTACTGATGGACCAGATGAGCAGACTCTCTAGATGATCGTTGCTGCTTTGTTACTACATGTTGTTTTTCTTTCAGTCGCTATTTTATCTAGTTGTTATAGCGAACTGCTTATCATATTATTTTAATTATGACACCTTGTATTCCCGGGCATTTTGACCCGATGTTGATGTATTATCTGGATGATGGTTATTTTATTTTCAGCTCATGTGATCATTATATTTGTCTGCGTAAATGTGTTATAAATATCTTGTTGAGCTTATAATTGTACAGCTTATGGATGATGTATATCATTCGCTGGACCTCAGTTGCGTGCCTGTATTTCCGTATAGTGGGAAGCGGGGCGTGACAATATTCATGAGATTTTGGAATGTCGCTGGTGCATTAGTAAGGCCAAAGAGCATCAAAAAAATTCAAAATGACCATGGTGAGTTCTCTACATAGTTTTGGAAATGTCTTCACTGTTAACTCTGATTTGGTGGTATCCTGATTGTAAATCAATTTTTGAGAAGTATTTGGCCCCATTCAACTCATCCAAAATTACAGGGATTGGAAACTTAGCTTTAACAGTTTGGTTATTGAGAGTTCGATAATCAACACACATTCACCAACTCCCATCGGCCTTCTTAACCAATATGACAGGAGAAGAGTAGGGACTGCTACTAGGTCAAATAAACCCTGAGTTCAACATTTCTTTTACTTTCTTCTCAATCTCAGCCTTGTGGAAATGGGGATGTTTATAGGGCCTTAAGCAGACTGGCTTCTGGCCTTCGATTAAAGGAATTTTATGATCTACACTCCTATGTGGGGGTAGGCTCATTTCTGCGGTGAACACTTCAGGACTCTGTCGCAGGATCGCTTGGATGTCAGTTGGGATCTGGCTTGGCATATGGTGCTCTGCATAACTTATTCCCTTATCCACACTGCCTTGCATTTGTATCATATATGCTTGACACACGCAATTCCCTATGCTTCCAAGTTCTGAGACTTCCATCATTTGAAGTTGAGGGTTCACTATGCCTTGTAGCTTTCTCATAGTTCCTGCAACCTTAATTTCCATTGTCATCTCACTAAATTCCATAGTAACTGGGCCTAATGATCGCAACCAAGGCGCTCCCAATACCATTTGATCTGGTTCTAGCGGTAGTAGCAGCAACTCCGCTTGTAAGTTAACTCCTTGGACTGTGAAGTTCACCTTCTCTACTTTCCCTTCACTATTCATGACTTGGCCATTAGCAACCATAACTTTATACCTTGGCTCTTTACTTATATACAAATTGGCCCTAACAGCTGTTTGTGGATCCAAGTAATTGTGGGTAGAGCCGGAATCAATCAAAATATTCACTTGTCATTGATTCTTTCTTTCACTCTCATGGTCTAGGGGTAAACCTGTGTGCCTACTAATGCGTGGTAGGATATCTCTGGGTGTAGTGTGTTTTGGATGGAAGATTGAGGATCAATGTGGGACTGTAGGGAATTTGTGTGAGTTGGTGTAGATACTTGAATAGGTGGAGGGGAAACTAGTTGTTGCTCCTCAGCATTCACAGCATCAAAGTAAGCCTCTTCACCCTCTTCTTCTTCTAAGGCTTCATGGTAATGGAATATATGGGTTTTACAGAGGTGCCCTTGTGTATACTTCTCGTCACATTTGAAACACAGCCCTCTCGCCTTCCTATCCTTCATCTCTTGGATGCTCAGCCTTCGGGGAAAAAAATTGTTGTAGGATTGGTGGGGGTTCTCTGAGTAGAAGGCACAGTAGGAACAATAGCAGGTGAGTTTGTTTTAGGTATGAATGGCATCCAATAATTCTTCTTGAGGCATGCAATCTTTTATTCGAATCCTCTAGCCAGTCCCATAGCTTCATTAACATTTCTAGGCCTCTGCCACTTGATGTCCCACCGTATCTCTTCTCTTATTCCGCTGATAAAAGTACTCAGATAATGGTTTTCTGTCCAATCTTCCATGAAGTTGGAAATGCGATCAAACTCTCGAATATAGGACTCCAAATCCCCCTTCTGCTGCAGCTTAGACAACATGCCACTATAGTCTTGGAACTCTGTAGGCCTAAAGCTAGTGAGTAGCTCCTCCAAGAATCAAGGCCAGGTTATGACATTAATCTTTAGCTTAATGTGTTGACGGAACCATTGAGTGGCTCTTCCTTTCAGATTAAGCGATGCGTACTTCAGTTTCTGTGCATCTAGAATCTCATAGAATTCCAAAAATCCAACCGTTGGGATCTCCCTCTTGAAAAATAGGAAATTCCACTTTGAAAGGGGTTCTAAACAAACTCCCAGTCATCCATCCTTGTCGCATTAAGAAATAGTAAGTTTACGTTGGTTACCTCACGGTGGATGCCCTGGTGTGGAAGATTGGGAAGTAGAGGTGGATGTGAAGGTCAGGGTGAAGACTGCTGCATCATCGCCATCATTGCATCCAATCTAGTATTCATTCGAGACTCTATGGCGGTGAAACGATCAGTTATCCCCGCAGCTACTACCTCAACTCTCTCAGTGAGATATCCACTCTGTAGCTGTACTTCCGCCATTTGGCTTTTGAGGTTTGCCACGTCTCCCCCCATCGCAATGCTCCTTTCATCGCGAGCATCACCGTCGGTCTAGTCTGGCTCTGATACCAGATTGTCAGGGTTTGGGTTTTGATTGGATTGAGAACGAGTCTTCGATGAGATTGGATTAGGTTAGGATCGGAGAAGAGAAGAATTAGGGAGGAATTTAGATGCTTCTTATTGATAATATCTCAGAAAATACAGCTAGCATATGTAGAGGAAGAAGGGAGGCAGTTTTGCTATAGGACAAAACCAACGGCACGTGCAGAACGCACCAAAATCCTTCTTGCCTTTTCCTCATTCAATTACAAAAGTGCATAGTGCATGGGAAAAAGCAAATACATGTAGAAATAATAGATACTCTAAGAACTAGTTAATGGCGATGACTTCTCAGGTGACCCTTCGGTGCTCTATGACTCCGGTGACTCTCCGATGGTCGGAATTTCTCTAGCGGCACCCCTAACATCTTCAAATTACAATTTTCATTTTTGTCCTTTTATATATAAAAAAACACAAGGCCATACTCTTAATCAATTATAACTTTTCTTTCATTTTCCATCTCTGGGTTTTTCGAAATTTTTACCAAAATGATCCACTTTTTGAAAGTAATTACCAAATTGACTCACGTTCGAAAGTATTTTTCCAAAATGACACACTCGCTATCTTAAATTGCAAGTTTGGTAAAAATTCCCGCGCTGTTTGAGAAATCGAGTGTAGGTATAGGTTTTTTTCCACAACTTGGCGAAAAAAATTGTCAAAGTAAGACTCGTTGTCTGAAACAGCAAGCATAATTGTACTAGACTCACTGTTTTAGACAGTGAGCCTTACTTTGAATTATTATTATTATTATTATTATTATTATTATTATTTTATCTTTTATAATCAAAACTGGTGCAAAAAATAAGCCTTGCACAGCGTGGGGTTCAAATGGTCCGGCATTCATATCCGCAGGACGTGCGGGCGCACACAAGCCGCATATAATCAGTCTGAGAGTGGGTCAAATTGGTAGATATATTCAAAAAGTGGGTCATTTTGGTTAAAAATTTTGGGTTTGCCCTTCTTTGGTCGCTCAGAGCATCGTCAACCACGCTAATTATTTTGGCTTGCTAGAATATGCAAAATAAAGAATACTTGGATAATTTGGCTAACAAAAAAGTTCACACTCCAACAGTGCTACATATTTTGGCTAACCATAGATATTTCAAAGTACAGAATAAAATACATTTAAAATGTAAAACCCAAGCCCCAAAAAAGCCCAAGCCTAGGAAGAAATAAATCTTTTCTGGTGAAAAAGAAATCTGTGGCAATTCTTTTGATCTCGCAAAAAAGAAATATTCTGATATCAAAAAATAAATCTCTTGAAAAAAGAGAAAAAGAAAAAGAAATATCTCGAAAAAGAAAGAAAGTAGATTGCAAAAAAGAAAGAAATCTTCCGATCTCGACGATTCTTTTGTGTGTTTGTTTTTTTTTTCCGGATGTTTGGCGAGCTATACAACTTCGCTAGATCGGGCGATTAAATTTGAGATATCTATTTTGTCAAGTGGTTTGACAAGTCTCGTTGGAACAGATTTTTCTCCCTAAATCTACTATTTTAAGCTAAAAATGAGAGATGATTAGCATGGTTCGAGATGGTCACAAGTGTACAAATTCTATAAAGTCCTCCAAAAGTCGCTACTTTTCATAAGATCCTTTACCATGAAGAGGCCCACTCCATCGTGGTCCTTCTCTTAATTTTCGTTAGGGATGGCATTCAGGTCGAGTTGCCCAGCGACCCGCCCGTGACCTGCACACCACGACCCGAACCGGTATGACCCGGTCCCCATTTGGGTCAAACCCACCAAAATTAACGGGTCGAACTGGGTCTATTTTTCACCAAATTCAGCCTGCTTGACCTGACCCGTAAACCCGCCAACCCGACCAAACCCGCCTAAATCCGACCTGCGAACCCCGGGGTTTGAGACCGTTCAATTGGAACATGTCGACCGTTGGCTAAGAGGTAGAGCCTACTGCTGTTGCTGTTTTTTTTGGGTCATTTTTTCGTGTGTTTTGAATTTTTTTGATGGATTTTTGCCTAGAAAACCCTATAATTTCACTCAAATCATTAAAAAAAATTATACATCCATCAATCTACTCTCTTACTCTCATACTCTCTCTACTACTACTACTTTCAATCTACAACTAAGAATCAACAAAGAAGTGAACAAGTTCGATCGTGTCGAATTTGTGTCGACTCGACTACGTCTACTATGATTCTACAAACACTTTCAATGAAGAAGCTCACTCTCTCTCTCAACGACTACCGACTACGTCTACTGCAAACTCACTCAACTCAGTCTACTTCTAGAGTTTCTATACTATTATTTACTCCCAACTCTATATACGATTATTCGTGAAGTACGGTATCAAAATTTCCAACTCTCTTAACCTTTTTATTTTTTTTGTAGCTTAATTTTTTTTATCATATTTGTTTTTTGGTTTTTCGCTACTTCCTCGATCTCAACCCTCATATTGTTTTTTAGATTTTTTATTTCACATATACCTCCTATATCATTTTTTTTGTTGCATCACATAAACTACTAACACATTAGAAATCATTTTTTACATACACTACTACTACAAACCATTTATCATGTTTAGACCACGAGGTAGCGGCCGTAGCCAAAGTGGACAAGATTCCTCTAGTTTTTTCATCGACCTCCAACAATTCCATAATTGGAGCCCGAATATAACCATATGCTTAACATAAGTTCTCATGTTCCTTCACACGACATAGAACAAGAAATGGATATTAGTGACACACAAATACATGAAACCGAATCCGCACAACCTACCTCTAGTAGAAAAACTAGAGGAAAAACTAATGATTGACACAAAATTTATGACTTTTTCCTCAACGAGGAGAATCCTAGTATAGAACATAAGATTTATAAAACTTGTAACAAGAGTTACAAATGGAAGAAGGGTGAGGAAGCGTGTACAATTAAATGACACATTTTAAATGTACGCCCCGCACTAGTACAGGATCAACAATCACAACAGAAAATTGACCCTAGGACCAGACAAATAGATAGCCACCCCTATGATCCCGAAATTGTTCGTCGGGAAATGGTCAAACTAGTTATTAAGGATGAGTAACCTTTTTCGTATTCTGAGAGTAGGAACATAGAAACATTTAACCAAAATGTACTATCCACATTTTAAAAGAATTCCTAGAAACACACTTAAGGCGATTGTTTTAAACTTTACAACGAAATGAGAGACAGTTTAATTGCACTCTTGTATTCTTTGACTTGTAGAGTATCCTTAACTTCCGATTGTTGAAAATATTGTAACGATATTCCGATGATGAACATAATTTGTCATTGGATTGATAGTGATTGGATAATTCAAAAGATATTCATATAACTTGCCGCTTTGCCGTATGCCCATTGTGGTCCGGATATCGCAACTCAAATTTCAGACGTTTGTGATTTATTTCAAATTCAGGATAAAAATTTTACGATTTGTTTTGATAATACCTCCAACAACAATAGGTCGATTACTACGTTAAAAGAACAATTTGATCATCCATGTAAAGATATTTTTCATGTTAGATATTGTAACTCTTGTTTCTGATTTTACGGATTTCTATTTGTAATTCTTCTTTTCTTAAATTCTTGTATTCTGATTTATTTAATAATATATCTTGCTATTCTTTGAACCCTTTTATTCTCATTTGATCATCCGAATTCTTTTGGCTTGAACCCTGATTTTCCAATACGCTCTATATATTGTGTATTGGGTGTTTAATTCATCTATTATATTATATTATTGTTTGATTTCTTTTATTAAACCCTTTAATTGATTTATTATTTTACTTGATCCATACCTGCTAACCCGTTAACCCACAAACCCATTACATAACCATATATATATATATATATATATATATATATATATATATATATATATATATATATATATATATATATATATATTCCCCTTCGGTTGCTCACTACTTTTGGTGAACACTTCGTGAGCACTCATGAAATAAAAATCCTATGAAAAATCTGAACCGCTCATATTGTTCTATATGCCTAAGATAGCGTAACAATAAAAAATCAAGTAATTTGAAGTTCATTTGCCCATCCATCATGTTGTTAGAATTTTCAGCCATACAATTTTGTGATGATGTAAATCATGGACCTCTCTCTCTCTCTCTCTCTCTCTCTCTCTCTCTCTATCTATCTATCTATCTATCTATATATATATATATATATATATATATATATATATATATATATATAGGAAAATGCTAAAATGAGATGGTGAGATGGGTGAGATGAAGATGTATTTTGTGAGATAAGCAATTTAAATGATCCAAATCTCGATCACACCGTTCACATCATTTTACATATCATCTAGTTAGTGTGTACAAAATTTCAAGCAATTTGGAGACCTCTAGCCTATGCATCAAAGCATTGAAATAAATGCATATATATGTATTTCACATCATCTTCATGATGTGTTGAACGCTTTGATGCAAAGGCTAGAGGTCTCCAAATCGCTTAAAATTTTGTACACACCATCTAGATTACATGTAGAATGATATGAATGGTGTGATCGAGATTTGGATGATTCAAATCGCCCATCTCACAAAAAAATATTCCATCTCACCATCTCATAATAGCATGATCTCTCTATATATATATAAATCAATCTTAACCCTAATTAATTAATATTAACCCTAATTAATTAATATTAACCCTAATTAATCCATCTCCATAATCACCACATCAGCCACTAATTATTCTTCTTCTCCTTCTCCCACTTCCTCTACTGTAATGCCCCGATTTTTCATTTAATGAAAATTATTTATTTGCACGTAGTGTGCACGTGCAATATTTTTTGTAAATATTTTCATCATGATGAGTATAGATTTTTAAATATGTGCTTTTAATTATTTCTATATAAAGCCTTCTTTCAATTAGACAAAAAGCCTTTCCTTTTTAAAATCCCAAAGTTTATTTAATTTAGTATTTTTATAATTATTATTTTGGCCCAAAAACTAAAGCCCATGAACTATTTTAATCTTAAATACAACTTGTAATGTAGAATACAATTTAAAGATTATTTTTATGAAAATTTAATGTACAAATTTTATGGAGACCAAGTTGCATACACGTGTATTGCACGTACACGTGCACAAGCACACTTGCATGGCCGGATTGCATCTTTTGGAGGGAATGGACATTTTTGAGTGGAGTCATGGGGTGATGGTTATTTGATCATGGGTAGTTAGTATAACTCCTCCTTAAATCTTAACCATTTGTTCCTAACTCCTACTTCAATCTTAGCCATCCATTCTCCTTGATTTTTAGTATAAATACCCCCCCATGACTAGTTATTCTTGTGCAAATTATTTTCTCCAAGCCTATAGTTCAAAATACAATTATCTAGTAGTTTATTTAGTGAGTAAAAGATTGAGTTGGTGTGTGAGAAAAGTTGTGTTTGCATCAAGAAGAAGGAAGGCTGACTATCATCAAGGAGAGCTCTCGGTTTGGCTTGGTGGAAGGCTCGTGTGCGCGTCGACAAGGAGGAGGAGCACTCTTGTTGCAAGGATATTCGTTTAGGAGGTTACTAGTTGTACTTTCTTCACTAAGGTGGGTAAATTTTCCATGTTTCTAATTAGAAATACATGCTAGATTTGAATGGAAAAAAAAATGATGCATGAAAAAGATTAATAAGAGTACACATTTAATCGGAAAAATGATCCATGAATTGTTTGAATTGTGGGTGTGCAATTGTATGTGGGTCTATTAGTAAAATCTAAATTTGTGTGTGAATTGATTTTAGCCATGAATTATAGACACAAAAGTTAGTAGATTAACAATGCTACTTTATGTGTTTAAATGAATCTTTGTGTTGTATTGAAATGAATGAATTAAAATATAGATTTTGTATGTTTGGTAAATGATTGAAAACAGGGGATTAATATGAAGTTTGCTAATAAAGAGATTAGTGATATCAATTGTTAAGGAATGGCAAAAAAAAGGAAATGTGGTAGTGATAATTTAGAATTCGAATTAATTATATGAAAAATATGTTTTAATTGTAAAAAAAAAAATATTTTCTATATACTGGAATATTTTTTATGGTGATGTTAGTCAATCTGGAAATTTACAGAAAATTTTATAAAAGCAAAATGAAATGAGAGCATGTTGAATATCGAAATGTTTTTAATATCAGAGAGAATTGATTAAATGAATTTTGAGTTGCATTATCGACAACCTGAGCGCGTAGCTCAAGTGGTCGGGATGGCTTTAATCACTACAGTGGGTTCGGTCTCGTGAGTGACGGGTTCGAATCTCCTTAGTAACATACTTTTGCATTTTTTGGAAAAATTAAAGTACGCAGCCGGGAGCATTTAAGGCTCTCAGCCGTCTTTATACCGCCTAGCACTTTCGGCCTAGTGGTTTGTGCTTTCGGTTGGGTTCTCGGTGGTTCTGGGTTAGAATCTTGGCTTCGGCAAGTTTGAAAAACATATTTTTTGAGTGTTTTGGTGATCAAAAAATTATAGAAAAAATATGATTATTCTTCTAAAAATATGTGGGACTTATGAAAAATGATTGGGAATTATTTGCATAAAATAAAATATGATTTGGAAAAAAAATGTGTAATTAGAACTATGGTTCTAAATTTACATTTTTGCGAAAATTATGTATTGCAAAAAGAACTTGAAATGAAGGATTAGAAAATTAATATAGTAAAGAAAGGAATTATAGTATGTGGTGGATGTGAACTACTCTCATTTGAGAATAGTATGAAAAATATGAAATGTGAATATTCATTTTTGTGATACGACTTCAATGTGAAATTGATATTTGATGAGGTATAAAAAATTCCATGTATGATTATGGACTTATGAATAAATTTAGAAATCATGCTATTGAAAAGGAAATCTGTTATGATTATGAATTTATGAGTTGGAAAAACTGAATTTTAGAAATTGTGAATTGGAATTGAAACAAAAGAGTAGCTAAGTCTCCCCCGGCATTTAGAAAGAAATGAAATGAAAATTGAAATGAAAGACCAAGGTTGGTCATGTTTGAACGAATGAATATGTCCGGTTTAGTCGAGAGGCTAACTCTAGAGCTTGATTTTGTTCATGATTCTAATAAAAACTAAGGATTAGTACATAGTGGAGACGTGATGAAAGTAGGAGAAAAACATGAGTATGAGGGCCATTGGATTGGCCGCGTGAGAGTATTCACAGGTTGTCTTCACAATGCGTCGTGACATGACATGGATACTGCTCCAGAGTACCACCCCAGTGGCGACGCTTGTGGAATGTTTGGTGACTGCAAGAGGATCGTGTGCCATGAAGGAGGCTGAATTGCCACTGGCTGTCTTCACGATGCGTCGTGACATGACGTGGGATTCCCCTCCAGGTTTTCTGTACACGTGCTTGTACTCATAGATCATCTAGGATACCTACCGTGATTACAGTAGTAGATTAAGTCATAGCGAGGGATTGAACCCTACAAAATGAAGAACGATTAAGGGCTTGCCCTCGGACCTATGTAGTATGGGATGCATAGAATCCGAACAAGTGTGCATTAGTATCATGTAACATAAATAACTGTATTAAGGACTAAGTGCACAATCACAACACGACATCAATAGGGTAGTCCCTTTAGTTTGAAATGTGACAAGTTTGTGTTTGCTAAATATGGAAAATTAGTTATACTATTTCCGGCATAGAGAGGATGGCCGTGTATAATGTTCGTCGGTTGAATAAACTGACATACCCACAGTTTTATATGCAGGTAAGTGACATGATAAAGATTAAAGAGGAACAGATGCTTAAAGATTATTCAAGTTGTTCTACATTTATTTAAATGTCGTGATTTTACTTCCGCTGTGCAATGTAAAGTGTAATGTTTTACTTGTAACTCTGATGTAAAGTGAAAAGTTCAAATTTCCTTGTAAAATTGTACTAAATGAAGTGGAAAGATCCTGTAAAACTCTCGAATTCAGTTGTATTTGGGATTCGGGGCGTTACATCTACTGCGTCCTGAACCCATCGACTCCACCTCAACGCTACCACGACCTCGTGAACCCGACATCCCGCTACTCCTCCACCGGCCCGCCATCTCCTCCAGCCGCCCCTCTTCACCTTCTCTTCTTCAAAATCAAAGCCCCCGACTACATCCCGACCCCTACA
Source organism: Hemerocallis citrina (assembly GCA_017893485.1). Taxonomy (NCBI): domain Eukaryota; kingdom Viridiplantae; phylum Streptophyta; class Magnoliopsida; order Asparagales; family Asphodelaceae; genus Hemerocallis; species Hemerocallis citrina. The sequence continues at coordinate 390,679,653 of CM030358.1, forward strand.
TCGCAGCCACCGATCGACCCCCGTGGCAACCACCAACGTGCCCAGCCCACTCCACCTTTATAACCATCGATGAACCCACCGCGCCACTGCAACCTCCACCTCTGTCGTCTTCACCCTCTCTCATGCGCTGCACCCCGAAGCCCCTAGTCACCATCGCAGCACCACCCTCACCTCCGCTGCTGACGCCCCGACTGCACCGGCAGCTTCTCCCCTACTGCTGTTGTCCCCGACCACTGTTGCCTCTTGCCGAGTCGTTGTCGCCGAGCAGCCGCTCTCTCCTTCATTGTAGTCGTCGCATAATCATCATAAGGAAATATTCTCTTGACCTAGTTTATTATTCTAGTTCAAGAATCTTTTGATCTTCGCAAGTAGTCCCTATTTCAATTATTGTATTTTATTTGCTTGATATCTCTCAAAGAAACCATTACAGATTCATCGGCAAAAACCAAGTAGTAGTTTTCTTTTCGTACCATTCCCTTGACTCAAACTCAAGCCATGTTATACATCATCATATGCATACACTACATGAATACATAGACTAGAAACATGTTATATAGAAGAATGATGATTTTAATGATTTTCGATTGGATATGATTTTATAACTTGGTTCGTGAATTTAATGTTATGGAAATAATGGTTTGTCTTCTTAATAGTAGAATTCCACCCTAATGTTGAGTACAATTTCCTATTAATTATATGCCATTAAGTTATATGCTTGTGCATCTTGTTTGTTGCTAATTAATAATAATCAACTTACTGGCCTGCTGTTTATTTCATATTGTTTTGAGTTTTGACCCAGTTGTGGTTATAATTAAGTAGAACTTTTTAAACAACATTTGTAGCCCTCTGAATCTATTTTCCAGAACTTTTTACAGATCTGAATTCTGATTTGTAGACTATACGTTATGATATTTTTAGTACTACTAGGTTTTTAATCCAAATTCCTGTTTAGAAACATATCACATTATTTGTTATTTTTAAAATAGTGCATTATCAGTAAAATGAAGACTTGAGATTAACTACGATGTTGCTAGACATGATTAGTACACTTTGAAATTTTTATAAGAGTAATTGATGATTTTTTAGACCCGTTGTACATATGAAAGCATGACCATAGGTTGCTGCCAGAGCACTAGTTCATTAAAGAACTAAACTTTTGATGCAAATGCAGATGATATAATTTAAAAATTATTAAATGAGAGTTGTATCCCTGTGTGTCTAGAATCCAGAACATCTGACGATTTTGCAATCTGACATACAGATTACAAGATATTCAGATTCTCATGGTGTAACGTCTGAATTCCAGAATACAGTCTGAAAATACATTACCATGTTTAGCTAATTAAAATAGTAGATAAAATTAAGAATTTAGACCTGAGATTAATCGTGTTATTGCTTAAAACTATTAAGAACAAAATTATGATTGAATAAATTTACAATCAACTTTTATATATGAGAATTCGACCCTAACATGCTGCCTAAACATAAAACCAGTAAAGAATGAAACTATACACATAGAGACAATGATTATAATATATCGTGTGAATATTCGTTGGAACCGGAAAGGAGTCTAGTTTTCAGAACCCCTGACGGAACCTGATTTACGTTCTTGTAGCATCGGAAAAGTTGATTTTTGTACATCAATGTCTTGATGTCCAGGATGTGTGTTTTTGTGTTATTAAGTATAACCATGTTTTATTTTGCATATAGTGAATAAAATTAATTATACCATGCATTGCATAGCCTTGACACCTCCTTGAAATCGCCTTGATACTTCTGTACCCATTGCATGTCCATATTTGAGTATAATAAAATAATAACAAGCCAGGGTAATAAGGGTCGACTTGGTAGTGAACAATCAGAGACTGTACTCAAGGAAGGGTCCCTTATTGTCCATTTATCATGGTTATGGAATATTGATTATGGATTATTGAATATTGATTTTTGATTATTGTGTTGAGTACGTGTCATGCCCCGCTTCCCAAAATACAGGAATACGAGCACGTAATGAAGGCCCAGCGAATGATTTGCAACATTCATAAGCTGTAATATTTAACTCAACAATATGCAATACAAATTCAACAACACATGCTATAATGAAATCACATAACATGATATTACATGAAATGTCTCAACAATAACTAACAACTAGAAAGAACAAACTTCGGATCAACAAAGCCCAAAATACAAAGTATGATAATAACAATAGTACTGAAATTTAAATGACAAGTACAAGACAATTATTGTGGGCCAATAATTTGGCTCCAATCCCTGGAATGTATGTCACCAAGTCCTTCGGGCAATTCTTCCTGTGTACCTGCGAGCTCATAGTCTAGAGTGGAGAAAATGTCCATTAGAGCAAGTCACGGACAACAAATAGTACAAGCAAATAACAATAAAACAGGACATGTAAATATTAATGAATGAGGAACAAGTACTATATCAAGTGAAAATGAAATTATCGATAACGAGGCAAAGTCTATAGTCAACAATTTAACAAGTAACAATACAATAAAATAAGGTTTCAAGTCGGTAACAATAATCGAGATCAATGCAATGTCAATCCTAGGTCTATCATATTTTATTATCTTTTCTAATGCACGTATTACTGTGTCCCATACCACAGATTCCGTGCATACAAGCAGTGAATGTTTAAACAATAATGGTGAACTATACAGATTATGTACTCGGCACAATAACAATAACAAGAATTCACAATCCACAATCCACAATCCATAACAAGAATTTATCCACAAGACGATACAAGATAACAAGATAAGAATATAGGGAAATACGGGCCTCCCATCCGAGTATAGTAACTAATTGTTCACTACCAAGTTGACCCTTATACCCCAGCTTATTATTAATTTATCAACATGAAAGAGGAATGTGTAATCAATGGAATAGTGTCAAGAAACGATATGAACGATTTATCAATGATTTTACAATGAACGATTTGCAATGCAATGCAATGTTTAAACAATTTACAATCAACATGAAGAATGTAGTTTCTGGACAACAAGAAGTTGTTGTATAAAAGTCGACTTTCCCGCTGCTACGGGGAAGCGATTCAGATTCCGTCAGAGGTTCTAGAAACTAGACTCTCTGTTGGTTCTGACTCATATTCACACCATACATTTCGACTATAGTAAATGTGTTTATTAGTTGTTTCTTCACGAGTTTACTGTTCAGGAAGCAACTCAACATCACATTATTAAACGTATAATTCCACTAAAAGCTTAACTAAAATTCTCACAAAAATTATAATTATGTTCCTAACATTGTTTACCAACATTTTTAAAATTCTTAGGCCAAATTCTTAAGTTATCCTACTGTTACAATTAATTTAATAGGGCGATGTAATTATAATGAGCAAATTTGGAATTTCGACAGTGCAGTAGCAAAACCTGAATATTTTGTATTCTACAAGTTGGATTGAGAATCTGTCAAATGGTATGAATTCCTAACACAGAGGGCTACCACTTTTGTTCAGCAATTTCTCGAAGTCGCTAACCGTAGTTGGGTCAAAGTTTGGGTTTTTTACTAGTCTAGTGTTCTAACGAAAGTCTAAGGTCAAGTTAGCATATATATAATGGGTCTGGAAATATATCTAAATATTTCATAAAATTTATTTTAAGACTTCCAATCGTGTCTAGTAACATTCAAGTTAATTTCAAGTTTAAATTTTCTATTAACATGGTGTTTTGATTAGTGAAAATGTGTCGACATGCTCATGAATTACAATCTGGAATTTAAAATCCAGCGGCACAAAAAATATGACAACTTATTTTATACAACTCGAAATTCGGATCTGTCGAATGTTCTAGAAACTCGGAATGTTCAAGGGAATATAACTTTTATTTACAAGGATTAATCTAATTCCAATAGTAACCGGGTCAAAATATCAAAACAACATGGAGTAACCAGCAGGCCAGCAAGTTGATTTATTCTTAATTGGCAACAAACATTGTGCGCAAGCATATAAATCTATGGCAACAATTAATAGGGAATTATACTCTGTCATTGTGGTGGAATTCCATTATTAACAAGACATCATAACATGAATATCATATCCAATCGAACAAGCATTCAATCATCATTCTTTACATGTATGTTTCTAATCTATGTATTCGTGTGGTGTATGCATATGACGATATATAATAAGGCTTTGGTTGGAATCAAGGGGATGGCATGAGAAGATAACTACTACTTGGTTTTGCTGATGAATCTGTAGTAGTCTCTTGAAGGGTATCAAAAATTAGTATATGATAATCAAGTAGAACTACTTGCGGGGATCAACATAATTCCTTGAAAAAGAACAAAGAAAAACTAGCTCAAGAGGAAACTTTCCTTTTAGATGATTATTCCGAATATTAATGAAGATGATACGAAAAGATCTCAACGGCGGCAACACACGTGCAACCGGCGTACATAGCAACATGTGCAAACAATGTCAATCAGTGGGAGCACGTGCACGCGATGGGGACTGCAAGACTACAACAACCACAGTAAGGGATAGTGGCACAACAGCGATAATGAGCAGCTCTCGGGAAATGGCAGTAAGGGGACTTCGGTGTCGCTGTAGGTAGGAGATAGGTGAAGTGGTGTTGAAGCTCGGGATGTGACTACAGTGGAGGGCCTCAGGATAGTGGGAGTCCAGTCGGGGGAACTGCAAGCTGCGGTGGAGAGAGGTGGTGGTGCAGGGCTTAGTGATGCCGTTGGCGACGGTCGAGCGCAGTCACAGTGGTGGCGAGAGCGACGACAGTGGGTTTGGAGGGTGAGGATGACGACGATGGCGGCAATGGGTTGCAATCAGTGGAGGGGCTTCACGAGGTTGTGTAGCGACGAGAAGCAGCAAGGTGGAGGTCGAGGAGAAGCGGTGGGTTGTAGTGAGGGGATACGAGGGTGCAGTCGGTGGTGCTGGCGAGGAGCAAGGATGGCGATGGTAATGGGATGGCTTCGGGATGCAGTCGAGGTGATGGGTTCGGAGGCAGGTTGATGGAGCTGCGGTGGTGGATTAAGGGGACGAGGTCGACGGTGGCAATGGAAGTGTGAGGAGGTGGAAGGTGAGGAGGATGAAGGCGACTGTCGACTGGTGAGGATGGGGGTCAAGGGCGCTCGGGATGCAGAGCGGAAAAAGGAGAGAGAGAAGGTGTCAGATGAAGGGTTAACTTATTAGGAGGTGACTAGGGGTAGTTAATTTAGGATTTATGGAGATATTATGGCTTTTAGTTAGGATTTAGAGGAATGGGTAGTGGTTATGCAGTAAACTAGGGAGTCATGGAGATATTGGGGGAGGTAGACGTGGAGAGATGATTGATCTGGTCAATAGGTAGGCAATAGGGAAAATTGGATTAATGGGTTTGCCGGTTCGGGTTAGGACCCAACATGGAATAATATGTTAATTAATGGGTTAAATTGAAAGAAACCAAATAAAATAATGTAATAGATGGGTCAAACATCTCATACACAAATAAATAGAGTGTACAAGAATCTCGGGTTCAACAATGAAAATAAAATGGATAGAAAGGAGATGAATAACGAATATTTATCTTTAAAATAACAGATTACAGGAAAGAGAATTACAAAAATAAAAATCTGAAAAGTCGGAAACAGGGGTTACAATACAATCTGTAGAGTTCACCACTATAGTCTAAACAATCACTGTTTGCATGCACCGAACCTGTGGTATGGGATGTAGAATTACGTACAATAGATAGGATAATAAAAGACTAATAAATATAGGATTGACACTTGCATCTCATAATGATTATAGTTATCAACTTGATTATGGAGTGTTGTCTCGATTATTGCATCTTTGATTATAGTCTTTTAATCGTATTATCAATCCTTGTTATTGATCTTTGAATTTGTTCTAGTTCATGATTTCTTGACATACCATATTTCCTTGTTCTTTGCTTTTACTACTTGTTGTCCGTAACTTGCTCTAATGGACATTCCCCCCCCCCCCCCCCCCCCCCAACTTTAGATGTTGAACCTGCAGGTACATTGGGAGATTTGACTGAAGGACTTATGATGAACTCAATAATATTCACATTTAGGAGCAATAATCTTAGTGCAATTAGACATTTAAATGCTCTATATGTGGTATTTTACTCTTCTTTTCTCTTTTCCATTGGAAACAACCAAAAGCAGCAAAACGAAGCAGATTCCAGACTAATACAGACTGAGAGGATGATATACAGGGAACTGCAGAGCAACAGTCGACTGGCTCTTCACCAGTCGACCAGACAGAGAGATTGCTGGGGCTCGGCACAGTCGACTTCCCCAACATCAGTCGACTTGACTGATGAATCATGAAGCCACAAATATCTCGACACAGTCGACTTACATCCAACACCAGTCGACTACATCTGACGGAGTGAAAAGATAAGATCCATCCGCATCTAAATCCAAATCAACGCAGATTAAGGAAGGAAAGAAATAAAGGAAAGAAGAGGACTTTTTCGGAAAGGAATCAAACCCTAATTTCCTTCCCGTGTTCTATAAATATCAACAAGAGGCGTTATTCAAAGAGAATCATCGAAGAGAGACGGAATTTCTGAATCATCAACTCATACACCAAGAAGATAATTCTATCAGCATCGAAGAAGAAGGAGATCCAGTATTCAGCAAGAGAACGGCCGGTCGACTGTGTGACAGCCAGCCGACCTATCTGCCGAACTACATCAGTTTATTTCTTCTCTTTCTAGTTCTTTTAATGTTCATCATGTATTCGAAACTGTTAGTTAATAAAAGTTTAATTATGTGGAACTAATTTCATAGTTGGGTAGATTGAAACCGTAGTTATGTAATGCTTATATTCTTCTGAATGCTATTCTGTTACTTATTGATTAAACCTGAGAGTATTGGTATAGATTTATAATATACAAATTTGTTTAGAAATTCTAAGAGTAGTCGACTGAGAGTGACAGCAAGTCGACTGCCATACAGAATCTGAGATATTCAAGTTTGCGTATTATAAATTTGAATCTGTTATATGAGTATAGAGACGACCCATATCTCGTACTCACAACTTGTAACACAGGAATCTTTAGGGGTTCTTGGTTTAATCAACTTGAAGGATCTAGATCTGATACCAATTTCTAGAACTTTGAGTGTTCGTTCGTTTCCATTGTTCTTATGTTTTCTTTGAGTGCAACTTAGTAGATACCATGCTAAATACTTAAGGAAAGAAACGAATTAGAGTAGATACCATGCCTAATTCTTGGCTAGGGAAACAATACTTTAAGGAGTAGATACCATGCCCTTAAAGGAACGAACATGAGTAACTAGAATAGGGAAGAAGGTGACTTAGCATTACTGACTATAGGTGGAAATCAAAACCCAACTACTTGATAAATATTTGTGATTCAAAACTTCTTGATATAGTTTTTAATCTTTTCATTTCTTTTAGAACAACACCTTAAGATCCTTATTTCTATTTTATTGGTTAGTAAGTTAATTTCTACAATCTCTGTGGGATCGACCCTTGCTCGTCACTACGCTTCTATAAACGATTCGTACACTTGCGAGGTTTTAATTTGTGTCTAGTTTAGATCATCTAGATAGCACAACAAGTTTTTGGCGCCATTGCCGGGGATTGTTAGCATTTTAACTTACAAATCAGTAAATCTTTTCTTTTATTTTCTTTTCTTTTATTAATAAATATTTTCTTCTAGGTTACAGGATTTTGGTGGATGCACGGAAGGCGATCACTTCGTCCAGAACTACTACCTATTGACGCGGAAACAGAACGCACTTTGCACAGACTAGGTCGGCTGTCTGCGACCAACCAGTCGACTGCTACAAGGAACCAGGCGACTGCACAGAGACCCAATTCACGAGCAACAATGGCTGAGGAAGTACCAAATCGAGTACCAATGCAGGACAAATTCACGCCTAAGAATATTGAGCAACCCTCCTGCATTGCTTATCAACCTAATGTCACAGGGAATATGCATCTCTCCCCCCAATTACTTAGCATGGTTCCCCACTTTAGTGGCAAACCAGACGAAGAGCCTCACCTCCATCTGCAAGACTTCTTTGATCTTTGCAGAACACAAAGTGTCCAAGGGCTTACCCCTGAACAAATCAGGTTAATCTTGTTTCCATTCTCTTTAAAACTTAATGCTAAATTATGGTATAATTCTTTGGAACCAGGATCAATTAATTCATGGGAGCAATTGGCAACAAAATTCTTGAAAGAATTCTTTCCAGCCCAGAAGACCAAACAACTGAAAAGGGAGATTCAACTCTTCCAACAAAAAGATGGAGATTTATTCTTCGAAGCATGGAAGGATTTCAAGAACAAGCTTCTCAAGTGTCCTACTCACAACATGCCTAAAGATGATCAGGTACAAGCATTTTATGAGGGCTTAAATGATACTAACAAGGCAATTGTGGATTCATCTTGCAACGGGATCTTGATGAGGAAAAGTGGTGAGGAGGCCATCAAATTATTTGAAGAACTTAGCGAGAACTCACAGCAATTCTCAACAAGGGGAAGAGGCATTTCTAAAAAACAGGGAGTTTACGAAATTTCTGGTAGTAATAACATACAATTAGAAATGGGAAACATGAACAATAAAATTGATATGCTTGTTAATGCAATGACAACAATGGGCAGTGTAAAAAATTAAACAAAAGAAATTTGTGCAATTTGTTCTCATTTTGATCATACAACTGACACATGTCCCATGTCTTCTTTCACAGATCAGGAGCATGCAAACTATGTGGGACAAGGAGTATTTCCACCAAAGAACAACCCATTCTCAAACACATACAACTCAGGGTGGAGGAACCATCCAAATTTCTCATGGAGCAACAATCAAGACACTCAATCTTCGCAAGGACATGCACGGAACTTCCAGATGGGAAATGGGTTTGATAGGCCAGTTCAAGAACAGAAGAAGTTGGATTTTGAATCCACCGTTCTTCAATTGCTCCAACAATAATATCAAACAAGCAACCAACAAGGGCAGGCAATTCAGAAATTGGAAACTCAAATTGGGCAAATTGCGAAGGAGTTGAGTGAAAGAAAGGCAGGAGAACTTCCTTCACAAACCATACCAAACCCTAGAGGCCAAGAACAGCTCAAATCAGTAACAACTCTGAGAAGTAGTAAGACAATTGACAACAAGGTTGGAACACACGCAGACGATAAAGAAACACAACCATCAAAAGTTTTGGGTTCCAACAAGGTAAGTGAAAAGGAAAGGACAGTTTTGCCACCATTCCCTCAAAGGTTAGTCAAGCAAAAGAAAGAACAACATTTATTTGACATCTTTGAAACTCTCAGAAAGTTAGAAATTAATATCCCCCTACTTGATGCTATTAAACAAATTCCTTCTTATGCCAAATTTTTGAAGGAATGTTGTACTCACAAAAGAACATTTCAGGTTAGGGAGGATGTGGCTTTGACAGAGGAAGTAAGCGCTGTGTTGTTAAGGAAACTACCTCCTAAATTGAAGGACCCAAGTAGTTTTACCATTCCTTGCAGGGTTGGTGAGCACTTCTTTGAAAAGGCACTGCTAGACTTGGGGGCAAGCATCAACCTTCTTCCTTATTCTGTTTACGAAAAGCTAGGATTGGGAGAACTCAAACCAACATCCATCACTTTGCAGTTGGCTGATCGCAGCATCAAAAGACCTAGAGGTATTTTGGAAGATGTCCTTGTTCAGGTAAATGATTTCATTTTGCCTGCAGATTTTGTTGTGTTAGACATGGAGGACTCTTCAATGCCATCTTCTTTACCGATCATTTTAGGTAGGCCCTTTATGAGTACGGCTGATATAAAAATTTGTGTTAAGAAGGGTACTATAAGTATGAAAATAAATGGAGAAAATGTTGAATTTAAAATGTTTGATACACTAAAATTACCACATGATGATCATGAATGTTATAATGTTGATGTGGTACAGGAGATTGTTGATCAAACATTTCAGGTACATAGCATCGAACCACTACAAGCCACAATTACACAATCTCTAACTTTATCTCATGTTGAACAGGAATACGATGACTGCAGGATTGCAGAGACAGTACATCACCTTGAAACTCCAAAGTCATATTCAGGTAAACTCGCACCTGCATTTGAAAATATTGTGACTGACAACACTTGTGTTTCCTCACACCAGTCGACTGGCGAACGGAACAAGTCGACTGTCCCGACTGCTACCAGAACACCAGACGTGGAGCTTAAGCCGCTGCCTGAACATCTGAAGCATGCATACTTGGGTGAGAACCAGACGCTACCAGTGATAGTTGCTGCAAATTTGAGTGCACAGGAAGAAGATAAGCTGCTGAGGGTACTGCGAGATCACAAAGGTGCAATAGGATGGACCATTGCAGATATCAAGGGAATAAGTCCATCCAAATGCATGCATAAAATACTTCTTGAAGACAATGCAAAACCCAGCAGGGAAGCACAGCGAAGGCTTAATCCACACATGAAGGAAGTGGTAAGAACAGAGGTCTTGAAGCTATTAGATGTTGGCATCATCTACCCTATCTCAGATAGCAAATGGGTGAGTCCTATACATGTGGTGCCTAAGAAAAGTGGAGTCACAGTGGTAAAGAATGAAGAGAACGAGCTTATCCCTACTAGAGTGACTACAGGATGGAGGGTATGCATTGATTACAGGAAGCTGAATAACGAAACCAGGAAAGACTTCCCTCTTCCTTTTATTGATCAAATGTTAGAAAGATTAGCAGGATATAGTCATTATTGTTTTTTAGATGGTTATAGTGGCTATAATTAAATTGCTATTGCTCCAGAAGATCAAGAAAAAACCACTTTTACATGTCCTTTTGGTACTTTTGCATACGGGAGGATGCCCTTTGGATTGTGCAACGCACCAGCTACATTTCAGAGATGCATGATGAGTATATTTTCAGACATGGTGGAAAGGTTCATCGAGCTTGTGCTTAAGAGATGTGAAGAATGCAATTTAGTGCTGAATTGGAAAAAGTGCCATTTTATGGTACAACAAGGTATTGTTTTGGGACATGTGGTGTCAAAAAGAGGCATAGAGGTGGACAAGGCAAAAATTGACATCATATCAAAGCTACCCCCTCCTACTACAGTCAAGGGTGTTAGGAGTTTTCTTGGACATGCAGGGTTCTATAGAAGATTTATAAAAGATTTCTCAAAAATCTCCAGACCCCTTTGTGAATTGTTGGCTAAGGATGTTGAGTTTGCATGGACAGAAGAGTGCACAAATGCTTTTATTACATTGAAGAATCTTCTCATTTCTGCACCTATTGTCATGGCACCAGATTGGAACCATCCTTTCGAGCTTATGTGTGATGCAAGTGATTATGCTTTGGGAGCTGTTTTAGGTCAGAGAATCAATAAGGTACCCCATGTTATTTACTATGCTTCTCGAACTTTAAATGATGCACAGCTTAATTATTCCACTACTGAAAAAGAAATGTTAGCTGTCATTTTTGCTGTAGAGAAGTTTAGATCATATTTGATTGGTTCTAAAGTTATTGTTTTCACTGACCATGCTGCTTTGAGATATTTGTTTGCTAAAAAGGATGCTAAGCCTAGGTTGATCAGATGGGTGCTGTTACTTCAAGAATTCGATCTTGAGATTAGAGACAAGAAAGGAAGTGACAATGTTGTGGCAGATCACATGTCCAGATTACTGCAGGAGGAAGAAAGAATTGTGCCCCCACTTAATGAAAATTTCCCAGATGAAAATTTATTTGAAATAAATATACAACTTTCATGGTTTGCAGATATTGTAAATTATCTCACTGCTCATGTTTTCCCTCCAGGTATGACAATTCAGGAAAGAAAGAGACTGGTGGCCATGTGCAAGCACTATTATTGGGATGATCCTTATTTGTTCAAATTCTGCCCTGATCAAATCATAAGAAGATGTGTGGCAGAAGAAGAGCAATTGAGTATTCTACAACATTGCCATCAATATGCATGTGGAGGACACTTTGGACCAAAAAGAACAGCACTTAAGGTATTACAATCTGGTTTTTATTGGCCTAATGTATTCAAAGATGCTTTTTCTTTTTGCTGGACTTGTGACAAATGCCAAAGGACAGGCAACATCTCTTCTAGAAATCAAATGTCACTGCAAAACATCTAAGTAATCGAGCTTTTTAATGTTTGGGGAATCGACTTCATGGGTCCCTTTCCTAACTCATTTGGTTATTTATATATTCTTGTGGGTGTGGATTATGTGTCTAAATGGGTCGAGGCTGTCCCCTCAAAAACTAATGATCAAAAAGTTGTTGTCAAGTTTTTGCAGGAGAACATTTTCACTAGGTTCGGTACACCACGAGCAATAATTAGTGATGGAGGGAGCCACTTCAATAACTTTCCATTTGCTTCTTTGATGAAGAAATATGGGATTACACATAGAGTGGGTACTCCATATCATCCTCAAACCAGTGGGCAGGTGGAGATCAGCAACAGAGAAATCAAGAGCATTTTGGAAAAGACAGTAAATATAAGGAGAAAGGATTGGTCGCTACGCTTGAACGATGCATTATGGGCCTACCGAACAGCATACAAGACACCCATCGGCATGTCACCATACCGTTTGATTTTTGGAAAAGCCTGTCATCTGCCAGTGGAGTTGGAACACAAAGCCTATTGGGCAATCAAAAGGTTCAATTTTGATATGAAACAAGCAGGCGACAAAAGAAGATTGCAACTGAACGAGCTTGAAGAGTTGAGGCACGACGCATATGAAAATGCAAAGTTGTACAAGGAAAGGACCAAGTTGTACCATGATAAACAGCTAGCAAGGAAGGAGTTTTATGAAGGACAGAAGGTATTAATATACAACTCAAGATTAAGACTCTTTCTAGGCAAGCTTCTGTCACGATGGTATGGCCCATACATTGTCACAAAAGTCTTCCCACATGGTGCATTGGAGGTTCATAACAAAGAGAAAAATCAAACATTCAAGGTGAACGGGCATAGGGCGAAGCCGTACATTGAGATGAGTATAGAGCCGAACGAGGAGGATGTGAATCTTCAAACCATTCAATACATTGCATGAACTCATCAAGTCTAGCTGAAGACAGAAAACACAGCACTTATTGAGAGGCAACCCAATTTTTCAGGGGAGTACTTACACTCTCTATTTATTTATTTCTTTAATCATTTCTTTATTTCTTTAGTTTATTTTTCCTTCAAACTATTTGGTAACACATGCCTATTTTTAGTTTTTGTGCGAACATTGAGGACAATGTTCCATCTAAGTTTGGGGGTAGTTATTTACATAAGGAGTCTTTTGATTTTTTTTAGGATAAACAATTTCTTATAAAGTAAGAGTAAGGATACTTATTTACTTTAGGATTGTTGAGTTTCATAATTCCTTACAAAATTATATGAGTCATGCGATTATACATAAAAAAAAAAAACAAATGTGATGCTTTTTCTGGTGATTATCCTCTTTGATCTAGTCCTAAACAGAGTTTAAGTAAATAGAGTAAAAACAAAAAGAAAATATCCATTGTTGAATAAAGTCAATCTACTCCAATGTTTTGAGTTGCTTAGTAACTAGGGGTATTCATCACCAATGTTTACCTTTACGTCAAACGGCAACTTGAAATATGAGTATGCAAAGCACTTAAAGTTTGTGACTTGTTGAGTAACCGGGTGGATTCATCACAAATGTTTTGCATTCGCGTCAAAAGACAAGTGACAACTTAGAGAAGAGACTTAAACAATAAAAAAAATATATATATATATATATATAAAAAAAAAAAAAAAAAAAAAAAAAAAAAAAAAAAAAAAGAGGCTCTAGTTTGCTACTCAGTTTGTAGTAGAGAAAAGGGATAATCACAGATGGAGTGTTACATACTATAACTATAATTAATTCCATGACAAGTGTGGTTGGGTTTGGAGTTATGAATAGACAATTGCACTAGAGAAAGTGGGTATGCTTGTTTTTACTTAATTTGCAAATTGTTTATAATTTTGATTACAAAATTTTGATGCTTGCATAATGAGACATTTTCTTGGAGTGATGGGGTGAGACTATTATTTTCCCCTTGTTCATAATTTCACTTTTTTTTGCTTGAGGACAAGCAAAAGCTAAGTTTGGGGGTATTTGATGAACTCAATAATATTCACATTTAGGAGTAATAATCTTAGTGCAATTAGACATTTAAATGCTCTATATGTGGTATTTTACTCTTCTTTTCTCTTTTCCATAGGAAACAACCAAAAGCAGTAAAACGAAGCAGATTCCAGACTAATACAGACTAAGAGGATGATATACAGGGAACTGCAGAGCAACAGTCGACTGGCTCTTCACCAGTCGATCGGACAGAGAGATTGCTGGGGCTCGGCACAGTCGACTTCCCCAACATCAGTCGACTTGACAGATGAATCATGAAGCCACAAATATCTCGACACAGTCGACTTACATCCAACACCAGTCGACTACATCTGACGGAGTGAAAAGATAAGATCCATCCGCATCTAAATCCAAATCAACGCAGATAAGGAAGGAAAGAAATAAAGGAAAGAAGAGGATTTTTTCGGAAAGGAATCAAACCCTAATTTCCTTCCCGTGTTCTATAAATATCAACAAGAGGCATTATTCAAAGAGAATCATCGAAGAGAGACGGAATTTCTGAATCATCAAGTCATACACCAAGAAGATTATTCTATCAGCATCGAAGAAGAAGGAGATCCAGTATTCAGCAAGAGAACGGCCGGTCGACTGTGTGACAGCCAGCCGACCTATCTGCCGAACTACATCAGTTTATTTCTTCTCTTTCTAGTTCTTTTAATGTTCATCATGTATTCGAAACTGTTAGTTAATAAAAGTTTAATTATGTGGAACTAATTTCATAGTTGGGTAGATTGAAACCGTAGTTATGTAATGCTTATATTCTTCTGAATGCTATTCTGTTACTTATTGATTAAACCTGAGAGTATTGGTATAGATTTATAATATACAAATTTGTTCAGAAATTCTAAGAGCAGTCGACTGAGAGTGACAGCAAGTCGACTGCCATACAGAATCTGAGATATTCAAGTTTGCGTATTATAAATTTGAATCTGTTATATGAGTATAGAGACGACCCGTATCTCGTACTCATAACTTGTAACACAGGAATCTTTAGGGGTTCTTGGTTTAATCAACTTGAAGGATCTAGATCTGATACCAATTTCTAGAACTTTGAGTGTTCGTTCGTTTCCATTGTTCTTATGTTTTCTTTGAGTGCAACTTAGTAGATACCATGCTAAATACTTAAGGAAAGAAACGAATTAGAGTAGATACCATGCCTAATTCTTGGCTAGGGAAACAATACTTTAAGGAGTAGATACCATGCCCTTAAAGGAACGAACATGAGTAAATAGAATAGGGAAGAAGGTGACTTAGCATTACTGACTATAGGTGGAAATCAAAACCCAACTACTTGATAAATATTTGTGATTCAAAACTTCTTGATATAGTTTTTAATCTTTTCATTTCTTTTAGAACAACACCTTAAGATCCTTATTTCTATTTTATTGGTTAGTAAGTTAATTTCTACAATCTCTGTGGGATCGACCCTTGCTCGTCACTACGCTTCTATAAACGATTCGTACACTTGCAAGGTTTTAATTTGTGTCTAGTTTAGATCATCTAGATAGCACAACAACTTGGTGAGCAAATCTTCTAGAGAATGGAGCTAAATTATTAAACTGTTATAATTATTTCGTTCATGTTATTTCCTTTCCCACATTATTACTTTTGTCGTACTTTGTATTCCAGGCCTTTATGACCCAAAGTTTTTTTTTTCTCCCAGATGTTGGATATTATTTTATGGACTTATTTCATGGATTATTGAAGTTCATTCATTGTTTATGTGATTATTTATTTATGCATGGTTGTGATCAAATTTCATATTGTTGAGTTAATCAGCTACAGCTTATGGATAATGTACACATCATCTGCAAGGCATTTGTTATGTGCTCGTATTCCCGTATTTTGGAAAGCGGAACATGACATGTTTTGAGTGGTATCAGATCCAGGTTAGGCCCTAATCAGATTTGGCTAGCCAGGTTAACTCAATAATATGTGCACCACGTTGATCACATAAACATGTAATAACCAACTTATATCTGGATACTCACCGATTTGACTATATTGCAGACTATGGCTCACGGAGGCTCTTCCACTTAACGATCGGGGGATGAACAGCTAGACAACACTGCTATCCTCCAAACGATGCAGCAAATGGTGGCCCTACAACAAGAGCACAACTAGTTGATGAGGGCTACCTTAAAGGCGGCCAATCGAACCGCTATTGGACCCGCACCAAGGCTACTGCCACCGAGGCCCAGTACAGTGGCAGAATTCATGAGGTTGCACCCGGATAAGTTCTCGAGCACTGAGATGCCGTTGGAGGCCGAACAGTGGTTGATCTGCACGGATCAGTTGTTGCTAGCGGTACGGATCTCCGACATGGATCGGGTGGATGTAGTAAGCATCCAGCTTGTTGACCTCGCCCATATATGGTGGCAGGTATAGACCGAGAGGCTAGATAGGCCTATCGCTTGGGCCCCTTTCATTTAGAGTTTCATGGCAAAAACTTTCCCCAGCGTCACCAAAGTCGAGATGGAGCGGCAATTCTTCTCCTAACTCAGGTTGGTCGGATAATGTTATTTAATGTTGCTTATTGTTGCCTATTTCATATGTGAAAATATTAATTTAAACATTATCCTGACTTAGGGGAATCGGTCGATGGATGAGTACGCTGCTGAATTTAGTCGGCTCAGCCGTTTCATAGCTGCCATGGTGCCCAATGATGAGGACATGGCTCATAGATTCTTGATGGGCTTGAATTTCAACATTCAGGACCGTTTGGTTTCCCACCGGCACCGCACCTATGCCGATGTTCTTGATGCGGCCAGGATCCAAGAGCAGAATTAAGTTTGATCGTGTATGCAAGGCAAATAACACAAGAAGAGGGATGAATAGTGTTGTATAAAAATAATCAATAAATTAAACTTTCTGCACTGTTAAGTCGACTGAAAATAGAAGGCAATCGACTGAAGCGTCAGATTAGAAGAGTAATTTGACTGAAGAGTTACAAGTCTATTAAGTTGACTTAAAAAGTAAAGCAGTCAACTGACCAGACTCGGTTTAAACAAGAAACAGAAAAAATTAAACAAGAAACAGAAAAAATTAAAAATGCAAGTTTAGAGAATACAACCAAATAGAGTCAACACAGGAAACACCACGATGTATTCTGGTTTGGTCCTCCCGACCTACTTCTAGTCCCCAAGCAATCCACTTGAGATTTTTCACTATTCTTGAAAAAGTTACAAGAATACTCTACGGCCTTTGACAACAACTTTGTCAAATCCATAGACCTCTCTCACCACTAGAAAGAGCACAACCCACTCTACACCCTAGAGCAAAACTGACTCTAAACCAAGAGTCCTACTCTCCAACCGAGAGGACCACTCTCACAAACCGAGAGTGAAACAACAACAAGAAGAGATTTACAACAACCTAAAGCCTTGTATGTAAAAGTGCTTTTTGTATAATGGCTATTAGGTCGACTTCTGACTTCAGTCTAGAACGAATTCAATGTTATAATAGATTGAAAATCAGAGAACCAAGTCTTAAAGAAATTGAATGCTTTGAACAACTTGTTCTTTTCTTTTCTCAAAAGCAAAAGACTTGAAATCAAAAATTTTGGAGTTAAGTAACCTTTGCCAAATGAATTCTATACTCTTTTTATAGAGTTAGAAACATTTCGACGTTGAGAGATAGAACTCCAACTGCCATACAACGGTAGTAAAAAAGATTTGAATTTGAAAAACAAGTTTTAAATTTAGAAAACTATCAATAACGGTTCGAACAGTCGACTGGGTTGCTATAAGAGTTGACTAGTCAGAGCTTGAATGAGTTCAGTCAGTTTCGTACTCACTGCGTCCAAGAGTAAGTCGACTGGTACTCAATCAGCTGAACTTATACAAGCTTTGTTTTGACACTTTGATTTTGTAAAACATTTTTCTATATTTAGGGAATGTGTGAGTGTGTGTGTGACAAGACTTTTACAAGATTCTAAGACTCACAAATAATACAAACAATATTACAAGTTATTTGTTCAAATGTAGCTCTTGAAAGTCCTGAACTTGAAACTTGAAAGCTCTTGAAAGTCTGGAACTTGAACTTGAGTCATAGTGGCTTGATCTTGTCTTTGTGGCTTGAGCAAATACTTTTGAAAGCTTCATCACATTGTATTGGGATGCTTCATTATGGTATTGACCATGACCACTTTTGATACACAGTGCAAAAGATATGTAATATATAGAACAATTGTGTATTGTGTTGTAGTCATCAAAATCAAGAATCTACATTCTCCTCCTTTTTGACGATGACAACACAATAACTTAGAATAATATAGACATAAAAGGTACATATCATGATACTCACATAAAAATTGAAAAAATATACAATTGTTACAAGCTCCTCTTGAATAAAGTACAATATGCACAATATGCACACAAGAAATTTGAACAAAACAACATAACATAACATGCATAACATAACAAGCTCAAACATGCAAAAAAACATGTACAAAAACCATAATTTCTCCCCCTTTGTCATCAACAAAAAAGAAAGGAGGAAACCAACATTGCATAAATATAAAATATGGATAAGTCAATTACATTGTTCATAAAAGGAAGATAGAACAACATGAAAACATAAAACATAATTTCAAAATTGCAAAAACAAAATAAAAAATACGTCAATCGTCTTCTTCGTCTTCATCATCACTGTTTGAGGTAGGAGTTGGTTGTGGAAACTGCCTAACAAACATTTGAGTAAGGTTAGCAATGCTAGCCTCAAGAGAATCCTGTCGACCTAAGATGAGATCGGTACGATCCATGAGATAATTGATAGAAGTGTAAAGACTCCCAGGATCAGAAAAACTAGCTCTAGGGCGAGAACTAGAGGACGAACCAAAAGCAGAAGACTGACGAGGAATTGAAGTGGCTAAAAGAATAGGAGGTGCATTCCTTTGAGGAGACCGAGAGGGTGAGTTAAGAATTTTCATACGTGCTAGACTTGCACGATCAAAAGATTCATAACGAGTAACAACACTCAACTTGGATTCAAGTTCAATGTTATAGTAGTTAAAAACATAGGTAAGTAAAACACCAAAAGGAAGAAAAGAGGAATGAGCCTTATTGAGACGATTGAAAATGACTCGACTCCAATTTATTTGGACTAGTATAATGCACGTGCGATGCACGTCTATAAAAAAAATTTAGTCTTACTTATTTTACGTAATTCAGAAATTTTATCCGATCCTGGTCAATGCAGTTTTTGACAATATGTTCAAAGTAATGCAATTTATTGAGATCAATTAGTAATGATAACTTTTTTTGTGTTATACTATATCAGTATTCAGTACACTAAGTACTGCTTATTTTGAATTTTATTTCCCTAGAAATCACTCACTAATCACTTCACCCACTAATCACCATTAATAATTAAAACGTGCACGACATACAAAGTCATGCTAACATGAATGGTCATGAATGGTCTCGGTATGCTGCACCCACTAATCCATAAGCAACCACATTCAACACATTCTCACAATTTACCAAACCAAATGCACATTCTCACATATTCTCACAATTTTCCAACATGAATGGTCATGAATGGTTATGAATGGTCTCGGTATGGTCAGATATTAATCATCTTCTATTAATCACTCACTAATCACTTCACCCACTAATCACCATTAATAATTAAAACGTGCACGACATACAAAGTTATGCTAAGATGAATGGTCATGAATGGTCTCGGTATGCTGCACCCACTAATCCATAAACAACCACATTCAACACATTCTCACAATTTACCAAACCAAATGCACATTCTCACACATTCTCACAATTTTCCAACATGAATGGTCATGAATGGTCATGAATGGTCATGAATGGTCTCGGTATGGTCAGATATTAATCACCTTCTATTAATGAAGGGTATGAATGGGTGGCATGCAAATCTAGGGCTGTTCATCGGTGCTAAACCAAACCGAACCGAACCAAAATTTTCGGTTTGGTATATTTGAAACCAAAATTCGAACCGAAACTGATAAAATTTGGTTTGAACCGAACCGAATTTTATCGGTTCGGTTCGGTTAATAACCGAACTAACCGAAATTTTTAATACATACTAATTTTCTACTATGACTCAGAAGAGTGGCAGATGAGTCAGAAATATTCATGCTTTTCGCTCTCATAACTTAGACTATCTCAGAATGAAAATGGTGCTTGTCCTCCATTTGAGAAGTTGAAGATTGAACCACCATCCTATTAGGCTACACATCAGTGTGGCTCACATGGTAATAATCTATTCTTCACTTAAAATAATTCACCCTAAATCAGGATTCACATTTCACACACATAGCCTTGGTAGTATTTTGATTTCATTTTGATTTCACACACATAATCAGGTATGCTACTATTAGCTGGAAGTGCACTAGCATAGCAGCTTAGTTTGAGATGGATCCTAGGGGTATAATTTATTTTGGCCAAAAAAATTCGGTTTTTTGTTTGGTTCGGTTTATTTAGAAGCCAACCAAAAACCGAACCGAACTCTCTAAAAAAACTTCGGTTTGGATCAAAACCGAACCGAAAACCGAAAAACCGAAACAAACTGGTAAATTTCGGTTCGGTTCGGTTCGGTAATCGGTTTTAACCAATGTATGAACAGCCCTATGCAAATCTACAATTTTCCAACATGAATGGTCATGAATGGTCTCGGTATGGTCAGATATTAATCACCTTCTATTAATGAAGAGTATGAATGGGTGGCATGCAAATCTTAATTTATTAGTCATGCAAATTACATTTTTTAACCCTATATATTTTTTTTGTCTTTTATGTTGATGGGGGCATGATAGTAAAAAGCCGCTAAAATAGGGCTTTGCTTAATAATAGTATAGATATGAATGGGTGACATGCAAATCTTAATTTATTAGTCATGCAAATTACATTTTTTAACCCTATATATTTTTTTGTCTTTTATGTTGATGGGGGCATGATAGTAAAAAATCGCTAAAATGGGGCTTTGCTTAATAATAGTATAGATGTTGCCGAAAATGGCATACGCCGCTTGTTGCAATTCAAATGAAAATTGGTCGTAGCTACCCGTTTTAAGGAAAATGTTATACGACAATATGCGGGCAACAAGCTTGGATAGAGGAGTAATCGATTTGTTAGTCATTGGAGGACCTCGATTAGGCAAAAAGATTTTTTGAAAAAATAGATTGATCATCCATTTCAATTTCCCCTAAATCCAACCCTGCATTAGAGATATTCAAAATATTCCCTAATTTTTCAGCAGTTATTTTCATTCGAACATTTTTCACGGTTGTAGTGAAAAATATGTCATTACCATCCTCGGATGTTGCAACCTTTATATTTGTATAAAACAAATATATGAGTTGGGGATAGTAATAGGGTTGATTGACTAAGGATAGAAATTCAAATAAACCACATTGTAGAAACAATGGGACAATCAGAAATTTATCTAAGTCGGGAAAATTAACAAATCTACTCAGAAAGATCATAATTTGGCAAATAATAAAATATTTCTCAACAAGAGAAGGGTGCCTTAAGTACTAGAAATAATTATGAGAAGATTGCTCTTCTTCAACATTAGGACCCCTAGATCTCTTGGGTTTAGGCATATTGAGAGAAACAAGAAAATTTGAAAAGAGAGAGAGAGAGAGAGAGAGAGAGAGAGAGAGAGAGAGAGAGAGAGATTGAAGGATGATTACCCACAACTAGAGAGAAAACAAACGACTCAAGAAACTCCGAATGGATTCAAATCTGGACTGAGAACTCAATGCCAGGAGGAGCAACGAAGAGATCTTTAGAGCAGCAACCAGCAGCCGACTTAGGTTTCTGAGGTGTGGGGATGAAAAGTAAAAAAGTGAAAAGGGGGAAGAAGAGATTAGGGTTTTTACTACAAGTAAACGGCTGTAATTGAAAGAAGGTTTGAATGAAGGATCGAGATCGAAAAAAGGGTAAAAGAAAGAGAAAGATAGAAGCCTCATACTGCGACAATTCAGATTCAGAAAGATAATTTGATGTCGCGACAGTCGACTGGGTTTTATATCAGTCGACTAAGTCGAGAGCAAATAAAACCAACCAAAAGTAAGTAAAGCTACGGGCAGTCAACTGAGTTTTTAAAACAGTTGACTGGGCATAACACAAAATTCAGTCAAAAATATAGACAACTAAAATACTGTATAAGTCGACTGGAGATCAATTATAAGTCGACTTAAACAAAAAAAATTTAAGAAATGTCATGAAATGAGCAAATGCCTAGTTCTCTTCTAAAGTTGATAAAAGTGTCTTCTTTAAGAGGTTTGGTAAATATATCTGCTACTTGTTTATCAGTAGAAATAAAATCCAATATAATATCTTCCTTTAACACATGATCATGTAGAAAATGATGTCGAATATCAATATGTTTCGTACGTGAATGTTGAACCAGATTTTTAGATAAATTAATAGCACTGGTATTATCACACATAATAGTGGGTCTTGAGAAAGAAATACCATAATCTAATAAAGTTTGTTTCATCCATAAAATTTGTGCACAAGCCAAACTTGCAGCAATATATTCAGCTTCTGTAGTAGATAGAGATACCAAATTTTATTTTTTACTGCACCAAGATACTAGTGAATGTCCCAAAAAGTGACAAGTTCTACTAGTACTTTTACGATCAGTTTTACTACTAGCAAAATTAGCGTCACTATACGACAAAAGTTGAAAGTTATTGGTATGTGGATAAAACAAACCATATTCGGATGTGCCTTTAATGTATCTTAAAATATGTTTCACTGATTTTAAGTGAGATTCTTTTGGATAGAATGATATGTAGTACACAAACATACGCTAAACATAATATCTGGTCTACTAGCAGTTATATATAAGAGTGAGTCAATCATACCTCGATAGAGATTTCGATCGACACTCTTACCTAATTCATCTTTGTCAAGTGTAGTAGTAGTAGCATAGGTGTGGTCTTACTAATAGTGCTATCCATGCCAAATTATTTGAGTAATTCCTTAGCATATTTTCCTTGATTAATAAATATGCCATTTTGAGACTGTTTTATTTGTAGTCCATGAAAATAATTGAGTTCACTCATGTGACTCATCTCAAACTCATTTTTTATGGTATTAGAAAACTCTTGACATAGATTACTATTAGTAGATCAAAAAATTATGTCATCTACGTATATTTGTATGATTAAAATATCGGTCTTTATTTTCCTAATAAACAAGGTAGTATCTACTTTACCAATTTCAAAATCAGTTTCTAAGAGAAAAGTTTTTAAGCGATCATACCAAGCACAAGGTGCTTGTTTAAGACTATATAAAGCCTTTTTCAATTTAAAAATATGGTTTAGGAATTGTTCATGTTTGAAACCGGGTGGTTCCTTAACATAAACATTTTCCTTAATAAAACCATTCAAAAAAGTACTTTTAACATCCATTTGGAAGAGTGTGAAGTTCGTAAAACACGCAAAAGATAATAAAATCCTAACTGATTCTAGTCTAGCAACAAGAGCATATGTTTCTTCAAAATCAATTCCTTCTTCTTGATTATATCCTTGAGCAACTAATCTAGTCTTGTTCCTAACGACTTATCCTGATTCATCTAACTAGTTTTTAAGTACCCATTTGGTACCAATTATAGTATGATCAAGAGGTCGTGGAACTACATCTCATACATCATTTCTTATAAATTAGTTAAGTTCATCTTGCATGGCATTCAACAAAAATTCATTCTCACATGCTTCTTGTATATTTTTCGGTTCAAAATCCGACAAGAAAGCAGTATGAGAAATCATGTTAAAATAAGATCTTGTTTGAATACCATGTGAAATGTCACTAATTATTAAGTAATGAGGATGATCTTGAACTTCAACAAATGACTTTGGTAAAGTTTGAGTTATCAACAGGTTCAGTCGTCTTAACAAGTCCATCAGTCAACTGATTCACATCAGTCGACTTAGGAATCCTATCAGTCGACTTGTTTAGGGTAGTTTGCTGTAATAATTTAATAACGTTATCTAGTGGTGATGATTCAATTTCATCATCTTCAATAACATTAGACGAATGTAAAGATTCATCAAATGAAACATGCATTGATTCTTCAATAGTCAAAGTTGACTTATTGAAAATTCTATATGTCTTACTCCTATCTGAGTATCCAATGAAGATACATTCATTAGATCTAGCATCAAATTTATCTAAATTATATTTTGAGTTTAATATGAAACATTTACAACCAAATACTTTAAAATATGATACTTTAGGAATTCATTCATAAAAAAGTTCATAACAAGTTTTTTTAAGCTTTGGCCTAATCAATATTCTATTTAAAAATAACATGTTGTAGAAGTAACTTCAGCCCAGAAGTATTTAGGCAAATTACTTTCAACAAGCATAGTACGTGCACATTCTTGCAATGTCTTATTCTTTCTTTCGACCACTCTATTTTGTTGTGAAGCTCTAGGAAATGCAAATGAATGTGTTATACCATTCTTGTTGCAGTATTCTGAAAACGTTTCATTCTCAAGTTCTCCACCATGATCACTTATAATAGTGACTATGGTTAGAGATTTTTGATTTTGAATACGTTTGCAAATTTGCAAATTCTTCAAAGGCTTCATTTTTATGTTTTAAAAAGAATACCCATATAAATCTTGAAAAATCATCTACTAAAACAAATACATATCTACTTTTATTTAAAGAAGCGACTCTAGTAGGACCGAATAAATCCATATGGATTAATTCGAGAGGCCTATTAGTAGAAATCATTTCTTTTGTTTTAAAAGTAGATTTTACTTGAATTCCTAGTTGACATGACATGCATCACACATCTTATCTTTTCTAAAAGATAATTTCGGCAATCCTTTACCTAGGTTATTCTTAGATAGTTTAGCAATATTTTTCATATTTACATGGCCAAATCTCTTATGTAAAAGCCAGGAATCATTGTTAGAAGCAACTAAACAAAAATCATTTGAAAACTCATTTGTTTTTAAACATAATTCATATATATTATTTTTCCTAAAACCTTCAAAGATCACATTTTGCATAGATGAATCATAGATTAAGCATGAATCTTTTTCAAAGACTATTTTATAACCCTTATCACAAAGTTGACTAATACTTAACAGATTATGCTTTAAACCACTAACTAGAAATACCCCTTTAATAGTAGGGGTAGTGTTCTTACCGACCATGCCTCTTCCAATGACCTTTCCTTTGTTATTGTCACCGAATGTAACAGTTCCTCCATCTATCTCTTGTATGGAAGAAAGTAGGTTTGCATGGTCAGTCATGTGCTTAAAGCATCCGCTGTCAAGTATCCAACGTTCCCTTTTAGGTACCTATAAAATAAGAATTGTGAATATGGTGCCCTTTTCATTGGGTCCGAAAGAGATTAGTGTTTGGGAAACCAAACCCAAAGTAAATTTTATTTACCACCAAAAGCAGGTATATAATTTACAGAATTACACACATTATAAATAAAAGAATTTATATAAGTAATCCTATCATTTAGACTCAGGTTGACTGGAACCCAAATATTTTTAGTCTGTCCAGTCAACTTTATTGTACCCATCAGTCGACTGTATTGTGAAGTCAGTCGACTGGGAGGTAAAATAAGTCGACCTATATGAGGTTGTCGTCTTTTTGAATAAGTCTCCAAACCTCTGGGCAGACGACCGAATTTTTAGGTCAGTCGACTGTTCTGAACATAAGGATTACTCTTTTCACGATCAAAAATAATTTTTGGTTTTTCAAAATAATCATATAACATCTTTTTCATACTAGAAACAGAATCAATCTTATTAGTACTAGTATTATTAAAGTAATGATGTTTTTCAAGAGTTTTTTTAAAACCTACACCAAACTTTTTATTAGATTGAACTTGGTTTTGGAGAACTTCATTTAAATTCTCTTTTCCTTTGTTGAACTTAGATACACTCTTGGATATAATCATTTTGAGTAGCCATGAAGCACACATTTGCGACTTCATTTGATTCTTCATTATCTTCTTCAGATGATGAGTCGCTATCATCCCAAGTTGCTTGATATGCCTTCTTGTTCTTCATGTACTTGTTCTTTGTATACTTGTCTTTCTTGAAGTTAGGAACTTTCTCTTTTGATTTTGCATTTTCTAACGGACAGTCCTTCTTCATGTGACCTGTCTTGTTATACTTGAAACAAGTAGGAAGATCATTAGTATCTTTAAGCTTAGAATTGAATTTACCCTTTCGAAGAAAATTCTTGCATTTTCTAGCGAACATGGCTATTTCTTCTTCATCTTCTTCTTCATCTTCTGAATCAGACATGGCCTTGAAAGCAAGAGTCTTCTTCTTGGCTTGTTGAGGTTCTAAATCCTTCTTGCGTTCTTCTAGTTGTACTTCGTATGCCATTAGATTTTCCACAAGATTCTCAAGAAAGAGTTGTGTTAAATCGTTGGCTTCTTCTGTAGCGGTGGTCTTTTTCTCCCATTCGGGGGTTAGGGCACGTAGGACCTTTCTCACCATCTTTGCTTGCGAATATGTCTTTCCAAGAGCCACAATAGAGTTTCTGATATCCGTGAACCTTGTTATCATGTCTGATACATTTTTGTTCTCCTTCATACGAAACATCTCAAAACTGTGAACAAGAACAGAGATTTTAGATTCTTTGACCTTATTTGTACCTTCATGTGTTACCTCAAGAGTGTGCCATATTTGATGAGCCGTTGTTGCGTTTGATACACGATTAAACTCTTCTTTGGTAAGTGCACAAAAGAGAGCATTCATCGCCTTTTGTATTGTTCCTGGTGTTGTTCTTCATGTTATCGTTCCATTATGCATTGGGAATTGTAGGTACGGTATATTCTATCTCGGTCATGTTCCAAATCTCATAGTTAATCGAATGTAGGTAGATCTTCATTCTACACTTTCAATAGTTGTAGTTTGTTCCATCAAAGAGAGGTGGCCTTTGTGTAGATTGGCCTTCATGGTATTGATTTGCATTTGAAGTAGATGCCATTGCACTCAACCAGGCTCTGATACCAAGTGTTGGATCCTATATGCAAGACAAATAACACTAGAGGTGGAGGAGTGAATAGTGTTGTATAAAAATAATCAATAAATTAAACTTTGTGCACTGTTAAGTCGATTGAAAATAGAAGGCAGTCGACTGAAGCGTCAGATTAGAAGAGTAATTTGACTGAAGAGTTACAAGTCTGTTAAGTAGACTTAGAAGTAAAGTAGTCGACAGACCAGACTCAGTTTACACAAGAAATAGAAAAATTAAAAATGCAAGTTTAGAGCATACAACCAAAGAGAGTCAACACATCAAACACCACGATGTATCCTGCTTCGGTCCTCCCAACCTACGTCTAGTCCCTAAGCAACCCACTTGAGATTTTTCACTATTCTTGAAAAAGTTACAAGAATACTCTATGACCTTTGACAACAACTATGTCAAATCCGTAAACCTCTCTCACCGCTAGAGAGAGCACAAACCACTCTACATCGTAGAGTAAAACCGACTCTAAACCAAGAGTCTTACTCTCCAACTGAGAGGACCACTCTCAAAATCCTAGAGTGAAACAACAACAAGAAGATATTTACAACAACCTAAAGCCTTGTATGTGAAAGTGCTTTTAGTATAGTGGCTATTAGGTCGACTTCTGACTTCAGTCAAGAAAGAATTCAATGTTATACTAGATTAAAAATTAGAGAACCAAGTCTTAAAGAAATTGAATGCTTTGAACAACTTGTTCTCTTCTTTTCTTTTCTCAAAAGCAAAAGACTTGAAATCAAAAATTTTGGAGTTAAGTAACCTTTTCCAAATGAATTCTATACTCTTTTCATAGAGTTAGAAACGTTTGGACGTTGAGAGATAGAATCCCAACTGCCATACAACGGCAGTAAAAAGGGATTGAATTTGGAAAACAAGTTTTAAATTCAGAAAACTGTCCAAAACGGCTCGAACAGTCGACTGGGTTGCCATAAGAGTCGGTCCATTGATGAAAAGGAGCTGGGAAAAGCTTGAACCCAATTCCTACAGTGATGGATATAAGTGCAATTGAAATTCCTGGGGAGTTATACATTTGTGTATTGATGACCATTCACCATTTCTTGAAGCTCGATCTCCCCCCCAGATGAACCATATACCAAGAGAAACCATGAACCAGAATAGAAGAGCTTGCCCCACCCATGAGTAAATATTTCATAGTAGCCTCATTAGACCGTACATCTGGTCAGAGCTTGAATGAGTTCATTCAGTTTCGTTCTCAATAGCCTGCTTTCAAGAGTAAGTCGACTGGTAATCAATCAACTGAACTTATATAAGCTTTGTTTTGACATTTTGATTTTGTAAAACAATTTTTTTTTTATTTAGGGAATGTGTGAGTGTGTGTGAAAAAGCTTTTACAAGATTCTAAGACTCACAAATAATACAAACAATATTACAAGTCATTTGTTCAAATGTAGCTCATGAAAGCCTTGAACTTGAAACTTGAAACCTCTTGAAAGTCTTGAACTTGAACTTGAGTCTTAGTGGCTTGATCTTGTCTTTGTGGCTTGAGCAAATACTTTTGAACGCTTCATCACATTGTATTGGGATGCTTCATCATGGTATTGACCTTGACCACTTTTGATACACACTGCAAAAGATATGTAATATATAGAACAATTGTGTATTGTGTTGTAGTCATCAAAATCAAGAATCTACAATTTATAGGAGGATGAGTGCTACTCAGTGGGAAGTACAGTAACCTACTGCCGTCCGACCTACTGGAGGGCCTATTCAGAGGTCAGTTCTGATACCATCCTGCAAGGGCGCTGTTGTATTTGCCTGCTGCCCCAGGAACAGTTCAGACTTGTGAGTTCTACCATAAGGTTGGTCATCTGCGGAAGGACTGCAGACTAGCAAATCGGTTGTACCTTTTGTGTGGAGGCAGTGACCATGTGGTTTGAGACTGCCTAAAGAATAGGATTCTTGCACCGACTGGAGGTCAAACTCATTAAGGAGCACTAGCTCGAGGCCAGGGCAGACCGCCTCTTCCACCACACAGGCAAAGCTTGAGATCAGAGGAGAATGACTCTGAGGGGAGGTTAGATTGGAGGCCGTGGTCAGGTTTATAACCTGACTGCAGCAGAAGTAAAGATGGCTATTGGTTTGATTGCAGGTATATCACAATAATTGCATTATTTGTATTCAATTTCTGCACTATTTATTTCTTCTTGTACAATTATTCGTGCTTATATCCTACATACACCTTCATTCTTATTCCTTGAATCATTTCTAGGCATCAACTTAGCTCACTCTCTTCCTGCCCATGTTCTGTTTGATTCTGGTGCTACCCACTCCTTTATTTTTTTTCCGCTTCATTGATTGGCACCGTTTGGTAAGCGACGTCATGCCAGCAGCTTGGAATATCAAAACAGGTGGAGACGTCATTATCTGTTCTAGGGTGTGCAAGCATAGCCCATTGCATATTAGTGGCATGGATTTCAAGGACGATCTTATTGTGATCCCCAATTTTGGCTTTGATGTTATTCTTGGGATGGATTATCTGGGAGTTACCCATGCCGTGATTGACTGCCGAGAGAAGAAGATAGTATTCAAGCTCCCAGGTCACCAAGAATTCATGTTTCATGTGGGTGAGACACCGTTTGGACGTGTCAACAACTCGATGAACTAGAAGGCTAATGCACTAGAGTCGATGTGCACTGAACGTGGAGTTGCTCCTTGATTGTGTGGGACATTCATGATGTCTTTCCAGAAGAATTGCCCGGGGTGCCTCCAGACCGAGATGTTGAATTCGGCATCGAAGTTCAATCGGGTGCAACACCAATCTTGAAGAACCCGTACCGGATGACACCAGTTGAGTTGGCCGAAATGAAGGTGCAATTCCAAGAGTTGTTGAATAGGGATTTTATCAGGTCAAGTGTTTCACCTTGGGGAACCCCGGTGTTGTTCGTCAATAAGAAGGATGGTGGTCACAGACTCTGCATTGACTATCGAGAGTGTTTTATGCGGGTGAGACATCGCTTGGACGTGTCAAGAACTCGATGAACCAGAAGGCCAGTGCACTAGAGTCGATGTGCACTGAAGGTGGAGTTGCACCCTTGATTGTGAGGGACTTTCATGATGTCTTTCCAAAAGAATTGCCCGGGGAGCCTCCAGACCGAGATGTAGAATTCAGTATCGAAGTTCAATCGGGTACGACACCAATCTCGAAGAGCCCGTACCGGATGACACCAGTTGAGTTGGCCAAACTGAAGGTGCAAGTCCAAGAGTTGTTGGATAGGGGTTTTATCAGGCCAAGTGTTTCAATTTGGGGAGCCCCGGTATTGTTCATCAATAAGAAGGATAGTAGTCGTAAACTCTGCATTGACTATCGAGAGCTGAACAATGTCACTGTGAAGAACCGATACCCTCTACCGAGGATTGACAATTTGTTCGATCAGCTTGGAGGTGCTTCAGTTTCTTGAAGTTGGATCTTCGTTCTGGTTATCATCAGGTTAAGGTGAAGACTAAGGATATTCAGAAGACGGCGTTCCACCGAGATATGGACATTATGAGTTATTAGTAATCAATTTGGAGTTACCAACGCACCAGACATTTTCATGAGTCTGATGAATAGGGTATTCTCACCGTTCTTGGACAAGTCTTTCATGGTGTTCATCGATGATATCCTGGTGTATTCTCAGAACACGGAAGACCATGTTGAGCATTTGAGGGTTGTCTTGCAAACCTTGCGGGAGAATCAGCTTTATAGGGAGCTTAGTAAGTGTGAATTTTGGCTTGACCGTGTCACGTTTTTGGGCCATATTGTCTCTGGCGATGGTATTTCAGTTGATTCATCAAAGATTACTGCAATCAAGGATTGGCCAGTACCAAAGTCAGCAATTAAGTTTCGATGGCAATCAAAGATTAAATACACAATGAAAAAATTACAAAAAAAATATCGAAACCTAGCCATGGATCCAAGCAAAAACCATAAATCGTATTTAGGAGTTATACCTTGAAGATGGATCTGCTGTCTCCACAGTATGCTGATCACAACACTAAAATATTGCGGTTCCTCTACGGTATCCACACGAATGGATCAAATCAAGCTTTCTCTCATGCCGCAGTGCTAGTTGCGCGAAGGGGGTGTTCCTCACGATCTCTCTCTCTCTCACAAATTCCCGTGATAACTAGGGTTTTTTTTCCACAGAAATATATCATATATATAGGTGCAGAAAAACAACCCTACGAGAGCGGTGAGGTGGTTGGGCTCACAATCTGACCTATGCCAGGTTCGAGTGTGGGCCTTCCAACTTTAGTTGACCCATTTAATCTAATTAATTACCCAACCATGTCAGGAATCCAAGTTTTACTAGGATTCCCAATTAAATTCATTTCATGAATTTAAAACACAATTTCGATCTATTCTAAGTGTGTGACCCTATAGGTTCCATTACGTTCACAGTAATACTAAAAATTTATTCGAGTATTGCAAATAGTGAGCGGTATCTAGCATTACATCACTGCTACTCAAGTAACGGGAATGTCATTGATTTGACATAACCTATTTGTGGCCAATGTTAGCATGTAGTCTAGTCCATTTGTCCAGATATCTTAATTGACCACAAGACATAGTGTGTGTCACCCTTGTATAGTTCAATTTTTGTTTCTTGATATCCGAGCAGACTTACTAAAACAAATGAGATCAATATCTCATATTAACTCATTTGAGCAAGGCCATGCATTTTGCAGTCTCACTCAATCAAGGGGCCCATAGATATCGCTCCTGCTATGTAAGAGGAATAAATCCTATCTAAGTCACTCACATCCCTCTGCATGATTTGTAGTATATCCAATAGTCGACTTTATAATCACCTTATTACTGGCAACATTTGATGACATTAAAACATATAACTTCTCATGTAGGGAACCGTAGTGAATTCAAGTCAAAGGACTATGTACACCATGGTCGATGTGAAAACCGCTTATGACATTCACGTAACTTCCATACAGCGTTCTCATGTTGGGTCAATCCAGTACATTATTACTCTAATATGTACCCATGTGAAGACTTGATATCTCATATCCATGACTCGTGAGAATGGTCATCAGTCTACGCACACTAATCTCTATGTATTATTGTTGTCCTAGTTCACAATAATACTCGACTAGGGACATTTAAGAAAAGTGTCCTGATTTCAACCAATAGACTCACAATCAAGTCATGCACTTGATATCCCATGACATTGAACTTACTATTCTAAGTACTTCATTATGTTCATTTAATACACAATAAATAATGCAATAAATGAAATGCCTAAATATGAAATAAATGTCAAGATACAATGTAAACTAGTAATGTCATACACAACTGGCCCAGGGCATACACCAACATCAGCATCAGAAGTGTGTTGTTTTCTCGGATTGGTGGGGTATTATCGGAAGCTCGTTTAGGATTTTTCAAAGATTGGTGGACCCCCAACCTATTTGACGAGGAAAGAACAGAAGTTTGTATGGGATGGAGCTTGTAATGAAGCCTTCTTGGAGTTGAAGAACCGGTTGACGTCAGCACCCGTGCTGACTATACTACATAGTTCATGAGGCTTTGTGATTCATTGTGATGCTTCTGGCGAAGGTTTAGGAGCAGTGCTGAAGAGTTATCGCTTATGCTTCTAGGCAGTTGAGGCAACATGAGAAGAACTATCCTACGCATGATCTTGGACATGCATCCGTAATTTTCGGCTTGAAGTTATGGAGGCATTATCTGCTTGGGGATAGGATTGAGACTTTTACAAATCACAAGAGTCTCAAGTATGTCTTCACTCAGATGGAACTGAATATGAGGCAGAGAAGATGGTTGGAACTGATGGCAGATTACGACATCAACTTGCAAAAGCCCACCGCTCGCCCAGCTCTATTCACCCCTGATGTACAAAGATGTACAAATATCTGAAGCAGCACTTTTGGTGGTACGGTATGAAGAGAGCAATAGCAAGATTTGTGTCTTAGTGTTTGATCTATCAGCAAGTGAAAGCAGAGTATCAGAGGACCGCTGGACTCCTTCAGCCTCTTCCAATCCCAGAGTGGAAATGGGAGAACATCATTATGAATTTTGTGACGGCATTGCCAAGAAGTCCCAAAGGTCACAATGCTATTTGGGTAATAGTAGATGAAGAGTGCCCATTTCATCCCATTTAGAGTGGGTCAGTCCACAGAGATCTTGGTCGAGAAGTACATACAGGAAGTTGTGGGACTGAATGGAGTTCCTGTCAGCATCGTGTCGGACAGAGATACGAGATTTAGGTCCCAGTTTTGGGAGAGTCTTCAGAGGAGCTTGGGGAGTACGTTGAGCAACAACATTTCATTTCACCCACAGACAGATGGGCAATCTGGAAGGACGATGCAGACACTGGAGGACATGTTGAGGTCTTGTGTTCTTCGGTTTGGAGGTTCTTGGAAAGATCATCTGCACTTGGTTGAGTTCTCGTACAATAATAGTTATCAGGCGAGTCTCAAGGCAGTTCCGTACGAGGCATTATATGGTCGCAAATGTCGATTGCCAGCCTGTTGGGATGACATCGATGAGAGAAAACTTTTGGGGCCTGAGTTGATCACAAAGACAGTCGATGCAGTGGCTCAGATCAGGAAGCACTTGCAAGCAGCTCAAGATAGGCAAAAAAAGTGGGTTGATTGTCATCAGAGGCCTTTAGAGTTTGTGGCAGGCGATCATATGTTCCTCAAGGTATCACCATGGAGAGATGTTATCCGTTTTGAGGGTGGGGGCAAGCTAAGTCCCTGATTCATTGGTCCATTGATATTGCGGCACGAGTGGGCAAGGTAGCCTACAGGCTCGCACTGCAACCGGCTATCTAGAGTCCATGATGTATTCCACATCTCCCAACTCAAGAAGTACATCAGGAATGACAATCATGTGACTGATTACTCGGAGTTGTCCGTGAGGCCAGACTTATCATGCGAGGTCTAACCAATCCCTATCTTGAACAATGTGAGAAGGTTCTGAAGAATAAAGTCATCAAGCTTGTTCGGGTCTCATGGAATCCTCACTCGCCCGGTGAGTTGACTTGGGAACTTGAGGAAGAAATTCCCTCATCTCTTCGAGTAGGCTTTTCTCGGTTTATCCTTTGTTCCACTTGAATGAATTTTGAGGACGAAATTCATTCAAGTAAGGTGGGTAGGATTGTAACCCCTGTTTCCAAACTTTACGGATTTCTATTTTGTAATTCTTCTTTGCTTAAATTCTAGTATTCTAATTTATTTAATAATAAATCTTGCTATTCTTTGAACCCTTTTATTCTCATCTGATCATCTGAATTCTTTTGGCTTGAACCCTGATTTTCTAGCACACACAATTTGATTTATTATGTATTGGGTGTTTAAATCATCTATTATATTATATTATTATTTGACTTCTTTTATTATACACATTAATTGATTTATTATTTTCCTTGATCCATACCCACTAACCCGTTAACCCACAAACTCATTACTTAAACCATATATATATATATATATATATATATATATATATATATATATATATATATATATATATAAATTAATCTTAACCCTAATTAATCCATCTCCCAAATCACCTCATCAACCGCTAATTCTTCTTCTTCTCTTTCTCCTTCTTCTTCTACTGCATCCCGAACCCGTCGACTCCACCTCGACGCTGCCATGACCTCGTGACCTTGACATCCCGCTGCTCCTCCACTGGCCCACCATCGCCTCCAGCCGCCCCTCATCAACTTCTCTTCTTCAAAACCCAAGCCCCCGACTGCATCCCGACCCCCACATCGCAACGACTGATTGAACCCCACGGCCACCACCCTCACGCCCAGCCTACCCCACCATCGCAGCCGTCGACGAACACACTGCGCCACTGCAACTTCCACCGCTTTGTCCTCACCCTTTTTCGTGAGCTGCACCCCGAAGCCCCAGTCACCGTCGCAGCACCACCCTCACCTCCGCTACCGATGCCCAGACTACACCGACAGCCTCTCCCCTACTGCTTTTGTCCCCGATAGCTACTGCCTCTTGTTGAGTCGTTGTCCCTGTTGTGTTCTAGCCGCTCTCTCCTCTGTCGTAGTTGTCACATAATCATCAAAAGGAAAAATTCCCTTGAACTAGTTTATTATTCTTGTTCATGAATCTTTTGATCTCCGCAAGTAGTCCCCATTTCCATTATCGTATTTTATTTGTTTGATACCTCTCAAAAAAACTATTACGGATTCATCGGCGAAACCAAGTAGTAGTTTTCTTTTCGTGTCATTCCCTTGACTCAAACCCAAGCCTTGTTATATATCGTCATATGCATACACTACATGAATACATAAACTAGAAATCTCCCCTTGATTCCTCAATCTTAACTTACCAAAATCCCACTATAATCCCAACCAAATTTGTTCGCTTTCCCCTACAGTCATTATCACCTAATTAACCACACACACACACACTCACTCTCTCTCTCCAAACCTCTCTCCCTTTCTCCTTGTGCACACCCACCTACCCCGCTGTCCATCAACCGCCCTTTCGGCCATCGCACCCCGACCACCCATCGCCCCTCCCTTCGTGTGCTCCTCGTGCCACCTCCCGAGTGCAGCCTCCACCCGAACACCCCGCTTCTCATCCTGCTCACGTCGTCGTCCCCGTCGACTGCCTCATGTCGACCGCCGCCGTCCCGTCCTCCCATTGCACCTTCGTCCTGCCGTCCGAGCCCCTCCACCGTCAAGCTTCATCCTGCAATGCCTCTTTCCATTCTTGGATTGTCGTATTCGTGTTCGCCGCCCGGGATCCATTCCTGTTATTCTTTTCCGTCGAATTCTTCATCTTCACCCAAGGCAAGTAACTTGTATATTATTTTGTTCGTATAAAAGTACAAAATACCACATGTAGTCTCGCTCTCGTTTTGTTGTTCGTTCTCATGATGATCTCTTGATAAATCTTGATCTCATTCGTTTGATCCATTCGTAGTCTTGACCCGTCATAATAAGTTGTCACACACACACCACACGAAAAATAAATTAGATCTATATAGATTCTTAATGTATATATATTCTTCGTGATCTATGGTATGTTGTGTAATTTCTTACATGATTGATGTGCTATATGTGTTATCTCGTTGTAGACTTGTTATATAACCATTCCATGTTGATTTGGATATCTAATATATCATGTTTTACATCATACTCTAATTTGGATCTTTTGTGGATGAGTTGTTTGATAAAATGCATGAAAGAATTTTGTTTTTGCTGCTGCCCTGATTTGGTACAACAATTTAGACCCTGTTAAGGTCAGTAAAATAAATTATTTTGTGAACATGATTCATAGGCCTCGATATCTATTTTTCAGAAATTTCGACGGATCTTAATTTCGATTTTTAATGTATGAGTTTTTGCTGTTTTACTGCAACTGTGGTGTAATTTCCAGATCCCGATTTAAGGTCGTTGCATGCATTATCATTTTAAAAATGTTGTTATAAGTAAAATTTGGACTTAATATTTTTCTGTGTATGTCTAGACATGACTAGGATTAATCCCTAATTTTTGTAGAATCGTTTAATGACTTTTATAATTTATTTCATGCTTTTGAAACTAATCATATAATTGTCAAACTACATGTTGTTCAGTAAAGTACTCTATTTCCAACCCGATTCCTATCACTTTTGATTTAAACTTTGTGAATATGAAATATAGCCTGGTATGTCTATTTTACAACCCTTTTGATGAATTTGAATTCCGAGTTGTATTTTGTGATTTAGCGCTGTTTTGGTACTGCTATGTCTAAAATTTCAGATTCATAATTTTTGTTATATCATTCTATTTTCCAAATTAAATTGACTACACTATCTGTAATGGAATTTTATGAAATTTTATATACTTATACTAGACATGCTAGGGAACCTTCCAGATTTTTCCTAGATTTAAATAATGTGTTTTTATGCCATTTTCATGCTTATAAATAAAACTTTGCAATTTTTGGCTGAAATGAATTCTGTGTAAAACGTTGTTTTGAACCTTGTTTCTGTAGTTGTTATATGACTTGTGTATTTGCATTGGATTTGGGTGAGGGTCTAGTTTCTATATTTTCTGATGGATTCAGATTTGCATTTCCGAGGCAAAGGGAATCTCAGATTTGGTGTAGTAATGTCTTACTGTCCAGAATTGGAAGTCTCGTTGTCCTAACTATTATAAGTTGTTGGGCACCTGATCATGTGTTCTATCCAATTTGAGCTTGTTCCTTGTTTTTTGCCATGCTTTTCTTGCCCCGTTTGTGCACGTATATGCCTGCTTTAATAAAGATGAAAAGTAATCAAACCGGGGTTAAGGGAAAGATCTAGTAGTGAAAAATATAGAAATGTGTACTTGGAAGGGGGCCCGTATTTTCCACCTGTTACACGTTACATGATTGCATGATACATGATCCTAATTACCTGTTTACCTGATTACCTGGCTACATACTTTTCTATAGGAAGGTGTACTCAGAAGGGGACCCGTAGGTCCTACCTGATACCTGATTACCTGTTATATGATTATATGATTACATGATATATGATCCCGTTTACCTGTTTATCTGATACCTGAGTATACAGCCCTATACAATCCACTACGAATTTTAAATGCAACTTGTTTGAATGTAAAAATCATGGGGTAAAATTTGGGATGTATGAAGTGCTACCTAGATAGGATTAAATACAAGACTTGAGAATACCTGATCACTTGCACATTCCTATTACATGTTTACCTGTACATGCTACCTGACACATATTACTTGTATAAACTGTTTGCATGCTACTTGATACCTGTTACATGTTACATGTACCCTATTATCTAATCATGTCACTTAATTCCGTTCCTTGGTTTTATAGTTAGTTACTCTATTTTTCTATCACACTCCTTCCATGCTTACTTCAGTACTTGCTTCTTGTTGCTACTCTGTATCTTGTTTATCTTTTTTTTGTACTCGTTGCCTGCACTACATGCGGCCCGTAACTTGCACTGACAGGCGTGTTGTTTCTTTTACTTCCCTTTTCATGCAAATTGTCAAATTTGCGGATTTTGATGATCAGCTGTCGAAGGAGTATTGACCAAGTGTTCTAGGCTTGGCTACAGTTCCTGCTTGAGTTTATTTTATGTTTTGAATAAATTGTATTTATTGTTACTTGGATCTTGTATTGGGCATTTTCGTTCCAGAACTTATAACTTGTTGTTTCCAGATCTGGTTTACTTGTATTTAAGTATTCTTGTTTTCAAGTAATTCTGTTGGTTATATTAATTTGTTTCATGCATGGGTGGATTGTTATTCCTGTGTATTGTTGTAAAGATCCTTACAGTTCATGAATGGTGAAACCATTCGCTGGACTTTGTCATGTATCCGTATTCCGTATTCCTTTTTGGGAAGCGCGGCGTGACAATGACCCTTGGTTGCTACCAAAGCGCTAGTTCAGTTGTCACGCCTCGCTTCCCAAAAGAGAATACGGAATACGGATACGCGACAAAATCCCAGCGAATGATTTTCAACATCCATAAGCTGTTCAAGAATCTTTACAACATAACACAATATAATCAGAGTCGGAAACCAGAAAAGTCTATCAACGAGAATACTTGAAATAAAATATATTAATCTCAAATAGTCATGATCTGAATAAAACAAATATCCTGAGTCACATTGCCCAAATACAAGAGTAAATCCAAATACATAAATACAATTATTGTTCAAGCAAAATTTAGATACTGACTAAAACACAGTCCAAAACAGCAAACAAAACAGAACAGTGACAAAATACAGATTTTTCCCTTAAAAACAAAATCAGCATAGATTCAAGAAAATTGATCCAAACACATCCAAACATGAAATCGAGTCTACCAAGTGTCTAAACATCATAATTTAGGGTATCTAGCATGTCCACACCAAATATATCACATGGGTCTCAACCCAAACACGAATTCTCACAAAAAGTCTCACATACATGATCAAAATCAAGAACGAGTAAAATCTAAGTTAATTCATGTCCATATTGTGTCGTGAGTCATCTATGGTCAAATTTTCACAATAGTGACAAAACCCATCAAGGATAACACACAAGAGTCGTCTCTAGACCCGACTACACTATATGTGGTATTTTTGACTTGTATCAAACAAAGGAATTGGAGTACAAGTTACTTGTCTTAACCGAAGACGAAAACACTGAAAACGAATAATAACGGGAACGGATCCCGACTCGAACTCAACGAACGAACTCGAACACGGCACTCGAATTCAAAAGTGAGCAAAACCCACCACCGACGAGTGAGGCACGAACGAAACTCAAAGAACACAAGGACGAACAAACTCGCGGATCCAAAATGAACACGCGAACTCAACTGAACACAACGCAACCACGCACACACGTTGAACAACACGCACGGCAACGGCACAGCGAGATGTTCACTGTTGTTGCGGGCTGCACTGTCGGACGACAGGGAGAGAGCCAACGGTGCGCGGCGCATCGAGAGGAGGCAGGAACAGCACAGGGAACAGCTGCAGAGACTATGCTTGTTGTCTTTGCTGTGCACCGACGTAGAGACACGGGGCGAGAGGGGATCGGCTGAGCAACGGGAGGGGCTGCTACGGAGGTCGGGAGTTACCGCAGGGTGTAGAGGATCGGAGAGGGGTGCTGGGGGGGTGCTCGGGGGGCTATCGTCGAAGTGGCGCTGCCTGGCGTTGCGACGAGGAGAGGAGACGCACGGGGGGGCACGCTCGGGGTCTGCAGTCACTAGTTGCAGCAGCTGTGTGCAGCGCGACACAAGGACGGGGGAGATGCAGGGTTGAGAGAACCGGGTTGAGAAGTTGGCGGCTGTGGTTGTATAAGAAGGTGAAGAGGCAGGTGAATAGGGTTATATAGGAATAGGGTTAGGGGTGTATTCGGGTCTGGGGATAATGGTAATCGGGTTTTGGGTTGGTGAATAGGCTGGGGTGTTGTGTGTATTAGGGTAAAACAGGGTAGGGGTTTTATTAACAGGTAGGATGATAGGTTTGGGTTTAGTTGGGTTTATTTAATTAATGGGTTTGGGTATTTAAATGGGTATAAGGAAATAGCATTAGGGTTTTAAAATTAAATAGGAAAAATTAAATAACAAATAAAAATATTGTTTACAAAAAAATGTAATTTGCATTACAAAATAGTATTTATTTAAAATAGATACAGTATAATTAGCACATAGAAATGGATTTTCAATAACCCGCCAAAATTAGTAATAATAATAACAATAATAA
The DNA here is from genome assembly GCA_017893485.1 of Hemerocallis citrina. NCBI lineage: Eukaryota > Viridiplantae > Streptophyta > Magnoliopsida > Asparagales > Asphodelaceae > Hemerocallis > Hemerocallis citrina. The sequence continues at coordinate 390,719,986 of CM030358.1, forward strand.
CAGTAATAATAATAAGAGAAATAATAACAAAACTAGGAATTGTATTTCAATATAAAATCATAGAAAATAGTTACAATTTAAAATTATTGATCGAAAACAGATTTCAATAGGAGGTCCAAGAATGCATTTTGACAAAAGAATTTGAAAGCGGAAAAACTAATTTAGAAAAATTTTAAATACAGAGAAATACACTGGATTTGGAGAAAACAGGAGTTACAATCCTACCTACCTTACAACAAAATTTCGTCCTGCTTAGGCGGTATATAGGACAAGGCAAAAGCAAACTAGGAAAGGGTAACAAAACAGGGGGCTAAAGGGAAAGGAACAAAGCAGGGGCAAAACCAGAAATAGAAGGAAGGGGATAACAATGGGATCAAATGGAATGCAGAAAGAGAATAAATAGTATCAAAAGGAAAGAATCAACACAAGATAACAAAGCAATAAGGGAGTCGGCAGAACTGAAATCAAAGAGAGAAAAGATAGGGAAGAATTGAATCAAACAATAAGTCAACGGATGAGAACAATTGCAAGAGATACGGGAAACCAAAACAATGCAAGGAAGGAGAAGCATCAAAATGATCCTGGGACCTGTGGGTTATGGGCCCACCACGCTTTCGCTGCGCCACTCTGATGGTGATGTTTCAAGCTACAGACAAGTCGTTGTAGACCATGCGACAACAAGCGACAATCCGAGCAGGAAGAAAAGAATGAGATACCATATTAAAATTGGGATTTAGAGGAGGGCTTTAATTTAAATAATTAGATCAAAACTAAGGAGCATTAATAAAAATAATATTAATAATACAAAAATCAACACATAATAATAATAAAATAATAATGACAAAAATAATAAAAATAATAATAACAATAATAATCATCATAAACATACTGGTAAAAATAATAATAATAATAAAATATTAACAATACTGGTAAGGATAAAAATACAAGACAGAAAATAATTTGGGGTTTGATATGGCTAAAAATGGGGTTAAATCGAAACCGTCCAGATTGGGCACGAATCTCGAAGCTCGAGGGTAAAAAGGTAATTTCACATACAAGCAGATCCAAAGCGGGTACCGAATCTCCTTCTCGCAGATCCAATAACCCACGAATGGATCCACACCTATTGGGTACGGGTTCCGACCCGAGACGAACCCAAACCAACAAGAGACAAATCAGGATCTATGATTTGGCCAAGTCAATGGCCCTGATTTGCTCTCACCAGGAATCAAGGAAAGATTTCCTAAAACAGACTGAGGATTTTACTCCCTGCTGTTACACAGGAAATCAGGCCCTTAAACAGCTCCCCTGGCGACTATAAATATCACCCCTCTACCACCATGACCAAGTTAATCACTTTTTCACCACTTTTAAGCTCTTTCTTAATCTCTTCTGATTACTGACAAAAGCATCGGAGGGTGCGTCGCCGGAATCAACCTCGGTGTTTCGCACTTCCTTGCAGGTCGCGGCAGGTCCAAGAAGGCTGAGTCAACTGTTCAGGTTTTTCTCGGACTCACAAAATCTATCTGTTTACCCCCACACCGAAATCAGCGGTAACAGATTGGCGCCGTCTGTGGGAACGACCACACGAACAGCCTCAGCTTCTTCCTCGTCGTCCTCTGCAGCCATGCCTCCGAAGAAGGTCAGATCCAGAGGGTCGAACCGTGTGGCCAATCCCGCCGACCCTATGGAGGAAGTCCCTGTCAATCCTATTCCACAGTCCGATCTCCCTCCACCGGCCCAGCAGGTCCCACCTCCTCATCCCAAGCAGCAACCCAACAATGGCCCTTCCGGCCATAACGGCCGGAAGCAGAAGCAGCCCCTCCATCAGGACTATGTCTCGGTTCATAACGGATCCTCGGATTCGATGGCTTCCCATCATCCCGACCTCCGCAACACACTCCTGAACCGCCAGAAGGACGACGATCTCCGCACACACCTTGACGAGAGGCGGGCCCGAGAGGGAGCCTCCCGCCAGCGTCAAGGTGAGTGGTCCCCTCGTCGCCGAGGCTGTAGGAGGTCCCCGGACCGCAGGGGCCGGGCAATGTCTCCCGAACGCAGAAGGAGGAAGCCGCATTCCCCCGCGGATCGGCATCCTCGGAGGAACAATGATGCACTGATCACTCGTGCCGAGTTCCTGCAATTTCAGGACACCGTTCTGCAGGCTCTCAACCTTCGGCAGAACGTCCAAAATGCTCAGAGGGCTCCAACGCCCCCGAGGGACCCCAGTCCTCGTCGCCGAGCCCGAAGTCCTTCCCCGGCTCCCAGCTGCTAGCAGCAGCAATACAGTCCTCGCCGATCCCAGGACTACCGGCGCCGTAGTCCGCGCTCCCCTTCCTATGAAGAGGAGTTCGGGGGGTCATATGATTACCAGCGGAGGGACGACGCCCTTATCCGCCGTCTCCATGAGGTGGAAAGGCGTATTGGCTGCATGGACAGAGAGGAGGAGTCCTGAGCAGGAACCGTCCGTCCCAGCCGACCCCCTTTCTCTCGGTCGATTATGGAGGCCCACATACCGAGGGGTTTCAAACCTCCGCAGTTTGAAACGTACTCAGGAGAATCCGACCCAGTCGATCACGTCGAAAGCTTCAAGACCCTGATGCTGATCCATCAAGCTTCCGACGCTGTGCTATGCAGGACCTTCCCAGCCACCCTCAGAGGGTCGGCTCGGGAATGGTATTCCAGGCTCGCCCCCTCATCCATCTTCTCATTCGAGCAGTTTGAGACGTTGTTCATAACTCACTTCATGAGTAGCAGGCGAGCCGAGAAGACAAGTCTCTCCCTGCTGAACCTGCGGCAGGAAAGGGAAGAGAAGCTGCGGGACTATGTGAAGAGATTCACCGCAGAGGTCAGGTCTATCGCCTCCTTAGACCAGTCCGTGGCGACCGTGGCATTCCAGTCGAACGTCCTCAATGCCAACCTCCGATCGTCCCTAGCCAAGAAGCCCCCGCACGACTTCGCCGACCTTCTCCTGAGGTGCGAGAAGTACATCCGAGAAGAGGAGGCTGAAGCCCTTCCGAGCTTCGGGGGGCCCTCCTCAGGGTCGAAGAGGAAGGCGACGGGGGAAGAGGGGTCCAAGAAAGCCCAAAAGGACAATGGTGGTCAGCGTCGCCCTCCCCCCAGGTTCGAGAAGTTCACTCCCCTCACCACTAACGTCTCTACTATCCTAATGGAAGTGGAGAAGGAGGGGGTCATCCCTCCAGCTCTGAGGATGCACACCCCGGCGAAGAGGAGGAACAAAGATAAATGGTGTCGTTACCATCGGGACCACGGCCACGACACGAACGACTGCCGGGCTTTGAGAGATGAGATCGAAGCCCTCATCCGGAGGGGACAGTTGGCCAAATTCGTGAAGGCTAACGATCGGGCGGACCGCAATTCCCCTCTGCCTCGGGGGCTAACAAGCGTTCCGAGCGACGCGAAGAGACACCCGAGTTCGAGGAGGAAAGGATTCTGCACCTGATCCACTGAGGCCCCATGGGGGGCTCCTCTAATTCCTCCCGGAAGGCCTTCGTCCGAGAGGTCAACTCGGTTCACAGTGCCCCTCCCCCCAAAGGTCTCGGCGTCCCTGTGTCATTCTCCGATGCCGACCTCGAAGGGGTCCGAACCCCACACTGCGATGCCCTCGTCATCGACCTCCGCATGGCCAACTTCAAGGTGCAGAGGATTTTAGTAGACAATGGGAGTTCGGTTAATATTCTCTTCCTCTCGGCCTTCCGAGGCCTACAGCTGTCCCGGGACCGTCTCAAACCGGCCGGTTACACACTCCACGGGTTCACGGGGGTCCCGGTAACTGTCGAGGGGGTGATAACCCTAGACGTAACCGCGGGAAGCGCCCCTACTACCCGGACCGAGCCGATGGACTTCATGGTCGTCGACGTCCCGGCGGCGTATAATGTCATCCTAGGCCGACCCGGCCTAGCCGCCTTGGAAGCTATCCCCTCGGTGTACCATTTGAAAATGAAGTTCCCCACTCGGTCGGGAGTAGGGGAAGTCAGGGGAAGCCAAGAAACAGCCCGGAAGTGCTACATGACTTCCACCGGGGGACCAGTGCTCTCGCTCGAGACACTAGAAATTCCCGAGCCGAAAGCTCGGCCAACGTACGAGCCGGCGGACGAGTTAGAAGAAGTGCTCTTCTCAGACGAGGACCCGAGCCGGAAGTTCCTCATCAGCAAGTCCTTGCCGACCGCACTATGCTCGGACCTAATTCAATGCATCCGGGATAACCGTGACTTGTTCGCCTGGTCGGCCGCGGACATGCCCGGCATTTCCGAGGAGCTGCTCGTCCATCGCCTGAGTGTCGAACCGGGGTGCAAACCGGTTCAGCAGAAGAGGCGAAAGTTCGCTCCCGAGCGACAGCAGGCCATCAAGGAGGAGGTGGATAAACTGCTGAAGGACAAGTTCATACAGGAGGTAAATTACCCCGAGTGGCTGTCGAATGTTGTAATGGTCAAGAAGTCCAATGGCTCGTGGAGGATATGCATTGACTTCACCGACTTGAACAAGGCGTGTCCGAAGGACCCATTCCCTCTCCCGAACATCGACACCCTTATTGACGCCACCTCGGGCCATGAGCTCCTCAGCTTCATGGACGCCTTCTCAGGGTACAATCAAATCCGAATGTTCCCTCCGGACATTCCGAAGACCTCCTTCGTCACCGACCAAGGCCTCTACTGCTACCGGGTAATGCCGTTCGGCTTGAAGAACGCAGGCGCCACCTACCAGTGCCTCGTCAACAAGGTCTTCCAGAGCCAGATCGGCCGAAACATGGAGGTGTACGTTGACGACATGCTCGTCAAAAGCGTCCGAGGCACCGATCATGTAGCCGACCTCCAGGAGGCCTTCGGCGTGTTGAGAAGGCACAGCATGCGGCTGAACCCGAACAAGTGTGCGTTCGGGGTCTCCTCGGGAAAATTCCTCGGCTTCATGGTAAGCCAACGAGGAATCGAAGCTAACCCCGAGAAGATTAAGGCCATATTAGACATGGCCCCGCCTCGGAACATCAAGGAGGTGCAGAAGCTCACCGGTCGGCTCGCTGCTATCAGTCGGTTCCTCTCGAAGTCGGGGGAAAAGTGCCTCCCCTTCTTCAAAGCACTCAGGGGGGTTAAGGGTTTTGAATGGGGCCAGCCACAACAGGAGTCGTTCGACCAACTGAAGGCATACTTGGTGAACCCCCCTCTGCTCAGCAAACCGGTCCCGGGCGAGACCCTCTTCGTCTACTTGGCTGCTTCCGAGCAGACCCTAAGTGATGTCCTGGTAAGGGAGGAGGACTGGTCCCAAAGGCCCATCTACTACGTGAGCAAGGTGCTTCGGGACGCCGAGCTCTGCTATCCGAAGATTGAGAAAATGGCCTACGCCCTAGTCACAGTGGAGAGGAAGCTTCGGCCATACTTTCAGTCCCACTCGATCATCGTCCTCATCGACCAACCCCTAAAGCAGATCCTCTACAAGCCTGAGACCTCGGGCCGGCTGATGAAGTGGTCCATAGAGCTGAGCCAGCATGACATCACTTACCAGCCTCGGACAGCGATTAAGGCACAGGCGCTCGCCGACTTCATCGTGGAGTCCACTATTCCTGAGGTCAAACACATTCCGAATGGACCCCCCATTTGGACAGTCTTCGTGGACGGATCCTCTTGTAATGAAGGAAGCGGCGCTGGCATCATTCTGAACGGCCCTGACAACTTCGTCTTCCAATACGCGATCCATATGAACTTCAAGGCCTCGAATAACGAGGCGGAGTACGAAGCACTCATCGCTGGTCTCGGACTTGCACGAAGTGCTGGGGCGCAGCGCCTCCGAATCCACAGTGATTCCCAGCTTGTCGTGAACCAAGTCTTGGGCGAGTACGAGGCTCGAGATGAGCGGATGGCGAAGTACCTTGCTAGGGTTCGGGACCTTATGGGCCGGTTCGAGGAGGTGCTCATCCAGCGGGTCCCTCGTGAAGAGAACTCACAGGCCGATGCCCTCTCCAAATTGGCCTCGTCCTCACTGCAAGGTCTCGAGTAGACCGTACTGATCGAAGTCCTCTCTAAGCCGAGCATCGAAGATGAGACACTTGGCTCGGCGGAATCATTGCCGGTCATGTTATAAGATAATTGGATGAAGCCTTTAGTGGAATTCCTAAGGAACGGGCTCCTACCCGAAGACCCCAAAGAGGCTCGCCGAGTCAGAACCCGGGCCGAGCGGTATGTCTTGATCGAGGGCATCCTATACAAATGCTCTTTCTCTTAAATAGACGGCCGACCGTACCTAAGGTGCCTCTCTCCGGATCAGGCCGAATATGCCCTACAAGAGCTCCACGAAGGCGTCGGAGGGGCACACTCAGGATTTAGGTCCTTGGCCCGGAAAGCTTTGAATTATGGGTACTTCTGGCCGACCCTCCTTCAAGACGCCGAGCGACACGTTCGGCAATGCAGCTCTTGTCAGAGACACTCCAGCATCCGATGCCTCCCTCAGGCCAACCTCGCCTCCCTATCAAGTCCCGTCCCCTTTGCAATGTGGGGGATGGATTTACTAGGGCCCTTCCCTCCGGCTCCGGGTCAGTTCAAGTTCTTGGTCGTAGCCATCAACTACTTCTCAAAGTGGGTCGAGGCCGAGCCCCTTGCCACAATAACCGAGAACAAGGTTGTACAGTTCTTCTGGAAGAGTATCATTTGTAGGTTCGGCGTCCCCCGTGTCCTCGTGACGGACAACGGGACTCAGTTCACTGGCGCAGCATTCCGAGCTCTGTGTGACGACCTAGCCATCCAGCAGCGCTTCTCGTCCGTCTCCCACCCTCAGTCGAACGGACAGGCAGAAAATGCTAACCGGCAGATCCTCGCAGGCATCAAGAAAAGGCTAGACAAAAGTTCCAAGGGCCTATGGGTCGACCAACTCCCCAACGTCCTATGGAACTACCGCACGAGCAAGCGGACCCCCACAGGCGAGTCCCCTTTCAACCTCACCTATGGGTCCGAGGCCGTGATACCTCTTGAGGTCGGAATGCCTTCCCCTCGGCTCACAGCCTATGACGAAGCACAGAATGCCAGGGACCTCAGAGCAGACCTGGACCTGATAGACGAGCTGAGGGAAAGGGCATCGATTCGGCAGCAGATTTACCGAAGACGGGTTGAACTTGCGTACAACAAAAAGGTCCGACCCGCCAACCTTAAGCAAGGGGATTTGGTCTTGAGAAAGCTAGCCATATCCTTCCCCAGTCAGAAGAGCAAGCTGGCTCCGAACTGGGAAGGGCCGTAAAGGATCACGAGGGTAGTTCGGCCCGGAACATATCGTCTTGAAGACCTAGAGGGCAGAGAGCTTCCGAGGACCTGGAATGCCGACCACCTCCTAAAATACCAAGAGAGCGCTCCGGCGCCACTCTAAGTATCATAGGATATCGAGCCATTCCAGTCCTCCGACTTGTATCCTATTTTCATAAATTGTACTATGTAAAACGGTTCGCCGTCGATTATTAATAAAGAAAGCTCTTTCGTGTTTTTAAATTCGCATGCTTCTCTCCCCTCTTATCAACGCTTGTTTAAACTGAGATTTCAACCAACGATTCGAAGTCCACGTTCGGCTCGACCTCATCTCCTCGGCTCGTCCCCGGACGAACCAGGGGTAGACCGTCGTTCGGAACTGCTCCCACAACCGTTGAACTACACCGATGGTTCGGAGTCCAACACTCAGCTCGACTTTACCTCCTCGGCTCGCCTCCGAGCGAGCCAGGGGTAGATCGCCGTTCGGAATTGCTCCCACAACCGTTGAACTACACGATGGTTCGAAGTCCAACACTCGGCTCGACTTTACCTCCTCGGCTCGCCTCCGAGCGAGCCAGGGGTAGATCGCCGTTCGGAATTGCTCCCACAACCGTTGAACTACACCGATGGTTCGGAGTCCAACACTCGGCTCGACTTTACCTCCTCGGCTCGCCTCCGAGCGAGCCAGGGGTAGATCGCCGTTCGGAATTGCTCCCACAACCGTTGAACTACACCGATGGTTCGAAGTCCAACACTCGGCTCAACTTTACCTCCTCGGCTCGCCTCCGAGCGAGTCAGGGGTAGATCACCGTTCGGAACTGCTCCCACAACCTTTGGACTACAACGACGGACCCGGAGACCAACACTTAGCTCCCAGTCCCTCCAAGCTTGCTTCGCGACAAACCGAGAATGGTCCGCCCCTCTGCTCCGTCAGCGGAGGGACACCGAAGCTACGTTCGGCCACATAATCCGAGCTCTCCTGCCTAATAATCGAAGTCCGAAGCCCTACGCCTTCGGTCGGCTACCGAGCAAGTGCCTTCCCGAGCTCGCAAACGGAGAAAAGTTACTTTCTCCTCAACTTTCGCGCATGATCTCAATCAAACGACCCAGATCTCGCCGAGGACACTAAACGACAAGATAGTGTTTTCTTGAGAAATGTGCCCGTCTTGAGATGCGCATCGTCATCCAATGGCTCAGACTGCGCCACGTCGCTCGTCCTGCCGAGACCCCCTATCTCCGGACGGATTCCGAGCAAGTGCCTTTCCGAGCTCGCAAACGGAGAAAACACACTTTCTCTTCAACTTTCGCGCCTGATCTCGATTAGACGGCTCAGATCTTGCCACCTGCGCTAAACGACAAGATAACGTTTTCTTGGGAACTGAGCCCCCTCGAGATTCGTGCCTACATTCAACGGCTCCGATCTTGCCGCCTGCGCTAAACGACAAGATAGCGCTTTCTTGGGGACTGAGCCGCCTAGGGATTCGTGCCGTACCTAGTCAGAGTCGCTAAGCGACAAAGTACCATACATATAGGAGCCCGTTCGGTTCAACGCTCTCGCCGACGGAACTAACACGCTCGGTTCAAAGACCTCGGCGCGACCAACACAGTTATAAGCAAGACAAAAGTGCAGAGCAGTGAAAGATATTTTATTAAATAGCCAGGCTGTAATACGAAACACATCTTTTCCATGGTTACAAAGTGTTTGCAAACAAAATACACGCCACCGACCTACTACACTTGGCCCTCATATGGAAATATCCTCACTAGACTGTTCGGCCGACTGTTCGTCCTCCTCGGCTGGTAGCTCCCCTGCATCGTTCCGGAGCTTCGCTACCACAGTCTGCAAGTGTCGAATCTCCGAGAGCAAATCGTCCCGCTCGGCTATGATCTTCGACTGGTTGTGCCGAATACACTTGACCCGAAGAGCATTGCTGAACGCGGTTTGCGAATCCTCGTCCCCTTCTGCAAGGCTCAACTCGGCGATCCTATTCTCCAGACGTTGGATCTCCGCTTCCCGTAGGTCGAGGACGGACAAAAGGTGAGCCCGCTCACCCTCAGCTCGGCGCAACTCCAGCTCGACGCTCCTAGGACTCAGAGCCGCCGTCCCAGAGGTGGCTTCGGATTCAAAGCCGTCATCCAAGCCGTGGAGATCAGCATATGGGTCGGCCGCCTCGAGCTGAAAAAAGGGAAAAGCAAATAACAAAATTTCAATGCACTGCCGAAGTCCAACACTTGGAAATTTTCTGAAGAAACTTTCAGATTTGCATTCATATATATATAGTGGCTTCACATACATCAAGACTGACTCTACTACAACATTTTACAACAAGTCAGGGGGGATAAAAAATGACATGATCAGGGTCTCTTCGGAAGGGGAATGCTTCGGTTTAGGGAAACGCGGGGACGACGAGGCCTGCCCTCCGAGCTCGATCCTAAACCAACAAAGTGCGACCCCCCTTCGCTGCTGGCTCAAACTGCGGCGCCCGCCGAGGTCCCGCTCGACGAGACGGCCGCACTGCTCTGAGCGTCGGCTGGACTCCGCCTGGTCATAGGCGAGCGTGTCGCAAGTTCGTAAAACGTAATCCCCCTCTTGCTCTCTTCGCGGGTGCACGACGTACTGCGAACGTTAGCCCTCTCCGGCACAGGCTTGAGCGACGCGATCTCCTCCTCCAGTTCAATGATTCTGTCTCTCAGAGCGTCGTCCTTCGCCGACTTCTTCGGACGAGAAGGCCTTGACGAGCCAGAGGCATTGGCACCATCGGCGGCGAGCCGGCGGAAGTGGTTGACCTCGATTCCCTTATCTATCGTGATCCTTCTGAGCCCGTCGACTTCGGCCAATAACCTCTTGCGCTCGGCCGACGCCTTCTCCAGCTCGGATGTCAGCTTCTCTTCCTCCGCCGAGCGTTCCTTCTCCGCTAATTCCAAGTGTTGAACCTCTGCCAAAAGGTCGTCATTCTTCTGCTCGGCGACAGTAAGCTCTCTACGGAGCCGTTCGACTTCCCCTTCGGGACAAGGAGCTTGGGGGTACTTCCGCAGTTGCCACAGCTCGCGACAGTACCTCCGCAAAGCTGCCTTCGTCTCCTCTAGCTTGCCGAGCAGGAGAAACCTATTCTGTCGGCTCTGCCAGAGCTCGCCCTTCGTTTTTGCCAGCTCCTTCCGAAGGTATACAACCTCCGTGATCGGACCGAACTTCACCTGAAAAGCGGAGATAAATCCGATAGGACAATACACCGAAACATCTACAACTATTCATAGGCAAATCCGAGGCTCAACACTTGGATAAATTTTTTGCCAAACAAAATATTTTTATTCAAAATCGAGGTGAAAGTTTTACACAAGCGGTTGCCAGTCCGCAGTTAGGCTTACAAAAGAAAAAAGACTAAAAAAGACAACCGAGTCAGGGGTCGACCTTTTTGCCGTTCGGGTCCGTCGACCCCCCGGTCTTGTCCTCGCCATCGCCCTCGCCTCCGCCTTCGCTCCAACTCTCCTCCTCGGAGTCATCCTCCTCCTCGCCCTCGGCTTCGGTCTCCCCTGGGCCTTCGACGGGTTCCGTCTCTCCCTCGGGGCCGAGCAGCCCCTCAGTAACCCCCTCCTCCCCTTCCACGGGGTCGTAAAAATGGTAGGAGGACGTGTCGAAGCCCGGGTTCTTGGCGGCTACGTGGAGCAGGGCTCGACCGTAGGCATCCTCCATGTTCTGGAGCATGTGCTGCGCGGCCTCCTCCTGCACGGCCTTCCTCACCTTCTTCACCTTCTTCAGGTGCTTGGCCTTGATCCTCTCAGCCCTCTTCCGAGCCTTCTCCGCTTCCGATCGGGCGTTGGCCAGCTCCTCCTTCAGCTCGGCTGCCTCCTTCTCCTTCGCCTCAAGTTTGGCCGCCGCGTCCTTCGACAGCTGAATGGCGTCGGCCAGCTGCTTCTCCAGCCCCGCTACTTCGGCAGCCCTCTTCGTCGAGAGGAGCTGCTCAGCATCAAGCCGCTGCGTGGCCTTGACGCGCTCCGCCCTCTCCCGCTCCTTCTCCTGCTCCTTGTTCGCAAACTCCTCGACCAGGAAATTAAAGTGGCAGAGGGTCTGAAAAAGAACAGCGGATTAAAATCCGAGTCCAAAGACTTAGAAAAAAAATTCTAAAGAAGAAACTTTGATAAAGGAGAGCTCAGCCTACTTACCGACATAGTATTCCGAGCGATCTGCATCACGGCGTCCCCTGCTTGCCCGGCCTTCAGGGTCGCTCGGTCCTTTGGGGTCGGCAGGTGCCTCACCGCCTCCATGCAGATGTTGTCGTCGCCCAAGAAGCCGTCGACGTTCATCACCTACCAGTCAGGCACGAAGATCTGCTTGTGATGCTCGGTCAGGATCTTCTCCGCATCGGCGGTGAGGGGTGGAACTTGGAGGGACAGCACCTCCTTCATGCCGAATGTACCGCTCGACGAACTGGGAGCATCCACCTTCGGGGTCGGAGCTGACACCTCCGAAGCAGGGGGGTCGAGAACCCTGATCTCCCCCTGCTCGAGGACTGCAACCTTCGGTTGGTCGGCAGTCTTCTCGACCGAGGGCTTCTTCGAGGCTCGGCTGTCCTGAGGTCCTGCCGAAGGCCTCTTCTTCTTCGCCTCCTGCTCCGACCGGCCCTTCGCCACCAGAGCTTTGTAATCCAGCTTCATCGTATCTGCAAAAGCCGAATGAAAAAACTTAGAAAAATTTTCATGAACTTTAAACAAAGTGTATAAATACCAGAAGCATACTAGGGTCGATCGGACTGAGACCCCCACGGAACAGTTCCTCCTCGGTAATATCTTTCCAACTTAGCGCTGGCAGGGCGAGGAGCTTCCTCTGGACCTCCGCCTCCTCATCACTCAGCGCCGCCTCCTTCTTGGTTCACTTGGGCAGACCCTCCTTTGCTCAAACCGTCGGTATCACCCACGGCGCCGGAGCTCGGATGAGGAAGTACTTCTCCTTCCAATGTTTGATAGAGTCCGGATTCTCGATCAGCTTCACGCCCGGCCGGGGCGAAAGATAAAACCTTTGTTCATCTCTCCTTGGCTGACAGGGCCGGTAGAGACTCCGAAAGAGGAACATACTCGGCTTACCGCCGACCTCTTGGCATCGGAGGACGAAAGCCATGACGTGCCTCCATGTGTTCGGCATCAGCTGGGCGGGGCTCAAACCGTACCATGTCAGAACTTCAACCACGAACGGATGGAGGGGAAAGCGGAGTCCGGCAATAAGGGAGTCGACCGGAAAGACACACACGTCCGACGAGGACTTTGTGTTGGCTCGGAAACCCGGCCCGGGGAGGAGCAGTCCATAGTCGGCAGGGATCCGAAAGCCCTCTCGGATCAAATGAAGGTCACCCTCGGTGAGAGACGAGATGGCATGATCCACCTCGGACAGCTCCCTCGGCTCGTTCTCCTCCACCAACTTAGCCGTGCCTTGGGTTACTCTCTCCAAGGTGTCCTCGGCGTAATCTCATACGCCCCCCACGCTCGACAGAGAAATGGGCTGCCGTCCGAACGCTCCCGCCGTCTTTGACGTTTCCACGATCGTAACCACGGCCTTCCCCTCCCGAGACACCGCCGCAACCTCTTTAGGTAGCTCGGCCACTTCGCCCTCTCTGTCCGGACGAACGACATTTTGATCGCTCGGCTCCACTACCTCCTTCCCTTTATCCCCTCGGCCAACGGCTTGCTCCGAGGCGGGGGTCTCATCCGTGATCTTAACCATTTTTCCTAAAAGAGAAGGGAAAGAGACTGACCTTGAAGTAATAGGTACGGTCGGAAAGTTTGCCGGAGACAAGGAACGCTACTGCGACAGCTAGCAACTTCACCAGAGAGCTGAAAACTTCGAAGGCAAAGTAAAAACTGAAGAGAGAGAGTAAAAGTGAAAAATGAGACTTGGTCTAAGGGGGGGTGAAGATTTATAGTAAAAACGGAACATCCCTTGGACTTCCAAACGAATAAGTGTGACTTTTGGGCCGCTCTCGAAACGTCGCGAAGGCCCAACACAACTGCCTTCCTCACCAAGTCAACCAGCTCAGCGCAATAGGGTCTGAATCCGAGCCGCACGCAATCCGAGTCAGATTGCGCAGACTCCGGTCGGCCTCCGAGCAAGTGCCTTCCCGAGCCTGCAAACGGGGAAAACTCACTTTCTCTTCAAACTTCGCGTAAAATCTCGATCAGACCGCCCAGATCTCGCCGAGAACACTAGACGACAAGATAGTGTTTTCTTGAGGAATGTGCCCGTCTTGAGATGCGCGCCGTCATCCAACGGATCAGATTGCGCCACGTCGCTCGGACGATCGAACCTTCGGATGCCCCACCAATGCCTAGAGAAGCCAGAAAAAGTTTTGATTCAAAGTTTTAAGGCACCGCCCTCGGCGGGCCCCCCGGGCCCCACGTCTCGGTCGACATTTCGCCGACCCGCGAGGCCCGGTTGAAAGCAGATGAACACCCAGAGATCGGGAGAAGCACACCATTCCGAGCTAGTTGATTGTAACTGGAAGGCTCGGCCCGGCAGAGGACTCTGGCAACAGAGCCTTCACAGTTGCAAACAACAAAATCGGAACGCCCTTTATTTCTCCCTCCCTCAATCTCACCGATGGACAGGAAGTGAAAGAGCGATCACCCGTCCTTCCGAACTAGCTCACCCCTCGGATTCGGACATGGATCATCACCTCTCCCACCCTGATCTCTGCCGACCCTGACACCCACTGCGGAGCAAACAGAGTAGGCAGAAGATCTTGGTGGGAGAACGACCACCCGTCCCTCCGAAGCAGCTCACACCCCGGGTCCGGACTACGGTCGTCGCCACTACTGCCTCATTCTCTCCCGCTCCTGACATCCCCTTCGGAACCGTGAGGAACAGGAGAAGAACAAGGCAACAGGGCAACCACCCGTCCTTCCGAAGTAACTCATCCCTCGGGTCCGGACTATGGTCGTCACCACTACTGCCTCGTTCCTCCCCCGCACCCGACATCCACTTTGGGGCCGTCAAGAACGGGAGAAGAAAAAGGCAAGAGAGCGACAACCCCCTCGGACCTCGAAAGACAAGTTACCCAAGGCCAATACCTCCGAGGTTTGAAACTCTACATTTGTTGCGATTGAAATGACAAAGGGAGTGGAGTACTTATAAGCTCCCCTCCAAGGTCCAGCCATTATGACCCTCGGAATTTGAAACGCCACGCATTAATTGAAGGAGTTATCCTTAATGAACTTGGGAAAGTGGAACGCCGCGCAAACCCCGAAGCACCATTAATGCCCTTGGGAACAGGATCGTCTCGAGACAGAGTGCGCCACATCGCTCGACCTGCCGAGACCCCATGCCTTCGGTCAGCTACCGAGCAAGTGCCTTTCCGAGCTTGCAAACGGAGAAAACACACTTTCTCCTCAAATTTTGCGCATGATCTCAATCAGACGGTCCAGATCTCGCCGAGGACACTAAACGACAAGATAGTGTTTTCTTGGGAAAAGTGCCCGTCTTGAGATGCGCGTCGTCATCCGATGGCTCAGACTGCGCCACGTCGCTCGTCCTGCCGAGACCCCCAGTCTCCGGACGGATTCCGAGCAAGTGCCTTTCTGAGCTCGTAAACGGAGAAAACACACTTTCTCCTCAACTTTCGCGCATGATCTCAATCAGACGGCCCAGATCTCGCCGAGGACACTAAACGACAAGATAGTGTTTTCTTGGGAAATGTGCCCGTCTCGAGATACGCATCGTCATCCAACGGCTCAGATTGCGCCACGTCGACTCGGAACGCCGACCCCCCTAGTCTCCGGTCGGCAGCCGAGCAAGTGCCATTCCGAGCTCGTAAACGGAGAAAAAAGATGCCGAGCTACTACGACCGTTGGATCTCTCAGAAATTCGTGCTCCTAATGATGAACGGTCCAGATTGCGCCACGTGCGCTAAAAGACAAGATAGCATTTTCTTGGGAAACGCGCCACCATCCGATGGCTCAGATTGTGCCACGTCGCTCGGAACGCCGAACCCCCTAGTCTCCGGTCGGCAGCCGAGCAAGTGCCATCCCGAGCTCGTAAGCAGAGAAAAAAAGACGCCGAGCTATGGAGACCGTCAGATCTCTCAGAAAATCACGCTCGACTATGATCAGAGGTCCAGATTGTGCCACGCCATAAATCAGTATTAAAAATCGTTTTTTATCTATTTAAATCGCTTTATTTATTTAAAAATTGCGAAAAATTGCTAAAAATTTGGGAAATTTAACTAAAAATTCTAGAAAATAATTGAAAATTCGAGGGTATATTTCTGGGCCCCTGAACGCACAATTATTGCCCAGAATGCACTGTTAAGGCCCCCCGAACGATTAGTAAACATATCGCAAAATTAAATAAATAATCCGAAAAAAATAGATGAAAGACGCCAAATACTCGATATGGCTAGGAAACAGCTCATGGCATCAAAAAGTTACCTCACTACCCCCTTCAAGATCCTAAGTCCTCCACATAGATTCCGATACAACTCCGCTAGCCACCAAAACAGTCAAACTACTCCTCAAAGGCTGACCACGCTCAGTCTTTAGGAGTGGGGGCTCGTGATATGGCTAAAAATAGGGTTAAATCGGAACCGTTCAGATTGGGCACGAATCTCGAAGCTCGGGGGTAAAAAGGTAATTTCACATACAAGCGGATCCAAAGCGGGTACCAAATCTCCTTCTCGCAGATCCAATAACCCACGAATGGATCCACACCTATTGGGTACGGGTTCCGACCCGAGACAAACCCAAACCAACAAGAGACAAATCAGGATCCATGATTTGGCCAAGTCAATGGCCCTGATTTGCTCTCACCGGGAATTAAGGAAAGATTTCCTAAAACAGACTGAGG
Source organism: Hemerocallis citrina (assembly GCA_017893485.1). Lineage (NCBI taxonomy): Eukaryota > Viridiplantae > Streptophyta > Magnoliopsida > Asparagales > Asphodelaceae > Hemerocallis > Hemerocallis citrina. The sequence continues at coordinate 390,736,054 of CM030358.1, forward strand.
ATTTTACTCCCTGCTGTTACACAGGAAATCAGGCCCTTAAACAGCTCCCCTGGCGACTATAAATATCACCCCTCTACCACCATGACCAGGTTAATCACTTTTTCACCACTTTTAAGCTCTTTCTTAATCTCTTCTGATTACTGACAAGAGCGTCGGAGGGTGCGTCGCTGGAATCAACCCCGGTGTTTTGCATTTCCTTGCAGGTCGCGGCAGGTCCAAGAAGGCTGAGTCAACTGTTCAGGTTTTTCTCGGACTCACAAATTCTATCTGTTTACCCCCACACCGAAATCAGCGGTAACAGGGTTCATCATTTTGGTGAAAGTAATTCAATATCAACATCAAAAATAAAATAGTAAGAAAAATACAATAATAATAATAGTAATAGTAATAACAATAATAACAGTAGTAGTAGAAATTCTTTGATGTTGGTTTGCCTCATTTATATCCATCTGTAGTCTTGCCTTCTCGACATCAAGTTGCAGGTTTGCCTCCACGACAACAAGTTGCAGGTTACCATCTGGATATTCGGCTGCACATTTTGCCTTCCCGATATCCAGTTGCAATTTGCCTCCATTGACGTCTAGTTGCATGTTTGCTATCTCGACATCAAGTTGCAACAAAACGATGAATGAGATGATGCAATCTTCCACACGTAATTAGATATTGATTGCCTAATTTAAGTACGAAGTTATGTTTTGAAATTTGTGATATTTAAATACAAAGTTATTCGGAACACAAAATTTTCGTTTTTAGAAATAATTTTATAGAAGATCCAAAATATAACCAATAATAATCGAAATACACAAAATATTCGAATATATATATATATATATATATATATATATATATATATATATATATAATATAAAGAAAATATAGGCAGGAGAAGAATGGATTATATACTCAATAAAGAGTCAACAAAGGAGGACGACTACAAGGAACGAAAGAAAATAAGAAATCAAAGAATTGAATATGAAGGAAGAGGAACGAGGGGGCACAAGCGGAATTTCAAGAGAATATGGTAGGGAAGGAATATCTAGCATGATACTCAAAATGAGTCAACAAATGAAGATGAATGAAAGAATCAAAGGAATATGGGTACAGAAAGAACAAACTATACCCAATAAGGAATCAACAAATGAGAACGACTAAAAGAGACGGAAGAAACAAGGAATCAAGAAATCGAATAAGAAGGGACCAAAAAGAAAGGAATAAAACTAGTATCCAGATCAATGTTGATAATGATTCATTTATGCATGCATGGTTGGTGAAATGTTGAGCAGATTTCAATTCGAGCCAAGCTTGTCTAATATATTAGGCAACAAATACATTAGCCAAACCTGGAGCTCTGATATCACTAAAAACTCTATCACGCCCCGCTTCCCAAAAGAGAATACGGAATACGGATACGCGACAAAAGCCCAGCGAATGATTTTCATCATCCATTAGCTGTTCAAGAATCCTTACAACATATCACAATATAATCAGAGTCGGAAGCCAGAAAAGTCAACCACATGCACATATGAACCAAAATATCAACGAGAATACTTGAAATAAAATATATTAATCTTAAACAGTCTTGATCTGAATAAAACAAATATCCTGGGTCACATTGCCCAAATACAAGAATAAATCGAAATACATAAATACAATTATTGTTCAAGCAAACTATAAGAAATAATAATAACAAGATCCAGCACTATTACTTCATGTCACCGATACCATCTAGAACCTGTTTTCCAACTCTGCAATTCAACGAATGCAGGAAAGAGGGAAAGAGAAAAACAAGTACCCGTCAGTTGCAAGTTACGGGCCACTTATAATATAGGATACAAGTACATGGAGAAACTAAGTAACAACATGGTATAAGTGTGATGTCAAAATAAACAACTAGCATGGTAATGTGATCAAGTATAAATGGCATGAATCAAGTGTCAAGTAATCAAGTATCATGTAAACATGCATCAAGTGTCAAGTATCATGTAATCATGTATCAAGTGTCAAGTTTCAAGTCTCATGTATCAAGTTCAAGTATCAAGTTGTCAAGCAAGCATGTATCATATTCAAGTATCATGTTCAAGTCTTGTAGTGATTACTACCTAGGCAACACTTCATGCATCCCATACTGCATAGTTGCTACAACAAATAGTTTCGCTATAGATTTCATAGTGGACCATAGAGAGCAGTGTACTCAGGGATCAGAACAGAAGTAGGAAACAGGTTCATGAATCAAAACAGGTACACGAATCATTCGATTCATGCATTAACGGGATCATGAATTAAAACAGGTATATGAATCATCTGATTCATGCATCAACGGGATCATGAATTAAAACAGGTATACGAATCATCTGATTCATGCATCAACGGGTTCATGAATCAATAGGTACACGACCAACAAGTAACAGGTACATGAACTAACAGGTCCATGCATCAATAAGTAACAGTTACATGAACCAACAGGTCCATGCATCAACAGTTAACAGGTACATGCACCAACAGGTCCATGGATCAACAGGTTCATGTATCAACATGAATCAAAATGAGAAACACAAGCCCCTTCCGAGTACACATTTCTGAATTATCCACTATTAGATCTTTCCCTTAAAACCCCGGCTTGGTCATTTATTATTATAATCAGGCATGCATGTATGTGTCGCAAAACAAAGCAAGGATAACATGTATCAGGTTCAGGGTACAAGATAAACAAGTACAGGCACAAGATAACACATAATAGGGTAAAACAACTAGTTTTCTAATTTAGAACAGCAAGACAGTGTTGTACTAAAACAGTGATTTTCGCTACTACAAACATCCAAATCTGGATCCGTCGAAGGATCTGGAAAGAAGACTTCCACATGAATACAGCGAATATGAATAAGTCATATAGAAATTCACAACATCATAACTCAAAACAGGTTTGAATCCAGAAAAACATGTTCAGACAGAAATCAGTAAAACAAATTCTCAGTCCGAAAAACAGCAACAAAACCTCTCAAATAAATCCAGGAAAAATCTGAGGTATTCTCCTATACGTTTAGAACCAAAATATAAAGTTTCATAATATTCCAGTAAAATTTGTTTAGTCATCAAAATTTAGAAAACATCAAGAAACGACACTTTGGAAACTCTGGAATTCCCAACACTGATGTACGAAAACTGAAGTATCTCGCAACCAGTTAAACGAAATCCAAATCCGCCAAAGGAAGAAGAAAATAGATAAAATATATTAACTTTCATATTTCACAAATATTTTCCATACAGTAAAAGGAATCATAGTGAAAATAGGGTTCTTTAAAGATCAGCGAACAAAATACAGCAAGTATAGATTTTACAAGTGAGCATGAAACAACACATAAAACTCATCAATAAAATTCACCAAAATTCTGGGTAATCCATAGATATGTATAGAAAGACTGACCAAAGTTTCGGGTCAAAATAATATATGTAACATAGTTCTTTAAAATGATTTGTCATCAAAATTACCGAAAAACAGAATCTGGAAAAGGTCGACACCGCTGTAGTAAAACAGTCATAACTCAGTCATACGAAATCAAAATCAAGCAAGGTCAGAGGAGTTTGAAAATAGACGAAATTATCTAAAACTCATATTTTATACCAAAATTTAGGTACTGACTTTAACACAGTCCAAAACAGCAAACAAAACAGAACAGCGACAAAATACAGATTTTTTTCCTTAAAAACAAAATCAACATAGATTCAAGAAAATTGATCCAAATATATCCAAACATGAAATTGAGTTTACCAAGTGTCTAAACATCATAATTTATGGTATCTAGCATGTCCACACCAAATATTTCACATGGGTCTCAACCAAAACACGAATTCTCACAAAAAGTCTCACATACATGATCAAAATCAAGAACGGGTAAAATCTAAATTAATTCATGTCCATATTTTATCGTGAGTCATCTATGGTCAAATTTTCATAATAGAGACAAAACCCATCAAGGATAACACACAAGAGTTGTCTCTATAACACACAAGAGTCGTCTCTATAACACACAAGAGTCGTCTCTAGACCCAACTACACTATAGGTGGTATTTTTGACTTGTATCAAACAAAGAAATTGAAGTACAAGTTACTTGCCTTAACCGAAGAAGAAAACGCTGAAAACCAAGAATAACGGGAACGGATCCTAGCACAAACTCAACGAACGAACTCGAACACGGCACACGAATTCAAAAGCAAGCAAAACCCACCACCAACGAGTGAGGCACGAATGAAACTCAAAGAACACACGGACGAACAAACTCGCGGATCCAAAATGAACACGCGAACTCAACCGAACACAATGCAACCACACACACACATCAAACAACACGCATGGCAACGGCACAGTGAGATGTTCACTGTTGCTGCAGGCTGCACTGTCACACGACAGGGAGAGAGCCAACGGTGCGCAGCACGTCGGGAGAAGGCAGGAACAACACTAGGAATGGCTGCAGAGACTGCGGTTGCTGTCTTCACTGTGCGCCGACATAGAGACACAGGGCGAGAGGGGAGCGGCTGAGCGACGGGAGGGGCTGCTGCGGAGGTCGGGAGTTACGGCAGGGTGTAGAGGATCGGAGAGGGGTGCTGGGGGGGTGCTCGGGGGGCTGTCGTTGAAGTGGTGGTACCTGGAATCGCGATGAGGAGAGGAGACGCACAGGTGGGGCGCTCGGGGTCTGCAGTCGCTGGTTGCAGTGGCTGTGTGCAGCGCGATGCAAGGACATAGGAGATGCAGGGTTGAGAGAACCGGGGTTGAGAAGTTGGCGGCTGTGGTTGTATAAAAAGGTGAAGAGGCAGGTGAACAGGGTTATATGGGAATAGGGTTAGGGGTGTATTCGGGTCTGGGATAATGGTAATCGGGTTTTGGGTTGGTGAATAGGCTGGGGTGTTGTGTGTATTAGGGTAAAACAAGGTAGGGGTTTTATTAATGGGTAGGATAATGGGTTTGGGTTTAGTTGGGTTTATTTAATTAATGGGTTTGGGTATTTAAATGGGTATAAGGAAATAGTATTAGGGTTTTAAAATTAAATAGGAAAAATTAAATAACAAATAAAAATATTGTTTACAAAAAAAATGTAATTTGCATTACAAAATAGTATTTATTTAAAATAGATACAATATAATTAGCACATGGAAATGGATTTTCAATAACCCGCCAAAATTAGTAATAATAATAACAATAATAACAGTAATAATAATAAGAGAAATAATAACAAAACTAGGAATTGTATTTCAATATAAAATCATAGAAAATAGTTATAATTTAAAATTATTGATCGAAAATAGATTTTAATAGGAGATCCAGGAATACATTTTGACAAAAGAATTTGAAAGCGGAAAAACTAATTTAGACAAATTTTAAATACAGAGAAATACACTGAAAATACATATTTGGGGAAAATAGGGGTTACATCAGTGAAGAACAAAACTTTTGACCTAGATGCAGATAATATAATTAATTAAATGAGAGTTGTATAACTGTGTGTCTGGAATCCAGAATATCTGATGATTTTGAAATCCGACATACAGATTGTAAGATATTCAGATTCTCATGGTGTAACGTTTGAATTTCAGAATACAGTCTGAAAATACATTACTATGTTTAGTTAATTGAAACAATAGATTAAATTAGGAATTTAGACCTGAGATTAATCGTGTTGTTGATAAACACTATTAAGAACTAAATTATAATTTTTATAAGATTTTTAAATGAATTTACAATCAACTTTTATTTATGAGAATTCGACCCTAACATGCTGCCTAAACATGAAACCAGTAAAGAATGAAACTATACACATAGCTACTATGATTATAATATATCGTGTGAATGCGTTACAACTGGCAGGGAGTCTAGTTTCCAGAACCCCTGACGGAACCTGATTTACTTTCCTGTAGCAACGGAAAAGTTAGTTTTTGTACAACAACGTCTTGCTATCCAGAATGTGTATTTTTGTGTTATTAAGTATCACCATGTTTTATTCTGCATCTAGTGAATATAATTAATTATACCATGCATTGCATAGCCTTGACACCTCCTTGACATCGCCTTGTTACTTCTGTACTTATTGTATGTCCACATTTGAATATAATAAAATAATCACAAGCCGGGGCAATAAGGGTCGACTTGGTAGTGAACAGTCAGAGATTGACTCGGAGAAGGGTCCCTTATTTTCCGATTGATCATGGTTATGGAATATTGACTATGGATTATTGAATATTGATGATTGATTATTGTGCCAAGTACACGATCTTTAGAGTTCACCACTATAATCTAAACCATTATTGTTTGCATGCACCGAACCTGTGGTATGGGACGCAGAATTACATGTACCAGACAGGATAATAAAAGACTAATAAATCTAAGATTGACACTGGCATTCTCATCTTGATTATAGTTATCAACATGATTATGGAGTGTTGTCTCAATTATTGCTTGTTTGATCATAGTCTTTTGATCGTATTATCAACCCTTATTATTGATCTTTGATTTTATTCTACACTACTAATCGGAATGGATATAACGGTGTATCTATCCCGGCATCTATGCCCAAATGCCGCGATAGATCGCCATTATAATATTTTTTTTAATAGCGGGCCTCTATGACGGCGGTGCTATATTACGCCGTTATATATATAATATATAACAGCGGTTTTATAGACACCGCCGTTATAGACCAAACATTAGAGCTATTCGCCTATTCCGTTTTCACCCAGCTACCGCCTGCCGAATATTTCCTCCCGCTCCACTCTTCATTTCCCTCCAAAAACGAAAACTTCTAACCCTAACTAATCCAGTGCCGCTCCACTATCCTCTCCAAAATCTCTCTCTCTCTCTCTCTCTCTCTCTCTCTCTCTCTCTCTCTGTGTGTGTGTGTGTGTGTGTGTGACCAGTCGACCTCTCCCCATTCTGCGCCATCTTCCCCTCTCCCCATTCGGCTTCGTCTCCCCACACGGCTTCGTCTCCCCATTCGGCTTCGTCTCCCCATTCGGCTTCGGCGCCCTTCTCCATTCAAGAAGAAGCTCCATGTGGATTCATTCTCTATTTGATTGGTACATTTCACATCCTCTTAGTTCTGATCTCAATTTCATTTTATTGGGATTAGGGTTCTGTTAACTTTGCTTAATTTGAAATGGGTTATTGTCAAAATCCCTTCTTTTTGTATAATTCTATAGAATTTGGAGTGGGATGTTTATATTTACTTGTTTTTACTTTGCTTAATTTGATGTTTATATTTACTTTTGTCAAAATTCCTTCTTGTTGTTGTTGATGTTTAACATTGCTGAATAATAAACCCATAGAGGACCAATCCTGTTTAAATTTGACACCATTCTCATCTTTTGAGGTTCATAACATAGGTAGTTTTAGTTATTCTAACAACAAGAACAACAAAAGAAATTTATATTGAACATGATAATATAATATAGTTTAGTACTTACACCAATATCATGAAGGCATAGCTTCAACCCGTTTCTTGTATTGGAAAGCAAAACAAGATCTTCTAACATAAGTGATTAATTACTTGTTTGCTTCTGTTTAAATAAGTTATTATATCCATCATATAACAATTCCCAAGATAAACCTGAAGAGCCTCATATACTGTGTGAAGATCACCAAAAAGCATGCATGAAATGATACCCAAGTACTAAGCTGTAAAAAAAATTGGGTTGAAAAGGTCACATGGATGTAGGGTGAGAAGTCACAAGTCACAAGGCACAAGAAAGCATCTACATATCTATTTCATGATGTATGATAGTTTAACATACATCACAATTATGTACCAACATGAAGATCTTATTAATTAATATCATTTTATTTGGGGGATCGACAGAGTCTAAGTTATATTGAATTGGCTTTTGAGAGGCAAAGATGGATTAATGAACATGGTGGATTAACTAAGTCAACTTGTTTCTTCTTGATGATCTATCTCTTTTGTGGTGATCATGAAGGAATTAGGTTGTTTCTAGGGTTTTGAAATTTATGAGTCAGACTCCCTTCTTTGTGATGATCTATGTATGTGTTTTAAGGTATAGTAGTTTATATTGATTATTATATGAGTAAGTTTTTGGACCTTTTCTCTCTGTGTTATGATATCCATTGTCAGCTTTGTTTGGTGTGGTTTCTGTTATTATACTGTATTTTGGTGGTGATTGATTACAATTAGTTTATGTAGCTCTGATTTGTTTTTACTCAACTTTAGAAAATTTTATAATTATGAACAGCTTAATGCTTGCTCTTTCTTAACAGTTGAGACTGTTACAAATTATGCATACATAGTTGTTGTTTTTGTTTCTTTTTTTTGGTTTAGTTTTAGTAGTAAATTAAATGAATGGTTTGCAATGAAATGGCAGATATAGATGAAAGTAGTACTGTACTTCTAGTTTGCTCTATGTTGTTCCAAATATTGATCTAACCATGCATCATGTCAAATTTCTTTTCTTCCTTTTCTTTTCCTTTTTTGGATATTTAATGGGAGTACCAATGTCTAGGGTTTTTTCTAATCACACAATACAATTTCATGTATGGCAAGTGCAATAAGTCTCCATCTTTATACTCTGAGTCTATCTTTCTTGGACTACACTTATTTTTAGAGCACTGAAGAATTGGGGATTCGATCAGTGACAACTTAAAGCATGGCTTCAACAGTGTACTTCTATTTTTCATTTCGGAAGAAGATGAAATTTTAGAGTACTTTTAGAAGATTAGTTATATTTCTGTATATGGAATGAGTGATTAAGACTATAGTGATTTAAGTTAAACCTTGCTTTTTCGAAAAGTGTAATATTGCATCAAACATTAGTAGAACATTATTGATATAGCTATGAACCACTTATCTTTTTACTTCTTTTGTCGTAGTTGCATTTATATTTAAAAATGTTATGTAAAGCTAATCTAATGGTATAAAAATTGTTAAATGATTTTCTGCAGATTTGATTATATATTTTGTTATACAATTTTGATCATAAAATACTTAATATATAGTCATAGAGCATATCATGATAAAACTATTATCATTATTAAGGAGCATCCCAAATGAATTGAAAATTCATGAAAATACCCAAATGAGTTGAACATCTTAAACAAACAGTGATTGACTCTTAGGTTTGATTCTTAATTAGGTAAATGTGTAGATTTTTTTAAAGTGATAGGGTTGAAATACAAATCATAAATTCTATTGTTTGAGTCACCTACATTGGAAGTACTTGTTTGAGGAACCTAGTTTCAATTATTTTATTTTCCATGAAATTTACCAAAACACATGTAGCACGACATATTTAGAGGTAACAAAATTTAGTGAATAAGTAGGAGACAAGATATGTGCGGAAAGTTATCTCATATACTTCATGTGAGAATATTACTTCATGTACATGCAAGAATATTAGAACAGTTTGATTATCAGCACATGCTTTTCCTTCTGGCCGCCTTCTATAAAACATCGTTTTCATTCATGCTACTAGTAATTTTCACGTGCAATGCATGCCTTCTTTTCTTAACCTCCCACTATTCACTATTACCCACAAAAATATCAACATTTACCCACTAGTAACAACAAATCAGTAGATAACTTCAATAATTTCATAAAAACTAACTATAATTAATTATTAACAGTGAGTGACACATATTTTTCAAAATGTTTAACAGTGAGTGACTTATGCTTATGTTGATCCTAACCTACTTATATTTCAGATTGACACATATTTTTCAAAATGGATAAAAGTTGGATTAATAAGCCACGATTATCCAAAGCGTATCGGGATGGTGTTAAAGAATTTATTAACTATGCAAAGAGCAATTCTCCTGATTCGAACATGATTTTATGTCCATGTATCCGATGTTCAAACTGTGATTTGAGGACGTGCGGCGTAGTTGAGACACACTTGATTTGCAATGGTTTTCTACAAGGGTATACACATTGGTTTTGTCATGGAGAGTCTGTTCGTTTAGCTTCGACTACTCCGGTTGTGAATGAAGACGAGGCTTTATTTACAAATGATGTAAGTATTGTTGATGAAATGCACTCTTTAGTGCGGGATGGGTTGGGATTCCATAACTTCGAAGCTCACATTAATAATCCAATCAATCAAGTCCAGAACGAGTCAGCAGAAACATCACAACAAGGCGATGGGGTGGCAGAAGAAATGCCCATACCTGAAACTAATAAAGAATATGAAGCCTTTCATAAGTTGTTGGAAGATGCAAATACTCCTCTGTATCGTGATTGTCACAAGTTCTCTAAGTTTTCATTCATTGTTAGACTGTTTCAGATTAAATGTCTAAATGAATGGTGCCAAGTCCTTCACGTTGCTTCTTGAATTGTTGAATGAAGCTTTTCCTCAAATCTGTATCCCCAATTCAGCCCAAGCCAAAAAGAAATTTCTCAAGCATTTTGATTTAGGGTATAAGAAAATACCATCATGTCCATATGATTGTATGCTATTTCGGGGGGATAAGGAAACTCTTGAAGATTGTGAAGTATGTGGTACTTCAAAATGGGTGAAAACGCCGACGGAGGAGGAGCAAACTGATGAGCCAATTACAACAAATAGGAAAAAGAAGCCGGCAAAAATACTGCGTTATTTTTCTCTAATTCCTAGGCTACTAAGGCTGTTCATGTCATCTAAGACATCTTCTGATATGAGGTGGCATGCAGAAGGTCGTAAGAATGATGGAATTCTCAGGCACCCAGCTGATTCCGAATCATGGAAAAATTTTGATGAAAGATATCCTGATTTTGCTTCAGATCCTCGGAATGTGAAACTTTGATTGGCCAGTGATGGTTTTAACCCATTTAGGCAAATGAGCAGCACTTACAGCATATGGCCCGTTGTGTTAATTCCATATAATCTACCCCCTTGGTTGTGTATGAAGCAGTCATCCTTCATTTTGTCCATGATAATTCCTGGACCAAAATCTCCTGGAAATGACATAGATGTGTATCTGCAGCCATTAATTGATGAACTGCAACTATTGTGAGAGGGTGTTCCAACATATGATGCAACATCTAAAGAAACTTTTCGTCTCCGGGTTGCCTTGACTTGGACAATCAATGATTTTCCTGCATATGGAAATTTATCTGGTTATAGCATGAAAGGACGTTATGCTTGTCCTTGTTGTGCTGAGCAAACTATTTCAAAGTGGCTATATAAAGGCAGAAAGTTCTGCTACATGGGGCATAGGAGATGGTTGCCTACCACACATTTTTTCAGGGCTGAAACAACGACATTTGATGGTACCGATGAGTGGAGACATGCTCCTATAGCTAATTCTGGGTCAGATGTGTTAAGACGGCTAGAAGGCCAGCAGTTCACTTTGTCAAAGGAACCCGAAGTCATAAAAAATGCCAAGAAAAGAGCTAGAGATGAGCAACAGAACAATGATGAAGATGATGCAAATAAATGTGATAGTCCTATCAGTTTAGGATCATGGAAGAAGAAGAGTATTTTTTTCAGTTGCCGTACTGGGAGTTCAACTTATTGCGCCATAACATTGATTTGATGCATCTTGGAAAAAACATTGGTAAAAATTGTGTAGGAACAGTTATGGGGGATGACCGGAAGACAAAAGACAATCTTAAGTCTCGCCTTAATTTAGTAGAAATGGGCATAAGGCATGAGTTGCACCCTGAAGAATTACCCAATGGAAGAGTACGACTTCCTCCTGCAATCTACTCAATGTCAAAAAGCGAGCTGGAGATGTTTTGCAAAGTATTACAGGATCATTTGTTGAGTTGCTCTTTCAATTAATTATAAATTCATAGATGGCGCAACAATAGTAATGTATTGTATGCCTGACAAAATGTAGCAAAGGTTTTGGAAAATTGATCAGATATAACAAATTATTTGGTCAGATAGTTGAAGATGGTAAGCTGCCGCTTGGTAAGTAGAAAATAGTCACCCTTCAAGAATCCAGTCTTATGTCATATTAATAGGACAGGATATCAAGAATCCTAAAACAATATAATGAAAGGAAACAAGTTAATTATGGTTTTTACTCTATTTCATCTTCAATATTGTAATGGTTAATCCTGGAAATTCCTCGCAGCACAGTAAACATTGATTTATGAAGTTACATTGATTTATTGTGCTCCATCATCTTTCTTATTTTGTAGCAAAAGTTTGCAATCCCTGACGCTTCTGATGGATGGCTCAATAAATCGATTTCGAAAAAATGGAGGGATCACAAGAGCTTCTTGAAATGGAAGTACTATGATGAGGATAAGACCGAGGTCGAAAATGCAAGGTCAGTCCCCGAATGCGTGACGCCACAGGATTGGCATTTTCTTGTCAAATATTGGAAATCGGAACCTGGAAAGGTAATCATATTTCATTGTTTATATCTTAAATTGATGATATAAATTATTAATTTTGGTAAATATAAGCATTTATTCCAATTATTAAAATGGTATAGAGGAAAGCTGAGATTGGTCAAAGCAGCCGTAGGCAGTTGAAGATCAAGCACACTACGGGGAGCTGCAGCTTTGCTGTAGTGCAGGATGAGATGGTAATGGAAATTTTATTTTATAGCAAGTCTGTTTTTAAAATGGTGGGAAGATTTTCTTTTTTGCTAATTTCTGCATTGGTATGATTTAACTATTTCATTTGACTCATATATAGGATATGACAGTCGAGGGAGAGAGTGTCGGTGAGGTAGATTTTTTTGAATCTACCCACACAAGTAAGGATGGGACATATCGGGATGAATTTGCAGCTGATATAGTGGTAAACATGAAACTTTCGAACTCAAATTTTCATTCTGCAACAAAAATTTGGATACTATTCACAACTCAAATTTGGATTTTAATTTGGTCATAACTTACAAAATTTCAAACTAATTTTCAGCCCAATTTTTGGTATTAATGTATTTTTTGCTCTCTTTTCTAGAAAGAAGCTAGAAAATTAATTGAAGAGAGGTCGACATCTTCAGCAGATCGATTAACCATCTAGCGTGAAGTTATGACTGATGTGAGGGGGAAAGAGCGACCCGGTGGTGTGCGGGGAATGGGATTGGGACCAACACCCTCACAGGTATACATATATATATAATCAGTAGGTTTACCAAACTATTCCAACATGATATGCAAATGAAAAGTATGCATTTCAACCTTTATTGAGTATAATGGCCTGTCCTATAATTGCAGAAATATGTGAAAGAAATGTCTTGAGAATGATATAAATTTAGAAGATGTTTTATGACCTGTATAGGTTAAATTTGCATATACCTCCAGTCATATGTTAAATTTCCAAAATATGTTAAATTTGCATATGACCTATATAGGTAAAATTAGAGGAGGCTTGTCCATATTACAGCTCAAGTTTGGACTAGCAAAAAACATAGCTTAAGTTTATTTTTATTTATTTTTTTGTTTGAGAAAAACTACTTCAACTTATGTTAGTTACTCAATATATTACTTGTTATCGACTCTTTCTAACCAGGGAAATGTTACTTTTGAAGAATGAGGACATACATAAATTTATAATTAATGTATATGGTTTTGAATCTTTTGGTACTCCTACATTTACTGGGCTTGGGGTTCATGTACTAAATGTGTATCGGAAAAGGATCCTTAATGGAGTAGTTAGAGCTCCTGCTGCAGGATCTAAGATCACTTTTGCTATTCCCTCTGCAACTACCCTATTTGAAGGTCATTATGCTTCTCCCAGAAGAAGCATAATGATGAGAAGCATAATGACGAGCCTGAATGGCATAATCTTCTATATTTCCAGTTTTTCTCTCCCATTACTGATTGTAGATAACAACACAGAGTTAAAGTCTTGAACCTTTTGGCATATGAACACCTTCATCCTGGTGCTGGCCGTGATGTTGGTTCTTATGTTTACTTCATGTCGTGTTTTATCCATTCGGGTAAAGATGTTGCTCTGCTCCAACAGAAAGGGGTCATTATAAATGAGATAAATGACGAAGGTGTTGCCAAGATTTTCTTTAATTTATCCAAATTTGCTTCAATTAGCCCAGACAGTTATCTTCATGATGTTTATAAAAAGTATTCCCGTCAATATGGAACTGAATAGAATTAGACTTTAGTTGCTTATGTCCTTCCTCTGTCTTGTTTCCTTTATTATCAATGAACTCTAGAGTTGCTAGTAAAATTAATTTGCATTGCTTTTATTTGGTTGTCTTTTAAACTTCTATATATGTCTCATAGTAGTTCATATTGGTTATATAGTTATGACCCTGTGAAAATTGGACTGACATGGTTTCAATCACAGGTATTTGGTTCTTGTGCAACTACCTCCAGTCGTACATCCTATCCGGATGTGTTCAAGATGCAAGCCAAGATGCAGGAAGAGATTGACGGCTTGAAAGATATGATTGTTTCTTTAATCTCCCAACAAAACCAGAACTCTAACAATCCAGTACATGGAACTGTAAGTATTCAGCAACATTTTATGATATTAGTATGAAATTTAACTATTGCATTTTACTTGTGTGGTGCCTAGTGTATTTAATAATCTAATAAATGACACTATTGTGAATTATACAGAGCCAGCGAATTCCATCGACTTCTAGTCACGCACGTACATCTGGGCAAAATATCAGTGGGAATCAAAGCAATGCCGAGCCGCTTCAGTAGACTTTGCCATTGTTGAGTTATATTTGGATTTTAGTCTTTTTATGTTTTGTTGAAACTGAATTTATGCTTTATTAAAGAAATTGATGTATAACAAGTATATTTCTAACTCTTGGTATGGCCATTTTTAGAAAAGTAATTATTGTTTATTGTGGTCCATGATTATATAGTTGTTTATTATGCTGCTATTAGTGTTTTTTAAGATTTGAACGTTCAAATTTGATATGATTACAGATATTTTGAATTTGTGAAAATTTTTAAATAGTGGGAAAAAACCTGAAACCCCCTATCAATCCATTTTGAGATAAATATGCCGGGAGGATCCACCAATCGTGGTGAATTATAAAAAAAAAAAGAACCAATCCCGGCGTTTAGGAACACTGGTATAGCATATCAAAATGATTTAGAAAATATACGTGCATGTGTCTATCACGGCATTTATGAAGTGCCGTAATAGATCTACGACTTGTAACGGTGTTTTAAACAAGCGCCTTAATAGACCTACGGACTGTAACGGCGGTCTTAAAAAGCGCCGTAATAGACCTACGAATTGTAACGACGCTTTTAAAAAACGCCGTTATAGGGCTGCGGGTTGTAACGGCGGTTTTAAAATGCGTCGTTATAAGCCGGACACATATAGCGGTGGTTTTAGAAGCGCCGGTATAGACGTCAGACCTGCAATGGTGCTTTTCTAGACCGCCGTTACAGGCCATAGGCCTATAGCGGCGCCTTTTAAGATGCGCCGTTGTAGACCTATGGCCTGTAACGGCGGTCTAGAAAAGCGCCGCGATAGACATGTAATCTGTCCCGACTATCGATGCAACGGCGCTACGCGCGGCGATAATAACAACACCGCTACCATCTACGGCGGCGTTTATAAGCGCCGCCATAGACAGAAAAAAACGCCGCTATAGACGTTCCGTTTAGTAGTGCTAGTTCATGATTTCTTGACATACTATGTTTCCTTGGTCTTTGGTTTTACTATTTTTATCCGTAACTTGCACTAACGGACATTCCACCCCCCCCCCCCCCCCCCCCCCAAACTCTTGATGTTGAGCTTGAAGGTGCAAGAGGAGATTTGACTGAAGGACATGGTAAGAAAGTCTTCTAAAGAATGGATTTGAATTATTAGACTGTTATAATTATTTCATTCATGTTATTTCCTTTCTCGCATTGTTACTTTTGTCGTACTTTGTATCCTGGGCTTTTGTGACCTGAAGTTCATTCTTTTCTCCCAGATGTTGGATACTATTTTATGGATTTATTTCTTAGATTATTGAAGTTCATTCATTGTTTATGTGATATTTATCCATGCGTGGTTGTGATCATATTTCATATTGTTTAGTTAATCTGTTATAGCTTACGGATGATGTACACATCATTCGCTGGGTCTTTGTTACGTGCTCGTATTATTTTGGAAAGCGAGGCGTGATAGATATGCATGTCATATTTTACATTTATGTGTAAAAGATGCTTTGAAAAAAGTTGATCTATATGTGAATGCAATTAGAAATTGTGTACATTTTATTGCTTTGAGTGATACTATTCTTCAAGAATTTAAAGAATGGTGTAAACTTATGAGAATACATTTTAGAAAATTTCCTAGAGATGTTGAATACTGATAGAACTCTATTTTCGATTTACTAAATGTTGTTACTCAATACAAAGAATTTATGAACGATTTTTGTATCGCAAAAAACATAGAAATTTTTTAAATGACTCCCCAATCATGATTTTTTGCCGAATCTTTGTTTAAAATTTTGGAACCATTTAAAACCGCAATTTTGATGTTTTCAAAATCTTATGATTCTACTTCAAGTAGTATTTTTATTTCAATAATTACTATGATGCAATTTAATTAAGACATGATTTCGGATACTTACATTAGTCATATAATAGTTCCCTCTTATACTAAAATTTTGATGTATTTTAATCCTCCTCCTATGTTGTATTGTATTGCTACTATTATGTATCCTCGTATCGAATTAGCGGGTACGAGAAATTTGATTGAAATGTTTTTTACTTTATATGGAGAGGAATCTGAATATATTTTGTAATGAATCTTTAGCTAGCTTTGAATTGACATTGAATAACTTGTATGATTATTATGATAGAACTTTTGCATATAGTATTACAACTAGTATAATTGCTTATTCTTTTTCTACTTCTAGACGTAAGAGTAATAGTACATTAGAAGATGTCATTGCTAATTTACTCTCTCGTATTCAATAAAAAAAACCTATGACTAATACACCTAATGAATTAAATTTGTATAATCAACAAGATAATGAGAGTTCTAGTACTAAGATTGAAGTGCTACAATTGTGGAAAGAAAATGAAAATATTTTTCCTATTCTTTCACATATGGCTAGAGATCTACTAACTCCTCCTATCTCTCCATTTGCTTCAAAAAGTGTTTTTTACAACAATGTCTGAATTTTAATAGATTACAAGAATCGCTTGAAGCAGGATTTGTTGGAGATGCTTGTCTGCATGGAGGATTGGATGAAGTTTAAATACAAAACTCAAGAAAAAGTGGTTGACACATCAACAAGTGGAAGCAACTCGCCTACAGATCAACAACAAGAGTAAGGAATTTATGAAGATGAGATCCTAGGTTTAAGTTAAGTAGAGGTGCACGATAGTAGTCCATTGTCTTCTTTTCAATCTAACTATAGGCTATCTCGAACTCTAGATTGTCCCCTTTAACATGTAATTCAAGAAATTTGTATGTTGTTTTTTGGGTTTTTATTACATGTATTTTTGTAAAAAAGTAGTAAAAATTTAATGGAAGTTAAAATGAATAATATATTCAATTTTGTTTCATTGTTATACTTGTTGTACATTTTTGAAAAAAAATGTTGGAGTTAAAAATAAAATTAACTCATGAAATTCCGGGGCCAACCCGCTACCCGGCCCGACCCGATTTGGGTTCAGCCCGTACAGGTTCGCGGGTTGACCGGATCGAGTTTTCCTTTTCCCAACCCAACCCAGTTATTGACCCAACCCGATCCGAGCTCACCCGAAACCCAGGCCAACCAGGGCAGTTTGGACCCAGCCCGACCCGATTAACCCGAATGCCAACCCTAAGTTTGGTCAGTTTAACTCAAAAAAATAACTTTTGTTCTATGATGGTTAAGGTTTGTCAATTTAATTAAACTAGTAATTTGCACGTGTGATGCACGTTCTAAATTTTTATTTTGATTTTTATATAGTAAATAATAAGACATAATCTGGCATTGAACCTGAAACCTTCATTTACTTATTACATACTCTTTACAAATTACCCCTAATGGCTTTATATGAGTAACACTTTTGTAAATAATTATGTCGTAAATAAATTTAAACTTTGAGGATATTATGGTAACTAACAACAGTTAGGTAAATGAATGATTAATATAACTCCCACTTAAAAATGAATGGTTGAGATTAGATGGCTGAATGTCTACAAATTATAGATTGTCTACAAATGACAACTCCAACTCTGACATTATAATATTATACTAGTAATCTGTACATGCGATGCACGTTCTAATTAATTTTTTTATATAATAAATAGTAAGACGTAATCTGTCATCGAACATGAGCCCTCCCTTTACCCATCACTTACTCTTTACAAATTACCCCTAGTGACACCAACTTTTATTTTATATTAGTGTCACTATCTGTACATGCGATGCACGTTCTAATTAATTTTTTTATATAATAAATAGTAAGACGTAATCTGGCATCGAACATGAGCCCTCCCTTTACCTATCACTTTTACAAATTACCCCTAGTGACACCAACTTTTATTTTATATTAGTGTCACTTTGTAAATAATTAAGTCGTAAATAAATTTGAACTTTGAGAGTATTATGGTACTAACAACAGTTGAGTAAATGAATAATTAATATAACTCTCACTTAAAAATAAATGATTGAGATTAGATAGTTGAATACCTACAAATTACATATTGTCTACAAATGACAACTCCAACTCTGCCATTATAATTTTAGAGAGAGCGATTAGAGATTAGAGATTAACCATTGTCTAATTCACCCTCAAGTCACACATTTCTCGCCCCCTCTGGAGCTGCACTTGAGATTCCTCCGGAGCTCGTACCCAATCTTCTACGCCTCCCACCCACTTGGTCCAGCAAGTTTGACAACACTCTATCAATCATGTCGATGCTCCATCTACCCCCAAACCCACACGAACTAGTGGGCCTACATAAATCAACAACCAAGAATGAATTAAGAGCTCTTGATTTATATTTTCCTTTGTTGGGGTTACTAGATCCGATTTCGTGAAGCTCAGGTGGAGCTGACAAGGATTTTCCAAAAAAAAGATTAAAAGGATTTTTTCGGCGGATGAGATTGAAGAAAGGGGGACAAAGAGATCAACCGAGTGAACGATTTGAATTAGAATTTTGGGGTTTGAATTATCGACTAATAATGAAGTACAGTTTCAACGAGTTGAACGGAGGAGAAGGAGGAGATACAATAGTTAGGGTTAGGAACTTAAGGCATGTAGATAATGGGAGTAATTTGATCCTTCTACCCCAATTCCATTATATGTAACAACATATCACCAAAGGAAGCATAATGCAGGGGGCTTCACCATATGGGGGACGTTTATGAAAATAACGATATGTGGAGAAAATTTATTGAATCAACCGTTCCTTTCCTTTTTTTTTCTTATTGGTGGTGGTGGTGGTGCTGGTGGTGGTGGTGGGGTTTCTAACGACAACCTTATCTTTAATAATAATCAACAAGGATCGAAATACTTTTCAACAAAAAAAAAAAAAAAGTCTACAACAGAATTCATGTGAGTTCGAGGGCAAAAGTTGCACATGTTTCGGCCTTTAGCAAGAATATATGTTCTACCTAAAAAGGCTTAAATAAATAATGATTTTGTACTCTATTTAGAGATGTTTTGGATCGGATACAGATCATTTATTGGCTATACCGACATCGGTATCCACATTCTAAAGATGGATTCGAATATGGATACATATATGACACAGAAAAGAAATATCATATCCGTATCTGCAAATTTCGGATACGAATGCAAATTTGGTACGGTCTAATAAATACAAATACACATTCTGACATCAAATATATATTTTGATCTATAATTAATTTTTTCTTTTGTAGTACTTAAATATGTATATCATTAAACTAGATTGGATAACATATGTGTATCGACTTTCACGTCTAATTACAAATAAGAAGTCAGCACAATAAATGAAGCCAAGGAAAATTTAACTAATATACATGACAACTCTATAAAAGTTGGGGAGGAGTTAGAGTTTTGAGAATTGAGAATTGAAAACAGGTATTAGAGAGAATGTCAGAGAGAAAGGTCAGCGAGAATGTCTGGGAGGAGAGAATGTCAGAGAGAAAGGTCAGCGAGAATGTCTGGGAAGGGGTCAAAGAAGAGGCGTTGGTAGAATGGTAGGAGACCTGGCATAGGAGATTATGGGAATTAAAAAATTGAGAGAACTCTTGAAATATGGTTCATTTTTATTTGAGGGACCAAATGAAGTGGAATAATTAAATTTTTTAAGAGGAATAATTCCTAAGATGTTAACTAACTAATCTTTTTTTAAAAATTTTTGGAATAAGGCCAGGCCATAACCACACACGCACCCACACTTTACCCCGAATATTTATTAATAATTGGGATTTTTTGGGTACAAGCAGGATTCGAACTCCCGATTTCTTACTCACCAATGATGAGGCTTACCAGTGGACCACACTAACACTTGCTAAGTAAATATTAATTAGTGAAGTTAAAAACATACTTGGTTAATATAACTATATGTTTAAGTGCATATAGTTAACTACTTAACACAAAACTTATAATATTACATTAAATAGATAAATATGTGCTTATTACATTATGCCGATACGTCCATATTTGTATCCTCATCTGAGATTTTTTAAAATTGGATATATGTATCCGCATCCGAATCTGGCCGGATATGGGTTTACAAATCCGAATCCGTATTTTTTTCCGGATTCGGGTTGAATCAGATATATTCATATCCGAGAGCATCTCCACCTCTATCTCATCCCAATCCAATTATTGTAAACAAACTTCTTTTCTTGTAGGATAAATTTCACTAAACCCTACCGAGGTTTTACAGGTTGGCAGATAACCCTATCTAAATTTTCTTTCCCGTGGTTTGCCATTCTATGAGACTGAACTAGTTGCAACTTACCCATGATTGGGCGTGTATGTGTGGTGAAAAAATCGTAGCTAGCTTTATTACTTTAAACTAGCCGAACATGATTCCTCCCTTCAAACAAAGACTCAATGAGGGGACGAAGAGACTCACCAATGAACCAATAGTCATACAACTACAGGACACACTATAGCTAGCTTATGAGGTGCTAGATTAAACTCTCGCTTCTCATTCTCATGGATGATAGAGAGATTATAACCATAGTCACAAAGTTCGGGTTTAATTCGGCAAATTCACAATTTATTCACGAATATTTTCTCAGCCGAACTAGTTCGCGAATTATACGTCGGTTCCCGAATTATTCGCGAAGTGCATGAATAATTCGCGAAAATCACGAATTGCTGAATTATTTGCGAATAATACTCAATAACCCAACTCAAGTATTCAACCCTATTTCCTTGTAGCGTTTTGCTTTCCTCTTCCCTTGTGTTTTCTCATCCTAGCCGTGGAGATTTTTTTTCCCCAAATTAAAAGGAACGACGATTCCTCTTTCCCTATTGCAATCAAAAGAATTTCGTTTGCTCAATCACCAGAAGGTATGATTCTCGATCTCCTATCATTTTTATCTATGTCCATATTCATTGCAATTGTTGATCAATAAAATGAACCATTTGTTGTGTGAACTTGCTGCTATCCAATTTTTAAGAGGATATGGAACCAAGGGGAGTGAGGATTGAAGTATGGCATGAAGCTGGAAACTTGAGTTTGAAATTATTTTGTAATTGATGTTTCTAATTTGTAATGGTCTAAAACATTCTCTTATGAAACACTCTTGTAATTGGTTGTTTGGTGCATAGGTTAAGTAGCTAACAAACAAAACAAGACTGAGAACTAGGTGATGCTATATCAGTATTTTCGGAGCTAATTATGGTGTATGTATAATTTGTAGTATGCAGTGTGATGTCATATAAAACTGATGATCAAAGCAAGTAAATGATCGTAAAGCTTATTGATTCTTATCTTATACAATATACAGTGACTACATTCACAGACTACTAATAAACATTTTTTTTGCTTTGGTGATGGGTACTAACTATTAAGATGTATTAAATTTTGTATTTCTTTCTTTCCGAACTTATGCCGATTTTTCCCCGAATTTTCCGAATTTTTGTCGAATTCCGAATATTGAATCTTGCCGAATTATTCCCGAACACCGGATTTGTGACTAAAATTATAACTATATTTGAGGAATTCTCTGCAGTTCTCGATGGTATTGCGAAGTTGCCATGAGGGGGGTAGAGGTAAGGTCATTGATCCAATGCGTAATGGCGGATGAGTCATTAATCACAATATAATGTTTGTTGGGAAAGTGGATGGATATATACATGATGCTATCTGGAGCTACCAGTTACGAGCTTAACTGAAGAAATTGAGGAGGAGTTCCAGAAAAGGGAAAATTAGGGTGTGTTTGGTTTGATGTTTTTTTTTCTTTTTCTAAAAAACCCAAAACCTGTTTGGTTTGGTTTTTTTTTTTAAAGAGTTTTCACAAAACACGTTTTCTCTTTTTTCCTTTACTCTCTTCTCTCTCTACACGAGTTACCCCTCTTTACTCCTATCTCGTCTTTACTTCACCTGCTTCCTCCCTTCTCGATTTTTTCGCTCAAAACCAAATCTGAGTGAAGATCCACCCAAAATCAACGATTTTGGAATTATTTTGCCCCAAATATACTCCACCTTAACTTCTCTGTCGCTCGTGGAGAACATACTACTCTCGAACATCGAATTTGGTGGGGCGAGTGATCGATTTAAGGTTGATGGTTTGTGAGACCCGATCTGCTTACAAGAGAAGGTGTAGTCGACAACAGGCAAGTTGAATCAAATGCCAATTGAAGCTTGAATCTGTTGGTGACAATTTCTTTGGCTTCAAACCAAGCAATCGAAGGTATGATCCGATTGGAACCCATTTTCTCCCTTGTTACAAGGCTATGATTTCCGTTTATAAGAAGATAATCCCGATTTTGGGCAAATTTTTATTTTATTTTTTTCTTCATAATTTTTTTAAGGACTGATTTGAGGGATTGTACACAGTGAATGGGGTGGATTTGGAGATGATGACATGTGATCCTATGGCCAGATCCGTGGGCCAAAACTAGTTTTTTGTTTTTTTTTATTTTAAAAAAAAATTAAGGACTGATTTGAGGGATTATAGACTGTGAATGGGATGGATTTGGAGATGATGACTTATGATCCTATGATCGACTAAACTCCTTGCTGCATTTAAAGAATGATCTGAACTTATTTGCGGAAGTCAAC
Organism: Hemerocallis citrina; assembly: GCA_017893485.1. Taxonomy (NCBI): domain Eukaryota; kingdom Viridiplantae; phylum Streptophyta; class Magnoliopsida; order Asparagales; family Asphodelaceae; genus Hemerocallis; species Hemerocallis citrina. The sequence continues at coordinate 390,759,140 of CM030358.1, forward strand.
AAATTCAAAAATGAGGACTTCTTGTATCTCCAATGTAGGATTTGAAACATTTTTTTCACAGGATGTTTAGTCATTGTTGTTTATTATTTACTGTTTCTTTTCCTAATATATATGACTAGTATGGGGAAGGGGAAGGAGATGGAAGTGGATGATGATGTTGGGTTATGGAATCCAAGTGTTGTGCGGATATTTGTGAATCTTATGGAGGAGGAGGTAGACCAAAATAGTCTCAAAAGTTCTACATTTGAAGCCAAAGTTTGGCAATGATTTGTACAACATATGAAATACACGTGTAATCATACATTCACGGTTAAACAATTAAAGGAAAAACATTTCAGACTGAGAATTAATTGGAGGGAGTTTGAGACTCTGAAAAAGCAGAGTGGTTTCGGTTGGGATGAAGAGAACCAAACAGTCACTTGCGAGAAGGAGGTTTGGGAGTTGGGACAACTATGTTAAGGTTCATATATAACTTCATTTTTATAATAGCATGTGATTCTATTCTTATTATACTTAACCATGACTTTACTACTTGTAAATTAACAACACAATTTTTGATTAGGCACACCCTGCAGAAAAAATATTCAAGTCGAAGGGATTGGCAAATTATGATACTTTGACCAAAAATTTTCAGGGGTCTACTGCACAAGGCTTTGTTTCTAGGACTTCAACACAAAGGGTGTATGACTCCGATGAGGAACGGAGGGTCAATTATAAGTTTGCCCATCCCAATCTACCGTATGTAGATGTACCTGATGAGGATGATGATGCACCGATTGGTTCGGGGTCGGGGTCTCGCAAGAGACGATCTGGTGCGTCAAGTGGTCGAGCAACAAAAAGCTCGAAGATGGATATGTGCTTTGATTCGTATTTGGAAACTCAAGAGGTAAAAAGAGACAAGTATAGGATGAAAATGGGCGACCAAAGTAATCCCTCAGTTGAACAAGATTCTTCCTCCTTTGATCAATGCATTGATATAATTAATGCGATGCCTGGGCTTGATTACAAACAAACAGGGAAGGCACTTGATGTGTTAGTTGAAAGCCCTCAGTGGCGTCATGCCTTCCTTCGTATAACCCAGGATGTTAGGGAGAGATGGGTGAAGTGTCGTGGTGAGCAGTAGGGATCCCATTAGTTTGAGTAGATCCATCATATTAAATTGTTTATTTCTTTTAACAATTTTTACATATTTGTGTGTGAGTTATTGTATTCTGAATATTTAATGGCAGAACGTGGTGATTTTTTTAAAATTGTAAATGGATTTGCTATTAGTAGCTGCTGTTGCTTTTTTTTTTGTCTAAGTTTAACAATATTACATAACATAAGATGTTAGGATAAAATTCTCTAAATAACCTCCACTATTGTCATAGTATTAAAGCTTGAACTTACTTTATGCAACTGAATTCTACTTTTGTCAGAGTGAAGTACTATTGCAAGTGCTACCATAGTGATGGACACGTCTTCATCTGATAGTGACGGTTTGGATGACTTGATGGAACTCCAGTTCCTACAGGCCATCTCTGAAAAAATTCCACAATACACTCCAAAACTAACAGGACGTGAATATTTGCAAGAAATCCTAGATGGTGCCCCAGATAAGTTTCATCGCATATTCCGTATGAATCAAGATTGTTTTTGGCTTTGTGTGATTTTCTTAAAAATGGCAAATACCTTGAGGAAACGGAGGAGGAAGCCCGACGTAGACTCATGTCTTTTGAAGAAAGTGTTGCCATTTTTTTGTACATTGTCGGTCATAGTCATAGAATGCGAGGAGTTGCTGATAGGTTTCAACACTCGCTTGAAACAATCGAGCAACATTTTACAGATGTTTTGAAAGGTTTGGCAAGAGCAGCCACAGTTCTAATTATTCCCCCAAACACTACATGTATACATGAAAGGATCACCAGTTCCACGAACTTTTATCCATGGTTTAATGTATTTTGTTACCTCCATCATGACTAATATATGATTATAATATTTCAAAGATTACTAAAGTTGTAGGTTTCAAATTCATTAATGTAGGGAGCTATCAGTGCTGCTGATGGCACATTAATCGATGCTTTGATACCCGCTAGTCGAAACAATGCTTGTCGTGGACGAAAGGGTAATATAACTCAAAATGTGCTGGCCACTTGAGATTTTGATATGATGTTCACATTTGTTTGTGCGGGATGGAAAGGAAGTGCTAACGACTCCCGTATAATACAGAGTGCATTATCACAAGGATTGTTGCAAATCCCTCCCGATGATAAATTTTATTTAGTAGATTATGGTTACACGAATATGCCCGGTTTTTTAGCTCCCTACCATGGTGAGCCATATCACTTGCAAGACTTTCAAGGGGCCAACCATACACCAACCCAACCTAGGCAACTTTTTAATAAAACGCATGCAAGGCTACGAAATGTCATTGAAAGAACCTTTGGTGTATTCAAAAAAAGGTTTTCCATCTTCAGCCACATGACAAACTACTATTTTACAAGACAGGTTATAATGGTCACAGCATGTTGCGCACTTCATAATTTTATACGTAGATATTCAGCGAATGATACTTTTTTTGAGGAATTTGTAGATGAACAATTAATTCATCATCAACAAATTGAAGATATCGCATCCACATCTCAAGGGTTGGATTTGTCATCTTCCTAATTGAATCGTATGACTACGAAAAGAGATGAAATTGCTATGGCAATGTGGAATGCGAGACATTAATGTAATTTTGATGAAACTGTTTCATTGTATTATTTACTGTTATGAATATAATATTTTATGCACTGTGTGAGATGGTATCTTGACCATTTACTGATGAATAGGCACTGCACATGGATTTAGTTTTGTTAGCAACAATGGTCAGAAGAATGAAAGGAGTTGTCAGTAACAGGAAGTGCATTTATTATCATTTTTTTTACTCACGAAGATGATGTCGTTATAGGCAATGATGAAATGCACAACTCAATTTTGAATGTGTGTCCCCCCCCCCCCCCAACCTCTCTCTTTCTGCTTGGTTGTATTGTATATTCAGATATTGAAAATATCAAAACTATGAGTGAATATCCACGGAAATGATGCGTGATAGCCTTTAAGCTGATCTGTGGTTTATGTTTAGAATTATGTGAAGTAAGAATGAATCCATTATGTGAAGTCAAAATGATGAAATCATTACTTGATGTCAAGGGGGGTGGACAATTTAATTAGTACTAGTAGGCATGACATTGTCAAAAATACAGACCTAGACTGGAGTTTTTATGATTTATTTGAACAATTGTTCTATACAGCCATGTTCTGAGCCTACGACTAATTTGATCCTTTTTGCTTATTCACATGGCTTTGTTGTAGTATTTGATTTCATAGTCATCTTTGGAGGATACATATAAATTTGTTTTTACTTCCTTCACCTGCTTCATTCGCTTTAATTATACGCAGTACAAGAAGAAGCCATCTGAATACATCATAACTTCAGAAGCCATGAGCAGCAGCAGAACCCATCACAGGAAGGTAACTATACACAGTATGGAAATTCTACAGAGGAAGAAATCAATGGTTTATAAATAGCATCAGAAGCCATCATCTCTATATTCCAATGAGCCACATGTACTTTTTTGTGTTTGGTTGGTAGAAATTGACAATCGTGGAGATGATGATGATATATTCTGATCCTATATAACCTTTGCAGTATTGAAAATGACCAAACACTAGTAACCAAAAATATGCTAGATGGTAGTAATGAAACAGAAATATGTACTAAATTTTGTACATGAACATCTGAGGAACCTGGAGATGATGGCTACTGATGAGATGCTTCTTAACTAGACTATTGATTTCTTAATATTTAAAAGATGTCACTGCGTTACCTACCTGTGATGGGTACTCTTGCTGCTCATGGCTTGTGATGGCTACTCATGGATTGTGATGGCTTCTTCTTGCAGGTGAAGGGTGGAAGCAGGTGAAGAAAGTAAAGGAGAGATGGAAGTAAAGAGGGAGTAAAGTGCTCGTGTATAGAGAGAAGAGAGTATAAAAGAAAATGTTTCTGAATGAAGGAGTTTTGTGAAAACTCTCTTGAAAGAACAGTCAAACCAAACAGGTTTTGGGATTTTTTTCCTTGCCTTCTTCTTGCTTTATAAAGGATGAAGGTTTGAGTTTGACTTTGAAAATTAATTTCTTGTTACATCCCTTATAACTATAAAGGCTCGTCATAATTGTCATGGGTAATGCAAAATCAGATTATGAATTACTAGTTACCAAATACAGAAAAATTTCTACAATATTATGTACATGTGCCTCTCATGAATCTGGAGATTCTGGCGTCTGATCCTATTTAAGTAAACTATTATTTCTTCCTTTTGAATATTCCCACACTGTGTACAAGATTCTTCCTGTGATGGGTATTGCTGCTGCTCATGGCTTCTAATGGCTTTTGATGGATTGTGATGACTTCTTTTTCCTTTACAAGGGAATATGGTATGAATTTCACTTTCAAAATAACCTTCTTGTTACTATGTTATAACTGTGAAGTTTTCTTATGCTTGTGATGACTTCTCATGTTTGGGTAAAATCTTTCTAATAAAATTTGTACATGTGCCTCAGATGAATCTGAAGATGATGGCTTTATAATAGTATAAAAATTTTCTATACTGTGTACAATTTCCTTGCTGTGATGGCATCTGATGCTGCTCATGGCCTCTGATGTTTCTGATGAATTCTGTTGATTTCTGATGCTGTAATGCTTCTGATGCTGTGATGGCTTCTGATGCTGTGATGCTTCTGATGCATACAATTTCGGTGGAAGTGCTTCTTGTCATATATTTGTTGTCAGTCTCCATCTAGCAGGAAGTGCTTCGTTTAATTGTTTTAACTCACCCTACTCTTTTACCTCTATCAGTCTAGGCAATGATGAATAATCAAAAGTTATGATGAGTGTGATTGATAATGAAAGCATCTGATGCTTTATAAGGGAATAAAAGTCATCCTATCAACATTGATCATTTTCATTATTGGCATGGCATTCAAATGCATTACAAATGCATGATTAAAACTAGTTGGCATGGCATTCAAATGCAGCCCTAGACTAATCTTCATGTTCTATTCAAACATTTTTTATATACATAACTGTTCTGAGCCTACGACTATCTGAATCCTTTTAAATATTACCTGTATTTCGTTTCCTAATTAATTTTTTTAACAATATGATTCAATCCTTACCAGGAAGAAGATTGGTATCAGAAATAGCAGTTGAACTTCTTTTTTACAACCGCCACAGTGTTGCGTAATTAGGTATTGATATCCTGCACTTCTTAATTGGGTTTTTTTGTTGTCTGCTGTTTTATAAGGGATAAGGTCTGATGTTTTAGTTTGAAAATTATGCTTTACCATCTTGTTGATATTTTATAACTGTGAAGGATTCAATTGGGACTGCATTGGGATGCTTCTGATGGCTTCTCATGTACCCGCGCACACACGCGTGTGCGTGCGAGTTCAGGTACCCGCGTGTGTACGCTTGCACGCGTACGCACATGCACATGCACGCTTATGCGCACGCACGCGTACACACGCGTGTGAGTGAGTCGCTTCCCTAATGTGAATAGGTTATACAAAAGGGTGGGTTGGTTATATACTATTATGCGCCTTCCTTCTTTGAACCTTTTGGTATGTATTGCCCCCTAACTATAGATCAGATCCACCGGACGAAAAACTAAATTCCGCACTGCTGCTGAGTCGTCGGACTTATCCACCTCAATTATGGCGCGTGAGTATGCTCTTTCTCCTCTTAGCCTTGCTGCCGTCCGGTCCAATCACTAAGAAAAAAGAAAAAAGACCGTGTCTAGGCCGGTTAGGTCCTACCGAAAAAGACTGAGTATGCTAACACAAGGTTTTCAATAAATTTTGTTGATGTGCCTTTCATAAATTTGGAGATGATGGCTTCTGATCCTGTATAACTCAACTATTGATTTCTTACTTTAACAAATTTCCATACTGTGTACAATTTCCTTCTTATGAAGGGTTCTGATGCTGCTCATGGCTTCTGATGTTATGATGGTTTCTCATGGTTATTGATATGTTATAACTGTGAAGGATTCAATTTGGACTGCCTTGGGATGCTTCTGATGGCTTCTCATGCTTTGGGCAAAAAAATCAGTATGCTAACACAAGGTTTTCAATAAATTTTGTTGATGTGCCTTTGATAAATTTGGAGATAATGGTTTCTGATCTTGTATAACTCAACTATTGATTTCTTACTTTAACAAATCCATACTGTGCACAATTTCCTTCCTGTGAAGGGTTATGATGCTGCTCATGGCTTCTGATGTTATGATGGTTTCTCATGGTTGTTGATATGTTATAACTGTGAAGGATTCAATTAGGACTGTATTGGGATGCTTCTGATGACTTCTCATGCTTTGGGCAAAAATAATGAGTATGCTAACACAAGGTTTTCAATAAATTTTATTGATGTGCCTTTGATAAATTTGGAAATGATGACTTCTGATCCTGTATAACTCAACTATTGATTTCTTACTTTAACAAATTTCCATACTGTGTACAATTTCCTTCCTGTGCAAGGTTCTGATGCGGCTCATGGCTTCTGATGTTATGATGGTTTCTCATGGCTGTTGATATGTTATAACTGTGAAGGATTCAATTTGGACTGCATTGGGATGCTTCTGATGGCTTCTCATGCTTTGGGCAAAAATAATCAGTATGCTAACACAAGGTTTTCAATAAATTTTGTTGATGTGCCTTTCATAAATTTGGAGATGATGGCTTCTGATCTTGTATAACTCAACTATTGATTTCTTACTTTAACAAATTTCCATACTATGTACAATTTCCTTCCGGTGAAGGGTTCTGATGCTGCTCATGTCTTCTGATGTTATGATGGTTTCTCATGGCTGTTGATATGTTATAACTGTGAAGGATTTAATTTGGACTGCATTGGGATGCTTCTGATGGCTTCGCATGCTTTGGGCAAAAATAATCAGTTTGCTAACACAAGGTTTTCAATAAATTTTGTTGATGTGCCGTTGATAAATTTGGAGATGATGGCTTCTGATCCTGTATAACTCAACTATTGATTTCTTACTTTAACAAATTTCCATACTGTGTACAATTTCCTTCCTGTCAAGGGTTCTGATGCTGCTCATGGCTTCTGATTCTTTATAAGGGATTAAAAGATGAAGTTTCAAATTCATTTATTAACCCCTAATTTTGTTCATTGTTCAAAATTTGCACATTACAATTGGTGTAAGGGCCGACAATTACACATTTCAGATTAGCTCGAGCATAGTCGATAAGCTTGCTAGTGACGGGGAGATACAAAGAAGAAACAAAAACAAGTTCAAGCGAAAGATACCACAAAAACCACATAAAAACAAGCACAATCCAATGTATGTTGCATCAGTGTAATTCAGCTGATTTGGGATTTCAGGTTTCAATTACATATAATATAATGTATTGGAGTTTAACAAACAGAGAGTTGCAATGTAATATAATGTATTTCAGCTTTATTCTTATTATGAATCTAGTAATTGAAGCAAGTGTAATGAGTTACAAAACAAGGGATGCGATCAAAGAATTTTCATTATATTATATTCAAATGATCTTTCATATTACTCTTTTGCATATCGCATATCAAATTAAGGGAATGTTACATACAATACGAATACAAAATCTTCACTGAAAAAAGCATAGTCGAATATCAGTTCATATGAACAAGCTTAAGGTATATCACATTAATACAACTCCTCATATTGATAAGATTTGCTCGATTCCGATGCTGCTCAGGCTTCTTGTTCGTATACTTGTACAACTTTGCTCTGTAATTGCAGCAATTTAAAAAACTTCAGCAGAAAATTAATGCAAATTGATTAAACAAATGCCTTTTATAATCTCATTGTGAAAAAAACTATTTTCCTATAAATTTGAGAATTTATTTTTATAACCAAACGCCTTTTATAACCTCATTTTCCAATAACTTTTTTTAATGAAAATTTTATATTTTTTGGTTTACCAAACTCATTTTATACTCTCATTTTTAAAAAAATTGTTTTCATAAAAAATTATTACCAAATAACTTTTACACTATTTTTTTCAGAAAAGAGTTTTCAGAAAACTGTTTTCAAAATAACAAACCAAACGCATTCTTTCGTAAATTTGGGGAAAAGTCAAGAACAGCGAAGAAGAAGAAAAAGATGAGAATTCAATTCCTTTGTTATTAGTTATTACATCCTTTCCAATTTTTAATAATGTCTCTCCTTTCTAACAGAATGTCCAGTTGTCCTGCCACGTTTTAGTAACTCTCTAACAGCCTCCTTCTTATCCTTTCTAAGAACGTGTGCGTTGTACATGCAGATCATAATCCTCAAGACGTTTGGACCAGATTTGAATCTGATTGGGCTTCATCCTCTTCTCTACTGTATCATTGCCGCCCTCTTCAAACTGAACCTTGTCCTCAAGTTTCAAGCTTGGAAAAACCCTAGCCATGGCATTCCTATCTTCCCTTGTTGCTTCCTCCGATGACATTCCCTCCCAAAATACCAACACTTCATCCACAAACTGAAGGCCTCGCCTGACCCCTCCTATGCTCCAAAATTGCTACATGTTTCCCAGCTGGAACTCTTTCCGAATCTTCAGGCAAAGGGCTCACCTGCACCAACTGTGGATCCCTTCGACAAGCTCGCAACAAAAAAAACATGGAATACTCTAGATGTATACGAGTAGCTGCAGGTAATTCCAATCTATATGCACTTTCCCAATTCGTTTAGCAATAAAAATGGGACCATAACACCTCTTGCACAGCTTATGAGATGACCACTGAGCAATTGATTTCTGATTTTTGCCGATAGGGTTGTAACTTCACATAGACCAGTCCCCAACTGAAAATTTGTTATCCACAGCTTCTTTGGCTTGAATCTCTTTTCTCACGCTGGGTATTTGACTATATGCATATCTGCCATATGCCTCATTCTTTGTTGTGCTTGTATCAAATTGGCCTTAAGTCTATGTAAAATTTCCTTTCTATTTCCCAACTCCAAATCAAGTTGTTTGTTTGTAGCAACCCCATCCATGTAATCCAGCAAAGTAGGTGGTTTCCTCCCATTTACAACTTCAAAAGGGATCATTCCTATAGCAGAATGCAATGTGGTATTATACCGATACTCTGCCCAATTCATATACAATACCCACCTCTTAGGTTCATCAGAAATAAACCCCCTTAGGTACTGCTCTAGACACCTATTCACAACCTCGGTCTGTCCATCACTTTGTGGATGATAGGCATTGCTAAACTTCAATTGAGTGCCCTGTATTTCAAACAAATTCCTCCAGAAACTACTCACAAAGACTGGGTCCCTGTCAGACACAACTGACTTCGGAAGTCTGTGAAGCTTCAACACTGTAGCAGGAAATACTTCTGCAACGTTACTAGCTAAAAATTGTGTAGAGAGAGTCATGAAATGTGCATATTTTCATAGTCTATCTACCACTACCATGATCACAGTTTTGCCTTGAGAAAATGGCAATCCTGTAATAAAATCCATTGAAAGCTCCTCCCAAGAGGTCCCTTCCTAGCAGAAGTATCATATTTAATTTGCTGATAAAGCACACACTTGTGCACATAGTCTGTAACTACCTCATTCATACCTTCCCAGAAAATAATCCTAGAGAGTCTTGGCTACCCCAGAATGTCCCCCAGCTGGAGCGGCATGATACAGCCGCAGAATATCTTCTTGAACACTGCTAGGCACCATAATCTTCATTTTGAACAACAAGATGCCTTCTCGCAATTCAAAGCTTGGTTTACAAGTAGCATCTCCCTGTATTGCCTGTATAATTGGCATATATTTGCTCTCCACCACATAAGCCTCTCTAATCTTATCCAACAACAATGGTTTAGGATGAGAAATGGCTTGAAATTCAACATCTGGTGGCCTAGATAGAGTATCAGGAACTAAATTTTTCTAACCAGGTTTATAGACAATTTTATATGAGTATCAGGCTAGTTTCTGAATCCACTTCTATTGTTCAGGAGTTTGAACAACCCAAGTTACCAAATGCTGTAGACTACTCTGATCAGTTTGGATTATGAACTCTCTCTCTAACAGATACTGTGAGTCATGAGCTGAGATCATTAAGAGCATATTGCGAGTAGGAAGTGGAATTAATACAATGAATTCAAAAGCATCAAACCTCTCTTGTTCGGAAAAATAAAAACACATCAAATTGGTACCAACAATACTTAATAATGGATGGATTTTGCAGAAATATGTAAAATTGTTCACTTCTTCACAGCTTCTGTTATTCAAAACATTTTCCTAACATAGGTAGAGCTTGACTACATTCTCAAAGACATTTTCTTGCTAAAATAAGCAATAGGATGCCCATTCTGAGTCAATACTGCTCCAATAGCATAGTCAGATGCATCAATCTCAACAGTGAATGGAATAAAGAAATTTGGCATTGCTAATATAGGTGCATTCACCAAGGCTTGTTTAAGGACTTCAAAGGCCTTCGCAACTGCTGAATCCCAAACAATGCTATCCTTCTTAGAACTTACTACTCCTGGCTTTACTGCACAGGGGTCTGTAAATCTATTTGAGGTGCAGTTATTGAAACATAGCTTTGACAAATCTCCTATAGTATCCTGTTAGCCCTAAGAAAGCTCTCAATTTCTTTGTGTTCTTAGGTATAGGCCGCTTTGTTACAACTTCAATCTTTGTATCATCCTCCTTGATACCCTCAGCAGATATAATATGCCCTAAATAATCAATAGATTTCTGTCCAAAAGAGCACTTGGATTTCTTGACTGAAAAATGATTCTCTTCTAAGATTCTCGGCATCAAATCAAGATGCTGCAAATGCTCTGCTTAACTCCTATTGTAGACCAATACATCATATTTGAAAAAACCAACACAAATTTCCTAAGAAAAGGCTTTAAAATTTCATTCATGGCTGCTTGAATAGTTTCAGGGGCATTTGTTAATCCAAAAGGCAGTCTTCTCTACATCAGCTGCTTGAACCCTGATTTGATGGTACCCTGCTCTTAAATAATTTAGAAAAACAATTAGCTCCATATAATTGATCGAATAGGAAATTTATCTTTGATAGTGATTGCATTTAGAGCTATAATCCGCACAAAATCTCTATATCCTATCATTCTTTTTTCACTAAAAATACTGGTGAAGAGAAATGGCTTATATTCTCTATAATTATACCTGTGCATCATTTTTGCTACTTGTATCTCAATTTCAATCTTTTGAAATTGTAGATACTTGTAAGGCCTTACATTTGTTAGGTGAAGAACCTGGAACCAAATTCAATTGATGATCACAAGTTCTGGTTGGAGGTAGACCAGTTGACTCATCAAAATTAGAAGCATAACTTTGTAAGACTTTCCCCAGTCTTCAGGTAACTCTTGTTGCTGAGAAGAATCGTGGTGTATAAAGTGGTAGTACAGTGAAACTGCAGAAGTCACTACTTATCTCCTCAACTGATACAATTGTAGTTGTGCAAGAGTAGCAGATAGTCCTCCCTGTAACTCAACCTTTTGCCCATTATAATTTAATGACATAGTTGATTTCTTATTTTCACATGTTACATGTCTTAATTGCTCCAACCACTGTATTCCCATGAAAACTTCCGCTCCATGTATATGCAAAACATATATATCTATGTGAAAAGAATGATCCTGAATTGTCACAATTACTGCTAAACAAACCCCTTCATATTTGAGAACTGCACCATTCCCAACATTAACATTAAAATGAGGGGAATCATGTATAGGCAATTGCAGATATCTGACCAACCTCTCCTACATAAAGTTGTGTGTACTCCCACTATCTACTAATATTTGAACCATAGATTTCTTCAAACTTCGTTGAATTCTTAATGTTTTTGGAGTAGGGTGCCCTGCTAATGCATGGTAAGAAATTACGGGTTGTGTTTCAGTCTGTGCATGTTCCACCTCCCCAATATCATTAACTAGCTCTGTCATGTCCCGCTTCCCAAAATACGGAAGATGGGCACGTGACTAAGGCCCAGCGAATGATATGGGTATTCCAACTCACATCATTCATAAGTTTTACATATTTATAATCTCAATAGGTATAAAACACATCCACGCAAGCAATAAATATCACATAAACAAGAAACAATGTGAATAATCATCAACAATAACCATTATCTGGAAAATACATAAATTTCGGGTCAAACGCCTGAAAATACAATGTACTGAAATAAATATAAAACTATAGTCAGTTTGCTAAGATAAGATTGCAACTAGAAACAGAACAATGTAGAATAGCAAAGACACATGAAATAAATCATGTTCGGCTAGAAAGCTTGCTCGCCAAGTCCTTCTGCCAGTTCATCTTCGGTACCTGCAAGCTCAAAATATAGAGTTGGGGGTGTCCGTTAGAGCAAGCTACAGACGTCAAGTAGTAACAAGCAGTGAAATAATAAAGCATGATATAACAAGGGACAAGAAAACAAGGAACTGGAACGATACAAGTAACAACTGTAAACTTATACATAGGGAAAACATGTAGATGGGAAAACATGACTTCAAAATATATTCAGTCGGTAACCAAGTGTCAATAAACAATAGTCAATAGTCAATGATGCAGTAGTCGATAATCAGTAGTCAATAATTAATGATGCAAGTGTCGATAAATAATAATCAATAATCAATAATACAATAGCTAGTAAACATTAGTCGGTAACATGATCAATAGTCAGGTAATTAATGGATCAGGAATCAGTAATCAGGATTCAGATATCGGTGTCAATGTTCAATGTTCATCTTACATCTATAAGTTCTATTATTAACCTATTTAATGCATGCAATCTTGTATCTCATACCACAGGTCCGGGTGCATACAAACAAGTGAACGTTTTAGACTATAGTGGTAAATTCTACAGGATTATGTACTCGGGTCTTCTCGTGACAGTAATTAGTGATCGATATGCATGATTGGTAAACATGAATGGTAAACGTGAACATATACGTGATAGGTAAACATGATCGATAAACATGAACTGTAGACGTGATATGGAAACATGAACCGTAAACGTGATCAGTGTAAATGATCGGTAAACATGATCGGTAAACATGAACAATAAATATGATCTGTAAACAAGAATGCTAAACATGATGGATATACATGATCGGTAAAAGTAATCAGTAAACATGAACGGTAAACATGATCGGTATACATGATCGGTAAACATGATCAGTATACATGATCGGTAAACATGAAAAGTAAACATGAATAGGAAACTTGAACAGTAAACATGATCGGTATACATGGTCGGTATACATGGTCGGTAAACATGACGGTAAACATGAACAGTAAACATGATCGGTATACATGAATGGTAAACATGATCGGTATACATGAATGTTAAACATGATCGGTAAACATGAACATCAAACATGAACGGTAAACATGATCGGTAAACTTGATCAATAAACTTGATCGATAAACATGATCGGTAAACATGATCGGTATACATGATCGGTAAACATGTTCGGTAAACATGAACGTGAAACGTGATCGGGAAACATGATCAAGAAACATGAACGATAAACATGAACAGTAAACATGAACTCTAAACATGAACACTAAACATGATCGGTATACATAATCGGTAAACTTGATTGGTAAACATCCTGTTTAGTCTTCTTCGTTTTGTAAGTTGTTTTTACATCGTTTTCTTCCTTTCTTCCTCCCCTTTCTTCCGTTTCTGAGGTTTCTTTCAGTTTCTTTGTGACAATAGGCAACGACATTCTGCCTAAATAGTAGACACAGGTGATAAATAAGAGAATACTAAAGATTCGAGCCCTATAATTTCTTAATTCTGACTCGGTAAGCATGAGCGGTAAACATGATCGGTATACATGATCCCTAAACATGAATGGTAAACTTGATCAGTAAACATGATCGATATACATGATCAGTAAGCATGATCAGTATACATGATTGGTAAACATGATCGGTAAACATGAACAGTAAACATGATTAGTTTACATGATCGATAAATATGATCGGTAAACATGAACAGTAAACATGATCGGTATACACGATCAGTAAACATGATCAGTATATATGATCGGTATACATGATCAGTAAACATGAACAGTAAACACGAATAGTAAACATGATTGGAATACATGAAAAATAAACATTCTTATAATTAATAACACGAAGATACAAATTCTGGACAACAGTATACTTCTGTACTAAAATATACTTTCCCGTTACTACAGGAAAGCAAAATCAGTTCCGTCAAAGGCTCTAGAAAATAGACTTCCTGGCAATTCCAACGAATATTCACACAACATATTCCAATTAGAGTAGCTAGATCTATCAGTCGTTTCTTTACTGATCTAGTGTTCATGCAGCAGGTCGGGGTCAAGTTCTTGTGCATATAACAAGACAGGAAATTCATTAACAAATCTTATAAAAATCATAAAATGACTCCTAATCTTGATAAGTATCATCCTGGTTAATCTCAGGTCTTAATTCTACTTATAACATAATATTTTTAATCAGTTAATCATGACGACATACTTCTAAACAGTATTCTGGAAATTAGATGTCGCGGTCGTAAAACATCAATATCTTGCAAACCATAAGTCAGTTTGTGAAACCGAGAGTTGTTTTGGAAACTACATTCAGGGAACTACAATTTATACATATAAAGTTATAAATTTTAGTGTCATGAATTGGAACATATTTTCAGTACAAGTTCAGGTAAACGACATGGTAGAGTATTCGAGCATTCGATAACATGATAAATTAACGGTTCTAGACTTCAATCAATAACATGGCATAATAAGGAAGCTATGAGTCAGATTCGTCGATGAATCAAGGGTAGAAGTCAAGTATGAACTTAATGAAGAATCAATAATATAACTCAATGATATAAACGACAAGAACTACTTGCCAGAGTTCAAAGAAATACTTGAACAAGAACAATAAACAGAGTTGAAGAGATGCTTGCCTGTACAATGGTTACGAGTGTGGAAAGAACGATGGAGAAGATGCAGCTACAACGTCAGCAATCACAACAGCAACGAGAACTACGACAACATCAAGAAGCAGGGAAGCGACAACAACTATCCAAGGCAGCGACATCGCTGCAAGGAAGCAAACACAGCAACAATAGCGAGGACGACAGCGGAACAACAATAAGGGGATTGCGAGTGACGACGTCGGGCAGCGATGGGGGCAGCAATGGTGTTTGGTTGACTGCTGCTGTTGTTCGTCCTGTGGCGAGGCAGTGAGGCGATCAGAGATGAAGCGTCAGGTAGGAGGCAGCAAGTGGGCTGATGAAGGGATCAAGGGGGTTTTGATGGTGCTGGTGTCACGCCCTGCTTCCCAAAAATACAGAATACAAGCGCATGACATTGGCCCAGCAAATGACTAGCGTCATCCATAAGCTATTACTGATTCAACTCAACAATATAAACAAGAAAGCAATATAACCACGCATGTATATAAGAATAACCACATGAATTACAAAACGAATTGCAACATGAAATATCAATAAGATAACCAAATCCGGAAAAGAATAACAATCCTGGGGGTCAAATGCCCACAATACAATAAAGTAACAATATTCAATGATTTTAGTCTCTATAACATAAATGATAAATAAATAAGCGACGATACTATCAATTCCTTCGTCATTGTTGTTCTCCCAATCCATCAGGCAGTTCTCCTTGATTACCTGTAAGATGTTTATCTAAAAAGAGAGAATAATATGTCCTTAGAGTAAGTCATGAACAGCAAGTAGAGGAAAGCAGTGAACAATGGAAATAAGGATAGTCAATAACAAAAACAATAATGATAACAATAGCGGTAAACAATAATGATACCAATGTTCAATAATGATGACAATATGCAATAATGATGTGATGACAATCTTAAGTCTATTATTCATTTTAGTCCTAAATAATGCAAGTAATACTGCGTCCCAAACTACAGGTTCGATGCATACAACCAATATCGTTTAGATCTAAGTGGTACTCTGTAGGTCATGTACTCGGAAACGATAATCATTATTCAGTAATCACGATTCACTCTTTGATGCACGATACAATAATTTGGCCACGATACACTACACAATAGATAGAACACTGTAACCCCTGTTTTCCCAAAAATGTATTTTTGTGTATTTTCTATATTTAAAAATTTTCGCAAGTTATTATTTTTGGGTTTCAAATTCTTTTGTCAAATTGTACTATTGGATATCCTATTAAAAATTTGTTTTCGATCAATAATTTTATCTGTAACTATTTCCTTGATTTTCATATTGTAATACAATTCTTATTTTTATTATTATTACTCTTATTATTATTATTACTATTATTATTAGTACTATTATTATTTTTGTTATTTTTGACTGGTTATTAAAGATCTATTTCTATGTACTAATTGTATTAGTAGTTATTTCAAATTATTTTCGCATTGTAGTACAAAATATATTTTTGTTATATAACCCTACAATTATTGGTTAATTATTTTTCTATTAGTTTTTAAAAACCGTATTTTTCTTATTGGATTTTTATATAAGCCCATTTAATAACCATACCCATCTGCATTAACTCCCATACCCATTCAATTCCCAAACCCATTTAAACCATATACTGTTTACCTATACACCCTCATAACCAATATAACCTTTAACCCATACCCCTGGTTATTAACCCAAACCCGTTTACTAACCTAAACCCGTTTTACCCTCTATATATACTATTTATCACCCTCAGCCATTTCAACCGTAAACCTATACTGCCGCCACCCAGCCGTTTCATCTTCCTTCTCCCCCGTCTCTCTCCCGACCTCTCTTCGACCCTCCAGAGTGCCACTCCACCACCCTCTTGCTCTCCCCTTCGCCTCGCCTGCCACCCTATCTCTCACCCTGTGCCGCCTTCTTCATCCCCTGTGCTGTACCCATCCCCCCTCGGCAGCGCTCCTCTCCGTCCCCTGTGCCGTTCCTCCACGCCCTCCTCGCAGTCAGCTGCAACCGCGGTGCAGCTTCCCTGTGCCGTTGCGTCGCCCTCCGCTGTGCACCGTGCCACCCTCCTGAGCGACGCCGATAGTAGCCAGTCAGACTCCCCGCTCCCTCCTTCCGAGCGCACTGCCTGTGCCCGCCTTCTCCCGATGCCGACAGCCTAGCCTGCCGTCACTGCCACCGACATGCCCCCGCCGCAGCCAGCACTGACGTGCCGTTCTGCCACTAGCCATTATGGTTGCTGTTGTATTGGTTTTGATCATCTTTGGTTGTAAGTCGTCCGATCTTGATCATCATGATCTCTTGATCTGGGCCGTCCGATTAATTGTGATCATGATCTTTTGATCTTGATCTTGATTGATTAATTCCTGGCCGTCGGATCTACTTTTATCATCATCATCTTGATCGTCACCATCAGGGTGATCTTGGCCATTCGATCGCGATCACCATCAACTTCATCATCACCTTGATCTGGACCATCCGATCTTGTTGATCTTGATCTTGATCTCATCCGTGCCGATCCGTCCGATCATTTTTTGATCATCTTGATCTTGATCATCATCAAGATCCCTGTCGATCCGTTCGATCGTGTTCGCGATCAGTTGTTCTTTAGGTTCGTGATCTTGTTCGTGTTCGCTCGTTCGTGTTGTTGAGTTCGTGCCGGGATCTGTTCCCGTTATTCTTGCTCTTTGCTCCGTTCCCGTCGTCGTCTTCCAGGCAAGTAACTTGTACTCAATTCCTTTGTATGATACAAGTCATAAATACCGCTTGTAGTGCACTTGGGTTCTAGAGACAACTCGTGTGTGATGTATTTTTTATGAGTATTGTCTCTATAGTGCTATTGACCATAGTTACCTCACGATACAAATTTGATATGAAACAACTTAGATTTTGACCGTTCTTGATGTGATTATATTTATGAGATAATTATGAGAATTTGTGTGTTGTTTAGATCCATGTGACATACTTGTTGTGGACATACCATTTACCCTATTTCATGATGTTTGGACACTTAGTAGACTTTATACCATGTTTGATTGTGATTGAACAAGTTTCATATAATTTATGTTGGTTTTGTTGTTAAAGGAAAATCTGTACTTTGTCGAAGATCAGCTTTGATTGGTATTTTAGACCATATTAAGGTCAGTATCTTAACTTCATTCGTAAACATGATTTTTAGAAAAATCTGTCTTCTTTCCAAATTTTCTGACAGAGATCGATTTCGTTTTCGTATGTGTGAGGTATGGTTGTTTTACTACATAGGTGTATTATATTTCCAGATTTCGTTTCTTGATGATTTTGATGAATAAACTATTTTTATACTAGTGCTAAACATATTATTTTGATCTGAAATTTTGTATAGTATTTCTATACTTGATTAGGGATTAGGCCAGAATTTTTATGGATTTATTTGATAAGATTTACATACCGTTTCATGCTTTCGAATAAAAACTATACTTGCTGGATTTTGCTCGATGTTCTGTAAAGAAGTATATTTTCACCCCAGTTTCTTTTGCTGTTTGGAAAATCTTTCTTAAATATGAAAGTTAGCTTATTTTGTCTATTTTCATCTCCCTTTGACGGATCTGGATTTCGTTTCACGGTTTGCAAGATATTACAGTTTTCGTACAGCAATGTCGGAAATTCTAGATTTGCCCAACTATTGTTTCTTGATGATTTCTGATTTTACTTGACCAAACCAATCTTCCTGGAAAATTGTGAAACTTTATATTATGATACTAGACATATAGGGAACTACCCTAGATTTTTCCTTGATTTATTTGAGGTATTTTGATGCTGTTTTCTTGACTTTGAATTCAATTTACTGATTTCTGGCTGAACGTATTTTCTGGTTTCAATTCAATTTTGAACTATGTTTTTGTGAAATACTATATGACTTGCATATCCTTGCTGGATTCGTACGGAAGTCTATATTTCAGATTTTCTGATGGATTCAGGTTTGCAGGTTTGTAGAACCGGGAATCTCAGTTTTACTGCAGTGTGGTCTTGCTGTCCTGAACTGGAAATTTTGTTATTTTATCCTTTTATGTGTTATCTTGCACCCGTACATATTTATCTTACAACTTGAACTTATTACATGATCACGCCATGCTATTCTTGAGATGTTTTGCGTACATACATGCTTGTTTGACAATAATAATAAATAATCAAGCCGGGGTTTAAGGGAAAGATCGAATAGTGGATAATTCAGAAACGTGTACTCGGAAGGGGGCCCGTGTTTCCCATTACTTATTGCCATGTTTCATGACTACATGATTCATGCTTGATACTACTTGTTGCCACGTGTTCACGATTACGTGACTCGTGCTTGATACTACTTGCAGCCACGTGTTCACGATTACGTGACTCGTGCTTGATACTACTTGCTGCCACGTGTTCACGATTACGTGACTCGTGCTTGATACTACTTGCTGCCACGTGTTCACGATTACGTGACTCGTGCTTGATACTTGTTTACTTGATACTTGTTCCTGAGTACATTACCCTCTATGGTCCATTATGGAATCTAAAGCAAAACTGTTTGTTGTAGCAACCATGTAAGGTGGGCTGCATGAAGTGCTACCTAGATAGTAATCACTACAAGACTTGATACATGATACTTGAACATGATACATGCTTACATGATACTGAACATGATACATGCTTATATGATACTTGAACATGATACATGCTTACTTGATACTTGATACATGTTAACATGATACTTGATACTTGTTGCTTATTTACATGATGCTTGTTCACTTCACACTTGATACATACTACTTGTACTTATTCTTCTTACCATGCTAGTTGTTATACTTGATATCATGCCTATTCTATGTTATTAGTTAGTTTTCCTCATGTACTTGTATTCTGTATTACAAGCGGCCCGTAACTTGCATTGACGGGAGTTTATTTTCTTTTTCCTATCCCTGCAATTATTAAATTGCAAATTTTGGAGATCAGCTGCCAGATGGAATAGGCGAGATGACATACTAGATGCTGGAGTTTTGCTATCATGATTTTCCTGCTATTATTATTATTTTCTTGTTGCTTATTTTGAACAATTGTATCTTGTACTTGGATTTATTTTATATTTGGGCAATGTGACCCAGGATATTTGATTTATTCAGATCTGATTTATTTGAGATTAATATATTTTGTTTCAAGTATTCTTGTTGGTATTTTGATTCACATATGCATACTTGGTTGATTCTTTTGCTTCCGACTCTGATTATTCTTGTGAAATATTGTAAAGATTCTTGAACAACTTATGGATGATGAAAATCATTCGCTGGGCTTAGTCACGTATCCGTATTTTGTATTCTCTTTTGGAAAACGGGGCTTGACAAACACTAACCGATGACACTATTTAGAGAAACACAGCCCCTCCTACGAGTACAGTTATTACATTGTCCACTACTTAAATCATCCTTAAACCCCCAGCTTGTCAAATAATTCTTTATTGAATCGACATGCAGTAACGGTTGGAAATATTATGATAACAATTGGGAACAATAGGGACTATAATGTCAATGGGGAAACGATGAGATGAATAATAGGGAACACTAGGATGATGACACTACGATACTAAGATAATGCAATGCAATTCATATAATTTAATGCATCAAATACATCAATATAAATTCGATTATATGATCAAATATGGAAACTCAATTCTGGACAGCAGTAGGAAACTGTACTAAAATTGGATTTCCCGCTGCTACATAATAGCAAATATGGATCCGTCAGATGTTCTAGAAAATAGACTCCTGCCCAGTTTCAACGCATATTTAAAGTCAAAGTTCTGATAATAGTAGCTGGGTTAATTACAGGGTTCTTTGCAGATTACTGATTCTGGCTGGTTATTGATGTCAATTAGTTACAGTTATAAAATCAGAAAATATTCACTTTAAAAATCAGTAAAAATAATTATCATGACCATAAGCATGTTAACTATCAACCTGGAATTTATCATGCCAATATTTGATCATTAGTTCATCTATTTAAATAGTTTAACATGGTGTAATCATGAATCAGGAAATTCTGGGAATAAAACATAGCAGTAGTAAAATGGTCATAACTCATGCAATATAAGTCGGAATTCAATAATTTTTAGTGTTCTGGAAACTAGACACATAGGTCTACATTTCATATTTACAAACTTTCATGGTTCAGTGTCAACAGATGGGTCGAAAAAATTACGCAAATTTTAGACACACAGTAAAAATTTTGGATTAGCATATTTCTTAGCATAAAAGTGATCTAGGGTTATAGGTATCGATTCAATTAGTCGATTATCTTAGATTAACATGGTAAGCATGAGATCATAGTGAAGAAAACACAACCATGCATCAATCTAATGCTAAACAATACATCAAATCAATGGTTCAATCAATAGCATCCTAAGATACAACTCAATAATAGTTTATCAATGGGATGACATGCATGAATAATTTCTAATATTAAAAGATCTACATGAAATGCATGAAAGACACAATCTTTAGAGTAAAATACCGGCACGAAGTTAAGAATAAGGGGATTAGCTCGTGCAAATTCTCTACATTTTCAACGAAGAACAAGACAACAACAATATACGATGAATATGATGAGATCTACTTGCGAGAATTTCAATTAATATTCTTGAATTTAGACACTATGAGCGATTCAAGAAAGAGACGGTGACTTGCCTTTACACGATGTTAGATCCGAAATAGTTGACTAACGGGATTAGGATCCCGGGCAGCACGTGCACTCTACGTGCAAAGAGACACGCAGCAACACAGCAAGAGGACTCGGCAATGGTAGCAACAGCAAGATCGCACAACAAACAACAAGGATCAACAATAGTGATGATGGGGCTTCAGCTCGGCTGGCGGCGACAGGGGCTCGCGACGGCGGCCTGGGCTTCGGGTGGCATCGCTAAGGGCAGCACACGACATTTCCTGGGGAGTGCAGAAGGGTGAGGAGCAGGCGACAGGGAGGTGTTGGTGCGGTCAGTCGATGGGGACAGTTGACAGGGGTTCTTCGGTGAAAGGGAGAAGGCAATGGCGGTGTGAAGGGAGCTCGGGGAGAGGGACAGCGGTAGGAGGGTTGGTCAAGTGCAGGTGGGGGCTCGACGGAGGATAAGAGGGGGACAATGGAGAGGGCTTCAGTGGGTTGGCTATGGTGTAGAAGAGAAGCAGAGAAAGTGATCGGGGGTTTAGGTGGTGATGGTTGTAGGTTAGAGGTGATTAGGGTAGGGATTAGGGTTAGTATTAAGGGGGTGTATATATAGAGAGAATTAGGGTTAAGTTGGGTTGAAGGGTAGTTGGTTTAGGATCCAATAAGACAGATATAGGGTTTTGGGTTCAAATAAGAGGGTTATTGGGTTAGATCAATAGGTTAGATATTGATCCAAAGATGGATGCGAACAAAGATAAATATACACATGGACTAGGGAATAATCACAAATCAAATGAATAGATAATTATCAACCCAAAACAATAATATGGATTAAAGAGAAGGGCAAATTCAAGGGATTCAAGTTTCAAATTGAGAAATAAGATTCAAACAACACCTTGAAATCAAGAGATAGCTCATGAATAATATTAGAACTAATATTATTCGATACAATAAATGAGGCAAACTGAAATGTTATAGAATTACAAAAGAGACTACAAAGGAGGTCAATAAAAGGAAAAAAATCGAAAACGGGATTTGCAGCTGCGGATGGAGTTCGGCAGCTAGGTGGTCGGCAGCACGCAGGTTTGCCTCGGGGTGGTGCAGGAAGAGGATAAGCTGTTGGGGAGTTGAAGGTGGCTGTGGTGGAGATGGTTGGAGATGAGTGGATAAGGGATGGTCAGGTTGTTGTTGAAGACAGGAATGGGTTTTTGTTTTTGGGAAGGAGATGAAGGATGAGGTGATAGGCGGCTGGTTGGAGGAGGGTTAGTGAATGATTAGGGTTAACATATGATTAGGAATGTATTGGAGGCAGCAAGTGGGCTGATGAAGGGATCAATGGGGGTTTTGATGGTGCTGGCGATGGAGTTCGGTAGCTACAGGTGGTCGGCAATGCACAGGTTTGTCTCGGGGTGGTGCAGGAAGAGGATAAGCTGTCGGGGAGTTGAAGGTGGCTGCGGTGGAGATGGTCGGTGATGAGTGGAGAGGGAATGGTCGAGTTGTTGTTGAAGACAGGAATGGGTTTTTGTTTTTGGGATGGAGAAGATGAAGGATGAGGTGATAGGCGGCTGGTTGGAGGAGGGTTAATATTTATGATTAGGAATGTATAAAGGATTAAATAGATGGCAATAGCAGGCTTTGGGAAAAATTGGATTGGGCTTTAGATTTGGACTTTTCACAAATAATTAGAATAATTAAATAATAATATACTTGGTTTGGGATAAAATATAAATAATTAATCAAATAAGAATATAAAAAAACTTTTGAATGCAATAAGATTTGTGTTACAATATATAATCATTTAAAAATAGCTACAAATACAGTTGATGATCAGGAGGGATTTTAGTAAGAGATCCAAAATGAGGTAAAAAATTGAATTTAAATGAACGAAAAGAATTTATAAGAAAATTGAAATACAAGAATACGAAGAAAAGAAAAATGAATGGAAAATCCATATAATCGAAAATGGTGGTTACAAGCTCCTCACTTACACTTTCTCCTTCTTGTTCATCCACTAAAAGAAGCAAACATTCTTTCCCTTGCAAACATGTCCTGGCATGTACTTCTCATCACAATTGAAATATAAACCCTTTTCTTTCCATAATTCCTAATCAACTACTAATACCCTTTGTATTAGGTATTTTTTACCTGAATTTGGCTGTATATATACTGATTTCTGATTAGCAATAGGTGGTGTAAGTAAAAGAGGTGGCAAACAATTGACTAGGTGGAGGTGGTGCCCAATGCATCCAATAATTTCTCCTCCTATAATCTACCTAGTCCTACAACATGATATTAACACCCATATTTTAGGGTCAAAAGTACCACATCGATGGTAGATTCTCTGGTTCTAGTCTATTCCGAGCACTGGAACCATTTTGCATCCCCTGGGCCAAAATCCGCAAGTCATTTTGCATTTTGCATCTTCATCTGCATTTTCATCTGCATGTTGCATTTAGTTAGGTGAATAATCCCTTTTCATAATAACGAGCTCCTTGTATGATGGGATTTTGGTCATAACCTTGCCTATGGGGAGTCCCAATCGAGACACTTAGAGTAATAATGGATGCAATGGCCCAAATCACCCCGAATAACCCATTTCACCAATCCTTCATGATCCAACCATTAAAATTCATGACTGCTCTTGTTTTTGAAGTCACCATCTCAATACGAAGCCAACAAGGTAACAATCACCCCATTTAGACACCCATACCTGAAAGTCAATCTCAGTCGTCCGATCATCCACCTAAACGTCAACCCAACGTTCAGATTGTTAAAAGCAACGATCTCCACAGCCAAATGCTCCATTTTCCATAATGATCCCAACTCCAGCTTAAACATTTCGATCAGACATGCCAACCTCTCAGAGTGTTCTGGATCACCCGATCTCACGATCTGGTGGACCCTAAAAATATCTTTTTTCAAAACATGCTCAAAACATGACACATTCTATACTAAACTGGCCATTTCATTGCCAAGAATCCAACTGTGCTATGGGATTTTCATTTGGGTGACCTGGCCACAAGATGCCCTAAACACTAATTGAGTCGAAAAGCATCGAAATCTTGTCCAATGTAGCTTGTTTTTAATATGTAGAGACAACTAAACCCACTTTTGGCTATGACAGAATGCATAACTCTTCTAACGCAGTCGTAAAAGTCCAGTCGTCACCTGACCTAAAGTTGCACAAATTTGGCTTGGAGCTGGCACTGCCTGACGTCGACCAGTGCCACTTAACCAAAGTTGCACCAAATTTGGCTCAGTGGTGGCGCCAGCCAGCGTTGCCTAATGCCAGGCGGCGCTCGCGTAGGGCAAAATTGGCAAGCGCCGGCCAGGCTCTTTGCCAGCCAACTGCTCTGCAACTTTGGGTACCTTCTAGGCAACTTTCTACCAAAGTTTGGACATTTACTACCTCATTTCCAGCCACATATTTGCCTCAAGATGTGCACTCCAATCGTACAAAATTACTCGATAAATACGCCCTCATTTTCACCATTTCAAGTGAGCCAAAAAAAGAGAAGAAAATCTAGGGTTAGGGTTAGGGTTTTCGGAGGCAAAAACTATGATTTTTATCTGAGATTTAGCCACTAAAAATATCCATTTTCTTCATTTCTTTTTGTTTTAGGGCTCCCAAATTGGAGAGTGGTTATAGACATTATAATTCATAGAAGTTTCTCTTATTTTCTCTCTCATTTTAGATAGATTGTCTCTCATCTTTTACCATATATATATATATATTGGAGCAAAAAGCTTTAGGAGCAAGGATATCCCTCGTCAAAGGGGAGTTTCTCAAACTCTTTACTTGTCCTCTTTCTTTTATTTATTTCATTTCAGCATATTTTGCATGAAAGGTGATTAACTCTTTTCTTATCCTCTTTTATTTATTTGTTTCATTTTAACATATTTTGCATGAAAGGTGGTTCTTTTGCATAAAAGATCCAAGATTCCTTCAATCTAGCTCTCTACTATGCATAGTAAGTTAGTTTTATTTATCTTTGTGTTAGTCTTCAGTCTTGAAATTGCGAGTATTTATTAGGGTTAGTTTGTACATTCTCTAGTTTTAATTTTAGCATTTTTATATTATATTTAGAATATTTTCTTGCGCTCTTTAGTTCTTACTTACTCTCTACATTTCTAGGGTTGCTAGTTTAGATCAAAGATTGCATTTCTTTTCACCTTAGATTGCAAATTTAGCCTATCTACACTTGCATTCACATGTCATTCACATAGAATTGCATCTTTTGTATGTTTGGATGCTTAGCATTGCACTCTTTGCATAAAGATCTGATCTTTCTCATATTTTCATATCTCTTTGCTTATTTTCATCATAAAATCTTTTTTTTTCACATTTTCATATTTCTCACCATCATATTATTGCAAAAAACATATATATATATATATATATATATATATATATATATATTACTTACATCTTTTCACTTTAGGTTGTTAGTTGAGGGTTGTTAGTTGAGGATTAGACTTCTACTTATACATTACCACAAAGCTAGCACCTTAGTCTACTACTATATATTTTACGTTATTTTCATGTTTTACACACATATTTTCACTCTATAGAGGGTAGGGAGGCTTATTGCTAGCCTCCCAACATCAGATCACCACTCCATTTACATATTTTACGTTATTTTCATGTTTTACACACATATTTTCACTCTATAGAGGGTAGGGAGGCTTATTGCTAGCCTCCCAGCATCAGATCACCACTTCATTTACATTCTACTTGGAATAGATAATACACATCACGTTTATTGATTATGTGTTTTTATTTCTTTGTTCTAAGGATTATGCACAAATCTTGCGGAGTCGATCAAAGCTTTAGTTGGTTAGCTGATTGGCGTGTTAACTTGCATAGATTTCACAAGCGTCTAAACCGATAACTAACTTACTTAATCTCCCTATTAGGCACTCTTTTTCCAAACTTCGGTTAGGTGACGATTGCGATCACTTGGCGTCGTTTCCGAAGGTGTGAGCCGGAGGTACGATAGTCTATCATGCATTTTTCATAGCTCCAAGTCCAGGCAAGCACACAGAAAGTTCATCAGGGTCTGTACACACAGAAAGATCATAAGGACATCTACATCACTCTCTGTCCATAAAAGATTTTTGGGAGCCCACACATGAGCCATTGACTGAGGCCTCAACCTAGAATTGTGACAACTTAGCAGTGAAGCAGGAGATAATCCCTTTACTCTATTAATAAACTTAGCACACTCATCATGATTATAACACCCCACAAAAATGTAAATGACAATTTTGCCCTTGTGTGTTACACACGTGTATTTTGTAACGAGTTTTCACTATGCATTTTGATTTCCAACTATTTATGCATTTCCCGCACATTTTATGCTATTTGAGTCAACAAAAATATAATATTTCGATCTCTATATTTCTACGTGCTTTTTACGTGTTTTTGACGCACGTGTTTTCACAGCTACGTACAATATTTTCTCTGTGTTTAAATTATTTATTTTATGTATTTAAATCTATATTATAAAATAAAAATTTATTTTCTCGCATTTTGATCTAAATATTTTTGTACGTGTAATGCACGTGTTTTTTCATGTACGTAGTGATTACATCATGAAATATAAAATTAGTAAATATAATTTTTCTTATGTTGTTTTCAATAATATTTTATAATTTTTCGTTGATAAAATCGATTTCGCTTTTTTATATTTTACGTGCGACGCACTATTTTCAATAAACGTATTTAAGCGTATTTGTTTTCAAAAAGAAATTTCGGAGTGTGTGTAACACCCCATAATTTTCAAAAGAAAATATAGTATAATAGTATATAAATATATATGTTTTTTTTTTGATGATACGGATAGAGTCAAAAGACTCCAGCCATGCATTTATTAAACGAAATGATTACAATAGAAAGGTCTTACAAGGCGTAAAACAGAGGAATTCAAAAATACTATTCCTAAATACAACAATATATAAATATATGTGTTGAAAAAGATATGTTGAAAGTAAAGATAGTTGGCAGGTTTATTAATGTAATGAAATGGGTAGATGGGTCATGGGGGCCCACGTTGGTTAAGAAACAGCAAAGCATTTCCTGCTTGCTTGTTGGATTGCTGACGTCACTTAAGGATGATGTGGCATTAGGGGGAGTGGAGCCTAGGTGTGAGAAAAGCAAGCTTCGGCTGTGCATTTCTTGAGGAGAGAGACCGGATTTTTTGTAGTGGGGAGAGAGAGAGTTAGGAGGCTGGGAGTTTGGTTATTGAAGAGGTGGGAGTTAGGAATTAGAGGGGTTTAGAAAATGAAAAGTTAGGAATTTTGGGAGTTAAGAAAGTGAAGAGTTGAAAATTAATTGGAGTAATTTATTAGGTGTGTAATTTTACATATTGAATCCTCAACTTGTCCTATAAATACCCTAGTGTTCTCTCCTTTTTCACACACCAAAAATAAATCAAAAGAAGAGAAAAGAAAAGAAAAAGAAAAAAAAAGAAAAAATGTAAGAGAGTTCCTTTTGCTTGGAGGAAATTCTTGCTAGGAGAGCTTGCTAGGAGGAGAAGCTATTGCTAGGAGGAGAAGTCTTGCTAGGAGCTAGGAGTCATTGGAGCTAGAAGTGGTGTTCTTTTCTTTCATTAGTCAAGCTTCACAAAAGGTGGGTGATTTCATTATTTTCTAATGTAGGATATGCATGCTAAAATGAGTAATATAAGAGGAATTTTGATGTGAAGATTATGAATAAAATTCATGTAATATAAGAGGAATTTTGATGTGAAGATTATGAATAAAATTCATGCTAGTATAATATGATATGAAAGTAGTTTTGTTGTGATAGATACCATGCCAATTAAAGAAAAGAATTCTTTTATGTATAAACCATGTTAGTATGTTTGCAACATTTTGTGTTTATGCCTTACGTTTGTAGTGTAAGAAAGCAATTGACCCAAAAAAAAAAAAAAAAAAAAAAAACTCCCCCCAAACCCGATCTACAAAAACCCTAGATCTACAAGCCCTAGGGCGGCGGCGGCTACCCTCAACGCCGCCGCCCCCCCCCCTGTCGTACCCTCTTACTCCTCCTCCGTCCAAGCGATGACACGCTCCACGAGACAAACCTCTTCAGTCTCCAATCGCGATTTTTAATGGGTGGCGGTTCGTCGAAGCCCGCAAGTTGGGCGGCGGTGGTTGGTCATAGCCGCACACCGTCCCAGAAAGCCGCGCGCTGTCCCGGTTCTCCCTTCCAGATCTGAGATCTCGAAGCCGCGTGTCGTCCCAGAGCTGCGAGTTGGACGGCGGCTGTTCGTCGAAGCCGCGCGTCGTCCCAGATCGACGACGGCCACCATCGCGTCGTCCCAGACAGCCCACTCACCTCTGTCCCCTTCCCCCTTGTACCTCCGGCGTCCCCTTCCCCCTTCCAGATCTGAGATCTCGAATGCCGGCGGCGAAATCTGTGCTTTTGGAGTAGCCATCGCTGCTGGTGTGATGGGGACCTACCTATGCATCGGAAGATTGAGGAGTTCGCTCATCCCCACTGTGTCTTATTGATGTCCCCTTCTTCGGCACTGGTTGCGGCGCCATTGCTACCGTCACCATGTCCGCGCACTCAATGCCAACCGTGGTGGTCTGCAGCTGCGATTTGGATGTTGAGTTGCTGGTTGTGTATGCGTAGAAGAAAGAGTACGTGTGATGGTAATACCGGAGTTAGAGACGGCAGCAAGTTGATCTGGTTATTGTTTGTGTGGGAGGGAGTGGAGGAGGTGCTTGGGATCGGTGTTGCACGGTTACGGGGCCAGGGCCCGAAGACACCCCCCATAGGTGCGCACCTTTATAGCACTAGGTGGGACTTGGGCCTGAAGATGGGGTCCCCCCATGAGGTGTCCTGTAGAAATTGTTGAGGTGGAGATGTATCTGTTTTTGTTCGGTAGTGGGGTAGTCGCACCCTGAATTCGACACTCGTTAATCAACGGTCACAGGTTTTGCAACAGCACCTGCCACTATGCCCTCATCAATAAACCTGCAATCTACAACGTCCACCGCCCGTAGGGGCGAGAGGGGAAGGTGATGCTTTAGTTAGTTGTGGTTGTTTCGGGTTTTGCGTGAGAGAGAGAGTGAGAGAGTAATGATGTTGCTTCTCTTTATTCTGTGCTGGTGTCTGTTAGTGTTTGTGAGAAATCACTAGAGAGAGTAGATGCGTGTGAGAGGCAAAGGTATCATCTTCACGGCTCTCTCCTTGTCGGTGTTAGTGGTTAGGGTGTCCGAGTGTTTTATTTGGTGAGAAATTGCTGATGAGAGCTATAACGTGACAGAGGTGAGTACCCTCTCCACGGCTCTCCTTTTGGGTGCGACTCTGATTGGGCCATGTGTGAAGTTGCGTTGGGGAGGTAGAAGGATGGGAGCGGCAAATTTTCAAATCCCACATGATGCGCTTCAGGTGGGTGGGCGCGTGCCGTTGAGGTGGGTGCTCGAAGCTTGCTTGACGGACATATAATTAGTTGGTCCTCGTAGTTTAGAGTGAGAGCTAATTATATGTACTGGTCATGTCGCTTCATGTTTTTTTTTCTGTCTGTAGGTTGTAACTTGTCCCAGTACGCTGGGGTTGTTTTGTTAATTTCTTATTAATGAAACAGAGTGGCCTTATTCCACCCTTTCCCTCAAAAAAAAAAAAAATTGTGTTTATGATATTGTTGACCACATCATGCCTTGATAACTAAGAAAGAAGAAAGAAAGTAAATTTAGTTAGTGTTTTGTAATGTATCGACATATGTATGCCCTAATTGAAAAGAATGTAAACTATTGCATGAAAGAGCATCTTGTGAAATTCTCATGTTCAAGGATACACTAGTATTATTATAAAAGTAAAATTTGTGTAAAAGTGAGAACACAACTATTTGTCATGAACACTAGTTTTCTTTTTTGTAAATTTAAGTTTTTAAAAGAAAAACCTAAGTATTTGTTAAAAACAAGAAAGATAATTATTTAAATGAGTGGAAATAGTGTTTTTAATGAATTTGAAAATTTGTTGTTTACTATTTTAAAAATCTAATATCAAGAAAAAGTTTATTTCAAATTTTTAGAAAGATTTTGATCTTTTGAATAAACAAGTTTCATGGAAAAAAAGAAATACTTTCTGAATAGTTGAACAAAAGTACATTAGTACATTTTCTAAACAGAAAATACACTTAGACTTACTGGTTAGCTAGTGCAAATACAGAGTACTGTTGTGAGAGATCTTGGGTTCAAAAATTGATAGTCACATCTATTTTAATTCTATTGAATAATTTTCGAAACCCAAAATCGACTCATGAAGATTTCAGCTTCGAATATTGACACCAAAGTCCAATGGACTTATTGGCTAGCTGGTCTGGGTCTGGGCGTTGACTGCGTTTGACCAAGGGGCATGGGTTCGAAACTTGAGCACCTTCTTTTGATTTTTTTTAAACCTCTTTTGCATATATGAAGATTTTAATAAAGGAAACCTTAGAATATAAAGCCTAGTATTAATATAAAATAAAATGGAAATATTAAGAGATAGTTTTCTTGTATATTTTTGTAGTATAAAGAGAAATGGAATTTTAAGAATAGAATTTTGTGGTGAAGAAAAGAAAAGTAGTATTTGTGAAGTGATCTTTAAAGGAGATTACAATTGTAGTTTGTTTGAGAAATATTTTTTTGTGAATTGAGACATTGTGATAACTTAGCTTTGTTATAAAATTTCATGTGATGAAGTTGCATTCTTGAAAGAAATAAATTGCTTATAAAGATGATGAATAAATAAATAGAACATGAATGGATACAAGACATTAATCATTTGTGAATAAGATGTTATGTAATGAAATTGTGTATTTGAAATGAAGTATTAATTGGTATGAATAACTAGATCATGATTAGTGTCAAGACTAAGAAATGAGTACTTTGTGGATAAGTTTTAAGACAAGTTATTTACCATTTGTGAATAAGTTGAAAGATGAAATTAACTAGGTTTAAGACATGTTTACTAAAGGGTATGTGTACCCATGATTCTTGTACATGAAAAATTATGATTTAAGAGTTAGTAAGACCTCGGGTACCGGCACTATCGAAAGAAAAGATTTGAGATATGATTTTAAGATTTGCCATGGAGCGATCTCGTATTTTGTGAATAAGTCCGGTAGGAGGTAAAACTAATTCTAGGGATGATAACTCATTCATATCTTGAACTATTTAATTAGGCACATAAGTGAAGATGTAGTGAACCTGAGCAAACGTAAGTGGGTTGCTTCTATATAGTTGGCGGTGGATCTCCGTGGCTATAGACCCAGTCGGCGGTGGATCTCCGTGACTGTGGTTGCTCTGTAGGAGGTGAGCCTTATACGGGACTTAGCGTAGTCGGGCGGAGGGTTGCCATACTCCTATTTACATATACATATACCGGACTAGAAGGGCACTTACGGGATGATTCGCACGATGAGGGACCTGTTATAACAGTCAGCGGTGGATCTCCGTGGCTGGGGTCCATATTCATGAAATGATCTAAACCTTGCTTCATTACTGGGTAGTTGTCATGGCGAGGGATCGAGCTCTTTATTGTGGAGTACGTAGGCGCTTGCCCTCGGACCTATGTAGTATGGGATGCATAGAATCCGAATAAGTGTGCATTAGTGTCATCCTAGTATGAAATGTGTGCATTAGGCATTAAGGCATCGCATACACTTACATGTTTAGCGTAGTCACAATTTAACACTTTATTGTTCATTCAACTCTTTTGTTTTGTTAAAGTAATGAGATCGTTATATGTACGGTATAGAGAGGATAGCCGAGTATAATATTTTCGTCAGTTAGAAGTAACTGACGTGCCCACAGCTTGATATGCAGGTAATGGACTTTGCTATGAAGATGTTATGATGAAATTGATGGCTTACTTGATAAAGTGTATAAGTTGTATTTTGTTTTCAATATTGTAATATTTTATTCTTCCGCTGTGTATACAAAGTTGTAAATGAACTCTAATGTATTATTGAAAAGTTTTAATTTCATTGTAAAATTGTACGAAGTGAAATAAAGATCCTGTGAAATCTCGAATTCGGTCTTATTTGAAATTCGGGACGTTACAATGATACTCAGATAAAGAAGTAGTTTGTGATAGTTTGAACAAAATACCATGATTATCGACAAAGACAGTGTCCTCAAGTCTAGTATCAAGATTCTCACAAACACATTCTAATTAGGCATTCTCAAATTTATGCTGAAACCAAGCCAATGCTTTCCCATCCATATGAAATGAAGCTATGGTCAATTTTTGATTGATCCACTGGTGTATTATGATAACCAAAAAACTGATTTACTTTGAACCACCAACAATTTTGATCACTGCCTTAAAGTCTAGGGTTCTTCATCTGAATTCATAAAAGAAACTAGAGATTTAACAAAATTAAGCGATGAAGATGTTGCAGGTCCCGTCGGAGGACGGTCGTTGGTTGGAGGAGGAGGTGGCTCGCGGCCTGAGCGAGTCACAGCCATGATGCAATTTCCACCTACAGAGTAAGGTTGAGGAGAAGGAGATTAAGAACATCAGAGAAGAGAGATTAGAAGAGGAGAAGGATAAGAATTAGAGCAAAATCATCATATCATATTCATTCGTCCCCTTGTCTTTATAAAGCAGATCAAGGAGGAAAAGCATCTACGTGCGTACAACGTGCTTTCATAAAGCAAAGAAAAAGCAAAAATAGCTTTTACTGTAGCTGGCACTAGCACCCACTCAGAGCTGGCCACCTGTGCTGGTCGTTAGATAAAGAGAGGGATCAAAATACAAAAGAGCTGGCGCTTATTCATAAAACCCCTGGAAAGAAAGATAATCACCCTTGGGCTGACACGCAAAAGGGTATGGACTGATATGCAGGTGTTCTTCATTCCTGTCGCAGCTCATGATCTGCGACATTCCTCCCATCTTGAAAAGGAGCTTCTAGAGTTGCTCGAAACTTAGGGAAGCGACGATGGATGTTCCAAAATTCCTCCCACATCGCCTCCCCCTTGGGTCTTCCTCGCCATTGTACCAAGATTTCAGTCACTGCCACTCTTCCTTTTCCAACCATCCTCCTATCTAAAACTTGCGCAGGTTGGGGCTCTGTTTCTTGGAAGTAGGTAGGGTGTGTTGACGCGAGGGTGTGTCTGCTCCCCAAATGAGCTCGGAGCTGTGAGACGTGGAAGACACTGTGAATCTTCGCCTCAGGAGGTAACGAGAGATTATAAGCAACCTCTCCCACCCTCTCTGAGATCTGGTATGGCCCAAAGTAGAGATGTGAGAGTTTGCGAATACGCTTCCCTCCTACAGAAACTTGTTTGTACGGCTGCAGCTTAAGATAGACGAAATCGCCCACCTTGTAAACCTTCTCTGTTCATTTCTTATCAGCGTAGAGCTTCATCCTCTCTTGGGTCTTCTTCAAGTTGTCGCTGAGTAATTTTAAGGTAGCTGCCCTGTCTAGTAGGCATTCCTCTACTTCGGGAGAGCTTGCAGTTTTTGGAACATAGCTGAGAAGAGTTGGGGGTGCCTTCCCGTATAGAACCTGATAGGGGGATAGCTTCGTAGCACTATGGATGCTGGTATTATACCAGTATTCCGCCCAAGGTAAGACATTAACCCAGCTTGAGGGTTTATAAGCGCAAAAGCAACGCAAGTAAGTTTCTAGAGTCTTATTCACGATCTCTGATTGTCCATCTATTTGGGGGGTGGAACGACGTACTCAAATAGAGTTGAGTTCCTTGCGCCGAAAAGATGCCTTGCCAGAAGGAGCTAGTAAAGATTGGGTCCCTGTTGCTGACAATAGTAGTGGGTACTCGATAAAGCTTGATGACATTTTGAACAAGGAGCTCTGCGATGGTTTTGGCCGTGTAAGGGTGCGACAGCGGTATAAAGTGCGCATACTTAGAGAACCTATCGACCACTACTAAGATGGTCGATTTTCCCCAACTGATAGGCAGGCCTTCGACGAAGTCCATGCTGATGTCCTTCCAAACTTCTGAGGGAATAGGGAGGGGTTGCAGCAGACCATAGGGTGCTTGGTTGCTATATTTACAGTGCTGACAAACATCACACTCTCTTATGTACGTCTTTAACCTTCCCTTCATACCAGACCAATAGGCGATTTGTTTTAACCTCAGCCATGTCTTCTCGTAGCCGGAGTGCCCATCCTGGGGAGAGTCATGACAGACGTGCAACAATTGAGGAATTACGGTTGAGTTTGGGTTCAAGACTACCCTCCCCTTGTAGAAGTAGACACCATGTCTGTAGCTGTAGTTTGAGTCCTCTCCCTTAGCTAATTTGCTTTGTAATTCTGCATAGAAAGGATCCTCTTCCACCTCCTTCCTCAATGCCGTTAACCACTCTGGTTGCACCACCGTGATTGCTTGCGCTTGCGCTTCCTCAAAGGCCCTCGATAGCTATCTGCCCCTTTGTTTTCCTTGCCTTTCTTATACTCTACTGAGAACTTGTACCCATGAAGTTTCCAGAGCCAAGTATGCTGCGCTTCAGTGTCCAAACGTTGCTCGAGCAGATGTTTGAGTGGTTTATGGTCGGTTTTGATTGCGAACTCCCCTCCTAGCAAGTAATGTCTCCATTTTTTGACGGCGAGAAGAATGGCTAGCATTTCCTTCTCGTAGGTGGAGATGTGTCGATTTCTTCCCTTCAGCTCTTTACTCAGAAAAGCAATTAGGTGTTTATTTTGCATTAACACCGCCTGATATGGCTAAAAATGGGGTTAAATCGGAACCGTCCAGATTGGACACGAATCTTGAAGCTCAGGGGTAAAACGGTAATTTCACATATAGATGGGCCCGAAGCAGGCACTGGATCTCCCCTTCACAGATCCAATAACCCGCGAAAGGGATCCACTCCAGCTGGGTACGGGTCCCGACCCAAGACAAACCCAGACCAGCAAGAGGAAATCAGGGTCTCTGATTTGACTAAATCTTGACTAAATCAACGGGCCTAATTTGCAGTTATCCTCTCACCGGGAATCAAGGATCAGTTTCCTAAACCAATTATGAGGATTTTACTCCTAACGGTATCACAGGAAATCAGGTCCCTAATCAAGTTCCCATGGCGACTATAAATACCTCCGACCTACCACTGTTACCAGGTAATCACTCTTTTTCCAATTAAAGCTCTTTCTTAATCATATCACTAGTTACTGACAAGAGCGTCGGAGGGTGCGTCGTCGAGATCAACCCCGGTGTATCGCACTTCCTTGCAAGTGAACGGCGGGAGTCACCAGCCCAACTCCGACGAACAGGCTTGGATTCGCTATTCAGATTTTTCTACGAACCCACAAATTCTATTTGTTGGCCCCCACACCAAATTTAGCGGCAACAGATTGGCACCGTCTATGGGAAAATCAGACGAATAGCAGCTCCTCCTCTTCCCGTTGGTAAGACCTACTCCAGCCATGTCGCCTAGAAAAGTAAGATCAAGGGGATCCAATCGTGGGCCCAATCCAGATCAACAGCAAGAAGTCCCCTTCCAACCCGCTCATCAACCGGGACAACTTCAGCTTCAAACCGAGGATCTACCTCCTCTCCCAAATCAGCAACCTCTTAATGGTCCCACGGGCCCTTCAAATGCCGCCGCGGGGGTCTCGCACCCCGACCCGCAGAAACAACTGCTCCACCTGGACCACGTGTCCATCCACAATGCCTCCTCGGATTCCATGGCTTCCCACCATCCTCGAGCTTCCGACCTCCGTAATACCGTTCTAAACCGGCAAAAGGATGAGGATCTTTGCCACCGCTTGGATGATAGGCGGGCCCGAGAGGGAGCCTCCCGCCAACAACATCCATGTGAGCGATCTCCTCACCACCGAGACACCAGGAGTTCCCCGGACCGAAGGGGTCGGAGGGAATCCCCTGAGCATCATAGGAGGGGACCGCGTTCTCCCGCTGGTCGGCGTCATCCGAGGAATGATGAGGCGCCCATCACTCGTGCTGAGTTCCTACAATTCCAAGCGACAGTGTTGCAAGCCCTCAACCTTCGCCCCGCCAACAATAATCCCCGAAGGGTTCCGACACCCCCACGGGTCCCAAGTCCCCGTCCTCGGTCCGTAACAACTCCTCCGGCTCCTAATCACCAACAGCGCAACCATAGTCCTCGCCGCTCCCAAGACTAACGCCGTCATAGTCCCCGCTCCCCTTCCTATGAAGACGAGTCCAGGGGCTCGATCGACTACCACCGAAGGGACGATGCTCTCTACCGCCGTCTCCACGAGATGGAGAGACGCATCGGTCAAATGGACAAGGAGGAAGAGTCCAGAGGTAGGACCGTCCGACAGACCTCCCTTCTCCCGGACTATCATGGAGGCTCCCATCCCGAGGGGTTTCAAGCCTCCGCAGTTTGAAACGTACTCGGGGGAGTCGGACCCTATTGATCATGTCGAGAGCTTCAAGACCTTGATGCTAATCCACCAAGCTTCCGACGCCATGATCTGCAAAACCTTCCCCGCCACCCTTAAGGGCTCGGCTCGGGAATGGTACTCTCGGCTCGCTCCCTCTTCCATCTTCTCTTTTGAGCAGTTCGAAATGCTCTTCATAACTCACTTTGTGAGTAGCAGGCGAACGGAGAAGACCGGCCTTTCTCTGCTCCACCTCCGCTAGGAGAGGGGAGAAAAGTTGAGGGACTATGTGAGGAGGTTTACTGCGGAGGTCGGGTCCATCGCCTCCCTCGACCAGTCAGTGGCGACCGTCGCGTTCCAATCCAACGTTCTCAACTCTAACCTTCGATCGTCCCTCGCCAAAAAGCCCCCGCATAACTTCGCTGATCTTCTCCTTAGATGCGAGAAATATATTCGGGCGGAAGAAACCGAGTGCCTCCCGAGTTTCGGAGGATCCACTTCTGGGTCGAAGAGAAAGACAACAGAAGAGGAAGGGGCCAAGAAGCTACAGAAGGACAATAGCGGTCAACGCCGTCCTCCTCTCAGGTTCGAGAAATTTACTTCTCTCACTACCAACGTCTCCACCGTCCTGATGGAAGTCGAGAAGGAGGGGATTATACCTCCCGCTCTGAGGATGAACACCCCAGCCAAGAAGAGGAACAAGGAGAAGTGGTGCCGTTACCACCGGGATCACGGCCACGACACAAACGACTGCAGGGTGCTGAAGAACGAGATAGAGGCCCTCATCCAGAGGGGGCAGTTAGCCAAGTTTGTAAGAACAAATGATCGGGGAGATCGCACCACTCCACCGCCTCGGGGGGCTAACAAGCGCTCCGAGTGACACGATGAAACCCCCGAGTTCGAGGAGGAACGTGTTCTGCACCTCATCCACGGAGGTCCCATGGGGGGCTCTTCCAACTCCTCTCGGAAGGCCTTCGTCCGAGAGGTCAATTCAGTTCACGGTGCCCCTCCCCCCAAAGGCCTCGGCGTCCCAGTAACTTTCTCTGATGAATACCTTGAGGGGGTCCGAACTCCCCACTGCGACGCACTTGTTATCGACCTCCGCATGGCGAACTTCAAAGTGCAGAGGATCCTGGTAGACAACGGGAGCTTCGTGAACATCCACTTCCTCTCGGCCTTCCGAGGGCTGCAACTATCCCGGGATCGCCTCAAACCGGCTGGCTACACGCTCCACGGGTTCATGGGGGTACCAGTAACTGTCGAAGGGGTTATCACCCTGGACGTAACTGCTGGGAAGACCCCTACCACCCGCACAGAGCCGATGGACTTTATGGTCGTCGATGTCCCGACGGCATACAATGTCATCTTGGGCCGACCTAGCCTAGCTGTCCTGGAAGCCGTTCCTTCGGCGTACCACCTCAAGATGAAGTTCCCCACCCGGGCGGGAGTGGGAGAAGTCAAGGGCAGCCAAGAGACGGCTCGGAAATGCTACATGACTTCCACTGGGGGCCCGGTGCTCTCCCTCGAGACTTTAGAGATCCCCGAGCCGAACGTCCGACCAACGTCCGAGCCGGCAGACGAATTGGAAGAAGTGCTCTTCTCGGACGAGGACCCGAGCCGAAAGTTCCCCATCAGCAAGTCCCTACCAACTGCCCTATGTTCCGACTTGGTGTAGTGCATCTGGAAGAACCGCGACCTATTTGCTTGGTCCACCGCGGATATGCCCGGGATTTCCGAGGAGCTTCTAGTACACCGCCTCAGCGTCGAACCAGGGTGCAGACCGGTTCAGCAGAAGAGGCATAAATTCGCTCCCGAGCGACAACAAGCCATCAAGGAGGAGGTGGACAAGCTCCTAAAAGCTCGGTTCATACAGGAGGTGAACTACCCCGAGTGGCTCTCCAACGTCGTCATGGTTAAGAAGTCCAATGGTTCTTGGAGGATATGCATCGACTTCACAGACTTGAACAAGGCATGTCCGAAGGATCCGTTCCCTCTCCCGAATATCGACACCCTCATCGATGCCACCTTGGGCCATGAGCTCCTCAGCTTCATGGACGCCTTCTCCGGCTACAACCAGATAAGAATGTTCCCCCCAGACATCCCGAAGACTTCCTTCATTACCGACCAGGGCCTCTACTATTATAGAGTTATGCCGTTCGGATTGAAGAACACTGGAGCCACCTACCAGCGCCTCGTCAATAAAGTCTTCCAAAGCTAGTTAGGCCGCAACATGGAAGTATACGTCGACGACATGCTTGTGAAGAGCATCAGAAGTACCGACCACGTGGCCGACCTATAGGAGGCATTCGGCGTACTGAGAAGGCACAACATGAGGCTTAATCCGAACAAGTGTGCGTTCGGGGTCTCGTCAGGAAAGTTCCTCGGCTTCATGGTCAGCCAGTGAGGGATCGAAGCAAATCCTGAAAAAATTAAGGCCATACAGGACATGGCCCCACCCCGGAACGTCAAGGAAGTGCAGAGGCTCACGGGTCGCCTCGCCGCTATTGGGCGATTCCTTTCGAAGTCTGGGGAAAAGTGCCTCCCCTTCTTCAAGGCTCTCAGGGCGGCCAAAGGCTTCGAATGGGGTGAGCTGCAACAGGAGTCGTTCGACCAACTGAAGGCCTACTTGGTCAACCCTCCCCTGCTCAGCAAGCCTGTTCCAGGAGAAAGCCTCTTCATCTACTTAGCTGCTTCTGAGCAGACCCTAAGTGCTATTTTGGTGAGGGAAGAAGACCGGGCTCAGAGGCCCATCTACTATGTGAGCAAGGTGCGTTGAGACGCCGAGCTCCGCTATCCGAAGATAGAAAAGATGGCCTATGCCCTGATTATGGCAGGCAAGGAAGCTCCGCCCATACTTTCAGTCCCACTCGGTTATGGTCCTCACCGACCAACCGCTGAAACAAGTACTCCACAAGCCGGAAACCTCAGGCTGGCTTATGAAATGGTCCATCGAGCTGAGCCAACATGACATCTCCTACCAGCCTCGAACCGCAATAAAGGCTCAGGCCTTAGCGGAATTCATCGTCGAGAGCACCATCCCCGAGGTCAGCCAAGCAGAGAACGGACCACCCATCTGGACGGTTTTTGTGGACGGTTCCTCTTGCAACGAGGGGAACGGCACCGGTATCATCCTGACAGGTCCAGATGACTTCGTCCTCCAGTATGCCCTCCACATGAATTTCAAGGCCTCAAACAACGAAGCAGAGTATGAAGCACTAATCGCCGGCCTCGGACTGGCCCGAAGTGCTGGGGCGCAACGCCTCCGAATTTATAGTGACTATCAGCTGGTTGTGAATCAAGTCTTGGGTAATTACGAAGCACGAGACGAACGGATGGCGAAGTACCTCACCAAAGTCCGAACCCTCATGGCCCGGTTCGAAGAGGCACTCATCCAACGAGTCCCTCGAGAAGAGAATTCACAGGCCGACGCCCTCTCCAAGTTGGCCTCATCCTCCCTCCAAGGTCTCGAGCAGACCGTCTTAATCGAGGTCCTCTTGAAACCGAGTATAGAAGACGAGACCCTCGACTCAGTGGAATCATTGCCGGTCCTACTGCAAGATAATTGGATGAAACCGTTAGTGGAATTCCTAAGGGACGGACTCCTTCCCGAGGACCCCAAGGAAGCACGCCGAATAAGAACCAGGGCCGAGCAGTACATCCTGATCGAGGGGATCTTGTACAAGCGCTCCTTCTCGCAGATAGACGGCTGACCATACCTGAGATGCCTTTCCCTGGAACAAGCCGACTATGCCTTACAGGAGATCCATGAAGGCATCGGCGGAGCACATTCAGGGTCTAGGTCCTTAGCGTGGAAAGCTCTGAATTACGGATACTTCTGGCCGACTCTCCTCCAAGACGCCAGCGATACGTTCGGCAATGTGGCTCTTGTCAGAGACATTTCCACATTCGTCGCCTCCCCCAAGCTAACCTCGCCTCCCTATCAAGTCCTATCCCCTTCGCAATGTGGGGAATGGATTTACTAGGGCCATTCCCTCCAGCTCCGGGCCAGTTCAAGTTCTTGGTCGTAGCCATCGACTACTTTTCAAAGTGGATTGAGGCCGAGCCCCTAGCCACTATCACCGAGAACAAGGTGCTTCAATTCTTTTGGAAGAACGTCATCTGCCTATTCGGCGTCCCCCGTGTCCTCATAACAGACAACGAAACTTAGTTTACTGGGGCCGCATTCCGAGCTCTATGTGAAGACCTTGCCATCCAACAACGCTTCTCCTCCGTCTCCCACCCACAGTCGAATGGCCAGGCAGAGAACGCTAACCGGCAGATCCTCTCTGGTATCAAGAAGAGACTGGACAAGTTTTCAAAAGGCTTATGGGTCGATCAACTCCCCAACATGCTGTGGAACTACCGCACCAACAAACGGACCCCCACAGGAGAATCCCCGTTCAACCTCACCTACAGGTCCGAGGCAGTGATACCCCTCGAAGTCGGCATACCTTCTCCTCACCTCGCAGCCTACAACGAGGAACAGAACGCCAGAGAACTCCGGGCGAACCTAGACCTGATAGACGAGCTGAGGGAAAGAGCATCAATTCGTCAACAGAGCTATCGAAGGAGGATCGAGATGGCGTATAACAAAAAGGTCCGACCTACCAATCTCAAAGAGGGGGACCTAGTCCTCAGGAAGCTAGCTGTCTCCTTCCCTAGTCAGAAGAGCAAGCTGGCCCCAAATTGGGAGGAGCCCTACAGGATCACGAAAGTAGTCTGGCCAGGAGCCTACCGTCTCGAGGACCATGAAGGCAGAGAAATCCCTAGGACCTGGAATGCCGACCATCTTTTGAAGTACCAAGAAGGTGCCCCGGCACCCCTCTAAGTATTTCAGGATGTCGAACCGTTCCTCTCCTACCCCTGTATTTTCTATAATATTGTTTCTTATATGTAATATCGGCTCGCAACTTTAGAAGCGGCCGACCATTAATCAATAAAGAAAGCTTTCTCATATTTTACTGGTAAAAACTGTTCGCAACAATCTGCCCTTACTCTTCGTTCTACCGATGGTTTAGGAGTCCAGCACTTGGCTCGAATCTACTTCGCAAGCTCGCTCCTCGGCGAGCTAGAAGTGGGTCGCCATTCGGAACTGCTCCCACAACCGTTGAACTACTCTACTGATGGTTCGGAGTCCAACACTTGGCTCGAATCTACTTCGCGAGCTCGCTCCTCGGTGAGCTAGAAGTAGGTCGCCATTCGGAACTGCTACCACAATCGTTGAACTACTCTACCGATGGTTCGGAGTCCAACAGTTGGCTCAAATCTACTTCGCAAGCTCGCTCCTCGGCGAGCTAGAAGTAGGTCGCCATTCGGAACTACTCCCACAACCGTTGAACTACTCTACCGATGGTTCGGAGTCCAACACTTGGCTCGAATCTACTTTGCAAGCTCGCTCCTCGGCGAGCTAGAAGTAGGTCGCCATTCGGAACTGCTCCCACAACCGTTGAACTACTCTACCGATGGTTCGGAGTCCAACACTTGGCTCGAATCTACTTCGCAAGCTCGCTCCTCGGCGAGCTAGAAGTAGGTCACCATTCGGAACTGCTCCCACAACCATCGGGCAACTCTAACGGTGGTTGGGAGTCCATCGTTCGGCTCAGCTGCGCTCACTCAAAACCCCGAGCCGAGCAGACGAGGAACCGACCCTCGTATATGGAGAAAAATTCTGCCGAACCAATTTCGCCGTTGGATCATCTCAAAATGCATGGTAGAACGTGATGAACGGATCTGATCGTGCCACGTGTCCACAAAACGACAAGATAGTGTTTTCTTGGAACTCGTGCCTCCCACCTCGTGATACGTACCACGATCATGATCGACCGTCTGGATGTTGCCACGTGGCCGGAATCTGATGTCCGAGCTGTCGCACCTCGGAAGCGCACAGTCACCTCGGAATACGCCGAGCGAAAAACTAAAGTTTTGCGGCTAAAACCTACAAAGAAGAACTAAGGGTCCTTATGGTTCGGCGTCAAGAATAAGGCGACCACGGCACGACTATGAACAAAGCAACTTTGATTTTATTAAGACACTTGGTAAATTTACATGGCAAACCATTACAACGATAAAGCAACTAAATAAATTACAAGTAAAAGGCTCGACGCCATTCGTTCAATGCCTCCTTGGAACAGGGACGTTCCGATTCAGAGATAACCGTGGTTTCCACCTTTTCACCCCCGAGCTTGTCTCTAGGCTGACGAACTGGGACGCCGCCTCGCCACTAACCCTAACGGTTGCTCCGACCGAAGCTCCGCTTGAGCTAATAGCTACTCCGCTTTGTGCGTCGGCCGCTGTCCGACCAATAACTTGGCCACGAGTCACTAGCTCGTAGAAGGTGATCCCTCGTTCTCTCTCCTCGCGAGTGAAAGAAGTGCTGCAAACATTAGCTCTCACAGGCTGAGGCTTCAATCGAGCCACCTCCTCCTCGAGCTCGACGATCCTATCCTTCAGAGTGTCGTCCTTCACCATTATCTTGAACCGAG
The DNA here is from genome assembly GCA_017893485.1 of Hemerocallis citrina. Taxonomy (NCBI): domain Eukaryota; kingdom Viridiplantae; phylum Streptophyta; class Magnoliopsida; order Asparagales; family Asphodelaceae; genus Hemerocallis; species Hemerocallis citrina. The sequence continues at coordinate 390,802,629 of CM030358.1, forward strand.
GGAGCTTTGTCGAACCAGGGTACTCAGCACTGTCGGATATAATACGACGCAGGTTAGCCACCTCGATGTTCTTGTCAACCGTGACCCTTTGCAACTGTTCGACCTTACTCTTGAGCTCATCTCGCTCGGCCACCACCGAAGCCAGCTCCGCCTCCTTCGCCGACAGTTCTTCCTCGACTATCCGCAGATGAAGCACCTCGGCCAGAAGCTCGCTGTTCTTCTTCTCCACGTTGAACATCAACCTCCTGATGAGCTCGATTTCACTGACGAGGCGAGCCTCGCGAGATTGCTTAAACAGTTCGGCACGATGCCGAGCTGCCGCGGTATTTGGGGCGTGTTCGAGGATCTGAAATACAAGAACATCGCAATTGGAAAACTACACACCGACCAAAACACTTGCACAAATTTGAATTGAAACAAAGACTTTTCATTCATTGAAAGAAGCGGTGGCCAGTCCGCAAAAAAGGCATTACATTTTTGAAAAAAGGAAAATAAAGACTACAAAAAGACGAGAAGATCAGGGGTCCACCTACGTCGCCGGTTCGACCACAGGCGCCTCGCCAGATGCCCCCTCATTTCTCGCCTCGCCCTGTGGGTTCGTCTCCAAAGCGTCGATGACAACCTCCTCCTCCTCGTCGCCCTCAACCTCCTCACCTTCGCCTCCTTCCTCCTCGCCGTCCGATGGGGATCCGGGCCACAGTCTGTAGCCGACCCGCTCGAAGCCAGGGACGCGGTCCTGAACATGGTCGAGCGCCCTCTGGTAGGACTTCTCCATGTTCGAGGCCATGTGCTTCTTCGCCTCAGCTTCGACCTCCGCCTTGATCTTTGTTGCCAAGGACTCTTTCTCCGCCTTCACATCGGCCAGAGCCTTCGCTGACGCAGCCAGCTCCTCGGCAGCCTTAGCGGCTTTGGCAGACTCCTCAGCGAGCCGCCCCTTGACTCGCTCCAGGTCAGCCACAAGATCGGCAACCTGGACCTCCAAGCCCTCGGCTCGCCTCTGCTCGGCCTCGAGCTGCCAAACCGCCTTGACCTTTTCTGCCCTGTCTTTGTCGCTGGCGGCCTTCAACTCTTTCTCCTGCTCGGTGAACGCCTCAAGGAGATGGCTGAAGTGACAGGTGGCCTGTAAAGACAAAACAATGGTGAGCGCAAGATACGGGCCGATTAATAGACTTGAAGAAATTCACAAGAGAAACTTACCGATACGAGCGACCGAGCCACTTCGTAGGTGTCGTCGCCGACTGTCCCCGCCTGCAGCGCGGCTCTATCTTTCGGGGTTGCCAGGTGTTTGACGACCTGCATCGACATCTGCGAGTTTCCGAGGAATCCATCATGATTCTTCACTTGCCAATTCGGCACGAACAGCTGCTTGTGCTGCTCGGTCAAGATCTCCTCGGCCGGAGTGGTCAACGGCGGAGCCTCGAGTGACAACGCCGCCGTGACATCGAAGGCCCCACCGACCAGGGCAGAAGCAACGGGCGCCGAGGGCTCTTCGGCAACAACCACCTATGAGGGCACCTCGGTCACCGGAGGAGGCGGAGTGGTAGTCGATGCAACTTTGAGCTGCTGACCTGACGAGGCAGTCGTGCTCGGCCTCTTCCTCTTCCTACCATCAGCCACCTTGCCCCTATCAATCATCATGGCATTGAAGTCCATCTTCGGCGCTTCTACACCAAACAAAAAAAAACAAAGTGAGTCGGTAAACCGAGCTAAAGACTTAGGAAAAAATGATAATACGAGATGTCAGGAGCGTACTCGAGTCGAACGGACTAAGGCCTGACCCGAACAGCACCTCCTCGGTCATCTCCCTCCAACTCAACATCGGGAGGGCTACGATCTTCCTCGCCACTTCCTCCTCGGCCGCATTCAGTTCCGGGTCGGCCCTCGCAAATTTGGGCACCTCGGGCTTCCACCGGCTCGGAACTTACAGCATCGACGCCTCCCTCAATATGAAGAACTTTTCCTTCCAGCCTTTGATCGAGTCCGGGTTTTCTATGATCCGAACTCCCTTCCTCGGCGCCAGGTAGTATCGATGCTCGGTCTTGTGCATCCGGTTTATCCGATACATGCTTCGAAAGATCGTCAGGTCCGGCTCGACTTCGGCGTTGCGGCACTGGAGCAGGAAGGCGTTCACATGACGCCATGTGTTCGGCATAAATTGGGTCGGCGTGAGGCAATACCATCTGAGGACCTGGCGAATGAAAGGATGCAGCGGAAAACGCAGTCCTGCGTTCAGAGAGTCGTTGTCGAACATGCACATATCCGACGACGACAACTTGGAGTTCGCCTGCATCCCAGCACCAGGGAGAATTAGCTTGTACTCTGAGGGGATGGCGAACCCCTTTCTGATCCGATGGAGGTCCCTCTCGGATAGCACCGATCCGATCTCATCTGCCTCGGTAGTCAGAATCGGGTTATTCTCTTCCTAAACTTTCGACTGGCCGAAGATCGCCTTCTTCAAGAGGTCGCCCTCGTACTGCCTAACCCCAGCATGTCCGGACAGTACGCAAGGGTATCGGCCCATCTCGGGGGCTTGCTTCGGATTCTTCACAATCACCTCGACCACGGGAGATTGGGCCTCTACCCTCCTCTTCTTCTTCTCCTTCCTCACCCCGGCCACGGACGGCTCGGCTACTTGCTTCCCCTTCCTACGGATCTCCGATTGCCTCCTCTCCTCGGCACCACTATCGCCTGAGGATGAGGCCTCGCTCCCCGAGTTCACCCTTGACATCTCTATAAAAAAGCTAAGGCAAGAGACTGACCTTGAAGTGACGTTTACGGTCGGAATAAGCTTGCTGGAAATCGCCTGGCCCACGCGACAGCTAACGTCACCGCCTTGGAGCAAAAGTCGCCGCTAGCAGAGAGCGCAGAGAGTAAAAGTGAAATCTTGGAGTGAAAAGTGAAAAATGAGCTTGGGGGTGGGAGAGTGAAAACTTATAACCCCAAAAGCGATGTTGGGCCTCCTTGGGAATCTAAAAGGCCCACTAAGAAGCCAAAGCATCAAGCAGAGAGTTGCGACGTTTCAAAAAGCAAAAAACTCCTCAAATCACTCAAGTCCACGACTCGGCCATCGGTCTGCCAAGCCGAGCTACCGAACAGCCTAGCTAAGCAACCGAGCTACTGAGTCCCTTCCAATCCGTTCTAACTCCATACCCCGGCTAATGGTTCCGAGCTTCCGAACCGAGGGGACGAGGAACCGACCCTCGAATATGGAGAAAAATCCTTCCGAGGACAAATCACCGTCGGATCTCTCCAAAGTTCATGTCAAAACACGATGGACGGTTCAGATCGCGCCACGCCCACAAAATGACAAGATAACATTTTCTCGTGATCTGAACCCAGCCCTCGTGATTCACGCAATGATGGATGCTCAAGATCTGACCACGTGTACCTTCCAAGCTGCCTACCACCGGTCCGCCTAGCCGAGCTGCTGAATAGCTTGGCTAAGCGACCGAGCTACTAGGCCGGAGTACGACGACGCTCCAGAGCCAAGACTCCTCAAAACGTCTAACTCCATACCCCAGCTAACGGTTCCGAGCTTCCGAACCGAGGGGACGAGGAACCGACCCTCGAATATGGAGAAAAATCCTTCCGAGGACAAATCACCGTCGGATCTCTCCAAAATTCATGTCAAAACACGATGGACGGTTCAGATCGTGCCACGCCCATAAAATGACAAGATAACGTTTTCTCGTGATCTGAACCCAGCCCTCGTGATTCACGCAATGATGGATGCTCAAGATCTGACCACGTGTACCTTCCGAGCTGCCTGCCACCGGTTCGCCTAGCCGAGCTACTGAACAGCTTGGCTAAGCAGCCGAGCTACTAGGCCAGAGTACGACGACGCTTCCAATCCAGGATGCTTCAAAACATCTAACTCCATAGCTCGGCTAACGGTTCCGAGCTTCCGAACCGAGGGGACGAGGAACCGACCCTCGAATATGGAGAAAAAGCCTGTCGACCATCCTCAGCCGTTGGATCTTGTCAAAAAGCGCGCTCGTCATGATGGACGGCTCAGATCTTGCCACGTCCACTAAACGACAAGATAGTGTTTTTTGGGGATCCGCGCTGAGATGAACACTCAGGATCACGCCACGTAGTTCGGCTGATTCCGAGCTATGGACCGACCTGCCGAGCCAAGGGGACGAGGAACCGACCCTCGAATATGGAGAAAAAGCCTGCCGACCATCCTCAGCCGTTGGATCTTGTCAAAAAGCACGCTCGTCATGATGGACGGCTCAGATCTTGCCACGTCCACTAAACGACAAGATAGTGTTTTTTGGAGATCCGCGCTGAGATGAACGCTCAGGATCACGCCACGTAGTTCGGCTGATTCCGAGCTATGGACCGACCTGTCGAGCCGAGGGGACGAGGAACCGACCCTCGAATATGGAGAAAAAACCTGCCGACCATCCTCAGCCGTTGGAACTTGTCAAAAAGTGCGCTCGTCATGATGGACGGCTCAGATCTTGCCACGTCCACTACATGACAAGATAGTGTTTTTTGGGGATCCACACTGAGATGAATGCTCAGGATCACGCCACGTAGTTCGGCTGATTCCGAGCTTGGCGCCGAGCAGCCGAGCCGAGGAGACGAGGAACCGACCTTCATATGTGAAGAAACTATCTGCCGAGGAGCGCGGATCGTCTGATCGCCCAGAAAATCGCGCTCGCCGTTCATCAAGGGCCCAGATTGTGCCACGCCATAAATTGGTATTTAAAATTAGTTTTTATTGATTTTAATCGCTTTATTTATTTAAAAATTGCGAAAAAAATACTAAAAATTCGCGAAAATTAGCTAGAAATTCCAAAAAATAATTACAAATTCAAGGGAATATTTTTGAGCCCCTGAACGAACAATTATTGCCTGGAATGCGTTGCTAAGACCCCCGAACGACTGGTTAACGCATCGCAAAATTAAATAAATAAATCGAAAAAATAGATAAAAACCGCCGGATATCCAGAGAAGCTCAAGAACAGCTTACAGCTTCAAAAATCACCTCACTACTCCCTTCGAGATTCAAAACACTCCATTCGGACTCTGATACAACTCCGCTAGCCACTAAAACAGTTAAACTACTCCTCAAAGGCTGATCACACTCAGTCTTTGGGAGTGGGGGGCTCGTGATATGGCTAAAATGGGGTTAAATCGGAACCGTTCAGATTGGACACGAATCTTGAAGCTCAGGGGTAAAACGGTAATTTCACATATAGATGGGCCCGAAGCAGGCACTGGATCTCCCCTTCACAGATCCAATAACCCGCGAAATGGATCCACTCCAGCTGGGTACGGGTCCTGACCCAAGACAAACCCAGACCAGCAAGAGGAAATCAGGATTTCTGATTTGACTAAATCAACGGGCCTGATTTGCAGTTATCCTCTCACCGGGAATCAAGGATCAGTTTCCTAAACCAATTATGAGGATTTTACTCCTAACGGTATCACAGGAAATCAGGTCCCTAATCAAGTTCCCATGGAGACTATAAATACCTCCGACCTACCACTGTTACCACGTAATCACTCTTTTTCTAATTAAAGCTCTTTCTTAATCATATCACTAGTTACTGACAAGAGCGTCGGAGGGTGCATCGCCGGGATCAACCCTGGTGTATCGCACTTCCTTGCAGGTGAACGGCGGGAGTCAGCAGCCCAACTCCGACGAACAGGCTTGGATTCGCTATTCAGATTTTTCTACGAACCCACAAATTCTATCTGTTGGTCCCCACACCAAATTTAGCGGCAATACCACCCCAACTCCTGTTCCAGCTGCGTCGCACTCCAAGATGAATCTTTCATTGAAATTGGGTAAGGCCAATACCAGAGGGGTTATGAGGGCCAGCTTCAAGTCTTCAAATGTTTTTTACGCTTCTGGAGTCCACTGAAATGGTCCCTTCTTAGTGAGAGCTACCATTGGGGCAGCTATAGTTGCGTATCTGTTGATGAACTTGCGGTAATACCCCGCCAAGCCAAGGAACCCCCTCACTGCTCTTACTGACTTAGGTGTAGGCCACAAGTTGATTGCGTCGATCTTGGTAAGATCAACTGCGACTCCAGCTTCTGATATAACGTGCCCCAAGTATGACACTAAGTGCACACCAAACACACATTTGCTCATTTTGGCACAGAGGGAGTTTGATTGCAGAACTTGCAATACAACCTTCAGGTGTCGACAGTGTTCCTCTAGAGATCTACTATACACCAGAATATCGTCAAAGAAAACTAGCACAAATTTTCTCAAGTAGGGTCTAAATACCTTATTCATCAGCGATTGAAAAGTTGCGGGTGCGTTAGTGAGGCCAAAAGGCATGACCATATACTCATAGTGCCCCTCGTAGGTCTTGAATGTCGTCTTGTGGATATCTTCAGGTTTCATGCGTATCTGGTGGTATCTACTTCTCAGATCAAGCTTGCTAAACATTTTCGACCCATGTAGCTCATCCAACAGTTTGTCAATTAAAGGAATGGGGTATTTGTCCTTGATGGTGATCCTATTCAGTGCTCTATAGTCGACGCAGAGTCGCCAAGAGCCATCTGCCTTCTTTACCATCACCACTGGGGATGCATATGAACTGCAGCTGGGTCGTATCACTCCTGTCTGAAGCATTTCGATGATGAGTTTTTCTATTTCGTTCTTCTGGTTCCATGGATGTTTGTAGGGTCTTTGATTGATGGGTTGTGAGTGAGGGAGGAGAGGTATACTGTGGTCTTGGGGCCTGCAGGGTGGTAATGCGGAGGGTTCATGAAACACATATTCAAATTGCTTAAGCAGGCTTGAGATTTCAGGAGTATGGCAGGTGGGATTTGTGGTATCATCTTCAAATGTGGACACTACGGAAACATGGAGAAGGACCCCTCTCTTGGTGTGCATCAGGGTCTTTTGGATTGCCTTCGACTCACTCATCTTTACAGTACTGTCATGGAGCCCCTTCAAGGTGATGATCCTCCCGCCTTCTTCATAGCGCACCGTATGACTCCTGAAGCTAAGCCAAATCACTTCCTTGGTTCTCATCCATTGAGCCCCTAGTATTAATTGATTTGTTCTTAAGGGCAGGATATAGAATGGTCCCCGAATGGAGACTCCTTGGCACAGGAATTCCAATTCCTCGCAGACTCCTTCACAGCGTAATTGACTCCTCCCCGCTATCGTAACTGAAAGAAGGGATTTGCTGTTAACTTGTAACCTTGCTCTCTTGACGATTTGGGAGTCCACAAAATTGTGGGTCGAGCCAGTATCGAAGAGTGCATAGACCACTTCACTGCCTACTGTCCCTTTGAGTCGAAGTGTCTGTGGCTCCTCCATTCCTATGACAGCTCCTAAGGAGATAGTAGGAGGAGCGGTGGTGGGCAACACCACCTGTAAGCAATTCAATTTGCCTTGTGGTGTTTCTTCAGGGCTCAACGACCCTGTGGGTCCTGCAAGATCTTCCCCACCATCCTCAAAACTTATACAAGTCTCATCTTCCCCTAACTCTCCTTCAATGAGCATGAGAGCTCGACCCTTGCAACGATGACCCCTACTCCATTTTTCATCTCAGCGGAAGCACAGGTTTTGGGCCTTCTTCTCCGCAATCATTCTGTCAAACTGGGTCTGCCTTGGGCTCTCCACATTAACCTTCCTTGGCTCCAAGAAGGGATTCCCTGGCTGTGTAGGTTTTGGGAGGCTGGAGCTTGGGTTTACTGGGGGTTTGGCAAAATTATTAAAGTGCTTCGCTGCCTTCCGTTGACATCGAGCTATGGTTTCCCTGGCCACAGCCTCTCTATAAGCAGCAGTTATCGATTGAGGGTGCTTCAGCAACACTTCTTGTTGGATATCTTCCTTCAACCCAGAGACAAAACAATCGATCAATACTACCATGTCCATCAGCTTACTCAGGTGACTATACCTTAGGAACTCTCTATGGTACTCCATCACGGTGCTAGTTTGCTATAACTTCATGAGAGTAGCGGTTGGGTTTTGCAGTTCCATAGGCCCAAACTGCAACATCATCTCTCGTTTTAGTACCTCCCAGGTGACTTCGCCAGAGCTCTGCCTCTTGAACCACCGCCACCACATCAAAGAGTCGCTCCTTAAGAAGTAGACGCTGAAGTTAACCTGGTGTCTCTCCTCTATCCCTTGAGTATCAAAGTGATGCTCTAGATGGAAGAACCAGTTACTAACATCCCCCGTCCCATCGTACAGAGGTATCTCTAACTTGGTGTGTTTGGGGAAGACGGGATTATGCCACTGAGGATTCAAACTCCATTCAGGTCCAGGGGTTGGAGAGGTATTGGGGATTGGGGATTTGTGTGTAAGATGACTCTTCGCTTCTCTGCCATGGTGGAGGCGGATGACTGAGGTTGGAGATCCATTCGGGACGAGGTAAGAGTGGAGGTAGAGCTCCTCTCTGGGGGTTTGGGGTAAACGATGCCCCTTCTCTGATATGCGAGTCCTTATCGGCGAGGCGGCGTAACAAGCTGTGGATGTCGTCGTTTTGTATCTGTAGACTTGTGATCTGATGTTGTAGACTTCCCATGGTGATCTCGAGGCTCTCCAATCTCTGGCTTTGATCGGATGGCTGTTGAGGTTCGACCTCCCTATGGGAGGAACCTCGCGCCATCAGGCCTAGGGATCCAACTCCAGAGTTGCCTCCGGTGTCGAGGATCGGTCGGCGCTCGACCAAGTTGTCCGGGTTAGAAGGAGCCACCGGCTATGATACCAATGTTGCAGGTCCCGTGGAGGACGGTCGTTGGTTGGAGGAGGAGGTGGCTCACGGCCTGAGCGAGTCACAGCCATGATGCGATTTCCACCTAGAGGAAGGTTGAGGAGAAGGAGATTAAGAAGATCAGAGAAGAGAGATTAGAAGAGGAGAAGGATAAGAATTAGAGCAAAATCATCATATCATATTCATTCGTCCCCTTGTCTTTATAAAGCAGATCAAGGAGGAAAAGCATCTACGTGCGTACAACGTGCTTTCATAAAGCAAAGAAAAAGCAAAAACAGCTTTTACTGTAGCTGGCACTAGCAGCCACTTAGAGGTGGCCACCTGTGCTGGTCGTTAGATAAAGAGAGGGATCAAAACGCAAAAGAGCTGGCGCTTATTCATAAAACCCTTGGAAAGAAAGATAATCAACCTTGGGCTGATACGCAAAATGGTATGGACTGATACACATGTGTTCTTCATTCCTGTCGCAGCTCATGATCTGCGACAGAAGATGTGGGATTACCCATTGGACAAGAAGCCGTGTTGATTTACTGATTGATCTTTCCATCAAGGACATTGAATTGGGTAACGAACTCTGATAACATAGCTTTCTGCTCCACAAGAGTATCAGCCAAAATCTGAAGAGTATCACCATATTTCTTGGAAGAATCCTTCAAAGAATTTAATCGCCTCATTGATATGTTACTCTGATCGCGTCTCTTTCCCCATTTCCGAATCGTCGAGTTCAAGACTGAAACCACCAATTGATAGAAGGGGCTATCATTTATGGGCTAAATTGAAGAAATTGGGGAAGAACTGCAGAAAAGGTAGATTAGGGTTTCGGGAATTTGGGGGGGAATATCCGAAACGAAGAAAAAGTTAAAAATTCAGTTCATGATAATTGTTCAATTCATCTGTTATTAGAGCATCTGTAGTCGTTTGCCATAAACCCAAATTTTCCAAAAAATGGAAAAAAAAACACTCTGTAGTCGTTTGCTAAATATCCAAAATTTGGGTTTGAATGCTACAGTACCCGGCTATATTTGGCAATCGATATGGCAATTGCCAAAATATAGCCAGACGATAGATTACCATCCGTCGCTTAAAATTTTACGATCGGACGAAAGATTATATTCTGTCGCTTTACTTTTTTTTTTTTCCGAACAATAGATAATGTGCCGTCCTATGCAATAAAAATAATAATAATAATAAATAATAATAATAATAATAATAATAATTAAAAAAAAATTATCGGACGGTGTTTAATACACTGTCCTAACAATTTTTAATAAGACAAAATTGTGGGCTGGTGTATTATCCACCGTCCTTCAGGTTTGGATGATTTTTTATTTTTTTTTAATTTTTTTTTTTAAAAATTTTGAGACGAGAGATAATCGATTGTTGCGCGCAACCATATTTTCTATTTTCAATTGCCAAATATCCAAAAATAAGGTTTGAACGACTACAGATGCTCTTACATCCTTTCGTCTATATACTGATCTCTATCCCTTCTAACAGAATGTCCATTTGTCCCGTCACGTCGGCAATTCTCCAACCGCCTCCTTCTTGTCCTTTTTTGAGAACGTGGGCATTGTACTTGCAAATCATAATCCTCAAGACGTTTGGACCGGTTTCAATTCTGATTGGGCTTCATCCTCTTCTCTACTGTATCACATGCCTTCCCTAATAGAATTAGCTTATTCCAACGCTACATTTATACCTTCCGATCGAGCAGAGCTAACAAACACCACTTCCCCACTCTCTTAATTTTTGGTTAAGCTTCACAAATTACATGACAAACCCGAAACATTTTTAGTGACTATGCAACATATTCTATACAAACCATAAACTACTCAAGTTTTCAATTTTCTTCTGTAATTGTCTCTCACGGTAAGAGTCTTCGATTTTCTGCGGTAAGATTTCTGTGTGAAGCTGAACAACCATGGCCCACCCATCTTTCATCTTCTCATCGCAGATGACCTCTACCCCAGAGTGAGTTACAACATCAAATTTGGGTGGAGTGACTGTTATACTCTTATATAGGGTTGGCAACCGGGCCGAGCTGACACACGACCTGTCCGCGACCCGCTCGCCAAAATCCGACCCGTTAAGATATGGTTCGGATTCGGGTCGAATCCGCGAGTCTAAGCAGGTCGACCCGAGTCATCTAATTTGGGTTTCCAACCCGTCGAACCCGCCCCGTCAACTCGGTGAACAGTGCCCCACCCGCCCACCAACCCGCGGGTCGACCCGTGGGTTTCGAACCGTTTAACCCGTACGGGTCAAGCGTTTGACCCGCACGGGTCGATCATTCGACCTGCGGGTCCAACGGCGAAAAAACAGCCAACGGCTATTTTAGCCCTTTTTTTGTTTTTTTTTTTTTGTTTTTTTCCTTTTCCCCTATAAATACCCCTTAAACCACTCTAAAAATTTCACACCTTATTCTCTTACTCTTTCTACTACTACTACTCAATTTAGTCTCAGTTCTTTGAAATTTTGTCAATAAAGAAGCTAGCAACAAAGAAATGACAAATTATGATCGTATCGAATTCAACATTCAACTACGTCTACTTCAAGTCTTCAACTCCTTCAAGGCTCCAACAAATCAGCTCTCTTTCTTTCATCTATATACGAGTCCGGATTTCTACTTCTACTTCTACTTTTATTTTCGCTCTCATTCTATATACGAGTATCCGCGAAGTACAGTATCAAATGTTCACAACCCTCTTATTGTCTTGATATTTTTCTTATAGTGTAAATTTATTGTATCATATTTGTTTATTGGTATTTTGATATTCTCTCTCACAACCCTCCTATTGTTTTCTAGATTTTTTTTAAAAACTTATCTCACCTAGATTGTATTCAATTTTTTCACATACACTACTATATCAACATGTTTAGATCACGAGGTAGTAGCCATAGCCAAAGTGGACAAGATTCCATTGGCACTTCTCGTAAGCCTCCTATTGTCCCACAAAATGAGCCCGCCGAAGAGTTCCCTATGACCGGACACATTGGTACTGTAGAACCCCGTATTTTCAAATATTATTTTAATATTTGAAAATGAATTAAAATGATTTACTAGAAATTTAATAAATATTTTCTAGAAGATTTATCTTTTTACACGTGCGAAACACGTGCAAATAATTTTGGTGTAAATATACAATTTTATATTTTCAATAAGTTCTCATACTTATTATGGAGTGTATTCTAAATTTTGGGATTTTTCTGAATAAAGAAACTATTTTTATAAATATCTCGAAAGAGATGGGCTTTTATGTAAAAAAGTCGTTTGGATCTTAGATAAACTATGAAAATTCGTTTTTATTGATATTTTGGTTTCCCATGATTAGCATTTAAATTTAAATATATTTAGATTTTATTTAAAGTCGATTTGGTAAAGATTTAAACAAATATGGTGTTTTTGCAAATATGAAATTTATGTTGGATCTTGTGCAAATGTTTTCTGGAAAGTAAAAGTCAAATATTTTGATTGGAAAATATAATATGTATTATTAGATATTATTTCGGATTTTGCTGAATTTTTATGAATATTTTATGATGTAATTGCAAATATTACAAAAGGGAGGGCTTTTGTGCAAAATCGCCACCCTGAGTTGTAAATCTAAATTTTTCTTATTTACTGGGCTGCTCTGGGTTGTTGGACAACTCAGTGATAAAATATTTGATTTGGTTTTGATTTAGTTAATCTATTTTAACTAAGGAAAGTTTATATGAGTAAAGTTATATTTTTGGGAGGACTATTTTGCAAATACATTTCTAAAACCCTAAATCTTATTTCCGGCCTGTATAAAAGAGGGTGTGCAGCCGTCATTCGCTACACAACTCCAGATTTATTCTATTATTATTTTCTTGGTGATCAAGAGGAGAATTTTTGGATATCGCAAAAAGGAAGGCTTTTCGTTGGATCTTTTCAATTCAAAGGTGAGTGATATAAATTTGTTTTGTTATTTGATTTATGTGAGTGACATCGTTTTGTTTTGTTTGATTTTGTGATGTGATATGAACCATGTATTGCGGTATGATTTATGTGAATAATTGTTATACTATTGGTTGACATGAATGTTATTTGGTATTTTGCATGAGAACGATGCAAAGGATTGTTGTTTGTACCATGTTGTGAAATCTATGAATGATTAGTAGATTTTTGTTTATAAAATTGTATTGCTAAAGGCATGATTAAGATTTGAGCATAGTTATGATCGGATGATGAGCATCTGGATCTTATATTTGTAAATCAAATTTTGATTAAGAGTTGTGAAAGAAATTTAGAATTAAGGAACCCTAATAGAAGAATTAGAATTTAGAACATGAGAACTTGAGTTTTGACATATTTGATGTTTTGAGTAATGTATCCATAATGAGGAATTGTTGAGATTTGTCATTTTTCCTGAATACGAATTATTTCATGAACAAAGAATCCTTAGAAAAACTTCAGTTTTGATTTTTGTATTCAGACCTAAATTATGAAAACTGTAGGCCGACAGTCGACTGGTCTATGATTAAGTCGACTGGTACAACCCTGCTATTGTATCTTCAGTTCTTTTGAAATCTCCTCTGGACAGTCGACTAGACTCTTATGCAATCGACTGGTGTCCTAAGATCTTTATTTTGTAAAATTATTTCAGTCCTTTCTGGACAGTCGACCATGACCTCTTTAAGTCGACTTATGTACTTAAAATATTTTTTAGTGAAAATTATTGGAATTTGTCTCGGGTAAGTCGACTGGTAGCTTTTCAAGTCGACTTATATGACTTAGTTTATTTTCTTAAAAATCTTGGATATTGTCCTCTGGACAGTCGACTTTCCATAGTATGAGTCGACTGGTACTGATGGATTTTTGTAACTTGAGTGTTCTTTCGAATGCTTGGCTTTCAGATAATTCAGTCTATACCTTGCCTTCAGTTAAGCATTTGATTTGAGATATTCAGTTGAGCTAATTTTGTTTAGTGGAAAGTTGATTAAGACTTTTGAGTTTAAGTCTCTAGAGGTGTGTGACCCTAGTATACCGGTGTTGAGTTATTTTGTTGAGGCCCGTGAGGCATTTCAGTTAGTCAGTTTTGAATTTAGGCCGGTAGGGTACACCAACTCTAGGAGATTCGTTAAGTAATTAAATAACCCAAAAAAGATAAAGACAGGCACTAGTGGTGATATGATGAACGGGAGCATGGGTTATGCACCTCAGTATGGCTTTCGGTGTGGGATTTAATCTCCGGAATTATCCAAGTATCTTACTTAGGGTGTGGGATTCATCTCCGGAATTATCTCAGGTAAATTACCTGCAGTGTGGGATGTATCTCCGGAATTATCCAAGTAGTTACTTCGGGTGTGGAATTGATCTCCGGAATTATCGGAGTCGAGACGACGCACATGGGGTATTCATGTGATGAGGGTCATTGTTTCGGTGTGGGATTTAATCTCTGGAATTATCGAATTAACTTACCTTGGGTGTGGGACTCATCTCCGGAATTATCTCAGGTAAATTACCTGTGGTGTGGGATGTATCTCCGAAATTATCCAAGTAGTTACTTCGGGTGTGGGATTGATCTCCTGAATTATCGGAGTCGAGGCGACGCACATGGGGTATTCATGTGATGAGGGTCATTGTTTCGGTGTGGGATTTAATCTCCGGAATTATCGAAGTAACTTACCTTGGGTGTGGGACTCATCTCCGGAATTATCTCAGGTAAATTACCTGCGGTGTGGGATGTATCTCCGAAATTATCCAAGTAATTACTTACGGTGTGGGATTGATCTCCGGAATTATCGGGGCAAGGGCTAGTACTCACAGTTTATATTTATCTCGTAGTAGTCATCGTGTTAGGAATAGTTGCATAGCGGGGATTGAACCCTATAATGTGAAGACATTAAGGGCTTGCACTGAACCTATGTAGAATGGGATGCATAGACTTCGACAAGTATGCATTAGAGAGTCCGCATATAGAATTCGTGTTGTCTTGACTTGGTTTTATGCATGTGTTTTCCAGTTTTCCTACACTTGACACTTAGACTAGATGCACTTGTTATTTTCATTCTATGATGTTTCTATGCTTTACATCTTCGTTATTCCTTATTCATTTAGCATTGTGGTTAATACATGTTGTTGATGACTTTATGTTTTACGATTGAATTATGTTGATTGTTTTCATGTCACTCACACCATTTATGGCTGACCCCTTTAGTTTTGGGGGTTAGGGATCATCTCTAGCCTCATGTGTTACAGGTTGTTGCTTAGAGTTTGGAGGCTTGGATGCTTGAGTTAGTTTTGAGATAAGCAGATGAAATAGAGCTTTGTGTAAATTTGTGTAAAAAGAAGTATTGTGAAAAGAAAGTTGTAATTCAAGGTGTTTGTAATTCCGCTGTGTTTGAAAAAGATAGTTGTAATAAAAGTAAGCAATAAAATTATTTGTGTTTTGAGCTATGTGTACTATTACATTGAAGTTGATGCTGGGATTGTGCCACGTATTTTCTAAGTTATTATATTAGAAATTCGGGGCGCTACAGGTACACACGATGTATTTGTGGTAGACATAGACATAGAAGAACAACAACAAACACAAGCAACCGAAACAACACAACCGGGTAGTAGTAAGAAAACTAGAGGGGAAACTAGTGATTGACACAAATTTTATGATTATGTTCCCAACGAAAGAAATCCGGGTGCAGGCATAAAAATTTGTAAAACTTGTTCGAAAGCATACAAATGGAAGAAGGGTGAGGGGACGGGTACAATAAAACGACACATCCAAAATGTATACAAAAAATTTCTTGTAGACTTACCCAGCCAACAACAAAAAATCTACCTTAGGACCGGTCTAGTTGATAGCCACCCTTATGATCCCGAACTTGTCCGTCGGAAAATGGTCCGACTAGTAATTAAGGAAGAGTTATTATTTTCCTATTCCGAGAGTAGGGACTTAGAAACTTTTAATCAAACCACATTAAATCCGTATTTTAAAAGAATCCCTAGGAATACTTTGAAGTCTGATTATTTTAAAATATACAAGGAAATGAGAGAAGCTTTGATTGTCATTTTATGGAGTTTAACTTGTAGAGTTTATTTAACATCCGATTGTTGGACGAGTTGCAACAATATTTCAATTATGGGAATAACTTGTCAATGGATCGACAGTGATTGGATTATTCAAAAAAGGATCATATAACTTGCGGCATTGCCCTATGTAACGCCCCGTACTCAACTCGTACGCACACAATTAATTAAATTCTAGCCACGCCCACTACAGGCTGTCTCAAAAGGGTGTCCGGACGGAAGGTAATCCTTCATCATTGGCTTCCTAATATATCTCTTCTTTCTTCCTTCTTCTTGGCCGATATGGGATTTATTCCCTAGGTCAAAGCCGGTCAAACCACACCACACACACACACACTTCCTTCATTCTTTCATTCATTTAATTCTTTCCTATGTCCCATAGAAAATCATCTAGGTCCATCATGTCATCACATCCCATAGGATCATCTATAGGCCACCATTTAATACCTACTCCACTTTCCTTCCTTTTTCTTCTTCCAGGTCACCATCCATCCTACCTTCTTTTCTTTCTTTCTACTAGTATATATATCCCATATATATACTTTCTAGAAATACGGGGTCTCACACCCTATCCCCATAGTGGTAATGAAATTGTAAATGGTATTTTAAAAATTTGTGATATTTTTTTATATTCGTGATAAAATTATGTGTTTAAGTTTTGATAATACATCTAACAACAATGCATCAATGAGTATATCAAAAACCGCATTAAACCCTCCATCTGACAATATTTTTCATGTTAGCTGTGCATGTCATATTTTAAATTTATGTGTTCAAGATGCATTAAAAATAGCCGAACCATATATAGTTAACATTAGAAATTTTGTGCATTTTATTGCTTTAAGTGGCCTTATATTTCAAGAATGGAAAGCTTGGTGTTGACTTAAAAATGTACATTTAGAAAATTTCCAAAGGATGTTAAACACCGATGGAACTCTACTTTTGATTTGCTACATATTGTTACTGAATATAAAACATGTATAAATGATTTTTGTATGACAAAAAATATACCAAATTTTGAAATGACTCCCCAAGCTTGGTTTTATACCGAATCTTTGTTAAATTTTTTAGAACCTTTTAAAACCGAAACTTTGAAATTTTCAAACTCTTATGAAACAACTTCTAGTAGCATTTTTATTTCAATAGTTACTATGATGCAAACTTTCAAAGAAATGATCGATGATGCTTTTATTGGTCATATTGTGAAACCTGCATACACCAAAATTTTGATGTATTTTAATCGTCCTCCTATGTTGTATTGTACTGCTACTGTGATGGATCCTCGTATCAAATTAGAAGGTACAAAGAGTTTGATTGAAATATTTTTTAATTTACTTGGGGAAGATGTTTCTGAAATTGGTTTGGAAATATTTTTAGCTAAATTTGAAGCGATATTAAATAACTTGTATGATTTTTATGATAGAGATTTTTCATCTAGTAGTATTACTACTTTAGTTAGTTCGTCTTCTACTACTTCTAGAGGTAAGTGTAAGAATAAATTAGATGATGCCACATTTAATTTACTTGCACAACTTCAATCAAAAAAATTTAGGACTAATCAACCAAATGAATTACATTGGTATAATCAACAAGATTCTGAAAGTTTTACTTCTACACATGATATTTTACAATGGTGAAAAGACCATGAACATACTTACAGTATTCTTAAATATATGGCTAAAGATCTACTAACTCTTCATGTCTCTACAGTTACTTCAGAAAGTGCATTTTTTACAAGTGTCAGGGCTCTAACCGATTACAGGAATCGCTTGAAGCCCTAATCGTTGGAGATACTTATCTGCACAGAAGACTGGATGAAGGCCGAAGATAGGATTGAAGGAAAAGGGTTCGACACGTTTACAAGTGGAAGCAACTCACCGGAAGAAGAAGAAGACCAACAATAGCAACCAACATGAAGAATTGAAGACCAACAACAACAACAACAAATTGAAGACCAACAAATTGAAGAAAATTGTAAATGTATAAAAAATTGTATAAAATCATTGTTTGTTATAAAAAATTAGGATAATTGAATAAAATTGAAATTGTATCGAAGAAATTTGTTATTGTATAAAACAAATTTGTAGAAAATCTTTGTTTCTTATTATAAATTGGAAAACTTGTATAAGTTGAAATCATAATAATAATATATACATTTTTTTGGCAATTTCACACTTTGATTATTATTATTATTATTAAATTTACATTTTTTTTAAGTTAAAAAAAAAATTAGACGGGCCAACCTGCGACCCGACCTGACCCGACCCGACCCGGGTTGGACCCAAATGGGTTCGCGGGTTGGGCGGGTTGAGCTTTTGCAATTCCGACTCAGCCCGGTTGCCACTCAGACCCGACCCGACCCGACCCGAACTCGTCCTAGTTGGATTCCAACTTGGACGAGTTCGACCTGATCAGATCCGGTCGACCCGTTTGCCAACCCTACTCTTATAAGAGTTGTAGTGTGTTTATTTAAGTTAGTCCTCCTATGATTGAGAAATTAATTAAATGTAAAAAAATTTCTAGTGATTTTTATACCTATTCTAAGTGAAATGTTTTTCAAAAAAATTTTCTCCCTCGTTCCCCTCTCAAATCTAGATCCAAATCTGGACCCAAACCCACATCCTTCTTCGCTTTCTCCACGTTCGTATCTCTCCTCTCCCCCATAGCGCCTCCCTCATAAACTCAATTTGAAACCCAAACCATACCCCAAATGTATCCCTTCTATTTGTTGTCCCAGCTCAACCTCTCTTTCTTATCCTCCTCCCCTCTCCCCGCTCCCACACACCAACCGAATTCCCCTACCCCCTCAACCTGATCTCGAACCTGAAATCCAATTAGAATCATCAAAAGTTTAGAACTCATTCAAAATTCCTAGTTATAAATGGCAATGATAATTTGGCATTAAAGAAGAGAAAAGAAATCACCCACGTAATGTCTCATGATGAAGGAAATAGACAATGGAAGGTAAAACTCTAACAAATTTTGGATGGAGGAAGACAAACTGCGAAAAAATGATTGGGTACGGTTATCTGCAAACTGGTAAAATCAGGATAGCGTTTAGCAAAATTTGCCCATTTTTGTATATGAATTATAAATTGGCCTTACATTTGATTATATGAATCTACTCATTTAAATCTTTTATAAAATTCACATGAATGTACTGGAGTTTGTTAATAACTTAGCCCTAATTCCTTCAGGTTTTTTTTTTTTTTTTTTGGTTTTCGGCCTAATGTTTTTGCCTAATTCCTTCAGTTTTTTTTTTTTTTTTTGGTTCTCGTCCTAAAGTTTTTGTTTTTATCAGATTCACCGTATGTTCCAACTCGTCTCTATTCCATCAAACAATTGATGACCACTCTTGATTTCAATGTATACTAGTTATTTACACGTGTGATACGTGTCTTACTAAATATATATTTTTTAAAGTAAAATTTTCGATGTATTCTAGCCTCGAACCTGAAACTTCTTTTATATTAGTTATGCACGGATAATGCATTAATAAAAAAATTAAAAAATAAAAACTCTGACGTAGTGAGAACTCAAACCTGAAACATGCTTCATATTAGTTGTGTACGTACGTCATACGAGATGATAGATTTATAAATGATACTAAGACCTCCCATTATAATTTTAGAGATATTCTATTTATGCACGAATGGAATTCGTAAACAGAGGACAAATATAATTAAAGTGAACAAAGGAATATAAACCAAAAGTTCTAAAAAGTTCCACCAAAAATACAATAGAATACTGACCACAATATCCTTCCAAAAAAGAAAAAAAAAGACCACAATTCTCTTAATAATGCAATATCCAGTGTTTTTATTGAAAAAAATATTGAAATAACAGAATAGTCTCTTAATCATTCATTTATCAAATCCACACTTCCTGTACATAATTCTTTTAGCTTGAAAATGTTTTTATTCAGGTGGTTTGTTCTTGGCTTCAGTAGTGATTTCTACAACTTTGTTTAGGGAACAGGGTAGCTATACTAGCACGGTGGAATATTCAAATGAGACGATTGAGGCATCGCTTACGGAGATGGGCGTGAACACCTTCGCAAGCAGTTTGAAAGATTGGAGATGATTGAGGAAGAAAGAGTCACAAGGGAACACGAAAATAGTCAACTCTTTGACTTTTGCAGTGAGCTCTTGAGGGTGTGACAGATGAAAGGAATTTTTTCCCAAACTGCCCCACTTTTTAAAAGTTTTTACCAAAATGTTCTACTTTTTTTTTTACATTCCCAAATCATTCTGCTCCGTCTTTGAAAGACCGTGTTTAGTTAAAACTAACTCAGTTTTTCAAAGATCGAGTATTAGTCTTAAATTTTTCGAATTCTAACACTCGGTTTTTGAAAAACCGAGTTAGTTTTAACTAAACCTAGACTTTCAAAAACCGAGTTGGTTATTTTGGTAAATACTTTCAAACGTGGGTTAGCTTCGTAAATACTTTCAAAAAGTGGGTCATTTTGGTAACTAGTTCGGTATTTAACATTGTTTACTTTTGAGTTCGATAGTTGGTTTTTTTCTTCTTATTTTAGTGCCTCATATATGATTATATTTCCTTTATTTTTCCTCTTCTTTTCAACATTTTGGTCGTAGTTCATGGAGAAACTTCAGATTCATAGCCTCACAGGGTGCCAAGATTTAAAATATATGAATAAATTTTGGGAAACTACCTACGACACATGGAAAAAATATAAAAATACTAAGATTAGTAGCTGTGGTTTCTTTAAGTACTATATTTTGTGTTTCTAACCTTCCATATACTTCTAATCTTTACTCCATTGAAGGTGTGTTTGGTTCCATCAAATATAGAACTTGATAGGTTAGTTCTATACCTCCATTTCTATGTAAGGTGAATAACTGCTGGATTTTTTTCCTATTCTTCTTTTGCATGATGTGGCTTCAAAATAGAGATATTTATGCTATGAAGCTATCATTTTCCTTTCTAGGTTTCTGAGAATTACCTGATGGGGCATTAAGTCGGTCAGTGACAACCTAGCATGAATAACTCATGCCGCCTATGCTTTATGCAGCGCTTGTTTGCAAGACCATTTAGTTGTCTTGTGGTGCCACTAATGTCAGATTTTTTAAGATAACATGGCTCATGACCAATGTACTTGGGACCGTGCTCTGCCAACACGATTGCGTAACTTTCATTAAAAAGAAATAAAAAATTGTGTTTGATTTGTCTTAAAAAATTTAGACCTGAAATATAGTTTGTTTATAATCCTAGTTTGTCTAATTATTGCTCAACTTTAATTTGTTAACGTAAATGATGCTGTCTATTTCTGGGAGACGTGTGGATGCACCAGGTGTGAGTTCGGACTCAATTTGTATTGAAGGAGAATGCCGCTCGTCTGCCGATCTTCGGTTGACCTTCTGGGACCTGCGATGAGCCCGGAAAGATGTTGAAGGCTGGGCTCGGATCGGAAGGGTCGGATCCGAGGTCTTGTGTACCTGCCGACGGTCCTGAAACACCGGGGTTTATCCCGGCGGCGGACCCTCCGACGCTCTAGTCAGTCTCTGTGAGAGAGTAGCAATAACTAGGTATATTTAAGTGGCAAAAGATTCATTACCTCAAAAGGTGGGTGTGGGTCTAGTATTTATAGAGAATCCCAACCGGGTTTGGTTCCACTTGGGGGCCGGGTCTGGATCCGAAAGCCCGTGGGCCTGACGTGGCAGAAGGCCCAGGGGGTTTAGGCCGGACGTGGCAATACCAGGAGTGGTATAGGGCTGACGTGGCGAAACCCTTGACGGTATTTGGAGCTGATGTGGCCCATCGTGGGCCTCCTGTGCTTCTGGGAGGGATCGGAGGGCCTAGGCTGCGCCAGGTCATCCTTCTGCCCCGCCAGAGAGGGGGGACGGCCTGTGGGACTGTCCCGGATCGGACTCCGAGGGCTACTGAGGCTCGTCAGTACGAGGAGGCCAGTACCGTGAGGGCAAACACGAGGATCGGCGCCGACCCTGAGGTGGTTCGGAGCCGAACCAGGTTGCTATCTTTACCTTTCTAAGTGGGAATTGTATTGGGCCCTGGTTGGGCCTCAGGCCATTTTTACCCCGTCACACAAGCCCCCCACTCCTGCGGGGGGTGCGGGAGCTAGCCGTGGAGGAGTGCTTATGGTTGTAGAAAAAATGGGAGGGCGAATCACAGGGCCTTCCTGGTGGCGCTGCCCTGAGGCTTGGATAGGACCTCGAGCTAGTCGAGGGTTAACGTGTAGGTGAAGGCGATGGCGAACCGTTGTATCTTCCGGAGAAGAGTACCCTGGTGTTCGACAGGACCTCGAGAGGTCGAGGGATTATGTGTCGACAAGGGTGATGGCGAGCCGTTGTTTCTTCCTGAGAAGAGTACCCGGGTGCCAGACCGAACCTCGAGATGAGGGGGAATTATGGGCTGGTAAGGGTGATGGCCAGCCGGTGGATCTTCCGAAGAAGAGTACCCAGGTGCCAGACCGGACCTCGAGCTGGCGAGGGATTATGGGTCGGTAAGGGTGAAGGCGAGCCGTTGTTTCTTCCTGAGAAGAGTACCCTGGTGCCAGACCGAACCTCGAGATGAGGGGGAATTATGGGCTAGTAAGGGTGATGGCCAGCCGGTGGATCTTCCGAAGAAGAGTACCCAGGTGCCAGACCGGACCTCGAGCTGGCGAGGGATTATGGGTCGGTAAGGGTGAAGGCGAGCCGTTGTTTCTTCCTGAGAAGAGTACCCTGGTGCCAGACCGAACCTCGAGATGAGGGGGAATTATGGGCTGGTAAGGGTGATGGCCGGCCGGTGGATCTTCCGAAGAAGAGTACCCAGGTGCCAGACCGGACCTCGAGCTGGCGAGGGATTACGGGTCGGTGAGGGTGAAGGCGAGCCGTTGTTTCTTCCTGAGAAGAGTACCCTGGTGCCAGACCGAACCTCGAGATGAGGGGGAATTATGGGCTGGTAAGGGTGATGGCCAGCCGGTGGATCTTCCGAAGAAGAGTACCCAGGTGCCAGACCGGACCTCGAGCTGGCGAGGGATTACGGGTCGGTGAGGGTGAAGGCGAGCCGTTGTTTCTTCCTGAGAAGAGTACCCTAGTGATAGACCGAACCTCGAGATGAGGGAGAATTATGGGCTGGTAAGGGTGATGGCCAGCCGGTGGATCTTCCGAAGAAGAGTACCCAGGTGCCAGACCGGACCTCGAGCTGGCGAGGGATTACGGGTCGGGTCGTTTGTGGGCGAACCGTTGTGCCTTGGGGCTGTTTGAGTAGAGTAGTCTGTTGTTTTCGCGGAGCATTTGGGGGCGCCCTGGGATCTGTACAAGGTTCCCATTTCCTAGGTGCGTTAATGGCGCCGCCTAATAAATGTATGGCGCATGGTCTTTCGTCGTTTGGTTTTCCCCATGTCATAAAGGCCGGCGCCTGGGGGAGGCTATAAGTACCCCCCCCCTTTCTCGTAGTGGTTCAGATCAAAGCAAGGGTGGTCTGCTTGGCCCTTAAAGGTGTCTGCTTCGGCAGACGCCTGTCTCTTGATAATTTTTACCCCCGGTTTTGTCGGAGAGGTAGTTTCTTTGTCGCCCGATCTTCTCTTGGATCTGATGGCCCTGATGTGGCGGCCAGATCCAGGGGGGATCCGGGCGAGAGGGACAACGACCGAACTTCGAAGGGTGAGCAGTTTGCAACTATGGAGGTTCTATCCTTCCGAGAGGGATGAAGGGCGTTCCGGGCCGGTTGTTTGCAACTGTGAAGGTTCCGTTGCTGGAGTAGGTTGGACTTTTGCAGTTGCATCAACTGGCTCGGAATGGAGCACTTCTTTCGGCCTTCGGGTGTTGATCTGCTTTCGACCGGGGTGCTTGCCGAGGGGGGCGTCTTGAAGCTTTGGGCCCCGGGTAGATGAGTCGTTCTCCGATTGGAGGCTGACTACTCTGCGTCCCAATAGGGCTCCAGGTTGAGGCGGTTTCTGTCTCACCCGGGAACAGTTCGGGTCTTCGGCCGATGACGCTGTAGGCCCCGAGCTGCTCACGGGTGAAAGGGGAACCGACCCAGTCTCGGAGCCCGGGGCGTCTGTCTGAGGATGGCGCCTTAAATCTTAAAAATAAAAATGTTCCCTCCTCCGAATACTTCTTCCGCGCTGGCCTCCTTGTCTGGCTGCCAGCCTGTCAATGGATGATGTCAGCATCGCACGTTTTGAGGATGTGGCGCGAATTCCTAGGCGGCAGTTGCATGTCAGATAGGTGAACAGTACTCGCGGAAATCGAGGAGTCGCTTCTATCTCCTATAAATAGTCCCCCCTCTCCCCTATCTGTCCACTCCTTTCTTTTTCAAAAATTTTTTTTTTCAACACTTCAGCGCTCATCTTTGCATCTCGCTGTACCAGGCTTGCCCTTCCAAAGTAACCCCAGGTGAGTTAGCAAGTCTACTTAATTTAGGCATAGATGGACAGAGCTCAGTCCGGCTCATCAGCGTCGACGTCTAGGGGGGAAGTGGAGCCTATCTCTGACTCGACGTCCTGGGAGGAGCCCGTACTCGAGGAGGAGTCAGTGTACGTTGATGAGTCTTCTGACACGGTTTCGTGGGAGGAACCGGTGGTTGAGGAGGAGGCACATGGTGCGAGGCGGTCGCGCTCTCGTCGTCCCTTCGTGGTGGAGAGCAGTGAGTCGGAGGAAGCGACTGATGGCTCGGACGACGTCCGTGTTTTGGAGTCGTCTATCGAGGGAGAGAGAGGCGAGGGCGGCATTGTAAGGAGATCCATGGTTCCGGGGGCAGGTCCGAGTTCCATGCTGACTGGTCGGGGGCCCTTATTCACTCCCTCGCCGGAGCGACCCGAGAAGAGGAAGAAGGCTCCGAGGAAGGTAGGGTTGGGGACTGGTGGCTCGAGCCAGGGGACAAGTTCGCCCGTGCAGTCGAAGCATTTCCGTCAATATCCTGACGACCTGTCCGATCAGGAGCTCTTTGGTGTGCAGGCCTCTTCGCCGAGTCGGACGAGAGTGTTGATGGACGCGATTCTGACCGCCTTGGATGGCGGGGACTTGGAGGTCTTGCAGCTGGCGTATCACATAGGTCCTAGTTACGAATTGATGCTGCCGAGCTCTACTCTTCGCCCAACCGATCCCCTGTCTGCGTGGTATTGTGTCTTCCCCGTGGACGCGTTTATTTCTGGACTGAGGCTGCCGGTCCATCCGTTTGTTCGGGAAGTGTTGAACTGGGCCTCCTTGGCGCCGATGCAGTATGGGCCGAACTCTTGGAAGCAGATAATCAGTTTTGTACTGATGTGCGAGGAACAACGGGTACCCCTGTGCTTGAACGTGTTCCGAGCGATGCTGATGATTAGTTCGGCGGCCGAGGGGGTTTACTATATCTCCCCCCGGAGCAGGAGGAAGGTTGTTCATAGCCACCCGAATTCTATCAAGGATTGGAAGAAAAAATATCTGGTGATCTGGAGTGAAGAGCCCTGGGACATTCCGACTCGATGGAACTATTCCAAGCCGAGTTATCCTGCACCGGGGCAGGGGGATCTGACGGTTGAGGAGTGGGGGTTTGTCGAGCGTCTTCGTTTGTCCCCTAGTATTAATTGGACGAAGGTGACGGAGGTTCGCCTGGCGAGCGTTGGACTGAGCCCAGCCGTTCTCCGTATGTAGTTGTTTCTTTTCCCTCGATCCTTTCGTACATTCTTGCTCATTGCTCTTAATGGTTTTTTCTGTAGATATGGATGAGGCATCGATCCAAGCAAGGAGGCTCGCCATGAAGAAGGAAAATGCCGAGAAGAAGAAGGGGGAGGCGGCGAAAAGGCCGAGGGAGCCGCCCCTTGTTATCTCGGAGGTACCGCTCGAGCCGAGGGTTAAGAGGACTCGTTCGGAGACAGGCAAGGGGGGTGCCCCTTTGAGGGGTAAGGGCCCGGCGAGGGCATCCAATCTTGATAAGGGGAAAGGTCCCTTGGTAGGGGTCGAGGAGGAGGACCCGGTGGTGGAGTTGTTGCGGCAGCGGTGGGCGCCGGACTGGTCGGTTCGGATGGGCGACTGTCTGACCGAGGAAGCCCAGGCCGTAGAGGTGGTGGAGAAGCTGGCAACGCCTCGTGATCTCCAGATGATGGAGAACGAGCCCGTGGAGGTGGCATTCACGCGCCTGGCGCAGGCTACCGTGTCGGTAAGCTTGTCGACCTCCTCCTTTCTGTTTGGTCTTGCCTCCGGAGTTTTCTTCTTATCTGCGTCTTTCGGTTGCAGGCTTGTATGCAGGGAGCTAATTTGAAGAATCTCTACGAAGCGTCCCTGTTACAAGAGCGTGCTCGGGCGGACCAGAGCGGACGAGAGACGAAGGAGATGCGGATCGAGCTCGAGGGTTCGCGTCAGAGGGAGCAACAGATGAAGCTGGATCTCGAGGCCAAGGACACCGAGTGGGGGAAGAGGGTGGCCTCCTTGAAAAGGAAGTTTGCCAAGGAGAAGGGGGAGTTGACAGCTGCGTTCGCCAATGAGAGGAAAGAGCTGACGGATGCGGGCCAGCAGATGGTGATAGCCGCCCAGGATGAGTGCTACGCAAAGGCGCTCAGTCACGTGAGGCATTTCTATCTGACCCTTGATCTGTCGAACTTCGAGTACGACATGGAGATTGATGGGACCCCGAAGATTCCTGCCGGAGAGGGGCTCGTTGACAACCCGGCCGTCGATCCTCCTGTGAACCCGATCGACGCCGAGGAGGGAAACCGAGTTGTATAGTTTTGTCGTTCTTTCTTCTTTCCTCCTTTCGATTGTATTTGCTTCCCGCGGACTGGCCCCCACCTTTTCGTGTATATATATAAAAAAGTAATTCGGACTTGCCAAGGGTTTTGACGCCGGTTGTTTCCGGATCTCCCTGCTTATGTGCTTCGAGTTGGCTTACTTCGTAGGTTGTGGCTTCCCTTCCCGAGGTGGGCCCCCGTCGCTCCGACGTGGCGTGCCGCTCGAGACGAGGGGAGTATTTCTGTAACGGCCTTTGCCCCGGTCGACAGTATACAAAGTGATGAAGGGGATGTGGCTCGGCCTCATTGATTCGCGAGGAATCGGCGTGGGGTGAGGTGACGCCTTGGGGGTCGACCCCCTAACCTGGTATTAGGTCGGGTCTGCCGAGGTGTTTGGAGTATGACACAACGAGATTTCCTTAGTATAAGATGGGGGGGGGCCGCTAGAACGGTCCTATACAAAGGAAAGCTTTACAAAAAGGTTTACTACTAGCTAAGTTAAAGTCCGTGCTTGCTCTTTGCAGGAGTTCACTGGGTGCTAGGCGTAAAGGGGGAACCTCTCTGGCTCGACGGTAGGTCCGGGGGTAGGGCCGTCCTTCTTAGGTTTGAACATGACGGCGTTGAGGGGGAACATTCCTCCTCCGACGGTGGTCATGTAGCACGATCGCGCTGCTTCTTGGCTGCCTCGGACGACGCCGACCCCTTGTGGGGTGGAAAATTCGAGCCCCAGATGGTAGGCCGAAGGCACCGTTTGGAGGGAGCATAACCTGGATCGGCCGAGTATGGTGTTGTAAGCCGTCTTGACGTTGGTCACCATGAAGTCCATAGGCTTGGTCCTCTTGGCGGGAGCCGATCCCGCAGTAACATCGGGGGTGACAATCCCTTCCAGCACGACAGGGAAGCCGTAGAACCCATGTAAGGTGTATCCGGCCGGTTGGAGCTTGCCTCTAGGTAACTTCCGTTTCTCGAAGGCTTCGAGGAAAAGAATGTTCACCGAGCTGCCGTTGTCGACAAGGATTCGGCGAACTTCACACTTAGCCATGCGGAAGCTAATGACGAGGGCGTCGCCGTGGGGGAGGCGAACGCCTTCGAGGTCCTCCCCTGAGAATGAGACTGGCGCGGGTTGTAGCTCGGGAGAGAGATCGCTTTGGACAGCATTCTGCTCTCGGATGAAGGCTTTTCGGAAAGTATTCGATTCCCCTCCTATTAGCCCTCCATGGACTTAATGTAAGATAAACGGTGTGTCCGCGGCTCCCTCAGACTCGGGATCCCGACCCGGTATGCGGCTCGGAGGGGGGATCGGGGGCGAGTGTATCCCGCTCCTAGTATCTCGTCGACCCCGCTGGACTTCTCGGGTGAATTCTCGGAGGTATCCTCTGGAGATGAGTTCCTCAATCTCATCTTTCAGGGCCCGGCATTGATCTGTGTCGTGTCCATGGTCTTGGTGGAAGCGGCAGTAGAAGCGCTGATCTCGGTTCTTGCCGTTGTTAGTTCGGGGAGGTAGTCGAACAATGCCTTTGTCTTCGATTTCTAAGAGGATGGCGGATACGTTGTGCGTCAAGGGAGTGTATTTCTCAAAGGGGGGACCGGCGGGACCTTCTTCATGGCCCCCGGGTCCCTGGGAGCTTTCTTTGATGGTTCGACTTCTTCTGTCTTCCGCTTTCCCTTCCCGGTGGCGTCCCTGGCATCTTCGGGGTTAAGGGCCTCTTCTGCCCTAATGTATTTCTCGACCCTACTGAGGAGGTCGGGGAAGTCGACGGGGGGTTTCTTCGCCAGAGAAGCCTTCAGCTGTCCGTGACGGACGTTGTGTCGGAATGCCGCTGAAGCGACGCCTGGGTCGAGGGAGGAGACCGACCTTGCCTCAGCGGTGAATTTCTGGACGAACACCCTGAGGGATTCCCCCTCTAACTGTTTGAGTCTGAGTAACGAGGCGCTGGTCCTTTCGGTCTTCCGGCTGGTGACGAAGTGGGCGAGAAAATTGCCCTCGAGTTGGTCGAAGGAGTAAACGGAGCCAGGGGCGAGCTTCGAGAACCACTCACGAGCGGGACCCCGAAGGGTGGCAGGGAAGGCTCGGCATAGCAGGGGATCTGAGGCGCTGTGAATCATCATGAGGGTTTTGAAACCCCCCATGTGATCAGCAGGATCTCCCTCGCCGTCGTAGGTCTCGAACTGAGGGGGTCGGAAATTCCTGGGTATTTCCGCTCGGAGGATGGGGGCGGAGAAGGGAGGACGGACAGGTCTGTACCCCTGAGCCGCTCTTTGGCCGCCGTCCCCAATGTGATCGAGGCGATCCTCCATCCCTTGTAGGCGCCTTAGGAGGACGCCATCGTCCTCAGGCTGGATTATTGAAGGGCGGGACGCGCTGGCTTCGGCGTCCGACCCTGTTTGGGAATGGGGGGTTTCTCCCTTGGGGGTCCGTCGGAGGGCTCCCAGAATTTCTCTTCAGAAGTCTTGGAACTCCTTGTGAGTGACGGGGGCTCCCTCGACTTGGTTTGGTTGGTCCGAGGGTTGTCTTCCGACTCGGCTGAGTGCGGATCTTCGTACCTTGGGCGACGGTCTCGGACGGTTCGGGACCGGGTTGGAAGCGGCCCTTCCCCTGCTGCGGGTAATCCTGCGGTTAAGGATTATTCCTCGGAGGTCGGGCTGGGCTGGCCGGCCGACGCTCCTTTGGGACTCCCGAGGGAGAGCCTTGTGTTTCGACGTGCGTAGCCTGGCTTTATCAGTGGGTGGGGGCGAGTCCCGTTGGTTGACGGAGGAAGCAGCCCCCTTGCCTTTGGAGGCCATGAGGGTTCGGTTGTCGATGGCCTTTGAGGGTCTGGATCGGATCGGCTTCTGGAGCAGCTGTTCCCACAGACGGCGCCAACCTGATGCTGTTTATTTCTGGGAGACGTGTGGATGCACCAGGTGTGAGTTCGGACTCAATTTGTATTGAAGGAGAATGCCGCTCGTCTGTCGATCTTCGGTTGACCTTCTGGGACCTGCGATGAGCTCGGAAAGATGTTGAAGGCTGGGCTCGGATCAGAAGGGTCAGATCCGAGGTCTTGTGTACCTGCAGACGGTCCTGAAACACCGGGGTTTATCCCGGCGGCGGACCCTCCGACGCTCTAGTCAGTCTCTGTGAGAGAGTAGCAATAACTAGGTATATTTAAGTGGCAAAAGATTCATTACCTCAAAAGGTGGGTGTGGGTCTAGTATTTATAGAGAATCCCAACCGGGTTTGGTTCCACTTGGGGGCTGGGTCTGGATCCGAAAGCCCGTGGGCCTGACGTGGCAGAAGGCCCAGGGGGTTTAGGGCGGACGTGGCAATACCAGGAGTGGTATAGGGCTGACGTGGCAAAACCCTTGGCGGTATTTGGAGCTGATGTGGCCCATCGTGGGCCTCCTGTGCTTCTGGGAGGGATCGGAGGGCCTAGGCTGCGCCAGGTCATCCTTCTGCCCCGCCAGAGAGGGGGGACGGCCTGTGGGACTGTCCCGGATCGGACTCCGAGGGCTACTGAGGCTCGTCGGTACGAGGAGGCCAGTACCGTGAGGGCAAACACGAGGATCGGCGCCGACCCTGAGGTGGTTCGGAGCCGAACCAGGTTGCTATCTTTACCTTTCTAAGTGGGAATTGTATTGGGCCCTGGTTGGGCCTCAGGCCATTTTTACCCCGTCACAGTAAAATTTTTATAAAAATATTTATGGCATTTGAATTAGACAAACTAGGATATTCATGCTTTATTAGACAAATGCCATAAATCTAGGATATTCATGCTTTATTAGACAAATGCCATAAATATTTTTAATTTGTTAAGGTATATTCATGCTTTATAATTCAAATGCCATAAATATTTTTATAAAAAGTTTACCTTAACAAATTAAAGTTGAGCAATAATTAGACAAACTAGGATTATAAACAAACTATATTTCAGGTCTAAATTTTTTAAGACAAATCAAACACAATTTTTTTTCTTTTTAATGAAAGTTACGCAATCGTGTTGGCAGAGCACTGTCCCAAGTATATTGGGCATGATCCATGTTATCTTAAAAAATCTGACATTAGTGGCACCACAAGACAACTAAATGGTCTTGCGAACAAGCACTGCATAAAGCATATGAAGCACGAGTTATTCATGTTAGGTTGTTACTGACCGACTTAATGCCCCATCAGGTAATTCTCAGAAACCTAGAAAGGAAAATGATAGCTTCATAGCATAACTATCTCTATTTTGAAGCCACATCATGCAAAAGAAGAATAGGAAAAAAATCCAACAGTTATTCATCTTACATAGAAATGGAGGTATAGAACTAATCTATCAAGTTCTATACTTGATGGAACCAAACACACCTTCAATGGAGTAAAAATTAGAAGTATATGGAAGGTTAGAAACACAAAATATAGTACTTAAGGACACCACAGCTACTAATCTTAGTATTTTTAGATTTTTTCCATGTGTTGTAGGTAGTTTCCCAAAATTTATTCATATATTTTAAATCTTGGCAAGCTGTGAGGCTATGAATCTGAAGTTTCTCCCTAAACTACGACCAAAATGTTGACAAGAAGAGGACAAATAAAGGAAATATAAATCATATATGAGGCATTAAAATAAGAAGAAAAAAACCAACTATCGAACTCATAAGTAAACAATGTTAAATACCGAACTAGTTACCAAAATGACCCACTTTTTGAAAGCAATTACCAAGCTACCCACTTTTGAAAGTATTTACCAAAATGACCCACTCGGTCTTTGAAAGACAGAGTTTAGTTAAAACTAACTCGGTTTTTCAAAGACCGAGTGTTAGAATTCGAAAAATTCAAGACTAACACTCGGTCTTTGAAAAACCGAGTTAGTTTTAACTAAACTCGGTCTTTCAAAGACCGAGTGGGATGGTTTGGGAATTAAAAAAAAACTAGGACAGTTTGGGAAAAACTTTCAAAAAGTGGGGCAGTTTGGGAAAAAATTCCAGATGAAAGATACTTACTTGAGGCAACGTAGTAGAGGCAACGTAGTAGGAAACAATGGATTAAGGAGGGAAATGCCAACCCAACATATTTTTACAAAGTGGGTATTACAAGAAAGAATCAACTCTATTGTAGGCTTACAAGGGGAACACTGATGGATTGCTAGGGGGTAGGACCTTAGGTGACACATTGAGGAGCACTTCAGGAGACTCTTTTGGGCAGACAGAGAGAATTTAGATGTTCCTTAGAGGAGGATTTTTGGGAGCATGCAAGGATTGAAGAGGGGGATATTCTTGAGGCACACTTTACGGAGGAGAAGGTGCTGCTGGTCGTTAAAGGGCTAGGTCAGGATAAGGTGCTTGGACCAGAAAAATTCATGATCATGTTCTGCACCCCTTTTTGAGATATTGTAAGAGGAGATCTGCTTTAGATATTTCATGACCTTGTTTCGGGACAAAGGCATATGGACCAATTCAATTACACTGTTGTGGCCCTAATCCCAAAGAAGGATGAGGTGCTTAGGATTGAGGATTTGTGGCCAATTAATTTGTTAAATGGATCCTTCTAGATTGTGATGAAGGATTTAGCAAACAGATTGATGCCAAAACTCCAAGAACTGACCGATTGTGCACATACATGGTTTATCAAGGGGATGGATATTTTAGATGGGATAGCTACTGCAAAGGAGATAATGTTATAGTTGTCTCGATTGGGTGATAAGAGTTTGTTATTGAAATTGGATTTCAAATAGGCTTATGATAGTGTGGAATGAGACTCTGTATTAAAGGCACTGCGTTGGGGGGCGGGGGGGGGGGGGGGGGGGTCACAAGTTATCGTCAATGGCGAACTAACCCGTGAGATAGTATGTCGTAGGAGACTATGGCAAGGACGACCTCCAATTTCCTCTTTTTTGTTCACATTGGTAGCAGAGGGATTGACTGAGATGTGTAGGAAATGCATGAGGGAAGGATTGATAAGGGCCTTGGGGAGAATAACGATACGAGGTCGGTTTGCATCTTTTCATATGTATGACACTCTTTTGTTTGGGAGAGGGAAAATAGTAGGGATTAAATGGACCTTCAGATGCTTTGAAGCATGGTTAGGTCTCAGGATTAATTTCCATAAGAGTTGGTTGATGTTGATAGGAAGCTGCAGTATAGAGGAGGGTTGTAACCATGCTAAATTCTTTTAATGAAAACTTGAGGAACCGCCACTCAAGTATTTAGGGATTCCTATGAGATCAGGGTAATCGATTATGGTGGATTGGCCGGTTTTGGTAGAGAGGGTGGAGAAAAGACTTGAGGGATGGAAAGAAAAATTTATTTCTGGGGGAGAATCATACTTATTAATTCAGGCACTCACATGCAAATGGTGGTGGAAGATCCACAAAGGGGACAACAGAATATGGATGTCGTTTATGGCAAGATATTGAAAGCGCAAAATTGCTAGATTTGGAGGAAGGACAAGAGGGCATAATTATTCTTCACTTTGGAAAGACATTGCGAGCGTAGGGGAAATTTTTCATGAACAAACTTCATGCATTATTAAGTAGGGCAGGGAGACTAGATTTTGAAAGATGTGTGGATTGGTGAGAATACTTTACAAGCGTTGTTTCCAGACTTGTTTGTATGTGCTACGGATAGGGATGTGGTGGTATGAGATTATTGGAAGTAGAATAGGTGGATACTTAGCTTTAGGGACGGACACACCTATGCTTACTATTGAAGGTTGGGAACGGTGAAGGGGCAATCTAGTTAGCGGGGGATTTCACCCAATGAGGGGAGGCATGAGAGAGTTTGGAAGTGGAAAATATTGGGATTGTTTACGGCTAAATTTATGTATGATCTATTGAATGATGCGGGGAGGGGGGGGGTGGGGGTGGGGTTGGATTTCGCGCATGTATGCACCATCAAAAGTCTAGGCACGTTATCAAGAGGAACCTTTAGTAGATGCTACATGTCTTAGGTGTGGGGTAAGGTTTGAGTATTCGTCTCATAACTTAAGTGTGGGCGAGCTAAGAAAATTTGGGAAATAAACACAGTAGGATTTGGGGTGTGGGAAAGTCCAGCTAGTGTTCTCTCTATTTGGGGAGAGTGGAAGAGGGCAATGTTAGGGAGAGGGTGTAACATTCGGTAAAAAAATAAATTTGTTTGGTTATTTTATCCACTGTGGTACGTGCAACACTAGCGCGAGATGGAGCTTTCATGAATCGAGGCGAAAACTCTAAGAAAGAAAAAGCAAGCGAGCCAGCGGATATAATTGACTACTTTATCATCTTCTATTCTAGAATAAGAAACGAAAGAGAAAGGCTGCACATGAATGACGCACGTGCATGAAAATATGAAATTTTGATTTGTAATATTCATCTATTATCATTTTATTATTTATTTAACTATATTTCATTCTATTATTTTTGAATAAAGATTATTTTGGGTTATTGTTGTTTTTAGGAGTTTATTTAATAAAATGTTTTTTTTTAAAGCCCATGAGGCCCGATCCAAACCAAGCCCAACCCAAAGGGATGGACTATGGTGCCGGCCAATAAGTTTAAGAAACAAAAAGAGATTTTTGGAAAATCGAGTTTTTTTTTATGTGGAACAAATCAATTGGTTGTAGATGCTATAATTCAATCATTAAATTAATGGATAATTAAAATGAAAAATCTCCCAAACCCAATCAACATAATCCCGGCCATATATAGGTATCATTAGGGTTTTCTTCTTTTGTTTTGATTTGGGTGATTATCTTGGAGGTTCTAACATTGGAGGAGAAGACTAATTTAAAGTCTTCATTCAACAATCAAAATCTTGAGGTGGGTGTTTCTCTTGAACTTTAATTTGTGTTGTTCTTAAATCTAGCA
The DNA here is from genome assembly GCA_017893485.1 of Hemerocallis citrina. NCBI lineage: Eukaryota > Viridiplantae > Streptophyta > Magnoliopsida > Asparagales > Asphodelaceae > Hemerocallis > Hemerocallis citrina. The sequence goes on from CM030358.1 coordinate 390,836,853, forward strand.
TGGTATGACTTGTTATGAAAATACTAGCTATGCATGTTTTCTTTGGTTCAGTGTAGATCCTTATATGGATAGGAAGTTGATTATGTGATGTTATTCATGCATGAGATACCCATGATGTTAAATAATTCCTATCATGCAATAAGACGGAAATTTTGATCTTAAATGATGTGTTTATGTTGTAGATTTAGATTTCAAATATTGATGATTAACATGATCATACTGTGAAATAAAAAATAATTAAAATGTAGGGATATCCACAAATAAATTTGTAGAATTTTTTGATAGAACATTGTTCCTGTTTTGATTGGAAAATTGATAAAAATAATGGCATGAATTATGGTTGAAAAAACCCTAATTTAATAAGGATTTCCTTTATCGGGTCTGCCATGCCTAAACAGGCTGTTTGTGCATGTGTGGAGTTTGCGGTTCTGTGTGTGTGGGTTCGGGTATGGAAATGCATGTTTGCAGGTGTGGGTCTCCTACAAGATTCAGGTTTGGATAGTAGCATGAATATTGGGTTCATTTGAATATTAGAAACACAATATTGCTTAACGGGTCTGTTTTCTCCTTATCAGGTCTGTTTTGTGAAGGAGTTTAATTTTGGGTCTGATAACGTTGAAGCTCGGGTTTGATAGATGAACTCAAGGTTATGATTAATTAATCAAGATTATTTACTTAATTAGGATCAATTTGTGAAACAGGTATAAATAAATAAGAATTTCTTATCGGGTCTGTCAAGTGTTATCGGGTTTGGAATTTTTGGGTGTCAGGTTTGGCTCTTTTTGAGGAGTTTGGAGTTGATTAGTTTATCAAGTCAGCAATTGATTACTTATGGCTGAGTTTAATTAGCTACAGATAAGTTAAAAGTTGGTTAGTTGATCAAAGATTTGGTCGATTAAAATTGAGATGTAGTTTAATCGGGTTGAGAGTTTGGTTAGAGATAAATAGATGTTAAAGTTTTAAAGATGATTAATCAGATTTTTGGGATTCCCTTAGAATCAAACTTAGAGACCAACTGACTTCGAATTGATTTATTTGAGTGGAGAACTATAGTCGAGTTGAGAACGAGTAGAATCTAATTGAACTAAAAGACTAGTTGAAGGTTAGCTCACTTGACGCTAAGGATTGATAGAGTTTTGTGGAGGATGTAATTTGATAATAATGAATAGAACGAGTCTTGTGACAGGAAAGCAGATTCTTTTGAGTTCTTTTTTGGGTGATCGTAGATAACCGTGGGAGGGGGGTTTGGGTACGACGTCTTAGTCGGTTGTGTTCTAGAGGTTGAGTAGGACCCACGGTGCTGGCAAGAATGTGGATTTTTAAGATGAGCCAGACGAGGCTAGTATTCTAGTTTATGAAGTTAAGTTCGATTGTGTTACGCTAGCTCTAGATGGGGATTTTTTTTCCTTTTAAATTAAGGACATGCACTAGATATGAGTGTGAAGAAGCAATAGCAAACGTGAATATGAGGGATTCAGAATGATCTGCTATGTGAGATATTCCCCAGTATTCCCGGATGTGAGGGAAATAGTCTCCAAAATTATCTGCAGTTAGGGATTGATCTCCAGAATTACTGGGAGGGGAGCGACGCTCATGGGATGTTCGTGTGATGAGAGTTCAGGATGACCTGCGGAGTGCAGTTGTCACGCCCCGCTTCCCAAAAGAGAATACGGAATATGGATACGTGACAAAAGCCTAGCGAATGATTTTCATCATCCATAAGCTGTTCAAGAATCTTTACAACATTCACAGGAATAATCAGAGTCGGAAGCAAAAGAATCAACCAACATGTACATATGAACTAAAATACCAACACGAATACTTGAAACCAAAATGTATTAATCTCAAATAATCATGATCTGAATAAATCAAAATCCTGGGTCACATTGCCCAAATACAAGATAAATCCAAGTATCAAAATGCAATATTGTTCAAGCAAGCTATAAGAAATAATAATAATAAAGTTCATCACTATTACTTCATGTCACCAATACCGTATGGAACCTGTTCTCCAAAATCTGCAATTCAACAATTGCAGGGAAGAGGAAAAGAGAAAACAAGTACCCGTCAATTGCAAGTTACGGGCCGCTTGTAATGCAGGATACAAGTAAATGGGGAAAACTAACTAATAACATAAAATATGCATGATATCAAGTATAACAACTGGCATGGTAAGGTGATCAAGTGTAAATGGCATGAATCAAATATCAAGTAAACAAGTATCATGTAAACAAGCATTAAGTATCAAGTATCATGTATCAAGTATCAAGTATCAAGTCTCATGTATCATGTAGTCAAGTATCAAGCAAGCATGTATCATGTTCAAGTATCATGTTCAAGTTTTGTAGTGATTACTATCTAGGTAGCACTTCATGCAGCCCACCTTACATGGTTGCTACAACAAATAGTTTCGCTTTAGATTTCAAAGTGGACCATAGAGGGCAGTGTACTCAGGGACAAGTCAAGTAATCGAGCTCCAAGCTCGAAGTATCATGTATCATGTATCATGTAATCACGTGTCAGGTTGTGCAAATAGCAAGTATCGTGTCTTGCGTGCAAGTGTCAAGTAGTCACGTGTCAAGTATCATGTATCAAGTCATCACGTAGGATCAGTGGATCCCCTTTCGAGTACACGTTTCTGAATTATCCACTATTAGATCTTTCCCTTAAACCCCGGCTTGATTATTTATTATTAATGTCAAACAAGCATGTATGTGTACAAAACATATCAAGAATAACATGGCATGATCATGTAACAAGTTTAAGTTGAAAGATAAACATGTACTAGTACAAGATAGTTAATAAAAGAATAAAATAGCCAAGTCTCTAGTTCAGGACAGCAAGACCACACTATAGTAAAACAGTGATTTCCAGGGTTACAAACATGCAAATCTGAATCCGTCAAAACGTCTAGAAAATAGACTCCCAACCGAATCCAGCGAATACAAATAAGTTATATAGTAATTCACAAAATCATAACTCAAAATTAATTTTAATCCAGAAAATACGTTCAGCCAGAAATCAGTAAAACCAATTCTCAGTTAGGAAAACAGCATCAAAACTCAACTAATAAATCCACGAAAAATCTGGGGTATTCCCCTATATGTATAGTATCAGAATATAAAGTTTCAGAATTTTCCAGTAAAATTAGATCAGTCATCAAAAATCAGAAAACATCAATAAACGATAGTTTGGCAAATCTGGAATTCCCAACACTGCTGTACGAAAACCATAATATCTCGCAACCAGTGAAATGAAATTCAAATCTGCCAAAGGGAAATGAGAATAAATAGAATAAGCTAACTTTTATATTTCACAGATATTTTCCATACAGTAAAAGAAATCAGGGTGAAAATATGATTCTTTACAGAATAACAAGCAAAATACAGCAAATATAGTTTTCATAAACGAGCATGAAACGGCATAGAAAACTCATCAATAAAATCCACCAAAATTCTGTGTAATCCCTAAATAAGTATAGAAAGACTGACCAAAGTTTCAGATCAAAAAAATTTGTGTAGCACAAGTATCAAAATAATTTAATCATCAAAATAATCAAGAAACGAAATCTGGGAATGAATTACAGCTCTGTAGTAAAATAGTCATATCTCACACATACGAAAATGAAATTGACCAAGGTTAGAGGGGTTGGAAATCAGACGAATTTATCTACAAATAATATTTTATACTGAAATTAAGATACTGACCTTAATATGGTCTAAATTACTGATCAAGACATATTATTGACAAAATACAGAATTTCTTCAAAAAACCAAATCAACGTAGATCCAACGAAACTTGATCCAAACACAACCAAACATGAAATTGAGTCTACCAAGTGTCCAAACATCATGAAATAGGGTATACAACATGTCCACAACAAGTATCTCACATTGGTCTCACAAGCACACGAGTTCTTATAATTGTTTCACATATACATCATATCAGGAACGGGCAAAACCTAGGATTGATTCATGTCAAATTTTGTGTCGTGAGTCAACTATGGTCAAACACTGTAAAGACAAACTCATCAAGAACATCACCCACATGATTTGTCTCTAGAACCCAACTATATTACAAGCGGAATTTATGACTTGTATCATACAAAGGAATTTGAGTACAAGTTACTTGCCTGAAAGACGACGACGAAAACAAAATCAAGCAAGAATAACGAGAACGGATTCCCAGGCACGAACAAAACACAACGAACGGATCACGAACACATGATCATGAACAAGATGAAGACGATCGAGATCACGAATACAATCGGACGACTGAGATCGAAGATCAAGATCAAGATGATCGGATCAGATCGGGCGATCAGATCTCTTGATGATAAAGATAATGATGAAGATCAAGATTGATCGATCAAATGGCTGTGATCAAAGAAAATTGATGATCATCATGAACGTGACGATCAAGAAGAGATCGGACAGCTAGGATCTAATTGGATGGTCAAGAGGAGATCGACGACCCACATCCAATCAAGCATAATGACCGAGATCCAACAGACGACCAAGATCACCCCGATGGTTATGATCAAGATCAAATCAACTGATGGCTAGGAATCAGTCAATCAAGATCATCATGATCGCAATGATAATCAAGATCAAACGGACGACCCACGTTCACTTGATCAAAACCCATCAATGGCACTGGCTTGGCTCTGACGTGGTGGCGCTCAGGGCAGCGGCGACGAGGGCTGACGGTGGGTGTCACGGCGGGCTCGCTGGCGAGGTGGCTGACGACGGATAGAAGCAGCACCAGAAGGGGACAGTGAGAGGACCGCTGTTCTGTCGACAGAGTAGAGGCAACGCAGGGAAGCTGTGCTGCTAGCTTTCGACTGGTGGAGTCATAGGGTGGCGCGACAATGGTGGACGACAGGGGGAGTGTCGGTAGGGGTTGATGCTACGGTTGCTGCCACTGTCCTCAGCTGAAGGCACTACGGTCGCGCGACACGGCTGGAAGAAGCACTGTAGGCTGCCGCGGTTGAGGGGAGAAGCAGGGGCTAGCCAGGGGGTCACGACACTGGGGTTGGGTGCAGGCAGAGGAGCACGGTGGGAGAGACAGAACGATGGGTTCGGGAGGTCAGGGGGTGAGCACAGAGAAGTTAGGAGAGAGGGCTGAACGAGCTGGAGTGGGCAGAGGTCTGCAGGGACGTGGAGAGAGATGAAGGGCGGCTGATGGGTTGGTAGGGATGAACAGGAAGGTGAAGCGACAGGGAAACATGGTTATATAGGTGATAGATTCTTGGGGTTTAGGGTGATATAGGTGGTAGTGGGTTTCGGGTGACAGGGGTAACGGGTGGGTTTAAGTAAATAGGTATTGGATTAATTAGGTTAATGGTTTTTGGTTTTAATGGGTTTGGGGTTTTAAATAATGGGTCTTGGGGGTAGTCGGGTTATGGGTAAACGGGTAATGGGTAGTTTATAGGATTTGGGGTGTTTCGGGTGTGGGTTTAATATAGGAAACTGGTATGGGTTTTAATAGGGTGAAAAGAGGTTATAGTATAATAAATGGGTATTGGGTTTTATTAAAGTTCCAATAGGGTTTAAAAATTCAATAAAATAATGGGTTTAAAGCAAAAGATCCAATAAGAATAGAAATAGGGTTTTGGGAAAATAAAACCAATAAAAATATACAATTAGGATTTTATAGAAATACTAATACTAATAATGAAACAATAACAATAACAATAATAATAATAACAGTATTAAAAATAACAATAATAATAATAATAATAATACTGACAATAATAATAATAAGAAAAGTGATAAAAACAACAATAGTAGTAATAATAGAAACCCAGGTAATTGTGAAAATAATAAGATTGGTAGTTAATATAAATTCGTTGGAAAATAGTAACAAATAAAACCATTGATTAAAAGAGACTTTAATAGAAAGTCCAATAATACATTTGACAAAAGAATTTGAAAACCGAGAAAATAATTTGCAAAAATTTTTAAATACAGAAAATACACGAAAAATACAATTTTAGAAAAACAGGGGTTACAGCAGTATTCTCCAAAATTTCCAGATGTTAGTAAAATAGTCTCCAAAATTATCAGTGGATAGAGATTGTACCTCCAGAATTTTCTGGGCGAGAGCCAATACTCATAGAACGTCTAAATCTTAAAAATTTGTCACAGATATAGGTTTTCGTAGCGAGGGATTAATCCCAACAATGATGAGAATGTTAAAGGCTTGCACTCGTACCTATGTTGTATGGGCGGTATAGAATTCGAACAAGTGTGCATTAGAGATTACATAATGTGCATGATTGTTTGTGCATTAGTCTTTAGGTCATGGCATACACCGACATACTTAGGATAATCACTCTTTTCATATTTCATTTGGCATTCAAGTTTATGATTGTTAAGTTTGGAGGATCACTATTTGTGTTAGCATTTCGTTGGTTGTATTCAACTTACGTGTCCACAATTTGCAAGTTTGCAGGGCTCCTATCAACAAGTAGCATTGATTCGAGTTGGTGACAGATATTAATGAAAGACTATGTATCTATTGTACAAATAAATTATAATGTTTTTTTGAAAATTCTGCTGTGTAATGTAAAAGACGTTGATGTAATGAAAAGTTTTAAATTTCCTGTATTTTTGTGCTGTGTTACAAAATTGAAGTACAGATTCTGGATGAGTCTCAAATTGCCTTTGTTTGGAATTCGAGGCGCTACAGAGTGGTATTAGAGAAAACTTCAAGAATTACTGCAAACATAGTAAGGGAATGAAAACCTAGGTGAACATTAGATGTGTGAGTTTCAGTTTTAGAGTCATGAATGTTATAATTATTTGAACTTGCATTTATATTACTATATGTATATACTGGTGTTCTTTTCTCTCTTTTCTGCAGGATGGTAGATAACCAAGATCCTCTAAAGAATGTGAGAGAGGAAGAATTCCTTGAGGATCCTAAAGAGGATTAAAGAGGATCCTCAAGAGGATTTAGAAAAGAAACATGAAGAGGAGCCAAAAGAGAAAGAAGAACTGCAGGAATCACTTCTGATCACTCCTCTAGTGGAATCTTCGTGCGAATCTTCAAATGATTTGTCAGGCTCGAGTAGGAAGGACCACATTTGTAAGATCCTGCAAAATAGTATATAACTATTTTGTACATTAGTCCATTCACGATTGAGAGTTGCACATATTAATTGATTTTTCTCAATTTTAATTGAGTGAATATTGAAGACATATTGTTTAATATGTTAATAAATCGACGAGGTATAACATTGAACCAGAGTCGGGATATTTTCTCGATTAAATTTTGTATTGTCCCGATTATTTTATATAACAATCTTTTGTGCTAGCAACTATTTTGAATGACACTATTTGTGCATATAAGCATTATTCTTAAGATTGTATATGTATATATTTGTCTGGTATGTATGTAAATATGTATTTATGAATACATATATGTGCATATATATGTATGTGTGTATATATATATGTATGATTATTCATACTAACTTATACTACACCCTAAACCACCAATTTAACCAAATAAAACACTATGTGCTAAATCAAAAAAAAAAAAATCATGGGCTTCGAAACCCTTCTCCCCTTCCCAATACTGCCTTCCACCACTACCCCCTCCCCATATAAAACCCTAGTGTTCTTCAAAAACCATTTTTCTTCATTTTTCTAACCCTACAATCATATTCATGCTTCAAAATTTCTCCATTTCCCTTTTTCTAAGTCCTTACACTCCCCAAAAGGTTTTTCATCAAGCTTGACTTAAGATTGAAGAGCAAGCCTACAAGGAGTAGCCAAAGAAGGAGCAAGGAGCTAGGAGGGGAGCCAAACAAGGAGGAAGAAGAACCAAGAAGAAATCAACAAACTTCAATTGTGGGTGTCTCCCCTAAACTTGTGTTTGATTAATTTATTTTGTTAATTTTTTTTTGTTAAATTTTCTGTTAGGGCAGTGATATTGTGATGGATCTAGGCATGATATACTCATAAGTTAGAAAGTAGAACTAGGAATGCTTGTGATGAACAAAAGATGTGATTTTAACATGATAAGTTATAAAACCATAGCTACTTATTATGATGGAATTTAGACTTGAAATTTTAACAGTATCATCTTGATTATGTTCCTATGAACTCCACCAAATTTCATAAATTTTGAATATAGTTTGATATTTTAATTAATTCTAACATGTTGCTCGTTTGAGATAATTTTTTTTCTTCTATTTGAATCTAACATGCTTGACTTATAAAAATCATATCTCCCTGTTTATCATGAATTTAGAGTTGAAATGTTTACTGTAGGTTTCCTTATATGTCTATATCAATTCCCCAATTTTTCATAATTTTATGACGATGTTCGATATTTTTAGAAAATGCTACATCTATACTGGGTAAGGAAAATATTGAATTGTTTTTAGGTTTTGTCTCAACATTTTTGTGTCCAGTTTGGAAATTCATTCATTCCAAATTATAAGGATACTTAACCTGAATTTTTTATGCGTGTTTCATATATGTGTCGACAGCAATCCCACCAATTTTTGTAATTTTTGGAGTTGATTTGATATTTAAAAAAAACATGTTTCTATACCGGGATAAAATTATTTAAGTTTTGTTTTCATTATACATATTTGTTACTTTGAAAAGCATAACTCTATAATAAAACAGAATTTGAATTTGAAAATTTTACAGTTGTATTCTAAGTCAGTGTGGAATATTTCTACCAAGTTTCATGATTTTGGATACGAAATACTTTCTCTTTAAAATACAAATTGTTGTTGTTGTTAAGAACAGTGTAGTTGCTATTTGGTAATTTTTCTTCCAATTCAAAATATCATAACTTTTTCTATACTTGAAATTCTTGGCTAAATTTTGGATTATAATGATTCTATGTGTCTGGGACATTTCTACCATATTTTATAGAATTTTTAGATCAATTTTATTTTAAATGATTTTTATTGTGAGACTGGTTGATAGATCTATCAGTGGTGGAAGTATTACATGCTCATTAGTTATGGCCATTTTTCTTCTCTAAAGTAAAGGATTTTGAGAAAGTTTTCAAATGAGAAGTTAAATTAGACTTTATGAATTTTCTAAATAATCTAAGAACTTGAAATTTCATTGAGTATGTGATTAATGGTGATTTTCCTAAATAACACAGATTGAATAGCTAGCTTGCTAATTTGAATGTCTATAAGTTTCCATCATATTAGGGCTTAGAAGGGACTTAGAATGATGTTTATCCAACTCTCAAATCATGGTTAATCATGTTAGAGTTGTGCTAGTAACTTCTACTATGATTTAAGAGTAGAATAGCTATTGTCGTATCTTTGCTTGGTGCCCTTGCTTGTTATTTAAATTCCGAGCTTGCTTAAGGATGGAATGTCCATGAACTGGTTTTTAATTGATGTTTGGAGATGAAATTGTTGCCGGGAGTGCTATTAACTTGCTGATGATTCGGATAGAGAAATTGTACCCCAGGACCTATCAATACTACATGATCATTTGGGTAGATAGGAGCCCATGTCACCTCGGGTGCAGCAGATGAAGACAGTTTTTATGTGCCGACGGGATTGCTATCCGTGGAGGGATTGATCGTGGGCCGAAGACATGGTTGAAATTCAAGTAAGAAGGCGAAGGGCGATCGATGGAAGTCGAATCACTGATGTCGCTAGGTTAGTTAGGGCCAAGTTGGGCCAACTCTTGGGCCTGGTTTAGAGGCCGGGTTGGATTCCACTTGGGATAGTTGAGTTTGGATAAAAGACTTAGATGATTAACTAGGAAGAAACCGTCTGGTATTCACTAATAAAAAATAACTAGTTGCCTTAAACTAAGACCAATGTATAATCTAAATTAGGTGGGTGTAACTAGTGCGAGTGTCTTAAAGACCAAAATAGATACTTCATTATTTTAATTATAAGTACATGTACTAGTTGAGTGGTTGTACTCGCCTATCAAGGGGACACGTGCGGCTCCGTCTCACCTATCAAAGGGAATGGGCGACGTAGTCTCGATGGTTAATTTCTGGAATCTAGCGGATAGAATGGGAGGCATACAATGTGCCGCAATATCTTATCAGAAGCTAGGGGATAGACCCCTAAGTAACCATCTATGTTCTAAGTTATCTGTACAAATGAAAATGTTCTATGCTAGCGATATAAATAGGGAGCAGGAGTTTAACTCTGAGTCTCCTAGCAGAGTAGGGGAAGGTCTGTCGGTTGCCACAAATTCGGATAACTTTTGGTAGGGACGGGAGTGGAGAAGACACCAGTTATGCCCGAGCTGCGACAAATCCGATTGATCACCAGCCTGTCCAGAAGTGGCTTGGACCACCGGTCCCGGGCGGAGTAGTTTTTTTAACACCCGTACTTAAGTGTAACAACCCGGATTTTCATATAAATATTTGTATGATTTGTTAAGCACTAAAATACTATATTTATTTATTTATTTTTCTTTTTGAAACTATTAGTATGAAATTATTTTATAAACTTCAACTAGACTCATAATGAGCTAGACATGGGCTCAAACATGTTCTTTTGACCATTGAGCCATGAACACACACTTGTAGTGTGACATGACCAAAAAAACAATGAAGCCCAAAGATTACATGAAAAAGGGAGGGAATAGAATTAGGGTTAGGGCTTTGTTTGAACTCAAATTACTTATTGATGAGACTATCTCCACTCTTACACTCTGCCTCCTTTCCACCCCAATCAAATGCAAGATTCCCCTTCTCTTCCCCATGCCAAATCTGGCCAGATTTGAACCCTCTCCCACTTTTTGCATTTTAACCCCCCATAATGCAATAATTGCCATTTCACACTCCTATCTTTTCCTACTTTAAATCCTACAATCTTCTACTCCCATTCTCAACCCCAAACAAACCCGATACTAAAATTAGAGCCAAGGAGAAGGAGAACAAGTAGCCAAGCAAGGAGGAGGAGCCAAGGAGCCAAGAAGGCAAGGAGCTAGGAGCAAGAAGGCCAATCTTGAAGTTAGGAGCTTGTAGGATCTCTTTTCCATCAAAATTCATCAAGGTGGGTATTTCTAACCTCTTTGTTTGCTTTTTCTTATTAAATGGTGATTGTAGTGACTGAAAAATAACATGCATACTCTAGAATGAACCTTAATAACTCGTTTTTGTGCTAAGAAATCCAAAACAGAAAATCCGGTTAAAAGGCTGAAATTTTGTTGTCAGTCCGTAGCTCATAACTTGAACACTACTGGTTGGATTAACTTGAAATTTGTATATGATCATTCATGTGTTGCGCACCTTCAGTAATTTTTCTATATTTTTAGGATTTTTTCTGCCATTAAAATAAAATGCAAACTTGCATGCTGGTCAAGTAGAAAAAGAAACAGTTTTTGTTGTTACTGTTGTGAGAAAAGTGACTTGTATCTTGCTCCATGTTTATGGGAATGATCTGCAATTTTAGTATGTCAATGTGAATTTATCGAAGACCTATGTTTTAAATTTCTTGAGTTTTGGACCACTATAGCTATGTTAATAAAATCATGCAAACTCAACTAGTTATTTTAATAAACAGAACTGCTGCTGTTATTGCTCTGTTTTTTATGACATTCAAAGAGATGTAATTAAAAATCTACTTGGTAGAATCACCTGATTTTTGGAGGTGTTGTAACATCATGTATCAGGAGCTAGAATATAAAATTTCATAAAGTTCTGACAAAGTTTACTATTTTAAATTTATTTTATCGCATAACTGTGTTAATATGATGTGCTGTTCTGGAAATCTGTATGCTTGTTAAAGATGGGACAATAAGAGCATGTAAACAACCTTATATAAAGAAACCTGAAATTAGGAAGTTGTAGTAGATACATAGACCTTTCTGGTATAACCAAGAAATCATGATTTTGGATAAGTGTAAGGTTTTATATAATTTTTGCAAGTGACGACAGAAACACAGTGAATCATAGAGCTCACTATTTTGCACCATGTTCATAGAAATGAGTTTGAACTTGTACTTTATTACATTAGAGTTGCTGTTTGAGGTCACACATCAATTTATAGATGTGGATATGAGTTAGGACTTAAATTATCTAAAGTTCCTTGCTAAGAGTAGCTCATAGTTGCTTGTAGACCCCAATATAGACAACGTTGTTCACTGTTTTGAAGTGGAAATTGTATTGGATGTTGGGGTGTTGTTGTTGACCATTTTGGGATGAAATTCATGCCCAATGTGTGCTTATACTTTCTGTCTACCTTGAGTAGAATTATGGGAGCGCCCGATCGCGATTCTTCAAAGAAACGGGACCGGGAATGACTCCATTTTGGCATAAATGCCAAATGTGTGATTGCTGTTTGGAATTATAGATTGTCATTTTTAGGGCTTCTAACACCCCCTTTTTTGATATTCTTGGGTTAGGACTTACTCCTAGTGTAGTTTACCTTGTTGGGATACATCGGTTGAGTATTAAGACTCTAGGTTTAAGTCTTGTTGACAAGCCTAGATGGGTAGAATACGACCCGTGTCGCATCGAACGTGTTGGAGGAGATGACTCATGCGCCGATGCACTCGCCGTGCATGGATGGATTCTATGGTTGTGTTTGGAGCCACCACGTGTCGAGAACTGTGGAGCGTGAAGGTTAGCAGGAGCTATGTGTTGGTTGGGCTGAGGTTGCGATCAAACTCAAAGCGTAGATGACGGTTGCGGCGATCAACGGAGTCGGTTCGTCGTTGGTTCGTGCCAAGAGTGGACTGAGGCGGGTCAACCCTTGTGCCGGACTGGAGGGCTAGTTGAGTCCTAGTGTGGGATGGGTTAAGATCCATTAATGATAAAGGTAACTAACTAGAAAGAGTCTACAAGTAGAACTTAACTAGTTGTTCATAGCAAGCTAAGTTGATTACCAAGTTAGGGATTGGAAATGGTAGATAGATCGCCTAACAAAGGGAATGGGTAATATGAGATAGTTCTAGGCTCGCCTAGAGGTTCATACTTCTAATAAGAAAATGAAAAAGAATTAGAGTTTGGCTAGAGTGATGGATTTATAGTAATCGGTTGATAAAAGAAATGCTAGTAATCATGTAATTAATCGTATCCTTAATCTCGGAGTGGGGTAGCATTGATACTTTGGTAGGACTAGATCGAGTCTTGGTTGAATGGAAGGTCAGGCACTTGCGAGGGTGTTCGCCTGTAAGGGAAACACATGGCGTCATCATGCCTAGCCAAATCCTAGGTTCGTTTAATGCGGATAGGGACCCCGAGCTGCCCCGGGGAGTGAAACTCTGTGGGGGCTCCACCGTCTTCGATATGGATGCCTTTATGTCCGTAACAACCTTTGAAGAGGTTTGGAGTGGTGATGTCGTCTCGACTGCAAGTTCTGTTCTAGTGTAAGGACGAGGGTAGTGGAGCTGGGGAAACCCTATATCCACCAAGTCCTTTGCTGATCAATGCGGACAGGATGATTAGAGAAAGGCCCGGTGAGCGAGACTCTGCGAAAAAGGCTCTAAGTCCTTCGGCAGTGTGCCCTGGTGTCTGTATAGCGGCTTTTGGTGAGGTTCGGGGAGACGTAGATATAGCAACATACCATGGGTCCAGTTGTAACGGAGTAAGCCTGGGACTGTAGCCCCAGCCGTGACGGAGTAAGCCTGCGGCTGAGATCTCATGCATTGTGGATAAAACACGAGGTAATGGACACCACTAATAACAACAGTGACTGGAGTAAGCCAGACGATTGCAGCCACACCATCACTGGAATTAGAGACAGGAGAGAGCACAAGAGTAGGATGCATAGTGGGGGACCGATCACCATCAAACTGAAGAACGTCGTTTGGTTGGGGGATGTGTAGTATGGGATGCATATCTTTCAGCCATGCGTGTATTAGCTTTAGGAGCATGTGTGCATAGTGTATGCATTAGATTAGGCCATGACATACACCGACACTTGTTTGACATCACCTTTCTCTTCGCATCAAATATTTGTGGTTGTTGTGGTTAGAATCGTTATATTATGGCGTAGAGTGGATAACCGAATATAGCATTTTGTCAGTTGTATTCAACTGACGTGCCCACAGTTATCTGTGCAGGATTGCTGACATGGGAGCGCGGAAAAACTCTAGCACGGGAAAGCATCCAAGTGAAAGTTACTGTCCAATTTTTATTGTATGTTCATGTTGTAACAATTAATTGCAATTGTTGTAATTGTTGGGCATTGTAATAACAATTTGAGGTAATAAAAGTTCTAATTTCCTGTGATTTTTGTTGTGTTGTGACTCATTTGAGGAAAGATCATGGAGTGTGTCAAGAGTTCCTATGTTAGGAATTCGGGGCGCTACAAAGTGGGTATCAGGACTTACTTCAAATTGTAGCCTAACACAACAGGAAATCAGACTTGGATGCCCCAGCCAAAGTCAGGGTTAGTTTTGATAGTGGGATGGTCGTAAATCATATTGTTGCACTTTTGCAACTTTTGTTTACGAATTTTTTCCTATGTCTGACCTAACCCCACTGCGATTATTATTTTACTAACTTTTATGATTCAACCGGATGTCGAGGAGGCAAATCTGCTGCCTGACATCCAGGAGACAAGCATGCAGCTGGGCATCGATAAAGAAGAGCCCACGATGCAAGAGTCGAGGAAGAAAGCAGAGGAGCCAACGACAGTGACCTCAATGTCGAGGTGAGAATTCAACAGGATGTCCAAGCACAAGGTTCATATTGACTGTAAGGAGAAGAAGGTGATCATAGCCACACCCGAGAAACTGGAGATCGTGTTTTAGGGGAAGAAGGTGAATGAGAAGAAATTGGCGGCTGTAACTAGAAGTAAAGTACCAAAGGAAGTAAAGGAAATACTCATTGTACAAGATTTTCCTCTCGTATTTTTGGAGGAGTTGCCAGGACTACCCCTACCCAGAGACGTAGAGTTCAGAATTGCCATCCAGCCAGGAAGTCCACCAGTGTCGAAGAACCCATATCGCATGGCACCAGTACTGCTAGTAAAGAAGAAGAGATCAAAAGAACTGGCATCGAGATTGTCACTGAAAGACTGGGAGCCATTCTGGCTCTATTAGAACTTCAACCAAGCTTGAAGGACCGGGTGATGGAGAGTCAGGAAGGCTCAGGTGAGTACTTGTTGTAACTGCGGAAAGGCGGAGCACAAGAAGTCGGCTTGTCCACAACTGCAAGGGAACACCGAGGGCCATACTCAGAAAGCAGTCGATAAGGGAAAGAAACCCTTCCGCCAGGGATGAATCTCACCTTGACCGAATGAGATGCAGGAAACTGCGATACTATCACTAGAATAGGGGATCCATAGTGGACCATTTTGTATAGGGATTAAATTCTTTTTGGAATACTAGCAAAGTGTCAGGGAGGCAACCTTGCAACCAAAGTTGTGGTGGATTGCAGCGAAGCAACCCTCATACGAGAAAGCTGGAGCTGCATCTCTCAGTCTTATCCTTTGTCTAAGGAGGGAGTGGTCACCGACCCTCACGTGCAGCAATCGGAGGCTAGGAGGCACGTAGAGATCTTACATCAGATATGGGAGGTCGGCTCCAGAATGATCCATGGAGTGAGACATTCTTCAGTATTCCAGACGAGGGATGAAATCGGCCCCAGAATGATCTGTGGAGCAAGAATTGGTCTTCAGTATTCCAGGGATGAGAGCGACGCTTTGGAAAAGATTGTGTGACGTTGGCTCCAGAATGATCCACAGAGTGAGATATTCCCTAGTATTCAAGACGAGTGATGAAATAGGCCCCAGAATGTTCTGTGGAGTGGGATTGGTCTCCAGTATTCCAAGGACGAGAGAAACATTCACAAGCAGGTTAGTGGGACATTGACTCTAGAATGATCCAAAGAGTGCGATATTCCCAGTATTCTAGATGAAGGATGAAATAGGTCCTAGAATGTTCTGTGGAGTAGGATTGATCTCTAGTATTCCGAGGAAGAGATTAATACCCACGAAAGAATTCAAGGATGAGTGAGGGCTCCAGAATGATCCACGAAGTGAGATATTCCCAGTATTCCAGACGAGGGTTGAAATAGTCCCTAGAATGGTTTGTGATGTGGGATTGAACTCCAGTATTCCGAGGACGAGAGTAAAACAAACGAAGAAATTCAAGGATGAGTGAGGGCTCTAGAATGATTTATGGAGTGAGATATTCCTCAGTATTCTAGACGAGGGATGAAATAGGCCCTATAACGTTCTGTGGAGTGGGATTGTTCTCCAGTATTCCGGGACGAGCGCAACACTCACGGGGAGTTCGTGTGATGAAGCCCCAAAAATGTTCTGTGGAGTGGGATTGATCTCCAGTATTCCGGGATGAGAGCAACACTCACGGGGAGTTGGTGTGATGAGGCCCCAGAATGTTCTGTGGAGTGGGATTGATCTCCAGTATTTCAGGAAGAGAGCGACATCCACAACTGGTGTTTGATCGCTAGGATTTTCTGGACGATGGATGAAATAGGCCCGAGGACGATCCTCAAAGTGAGGTTGACTTTCTCGGGATGAGAGCTGGTACTCGCAAGATGATCAACTCTTGGAAGTTGTCATGACAATGGCTTGTGTAGCAGGGGGATTATGAACCCCGTATGAGAAAATGTATTTCTTGAGTTATTTAATTAATTCTTGTTTTCTTTCCAACTAAGCGTAGTTCTGAGGACAAAACTATTCTAAGGAGGGAGTGATGTAACAATCCGAATTTTCATATGAATATATGTATGAATTGTTAATCACTAAAATACTATATTTATTTATTTATTTTTCTTTTTGAAACTATTAGTATGGAATTATTTCATAAACTTCAACTAGACTCACCATGAGCTAGACATGGGCTCAAACCATGTTCTTTTGACCATTGAGCCATGAACACACACTTGTAGTGTGGCATGACTTGTACAAAAAAAAAAATGAAGCCCAAAGATTACATGAGAAAGGGAGGGAAAAGAATTAGGGTTAGGGCTTTGTTTGAACTCAAACTGCTCCATGATGAGACTATCTCCACTCTTACACTCTACCTCCTTTCCACCCCAATCAAATAAAAGATTCCCCTTCTCTTCCCCATGCCAAATCCGGCCAGATCTGAACCCCCTCCCAATTTTTGCATTTTAACCCCCACAATGCAATAATTGCCATTTCACACTCCTATCTTCTCCTACTATAAATCCTACACTTTTCTACTCCCATTCTCAACCCCAAACAAACCCTATACTGAAATTAGAGCCAAGGAGAAGGAAAACAAGTAGCCAAGCAAGGAGAAGGATCCAAGGAGCCAAGAAGGCAAGGAGCTAGGAGCAAGAAGGCTAATCTTGAAGCTAGGAGCTTGTAGGATCTCTTTTCCATCAAAATTCATCAAGGTGGGTGTTTCTAATCACTTTGTTTGTTTTTGTTTGTTAAATGGTGATTGTAGTGACTGAAAAATGACATGCATGCTCTAGAATTAACCTTAATAACTCGCTTTTGTGTTAAGAAATCCAAAAAAAAAAAAAATCCTGTTAAAAGGCTGAATTTTTTTTGTTAGTCCGTAGCTCATAACTTGAACACTACTGGTTGGATTAACTTGAAATTTGTATATGATGTTCATTCATGTGTCGTTCACCTTCAGTATTATTTCTATATTTTTATGATTTTTTCTGCCATTAAAATAAAATGCAAACTTGCATGCTGGTCAGAAGAAAAAGAAGCAGTTTTTGTTGTTACTGTTGTGAGAAAAGTGACTTGTATCTTGCTCCATGCTTATGGGAACGATATGAAATTTTAGTATGTCAATGTTGAATGTATCTAAGACCTATGTTTCAAATTTCATGAGTTTTGGACCAATTTACCTATAATAATAAAATCATGCAAACTCAGCTAGTTATTTTAATAAACAGAACTGCTGCTGTTATTGCTATGTTTTTGATGACATTCAAAGAGACGTAATTAAAAATCTACTTGGTAGAATTAGCTGATTTTTGGAGGCGTTGTAACATCATGTGTCAGGAGCTAGAATCTAAAATTTCATGAAGTTCTGACACCGTTACTATTTTAAATTGATTTTATTCCATGACTGTGTTAATAAGATGTGCTGTCTTGGAAATCTGTATGCTTGTTAAAGATGAGACCATAAGATCATGTAAACGACCTTATCTGAAGAAACTTGAAACTAGGAAGTTGTAGTAGACATATAGAAATTTTTGTAATGACCAAGAAATCATGATTTTGGATAAGTTTGAGGTTTTATATGATTTTTGCAAGTGACGATAGAAACACAGTGAATCATAGAGCTCACTGTTTTGCACCATATTCATGTAATTGAGTTTGAACTTGTACTTTATTAGCTTAGAGTTGCTGTTTAAGGTCACAAATCATGTTATAGATGTGGACATGAGTTAGGAAATAAATTATCTAAAGTTCCTTGCTAAGAGTAGCTCATAGTTGCTTATAAATCTCAATATAGACAACGTTGTTCGCTGTTTTGAAGTGGAAATTGTATTGGATGTTGGGGTGTTGTTGTTGACCACTTTGGGATGAAATTCATGCCCAATGTGTGCTTATACTTGCTGTCTACCTTGATTAGAAGCATGGGAGCACCCGATCGTGATTCTTCAAAGAAACGGGACTAGGAATGACTCCGTTTTGGCATAAACGGCAAATGTGTGCTTGCTGTTTGGAATTATAAATTGTCATTTTTAGGGCTCCTAACACCCCCTTTTTGGGTATTCATGGGTTAGGATTTACTCCTAGTGTAGTGTACCTTGTTGGGATACATCGGTTGAGTATTAAGACTCTAGGATTAAGTCTTGTTGACAAACCTAGACAGGTAGAATAGAACCCGTGTCGCATCGAACGGGTTGGAGGAGATGAATCGTGCGCCGATGCACTCGCCGTGCATGGATGGATTCCATGGTTGTGTTTGGAGCCACCATGTGTCGAATACAGTGGAGCGTGAAGGTTAGCGGGAGCTATGTATTGGTCGGACCGAGTTTGTGATCGAACTCCAAGCGTCGATGACGGTTGCGGTGATCGACGGAGTCGGTTCGTCGTTGGTTCGTGCCAAGAGTGGGCCGAGGCGGGTCAACCCTTGAACCGGACTGGAGGGCTAGTTGAGTCCTAGTGTGGGATGGGTTAAGATCCATTAATGATAAAGGTAACTAACTAGAAATAGTCTACAAGTAGAACTTAACTAGTTGTTCATAGCAAGCTAAGTTGGTTACCAAGTTAGGGATTGGAAATGGTAGATAGATCGCCTAACCAAGAGAATGGGTAATATGAGATAGTTCTAGGCTCGCCTAGAGGTTCATACTTCTAATAAGAAAATGAAAGCGAATTAGAGTTTGGCTAGAGTGATGGATTTTTAGTAATCGGTTGATAAAAGAAATGCTAGTAATCATGTAATTAATCGTATCCTTAATCTCGGAGTGGGGTAGCATTGATACTTTGGTAGGACTAGATCGAGTCTTGGTTGAATGAAAGGTCAGGCACTAGCGAGGGTGTTCGCCTGTCAGGGGGACACATGGCGTCATCACGCCTGGCCAAATCCTAGGTTCGTTTAAAGTGGATAAGGACCCTGAGCTGCCCTGGGGAGTGAAACTCTGTGGGGGCTCCGTTGTCTTCGGTATGGATGCCTTTATGTCCGTAACAACCTTTGAAGAGATTTGGAGTGGTGATGTCATCTCAATTGCAAGTTCTGTTCTAGTGTAAGAACGAGGGTAGCAGAGATGGGGAAATCCTATATCCGCCTGGTCCTTTGTTGATCAATGCAGGCAGGAGGATTAGAGAAAGACCTGGTGAGTGAGACTTTACGAGAAAGGCTCTAAGTCCTTCGGTAGTGAGCACTAGTGTCCGTATAGTAGCTTTTGGTGAGGTCTGGGGAGACGTAGATACAACAACATACCATCGGTCTAGTCGTCACGGATTAAGCCTGCGACTGTAACCCCAGCCGTACTTGGAGTAAGCCTGCGGCTGAGATCCCATGCATAGTGGGTAAAACACGAGGTAATGGACACCACTAATGACAACAGTGACTGGATTAAGCCGAACGACTACAGTCTCACCATTACCGGAATCAGAGACAGGAGAGAGCACAAGAGTAGGATGCATAGCGGGGGAATCGAGCCCCATCAAACTGAAGAACGTCATTTGGTTGGGGGATGTGCAGTATGGGATGCATATCTTTCAACCAAGCATGCATTAGCTTTAGAAGCATGTGTGCATAGTGTGTGCATTAGATTAGGCCATGAAATATACTGACACTTGTTTGACATCACCTTTTTCTTCAGATCAAATATTTGTGGTTGTTGAGGTTGGAATCATTATATTATGGCGTAGAGAGGATAACTGAATATAGCATTTCGTCAGTTGTATTCAACTAACATGCCCATAGTTATCAGTGCAGGATTGCCGACTTGGGAGCGGGAGAAAACTCTAGCAGGGGAAAGCATCTAAGTGAAAGTTACTATCCAATTTTTATTGTACGTTCATGTTGTACCAATTAATTGTAATTGTTGTAATCATTGGACATTGTAATAACAATTTGATGTAATAAAGGTTCTAATTTCCTGTGATTTTTATTGTTTTGTGACTCATTTGAAGAAAGATCCTGGAGTGTGTCACGAGTTCCTATGTTATTATTGGAATTCTTGGAATTATTGGAATTATTGGAATTATTGGAATTATTTACAAATATTTCGCAAAGAAGGACTTTTGTGCAAAATTACCAATAGGGTGAAAACTCCAGATTTTCGGATTTTTAGGCTGGATATAATGCCTAGTCAATTCAGGTATAACGATTTTACCTTTTGTTTCAACATATTCGATTTATTTTACAAGTTTTGATAAAAGATGATCTTTTCGCAAAATTTGCTATTTTAAGGGGTGAAAGTACAAAACTGTTTTTCTGGACTTTCCTACAGAGCTGGCTGATGCTGGAGGGGATCTTTTTGATTTTTTAACTCGATTAAATTTGTTTTTTTAACTAATTTCCAATAAAAGATCTAATTATGTGAAGGGTTATTTTAAAAGGAGTATTTTGCAAATATTTTCTAAAATCCTAGAGTCTTAAATCCCGGACTATATAGGGTTTTGTGCAGCTATTTTTTGCTGTACAACATAGGAGATTTCTTATTTCTTATTATTTTGGATTTCAAAGGAGGAGATCTTGGATTTCTTGTGAAGGAGGAGCTTTTCTTATTTTTCTATTCATCTTCGTTCGATCTCTTCAACAAGGTGAGTGATATATTTGTTTTGTTTTGTTCTTTGAATGATGTATGTGGTGTTTCATTTTCTAGAAATCATGCTAGGGTTTGGGTATTAATATAGATGTTGGATTGATGGTCAAAAATTGGATTTTTGTGAAAACCTTAATTATTTATGAGTAGAATTTTATGTGGATGATTTGAACATGTTGAACGACCTATTATAGATCATAGGTAGGTTATTTCTTGGGGATAGATGTTGACTTGATTGAGTATGGTGATTGTCATGCATAGATTGAATAAAGATGAGCTTTTTATTACCCTTGAGTAATGGTTGAATGCAATTGATATGGTAATGTTAAATTTATTTATGATCATGAGTTAATCATGGTGTTTGAGTTTGAGGAACCTTGAGAAGGGCTAATGAATCAAGAGATTAAGTCTTGAGAATTAAATTGTGGAAATTGATTTGGGGTTTGATGCAGTATAACCAAATTGGAGATTCTGAGATTTTGGTGAAAGGTTGTTTGCGTTTGGATTTCGTAAACCCTGAGATTTAATTCTGAATATGTTTTATTTTAATTGATGGATTGTTAAGTTCTTTGGTGCATAAACATGCACAGTATTTTTCATGAATACCTTATGTTGTGAGTTTTGAAGAAAATTGAGTTTTTATATGTTTTCGAAGAATTTGACTATATCTCGACCTATTTTGGTATTGATATGGTTTGAACCTGAATACGATGCTATTTCAATAATAATTGATTCTTAAGAAACTCTATTTTGATTATATGTACAATTCATGTTTTAATTGAAAGAAATCAACAAATTGGTATTTTTTATAAATTCAAGTAGTTTTGATTTGGTTTTATTGACTATTATATATCTTATAAGTTGTATTTGATCATATAAGAAATATGCTTTTTGTAGAAATCGTTTTCATAAAGTAAAACTCCGTATCGGGTGAAATGTGCACAACCAAAAATCTGCAGCTTGCAGGTCGACAGTCGACCGGTGGTATTTTACAGACCGTCGCGACCTGGCTGCAGTACTTTTTAGTTTTCTTGAAATTTCATTCTGGACAGTCGACCGATGACTTTTTACAGTCGACTGGCGCTACTTAGAATTATTTTAATTGAAGTTTTGGATTTTTTTGCTCTGGACAATCGACCGACGCTTGTCTATAGTCGACTGATACTGATGTATCTTGATATATTTGAATGTTCTTTTAAATGATTTATTCTCTTAATGTTTTAATCTATAACTTACTATTCTATACCTTATCTTCTACTGAACATATGTTTTCAAGTTGTTTTGGTTGAGCAATTTGTGATGGCAGATTGGTTTGGATTTTTGGATGTGAGTCTCTAGAGGGTGTGTGTGACCCTAGTATACCGGCGGTTGAGATATTTGTGTTTTGGGCCTGTTGTGGCATTTGAGTTGATCAGTTGTTGAGTTAAGTCTTGTAGGGTACACCAACTCTAGGAGATTAGTAAAGTAATTAAATAACCTAAATGATAAGGACATGCACTACTGGTGATATGATGAATGAGAACATGGGTCATGGACCTCAGTTTGGCTCGCGGTGTGAGATAATCCCCGGAATTATCCAGGTGTGAGTGAAGTAGTCTCCGAAATTTCTTGTGGTGTGGGATTGATCTCCGAAATTTTTGGGGTTGAGGCGACATTCATGTGGTATTCGTGTGATGAGGTGCCATAGCTTGCGGTGTGGGGTATTCTCGAAGATTCCCTGGTATGAGTGAAATAGTCTCCGAAATTATCTGTGGATAGAGATTGACCTCCAGAATTATTGGGGCATGGGCTAATACTCACAGTGTATCTATATCTCGTTGTAATCATAGAAGTAGGATTAGTTGCATAGACGGGGATTAAACCCTATAAAGTGGAGAACGTTAAGGGCTTGCACCGGACCTATGTAGAGTGGGATGCATAGACTCCGACAAGTACGCATTAGAGAGTCAGCATATAGCATTGATGTTTCCTTGACTTGGTATTATGCATGTGTTTTCGGTTTTCTACACTTGATACTTAGTTTAGCTTCACTTGATGTTTTCGTGTTTCATGGTTATTCCCTAATTCATTTACACTTGTTTATTTCCTGTTGTTGATGAATCTATGCTCTATTTATGTTGTTTATTTTTATGTCACTCACACCGTTATGGCTGACCCATTTAGTTTTGGGGGTTAGAGTTATCTCTAGCCTCATATTTTATAGGTGATTACCTATAGCTTGGGATTTGGATGCTTGAGTTAAAGTGATGTAATAGATTGTGTGATTTTGTAAAAGAATGTGTAGTAAAGAAAGAAAGTTTGTAATTCAAGGTGTATGTATTCCGATGTGCTATGTATATATTATTGTAATAAAATGTTGAGAAAAATTTTATTGGTATTTTGGGCTGTGCTTAATATTACATTTGAAGTTGATGCTCAGAATTGTGCCACGTATTTCTGAGACATCATATTCGAAATTCTGGGCGCTATAGAGATTGATATCAGAGCATGCTTCAATTGTAATAATAAACATGGTATATAAATAACCTCGGTGTGGACACTAGAGCGTGAGTCCCTAGGTGTGGACATTAGAGAGTGAGTATCACATAGAGCTAAATTATGATGTTTTACTTTTGGGGTATGGTTGAGGTTTTTCTAGAGGGAATTGATGTGAATATGAATTGTGTTGTGGTGCTCAAACTTTTTCCCTCATTTCACAGTATTTAGAATGGTTGGATCCAGAACCAGGAATGGTAACAATAGTGATGGAACTGGAAGTTCCCAAGGGGTAGGAGTTGATCACGAGGCTGAGTTTGCCAGGGAGTATCAGACTTTGAATGCACTAATGCCAGCTAATATGGCGCAGAATCATAACCAGAATCAGAATCATGGGGTTGGACCAGTGTTTGTTAACGCTGATCCTATCAAGTAGATTGATTCCTTCAAGAGGATGAGGCCGCCCGTATTTGAGGGGCAGTCTGATCCAAATAAGGCTGATGATTGGATTAGACAGATGAAGACAATCTTCGAGGTCTCGGGAACTTCGAAAACTAATAAGGTAAAGTTGGCCACTATGCAGTTGGAAAAGGAAGCTGGTGTTTGGTGGCAATCAGTGAATAGGACTTTGGGGGACCAGCAAATGACTTGGGAGGCTTTTCTAGATGAATTTAGGAATCGTTTCTTTCCCCTAGATATTCAGGAGAAGAAGATGACAGAATTCTTGAATCTATAGTAGGGTAGCATGATCGTGCGCGAGTATGAGACTAAGTTTGCTCAGCTGTCAAGGTATGCACCGGAGCTGATAGTTGATGAGACGAAGAAGGCCAGAAAATTCGAGCAGGGCTTGATGCCAAATTTAAGGTCAGGGTATCATCAGGTTCGAGTCAAGGAGGAAGATGTAAGTAAGACAACTTTCAGGACTTGTCATGGGCTCTATGAGTTTTTGGTGATGCCATTCGGGTTGATGAATGCGCCAGCAGTATTCATGGATATGATGAACCGGATTTTAAGGCCATTTATTGACTCCTTCGTGGTTGTTTTCATTGATGATATTTTGGTGTATTCGAAGTTGGAGGAGGATCATTCTATGCACTTGACAGAGGTATTACAGAAGTTACGGGAGCATACCTTGTATGCCAAGTTGTCGAAGTGTGAGTTTTGAAAGTTTGAGGTAGCTTTCCTTGGTCATATCCTTTCTAAGGAGGGAGTGGTCACTGATCCTCAGAAGGTTGAAGCAGTAAAGGAATGGCCCAGGCCAACGTCTGTGAAGGAAGTCAGGAGTTTTTTGGGCTTGGCTGGTTACTACAGGAGATTCATTCAGGGCTATTCTCAGATTGCAGTTCCTTTAACAGGTTTGACCCGGAAGAATGTGGCATTTACATGGACTGATAAGTGTGAGGCGAGTTTCCTTGAGCTAAAGGAGAGGTTGACTACTGCACCTATCTTAGCTTTGCCACAAGCTGGGAAGGATTATGATATCTACAGTGATGTATCTCTCAGAGGTTTGGGGTGTGTCTTGATGCAAGAAGGCAAGATTATTGCCAGGAAATTGCGTTCGCATGAGAAGAATTATCCAATACATAATTTAGAGTTAGCAGCTATTATCTTTGCCATGAAGCAGTGGAGGCATTATGTTTATGGTGACAAGGTCAACATGTACACTGACCACAAGAGTCTGAAGTACATTTATCAACAAAATGATCTAAATCTTCGGCAGAGAAGGTGGTTGGAAGTGTTGGAAGACAATTGTCCTGAGATCAAGTATCATCCGGGCAAGGCGAATGTGGTAGCAGATGGGCTTAGTCGGAAGAGTATTTTATCAAGTTTGATCACTACTCGAAGTGAGTTGGCAGCAGAGATTGATCGAACAGGTATCGAGGTGGTACTGCAGGGTTTGGGGGCGTCTTTGGCTCAGTTGAGGCTGCAACCTTCCTTGAGAGAGAGGATTGTGGAAGGTTAGGGATCAGATTCAAAGATTTAGAAGATGTTGCAGCAAGCAAGCTATCAGAGTTTCGTGTCCAAGATGGATTTTTATGGATGGGTGAGAGGATGTGTGTTCCGAATAATGTAGATTTGAGAGAGAGTATCTTGCAGGAAGCACACAATATCTTGTTGTCAATACATCCTGGAGGCACAAAGATGTACAAGGACATCAAATAGCACTTTGGTGGTCTGGTATGAAGAGGGATGTGGCAGATTTTGTGGCGAGGTGTCTGACTTGTCAGCAGATCAAAGTAGAAAATCAGAGACCTGGAGGTTTGTTGCAACTGTTGTCCATTCCTGAGTGGAAATGGGAGAATATTAGTATGGATTTCATCACGGGTTTGCCGAGGAGTTCGAAGGGCAATGACTCGTTATTGTGGACCGTTTGACTAAGTCGGCTCACTTTTTGGCCATAAAGATTACATGGTCATAGGAGAAATTGGCAGAGCTGTACATTGGTGAGATTGTGAGGCTTCATGGAGTTCCTGTGTTGTTTGTTTCCGACAGGGATGCAAGGTTCACTTCAAAATTTTGGAAGAGCCTACAAGCAACTTTGGGCACAAGAACTGATTTCAGTACCGCTTTTCATCCACAGACTGATGGTTAGACTGAGAGGGTGAATCGAGTGCTGGAAGATATACTTAGGGCTTGTGTTATGGATTTCAGTGGTAGCTGGGAGAGATACTTGGCATTGGTTGAGTTTTCTTATAACAACAGTTACCATGCGAGTATCGGGATGGCTCCGTATGAGGCTTTGTATGGGTGGAGGTGCAGGATGCCTGTTTGTTGGTATGAGGTTGGCGAAAGGCAGATGTTTGGGCCTGAGATCGTGTAGCAGACGTCAGAGTAGATTGAGCTGATTCGCAAGTGGTTGGTTGAGGCCCAAAGTCGGCAGAAGAGTTATGCAGACACTTGAAGAAGAGACTTGGAGTTTGAGGTTGGGGAGGCAGTTTTCTTCAAGGTGTCTCCGACAAAAGGAGCGATCAGGTTTGGTAAAGGAGGCAAGTTGGTGCCAAGGTATATTGGGCCATACAGGATTGTGGAGCGGATTGGCAAGATGACATATAGATTGGAGCTTCCTGAGGAGTTGGTACATGTGCATGATGTGTTCCATGTGTCGTTGTTGAGGAAGTATGTGCTGGATCAGAGTCATTAGTTGGTAGAGGTTCCTGAAGGTCTACAGGTGAACTTGTGTTACAAGGAACAGCCGGTAGAGATTGTTGACCATAGGGAGAAGGTTCTAAGGAGCAAGGTGATACCTATGGTCAAGGTGTTATGGAGGAATCAGCAGTTCGAGGAGGCTACTTGGGAGCCAGAGGATCACATACAGAAAGATTTTCCTGAGCTTTTTGTATGATTGTATTTTCTTATATGTGATTGTAATTCTTTTGTATGACTGTACCTTTGAGTTTAGTGCATTTTTTCTATTTGATTATGTTCTCATATGTGATAGTATTGGACTATGTTTCCATTTAGGAGATATTGCATTCCTTTGTTTGTATGTTTGTTTGGACCCCATTAGTAGTAATTCTGAGGATAGAACTCTTCTAAGGAGGGAGTGATGTAGTACCCCATATTTTTAAATACTATTTTTGAGATTAGAAAATGAATTGAAATGATTTTTGGTGATTTAATAAATGTTCATTTAGAAATTTATCTTTTACACGTGCAAAACACGTGCGAATGTTGTCTTTGAAAGCTTGAAGCCAAAAACTATTTTGGGTAAACTCATTATTTATTATTTTAGATTATTCGTGATTTTCTAGATTTTTCTGATAATTATTGGACTTATTTGCAAATATTTCAAAAAGAAGGACTTTTGTGCAAAATTACCAATGGGGTGAAAACTCCAGATTTTTGGATTTTTAGGCTGGATATAATGCTTAGTCAATTCAGGTATAACGAGTTTACCTTTTGTTTAAACATATTAAATTTATTTTACAAGTTTTGATAAAAGATGATCTTTTCGCAAAATTTGCTATTTTAAGGGGTGAAAGTGCAAAACTATTTTTCTGGACTTTCCTATAGAGCCGGCTGATGCTGGAGGGGATCTTTTCTATTTTTGAACTTGATTTAATTGGTTTTTTAAACTAATTTCCAATAAAAGATCTAAATATGTGAAGGGATATTTTAAAAGGAGTGTTTGCAAATGTTTTCTAAAACCCTAGAATCTTAAATACCGGACTATATCGGGTTTTGTGCAGCCATCTTTGTTGTACAACACAGAAGATTTCTTATTTCTTATTATTTTGGATTTCAAACGAGGAGATCTTGGATTTCTTGCGAAGGAGGAGCTTTTCTTATTTTTCTATTCATCTTCGTTCGACATCTTCAACAAGGTGAGTAATATATTTATTTTGTTTTGTTCTTTGTATGATGTATGTGTTGTTTCATCTCCCATAAATCATGCTAGGGTTTGGGTATTAATATAGATGTTGGATTGATGGTCAAAAACGGGATTTTTGTGAAAACCTTAATTATTTATGAGTAGAATTTTATGTGGATGATTTGAACATGTTGAACGACCTATTATAGATCATGGGTAGGTTATTTCTTGGGGATAGATGTTGACTTGATTGAGTATGGTGATTGTCATGCATAGATTGAATAAAGATGAGATTTTTATTACCCTTGAGTAATAGTTGAATGCAATTGATATGGTAATGTTAAATTTATTTATGATCATGAGTTAATCATGGTGTTTGAGTTTGAGGAACCTTGAGAAGGGCTAATGAATCAAGAGATTAAGTCTTGAGAATTAAATTGCGGAAATTGATTTGGGGTTTGATGCAGTATAACCAAATTGGGGATTTTGAGATTTTGGTGAAAGGTTGTTTGCGTTTGGATTTCGTAAACCCAGAGATTTAATTCTGAATATATTTTATTTTAATTGATGGATTGTGAAGTTCTTTGGTGAATAAACATGCACAATATTTTTTACGAATACCTTATGTTGTGAGTTTTGAAGGAAATTGAGTTTTTATGTATTTTCGAAGAATCTGACTATATCTCGACCTATTTTGGTATTGATATGGTTTGAACCTGAATATAAAGCTATTTCAATGAATAATTGATTCTTAAGAAACTCTATTTTGATTATATGCACAATTCATGTTTTAATTGAAAGAAATCAACAAATTAGTATTTTTATAAATTCAAGTAGTTTTGATTTGGTTTTATTGACTATTATATATCCTATAAGTTGTGTTTGATCATATAAGAAATATGCTTTTTGTAGAAATCGAAATCATAAAGTAAAACTCCTTATCGGTTGAAATATGCACAACAAAAATTTGTAGTCTGCAGGTCGACAGTCGACCGGTGGTATTTTACAGTTGACCGTCGCGACCTGGCTGCGGTACTTTTTAGTTTTCTTGAAATTTCGTTCTGGAAAGTCGACCGATGACTTTTTACATTTGACTGGCGCTACTTAGAATTATTTTAATTGAAGTTTTGGATTTTTTTGCTTTGGACAGTTGACCAACGCTTGTCTCTAGTCGACTGATAATGGTGTATCTTGATATATTTGAATGTTCTTTTAAATGATTTATTCTCTTAATATTTTAATCTATAACTTACTATTCTATACCTTATCTTCTACTGAACATATGTTTTCAAGTTGTTTTAATTGAGCAATTTATGATGGCAGATTGGTTTGGATATTTGGGTGTGAGTCTCTAGAGGGTGTGTGTGACCCTAGTATACCGGCGGTTGAGATATTTTTGTTTTGGGCCTATTGTGGCATTTTAGTTGATCAGTTGTTGAGTTAAGTCCGGTAGGGCACACCAACTCTAGGAGATTCGTAAAGTAATTAAATAACCTAAATGACAAGGACATGCACTAGTGGTGATATGGTGAATGAGAACATGGGTCATGGACCTCAGTATGGCTCGCGGTGTGAGATTATCCCCAGAATTATCCAGGTGTGAGTGAAATAATCTCCGGAATTACCTGTGGTGTGGGATTGATCTCCAGAATTATCAGGGTCGAGGCGACACTCATGTGTTATTCGTGTGATGAGGTGTCATAGCTTGTGGTGTGGGGTATTCTCGAAGATTCCCAAGTGTGAGTGAAATAGTCTCCAGAATTATCTGTGGATAGAGATTGACCTCGGAAATTATCGGGGCATGGGCTAATACTCACATTGTATGTATATCTCGTAGTAATCATAGAAGTAGGATTAGTTGCATAGCGGGGGGTTAAACCCTATAAAGTGGAGAACGTTAAAGGCTTTCACTGGACCTATGTAGAGTGGAATGTATAGACTCTGACAAGTACGCATTAGAGAGTCAGCATATATCATTGATGTTTCTTTGACTTGGTATTATGCATGTGTTTTCGGTTTTCTACACTTGATACTTAGTCTAGCTTCACTTGATGTTTTCGTGTTTCATGGTTATTCCCTAATTCATTTACTCTTGTTTATTTCCTGTTGTTGATGAATCTATGCTCTATTTATGTTGTTTGTTTTTATGTCACTCACACCGTTATGGCTGACCCCTTTAGTTTTGGGGGTTAGAGTTATCTCTAGCCTCATATTTTATAGGTGATTACGCATTATTGGCCTATCTACTATGTGAGTAATGTGCTTAGGGACGCTGAACTCCGTTATCCGAATCTAGATAAGATGGCATATGCCTTGATCTTGGCGGCCCAAAAGCTCCGCCCCTACTTCCAATCTCACTCGGTGGTCTTTCTTACCGACCAGCAGGTCAAACAAGTTCTCTACAAGCCCAAGATCTCGGGGCGCCTGATGAAGTGGTCCATCGAGCTGGGCCAGCATGATATCAGCTATCAGCCTTGAACCGCTATCAAGGCTCAAGCCCTAGCGGAGTTCATAATAGAGAGCACAATTCCCGACACCAGTAAAGCAGTAGAGGAACCCCCGTTCTGGACGGTATATGTTGATGGGTCCTCATGCACCGATGGGAGTGGAGCAGGAGTCATACTGGCTGGCCCAGATGATTTCATCCTCCAATACTCACTCCGTATCAACTTTTGGGCGTCCAACAACGAGGCTGAATACGAAGCCCTTATAGCCGGCCTGTGTATGGCTCGCAACGCCGGGGCCAAACGTGTCAAGATATTTAGCGACTCGCAGCTGGTGGTGAACCAGGTATCAGGGGAATACTAAGCGCGACACAGTCGCATGGCCAAGTATTTGGCCATAGTCAAGGAACTGATGGTCTCTTTCGAGGACGCACAGCTCCAGCAAATTCCCCGATAAGAGAATACGCAGGCGGTTGCCCTCTCAAAGTTAGCTTCCTCTTCCCTCCAAGGGCTCGAACAAACTGTCTTAAAAGAAGTTCTACTGAGGCCCAGCATCGAGGAAAAAGTTCCCGAGCCAATGGAGAAGCTGCCCTGACAACTCGGGGAGAATTGGATGAGGCCTCTGCTCGAGTTCCTCAGAGATGGGATCCTTCCCTTAGACCCTAAAGAGGCTCGAAAGATCCGAACCAGAGCCGAGCGGTACACACTCATCGAGGGAGTCATGTACAAACACTCCTACACTCAAGTAGACGGCAGACCCTTACTTGAGATCTCTCTCCCCCGATGAAGCCCAGTATGCTTTGAAAGTCCATGAAGGGATGTGTGGCGCTCACTTAGGAGCAAGGTCCCTCGCCCGCATAATCTTGAATTATGGGTACTTCTGGCCCACTCTCCTTCGCGATGCCGAACAACACGTTCGCCAATGCGGACCTTGCCAAAAATTCTCAACAATCCGCCACTTACCTCAAGCCTAGCTCTCCTCTCTATCCAGTCCACCCCTTTTGCAATGTGGGGAATGGACCTGCTCGGGCCTTTTCCTCCAGCACCGGGCTAGCTAAAGTTCCTTATTGTGGTGATCGACTATTTCTATAAATGGATCGACGCAGAGCCCCTAGCAACGATCACGGAGAATAGAGTGCAGCGTTTCTTTTGGAAAAAACATTGTCTGCAGATTCGGTGTTCCTCGAATCTTGGTAACGGACAATTGGACCCAGTTCACGGGGGCAGCCTTCCGCACTTTTTGTGCAGATCTAGGAATTCAGCAACGATTCTCCTCGGTCTCCCACCCACAGCCCAACGGTTAGGTAGAGAACGCCAATTGGCAAATTCTCTCCAGCCAAAAAAAGAGACTAAGCAGGTCGGCTAAGGGGTTATGGGTAGAGCAGCTCCCCAATGTGCTCTGCAGCTATCGCACTACGAAGAGGACCCCCACAGGAGAATCTCCCTTCAACCTCACTTACGGCTCCAAAGCAGTTATCCCTCTGTAGGTGGGTCTACCTTCCCCCCACTTGATAGCTTACAACGAAGAGCAGAACACGAACGAGCTTCGTGGTAACTTGAACCTCATCGATGAGATCTGTGAGAGATCCTCCATCCGGCAAGAAATCTATCGACGTAGGATTGAGCAGTCCTACAATAAGAGAGTCCGCCCCACGAATCTCAAAGAAGGAGATCTGGCGCTCAGAAAGCTATCAATTTCTTTTCCCAGCAAGGAAGGAAAGTTGGCACCAAATTGGGAAGGACCATATAGGGTCACCAAAGTTTTCCACCCAGGCGCTTATCAACTTGAAGACCCGGGGGGTAAGAAAGTGCTGAGGACATGGAATGTGGAGCATTTGTTGGAGTATCAAGAGGGTGTTTGAACACAGCTCCAAGCAACTTCAACTCCAAGAGCTTTCTTAACGCATTTTTAATATGTTTCTTTTCTCTTGGCATCCAATCTTAATATAGTAAGTGTAATAATGGCTCCCAACCCAGAAGCAGCCCCTTAGTTGATGTTTTTAATAAAAAGTGGTCCTCTCTCTCAGAAAAACTATTGTCTCAATGTTCTTTCACCGAGCACAAACTCTCTAAACGACAAGTTCGGAGTCCAACACTTGGTTCGATGCCACTTTTGCTACTTGTGAACGAGCGAGTACAAAGTAGCTCACAATTTGGAATTGCTCCTACAATTGTTGATACTCTCTAAACGACAAGTTCATATTCCAACACTTGGTTCGATGCCGCTTTTGCTATTTGCAAATGAGCGAGTACAAAGTAGCTCACCATTCGAAATTGCTCCTACAACTGTTGATACTCTTTAAATGACAAGTTCGGGGTCAAACACTTGGTTCGATGCCGCTTTTGCTACTTGCCAACGAGCGAGTACAAAGTAGCTCACCATTCGAAATTGCTCCTACAATTGCTGATACTCTCTAAACGAAAAGTTCGGAGTCTAACACTTGGTTTGATGCCGCTTTTGCTGCTTGCGAACGAGCGAGTACAATGTAGCACACCATTCGGAATTGCTCCTACAACTATCGATGCTCTAAACGACAAGTTCGGAGTCCAACACTTGGTTCGATGCCGCTTTAGCCACTCGCGAATGAGCAAGTACAAAGTAGCTTGCCATTTGAAATTGCCCCTACAATTGTTGATACTATTAGAAACATTAGCGAAGCACAAATTCTTACAAGAAGCTGGAAAAATAGGTATATTATTTCGTCAAAATTCGAGATACAAGTGTAATTATAGACCAAAAATTCATACAAGAGACTACAAAATTTCACTCTAGCCCCTTCTGGAGAGTGGGATGCTCCTATTAAGTGACGCCCAGGGATGGTGTGCGCCGTGGTGCTCTCGCCTCGCATCCGCGGAAGTCTCTAAACCCGCTAGCTGAGTTGCGTCACTAGAGCGTAAGAGTCTCACCGTCGCCCCCACAAATGCCCCGTTCGAAGAGCCGGCCACTTCACTCTATGCATCCTCGGGGTTCCGCAAAAGCGGGGGAGGGGGGACGAAGTGCTAGCTCGTGAAACGATCTTCCTTGGGCGTACTCACCCCGAGGGCACGAAATGCTTCTAATGTTGCTCCCCTCAGAAAGTCGTCGCAGACGAAGGTTCTCCACCTCTAGCTCGAAAACCAGTTCTTTCAGTGAGTCGTCCGTCACTCTAATCTTTAAGCGAGGCAATCGGCTCGAACTGCCCCCGTGCAAAACTTTAGAGGGAGTCCATAAAGATGCGCAACCTCTAGACTTTTTTCAAGCACCACGTTCTTTAACTCGTCCCTCTCGGATCTAGCCTCAAATAGAGAGTGACAAAGAAACTTAAGCCTAAGAACCTGGTTGGTAGCTATCGAAGGACAAGACTCCTCGCCATCAGGAGACACCTCACGAAATCTCTCTTCGAGCTGCCTCATCTCAACATCTCAGCGATCCAAGGTCAACCTCACATGGCCTAACTCCCGCTCCGCTTTATAAAGCATCTCCCGAGATCGGCTGAGGCCTAACTCCGTAACACCTAGCTTATGGTAGAGAGCTGATACTTCGCTACCCTGAGGAAACCAATTAGAAGAAAAATTTTGCAAAGTAAAACACTCAGGTTTCGAACAGAGCTACAAGATTGTTCTAATCTTCTTTGAGCTTCGCAACGCAACATTGAGTCCAAAATACCTCATATCATTGACAAAAAAAAGAAGATACAAGAGCAGTGGCCAGTCCTCTATAAGGCAGTACAAAAACAAAGAAAAAAGAGCTAGTACAAACAGAGTCAAAAAGCCACCTTAGGGGGCTGCTCCTCAATTGTCCTTGGCACCTCCACGATCGCCGACTTGGGGTTCGCCATGCCGTCCTCCTCCTCCTCCTCCTCCTCCGCTTCTTCTCCTTCATCTCCTTCCTCTGCCCGCTCAGCAGCTCCACCTTCGGAAGGGACATACTCGCCTTCGAGAGGGGTATTCAGGTTATACCCCATGCTGTCGAAACCGGGGAGGCGAGCTTCCACGTGCTTGAGGGCTCAGGCGTAAGATTGCTCCACGTTCTCGCGCATGTGCACCTTTGCCTCGGCCCTGATCGCCTCCGCAGCTACTGCCGCTACCGCTTCCCTCTCCCTCATCTCGTCCTCGGCAGCCTTCAGAGCCTTCTCCTTTTCCTGATCAGCCTTCTCCCTCTCCTTGTCGGCCCTCGCTCCTTCGGCTGCAATCTGCTCGTTCGCCTTCACCAAGGCTGACTCATGAAGGCTGATCTTAGCAGCCTGAGACTCCGACAGACGCCGCTCTGCCTCTTACATCTTCACGGCCTTGGCCTTCTCGGACCGACCCTTATTGCACGTCACCTTGAGCTCCTTCTCCAGCTCCAAGAGGTGGCTGAAGTGGCACGTAATCTGAAGAAGAAAAAAAAGCTAAGGTTTAACGCAAAACACTTGAAGATTTTAAGGACCCAACAAAGTTACTCACCGACATCGTCTCCCTGGCAATCTCGAGGGTGTCATCTCCCACCGTCCCCACCTTCAACGATGCTCGGTCTTTCAGGGTCGGCAAGTGGTGCAGTACCTGCATGCTTATGACGGAATCACCAAGGAAGCCGTCATGTTTCATCACCTGCCAGTCGGGGACGAAGAGCCCCTTATGTTCCTCGGTGAGAATCCTCTCAGCCTCGGCGGTAAGAGGGGGCACCTCGAGCGCTAGTGCAGCCCCAACAGAGAGAGCCTCGGCAGAGGGGTCGGAAGGGGCAGACAGGGGAAGAGTGGCAGAGGGAGCGGACGGAGATGGGGATGCCAAGTTCACCATCGGGGCTACCGCCGAGGGTCCCTTAGTGGCTCGGCCAGCCGAGGGTCCCGCCGTCATCCTCTTCCTTTTCTTGCTATCAATGCCTTTCCCGCCGCTTATGCCTCGGTCAAGCAGCATTGCTCGGAAGTCCATGTCCGGGGCCTCTGGGAAAATGAAAGCCAAAAAAAGTTAGCGGTAGAAGAAAACTATATTAGAAATAAATACAACAAGAAAATAATTTTAAGCATACTGGGGTCGATCGGAATGAGATCCCCACCGAAGAGAACCTTGTCGGTCATATCCTTCCAACTCAAGGTCGGACGACTGAGGAGCTTCGACACAACCTCATCCTCCT
Source organism: Hemerocallis citrina (assembly GCA_017893485.1). NCBI lineage: Eukaryota > Viridiplantae > Streptophyta > Magnoliopsida > Asparagales > Asphodelaceae > Hemerocallis > Hemerocallis citrina. The sequence goes on from CM030358.1 coordinate 390,872,326, forward strand.
CCGGAGTCAACACCGGTTCGGCCTTCGCCCACCTCGGAACATCCTCCCTCCAACTCGTCGAGAAGTTCCACGATTTGGTACCTCGAATGAGAAAGTACTTCTCCTTCCAATTTTTGATGGAGTCCGGATTATCGATCAGTTTGACGCCCTGCCACGTCGATAAGTAATACCGGTACTCCATCTTGCTCATACGGTTTATCTGATACATGCTTCGAAGCACAACGAGCTGAGGTTCGATCCCCACTGCCTGGCATTGGAGAATAAAGCCGATGACATGCCACCACATGTTCAGCATGAATTGGATCGGACTCAATCCGTACCACTACAGTACCTTGGTCACAAAAGGCGGCAGGGGAAAGCAGAGACCGGCATTGAGTGCGTCGTATGGAAAGACGTATGTGTCGGACGAAGTCGCCGAACACGCTCGAAACCCTGGACCGGGGAGGAGGAGGGTGAACTCTGACGGAATCATGAAGCTCCTCCTAATATGCAATAGGTCCCTCTCCGTAAGAACCGAGGGAATGTCATCGACTTAGGAGTGCTCCCTCGGCTTATTCTCCTAGTATGAAGTCGACCTCCCGTATACCGCCTTGGACAGAAGGTCGGTAGAGTAATCCCTAACTTTCCCGAGAATGGACAGCAAGGATGGCAGCCTACCTAGCTCACCCGCTCTCTTCACATTCTCCACTATTGTCTCCATGTTCACCGACCCAGTGACCTCCTTCCCCTTGTCCATCGCAGATGAAACTGCCAACGGCCTATCTCCCTTGGTCCAAGGTGGAGGTCTCACTCTCCGATGACACTCTAGAAATGTTGAAAAAAATATAAAATAAAATATATATTTACCTTGATGTGAAAGCTACGGTCGGAATAGTTCGTCGGAGAATTGAGCGCTTGGTCGCGACCGCTAGTAGAGCCACCCAAGAGCAAAATCTAATTCTCAGAGTGAAAAGTGAAGAATGAGAGAATAATGTGGGGGGGGGGGGGGCTTATAGTAAAAAGGGGAGCATCGCTTGGGCTTCCGAGGGATTTGGGCCCCCACGACCCCCAATGAGGTCCATCATAGGGCTAAATGACATAATTCGTAAAGGCAAAAAACTACCACCTCACAATTCACACCAGATCTTCATCAAGGGGTCCAAATCATGCCACGTAGCTCAGAATTACGATCCGAGCTACCGAGGTACCGAGCTGTGAATTGGTGAAAACTACCGCCTCACAATTCGTGCTTGATCTTGATCAACAGTTCAAATCATGCCACGTAGCTCGAAATTACAATTTGAGTTAACGGGGTACCGAGCTGCAAATGGGCGAAAACTACCGCCTCACAATTCGCACCTAATCTTGATCAACCATCCAGATCATGCCACGTAGCTCGGAATTACAATTCGAGCTACCGAGCTGCGAATTGGCAAAAACTATCTCCTCACAATTCGCGCTTGATCTTGATCAACTTTCCATCTTATGCCACGTAGCTCGGAATTGCAATCCGAGCTACCAAGGTATTGAGCTGCGAATTGGCGAAAACTACCGAGTCACAATTCACGCCTGATCTTGATCAACCATCCAGATCATGCCACGTAGCTCGGAATTACAATCCGAGCTACTGAGGTACCGAGCTACGAATTGGCGAAAACTACCACCTCACAATTCGTGCCGGATCTTGATCGACGGTCCAGATCATGCCACGTAGCTCGGAATTACAATCCGAGCTACCGAGTTACCGAGCTGCGAATTGGAAAAAACTAATGCCTTACAATTCGCACTTGATCCTGATCAAGGGTCCAGATCGCTCCACGTAGCTCGGAATCACAATTCGAGATACCGAGCTACGAATTGGCGAAAACTACCACCTCACAATTCGTGCCGGATCTTGATCGACGGTCTAGATCATGCCACGTAGCTCGGAATTACAATCCGAGCTACCGAGTTACCGAGCTGCGAATTGGCAAAAACTAACGCCTTACAATTCGCGCTTGATCCTGATCAAGGGTCTAGATCGCAGCACATAGCTCAGAATCACAATCCGAGATATCGAGCTGTGAATTGGCGAGAACTAACGCCTTACAATTCGTGCTTGATCTTGATCAAGGGTCCAGATCGCGCCACGTAGCTCGGTATCACAATCCGAGCTACCGAGCAGCGAATTGGCAAAAACTAACGCCTTACAATTCGCGCTTGATCTTGATCAAAGGTCCAGATCATGCCATGTAGCTCGGAATCACAATTCGAGCTACCGAGCCACCAAGTTGCGTATTGGCAAAAGCACCTGCCTCCCGATGCGCGTTCGAGATCCGAGCGTCTAGATTGCGCCACGTCTTCGAGCGGCTTATCCACCATCGGATCACTTGGAAATTCGCGCTGACAACATGATCGACATTCTAGATCGCGTCATGTCGATATTCGCATGATTAATTCTTTTATTTTAATTATAATTCGGATTAATTATTTAAAAATTCAAGAAAATTAATTAAAAATTCTAAAAAATAATTATAAATTTGGGAAAATATTTTTGAGCTCCTGGGCAAATAATTATTAATTTGAACGATTAATTTGTACTTTTTGAAAATAGATTACCACTTCGCAAAATTGAATAAAAAATTCAAAAAATAATCAAAAAATTAGAAAAAATCTAGAAAATTCAGAGAATCATCCTTGGCACTTTGAAAACTCAGATTGACACTATTACACCTCAGGTAAGATCAAAACCGCTTAAGGAACTCTGATAAAATCCCGTTTGCCATTGAAACAATAAAACTACTCCTCAAAAGCTGTTAAACCTAGTCTTCAGGAGTGAGGGACTCGTGATATAGCTAAAAATAGGATTAAATCGGAATTGTTCAAATCAAGCATGAATCTGAAAGCTCTCAGGGGTAAAATAGTAATTTTGCCTACAAACGGGTCCAAATGAGAACTGGGTCTTTCTTCAAAGCCCAAAAACCCAAAAACAGATCTATCCTATTGGGTATGGGTAGCAACCCGTTGCAAACCAACCCAGATGGATAAAGAGGGATTCAAATTCGTGATTATATCTAAGAGGCGGTTTAAACCACCTCTTATCATGAAACGAGTCTAACCTCTCCATCTTATCCATAAACATCCAGAAGTAGAGATTTATTCTTATCTCAAAACTCGTTCCTAAGGCGACTATAAGTACCCCTCCCCCCACCATGACAAGGTAATGAATCTTTTTTACCAAAAGCTCGTTCATAATCCTCCAGATTACTGACAAGAGCGTCGGAGGGTTCATCGCTGGGATCCATCCCGGTGTATCGAACTTTGTGTAGGTTCACGGCAGCGGCGAGAAACCAGTCAACACGCCAGTGAAAGTTAACAGGTTTGCTTACTTGTTTCCTTCAAGAATCCACAAATTCATCTGTTTGCTCCCACACAAGAAATCAGCAGCAACACTAAAGATGAATGTTTAATCTATATTAGTTATCATGCATCTAACAATTACACATGTCTAGCATTCTACTACTAAAACTATATTAGAAAGTTGGAGAAACACCGACCTCAAACATAGAATTCTTAGTAGTAGTGCTCCAAAGCTCCAAACTCCCTAAAAAATGGCCAGCCTTTTTCTAGCACAAACCGCAAGCTCTTCTCCCTCTTTCTCTCTTTTATTTTTTTGAGTTGTGTTGTTCAGGACAAAGGTGTAACGCCCCGAATTCCAAAATACGGTAATTCGAAGCACAACAGGATCTTTTACTTCAAATCCATACAATTTTACAAGGAAATTAAAACTTTTCATAAAACACACTTCTTTTACATTAATGCCTCGGAAATAAATAATTACAACATGATAAATACAACTTGAACGACAACAACTAAAATCTGAAAGTAATCTTTAGCACCAATTCATCTTTGTGTTCTTTTTGTCAATCCAAGCCCTGCACTGAAAGCTGTGGGCACGTCAGTTGCTTACAACCGATGCAATATTATAAAACGGCGATCCACACTATGCCGTAATATAATGATTTTTCATACTTTAGCAACCACAAATACAAACATGAATTTAAAACAAAGTGAAAAAATGACTATCATAAACATGTCAGTGTATGATATGCCTTAGATGCCTAATGCAGATTTACACTACGATGCACTAATGCATACTTGTTCGGATTCTATACATCACATTCTACAAAGGTCCGAGGGCAAGTCCTTTTCATACTCCTCAATATAGGGTTTAATCCCTTGCTATGGATTTTAGTACGGTGACTAATGTATGTTATAGATATTCTGTGAGTATCTAGTACCACCCCGATAATTCTTGAGTTTCGTACTCTAACTTCGTGTGATTTTGGAAACACTGCCTCACACCCAGTAATTCTGGAGACGAATACCCACTTTGAGAGCTATGACCCCGATAATTCTTGAGTATCGCACTCCCACTTCAAGTGATTTTGGAAAGACTGCCTCACACCCTGTAATTCTAGAGGTGAATACCCACACCGCACTGTCATCGGTACCTCATCACAAAAAACCCCATGACTGTTGCCTCGGTCCCAGTAATTCTGAAGGATATCCCTACCGTGAGCCTCAACCTCAGTAATTCTAGAGATACCTCCCATCGCGCTATCTAGGCCCTCATTCTCATGTTTTCCAACACTTCATCACATCTTCCCCTAGTGCCTGTCCTTAAGTTTTAGTTTTAAAGAAAATCATCATAACCTAGAGGTAGCGTACCCTACCGGAATTAAACCAATACAAGAGAAAGTTAGCCCAAACTAGCTACTTTTCAAAGAGAGAGTTAACCCACACAGGTTACTCCTCAAATTCTCATTATTCACAAATGCCGGTTACTAGGGTCTCGCCTAGCCTCTAGATTCCAACAACCATCTTACTCTAGAGATCAGAATAGGTTATAACCAACCTTAACAACAATATTCAACTTCAAAATCAATAATTTACTTTATTCATGAAGTATTCAACTTTCATAACTCATTTAATAATAATTTCCAAATCGAATTTCTCATAAGTAACTTTTAATCAATCAATCAACAAATCACTTCCAAAGTTTTTCTCAAAACTAGGTTCTTCAAAATTAATCACTTTCAAACTTCCATAACTCTTTTCATATTAATCTATATTTCAATCAAAACTCACTCCTTTATTTCAAATTTCCAACTTTACTTTACTTTCGTTTAAAAATCAATTTTTAATATCTTCAATCATATACATTTTAAAACTTTAACTCCAACTTAACAATTAAGCAAAACGTGCCCTTTTGATTCTAAAAATATCTTTAGAATAGTGTAAAATAACTCCATATTCTAATAATGTTTATTTTCATAAGTTTTCCCAAGAAATATACACCAAATCTCAAAAAATGTGTTTTTTTTAAAAATCACTTGTCTCTACCCTGGCTCGAACCAGTGCCAGCAGACTGCAAGCCAAACGCCAAGCCACTGTGCCAATTCAATACTCTGTAGTATAGTGTATTGTGTTTATTAAATTCTCAATCATTCCTCATTTAGCCTTTTTAAAAATTTTTTGGAATAACAACAGAGCATACCCCCACTCGTACCCGCACAACCAGCAAGGTGACCAAGCGTCCACCCACTGAGTCGAAGCTCAGATCACAACACATATGGGGTTTAAATCATTAAATATTTGGTCTAGGTCCAATTTATTCTTTTAAAACATAAACATTCGACTTCTTCAATTCAATCACATTAAATATATTCATTCACACTAATCAATCTAAAAACATCCAGTATTGACATCATACTGAAATTTCATGCAATAAAGTAATTTTACACAATTTAGAAGTTTCTAACAAATTGAGAATATCTCAAACACTATGTGCAATTAATAAAATATTATTCTACAGCTCATTTATAGATTTACTTCCTCTTTTCAATAACAATTAACAAGATGGGGAACTTCCCCCCAAAATTTCATAATTAATTCAATTCATGCACAAATTGATTCTTTTCACAATTTTTTTATAAAAATTCTACTCACTTGAAATAAACACAATATAACATCTCACGTGTTAATTAGTACTACTTTGAACTTCTAATTTCACATATATTATGAAATTTAAAATTTATCATGCATCTCATTCAACAATTACTTCAAGTTTTTAGATTTCTCTACCACATACATCATATCAAATAGTTGGAGTATAAACTAAGCAAATTGCATCTACAATTTTAATATAAATCACCTTAACATACACTAAAAATACAAATTAGGAAGTTTATTGAAACACCCATCTCTTAATTGCAAAAATCCCTTCACAAAAAGCCAAAAGCAAGCACAAAAGAATCCACCGAAGTTCACAGCGAAATCACAGCAAGCACAGCACCCGAGCTTCTCTGCCTCTTTCTCTTTGGTTATTTTTTTTTTGATTAGGAATAAGTTAAGTATACTTCGGCTTTAAGGAATAGTTATAGGGAATTTACTAGGTGGTTATAAAAACTACTTTCCCACTAATCCACTTCTCTCCCCACTTCTCAATTACCCATTCAAAGCCCCAACATTTACAACCGGCCAATTAGGTGTGCACATTGCACGTGTGCACGTGCATGTGCACGTGCTTGTGTACACCACACACTTTTTTTCATTTATTTTTATTGAAAAAGCAAATGCGCTCTTTATTAAAAAAATTTCTTTTGATGGGTTTTGAAAAAAATATTCAGCCCGTGAATAATATAATGCAAAGTGCAAAAATTTAAAAATGAGAAGAAATGTGTATAAACTCTTAGAAGATTTAAAAACATGCATACAAAATTCTCACATGCATTGCATGTGCAAAAGAAATGTGAAAATTTAATAATTATTTTTCTGGGATGTTATAACACTCTCTCCTTAGAATATTTCCATCCTCGGAACTACTCTCAAAGAGTGAGAAAACATAGAAAAGCAGAAATTTATTCAAAAAGTTCAGGATGGTCTCTCATCATTCTCGCCTCAGATTCCCAAGTCGCTTCCTTAATCTGTTGGTTCCTCCACACCACCTTAACCATAGGTATAGTTTTGTTTCTCAAAACTTTCTCCTGTCGGTCCACGATCTCCACAGGACGTTCCTTGTAACTCAGATCCAACTGCAAACCCTTTGGCACTTCCGGTAGATGATGACTCGGATCCGGAATATAGCCTCGTAACATAGACAAAAAAATTGTTTACTTGGGCCAGCTCCTCCAACAACTTCACTCGGTAAGCTATCTTCCCAATCCTCTTCAATATCTTGTAGGGTCCAATGTATCACGGGGCTAACTTTCCACTCTTTCCAAACCGAGTCACACCCTTGGTTGGAGATACTTTCAGGAAAGCATAGTCACCCTCTTCGAACTCTAGATCTCTTCTCCGGTTGTCGGCGTAACTCTTCTGCCTGCTCTGTGCATCAACTAGCCTTAATCTGATCAGCTAAATCTTCTCTAAAGTCTGCTGCACTATTTCGAGCCTATACATCTGCCTTTCCCCCACTTCATACCAGCATACCGATGGCCTGCACTCCTCCCATACCGAGCTTCGTATGGTGCAATACCGATGCTAGTCTGAAGGCTGTTGTTGTAGGTAAATTCCACCAGAGCTAAGTGCCTCTCCCAGCTGTCACCGAAATCCAACACACAACACCTCAACATATTCTTCAGTACCTGATTGACTATCTCAGTCTGCCCATCGGATTGAGGATTAAAAACAATGCTGAAATCAGTCCTGGTCCCCAAAGCTGCCTAAAGACTCTTCCAGAAATGCGACATGAATTGCGCATCTCGACCAGACACATTCAATACTAGAATTCCATGTAGTCTGACAATCTCTCCGACATACAATTCTACTAACTTCTCCATAGACCAAGTGATTTTCATTGCTAAAAAGTGAGCACATTCGGTGAGTCGATCGACTATCACCTAAATCGCATCATTCCGGATGGGACTCCTGGGTAGCCCTGTGATAAAATTCATACTGATGTTATCCCATTTTCACTCCGAAATTGGTAATGGCTGCAACAATCCTCAGGATTTCTAATTTTCTATCTTGATTTGCTGACAAGTTGAACACCTTACAACAAATTCTGCTACATCATGCTTCATCCTTGACCACCGGAAATACTGCATGATATCCTTGTACATCTTGGTACTCTCTGGATGCACGGAGAAAAAGAGTTGTGTGTGCTTCCAGTCGAATACTTTCTTTTAGTTCTACTTGATCCGGTACACACAACCCCTCTTCAAACCACAGTACTTTGTCCTTCACCTGGAACTCTAACAATTTACCAGCACCGACCTGATCTTTCATCTTCTGAATCGCTGGATCAGACTTCTGACTGTTGATAATCTTCTCCTTCAGTGTGGGCTGAAGTCTCAACTGTGCTAAAAACGCTCCCAGTCTTTTCAACACCACTTCTATCTCAGCTCGATCGAGCTCCTCTGCTAAACTTTCTTGAGCAGTGATCAATCGGGATAAACTGCTCTTCCGACCGAGCGCATCAGCCACCACATTTGCCTTGCCTAGGTGATACTTTATCTCAGGAAGGATGTCTTCTAGTACTTCCAACCACCTCCTATGCCTCATGTTCAGATCCCTCTACTGGTAGATATACTTTAGGTCTTGTAATCTGTGTACATATTGACATTCTCTCCGTACATGTAGTGCCACCATTGCTTCAGAGCGAAGATAATTGCCGCCAACTCCAGATCATGGGTTGGGTAATTCTTCTCATACGGTCTTAGTTGCCTAGACCCATAAGCTATTACCTTCCCTTCTTGCATCAACACACAGCCCAAACCACGATGGGAAGCATCGCTGTATATATCATAGTCGATCCTTGGTCTCGGTAAAGCCAGTATCGGAGCGGTGGTCAACCTCTCCTTTAACTCCTGGAAAATTGCCTCACACTACTCCGTCCACTTAAAGTTCATATTTTTACTTGTAAGTCCAGTTCGTGTCATGGTTGTCTGAGCATGGACCTGAATAAATCTCCAGTAGTACCCCGTTAAATCCAAAAGCTTCTGATCTCCTTCACTGTTGTCGACCTTGGCCACTCCTTCACTACCTCTATCTTCTGTGGATCAGTGGCCACTTCCTCCATAAAAAGGATATGACCCAGGAATGCAACTTCGGACTTCCAGAAGTCACACTTGGATAACTTGGCGTACAGCTTCTGTTCTTACAGCTTCTTTAGTACCTCTGCTAGATGACCAACATGCTCTTCCCCCGAATTAGAGTAGACGGGGATATCGTCGATGAACACCACGATGAAAGAATCGATGAATGGTTACAGGACCCTGTTCATGTCCATGAATATAGCCGGTGCATTTGTTACTCCAAATGGTATAACCAAGAACTCATAATGCCCATGCCGAGTTCTAAATGCATTCTTGTGCACATCCTCTTCCTTTACACAAACTTGGTGATAACCCGATCGAAGATCTATCTTAGAGAAAACTGCTGCTCCTTGTAGTTGGTGGAACAAATCGTCAATTCGCGTAATCGGATACTTATTCTAGACGGTCACCTTGTTCAGCTCCATGTAATCGATACACATTCTCATCGATCCATCCTTTTTCTTCACCAATAGGACTGGCGCACCCCAAGGCGAGGCACTCGGTCTGATAAAACCTCTGCTAAAAGTTCTTCAATATGCTTCTTAACTTCATCCTGTTCCACTGGCGCCATTCTGTATAGTGCCTTGGAAATTGGTACACTCCCTATCTGAATGGAAATGATGAACTCTACATCTCGTTCAGGTGGTAGTCCCGGTAAGTCTTCTAAGAATATTGTCGGAAAGTCCCGGACTACAGGAATCTGCTTAACTTCCTCAGGAATCTTCTTCTTAACTATAGCTTCCATCAGCTGCTGATACTTTCTCTTCCCATGAAACGTAACTGTAATATCCCGGACGGATATTACATTGTATAAATTATTATTTTATTATTATTTTATTATTATTTTTTTTAATTTCAGAATTGGAATATTTTGGTGATTTTCAACCGGTTTGTTCATAGACATTATCTGTACCTATATACCGGTCAGTATACATCCGTATTGTATCAAATTGGTACCGTGACCTTCCGAACTAATAATAAAATTTATTTTATTATTATTTCCGAAATTAAATAATTTTTATACGGGTTATGTGAAGATTTTCGGTATATGCATATAGATACACACATGTATGTAGTATGTCGATTAGTACATTATACAAATTGTGTGTTGTGTATTTTTGGACAAAATACTTGTCTTTTTTATGACAAAACCTATTAGATTGTTAGTGTTTTATAAGTGTTTAACCTAGACTAAATGTGCATGAGAGAATTAGGAGAATTCTTCTAGAAGCTCACACCCATACCTCCACCTCACCCTCACCTCCCTTGGTAAAAACCGGCCCATGGATTAGGGGAAGGGGGTTTTTGAATTATGTGTGCAATTTTGCACTCTCCACCCTCTCCTTCATCCTATGAATACCCCCCCAACATCACACTTGTCTCATTTTTTACAAAGACCAAAAGAAGGAAAGGAAAAGAAAGAGAGGACTACTAACTTGAGAGTTTTATTGTAGGTTTCTTAGGAGTTCTTAGAAGCTTAGGGGAAGGAGAAGGTTGCTTAGGCTAGTCCTTCGAACAAGACACAAAGGTGGGGGTTCTCCACTTGTTTTTTTGGTTGTTTGAGTTGTTGTTTTGATTCCTTCTTCTCCTTATCCTCCTTATTTTGTTTTCTTTTGTTTTGGATGCTTGTTCTTGTGATAGTGTTGTTTTATGTTGTAGCATAATATGGATAAAAAGAAATGTGATAAGTAGTAGTACTAAATAAACATAAAGATTGACTCTTTTGGTTGTTGAAATGGTTGTTCTTGTTGTTGTTTGGACTAAGAACATAAACACATGATGACTTGTGTATACACCCATTTTGGGGTTGTAGGACTTGACATTGGACATACACATATGCATATGACTATTGAGTACATACCCATTTGGGATGTAGGACTAAAACAAGGACTTGGCACAAGCATATGATTTTTGGCACATAGAACTAATTACTACCCATTTTGGGGTTGTGGACTATTAAAAGTAATTCTTTCTTGATTTTTGCTCTCTACTTTGATAGTTAACAAAATCTTGTTAACTCTTAGTTAATAAAAAGATAGGCTTGTGGTATGTAAGAAATAAGTGGTTAAAGAAATAATGTTGTTTTATGTAGGGCTTGTAATTAATAAAAAAAAGGTAGACTACTTGTAGTATTGTAGTTCATGCTTAAGTAGTAGTAGATGTTTACTCTTAAAAAAAAGTAAAAATAAATGTTATACTCAACTAGGTAAGAAATAGATGCTTATTCTTAAGAAAAGTAGTAGTAGTAGATGTTTATGTCTAAATAAAGTAGTAGTAGATGTTTAATGCTTAAGTAAAGTTGTAGTAGTTGTTTATGTTTATATATAAGTAAGGTCATGATGAAGTAGTAAATGACATTTTGTTTAGAAGTATGGTAGTAACCCATGCTCCCATTGTAGTAGATATCCATGGTTAAATAGTTATAGGTTGATGTTTATGTTGTGTTTATATTTTTGTAGAAAGTCCATGTTTTAATGTCTACCATGTTGTAGGTTAATGGAGCCATGTTTATGTTGTATACATGTTGTAGGAAAAATAAATACCATATTTAGATTATGATAGAAAAGTCTTATATCATGCTTGGATCATTATAGGAAAAATATATACCATGCTTAGATTGGAGTAGGAACCATCATACATGCTTAGATTGTTGTAGGAATTATTATACCATGCTTAGATTGTAGTAGGAGCCATTATAGATGCTTAGATTGTTGTAGGAATTATTATACTATGCTTAGATCGTAGTAGGAAAATAATATACCATGTTAGATTGTTGTAAAATTGGTACTCATGCTTTCTACTATGCTTAACTTGTTGTAGGAATTAAGGTAAGCACCCATGCTTAGTTGTAGCAATTTTTCATAAGCATCCATGTTTAGATGGTGTAGGAAAATTTTATACCATGTTTGGATTGTTATAGAAAAATTATATACCATGCTTAGATTTTGTAGGATTAATGCTTATCTACCATGCTTAGCAACGTTGTAGGTTCATGCTAAGTATATATCCATGCTTGAGTTGTGACGATTAATCATGCTTAAGTAGTAGAGATCCATGCTTAAGATGGTAGTAGATATACATGCTTAAAGTAGTAGACATTCATGCTTAAGATGTAGTAACATTGTGCTTGAATTATAGGTCATGCTTAAAGTAGTAGGGGATATCCATGCTAAAATCTAGTAGCTTTCTACTTAAGTGGTATCCATGCTTGTAGTTGTAGTGTTTAGCAAAGAAATTATTCATGTTGTAGTTATAGCCGTAACTATCACATTGTAGTTGTAGTATTAACTATCATGTTGTAGTAAATTGTGTTGGTAAAGAACTAGCATGTGGTAGTTGTGGTGTTAGTGAAGAACCGCCATGTTGTAGTTGCAATATTGTGTTGTAAGGTAGTTCTAGTTAACCCCCTAGAAGGAATTCCATGGTTAACATTACATAGTTGGAGCCTTGCACGCTTGAATGGGGTATTGTAGGATTCTAGCTAAAAGGACCATGCTTGAATTATATATGGTAGCGAAGGATCAAAAAGGAATCATGAACCCATGCATCTAGCTCCTAGGTGATTCTAGCTCCAATTTGAGAGAGAACCCAAAAATCTAGTTGCATGTAGTTCTAGTTCAATTTGGAAAGGAAAACTGTGGATTATAGCCGTGGGAGGTTCCAATTGAATTGGATCATATCATGGGGATATTCCTCATCCTTATGGGTAATAAGGGTTGGGAAGGTCACTAGAAATTGTTAGCTCAATAAAAGTTGTTATGTCACGGGGCTTCTTATTGGTAGAATGCCTATTTTAGACTGTTAGTAGATTCTTCTGTTACTTCTAATTATAGAAGATCAAGTTGCTAGTAAGCATGTTCAGTTGCTTCTAGGTTTGATTACCTGTATGGTTGTTTGTATGAGGTCATCTCATACGTGGCTCACCTGGGCCGTATGTAACGGTTGGTCTCATACGTAGCTTAATTGGCTCGTATGTAGGTATTGTAGGCTGTGAGTGGATCCGATGAGATCTTGAGAAGTCTAGGTTAAAACAAGTTAATTGTTGCACCCTCTAGAAGAGGGATACGTACGGTGGTTTTCATGCCGAGTTGGAAGCACAGTGCCGGGTATCACTTGTTTGGTTAGAAGAGGAACACGTACAATGCTTTTTCATGCCTAGTTGGAAGCACAATGCCGTGTCTCACTTGTTTGGTTAGAAGAGGGATACATACGGTGCTTTTTCATATCTAGTTGGAAGCACAGTGGCATGTCTCGCATGTTTGGTTAAGGTTAGTGACATCGTTAGGGTAGTAACAGTTACTTAACCATTTTTAGCTATGAATTGCCAAAAGGTGAGAGTTGGTGTTAAGGGTGATACCCTATAATCCAACCTCTCCTATAGGTTGACACTAGGTGGTGTTATTGGGATGTATTCCCCTGTCAAAGGGATACGGCCGGTGCTTTTTCATGATGAGTTAGGAGCACGGGTTCCGTATCTTGATTGTTAATTCCTGAATGTGCCATGATAAGAACGAAAGGGTTTCCTAGGAAATAGACCCTACGGTTCCGTCAGGTTCTATGCCTTCTCATGACCAGTTCAGGGCATGGAAGAAGGTTGAAAAGTATCTTGTAGTTCGTGTTGGCTTTTGAGCGGGGTCCGGTGCGACTGGGTAATAGTGGCAAACAAGGACACCACTATTGACTGCAGTAACGGGACTAGACCGTATCTGCAACCTCATCAGTCACGTTGTATCTGTCAGGAACAGGTTGTGTACAATTAGAAATTCATAATGCGGGTTCAAATCCCTATATCTGGAGAGGCGGCTTGAGATGGGGCGCATGTAGTATGGGCTGCATGTTGCTTCGGAGACTTGCTGGCATTAGAATAGGAGTATCCTGGTTTTAGTTAATATTGCATTAGATTCTAGTCATAGCACTCACGAACACTTAAACTACACCGACACAATTGTCATGTTTCTGTATGTTGTTTTGGGAGATTCGCTGCTATGTTATCAGCCTTAAAGCGTCAGTGAATACTGATGTCCCCACTTCAATAGGTACTGGATCGCAGAAGTACAGGTGCGAGATTCAGGAGGACTAAAGGCAAGGAAAGCGAGGAGTCGATGTCATGTTTAGTTTCCGCTGTAATATTTACGTTTTATCAATTGTTGAAAAGTACACAAGCGAGAATTACCAAGTGTTGTTCTTCATGCCTTGTACTCTGATGTAAGTGGTTGAAAGTTGTAATACTTGAGATTATAAAGGTATTATTGTGACAATATTGAAATGTATTGCAGTTGTTTAATATTCAGACTTGTAATACATTGGGTGTTGAAATAAAAGTTTTAAATTCTCCTGTTTTTCTGTGTATTGTGACTAATTGAAGAAAAGGTCCTGGCTCGTGTCTCGAATTCTCCATATAAGAAGTTCGGGGCGTTACAGTAACAGGTTGTCCTCCTGGTGCCTTCACCAACACTTTCTTGCTCTTGCATTCGATACTGGCACTGTAAATTAACATCCAATATATGCCAATAATCACATCAACTCCCAACACTGCCAACTCTATGAGATCGATACCAAACATACTCCCTCCGATCTCGAGGTTACAACCATCATAGTATCGATCGGTAGTCAACGTTTCTCCTGATGGAGTAGCTACTGCTAGATATTTGCCAGGAAAAATTTTCAGCTCAACTCCCAATCATTTAGCAAATGCAGGTGACACAAAAGTGTAGGATGATACAGTATCACACAAAACAGTTGCTTTCATTCCATTAATTAGAATTTCTCTTGTTACATAATGAATACTCTCAGTACATAACACTTTCTAATATAAAAATAAGAAATAACAACAGTATAACTATATTCGAGTGCCCCCATACCGGTGATGACATTATCTATATCATCTGTATCAGCTTCAGCCAAGACAAACACTCGTCCCTGCTGGTATGGCTTCTTCCCTTGCTCTGCCTGCTTCTGCATCTGTCCTCCTTGCTGGAACTGGGGGCAAAAGGGCTTGGTATGGCCTTCCTTCTCACAGTTGAAGCAAGTTATGGGGTTTCGAGGCTTGGTGCAGTCGGTCCTAAAATGACTAGCTTCTCCACAATGAAAGCAAGTCATACTAGGGCCCTTGATACCTTTTTTGCTTGGCCTCGCCATCATAGAAACGACATTTGCCCCAGTTGGTCGGAGCCTCTGTGCTGGGGGCTGTACCCTGAAGTTACATGCTGTTGCTGGCCTTTTGTCGGCGCTCTAATTATTCTTCTTGGTCTGAGCCAACTAATACTGTTCCATATCAGCTTCCGTGGCCGCATCCCTCCTGACCAACTTGTCGAACCTCTGGATACCTAGGGGTATCATTCGAGACCTTAGACTTGGCCTCAATCCTTGTTAAAACTTCCATGTCTTCTTTGCCTCGTCAATTACCAGTTCCGGTGCATACCTCAAGGGCTGAGTAAACTTGGTCTCATACTCTCGAACAGTCAAACTTCCCTGCTGTAAACTCAGGAATTCCATAACTTTTTCTCCTGCACATCCATCGAAAAATAGTGGATGCTGAACTCCTCCAAAAATTCCTCCAAAGTGATCGGTTCATTCCCCAGGGCTCGCTTCATGGACTGCCACCAAACCCCGGCTTCCTTCTCTAGCTGCATGGTGGCCAACTTCACATTTCGCCTCTGGTGTCTCCAAGACCTTGAATACTGTTTATATCTGTCGAATCCAGTCATCTGCCGCTTTTGGATTCACTTTTCCCTCAAACACTGGTGGTTTCGTCTGCTTGAACGTTTCCACCAATTTGATTGCTTCAGGGACTTGTACTGCCTGTCCCTGCCCCAGTGCTTCAGATCACATTTGCGGCAAAGGTGTTGATAGTTTGGTACACCCTAGCTAATTCTATTTCCAGATCAAGTCTGTTACCTTCACCACTGGGTCCTTCACTATTTTGGGTTCTTCGTTCGGCCATTTCTGAGTCATGAAACATCATTAATCACCAAAAATAACAACAACATATACTTTCTTTAACATTACTGTAACCCCTGTTTTCCTAAAAATGTATTTTCTGTATTTAAAATTTTCACAAATTATTTTTTTCGATTTTCAAATTATTTTGTCAAAAGGTAATGCTGGATCTTCTATTAAAAATCTATTTCGATCGATAATTTTATTTATAAATCTTATTATTATTATTAAGACTTTGATTTCTATTATTATTTTTAATACTACTAGAATTATTATTATTGTTGTTGTTATTGTTTTATTATTATTATTATTATTCCTATAAAATCCTAAATTTGTATTTTTATTAGTTATTGTATTTTCCTAATTACCCAAAACCCATTTTTTATTTTTTTGGATTTCTTTTATTAAAAACCCTATAATCCCTAAAACCCATTTAGTACCCAAAAGCCCAATTATCCATACCCAAATACCCACTTAACTAACCCCAAACCGTGTTTATAAACTACCCTATTTACCAATACCCAAACCCGATGCAATCCCTATCAGCCTAACCCTATTATTCACCCCTATATATATAACCCATATATCTCCATCTCCTATACCTTAACCCGCCGCTTCGTTCCCCCTCTCCCGTTCTCCCCTCCACTGCAGCGCGCCCCAGTCGACCTCTCCACCTCGCGACCTCTGCAGTGCGACCCAATGGCGACGCCATCCCTGTGCGCTGTTGCACCGTCCAACAGCCTCGCGACCACCCCCGTCGCTTCCGAACCCCGTCACCAGCGCTAGTCGCGCTCCACCTCGGCAGCGTCGTCCTCTCCCTCAGCACCTCCCCGTCCCGTTGTCGCTCTGTCACCGGGTGCTCCTCCGCCCTACTCCTCACCTGCAGCCACCTGTGGCAACCTCCGACCTTCACCAGTCTCCCTCCTCGTTGATCCTCTTCCTGTCTCTCCTCCTGGCACCGTGAAGCCGCAGCGCTGCCAGCCACGGCGACGTCGTGCACCACCTTGGCAGCCCCCCTGGCCAGTCGCAACGATTGCAGCGGCCCGCAGCACACCACTGCATGCGCACCCCCGTAAGCAGCAAACACAGCCCAGTAAGCCATCGCACCGGCAGCCCTGTCTCACTACCATCGTGTCCCCTGGCTGCCGTACTCCGCCCGTTCGCCATGCAGCCGCCGGTTGTCACCAAGTCAGTGCACCCCTTGCCATGAAGTTGCTGTTTGGGTATATGTGTTTTGATCAAGTTGATTGTGAGCCGTTGATCGCATCATGATCATCACCATCTTGGTTTTGATCCCTTGATTAAGAGCCGTCTGTTGGATCTTGATCATCTTGGAGTACTTTGATCACTTGGATTGGTGGCTGTCCGATCGTCGATCTGACCCGATCATCATCATCATCATCAAGATACTGATCACATCTCGATCTTGATCTTGATCTTCGATCAGAGTTGTCCGATCTCATCCGATCGCCTTGATTTTTTGATCTTTTGATCTCAGCCATCCGATCGTGTTCGTGGGTTATTTGTTCTTTGGATTCGTGATCTTGTTCGTGTTCGTTTGTTCGTGATTTTGTGTTCGTGCCCGGGAATATGTTCCCGTTATTCTGCTCTTTGCTCCGTTGGATTCGTCGTCTTCTCAGGCAAGTAACTTGTACTGTAATTCATTTGTTTGATACAAGTCAAAAAGTTTACCTATAGTGTAGTTGGGTCTAGAGACGACTCTTGTTGTGTTTTTCTTGATGGGTTTTGTCTCTATTGTGAAAATTTGACCATAGTTGACTCACGACACAATATGGACATGAATTAACATAGGATTCGCCTGTTCTTGAATTTGATCATTCATGTGAGACTTGTGTGAGAACTCGTATTTTGGTTGAGACCCATGTGATATATTTGGTGTGTACATGCTAGATACCCTAATTCATGATGTTTAGACACTTGGTAGACTCGATTTTATATTTGGATGTGTTTGGATCAATTTTCTTGAATTTATGTTGATTTTCTTTTTAAGGGAAAAATTTGTATTTTTGTCGCTGTTCTGTTTTGGTTGCTGTTTGGACTGTTTTAAAGTCAGTATCTTAATTTCGGTATAAAACATGAGTTTTAGAGAATTTCGTTTATTTTCAAACCCCTCTGACCTTGCTTGATTTCGATTTCGTATGACTGAGTTATGACTGTTTTGGTACAGAGGTGTCGATCTTTTCCAGATTCTGTTTTTCGGTAATTTTGATGACAAACCATTTTAAAGAACTATGCTACGTATATTATTTTGACCCAAAACATTGGTCAGTGTTTCTTTATCCAGTTAGGGATTACCCAGAATTTTGGTGAATTTTATTGATGAGTTTATGTGTTGTTTCATGCTCGTTTATAAAATCTATACATGCTGTATTTTGCTCGCTGTTAGGTAAAGAACCTTATTTTCACTATGAATCCTTTTACTATATGCAAAATGTTTGTGAAATATGAAAGTTATTTTATTTTATCTATTTTCATATCCCTTTGGCGGAATTGGATTTTGTTTCACTGATTGCGAGATATCATAGTTGTTGTACAACAGTGTTGGGAATTCCAGATTTGCCAAACTATCATTTATTGATGTTTTCTAATTTTCGATGACGGATCTAATTTTACTGGAAAATTCTAAAACGTTATATTTTGATACTAGACATATACGGGAATACCCCAGATTTTTCGTGGATATATTTAATGTGTTTTCATGTTGTTTTCTTGCTCTTGAATTCGTTTTCCTGATTTCTGGCTGAACGTGTTTTCTGTATTCAAATCAGTTTTGAGTTAAGTTTTTCTGAAATACTATATAACTTATTTATACTCGTTGGATTCGGTTGGAAGTCTATTTTCTAGAGATTTTGACGGATTCAGATTTACATTTTTGGAACACTGGGAATCAATATTTTACTGCAGTGTGGTCTTGCTGTCCTGAACTTGAGATTTGACATTTTTATTCTTTTATGAGATATCTTGCACACGTGCATGTTTATCTTGCAACTTGCACTTGTTATTTGATCATGACATATTATTCTTGATATACTTGCTCTATTCGTGACACACTTACATGCTTGTTTGATATTGAGAATAAATAATCAAGCCGGGGTTTAAGGGAAAGATCAAATAGTGGATAATTCAGAAACGTGTACTCGGAAGGGGGCCCGTGTTTCCTATTACTTGTTGCCATGTTTCATGATTACATGATTCATGCTTGTTATTACTATATAATTATATGTTTCCATGATTCGTGACGATTCATGCTTGATACTTGCTGCCACGTGTTCACGATTACGTGACTCGTACTTGATAATACTTGTTGTCATGTGATCACGATTACGTGACTCGTGCTTGATACTAATTGTTGCCATGTGACCATGACTACATGACTCGTGCTTGATACTTGTTACTTGACTTGTCCCCGAGTATACTGCCCTCTATGGTCCACTATGAAATCTAAAGCGAAACTGTTTTGATGTAGCAACCATGTCGTATGGGCTGCATGAAGTGCTATCTAGATAGTAATTCACTACAAGACTTGATACATGATACTTGAACATGATACTTGAACATGATATATGCTTGATTGAGAACTTGATACATGAACTTGATACTTGACTACATGATACATGAGACTTGATACATGATTATATGACACTTGACACTAGATACATGTTTACATGATACTTGATTACTTGACACTTGATTCATGCCATTTACACTTGTTCACTTTGTCATGCGAGTTGTTTATTTTGATATCATGCTTATACCATGTTGCTAGGTAGTTTTCCCATGTGCTTGTATCCTACATTATAAGTGGCCCGTAACTTGCAATTGACGGGTACTTATTTTTCTCTTTCCCTCTTTCTTGCATTTGTTGAATTGCAGATTTTGAAGAACAGGTTCCAGACGGTATTGGTGACATGAAGTATTAGTGCTGGATCTTGTTATTACTATTTCTAGTAGTTTGCTTGAACAATAATTGTATTCATGTATTTGGGTTTATTCTTGTATTTGGGCAATGTGACCAAGAATTATTTGTGTATTTCAGATCATGACTATTTGTGATTAATATATTTTATTTCAAGTATTCTTGTTGGTATTTGGTTCATATGTGCTTGTGGTTGACTTTTCTGGCTTCCGACTTTGATTATATTGTGATATGTTGTAAAGATTCCTGAACAGCTTATGGATGATGAAAATCATTCGCTGGGCCAATGTTACATGCTCGTATTCCGTATTTTTTTGGGAAGTGGAGCGTGACAATTACTCATTTCATTTCAAGCTTGTCCATACATCCATTACATGAAACATCAGAAAAGAAAAACCCCCAACATAAACAGTCTATATCCTACGGTTCCTCTTGGCTTCCCTGAGCTCTTCCCGTAGTTCATCTATTTCCATTCACATCTCAGTGCATTTCTGACGGCATTCCTGCTTTCCCCAACGAGTCTTGTTGTCTAGCTGCGTAAAGTGTCGATCATTCCTGTGTCGAAGCTTTTTCAGTTCCCACACTCGCCGGCTCAGATCTGTAATGTTTCGCTTGTCCTCTGCGTGATGAGCTTCCATGTGGTTTACTCTCCACTTATGGATGATCAATTGCTTTTGGAGAGAAGCGATAATGTGGTCCTTCTTGTCGCGGTTCTTCATCTGAGGATTCATCAGGAGAATCAGGTGGAGTAATATCTCGAAATTCAGGAAGCTCCCCTTCTTCCTCCTCTGGGTCTTCCTCAAAGAACCATTCCACTTCATTAACGAGATCTTGGTTATCAGCCATCCTTGGTAAAAGGAGGAAAAATGACAGTGTATAGAGCAACACAAATGTAAATCACTTACATTTAAATCTCTATAAACTGAACTCACACTTCTAATATCTACCCTAATGTGTCGTTGTTGTAATTTTGTACTACTTATTGAAGTTGGCTCTGATACCACTCTATAACGCCCTGAATACGAAAATATGGTAATCTGAAGCACAATAGGATCTTTACTTCAAATTCTTACAATTTTACAAGAAAATTAAAACTTTTTCATACAACACTGTTCTTTTACATTAATGCAGTGGAAATAAATAATTACAACATGATAAATACAAGTTGAATGATAGCAACTAAAATCTGAAAGCAATCTTTATCACCAATTCATCTTTGTGTTCTTTTTGTCAATCCAAGCCCTGCACTGAAAGCTGTGAGCACGTCAGTTGCTTACAATTGACGCAATATTATAAAACGGCGATCCTCACTATGCCGTAATATAACGATTTTTCATACTTTAACAACCACAAACACAAACTTGAATTTAAAACAAAGTGAAAAAGTGACTATCCTAAACATGTCAGTATATGATATGCCTTAGACGCCTAATGCATACTTTTTCGGATTCTACGCATCCCATTCTACATAGGTCCGAGGGTAAGCCCTTATCATACTCCTCAATATAGGGTTTAATCCCTTGTTATGAATACTACTACGATGACTAATGTATGTTATAGATATTCTGTGAGTATCTAGTACCACCCCGATAATTCTTGAGTATCGTACTCCAACTTCAAGTGATTTTGGACACACTGCCTCACACCCAACAATTCTGGAGACGAATACCCACACTGCGTGCTATGGCCCCGATAATTCTTGAGTATCGCACTCCCACTTCAAGTGATTTTGGACACACTACCTCACACCCGGTAATTCTGGAGGCGAATACCCACACCGCGCTATCATCGGTACCTCATCACACAAATTCCTTATGAGCGTCGCCTAGATCCCAGTAATTCTGAAGGATATCCCCCACCGCGAACCTCAACCATGGTAATTCTCAAGATACCTCCCACCGTGCTATCTAGGCCCTCATACTCATGTTTTCCCATACTTCATCACATCTCCCCAAAGCGTCCATCCTTAAGTTTTAGTTTTAAAGAAAATCATCATAACCTAGAGCTAGCTTACCCTACTAGACTTAAACCAACACAAGTGAAAGTTAGCCCAAACTGGTTACTTCTCAACAAGAGAGTTAACCACACTGGTTACTCCTCAAATTCTCATTATTCACAAATGCCGGTTACTAGGGTCTAACCTAGCCTCTAGATTCCAACAACCATCTCACTCTAGAGATCAGAATAGGTTATAACCAACCTCAACAACAATATTCAACTTCTATATCAATAATTTACTTTATTCATTAAGTATTCAACTTTCATAACTCATGCAATAATAATTTCCAAATCGAATTCCTCATAAGTAACTTTTAATTAATCAATCAACCAATCACTTCCAAAGTTCTTCTAAAAACTCGATTCTTCAAAATTTCTCACTTTCAAACATCCATAAATATTTTCACATTAATCTATATTTCAATAAAAACCCACTTCTTTATTTTAAATTTCCAACTTTACTTTACTTTCGTTTGAAAATAAAGTTTTAATATCTTCAATCAAATACATTTTAAAACTTTAACTCCAACTTGACAATTAAGCAAAACGTGCCCTTTTGATTCTAAAAATATCCTTTGAATAGTGTAAAACAACTCCATATTCTAATAATGTTTATTTTCATAAATTTTCTTAAAAAAATATACTCCAAATCTCCAAAAATTTGTTTTTTTTAAAAAATCACTTGTCTCTGCCCTGGCTCAAACCAGCAGTAGCAGATAGCAAGCCAAACACCGAGCCACTGTGCGAATTCAATACTCTGTAGTATAGTGTACTTTGTTCATTAAATGCTCAATCGCTCCTCATTTAGCCTTTTATAAAAAAGTTTGGAATAACAACAGAGCATACCCCCACTTGAACCCGCACTACCAGCAAGGCGACCAAGCGCCCACCCACTGAGCCGAAGCTCAGAGCACAACACGTATGGGGTTTAAATCATTAAATATTTGGTCTCGGTCCAATTTATTCTTTTAAAACATAAACATTCGACTTCTTCGATTCAATCACATTAAATTTATTCATTCAGACTAATCAATCTAAAAACATCCAGTATTGACATCATATTGAAATTTCATGCAATAAAGTAATTTTACACAATTTAAAAGTTTCTAACAAATTGAGAATATCTTAAACACTATGTGCAGTTGATAAAATATTATTCTATAGCACATTTATAGATTTACTTCCTCTTTTCAATGACAATTAACAAGATAGGGAATTTCCCCCCCAAGTTTCATTATTAATTCAATTCATGCACAAATCGATTTTTTTCACAAATTGTTTACAAAAATTCTACTCACTCCAAATAAACACAATATAACATCTCATGTGTTAATTTGCACAACTTTGAACTTCTAATTTCACATATATTATGAACTTTAAAATTTATCATGCATCTCATTCAACAATTACTTCAAATTTCTAGATTTCTCTACCACATGCATCATATCAACGAATTCGAGTATAAACTAAGCAAATTGCATCTATAATTGTAATATAAATCACCTAAATATATACTAAAAATACAAATTTGAAAGTATATTGAAACACCCACCTCTTAATAGCAAAAATCCTTTCACAAAAAGCCAAAAGCAAGCACAAAAGAATCCACCGAAGGTCACAGCGAAATCACAACAAGCACAGCACCCGAGCTTCTCTGCCTCTTTCTCTGTAACTCCTATTTTCCATATCTGTATTTTTATACTGTATTTTGCCCCATTGTACTCTTTCGTCTATTTGAGATCCTGTATTTTGTTTCAGATTGAATAAAATCATTATTTTGTTTCGACTCAATTTTTGGTCCTTTTATCTAATTCAATTGTGTGTGCTCTTTGTGTCGTTATTCATGAAGAATTGGCTGTTTCTTCTCATTCATCTCTTTATTCCTCATTTTAATACAATTTGACCAATTCCCTAGTTGGATCCCACTCAAAATGGATACCCTAATACCCGTTAACCCAAACCCTATACTATATAACCCTAAACACTCTAACCCTAACCCTAAAACCGATAGTGTGTAAACCTAAACAACCCCGCCGCTCATCTTCTTCTTCCCCTTCCATTTCTTTCTTCTTCTCCATACATTCGAACCCATATCCTTTCGCCGTCGCCGCTCCCTTGTCCCCTCTGTCGCCTCGTCAACCCCACATCACCACCACCCTCAAATCCATCGCCGTCCTCCCCCATTGAAACCAATTCCGAACTCACCGTCCTCTTCAACCTTGCAACCCAACTCCGCCATTACTTAACTCTCCACCATTTCTCCACCTTGACGCCATTATCCATCAACCATCGCCTCACCATCGCCCCCCCGATCCCCTCGACCTCAGCCAGCCGCCACACCTCCGAACCATTCCCCCCGCCATCGCTCCCCTGTTTCGAGCGCGAAGAACAGAGTGTCATCGCCGCGCCTTCCATCGCCGTCGTCGCAGTAGTCGACTGATATCCAGTCGAACCCAGACATAGTCGCAAGCCCCCGCCGCCGGGTGGCATCACAGTCATCGCCGCCGTTCGCCCACTCTCTCTCCCGTTCGCTACCGAAGTAGGGTAGAAGACGAAATCTGGTTGGTGGGATTCGCTGTTTGGTGTTGTGCCCGCAGCAGATCCAATACCGCTGTCCCCTGTTCAGCCTGATCCA
Organism: Hemerocallis citrina; assembly: GCA_017893485.1. Classification (NCBI taxonomy): domain Eukaryota; kingdom Viridiplantae; phylum Streptophyta; class Magnoliopsida; order Asparagales; family Asphodelaceae; genus Hemerocallis; species Hemerocallis citrina. Next base: position 390,896,894 of record CM030358.1, read on the forward strand.
GTGCAATGCGCATTTTGATTCGCAAATTTCGCTGTTTGCTGTTCTGCCTCGCCAAATCTTATACCATTGTTCGCTGTTCAGGAGGGATCCGGTGTAGGGAAATTCGCTCTACTGTTGGATTTTTGCACGTGCTTCACACGTGCTTTTGGAAGACTTTGCCCGGGAATTTTTGATCCCATTTTCTTCAATTAACGGATCTATTCATCGTCAATCAAGGCAAGTATTCCTCTTGTACACATTTTTGTTATAGTACAAGCATTCCTTGAAAATACTGCAAATAGTTAGAAATTGTGACTCCTCCTTGACTGTCGTTGTTGATCAAATATTAAACCTCCGCAATTTCATAATCTTAAGAGTCACAATAAATTCATTGTATTATATTACAACTATTTGGACTCATTTTACCCCTGAAAATACGGACACATGAAATTAAGGAGCCCTAGATTTGTAGACATATGTTATATCTTGCATTTGACGAACTTGCACCCACTAGAGTTGAAAAATGAATATTACTTGCTGTTTTGATAACCATTATCCTGTATTTGTATCACACATTAACCTAGACGCCTAATAACCAATTTTCAGGTAACCTACACTAGTAAGATGTTTCCACATGTTGCTGTTCTGAATCTTGTTATGCTGTTTTGACCCCTTTAACATCAGAATCTGAATCCGAGCCCTGAATAGAAAATGTATCTCTAGATGTCTAGATATCGATAGCCTCCAGAATTTTCGAATTTGGAGTTGTGGTCTAGGAGTTATTGTAGTTTTACTGCAGCTATGTCGGTAGACGCAGATTCGCAAAACTGCTGCACACCTTTACTTTGCGAATTAATTTAACTATGTTAATAGCAAGAGTTTGAATTGAAATTTTATATGCGGTTGCTGGACACCCTAGAGGACATTCCCAATTTTTCTTAGAATTAATTAACAATATTTTGACTCTGTTTCACATGTTTAAACTCAAATACACAAATTCTGTCTAAACACATTAGCAGTGTAGTTCGCTGATTTGACTTGTTTCGCACACTTGTATGCTTGCTTGATAAAAATTAACAAATGTAATAAGCCGGGGTTTAAGGAAAAGATCATAGTAGTGGACAATATAGGTAAGTGTACTCGGAAGGGGACCTGTGTTTTCCAGTACTCGGTTCATGAACCTGTTCCACTTAATGTATTCATGGAGCCAGTTACTTGGCTCATGAACCTGTTGTATTTCATGGACCCACTATGTGGTCCTTGAACCTGTTAGTATTCACGAATTCGTTTCGTGAACCTGTTATTTAAATTCGTATTCATGAACCGTGCCTGCTTGATACTTGGTACTTGATACCTGAGTACACCGTCCTATAGACTCCATTACTAGGTCTAAACGTAACTGAATTGACTGTAGCAACCATGTAGTAAAAGTATGGATGCATGGAGTGCTACCTAGATAGTAATAACTACAAGACTTGAACATAAAACTTGAACATGACACCTGTTACTTGATACTTGATGATATGATACATAAAACATGATACATGAGACTTGAAGCATGAAACTTGAACTTGATACATGTTACTTGATACTTGACAACTTGTTACTTGAGACTTGACACTTGAATATAAAATTTGACACTAGACATGAGACTTGATACTTGACACTACACTTGATACTTGTTACTTGATACTAGACTTGTTACTTGTTACTTGACACTAAACTTGTTACTTGTTACTTGACACTAGACTCGGGACTTGTCACTTGAGGTTAGATATCCCTAAAAGTTCATTTGTCACTTGCTTCACCATTAGTATTTGTTATCCAGCCTGTTTACTTGAGCTGTCTCTCTTGCTAGCTAGTTCTTGGTTTTCCAATACTTGTTGTATCCCTGTTACATTCTTGATTCCAATTCTTGTTCCCCATTACTTGTACTCGTTTTTACTATTTGTGGCCCAAACTTGCACTAAGGGCATTTTCTCTTGTTTTCCCTACTTTTCTCTTTTTATATTTATTAAGCAGACTTTGGAGACGTGTTACCTGCTGTAATCGGTGAGCAGACGTTCTAGGCCTTGCTTGGGAAAAGCTTTCTTTAATTATTTCGTTTTGTAATTGAGTTATTTCATTTGTTGTTGCTTAAGACTTGTAACGGGCTTATGTTCCCAAGTTTTACATTTGATCCAGACTTGAAAACTATTTGGACATTAATATTTGTTTTCAATCATTTTCTGTTGCTTAATAAATTATTCATGCATGCTTGGTAGTATATACATCTTGTTATATTCTTGTTTTGATGCTGAGTAGATCCTACAGCTTATGGATGATATTAAAATCATTCGCTGGGCTTTGTCGCGCGCTCGTATTCCATGTTTTTGGGAAGCGGGGCGTGACATTCTCTTTGGTTTATTTTGATTTTTTGATGAGGAATAAGTTAAGTATACTTGGGCTTTAAGGAATAGTTATAGGGAATTTACTAGGTGGTTATAAAAACTACTTTCCCTCTGATCCACTTCTCTCCCCACTTCCCAATTACCCAGTCAAAGCCCCAACTTTTACAACCGGCCAATTAGGTATGCACATTGCATGTGTGCCCATGCATTTGCTTGTGTACACCACACTGTTTTTTTTCAATTTTTTATTGAAAAAGCAAATGGGCTTTTTATTAAAAGAGCTTCTTTTGATGTGTTTTGAAATTTTTTTCGGCCCATGAATAATCTAATTCAAAGTGCACAATTTAAAAAATGAGAAAGAAATGTGTATAACCTCTTAGAAGATTTAAAAACATGCATATAAAATTTTCACGTGCATTGCACGTGCAAAAGATATGTGAAAATTTAATTATTATTTTTCTGGGATGTTATAAAAAGTATTGACTATTTATACGAAAATTATGTGGTCAAAATAGCTTCCCACTTCCCAAAAATAACTCCTCACTTCCCACTAACTCACACCACTCTCCCTCATTATTAATCATGGTAAGAAACACCTGCACGTGTAGTCAATGTGTGTAAACACTCTTCATACAAATTTTATTATTAATTTTTATTAGGTTAGATGTGTTTGGTACACATGGCAAGTGTACCAAACTAACTATGTTTTAAATATAAACTTTAGTACACACAAAATTAATCATGGGCTTTAAATTAATTTTATTGGGCTACAAAATAGATTTAGGTCTAATGCATTTTAATTAAAAATAAATCATACAATTGTGACTAGAAAAATGAGAAGAAAAATATTTATGACTGAAGAAAATTTTAGGAACCAACACGTGCACTGCAAACACATGCGTCACACGTATCAATAAATATTCAAATACGAAATAGATTTGATCAATGGAGAAATATTTATAAATAATCAAAATACAACATACGAAAAGTACATTTTATTAATTTTATATATATACAACAATGTAATCAACATGCACATAGAAAATATGTGCATCACATGTATTAATATATTCGAGTCAAAATATGAGAAAAATTAATTTCAATTTATAAAATGAATTCAAAAAAATTATAAAAACAAATAATCAAAATACGTAGAAATATTACACGTAACGGTGGAATATATGTGATCTGCACGTGTATTGAAAGCATGTGCAATGCACGTAAAAACAAAATGATAAAATTTAATATCTGCGTTGGCTCAAATAGGATAAAAATTTAATTTTGAGAAGACGAAAAATATATAAATAGTCGAAATAGAAAATATGTATGATATGTATATTAAAATACATTACGGATATGACCCTTAACAGTAAAAAATATATGTGCATAACACCCGGGGGCAAAATTGTCATAACTCAATTTTGCGGGGTGTTACAATATATATATAATATTATATTGGGAGATTATAATAATATAATAATATATATAATATATAATATAAGTGAGAATGGTAGGTGGGCCTATAGATGAGTTCTATAGGGGTTGTTACATGGGATTTGGACCATGTGATGATGAGAAGAAGTGGAGTGGCCGCTTTGGTGGTGGGGCCCGGTTCCTTGATGATGTGGAGGAGGGGGGTTGTGTTGTGTGTTGTGTGTGTGTGAGCACGTGCATTGCACGTGCACATGCTTTGGGGTGTGTTGTGTTGGGTTGTGGCTTTGTCCCACATCGGTGGGAAGGAGAGAGAGAGAGAGTATATATAGAATTTTTTGTCATCAAGGGCACATGAAAGCTATAACACCTTTTGTGAGGCACGCTTGTGGTGGGTAGTTGTTAGAATCTATTTTCGCCTACACGCACGTGTAGTTGCATGCGCAGCTGAGCGAGGCTCGGGGTGTTACAAATGGTATCTGAGCAGACTTTCGACACCGATCGTGGGTAAGAGTTGGCTAGAGGTACTCTTGAGATGGAACTAGCAGATGTACAGGTCCCGGGTAGTGCTATATAGCTAGCAGAATCTGGGTACTCCACTCCACATCGGCTAGAAAAGGTTCCTGTGCTAGATTGCAAGCTCCGAGCTCAGCGAGGACGCTGAGTTCTTAAGGGGTGTGTGTGTAACACTCTGTACTTAAGTGTATATATCTGATATTATATTGGGTGAATATAACATATATATATATATATATATATATATATATATATATATATATATATATATATATATATATATATATATATAGGGTCAAAGGGATATAAGCAACTTGCTCATTTAGTAAATGAGCAATTGATTATGTGGCATGCATGTGATACATTGGACAACTAACCCTTTTAAGGATTTTCCAATCACATGTATGCCACATCATCAATTGCTTATTTACTAAATGAACAAGTTGTTCATACCCTTTTTCCCCACATATATATATATATATATATATATATATATATATATATATATATATATATATATAAGTGAGAAGGGTAGGTGATCCTATTGATGAGTTATATGGGGGTTGTTGCATGAGATTTGGACCGTGTGTAGATGAGAAGAAGTGGAGTGGCTACTTTGGTGGTAGGGCCCGGTTCCTTGATGACTTGGAGGAGGGGAGTTAAGTTGTGTGCTATGTGTGTGTGCACGTGCATTGTACGTGCACGTGCTTTGGGGTGTTGCATGAGAAGGGTAGGTAGGTCCTATTGATGAGTTATATGGGGGTTGTTGCATGAGATTTGGACCATGTGAAGATGAGAAGAAGTGGAGTGGCTGCTTTGGTCGTGGGGCCCAGTTCCTTGATGATGTGGAGGAGGGGAGTTGAGTTGTGTGCTATGTGTGTGTGCACGTACATTGTATGTGCACGTGCTTTGGGGTGTGTTGTGTTGGGTTGTGGCTTTGTCCCACATCAGTGGGGAGGAGAGAGAGAGAGAGAGTATATATAGAATTTTCTGTGGTCAAGGGGTACCTGAATGCTATAGCACCTTTTTTTAGGATGCTATAACACCTTTTGTTAAGCATGCCTGTGGTGGTCAGTGGTTAGAATCTATTTTTTGCGTGCACGCACCTGTAGTCGAGTGCGCCGCTGTGCAGGGCTCGGGGCGTTACAGGTTTGAACCACCAGTCTCATCAGATTCGAAGTGATTACCGACTGTTCGGGAGTGGAGAAAGACCACCGGTCCATTTGCTGGTGCGGGGACAGACCGCATGCTCTGCAACTCTGCCAAGTCACAAGATGAATGTCAGAAACGGAAAAGAGACAAGAGTAGGATGCATGGCAAGTGATTGAACCCTATAATCTGGAGATCACGTGCTTAATTTGAAGAGTATATAGTATGTGATGCATACGTATCCAAATCGTGTGTGCATTAGAGTAGGTGCATCGTGTGCATTTGAGACTATGCATTAGATTCTAGGTCATGACATACACTGACATTAGTGATTCGTCTGCACGTTTTCCTTTGCATCAAATTGAAAGTTGAGTTTTGGAAGTCGCTGGTTTTATCAGCATTGCATCAGTTGCATTCAACTGTCGTGCCCATAGGTTGTTAGTTGCATGACTACTTGATTGTGCGAGCAGGGGACTCGAGCTGCGTGGAGAGTCCAAGTAGAAATTGTGATCATTTGTAATATGTAAATTGACAATGTAATTCATTTTGTAATTTTTCTTCTATTGAACATTTTTGTATATTGTAATAACATTTGTGGCAATAAAAGTTTTTTAGTTCCTGTGTATTTCTGTGTTATGAACTCGTTTGATGTAAGATTCTGGCATGTGGTACGAATTTTCGGTGGGGAAATTCAGGGCATTACAACATTATTGCTTCACTTCGGCGTTAGCTGATTATTCATCGGTGGAGGGTGAGCCACCTATAAGTGCACAATGCAGAGGACAACTGGTGCATTGTAATCTTGAATGCTAGAGTGAAGGATCTCGAAAGATTCCAGCACAAAACAGCACGACATTTCACTCAATTGGATAACTTTTACAAATGGTAGAAGCAGAATTCCAAACGACACCGTGAAAAACTACAAAAGGAACTGAATGAGCTGCATGATGAGCTCTGGGAAGCGAAAAAAGATCGTCACATTTGATTATTTTTTATGATTATATTAGTTTAAATGCTGCAGTGAGATCTAGAACTTTGTCTAGACTCGAATAAATTGATTTATTTTAGTATTATTATGGTGTATGGAATTGCAGTGGTAATGATTAATTTTAATAAATGAAAATTTGAGGATATGTTGGTATGAAATCCTGTGAGTTATTATTTTCTCTAACTAAGCTAGTTTATTTTGTGAATTAAGAAATGGCAGGATCTAGGGAAGGAAACGGTAGCAACGGAGAAGGAGTCAACGGAGCTAACACCAACAGTCTTGATTTGGAGGCAGAGATCGTGTAACACCCCAGAAATTTAAATTTATTATTTTGAATTATTAAATAAATTTAATCTAATTTATTGGACTATTTCGACTACTTTTTGAAAATATTATTTTGCACGTGCAAAACACGTGCAAATATTTTGGAATGCGAATTCTCAAATTTTCATGTCAAAAATTATTTTTTTCTCATTAAATTACAATATTATTTTTTTTAAAAAAATTACTTTTAATGAGGAGAACTACTATGAGATTGTTTTGACAAAACTGAAACTTTTTTAATGAAATCGTTTTTGGGCCAAGAAAATAATCCAAAATTAAATTAATGAATTTGCTGATTTGGGGCCAGCCGGGTGTGGAGGATTAGTGGATGACATCAAGGAGCAAAGTTGATTTGATTATATATGGAAAAATATCTAATTGATTTGCTAAATAAACTAATTTATAAAACAAAGGATCTTTGGAGACTTATTTGAAAATATTTCCTCAAGAAACCCTAATCCAAATCCTGGCTTACTTAAGGAGAGCAACAAGTTTCGACCTCCTCTCATTTAGTTTACTTTTTTGGTGAATTTTTGGAACAAGGAGAAGAAACTTTTGCTTAAGGAGAAGAAATTTTTCGTATGTTATTTTTTTTTTGAATGATGTAACATCATGCTAGGGATTAATTTTGTGAATCTATGTTGTATGTTAGTATGAAAATGGTATTTGGCATGAGATAAATTATTGAGGTGATTACTATGCGATGCTTGATTGATATTATGAAGCGAAAAGGAAATTTTATATGTGTTGGACATAAATAATTGAGTTTGAATATTATACCATGTTAGGGTATGAAAAGATTGAATTTTTATCTCCAAGAATTGATTGTATGATCATGTATATAGTTGTGGTAGATTATAACTTAAAATGGATCAATAAATTCATGTTTGTTTGATCTAAAGATGAAATATTGAGATTTAATTTACTATTTTTATTGAATAAAAATTTCATATTTTGAATCCTAGTTGTTATACATGGATTGAAGTGTATTGGAGACTCAAAGAATCGAGTTTGGACATATATTATGGTTTCGGCTGGGGTTGAACAGTATGAGAGAGTTCGGCTGCAGTGTGCAACCCTCGGGTTTGAAAAGTGCTGCCGTTCAGTTTTCAAGCAGTAAGGGGCTCGGGTTGTGCATGATGAGGGGATTTTTGTGTGTTAAAATTTGAGAACCCTAGTGCATATATGGAAATGTATATTTATGTGTAAATCTAGAAATTGTGTGAAGCTTAATTGATGTTTTAGAACAAGTTTTGCATGTGCAAGTTTCAGATTTTACAAAAGTATCTAGTTTAAGAATTTTGATGAATTAGATTTCAAACTTTTGTATAATTGGATTACAGATTTTTGTGGCGTGATCTATGTTTATAGATGTGAGGTAAACTTAAGTTTTTGGAATATATATTAAAGTTTTGAATGGTTTGTTCACAAGATTGAGAAAATATAAATTTCAAATTTTTGCGAAAACAAGTTTTCAGATTTTAAATGTTTGAGATGCAAATTCGAGTGTTGCAAATTCTATAATTTGGATGGGTAAAATTCTCAGCTTTGAGGAGCTAAATGTTTGGCTTAGAACAATGAAATTTCGGATTTTTAAATGGGTTATTTTCAGTTTGAAGAGGTAAAGGTTTTAGTTTTTGGAACAATAATCTTTCATAGATTTTGACGGATAAAAGAAACAGAAATCCAAGGAAATTGATTTTGTATTCAAATATGGAATGGACTAATTTTAAATTTTGAAATAAAGAGTATATTTTTATGAATGAGCCAAAAAAAGATTCTTGGTTGAAAGTTTTTGTATTGTGAGAACCCTAGATGGATGCTTGAGGCATTGAGTTGTGAGCAGTAGATGCTGAGCGAACCCTAGTGTACCGATAGTGGTTATTTTGATTGCAAGAAGTTAGCTAGAGGGGCTAGTGTTCTTGGTTTTGGTGAGTGAACTCCGGTGGGGGTGAGCTAGTTCTTGGTGGCTATGGTTACCTGTATTTGAACCTAAGGACAGGCACTAGATTAAGAGTTGTGATGGAACTTAGGCAACATAAGTATGGGCATTGTTTTCAGTCGGGCGCATGTATTCCTGGACTGTGTTATTTTTATGTCTCTCTAGTATGTTCGCGTGATACACTTGTACAGTCTGGCAGAATAAGTTTTAGGACTGGGGTCTATTTGCGAAATGTCTAGAAGTAAGATGGACTTGGTATGTTCGCACGGTACACTTGTAAAGTATGGCGGGATGAGTTCCAGGATTGGGGTATACTTGCGAAATGTACTGTTTGTTTGTGCAGTACACTTATACAGTCTGGTGGGATGAGTTTCGGGACTGTGGTCTATTTGCAGAATGTACGACAGAGAGGTGATTCTCCAGAGTTGGAGTGATGCTTACGGGATGCTTGCATGTTTACACTTGTACAGTCTTGCGGGATGCTTACCGGGGCTGGGGTCTATTCACGGAGTGTCTAATCTTGCTTCTGTCACAGATGTGGGATTGCATAGTGAGGGATTGAACTCTAAATGAGGTGAACGGTAAGGGCTTGCCCTCAGACCTATGCAGTATGAGTTGCATTGAATCTGAACAAGTATGCATTAGTGTGCTTCGTGTACATTATGTTTTCTTAAATATTGTTTTATATATTTTTCTTTATTTTCTTAACACACTCTTATTCTTTTAGTTTAATTTCACTTGTTGATTTAGGAATCTTTTTTATTGTTGTTTTTTTTATGTTGTGCGACAAGTTTATGGTTGTAAGACTTTGGAGGGTCACTATTACTATAGTATTGCGTCAGTTGCATTCAACTGACGTGCCCACTGTTTTCAACTGTTTTACAGGATTTGCAAGTGTGTGGCTTGAACGAGGGTTAAAGGATGGACTTTGAGATGACTGGAGTTTAAATGTTTCAGATGAGTTGTAAATGTGTTAGATTTCTAATGTGCATTGTAAAATGGACTATTATAAAGAAAATATTAAATTTCCTTGTAATTATACGGTGTTTGGTTTACATTTGAAGTAAATATTCTGAATTTGTCTCTTATTTCTATTATGGAAATCCGGGGTGCTACAGAAGTGGTATTAGAGAAAGCTTTAAGTAACAGTAAACATGTTATGGGGAATGAACCTTTGTGGACATTAGAGTGTGTGTATCAATCTTAGAGTTGTGAATATGTAGTTTTTTGAACTTGCAATTATGTTACTCTATACTTTTATAGATGTTCTTTTTTTTTCATTTTCTATAGGATGGCAGATAATCACAATCCTATGAAAAGGGTGGAAGAGGATATTTTTCTCGAGATCCTGTAGAGGACTCCGAGGAGGACCCGGAGGAGGTGTCTGAAGAAGAGCCAGAAGAAGAGGACCTGTAGGAGTCTCGGGAGATCACTCCCCCTCATAGAGAATCTTCGGGTGAATCTTCATATGAATTGCATGAACTAACCCCGAAGGATTGCGTTATCGAATCGCTTTAATGTGAGATTCATATTAATTAGGGGCGAGCTTCCAACACGGCAGAGCATCATGTGGATAACCAAAGATGTATTACATCCATGAAGGAAAGAATAAAATGTCTCGAAGAAGGTCAACGTGCAGCAGATGAACACTTCGCCAAGCTGGACAAATATGCCAACTGGGAAGAGAACGTTTACATTCGACATTGCGATAGATTGGAGTCGAAACTGGAGGCATTGCAAGATGAAATCTGAGATACCAAGAGGAGCCGCAGAGAATGATTACTGTAATGATACTAATTATTTGAGTTTTCTAGATTTAAATAAAGCTGCTTAGTTATTTTCTAAGAAATGTATGAACTACTTTGGTAAATAAATTTATTTTTTGATATTTTGCTATATAAAAATTTGGCAATTAAATAAAATATTATCTTTTGAGCATTGATGTTAACTAGAACAATGGTGATGGAATTGAAAGATCCGATGGAGGCAGACTCGATTTGGAAATCGAGATTTCCCGAGTCTGTTAAACTCTGAACGCTTCCATGATAGCTAGAGTGGGTCGAAAGCTGGGTGCAAGGTCGGTAATTTCGAATGCGGATCCCATCAGGCAGGTGGAATCCTTTAAGTGGATGAAGCCACCCATTTTCGAAGGTCAAGCCTATCCAACACGGCTGACAATTGGATAAGGCAGATGGAGACTGTCTTCAAGGTTTTGAAACCCTGTGGCTAGCAATGTAAAGTTGTCCATAAAGCAGCTGGAGAAAGACACGGGCGTGTGGTGGCATTCCGTGAAGAGGACCTTCGGTGCGGACTCAGTGACTTGGGAGGCTTTCTTAGTTCAATTAAGGGACCACTACTTTCCCTTGGACATACACGAGACGAAAGCGATGAATTTCTTGAACCTGCATTAGGGCAGCATGTCAGTGCAGGAATATGAAACTAAATTCATGCAGTTATCCTGGTATGCTCCTGAGCTTATAGTGGATGAAGTGAGGATGTCGCAGAAGTTCGAGCAAGGCTTGAGGTCGAAACTGAGGTCCTGAATGATATCGCTAGGGATCAGAAGGCTCGATAAGCTCGTCAGGAGAGTGGCCATGACAGAGGCTAACATGGAGTAGTTCCAGCAGAAGCAGGTGTCCTGGAACAGGAACAAGAGGCCTGCAGTAGGTGGTCAGAGTGGGAGGAAGTTCCCAAAGATGAGGGGCGGATTCAGCGAGCCTAGCAAAGGAGGCGTGTCGGCTGAAGGGGTGACATGTTACGGCTGTGGCGGGTCAAGCTACAACAGGTCGTTGTGTCCTAAAGTAATGATGACTCAGACATGCTTCCAATGTGGTAAGGAGGACCACAGTCGGCTCAACTGTCTACTGCTGAAGCGGAATGGCACTGATGGGAACAAGTCGCAAAGGCAGGGAACAGAGGAGGATGCTGAGGACTCTGAAAATGTAATCACGGCTATGCAGAAATTTTAATTATTGGTTGAAGTTTATTGAATGAAACTTTTGTGTAAGAATAATGTACGGTATTGAATGTTAAATTCTTCTTGTACAGGACATGTTTTAATCAATTGAATAAAAGCATAGGTTTGGTTTGCTACTGAGTCTTCACATACTTTTATGTTGCCTAAGTTTGCAAAAGAATTAGGTGTGGAGCCTAAGGTGTTTCCAGGTAGGGTCTTGTCGGTAGCAATGCCATTAGGAGAGGAGTTGATTGCTGATTGATATTATGCGGGTTGCAATATCGAGATCGGGGAAGACTTTTGGGAATTGATCTCATCGAGTTGGGAGTTCTGGGAGTCGAGGTGATTATGGGCATAGATTGGATTGCAATCTACGATGCCACTATCAAGTGTAAGTGCGAAGAGGTGGTGGTGAGGGCACTGGGAGGACCTACAGTGACTTTCCAGGGGAGAAAGGATTGCAAGAATGTGGTAGCAACCATGTATAAGGTGAAGATTCCAGACGAAGTCAGGGTGAATCCTGTAGTCTGAGATTTCCCAATGGTGTTCTTCGATAAGCTACCGAGGTTACCGCCGCTGTGTGATGTTGATTTTTCCATCAACGTTCAACCAGGCAGTGCTTCGATATCTAAGGATCCCTACAAGATGACACCACTAGAGCAAGATGAGGTGAAGATGCAACTTGAGGAATTATTGCATAAAGGGTTTATCAGACCAAGTGCTTCACTGTGGGGTGCGCCGGTATTGCTAGTGAAGAAGAAGGATGGGTCAATAAGGATGTGCATTGACTATCGGGAACTAAACAAAGTGACAATTCAGAACAAGTATCCACTTCCACGGATTGATGATCTATTTGATCATCTCTAGGGTGCAATTGTATTTTCGAAGATTGATCTACGGTCTGTTTATTATCGGGTCCAAGTTAAGGAGGAAAGATGTACACAAGACAGCCTTTCGAACTCGACATGGGCATTATGAGTTCTTGGTAATGCCGTTCAGAATGCGCCAGCAATATTCATGGATACGATAAACATAGTTCTACGGCCGTTCATAGACTCGTTTGTCGTGGTGTCATCGACAACATCCTGGTATACTTGAAGTCAGAGGAAGAGCAGGTTGAACGTTTAGTAGAAGTTTTGAAGAAGTTGCCAGAGTATAATCTGTATGCCAAGTTGTCGAAGTGTGACTTTTGGAAGTCGGAGGTGGCATTTATGGGTCACACAATTTTTAAGGAGGGAATTGCTATTGATCCTCAGAAGATCGAAGCAGATAAGAGTTGGCCTATACCGACTACTGTGAAGGAGATCCAAAGTTTCTTGGGATTGACAGAATACTATCGGTGTTTCATTCAAGATTACTCGCAGATAGCAGTTTCATTGACGGGATTGACCACGATAAGTGTGAATTTCACATGGACAGAACTGTGTGAAGATAGTTTCCAAGAGCTGAAGGAGAGGTTGATGTCAGTGCCTATTCTGGTGTTAATGCGAGCAGGTGTAGATTATGATATCTATAGCGATGCATCTCATGATAGGTCTGGATGTGTTCTGATGCATAAAGGGAGGTCATTGCCTTTGGATCCAGGCAGTTGTACTATCCAACGCATGATTTGGAGCTTGCAGTAGTTGTCTTTGCCTTGAAGCAGTGGAGGCACTATGTTTATGGAGAAAAGGTTAATATGCACATCGAACACAAGAGTTTGAAGTATATCTACCAGCGTACAGATTTGAATCTACATTATAGGCGTTGGTTGGAAGTGCTAGAAGACATTTGTACTGAGATCAAGTATCACCCAAGGAAGACGAATGTGGTGGCCGGTGCACTTAGTCGGAAGAGTAGTCTGTCTCGTTTAATTACGACACAGAAGGCGTTAGAGAAGGAGTTGGATCGGGCAAGTATTGAATTCATATTGCAAGGATTGGGGGCGTCTTTGGCGTAGTTGAGAATTCAGCCTAATTTGAGGGAACCGATCATCGAGAGCCAGAAGGCCGATGCAGAGATTCAAAAGATGTTAGAGCAGATTTCCGTAAGCAAATTGTCAGAATTTTGTGTTAAAGATGGAGTGCTTTGCATGGGAAAGAGGTTGTGTGTGCTGGAAAGGGAAGATTTTAAGGAGAACATTATGAAGGAAGCACATACAACCTTATTGTCAGTATATCCTAGAAGCACGAAGATGTATAAGCATATCAAGCAGAGTTTTTGGTGGCCAGACATGAACAGGGATGTTGTCGATTTTGTGGTAAGGAGTATGACTTGTCAGTAAGTCAAAGTAGAGAATTAGAAACCTGGAGGACTAATGCAGCCTTTGCCCATTCCAGAATGGAAGTGGGGGAATATTAGCATGGAGTTCATCACAGGATTACCGAGGAGTCAGAAGATAATGACTTGATCTGGGTCATTGTGGACAGGTTAACCAAGTCTACACATTTCTTGTTAATGAAGATTACATGGTTAATACGGAATACGAGCACATGACATTGGCCCAGCGAATGACTAACGTCACCTATAAGCTGCTTATCCTATCAACTCAATAATATAATCAATACAGAACAATTGCGCAGACAATAATGATAATCTCATGAACAATAATACTTGGAATGAAGCAATATGAAATAACCAAATACAATAAACCAATGTCTAGAAAAAAATAAAAACATCCAGGATATAAGCCCAATACAATAATAATTCAATCTCAAATAATAAGAAATCTCAACACATTAAGTATAATAAAATAACAAGCAACTAGAAAACAATAAATCTTCAGAATGTTTGTTCTCCAATTCCAGCAGGTAATTCTCCATGATCACCCGTGAACACTTCATATAAAAATAGAAGGAAATTGTCCTTAGAGCAAGTCATGGACAACAAGTAGAGAAAGCAAGGAACAATGGAATAACGATATAACAATGAATTCAATGGATCAATATGAATCAATCAAACGGGACGATAACAATAATCAATATCAATGATAGTCAATGTAATGGTTATATATAATGGTTCAATATTCGTTGACAGTTTCACTTAGATAATATTCGATATCAATAGAAATAATGATGTGCAATATGCAATGTCGATGTGTAATCCTTAAGTCTATTAATCACTTTAATCCTAACTAATGTAGCACTTCATGTGTCCCATTTATTTACCACAAGGTTTCTACATACAAACAAGTTACGTTTAGACTTAGTGGGGGATTTTATAGATCATGTACTCGGCACGATAACAATGTTCCATCCATAACGATAATTTATCCATAAGATGCTACAAGATCACAAGATCACAAGATCACACGATCACAAGAACACAAGATCAAAAGATAACAATATAGGGAACCACGGGCCCTTCATCCGAGTACAGTCCATATATTTTCTACTACTGGAGTCAACCCTTAAACTCTGGCTTGTTAATTATTTTATCGATACAATAATACAATATGCAATTTGAGATATAAGATGAACAATAGTATCAATAGGAGAACAATAGGATGGTAACATAAAATAGGACAATTAGAATGATGACAATAACTCATTATAATCATGCAATGCAACCTGCATGCTTTAATTCATGCAATATTACGATATAGGAATAATTAATCTATTAAAAACTAGAAGATAAAATTCTGGATAGCAAGAGTAGTCTATACAAAAATATAATTTCCTGCTGCTACAAAACTCAAAAACTGAATCTGTCAGAAGTTCTAGAAACTACACTTTCACACGGTTCCAACACATATTTAAAGTTCAATATCTGACAACAGTAGCTAGGTCAAACACATCATTCTTTACTAATTTCATGTTCAGGCAGAAAAACAACATCTGGTTATTATATGTTTAGAATCAGCGAAAACTCGATAATAAATTAATTAAAAATATATTCTAGACTCCTAAACATGTTAAGTAACAATATGGAAATTTTTAGAGCAATATTTTAATGTTGAAATAGCCTTTTAACAGTTTAAACATGAATCATACAAGAATTTGAAAATCTGAAAATAAAAACATAGCTGTAGTTAAACAGGCATAACTTTTGCTACACAATTCGGAAATCAGAAATTCAAGATGTTCTGGAAACTTGCAACATGGGGCTACAACTCTTATTCAGAAAATTATTTATTTTAAAATCATTTACTGGGTCGAAAATAGTAGACAAAATACAACTAGCAAGCAACATATAAGATTTTTTGTATTTTTCATGAAATAAATTAATTAAATATGACGGGTATCAATTCTATAGTCAATAAATTATGTAATTAGCATGAAGGGTGCAATAGCATGATAAATACAATTGAAAACACACACATACATTAATTTAACATCAACCAAACAATTCATTCTACAATATATTAATTGTGTTATGATTATATGAATAACCCTATTATCAATTCTACATGAATGCAAGAATGATTCAATCTTTGGAGTCAAAAGTGGCACGAAGTCAAGAATATTGGGGTTAGCTCGTGTAAACCCTCAATAGACCCAACGAAATAGATGAACAATGTACAATACGATGAAAATTGGATCTACTTGCAAGAGTTTAAATAAAAACATAATTTTTATAAAAGATTCAATTCAAGTGGGAAAAGTGACTTGCCTTATAAATGGTGAAATTGAATACCAAGAATAAGAATAACAGGATGAGAATCCCGGCAACAACTACGACGATTGCGAACCAAGCGAATCTTGATGTGTTGATCACGATCGGGTACGAATCTCGATGACCATCGACGATCAAGATGATCAAAGCGATCGACGGCCGAGATCAAGCAATCTCCACATGATCAAGGGCCGAGATCAAAAGATCAAAATAACAAACAATACTTCCTCCAGAACAGCAAACAACAATTCTTCCAGCCAATCAGCCGTACGTGCACATCGTGTACAGTGATTGCAATGGCAGAGTAATAGCGGTGAGGACCTCAGCAATGGTGGCATTGCTGGTCGGAGACAGGCGGCGACAAGGGGGTGCTCGGGGTGAGGCGAGGGTGGCGTCCGGTGGTTGGCTTTATTCAAGGGAAGAAGTTGACGAACAGGGGCTTTGATGGCATCCTCTGTTTTGGAAGGAAAACAGAGAAAGAAAGGTGTGCAGGCGGCGGGGTTCTCGCTGGCGGTGGAGCTCGACTTCGGTTGCGGTGCACTGTGGTGAAGGGCAGCACACGGCGGACGAGGAGGCTGGAGGTTGACGGGAACGGAGATGATGCTGCGCAGGTGAGGTCATGGGTTGAAGAGGATGGGTGACGATGAGTGGATGGGTTCAGTTGGTATTGGGTTGGGTGAATACGACGGGGGAGAGTTGCTCGGGGATGAAGACGAAGGGGTTCGGGTGGTGGAGACGAGGAGCTTTCGACTAAGTCAGGCGATCGGGGAGTCGAGGAGTGGAGCAACGAGGAGGAGGGCGCTTCGGAGGTTGGGGGGATGGTAAGGAGGATGAAGACGGAAGGGCAGAGGTTGATGGGAAGGAGGCAGTCGAAGAAGATGGAGAGATGGGGATGGGTTCACACGAGAATAGAGAGAGAGAGAGAGAGGGGGGGGATGAACAGTAGGGTCGGCTAGGGTTGCACAGGGAAAAGGCTGCGGTTTCGACGACACTTGCTTCGACGGTGGGCGGCATTGGCAGAGTATAGGTGGCAAAGGTCGATGGTGGACAGCAAGGTGGAGACAGGGGCTCGTCGCTGGTCTGGGTTGGGCAAGCAGTGCTCTTTTTCGTGTTTTGAAACAGAGGAAAGGATAGGTTCGGGGTGACAGGGGCAGTCGAGGGGTGGTTGGAGGCTGGGGATTCGACTCCGATGGCAGCAGGGGTAGTCAGTGGGGCGATTGAGGTGGAGGATAGGGGCGAAGATGCAGGGGATGACAGTCGAGGTGGAAGGGCTCGACGGCAGATGAAGATGAAGAGGAAGATGGGGGTTGAGAAGTCGATGGTGGTCGGAGGTGTTGGCAATGGCAAGTGCAGCCATGGCGAGGTGATGCGGGGATGAGGGCGACGACGATGGGGTTACGAAGTGCAGTGGAGGAGGGTGAGCTCGGGAGCGGAATGGGTTCTGATGGGTTTTGGAAAACAGCGGAGATATTGAGGATGCGGATGAACAGTGAAGGGTAGGGGGTAGCATAGTGGCGGCTGGTTTTTTGTAGTGTTAGGGTTAGGTAGGGTAGGATAGGGTAGGGTTTTAGTAGTGTATTTATAGAGGTTTAATAGGATATTAGGTATCGAGTAAGATCCAACAAGAGAATATGCTATAGGGTTTAGGGTATAGGGATCCGATAAGGAAATAGCTAAATAAAAATAGGATTATATAACAAAATGTAATTTTTATTACAATACAGAAACAATTTGAAATAACTACAAATACAATTAATAAATAGTAATAGATTTTTAATGAAAAATTGAAAGTAGTAATGATAATAACAATGATAACAATAATATAATAATAATAATAATGCTAATAATAATAACAACAATACTAGTAACAACAATAATAATAACATCAATCAAAGTAATAACAACAATAATAATAAGATTAAAATAATCCAATAATAATAATATATTTGATTTAGGCTCAAATAAAAATAGCCGATCAATAAGGAATAGAAGGTAAGATTAAAATACACCATTACTCGAAATAAATAAAGTTTTCGATTAGAAAACACTTCAATAAAAGATTTGAAATGAATTGAGCACAAAATAAATTTATAAAAATCAAATTATAGAAAATACTTATTGTCAGGAGTGGGGGTTACAAAACTAATTTATAAAACAATAGATCTTGGGGGACATATTTGCAAATATTTCCTCAACAAACCTTAATCCAAATGCTGGCTTACTAAGGAGAGTAGCAAGTTTCAGCCTCCTCTCATTTAGTTTACTTTTTTGGTGAATTTTTGGAACAAGGAGAAGAAACTTTTGCTTAAGGAGGAGAGGTGATTTCCAGGTGTTCTGTTCGGGTTCTTCAAGAGATGGGCGTCTCTCTACCCTCTTTGTAAGTTATATTTTATCTTGAATGATGTAGCATCATGCTAGGGATTAATTTTGTGAATCTATGTTGTATGTTAGCATGAATATGATATTTGGCATGAGATAAATTATTGAGGTGATTAATATGTGATGTTTGATTGATTTGAAGAAGTGAAAAGTCGATTTTTATGTGTTGGACATAAATAATTGAGTTTGAATATTATACCATGTTAGGGTATGAAAAGATTGAAAATTTATCTCCAAGAATTGATTGTATGATCATGTATATAGTTTTCGTTGATTATAAGTATGAATCTATAAATTCATGTTTGTTTGTTCTAAAGGCAAAATCTTAAGATTTAATTTACTGTTTTTATTGAATAAAAATTTTATATTTTGAATCCTAGTTGTTATACAAGAATTGAAGTGTATTAGAGACTCAAAGAATCGAGTTTGGACATATACTAACATTTTGATTGGAGTTGAACAGTAGGAGAGGGTTTGGCTGCACTGTGCAACCTTCGGGTTTACACAATGCTATTGTTCGGTTTGCAAGCAGTAAGGAGTTCGGGTTGTGCAAGTTGAGGGAATTTTTGTGTGTTAGTGTTTGAGAACCATAGTCCATATAAGGAAATGTTTATTTATGTATAAATCTAGAAATTGTGTGAAGGTTAATTGATTTTTTTAGATCAAGTTTTGGATGTGCAAGTTTCAGATTTTATAAAAGAATCTAGTTTCAAAATTTTGATGAATTAAAGTTCAAACTTTTGTATAATTGGATTTCAGATTTTTGTGACGTGATCTATGTTTATAGATGGAAGGTAAACTTAAATTTTTAGATTATATATTTCAATTTTGAGTGGTTTGTTCACAAGATTGAGAACATATAAATTTCAGATTTTTGAGAAAACAAGTTTTCAGACTTTAAATCGTTGAGATGCAAATTCGAGTGTTGAAAATTCTACAATTTGGATGACTAAAACTCTCAGTTTTGAGGAGCTAAATGTTCAGTTTGAACAATGAAATTTTGGATTTTTAAAGGGGTTATTTTCAGTTTGAAGAGGTAAATGTTTTAGATTTTGGAATTATAAAATTTCAGATTTTAAGGGATGAATCACAGAGTTTATGAAAGATTATTGTTCAGTTTTGATTGATAAAAGAAAGTGAAATCCCAGGAAATCAATTATGTATTCAAATATGGAATATAATGATTTTAAATTTTGAAATAAAGACTATATTTTTATGAATGCGCCAAAAGATGGTTCTTGGTTGAAAGTTAGGGTATTGTGAGAACCCTAGATGGATGCTTGAGGCATTGAGTTGTGAGAACTAGAGGCTGAGCGAACACTACTGTACCGACAGTGGTTATTTTGATTGTAGGAAATTATCCAGAGGAACTAGTGTTCCTGGTTTTGGTGAGTGAAGTCTGATGGTGGTGAGCTAGTTCTATGTGGCTATGGTTACCTGTGTTTGAACCTAAGGACAGACAATAGATTGGGAGTTATGACGGAACTTGGGCAACGTAAGTATGGGCTCTGTCTTCAGTCGAGCGGATGTATTCTGGTATTGTGTGAATTTTATGTCTCTCTAGTATGTTCGCGCAATACACTTGTACAGTCTGGCGTAATGAGTTCCAGGACTGAGGTTTATTTGTGGAATGTCTAGAAGTAAGATTGACTGGGTATGTTCGCGCGGTACACTTGTACAGTCTAGCAGGATGAGTTCCAGGACTGGGTTCTATTTGTGGATTGTGCGGTATGTTTTCACAATACACTTGTACAGTCTGGCGGGATGAGTTCCAGAACTGGGGTTTATTTGCGGAATGTACGGTAGAGAGATGATTCTCCAGAGTTAGAGTGATGCTTACGGGATGATTGCGTGTTTACACTTATACAGTCTGACAGGATGTATACCGGGGTTGGGGTCTATTCATGGAGTGTCTAATTGATTCCGTCACCGATGTGGGATTGCATAGAGAGGGATTGAACCCTAAATGAGGTGAACGGTTTGGGCTTGCCCTCAGACCTATGTATTATGAGATGCATAGAATCTGAACAAGTATGCATTTGTGTGCATCGTATTTTCTTGAACATTGTTTTATGCATTTTCTTTATTTTCTTAACAAACACTTATTCTTTTAGTTTGGTTTCATTTGTTGATTTATGAATCTTTTCCATTGTTGTTTTATTTTATGTTGTGCGATAAGTTTGTGGTTGTGAGACTTTGGAGGGTCATTATTACTATAGTATTGCGTCAGTTGCATTCAACTGACGTGCCTACAGTTTTTGACAGTTTTGCAGGATTTGCAAGTGAGTGGCTTGAACAAGTGTTAAAGATTGGTGTTTGTGATAACTGGAGTTTAAATGTTTCAAATGAGTTGTATTAAATGTCTTAAATTTTCATTGTGCATTGTAATATGGACTATTGTAAAGAAACTTTTAAATTTTCCTGTAATTGTACGGTGTTTGGTTTACATTTGAAGTAAAGATTCTGGACTTGTGTATCTTATTTCTATTCTGAAAATTTGGGGCGCTACAGATCGCTAGGGTTTATCAGACCCATAATGAGTTCATGATAGCCGTGTGGGCCAGAATGTTGGGGTAGGACCAACAAAGCCAACTTCTGATCCCATCGAGTAGGTGGAGTCGTTCAAAAGGATGAAGCCACCAGTGCTCGACATGAAAGCCAGTCCTAACTTAGTAGATGATTGGTTCAGGAACATGGAAATAGTATTTGAAGTTCTGGAAACTCCGAAAGCAAGCATGGTGAAATTGGCCACCTTTCAACTGGAGAAGGATGCATGAGTTTGGTGGCATTCAGTAAAAAGGACTTTCGGTGAAGGACCAGTGACTTAGGAAGCATTATTAGAGGACTTCAGGGAACACAATTTCCCTCTGGATATTCAGGAGAAGAAAGCCATGGAGTTCACGAGCTTTCGGCAAAGGGAGTATGACAGTGAGGGAGTACGAGACTAATAACCATCGTTTCCGATTATACTGAATTGTATTTTATTTTTTTCTTCATATTATTGTATCTTAAATTCTTTCGTAATTTATTTTTATCAAGCCCAATTCGCCCTATAATTTGTAAGCCCATATTAAATTCCTTCTAAAATTGTCATTCTTTTATAGTCCAACATATTTAATTACAATTCTACAAATTATTTTTTTTTGTTTGTGAAGCCCAATCCATTCTGTAATTAATTTAGCTGAGCCCATCCTATTTGTAATTGTACTTTTTCATTCATCATATCCCATCCTATAATTATTTAATTCCTTATTTTATTTGAGAAGCCCAACTCAATTATTTACTCTATTTCTTGTGTATCCCACAACCTCACTTCAGCCCAAAAACAATTCATGACAATTCCCAAAACCATTCACCTTCTATAGCCTGCATAATCCCCCCTCTAATAACATATTAAACAAATCATAACTTACCCCCACTAACCATAATAGTTCCCTATTAATTCCCCTCATTATAATAAAATAACTATATTATTAATATATTATAGTAACCCCCCACTGTCTCTGTCTCTCCCCGACTCTCTCTGCCTCTTCCCATCTTTCTTCTTCCTTCCTCTATTCCGAAATAGAGCCCCCAAACCCAATGTGTCACCCTGGAGGCAGCACCGCCATCGCTACTCTGCCATTGCCACCCGAGACCTCCTCCACTGCCTTGTGCCACCACCATTCGTCAGAGCAGCCCTGCCACCATCTCAACCTCCATTGCATCCACCTGTCGCTGCCTCCCTTGCCCAGTCATTGACCACTCTCCTCGCCGCTCCTCCCTACTATCGTCAACCCCAACACCACCACCACAACCACCGAACCCCATCCTCTTCCCTTCCATTCCCTCTTCCCCGTTCATCCCCGAAATGCACTTCCCTCGCATCCCGTTGCTGCCACCATACTCGG
Organism: Hemerocallis citrina; assembly: GCA_017893485.1. Taxonomy (NCBI): domain Eukaryota; kingdom Viridiplantae; phylum Streptophyta; class Magnoliopsida; order Asparagales; family Asphodelaceae; genus Hemerocallis; species Hemerocallis citrina. Next base: position 390,919,431 of record CM030358.1, read on the forward strand.
AGCCTCCAACGATAGCACCTCGCTGCCTCACCACCAGTGACCAATCTGAAGCACCACCCCGTCGCTGCCGTACGCCGAAGTCCCCTTGCTGCTCTTGCTTGTGCTGTGTGTTGCCGAGCCACCGCTGCCGAGTGTCATAGCCGCTCGTGTTCCTTCCGTTGCAGTCATCCACAATTGTGCATCCGTTCATATATGCATATGACGCACAAACATATCCGTCATGTTAATAATAGACACCATGCTGATGTCTAGATGTATTTGTATATTCAATTCTAACCATAAAACTATACCTTTACAAATGAAAATTGCAAAAGCCAACTTAGTATGTTCTGGACTGCTGTCTGCTCCAGATTGGAATGAGAATTCGACACAGTTACTGATGATATAATCTAAAACTTATTAAATGGGAATTGTAGCACACTGTGTCTAGTTTCTAGAACATCTGACGAATCCTCAATCCGGCTTATAGATTGTAAAATATGCAATTTCTGCCAATGTACTGTCATAGTTTCTGATTACTGCTTTCTAGTTGCCACACCACGTTCAACTGATCGAAATAGTAGGTTAATAAGAGAATTAAAACCCCAAATTTTCAAGAATGTTAGTGAGACATGTCAGGAACTCATTTATAATTTTTTAAAGAATTTTAGTTAAGCTTTTAATCGAAACATACATATAATAACTTGACATTGAGTTGCTGCCAAAACTGTAGACTCATAAAGAATCAACTAGTAGACATAGTTACTTTAATCCAAATGTATCGTATAAATATGCGTCGGAACCGGAAGATAGTGTAGTTTCTAGAATCCATGATGGATTCTGATTTACTTTTCCATATCAGCGGGAAAGTTTATTTTTGTACAACAAGGTACTGCTGTGCAGAATTGTGTTCTCATGCTTTTTAAATACAAATGTGTTAACTTTGTATCTATGAATTGCACTACACATCGACAATTGCACAGCCATTGGTACCTCATTATTACTGTTCCTTGACACTGTTCCATTGATTGAATATGCATGATTCATTGTAATAAAAGAATAACAAGTTGGGGTAATAAGGGTAAGACCTAGTACTGAACGATATAAAAGATTGTACTCGGAAGGGGGCCTGTGTTCCTTGTGATGATGATACTTGATTAAAAGTTATATGGAACTAAGTTCCATGTAGAACTAAGTGACACGTCATGGGTGACGGGGCCACATCTAGAATCTACGGGGGCCACCTCTATAATCCATTGCCTGATTACACGTTCCGATTACATGTTATATGTTACAAGTCACACGGAACTAAGTGCCACATCGTGGAATGACGAGGGCCACCTCTATAATCTACGGGGGCCACCTCTAGAATCCACCACTTGACTACATGATTCCGGTTTACCTGAGTTTCTGAGTACATGACCCCATATAATTCACCATTAGAGTCTAAACGTCAACTTTATTCTGTGCACCTGAACCTGTGGTATGAGACACAGGATTGAGTGCATTAGGTAGGACTAATAAAAGATTAATAGACATAAGAATGACACTGAGCATCGACACTTGCATTTTAATCAATGTTTACTATTTATTGATCATTGATTATTGAATATTGTTTATCGATCATTGATTATTGTTTACAGTCTATCGATCATTACATTATTTACTATTGTTTACCGACCCTTACTTTCTTGATCATGTAATCGCCTGTTATTTATTGACTCGGATATCGTTCAAATTTCTCGTTTTTGATATATCATCCTTTTAATGTTTAACTGCTTGCCATGTAACACCCCGAATTCCATAACAGACTGAATTCGAAGTTCAACAGGATCTTTACACTTCTCTTCGTACAATTTTACAAGGAATTGAAAACTTTTGTTACATCAGAGTTACATTTACTTTACACTTATAGAGCGGAAGCAAATTACAACAATTACATGAATAAAAATATACAACACTTGAATCATTCTTTAAGCAGCATGCATACTTTAATCTTGCTAATCGCTTTATCCTGCATAGAAAACTGTGGGCACGTCAGTTGCTTACAACCGACAAAATATTATACACGGCCATCATCGCTATCCTGAACAGTATAACAATTTTCAATACTTAAACAAACCACGAACTTGATCACAGACAAAGCTACAGAGGGACTATTCTATTGATGTCGTGTTATGCTGTGCACTTAGTCCTTAATGCAGTTGTTTATATTATATGAAACTAATGCATACTTGTTCAGAGTCTATGCAGCCCATACTACATAGGTCTGAGGGCAAGCCTTTAACCGTTCTTCATCTTGTAGGGTTCGATCCCTTGCCATGACTTAATCTACTGCAGTAACTACCGTAAGTATCCTAGGTGTTCTATGAGTTACGAGCCCACGTCTAGGCGCCCTGGAGAGAACCCCACGCACTGATACATGACTCATCATGCAGGCATCTTGTGGTCAATTCACCTCCTACCAGAGACATGGCACCACCCGTAGTCATTAGACCATCCCATAAGCGTCGCCACCGGGAGGTACTCTGGAAAAGTATCCACGCCCTATTCATGACGCATCATGGGACATCCTGTAAATACTCTCACGCCACCAATCCAATGGCCCTTATACTCATGTTTGTCTCTTACGTTCATCACATCTCCACTATGTATCTAATATTTATGTATAAATGAAGATCAACATTCTAGAATCTAGCATTACCCCTAAATCGGTCTTTCCAATATCAATTATTATCAACGACCCAAACTTGGTCAAAATATCATATTTTTCTTTTCAAAATTTTCATTATTGCCGATGTAAGGTCTTAGCTAAAATTCCAGTCTAAGTCCTTTTCTCAAGTTCATAAAAGATAGCATACTTGTTCACCAAATTTTACATTTCATTATGTTCTCTTTTTCAACACATTTCCATGCACAACTTGCATATTCTCTAACCAATTTCTCATTTAATCCTACTCAATAATTATAAGCGAAAAATCTCAATTTGATTTCTTTTCAATAAAATTTTTCTAATTTGTTTTGAAATCATAAAAGAATCAAGTCCAAGATTTTTATGAATTTTTATGAATTTTTATGAATTTTTATTCTCAATTTTACTCCTATTTCTCATAAAAGTCAAAATATTTAGAAAAATAATTCTTGTGAAGTCCATATATTTTTTCAGAAATTTTCCCAATATTTTTCTCAATTTTTATCTCATTTAAAAACCAAAAAAATCAAATGCACAAAAAAATTGGATTTTTCTAAAAAAAGGTGGCCTCAGCTAGTTTCGAACCTACAAACAAAGGCCCCAAGGTGAACAGTCACTGCACTAACCCCCACGCACTAACCAGAAGGGACACAGTGCCCAACTGTCTAAAGGGGGAGCTTTAATATGGTTAAGCTCTGTTCTCGGGATTAGTGGAAAATCGAATTTTGAAAAATAAAAGCCTCTGCCGAGACTCGAACCCAGGCACAAAGAGTGCCGCCGAGCTACAGTAGAGCGCTAATGGTGCCCCCCTCTAACTAGTATTACCTTAATGGTTAACTGATATGAGGGTGGGTTAAATTAGGTTTGTTTCGAATCTCTGTTTATCAAAATTACTTTGTTTTTCAAAAGCTCTTAACTTTGTTTCTCTTCCACATAAAGTCATAAAAATTTCCAGAATACTGGGTTTATTTATAATTCACAAAACAGTGTTTTAAAAACATTTTTTGACCTTAAAACATGATTTTCTTATTCTAATTTGTGTTCTATGCCTACAATTGCAATATTTCAATTTAGCAAACTCTCTACCAAGTTTTTGCATTACATCTACATTAAAAGAATATTAATTCTTGCTTTTTCCTCTTTTATCTCCACAATACCCAAAGTCATGGTCTCATTCATTAAACTAGTGTCACAATAGTTTAATAAGCACAAATTCCATATTTTCAATTACTAATCATTCACAAGCATATTCTACAATTAGCATGGTCCCAATTTCACATTTTCGTAGCAATAAAACAATTCTACAACAATAAACATGATTTATAGCAAATAGCATGCAATTCATCAAGCATTCAGTTAATCATCTACCAAGTCCGTTTTAGAGCCAACATATGGTTATCTTATTAGTTTCTTTAGCATCTCATTAATCAAACTCCTAGCATGGTGTCTAAATTAGAAGTAGAGAAAATCACCCACCTATTTGAAGAAAAACAATTACAAAGCTCCTAAAATCTCCTTGAATACAAAAGCGGTCCTTCTCCTCCTAGTTTGTGCCACCACGAACGCCTTCTCCTCCTTGCACTAGTGAAACACCCGAGCCTCTCTTCCTCTAGGTTAATGGCGGGCCTCCTATGGTGATGAACACACCCAACTAGAACTCTTCTCAATCTTTTTCTAACTTTCTCTCAATCTTTTAACTCACTTTTGTGTTTTTCTTTCTTTCTATTCTTTACAAAATTTTTAGTGTACTATATGAATAGAGGGGATGGTGGGGGGGGGGGGGGTATTTATACTAATTTTTGAGTGAAATGGAGGGTTAGGATTGATCTAGATGGTTGAAGATAAATGGCTAGGAAGCATTGGGAAGTTGTAACAACCACCCATGAACAAGTAACCACCTATCCACTAAGCCAACTCATTCCACCCCTCTCTCCCATTCCGGCCTACACTATGCATGGCTTAAGACACGTGCTAGTGCAATTCATGTGTCAAATGTAGCACCCCTAGTTACTAGTTGTACATGATTAATTAATTAATTGTCTACAAAGTTGATCTACACTATAAGTCATGTTAAATAAAAGAGAAATAAACTAGTGGGCTTTCAATTAGTGGGCTAAAAACTCCATGGGCTAATTAAAATAATTAAGTAATTAGGATGAGCTTAAAATAAACAATTAGGCTTTAGAATTTAATTAGGCTTTCAAAATAAAAAGAGAGAGAGAAAAATATTTGTTCATGTTACAAAATAAATAATTTTCTAGAAAAATGCACATGAATTAGTACGTGTAAAACACGTAAAAATAGACAAACCCTTCATTTAATCATAAATAAAAAATCAAGATGTTACGTGCCACTACTTGTGGCCCGTAGATTGCTCTAACGGGTGTCATATATCTTTCTTTTGAGTTATTGTTTATACAGGTACAAATGACGATACACTGAATGATTTTGACGTACTACTTTTGCATTGTGTATTCTTAAGATTTTGTAAGTTCTTGTATCTCAGATATTGGTTTCATATTATTATTGTTCATGTGATTATTATTATTGTATTGTTGAGCATACGGATATTGTAAAACTTATGGGTGATATGAGTTGGCATACTTATATCATTTGCTGGGCCTTAGTTATGTGTCCGTGTTTCCATATAACGGAAAGCGGGGTGTGACAATTATCAAGGTACGCTCGGGAATTAATTGTGGATGAAGCCAGAAAAGCCTAAAACTGTGAGCAAGGGTTGAGGCCGAGTTTGCGGTCTTATATGATACCATTGGGAATCAGGAAATTTGAAAAATGGGTATGTAGAGCAGTTATGACCGAAGTGGATATGCAACAATTCCAACAGAAGAAGGAAGTGTGGTATGAGGGCAAAAGGCCTGCAGTAGTACCCCACCATGGAAAGAAGTTTCTCGAGAAGAAGGGTAAGTTCGATGGGCAGAACAAAGAAGTAACCATGGCTCAAGGGATAAGCTATTATAACTGTAGGGAGTCGGGTCATTATAGATCAGAATGTCCCATGAAGCAGAATCCAACGACTTGCAACAACTGAACCAAGGAGGTGTTAGCGGGAACCATTATAGGAATATATGGAAGCCCTACCGGTAGGAGCGATTGTTCGCGTTGACGAAAGAGGATGCAGATAATTCTAATGATGTCATCACCGGTATGGAGCAAATTGAATAGTTATTGAAGTTGTTTTATAGGGCCTTGTAAGAAAGTAAGTGTTATGTATTGAATAGTGCAATTCTTTATGTAACAAGACATCTATTAATAAATGGAACAAAGGCCCAAGTTTTGTTTGATATTGGATCTTCGCATACTTTTGTGTCACTCAGGTTTGCAAAGAAGTTAGGTGTGGAACCAAGGATTTTCCCCGGCAAGATTTTGGCGGTGGCAACGCCTTCATGAGAAACGACTGACTACTGATCTATATATGATGGTTGTGATATTGAAATTGAAGAGAGAATTTTGGGGATAAACTTGATTGAACTTGATGTTCTGGGTGTGGATGCGGTTATTGGTATAGAATGGATGACAATCTGTAGTAGGGATGACAATGGGCCAGGTTTGGGCCGACTCATATAAGCCCGGGCCTAGGCCCGAAGTTTAAAACATAGACTCGAACTTGACCCGAATTTTCTTCGGGCTTAACAAATTAGGCCCGAGCCAAGGCCTGAATTTGGCCAAAAATAGGTAAACTATTTATGCATGTTCTAATATATAACTTTTCTCTAAAATAAAACTATATCAAGAATAATATACGATAAAAAAATAACAATAATAGGAATACTACAAATTTTTGAGTACTTCACATCTAATTTGTGTATTTTCATTTAATTTTATATACAAGAGATAATTTTTCTATGTATAAACTTCGACACGTATTTCATCTTACTTACATTAATATTCTTTTTTTTAAACTGATATATAAATATACATAATGTATACATAAATATGTACATGCACATATACAAATTTAATTTGGGTCTATCGGGCCTAAGCACTTGGGCCCAAGCCCGGCACGTCTCTGGCCTAAAAATATGAGCCCAATCCCAGTCCAAAATGAAATTATTAGCCCAAGCCCACTATTTATTGGGTTGAACCTAGGCGGGCTCGGGTCGGGTTCGGGCCAATTGCCACCCTTAATCTACAGTGCAACAATTGAATGGAAGGATAAGAGGGTGGTTGTGGAGCCACCGGGAGGGCTGGAAGTGACATTCCAAGGGAAGAATGAATGCAAGGGGGTAGTAGTGATTAATTCAAAGAGGAAGATTCCTGAAGAAGTGAAGTTGATTCCAGTGGTCTGAGACTTTCCAACGGTATTATTGGATGAGTTACCAGGATTACCACTTCACCATGATGTCAAGTTCCAAATCGACATTCAACCAGGTAGTGCCCTAGTTTTCAAGTCACCTTACAGGATGGCATCGGTCGAACAAGATGAAGTAAAGAAGCAGAGTGAGGAACTGTTACACAAAGGTTTCATCAGCCTAATGCTTCGCCTTGGGGAGTTCTAGTTTTATTAGTGAAGAATAAGGACGGATCGATGAGAATGTGCATCGAATACCGTGAGTTGAATATGGTGACCATTCAGAATAAGTATCCAATTCCTCGAATAGACGACTTGTTTGATCGACTTCAAGGAGCTGTAGTTTTCTTGAAGATTAGTCTACGGTCAAGGTATCACCAAGTCTGTGTTAAGGAGGAAGATGTGCACAAGACGACATTCAAGACTCGGCATGTGCATTATGAATTTTTTGTCATGCCATTTCGAGTTTACCAATGTGCCAGCAATATTCATGGATTTGATGAACCGGATCTTGGAGCCACTCATTGATTCTTTCGTCATGGTGTTCCTCGACGACATTATAATGTATTCAAGGTTGGAAGAGGAGCATGCCAGGAATTTAGCAGAGGTGTTGAAGAAACTGCAAGAGCAGATATTCTATGCCAAGTTGCAAATTTTGCAGTCGAAAGTTGTGTTTCTGGGTCACATCCTTTCTAAGGAGGGAGTAGCTACTAATCCGCAAAAGATTGAAGCCATGAACGGATGACCTCGACCCACGACTGTGAAGGAGAACATGAGTTTCTTGGGGTTGACGGGATACTATATGCGATTAATTCAAGGATACGCACAGATAGAGGTTCCATTAGCAGGACTAACTAAGAAGAATGTGAGCTTCACATGGACTGACTAGTTTGAAGCAAGTTTCCATGAGTCGAAGGAGAAGTTGGTGACAACGCAAATACTGGTATTACCGCAGGCAAGCAATAATTATGATATCTACAGTGATGCTTCACATAGAGGTTTGGGTTGTGTACTGATGCAAGAGGGATTGGTAATAGCTTATGGGTCCAGGCAGTGGTGACCGCATGCGAAGAATTACCCAACTCATGATTTGGAGTTGGTAGCGATCATTTTTGCCTTGGTGCAATGGAGGCAATATCCATATGGTGAGAAGGTCAACATGTACACAAGTGCATCTATCAGTAGAAGAATCTGATCTATGGTAGAGATGGTGGTTGGAGGTATTGGAAAATAATCGTCCTGAAATCAAGTATCACCCATGCACTCAGTCGAAATAGCAGTTTGTCATGTTTGTTTATAATACAGAAGGAGCAAGCAGAAGCGTTGAATCAAAGCTAAAATTGAAGTGGTAGTGCAGGGGCTTGGGGCAACTTTGGCACAGATGAGACTTCAACCTATATTAAGAGAGTAGATCATTGAAGGCTAGAGGTCTGATCCAGAGATACAGCAGACAAAAGAGCAAGTTCTTGTGGGCAGATTGTCAGAATTTTGAGTAAAGGATGAGACACTCTGGTTTGGAGAGAGGTGGTGTGTGCCTGAAAGGACGGGCTTAAAGGAAAGTATTATGCAGGAAGTGCACACCACCTTATTGTTAGTACATCCTGCAAGTATCAAAATATATAAAGATGTTAAGTAGCACTTTTGGTGGCCAGGTATGAAAGGGGATGAAGAGCATTTTGTGGTGCATCACTTGTTAGCAGATCAAGGGAGAGATTCAGAGGCCCGGAGTCTTATTGTAGTCTTTGCCTAATCTGAAGTGGAAGAGGAAGAACATCAGCATGAATTTCATCACTAGTTTGCCTAGAAGTTTAAAGGGAAAAGACTCGATATGAGTAATAGTGGATCAATTAACCAAATTGGTTCATTTCATGGCATAAAGATCACTTGGTTGCTAGAGAAATTGACAGTATTGTACATCGAAGAATTAGCGAGACTACACGGAGTAACCATACCGATTGTTTCAGATTAAGATGCACGGTTTACTTCACGCTTTTGGAAGAGTCTTCAGGCATTTATGGGAACCAAGACTGTTTCTAGTACTGCTTTTCATCCTCAAACAGATGGGGAAACTAATAGGGTGAATCGAGTATGTAACCCCTGTTTTTCATTTTGTATATTTTTGAGTGAATTTTTTCGTTTTAGTGTATTTTCTCTCTTGTATTCTTTCTGAACCATATATTGGAGTTGTTTTCAATATATATTTGTTTTATTTCATTTTGAGCTCCTTGGGTTTGATTGGTTGTCTCTTTTGTTTCATTCTTCAATATTTTGTTCTTTCTTTCATTTTGTTCTTGTCCCTTTTATTTTTGTTTTTGGGTGTGTGTGGTGGTGATTGGTTGTGATCCTATTTCCCAATCCTATTATTTGGTTCCCTAATAAGATTACCAAAGAAAAATTAAAATTTCCAATCCTATTTGATATCCTATACAATTTGTATCCAAAACCCATTGGCAACCCAAATACCCATTAACCCAACTTGTATTTCTAAACCTTAATCCCTATATATATATACATATCTCTACCTCCCTCTCCCTAAACCCTAACCCTAATTCCCCTCTCTCTCTCCCTCACAACAAGACTCCCCCTTCCTCCTTGCTTGAGCCGCACCCACACACAGCCCAGGCCGACCCCCCACTACCTTCGGCCTGTGCACACCTGAGCAGCCCAGGCCGTCCGACAGCCCCCTACTCCCCCTCTCGGCCGCATACCACCCCGAAAACACCCCAAACCCGATCTCTTATCCCCTTGTCCATCATACAACCCTCTCGCACCATCACTTAATCTCTCATCTCGCTTTCTTGGTGTTCTCCCGTGGCCGCAAGCCACCATCGCCGTCATCTTTCGCTTTTGGAGTTTTGTTCGTGTCAAGACTTGTTGCTCTAGTTTGCTTAGATTCGTTGATTCGCGGATTTACGTACGTGGGTTTTGCTCATTACTCTTGGGTTTTTTTATTCTTCATCTTTGGTTAAGGCAGGTAATTTGTACTCCAATTCATTTGTTTGATACAAGTCAAAAATACCACCTATAGTGTAATTGGGTCTAGAGACGACTCTTGTTTGTGTTATGCTTGATGGGTTTTGTCTCTATTGTGAAAATTTGACCATAGATGACTCACGACACAATATGGACATGAATTAACTTAGGATTTGTCCGTTCTTGATTTTGATCATGTATGTGGGATTTTTTGTGAGAACTCGTATTTTTGTTGAGATCCATGTGAAATACTTGGTGTGGACATATTAGTTACCCTAATTAATGATGTTTAGACACTTGGTAGACTCGAATTCATGTTTGGTTGTGTTTCGAACAAGTTTTGTATGACATATGTTGAGTTGTTGTTAAAGAGAAAAATCTGTATTTTGTCGCAGATCTGTTTTGTTCGCTGTTTTGAAATGTCTTTAATACAGTATCTTAATTTTGGAATAAAACATGAGTTTTAGAAAATTTCGTCTATTTTCAAACCCCTCTGACCTTGCTTGATTTTGATTTCTTATGAGTGAGTTATGACTGTTTTACTACAGAGGTGTCGATCTTTTCCAGATTCTGTTTTTCGATAATTTTGATAACAAATCATTTTAAAGAACTATGCTACATATAATATTTTGATTCAAAACTTTGGCCAGTATTTCTTTATCAAGTTAGGGATTACCCAGAATTTTGGTGAATTTTATTGATGATTTTTATTGTGTTGTTTCATGCTCGTTTATGAAATCTATACTTGCTGTATTTTGCTCGTTGTTCTATAAAGAACCATATTTTCACTATGATTCCTTTTACTGTATGAAAAATACTGTGAAATATAAAAGTTAGTATATTATATCTATTTTCATATCCCTTTGGTGGAATTGGATTCTGTTTCATTGGTAGCGAGATATCATAGTTTTTGTACAGCAGTGTTGGGAATTCCAGATTTGCCAAACTACTGTTTATTGATGTTTTCTTATTTTTGATGACTTATCTAATTTCACTGGAAAATTATGAAACTTTATATTTAGATACTGGACATGTAGGGGAATACCTCAGATTTTTTGTGGATTTATTTAATGTGTTTTCATGTCGTTTTCCTGCTCTTGAATTCATTTTTCTTATTTCTGGCTGAGCCTATTTTCTGTATTCAAATCAGTTTTGAGCCATATTTTTGTGAATTAATATATGACTTATTTATATTCGCTGGATTCGTGTGGAAGTCTATTTTTCAGATCCTTCAATGGATCCAGATTTTCTTGTTTGTAACACTGGGGATCACTATTTTACTACAGTATGGTCCTGCTATCCTGAACTTGAGATTTGCTTATTTTAGTTCTTTTATGAGATACCTTGCACACGTACATATTTATCTTGCAACATGAACTTATTACATGGTCATGCCATGTTATTCTTGATATGTTTTGCCCACCTACATGCTTGTTTGACTTAATAATAAATAACCAAGCCGGGGTTAAGGGAAAGATCTAGTAGTGGATAGTGCAGAAACATGTAATCGGAAGAACCTAGTGGTTATTGGTGCTTGTTTACATGTAGAGGTTGACACGATATACATGACACATACACACATGACACTGGAGCTTGTTTGGGTTTTGGAGCTTGTTTACATGATATATAATTACATGATACTTGGAGCTTGTCCCTGAGTACACTGCCCTGTATGGCCCCCTACAAAATCTAAAGCGAAACTGTTTGTTGTCGCAACCATTTAGTAAAAACCGAGATACATGAAGTGCTACCTAGATAGTAATAACTACAAGACTTAAACATGACACTTGAGCATGATACATGCCCACTTGACACTTGACTATATGATACATGAGATTTGATACTTGATACATGCTACATGATTACATGATTCTTGATACTGGTTACTTGATGCATGATACTTGTTTACTTAACACTCGACACATGCTATTATACTTGATCGTTTGGCCATGCTATAATTTATATCCTGTGTTCATGATTTCACCATGCTAGTTGTTACTTAGATTTTCCTATCACATGTACTTGTATCCTACATTATAAGTGGCCCGTAACTTGCAATTGACGAGTACTTGTTTTTCTTCTTCCTTCTCCTACAAATTTAGTAACTGCAGATCAGGATGGTCGGCTGCCAGATGGTATTGGCGAGATGATGTATTAGTGCTGGATTTTCTACTTTATGATTATTATTATTATTGTTGCTTGAAGTTGAATAAGATGTACTTGACTACTTGGATGTTTACCTTGTATTTGGGCGATGTGACCCAGAATATTTGTCTTGTTGAGAATTTGATTATTTGAGATTATTATATTTGGTTTCAAGTAATTTCTGTTGGTATCTTGTTTCAATTATGCATGCTTGGTTGTATCTTTCGCTTCCGACTCTGATGAACTTGTGAAATATTGTAAAGATTCCTGAACAGCTTATGGATGATAAAAATCATTCGCTTGGCTTTTGTCTCGTATCCGTATTCCGTATTCTTTTTAGAAAGCGGGGCGTGCCAGGGTTTAAAGTGGTATCAGAGCACCAGGTTTGGCTAACGTATTAGTTGCCTAATATATTAGATAAGCCTGGCTCGAACTGGGATCTGCTCAACCTTTCACCAACCAAGCAAACATAAATGAATTTATACCTACTCTGATTCTGGATGCTAATTGTTTTTGGTTTGGTGCAAACTATGACTCGCAGAGGTTCTACTTCTCAGTCGCAGGTTGATCCGATTAAGGCGTTCACTACTGTGCTTGAGCGGCTAATTAATCAACAGCAAAACCACAGTGATCTTGTGATGGCTGCTCTTGAAGCTGCCAGGGTTCTGCCTCCTGTTGTGCCTGTGTAGGCAAATCTTCTGCCTCGTACAGGGACAGTTACAGATTTTATGAGGCTGCATCCCGGTCGTTTTTTCGGTACTAAGACGCCTTTGGAGGCTGAACAATGGTTGATCCGGAGTGAGCACTTGTTGTTAGCAGCTCGTATTGCCGAGGCTGATCGGGTGGACGTGGTATCCGTCCAGTTAGTGGATCTGGCCCATATTTGATGGATGACCGAGTCTGAGCGACTTGAGAGGTCTATTGCTTGGGCTACTTTCACTCGGAGATTCTTGGAGAAGTTCTTCCCCAGTAGTACTCGAGTTGAGATGGAACAACAATTTCTGGCCCTAAAACAGGGTTTCAGGTCAGTGGATGAGTACGCAGCTGAGTTTACTAGACTTTGCCGCTTCACTGTCGTTCTTGTGGCAACCGAAGAGGATAGGACTCGTAGATTCACAAATGGGCTTGAGCAGGATATCAAGCGACATCTTGTCTCTCTTTGCTTGCGTACCTACACTGTGGCTCTTGAGGCAGCCCGGGCTTAGGAGCAGGCTCATGGTGGTTCGTCTTCTTCTCAGCAGACTATTCCCGCTGTTGTTGCTAGGCCTTCTGGTGGGCCTATTCGGTGGCCTATTTCTGCCCACCCAGTTACAGCAGCTCCTTACTCTTCTGTTGGTTCCCAGAGGGGTAGTTTTTGCGACTTTTGCCGACTTGCTGGGCATGAGCGCAAGGACTGTAGGCGGGCCAATCACCACTGTTTTGCTTGTGGTGCTCCTGACCACACTTTGCGGGATTGTCCATAGTAGAGGGCGACTCTTCCAGTCCGTGGTCCTATCCAGCCGGTAGTTCCAGCTCGTGGTCCAGTTAGGCCACCACTTCCTCCGCTGCATCAGATTGTCGGTCAGAGGACCGTTGTTCCGAGGAGAGGTCAGGCTTTCAACTTGACTACTGCAAATGCTGAGATAGCTGAAGGAGTTGTGGTAGGTATATCTTGTTTTGTTGCTTTGTTTCTCTATTATTTTCTTTCTTTTGGTCCTGTTTTGCTTCTTTATGTTATCTCCCTACATTGTTGTTTTTCTCACCCTTATTTGTCTGTTCTTTCTCCTTTTCTTTCATTCCTTTTAGGTATCATCCTTGTTTGCTCTTTTCCTGCCTATGTTCTTTTTGATTCTTGGGTAGCCCATTCTTTTGTCTCCTCTCGATTTGTCGCTCGTTATCAGTTGGAGTGCAGCAACATGTCAGAGACTTGGAACATTGTGACAGGTGGTGGAGTTGTCATATGTTCCCGTGTGAGCAGGCAATGTCCCATTGTTATTGGAGACGCAGATTTCAAAGCCAACCTGATTATAATTGAGAATTCGGGATTCGACGTTATTCGGTATGGATTGGTTGGGTGAAGCCCATGCCATTATTGATTGCTGTGCCAAGAAAGTTGTCTTCAGAATTCTAGATCGAGCAGAATTCGAGTTCCATGCCAGGAAGTCTTTCCTTGGCCGAGCAAAGACTGCAGTTGAACAGGTGGATTGTGTGATGGAATTGCACTCAGGCTATGAGGCTGCGCCTCTAGTAGTTCGAGATTTCTTGGATATTTTTCCAGATGAGTTGCCTGGCTTACCCCCTGATAGGGAAGTGGAATTCAGTATTGATGTTCAGCCTGGAACAACACCGATATCGAAGAGTCCCTACAGGAAGGCACCGGTTGAGCTAGCAGAGCTTAAGGTGCAGATTCAGCAGTTGCTTGATTTGGGTTTCATCAGACCTAGTATTTCGCCTGGGGGTGCTACGGTCCTTTTTGTTGACAAGAAGGATGGTAGTCATTGACTGTGCATGGATTATCGGGAACTGAACAGAGTTACTATGAAGAATCGGTATCCATTGCCCAGGATCGATGATTTGTTTGATCAGTTGTGTAGGGCTGCTATTTTCTCGAAGTTGGATCTTTGTTCTGGGTATCACCAAGTCAAGGTGAAGACTGCAGATATAAAGAAGACTGCTTTCAGGACTAGATACGGGCACTATGAGTATCTTGTGATGCCGTTCGGGGTCACGAACGCGCCGACTGTATTCATAAGTCTTATGAACCGGGTCTTCTCTCAGTTCTTGGATAGATATGTGGTGGTCTTCATTGATAATATTTTGGTGTATTCTCGGAATCGGGAAGATCATGCTGAGCATCTTAGAGTGGTTCTACAGACCTTGAGAGAGAATCAGCTCTATGGGAAACTCAGCAAGTGCGAGTTTTGGCTCGATACGGTTTCTTTCTTGGGGCACATTATTTCTGGCGATGGTGTTTCTGTGGATCCGACCAAGGTTGTGGCTGTGAAGGATTGGCCTATTCCCAAGTCAGTTTCAGAAGTTAGAAGTTTTCTCGGTTTGGCTGGCTATTATCGGAAGTTCGTCCAAGATTTTTCGAAGATAGCAGAACCATTGAATAAATTGACTGGGAAGGATCAGAAGTTTTGTTGGTCTGATGAGTACAATGATTCTTTTGTTGAGTTGAAGAACAGATTGACGTCAGCGCCTGTATTGATTATTCCCGATGGTTTAGGTAGATTTGTAATTCACTGTGATGCTTCTGGTAAAGGTCTTGGAGCAGTTTTGATGCAGAAGGGCCGAGTCGTTGTGTATACATCGAGGTAGTTGAGGCCGCATGAGAAGAACTATCTGACTCATGACTTGGAGTTAGCGGCAGTGATTTTTGCTTTGAATCTGTGAAGACATTATTTACTTGGATACTGAGTGGAGATCTTTACAGACCACAAAAGTCTCAAGTATGTCTTCACCCAGAAGGAGTTAAACATGAGGCAAAAGCGTTGGTTGGAGCTTATGGCCGATTATGACATCAGTTTGCAATACCATCCTGGTAAAGGAAACTTGGTGCCAGATGCTTTGAGCAGGAGACCAGCAGTTATGTTTCTTACTCAGCAGAGTGATCTCATTGAGCAGATGAGGAGGTTGGAGTTGGATGTTTTGTTGCCGAGTTCTGGTCGGAGTTGTTTGGTGCTCCAGCGGCAGTCGTCTCTTGTTATCAGATTAAGGAGGCACAGGCTGGTGATGCGCAGTTGCAGAGTTTTCGAGCTGAGGTTGAGTCTGGGTCCAGGACTGACATGGTTATTCATGGAGATGGTTCGCTTCATTTTGGGTCCCGGTTGTGTGTCCCTAAGGATGAAGTTTGTCAGAGGTTGCTTAAAGAAGCACATCAGTCTTCGTATTCTATCCATCCTGGCGGTACTAAGATGTATCGGGACTTAAAGATTCATTTCTGGTGGCATGGTATGAAGAGGGTTGTGGTTCGGTTTGTTTCTCAATGTTTGGTCTGCCAGTAGGTTAAGGCAGAGCATCAGAGAACCACTGGACTTCTTCAACTGCTTCCTATTCTAGTGTGGAAGTGAGAACATATCACTATGGATTTTGTGACCGCTTTGCCGAGGAGTCCTAAGGGTCATAATGCCATTTGGGTGATTATCGACTGTTTGACGAAGAGTGCTCACTTCATTCCCTTTCGTGTCGGTCAGTCTACTGAGAGCCTAGCTGAGAAGTATATGCAAGAGATTGTTAGACTTCATGGGGTTCTAGTCAGTATTGTGTCTGACAGGGATACGAGATTCAGATCTTAGTTCTGGAAGAGTCTTCAGAACAGTTTGGGGAGTAAATTAAAGTACAGTACTGCTTTTCATCCCCAGACTGATGGACAGTCAGAGCGGACTATTTAGTTTCTTGAGGACATGTTGAGGTCCTATATGCTTCAGTTTGGTGGGTCTTGGGAGGATCATTTGCATCTCGTAGAGTTCTCGTACAATAACAGCTTTCAAGCCAGTATTAAAGCTGATCCGTTCGAGGCACTCTATGGGCGAAAATGCAGATCGCCAGTGTGCTAGGATGACATTGGTGAGAGGCAGTTGTTGGGTTCGGAGTTGATCACCAAGACAGTGGATGTAGTGGTTCAGATTAGGAAGCACTTGCAAGCAGCTCAGGACAGGGAGAAGCGATGGGCTAATGTCCTTCGGAGAGCTTTGGAGTTTGGTGTTAGTGACCATGTTTTCCTTAAGGTATCGTCGTGGCGTGGTGTCATTCGTTTCGGTGGTGGGGGCAAGCTTAGCCCTAGATTTATTGGACCGTTTGAGATTTTGGAGGGAGTAGGCAGGGTGGCCTATCGTCTTGCATTGCCGCCATCTTTGTTAGGAGTGCACGATGTTTTCCATGTCTCACAACTCAGGAGATATATCCCAGACGAGAGCCACGTGATCGACTATTCTGAGTTGACCGTTCGGCCGGATTTGACTTGTGAGATTCCGCCAGTTGCTATTGTGGATCGGCGGGAGAAAGTGTTTAAGAACACGGTCATCAAGTTGGTTCATGTTGCTTGGAATCCTCACTCGCCTGGTGAGTCGACTTGGGAGCTGGAGGAGGAGATTCAACAGAAGTTTCCTGATTTGTTTGAGTAGTTTTTGTTTTGTTCTTTTGGTAGTTTTGGGGTTACCCTATGTATCTTCTTTTGAATTTCGAGGACGAAATTCTTCTTGTTAGGTGGGTAGGATTGTAACCCCTGTTTTTTATTTTGTGTATTTTTGAGTGTATTTTTTTCGTTTTGGTGTATTTTCTCTCTTATATTCTTTCTGCACCGTATATTGGAGTTGTTTTCAATATATATTCGTTTTATTTCATTTTGAGCTCCTTGTGTTTGATTGGTTGTCTCTTTTGTTTCGTTCTTCAATATTTTGTTCTTTCTTTCATTTTGTTCTTATCCCTTTTATTTTTGATCTTGGGTGTGTGTGGTGGTGATTGGTTGTGAACCTATTTCCCAATCCTATTATTTGATTCCCTATTAAGATTACCAAAGCCAAATTAAAATCCCCAATCCTATTTGATATCCTATACAATTTGTATCCAAAACCCTTTGGTAAACCTATTACTACTCCAAATTACCCACAACCCAAATACCCATTAACCCAACTTGTATTTCTAAACCCTAATCCCTATATATTTATATACATCTTTACCTCTCTCTCCCTAAACCCTAACCATAATTCCCCCCTCTCTCTCCCTCACACCCGGACTCCCCCTTCCACCTTGCTTGAGCCACACCCGCACACAGCCCAGGCCGGCCCCCCACTACCGCCGGCCTGTGCACACCCGAGCAGCCCAGGCCAGCCGACAGCCCCATACTCCCCCTCTCGGCCGCATACCACCCCGGCAACACCCCAAACCCGATCCCTCATCCCCTTGGCCATCATACAAGCCTCTCGCACCATCACTTAATCTCTCATCTCGCTTTCTTGGTGTTCTCCCGTGGCCGCAAGCCGCCATCGTCGTCATCTTTCGCTTTTGGAGTTTTGTTCGTGTGGAGACTTGTTGCCCTAGTTTGCTTGGATTCGTTGATTTGCGGATTTTCGTACGTGAGTTTTGCTCGTTACTCTTGGGTTTCATTGTTCTTCATCTTCGGTTAAGGCAAGTAACTTGTACTCCAATTCATTTGTTTGATACAAGTCAAAAATACAACCTATAGTGTAGTTGGGTCTAGGGATGACTCTTGTTTGTGATATGCTTGGTGGGTTTTGTTTTTATGGTGAAAATCTGACCATAGATGACTCACGACCCAATACGGACATGAATTAACTTAGGATTTGCCCGTTCTTGATTTTGACCATGTATGTGGGATTTTTTGTGAGAACTCGTGTTTTGGTTGAGATCCATGTGAAATACTTGGTGTGGACATGTTAGTTACCCTAACTCATGATGTTTAGACACTTGTTAGACTTGAATTCATGTTTGGTCGTGTTTCGAATAAGTTTTGTATGATATATGTTGAGTTGTTGTTAAAGAGAAAAATCTGTATTTTGTCGCTGATCTGTTTTGTTCGCTGTTTTGATCTGTTTTTAATTCAGTACTTAATTTTGGTATAAAACATGAGTTTTAGAAAATTTCGTCTATTTTCAAACCCCTCTGACCTTGCTTGATTTTGATTTCTTAAGAGTGAGTTATGACTGTTTTACTTTCAGAGGTGTCGATCTTTTCCAGATTCTGTTTTTCGGTAATTTTGATGACAAATCATTTTAAAGAACTATGCTACATAAATATTTTGATTCAAAACTTTGTCCAGTATTTCCTTATCAAGTTAGGGATTATCCAGAATTTTGGTGAATTTTATTGATGAGTTTTATGTGTTGTTTCATGCTCGTTTATGAAATCTATACTTGCCGTATTTTGCTCGCTGTTCTGTAAAGAACCTTACTTTCACTATGATTCCTTTTACTGTATGAAAAATGTTTGTGAAATATGAAAGTTAGTATATTTTATCTATTTTCATATCCCTTTGGCAGAATTGGATTCGTTTCACTGGTTGCGAGATATCATAGTTTTCGTACAGCAGTGTTGGGAATTCCAGATTTGCCAAACTACTGTTTATTGATGTTTTCTTATTTTTGATGACTGATCTAATTTTACTAGAAAATTATGAAACTTTATATTTAGATACTGGACATATAGGGGAATACCCCAGATTTTTCGTGGATTTATTTAATGTGTTTTCATGTCGTTTTCCCTGCTATTGAATTCGTTTTTCTGATTTCTGACTGAACCTATTTTCAGTATTCAAATCAGTTTTGAGCCATGTCTTTTGAATTAATATATGACTTATTTATATTCGGTTGATTTGTGTGGAAGTCTATTTTCCAGATCCTTCGACGGATCCAGATTTGCTTGTTTGTAACACTGGGGATCACTGTTTTACTACAGTATGGTCTTGCTGTCCTGAACTTGAGATTTTCTTATTTTAGTTCTTTTATGAGATACCTTGCACACGTACATGTTTATCTTGCAACTTCAAATTATTACATGATCATGCCATGTTATTCTTGATATATTTAGCACACCTACATGCTTGTTTGACTTAAGAATAAATAATCAAGCCGGGGTTAACGGAAAGATCTAGTAGTGGATAGTGCAGAAACGTGTGCTCGGAAGAATCTAGTGGTTATTGGAGCTTGTTTACATGTGGAGCTTGACACGATATACATGACACGTACACACATGACACTGGAACTTGTTTGGGTTTTGGAGCTTGTTTACATGATACATGATTACATGATACTTGGAGCTTGTCCCTGAGTACACTACCCTGTATGGTCCCCTACAAAATCTAAAGCGAAACTGTTTATTGTAGCAATCATGCATTAAAAACCGGGATGCATGAAGTGCTACCTAGATAGTAATAACTACAATACTTAAACATGACACTTGAACATGATACATGCCCACTTGACCCTTGACTACATGAAACATGAGATTTGATACTTGATACATGCTACATGATTACATGATTCTTGATACTGGTTACTTGATGCATGACACTTGTTTACTTGACACTCGACACATGCTATTATACTTGCTCATTTTGTCATGCTATGATTTATATCCTGTGTTCATGATTTTACCATGCTAGTTGTTACTTAGATTTTCCTATCTTATGTACTTGTATCCTACATTATAAGTGGCCCGTAACTTGCAATTGACGGGTACTTGTTTTTCTTCTTCATTCTCCTGCAAATTTACTAATTGCAGATCAGGATGGTCGGCTGCCAGACGGTATTGGCGAGATGTTGTATTAGTGCTGGATTTTTCGCTGTATGATTATTATTATTATTATTGCTTGAACTTGAATAAGATGTACTTGACTACTTGGATATTTATCTTGTATTTAGGCGATGTGATCCAGAATATTTGTCTTGTTCAGAATCTGATTATTTGAGATTATTATATTTGGCTTCAAGTAATTTCTGTTGGTATCTTGTTTCAATTATGCATGCCTGTTTGTATCTTTCGATTCCGACTCTGATGATCTTGTGAAATATTGTAAAGATTCCTGAACAACTTATGGATAATGAAAATCATTCGCTGGGCTTTTTGTCTCGTATCTATATTCCGTATTCTTTTTGGGAAGCGGGGTGTGACAAAGTACATTAAGACATGTTGAGATCTTGTGTTATGGACTTCGGAGGAAGCTAGGAGAAGTACTTAGTGCTGGTAGAGTTCTCTGACAATAACAGCTACCAGGCTAGTATTGGTGTTGCACCCCGATTTTCTCCACCAGAAACTCGTGACACTATCTAGTATCTTTTCTAAAAACGAGTGTATAACACAGAAATCACAGGAAATTAAAATTTTTATTAACTCAATAATATTACAATATACAATTGTACACAAAAATTTACATTATGCATTTACACCAATAAATTACATCTACAGAAATCCATATCCTTCATTTGGATGCCCCATAGGGCTCGAGTCCGCTGCTCCCACGATCAGCAATCCTGCAACTAATCAACTGTGGGCACATCAGTTGAATGCAACTCACACAACACTGATAAAACTATCGAATCTTCAAAACTCAACAACCAATAATTGATGCAAAAGAAAATGTGCACTCAAATCACAAGTGTTAGTGTATGTCATGACCTAGAATCTAATGCATAGTTCTCAAATGCACATGATGCTCCTACTCAAATGCATACTTGATTTGGAAATGTATGCAACCCATACTACATACTACCCAAACCTTATTGTATGGTTCCATTCATCGCCATGCATTCTACACTTGTACTCTTTCTTGTTCCTGACATTCATCTAGTGACTGGTGACGTTGCAATCATTCGGTCCAATTCCGCCTCTATGGTCAGAAAAATGGTAATCTTATTGCGCCGTTATGCCGAAACCATGTAGTCCTTATTTCGCCGTTCGGACAATGCCAGTCCTTGAGGGTCTTTCCCCCCCCCCCCCCCCCCGGTCTTAAAACAGTTTGCTCTGCCCGGTTCATGTGGTCATTTTTCCGTCGTCGGATAGTGCCAGTCCATGTGGGCCTGTTCCACCCCCGAACGTCACCCAAAATTGTTACGAACATACAGGTGGCCCCGCAGAGTTCCCTCTCACCGAGAGACATAGAGTCTTACTTGCATTTTTGAGTCTTACTCTAGCTTCCTGTCCGTATTAAATAACATAGAACTTGACAGATACATAGGGTTCATTCCTTACTTCCGACATAAGCACCTCCCATTCTAATCACTAAACCCCAGGATTTAACAGATGAGACTACGCCGCTCGTATCCCATGATAGGTGAGACGGTGCCGCACGTGTCCCCTTGACAGGCAAGAACAACCACTAAACTAGTGCATGTCCTAACAATAAATGACATGTTTTGGTCGTAGGATACTACTGTTAGTTCATTAATTCTTTACTGGTCTTAGTTAAGCAACTAATTTTCTTTTGTGAATTTCTTGGTGAATACCAGACGATTGCATCCTAGTTAGTTAACCTAGTTTTTTTATCCAATTCGAACTGTCCCAAGTGGAAATCCAACCCAGCCTCCAAACTAGGCCCAAGAGTTGGCCGGACTTGTTCCCAACTTGACCCATGACAACAGCGATTTGACCTTCGTCGATTTCCGTTCGCCCTCTTTCTTGGATTCTGACCTTGTCTTCGGCCAGCGATCAATCCCTCATCGGATAGCGATCCCGTCGGCGCACGAAAACGGTCTTCATCTGTTGCACTCGAGGTGACATGGGCTCCTATAACCCAAGTAATCATGTAGTATTTATAAGTCATACGATTGAACTCACTACCCTAAGTCATTAGCAAGTTAATAACACTCCCGGCAACAAGTTCATCCCAACATAAATTTAACAAGTACATGGTTATTCTAACCCTTAGCAAGCTAGAAGAATTAGAGTGACAAACAAGTTGCACCAATTGAAAACAATGAGTTAAAAGAGCAATCTAATCTTAGACACATTAGAGGTATACTTGCACAACTCTAACTTTATTAAACATGATTCATGAGTTCGATTAACATCCTTCTAGGTCTATTCTAAAATCCTAGTATGATGGAAGCATATATATATATACAAACCATGAGCTAACTATTCAACCTGCAACCTGTGCTATTTTCGAAAAATCATAATTAATCACATACTCCATTAAATTTGAAGTTCTTTGATTCTTTAGAAATTTAATTAAGTCTCTTTATTTTCTCAGTTGGAAACTTTCACAAAATACTTCATTTTAGAGAAGAAAAATGGCCCAAACTGATGAGTATGTAAAACTTCCAGAACTGATAGAACTATCAACCAATTGCACAATAATACTCATTTAAAATAACAAATTATCTCCAAAAATTATAAAATTTGGTAGGAAAGTTCGATATAAATAGAATAATCATATATCCAAAATTTAGCCAAGAATTCCAAGTATTCAGGAAGATATTATATTTTGAATTGGACATAAATTACAAGATAGTAACCACACTATTTCTTAATATCACTAGCAAGTTGTATTTTGTAAAAACATCAAATGATGTTTGAAGATTATAAAATTTGGTGGTGTTGCTTTATACTAGTCTGAGATACTACAGTAAAATTTTAGACTTAAATTTATTTGGATCATAGAGTTATGAATTCCATAAATCATGCATATATAATAAAGCAGAAACTAAAATGGTTATGTTCCTGCAATAAATCATGATTTTTGTTAAAATAGCAAACTAAGTCCAAAGATTACGAAAATTGGTGGAGTTGTTATAGACATATATAAGAACCATAACTAAAAATTTAAGTTTAATAATTCATGTATTCTGGAAGGAATGAATTATCAAACTAGACAAAAATATATCAATACATAACAGAAAACAATTCCATCTTCTTCATACTCATTGTTGATTTCACATTTACTAAAAATATCAAAAATCCTTCAAAAAATATGAAATTTGGTGGAGTTATTATGGACATGTATGAGAAGCTACAGTAAAAATTTTAGCTCTAGATTCATGATAAAAATGGAGATATGGTGTTTAGAATTCGAGCATGTACAATCAAGTCAAAACAGAGAATGAGTTTTGTTCAACCACTATTATATTTTATTAAAATATCAAAATCATATTAAAAAATTAAGAAATTTGTGGAGTTAATAAAGACGTAGGTGATATGCTAAAGTAAAAATTTCAACCCAAAATTCTAAATGTTCATATAGATATAAATTTCTCTAATTAATCTTGCAAAACTATCACAAGATCATACATTTTTCGAGCTATTGTACTCCTAGTACTTGTATAAATTATAGATACACGATAATCTTCATTTACATCATCATGCAAACAAAATCAGTAACATTTAATCACAAATTTGAAATAAAAACATCATGTAAGAGTTTAGCAAAGACACACAATTGAAATTGTTGATTTCTTCTCCTATTTGTTTTGGCCTTCTCCTCCACCTGGCTCCTTTTGCTTCCTACTTGATTTCTTCTCTACCAAAATCTCGGTTTACTTAGGCTTGAATTGAGATGGAATGAAGGAGAATTTAAGTGAAATGGAGTGGTAGGATTTCTAAAAAATTTCAAGGAAAGGTTGATAGTATAAAAATGGGATGAGAATTTGAGTTGAATTTGAGATGAGTGATTTTTATAAAAATGGGGGTTGGGGGGGGGAGGGGGGGGGGGGGGTTTGGGGGGGGGGGGGGGTGAGAAAGTTTTGGTGTGGCCAAGGGGAAAAGGAGGGAGGGGGTGATGTGACTAGCTCTTGGGTTTTGAAAAGTCATTCCTTAGAACTCTTCACCCATCATGAAGCAAAGACCATGGTTTTAATTAATCCATGGTTTAATGTAGGTATGATAGTATATATACATATATACAAACGTAGATACGTTCACATATAAAGGCAAATGCACACATATACTCAAATAAGAAAAATATTTGTATGTATATAAATAGTTTATTGTTATAAGAATACTTTGTATTCCATCTCAATTATAGCTGACACAAACGTACAATTTAATTGAGAAAATACCCCAACTCTGGTTCAATAAATATGCCTTTGTCGGTTTCGAGCATATTAAATGATGTATTTCGATATTTACTCAATTAAGATTGACAAAATCTCATTAATACGAGCGACTCTGAATTGTTCATAAATTAATGTATAAAATAGTTATATACTATTTTGCGGGATGTTACAATTGGCATTGCACCAAATGAAGCATTTTATGGGAGAAAATGTCGAACACCAGTGTTTTGGTATGAAGTAGGGGAAAGAGAGATGTTCAGACTAGAAATTGTGCAGCAGACTTCAGAGAAGATCGAGTTAGCATAGGTATATAATGTATTTCATGTATTTATGATAATAAAGTATATGCCACATTAGAATCATCAATTGCCTAAGGTACCACAAGGTTTGCAACTGAACCTGAGCTACAAGGAACAATTGGAGGAGATTTTGGAACAACAGTAGAAGATATTTAAGAACAAGGTTATATCTATAGTCAAAGTATCGTGGAGGAATCATCTGGTCGAGGAAGCTACTTGGGAGTCTAAAGATCGAATGAAGAGTAACTTCCTTGAACTATTAGTGTAACTATATATTTTTTTGTTGTTTACCCATACTAAGTATAGTTCTGTGGGCAAAACTATTCTAAGGAGGGAGTGTTGTAACATCCGACAAAAAAAAATAGTTTGTTTTGTTATTTTGCCCACGGTACATGCAACGCACGTTCATGAAAATATGAAATTTTAAATTTTATTATTCATCTATTATCATTTTATTATTTATTTATCATTATTTCATTCTATTAATTTTGAATAAAAATTTTTTTGGGCTATTGTTGTTTTTAGGAGTTTATTTAATTTTAAAAAAAAATTTCAAGCCCATGAGGCCCGATTAAAACCCAGCCCAACCCAAAGGGATGGACTATGGTGACCGGTCAACAAGTTTAGGAAACAAAAAGAGATTTTTGGAAAATCAAGTTTGCTTGGAAACAAATGAACTGGTTATAGATGCTATAATTTAATCACGAAATTAAGGGAGGATTAAAATGAAAAATATCCCAAACCATAACAACATAATCCCGGTCATATGTAGGGAACATTACGGTTTTCTTTTTTTGTTTTGATTTGAGTGATTATCCCTGAGGCTCTGACCTTGGGGGAATGGACTAATTTGAAGTTTTCACTCATCAATCAAAATCTTGATGTGGGTGTTTATATTTATTTAAGTAAGATCTCTTGAACTTTAATTTGGGTTGCTCTTAGATCTAGCATGGTATCGCTTGTTATGACTAGTTATGCATGCTTTCTTTGGTGTAGTGTAGATCCCTATATGGATAGAAAGTTGTTTTTGTGATGTTATTCATGCATGAGATACCAATGATGTTAAATAATTCCTATCATGCAAAAAGAAGGAAATTTAGATCTTAAATGATGTGTTTATGTTGTTGATTTTGATTTCAAATATTTATGATTAACATGATAAAATTGTAAAATAAAAACCGATTAAAATGTAGAGATTTCCATGCATAATTTTCCTTTTTTGTTTATAGAACATTGTTGCTATTTTGATTGGAAAATTGATTGGCATGAATTATGGTTGAAAAAGACTAATTTAATTCGAATTTTAATCTAGGTTATGAACCCGATTTCTCTTATCGAGTCTTCCCTGCCTAAACAAGTCTATTTGTGCATGTGTGGAGTTTTGCGGGGTCTGTGTGTGTGTCTGTTCAGGTCGAAATTGCATGTTTACGGGTGTGGGTCTCCCACAAGATTCAAGTTTAGATAGTAGCATGAATCTCGGGTTCGTTTGAATATTGAAAACACAATATTGCTTAAGAGGTCTGTTTTCTCCTTGTCAGGTTTGTTTTGTGAAGGTGTTTAATTTCTAGTCTGATAACGTTGAAGCTCGTGTGTCATGCCCCACTTCCCAAAAAGAATACGGAATACGGTACGTGACTAAGCCCAGCGGATAGTTTTTTCCATCCATTATAAGCTGTATGGATCTGCTTGACTAATCATAACAGTAAATAAGGCAACATACTCAACCAGGCATGCAAAAACAATCATAACTCAACAATATTTATGTAACACCCTGATTTCCTATACCGGAAAACTGTGACATAAGTCACAATATTTTCCTTCAATTAGTCACAATACACAGAAAAACAGGAAAATTTAAAACTTTTTATTCAACACAAATGTATTACAAGTTCGAAGTTATAAAAAATGTTATAAAACTGCAATACATTATATCAGTGTTACAATAATACCATACAAGCCTAAGTGTTACAAACTTTCAATAAAAATTACATCAGAGTACAATGAACTATATATAACACTTGGTACTTTCACTTGGATGCTTCTCAACATAAATAAATTTACAATTAAAACAATGGTAACCAACATATATTACAATTGAAACAAAATCAACACTTTGCTTCTCTTGCCTTGAGTCCTCCTAAATCATGTACCTGTAGCTTTGCAATCTGGTACCTATTGAAGTGGGGACGTTAGTACATATACTGACGCTTTAAGACTGATGACTAGCAGCGATTCTCACCTTTAAACAAACAGTTTGATGAAAAAGAAACGTGTATATATAATTGATGTGTTAGTGTATGCTATGACTTAGAATCTAATGCAGGATTAACTGATGTAATGATGCACTTATTCTAAGGCAAGCGAGACTCTGGAACAGTATGCAGCCTATACTACATACGTCCATATCAAGCCATTTTTCCATATTTAGGGATTTGAACCCGCGTCATGAATTCTACTCTTGTACCCATCCTGTTCCTGACACAATACTACATGACTGGTGAGGTTACAGATACGGTCTAGTTCCGCTACTGCAGTACAATAGTGATGTCTATGTTTGCCACTATTTACCCGACGAACTAGGACCTCACTCAAAAGCCTACATGAACCACAAGATACTATCCAACCTTGAGCCGTGCCCTCAACTCATTATGAGAAGGCATAGAACCTGATGGAATCGTTGGGTCTATTTTCCAAGGAAAACCTCCCGTTCTTATCATGACACTTCAGGAATTAACAACCGAGATACAGATCCCGTGCTCCCAACTAATCAGACAAAACACTGCCCGTATCCCTTTGACAGAGGGATACATTCCAATAACACCACCTAGTGTCGGCCTATAGGAGAAGTTGGATTATAAGGTATCACCCCTAACACCAACTCTCACCCTTCGGCAATTCATAGATAAAAAAGGTTAAGTAACAGTTACTACCCTAACAATGTCACTAACCCTAACCAATCAAATAGGGCCGTACGAGCTACAAGGTACTCTCAACCTAGATTCGTACTCTCAACTTGCCAAGAGACGGCACCAAAAGATTTCAACAAGCGAGACATGCCACTGTGCTTCCAACTTATCATGAAAAAGCACCGCATGTGTCCCTCTTCAAGAGAGTGTAACAATTGTTGACACAATCTACCAAGTCTCAACCTAGACTTCACAAGATCTCCTCGGATCCACTCATTGCCTATCTATTTAAGATAATTATTACAAACGAGCCCAATGAGGTATGCATGAACAAACAACTACATACGAGCCATGTGAGCTATGTATGAGATGGGCCAATACTTATTACATGACATATGAGCACAAAGAATACTTATTACTCATAATCTAGTGTATGATTCAAACTACTAACAATTCACAACAACTCTAGTTAACACGAACTAGAATTTCGTGTATAAGCTTACCAACAAAAAACTTGATCTTTTATACCCAAAAGCAACATAAAAAGCCTTCTAACAACCTAGAAGCAATTAAACATGCTACTCTTATCAGAATTCAACAAAATTGGACTTTTTAGAAAGGTGAGAATATCTACTACAACTCTCTAGTTGACAACCTTCTCAGATTCAGTCAATAAGAGGTAGAAAAACCTCGAACAACTTAAACAGCGAAGCTTCAGCCAAAAGGCTAGCTGCTGTGACTTGTAAAGATCATAACTCATACTCCACTTATCGGAATCTAACAAAATAGGACATTTTGGAAAGGTGAGAACCTATATTACAACTCTCTAGTTGACAACCTTCTCAGATTCAGTCAATAAGAGGTAGAAAAACTTCGAACAATCTAAACAGCGAGCTTCAGCCAATAAAGGCCAGCTACTGTGACTTGTAAAAATCATAACTCCTACTCCGCTTATCGGAATCTAACCAAATAGGACATTTTGGAAAGGTGAGAACCTCTACTACAACTCTCTAGTTGATCACTTTTTCAGAATTCATATGGAACTCAAAATCCAGCTTATTGAACACAATTAAAGAACAACAAAAGACAGCACAAGCTGAAACTTGTAAAACTCGTAAATTTTGTTGTACTTGTAAGAATCTAACAAAATCGGACTTTTGGAAAAGCTAAAAACATTTAATACAACTTTCTAGTTAACAAATTTCTCATATTCCTTATGGAATTCAAATTTCTGCTCTTTGAACAAAATTCAAGAACAATAGAAGATAGCACAAAGCTGAAACTTGTAAAGGTCATAGCTAGTGCTATACTTGTCAGAATCTACCAAAATTGGACTTTTTCGAAAGATAAGAGCATCTACTATAACTTCCTAGTTAAAAACATTCTCAGGTTCCTTATGGAGTTCAAATTCCTAATCTTTGAACAAAATTCAACAACAACAAAAGACAGCACAAAGCTGAAACTTGTAAAGGTCATAGCCAGTGCTATACTTGTCAGAATCTAACAATATTGGACTTTTTGGAAATCTAAGAACATCTATAACAACTTCCTACTTAACAACCTTCTCAGATTCCTTATGGAATTCAAATCCCTGCTCTTTGAACAAAATTCAAGAACAACAAAAGACCGCACAAAGCTGAAACTTGTAAAGGTCTTAGCCAGTGCTATACTTGTCGGAATCTTAAAAAATTGGACTTTTTGGAAACCTAAGAACATCTACCACAACTTCTATGTTAACAACTTTCTCAGATTCCTTATGGAATTTAAATCCCTGCTCATTGAACAAAATTCAAGAACAACAAAACACATCCTAACGGTGAAACTTGTAAAGCTCACAACTTTTGCTATACTTATCGGAATATGACAAAATTTGACATTTTGGAAAGCTAAGAAGATATACTACAACTTCGTAGTTAATAACTTTCACAGATTCCTTATGCAATTTAAATCCCTGCTCTTTGAACAAAATTCAAGAACAACAAAAGACAGCACAAAGCTGAAACTTGTAAAGGTCACAACTTTTGCTCTACCTTTTGGAATCTAACAAAATTGGATATTTTGGAAAGGGGAGAACATCTATTACAACTTCCTAGTTGACCACTTCTTCATATTCCTTATAGAGCTCAAAATCCATCCCTTTGAACAAAATTCAAGAACAACAAAAAGAACAGCAAAAGCTGAAACTTGTAAAGCTCACAACATTTGCTATACTTATTGGAATCTAACAAAATTAGGCTTTTTGGAAAGGGGAGAAAATCTACTACAACTTTCTAGTTGACCACTATTTCAAATTTCTTATAGAGCTCAAAATCTAGCTCTTTAAACACAAGTAAAAATTCACCAAAACATCGGTTTTGTTGAAAAACTAGCTGTTTTAAGTAAACGATTTATTTCACCCATCAAACTAACCCAAAAAATCTATAAAAATTAGAGCATGGTATGGACACATATGAGAACCTCTCAAATTAATTTGGAGTCAAAATTTCAACTTGAGCACAAGTAATTTATAAAAACTACATACTAGTTTAGGGTTGATTCTTTAGTGTTCTAATTGAGTTCTACCACTTCAATCTTCATATGCCGTTTTATTCTAGTCCATGATAATCATATGCACATGAATTGAGTCCACTTTTTTCACATAACAATCAAATAACAATAATAATTACAATAACAAAAAGTTGAGAACCCCCACCCAAAGTGTAGGAAGAACTTTCTTGCTACCCTTCCCCTTCCTTGTTCTTGCTCCTCTTCAAGAACACCTCATGAAAATTACCCACTCTTTTTCTTTTTGATTTTGATCTCTCTTTCTTTTCCTTTCTTCTCAATTTTTTTTCTAAATAAAAGCAAGTAGAAGAAGAGAAAGAAATTTGAAGAGAGAGTGAGATGAGAAGGAGATGGAGAAACAAAATGAAAGGGCTTCTTGCCCTTGGAGTGTGTGGCCGGACAATGGAGTAGGGGGGGGGAGTGTTTATAGGAGAGGAAGAGATGGGCTTGTGGGTGAGAAGAGGCCACTTGTTCTCATGGTTAAAACAATTGGAAATCAATTTGCAAATTTAAATTTCAATCACACCCTAATCCAATCCTAACCCTTCATTTGATCATGAATGATAAAAAATAAGATACATTTTTCCCAAAATCACATACTACATGATTTCGTACAATCGTACAAAATCAATACAGTACATATACGTACATATATCTATTTATACAGATAGCTTTTATTAGTTAAAACGAATAATCTCTACCAAAAATATTTTAATTCAGAAATAATAATAAAAATAATTTTATTACTCGCTTGGAAGATTTCAGTACCAATTTAATAAAATAAAGATACATACAGACTAGTGTATATATATATATATATATATATATATATATATATATATATAGATAATGTTTATTAACAAAACTGGGTAATATCCATCAAAAATATTTCAATTCTGAAAATAGAGATAAAATAATAATAAAATAATAATTTTTAATATCAGCCCGGGATGTTATAGACATTTTCTCAAAAACGCATTTTGCAGGATTTTATACAAGTGCACAAAACCGATACAATACATATATATACTTACTTGTATATATATATACAGATAAGTTTTTATTAGGAAAACCGAGTAATTTCTTTAAGAAATATTTTAATTTTAAAAATAATAATAATACAAATATTATATCTGACCGAGATATTACAATTTATTGCAGCAATAATAAATATCCCAATAAATACTATATCCGAAACAAACAATAATCCTGGGACAATAAGCCCAAATACAAGTTTCAATACAGTTCATGAAATAAATAGTTCATAAAATATTTAAGCAAATTATTCCAATTTCGCAGCTCAAAACTTTTGCTCACCAACTCCAGTAGGCAATTGATCAGCAAAATCTGCTCATATGGCAATTACAATGAAAATAGGAAAACAGAAAAACATAATGCTCATTAGATGCATGTCTGGGCCGCAAGCAATACAAGTACAAAAATGAAGGGAAAAACTAAACTGAACAGATAATACTAACATGGAGAGGGTAGCAAATATAACAGTCTGTAGATGACAGTCAGCAGTGTAGTGATAATAGGAGAAGCATAGTAGTAACAGTAAAGATCAACAGTAACACTGTGTCAACGGTAGCAGTAATCAACAGTAACAGTAAAGTCCACAGTAACCGTGACAAGATGTGACAGTGTAAACAGTTATTCTTATGTCTAATGTTCATTACTAACTAGGTAGCACTTCATGCGTCCCAGATTTTACCACATGGTTGCTACAGGAAACAGTTTCATTTTAAAATTTTGTAGTGGAACTTCTATAGGGCAATATATTCAGACAAACAGTAACTGTAACAGTAATAACAAATAGTGTCATGGATCATGCCCTCATTCATCCAGAGATAAACAGTAGGTACCACAATAAAAAGTGGGGAAATGAGTTCCTTCCGAATCTGTATTTCTATATTGTCCACTACTCGATCTTTTCTCTTAAAACCCCGGCTTGATTTCTTTTATTATTAATAAACATGCATGAACGAATACAAACAGGCTAAAGACATGGCAAGAACAGGAAATAATTATAAGATTAAATAATGATTACAATGGTTGATAAAAACAACTCATAATGGTCAAAACAACGAAATTTTCAGTTCTGGACAGAAAGACACTACTGTACCAAATCTGAGATTCCCATTGCCACAGAATAGCAAATCCAGATCCGTCAGAAAATCGGGAAATTAGACTCCCTTTCTCTTCCAGCACATATATATAAGTCACATATCAGTCAAAGAAATAGGGTCAAAAACAGCATTTAATACAGAAATTATGTTCAGCTAGAAAATGCAAATCTTGTTTAAAAGAATGAAAATAGTTTAAAATCATCATAACTAAATCTGAGAAAAATCTGGAAGATTTCCTAACATATCTAGTTTCAAAATATAAATTATCATGAATTTATATTACAGATAGTATAGCCATCAAAATCGGGAAAACAGAGTAATGCAACAAAATCTCAATTCTGAAAGTTCAAACACAGCAGTACCAAAACAAAGATAATTCATAAAATATAATGCGAAATCTAGATCCGTCAAAAGGGTGATAAAATAGACAAATCAGGCTACAGTTTATGTTGTTGAAGTTTTCATCAAAAATGAATAGAATCGGGTTGAAAACATAATTCTTTACTGAAGAGCATGCAGTTTGGAATATTTCAATTGGTTTCAATAGCATGAAATGAGATACAAGTCATTTATTAATTCGACAAAAATTAAGGATTGCTCCCAGTAATATCTAAACATACTCAGCAAAATATAGAGTTTAAAAATTACTTTTAATATCATTTTTAAAAGAAAATTCCATACAGATTACATATAGTTCTGAATCTGGAATATATAATATGACTGTAGTAAATAGAAATAACTCATGCATCATAAATCGGAATTCAGATCCGTCGAAAGTTCTGAAAACTAGAAAACAAAGGCTGGAAATCATGTTCACAAACTTATTTATTTTACTGATGTTAATTGGGTTGAATTTACTGTACAAAAATAGGACAGATGCAAACAAAAGTTCTTTTATGCATTTTATCAAACAACTTAACTACAAACGGTCCAATCTAGATGTCATACGAAGCATGGTATATGTGGGTCACTCAAATCAGCATGGCACGTGTATGAATAGTCTATAATGAGATAATACATTCAACAACCATCTATGCAACAGTCATCTACAACATACGGTGTGTCACAAACAATATACAGTCAAGATGTCTACTAATCTAATTGTTTTCATGCAACGGGTGTCAATTATTGTAACTACTCATGATCAAGAGATGATGTCAATGGTTAACCTAACAAAATAGGATCATCATGAGAGTACAAATATTTTCATACTAGATTAGTTACGGTATTAATTTGTATGAAAAAAGAACACGTACAAGCTACTGGCCTGTTACGAAGACGACGGAAACGATGGAATAGAATAACGGGAACGGATCCCAAAAAGCGAAAACAATAAAAGCACAAACAAGAGACGAGATTCACACCAATACAACCACGAGCGGTGCACACAAAAGGGACAACAGCAACCAACAGCTGGACCAGCAGTAGCAACCCGAGAAGATGACGACGGTGCAAGGGACAGCAGCGACGGAGATGCCTAGTGCTGGGGTGTGTCGCGGCTGCGCATGAACAAGACGACCGCAGTGGGACTCGGCCTGGGGGTGGGTGCACAGTGGAGTGGGAAGGGAGGAAGAGGAAGGGGTGCGGTGGTGGTCGACGCTAGAAGTAGACGACGGCAGCGAAGGGCAAAAGGAAAGTCGGGGGGTACGTCGGGAGAGAGGGTGATGGCTAGAGTGGGAGAGAGATAGGATTAGGGTTTGGTAATTAGGATTAGGGTACAATTAAAGTGTTTATGTAGGGATAATATGGGTTTGGGTGAACTGGGTAGTATCTAATAGGAAGAAGAAAAAAATCCAATAAGAGATAAATAAGCCATGAAATAGGTATAAACAATAGACGTGCTCAAAAATAAATTGTAGATCAATAATAAAAAGCTGAATCAAACAGAGAATGAATCACAAGAGAGAGGAACTCAACACACCATACAAAAGAAATGAAAATAAATACAACAAAAAATACAAGGATTTTATTAAAAAAATACTAATAATGAGCAATAGGGGTTACAAATCCTACCCACCTAACAAGAAAAATTTTGTCCTCGAAATGCAAGCAGAAGCACATAGGATAACCCCAAGAGAAAAGGAAAGAAAAAAATACAATAGCTAAAGCAAAAATTGTAAAACAAGAGCTACACAAACAAATGAGGAAACCTCCGCTGCATATCCTTCTCGAGCTCCCAAGTCGACTCACCTGGCTAGTGAGGATTCCACGAAACACGAACACACTTGATCACCTTGTTCTTTAAACCCTTCTCTCGCCGATCCATAATAGCAACTGGCGGGATCTTAAAAGACAAATCCGGCCTCACAGATAACTCGAAGTAGTCCATCACGTGGCTCTCATCACAGATATACTTCCTCAGTTGCTAGACATGGAAGACGTCATGCACTGCAGATAAAGCCGTGGGCAATGCAATACGATAGGCCACTTTCCCTACTCATTCCACAATGCCAAACGGTCCGATGATCTTGGGGAACAACTTGCCTCCACCACCAAAACAAATGACACCTCGTCACGGCAATACCTTAAGGAAAATATCATCTCCCACCTCAAACTCCAAGGCTCTACGATGAACATCAGCTCATCGCTTCTGTCTGTCTTGCACGGTAAGATGCTTCCTGATCAAACTCACAACATCCACCGTCTTGGTGATCAACTCTGGGACCAACAATTTCCTCTCGCTAGTGTCATCCCAGCACACTGGCAACCGACACTTATGACCATAGAGTACCTCGAACGGAGCAGCTTTAAGACTAGCCTGAAAGTTGTTTTTGTACGAGAACTCTACGAGATGCAAGTGGTCCTCCCAAGAACCTCCAAATTGCAGCACACAGGACCTCAACATGTCCTCTAGAGTCTGGATGGTCCTCTCTGACTGTCCATCTGTCTCAGGGTGAAAAGATGTACTGTACTTCAACTTACTCCCCAGACTACTCTGAAGACTCTCCCAAAACTGTGACCTAAACATCGTATCCCTATCGGATACAATACTGGCTGGAACCCCCATGTACTTCTCAGCTAGGCTCTCAGTAGACTGTCCAACTCTGAAGAGAACGAAGTGAGCACTCTTGGTCAACCTTTTCACAATCACCCAAATGGCAATGTGACCCTTAGGACTCCTCGGCAAAGCGGTCACAAAATCCATGGTGATATGCTCCTACTTCCACTCCGGAATGGAAAGAGGTTGAAGAAGTCCGACGTTCCTCTGATGCTCTGCCTTCACCTGCTGGCACATCAAGCACTGCGACACAAATCTCGCCACGGCCCTCTTCATACCATGCCACCAAAAATGAAGCTTCCAGTCCTGTTACATCTTCATACCACGACGATGAATAGATTACAACGATTGATGGGCTTCCTCAAGCAACTTCTGACGAACCTCACCCTTCGGAACACACAACCTAGACCTAAAACGACGAGATCCAACTGAGTGAACAACCATATCGGTCCTCCTACCCGCTTCAAATTTGGCTCTGAACCCTTGTAATTGCTCATCACCTGCCTAAGCCTCCTTAATCTGCTCAACAAGAGATGACTGCAACTGAAGCATCATGTAACTCAGAATAGAACCTGGCAAGATCACATCCAAATCCAACCTCCTCATCTGCTCAATAAGCACTCTCTGCTAAGTTAGGAACATGGAGATTGGTCTTCTACTCAAAGCATCTAGCACCAAGTTCACTCTACCAGGATGGTATTGCAAACTGATGTCAGAGTCAGCCATCAACTCCAACCATTGCATCTGCCTCATGTTCAGCTCCTTCTGAATGAACACATACTTGAGACTTTTGTGGTCAGTAAAGATTTCCACTCGATCTCCAAGTAGATAATGCCTTCATAACTTCAAAGCAAAGATCACGGTAGCTAGTTCCAAATCTTGGGTAGGGTAATTCTTCTCGTACGGCCTCAACTGTCTGGACACATAAGCAACAACTTGACTCTTATGCATCAACACTGCACCTAGGCCCTTACCAGAAGCGTCACAGTGAACCACAAAACCACTCGTACCATCCGAAATAGTCAATACAGGCACTAACGTCAACTGGCTCTTCAACTCAGGAAAAGCTTCACCACAAGCTCCGTCCGAAACAAACTTCTGATCTTTCCCAGTCAGCTTAGTCAATGGATCAGCTATCTTCGAAAAGTCTTGGATGAATTTCCGATAATACCCGGCCAAACCAAGGAAACTTCTCACTTCTGAAACTGACTTAGGAACATGCCAATCTTTGACCATATAAATTTTGTTGGATTGACAGAGATACCATCACTTGAGATGATGTGCCCTAAAAAGGTAACTCAATCGAGCCAGAACTCACACTTGCTGAGTTTCCTATAGAGCTGATTCTCCCTCAAGGTCTGCAGAACCAACCTCAGATGATCAGCATGATCCTTTCGATTCCTAGAATACACCAGAATGTCGTTTATGAAGACCACCACGAATCTGTCTAGAAATGGAGAGAAAACCCTGTTCATTAGACTCATGAATACTACTGGCGCATTCGTGACTCTGAAAGTCATCACAAGAAATTCATAGTGCCCGTATCTAGTCCTGAACGCAGTCTTCTGCACATCAGCTGCCTTCACCTTCACTTGATGACAACCAGAGCAAAGGTCCAACTTCGAAAAGACAGTAGCTCCACCTAACTTATCAAACAAGTCATCGATCCTGGGTAGCGGATACCGGCTCTTCACTGTAATACTATTTAGCTCACGGTAATTCATGCACAGATGACGACTCACATCCTTCTTGCTGACAAACAAGAAAGGAGCACCCCACGGGGACACACTGGGCATGATGAAACCCAAATCCAGCAAATCCTAAACCTGCACCTTTAGCTCTGCTAGCTCAACTAGTGCCATCCGGTAAGGACTCGTCGATATCGGTGTAGTACCAGGCTGAACAATAATACCAAATTCCATATCCGTATCCGGGGGAAGTGCAGACAACTCCACGGGAAACACATCCGAAAAATCCCGCACAATAAGAGGTGCAGCCTCACAGCCTGAATGCAACTCTATTGCATCAATAACAACTTCCTGACTATGCCCAAGGGGTAACTCCCCAGCATGGAACTCAAACTCCTTACGGCCTGGCATCCTGAAAACAACCTTCTTCGTACGATAATTAATGATAGCATGGGTCTCACCCAGCCAATCCATGCCAAGAATCACATCAAACCCTGAACTTCCAATCACAATCAGATCTGCTCTGAAATCAGCACTTTCAATCACCACAGGACTTTGCTTGCATTCCCGGGAACAAACGAAAACACCACCACCTGTAGAGATATGCCAAGCAACCGGCAACTCACTACACACCAACTGATGTTGATCCATGAAGCAGGAGGTGACAAAGGAATGGGTTGCCCTAGAATAAAAAAGAACATGAGCATGAATAGAATGAACAAGAATACCACCGAAGATAGAGCCAAACAAGGAAAAAGATGAACAGATGAAAGATAACCAAGGAAAAATGATGCAGGAAAGACAACATGAAGAAAGATGCAAGAGAAATAAATGAAACGAGGAACAAAGAGCACAACAACAAAAGAATACACAAAAGAAATACTTGCAACGACTTCTTCTACGGTCTGAGCTTCCTCCACGGTCAAGTTGAAAGCCTGACCTCTCCCTAGAGCAGCGGTCCTCTGACCGACAATATGATGCTGGGGGGGGGGGGGGGGAAGTGGCGGTCTAGCCTAACTAAAGACTAGCGCAATTGTGGCCTGGTCGTGCCTTCTCTGAGGACAATCTAGAACCAAGTGGTCGGTAGCACCACAACCGAGACAAACGGCAGTTGGCCTTCCAGCAACCCTTGCACAAATGCCCAGGGGCCTGGAAAAAGTCGCAAACATCCCTATGCGGAGGAGCATGATGGTAGGGAGCTGTCCTGACGGCAAGGACCGGAGCTGGCCTCCTGATCGGACCTCTAGTAGGCCATGAAGCAACAATAGCGGGGTACTGCACAACCCGCTAAGAAGGGGTCTCACGAGCACGAGGTTACTTTGTCGCTCGAGCTGTTTCCAAGGCATCCATATAGGTACGGAGAAGATGGGCGGCCAAGTGCACATGAATACCCTGATCAAGACCCAGAAGGAACCTCCGAGCACGATCCTCCTCATTCGCCACCAAGGTGGTAGCGAAGCGGCTAAGCCTGGTGAACTCCGCGGCATACTCGTCTACGGATCTAGAGCCCTGTTCTAGGAAATAATTGGTCTTACAACACTATATATACAATATGTAACAAAATCTCAAAACATGGCACTAATAAATCAACTAGAAAACCAACCAACCAACCTGCTTCAGGACAAGAAATTGATGCTCCATTTCTACCCGGTTGATGTGTGGGAAAATTTTTCCCATGAAGCTTTGAGCAAAAGTGGCCCAAGTAATAGGCCGCTCTAGCCTCTCGAATTCTGCTCTCCACCAACTAGACACACACCACACCCATACGGTCGGCATCGACGACCATATCTACCTGTAGCAGACTCTCCGTCTGTATCAGCCACTGCTCAGCCTCAAGTGGCGTCTCAATACCAGCGAACTTATCAGCGTGCAACCTCATATAATCCGCAACAGTTCCCGGACGAGGGGGCACAACTACAGGGGAAGGCACAACGGGGGTCGGAACAGCATTTCGGTTAGCAGCTTCCAAAGTGGCGTTTACCAGTTTGCTGTGGTCCGGTTGCATCTGAGCAATCTACTGGAGCACAAGAGTACAGCTGCCAACTCAATATGGCCTTCTTGCAAAGTAGAACCATTCCCACGAGCCATAGTCTGCATAAAACCCAAAACAATTAACATTTAGATCTAGTTGATTAATAATCATTTATGCAATGCATGGCCTGTCCGAGTCAAGTAGATCCGATTGAGTTAGCCTGTCTAATGTATTAGTCAAAATAACACATTAGCCAAACCTGAGGCTCTGATACCACTAAAAACCTTGCCACGCCTCGCTTCCTAAAAAGAATACA
The DNA here is from genome assembly GCA_017893485.1 of Hemerocallis citrina. Classification (NCBI taxonomy): domain Eukaryota; kingdom Viridiplantae; phylum Streptophyta; class Magnoliopsida; order Asparagales; family Asphodelaceae; genus Hemerocallis; species Hemerocallis citrina. The sequence continues at coordinate 390,958,869 of CM030358.1, forward strand.
GAATACGGTACGTGACTAAGTCCAGCGGATAGTTTTCACCATCCATAAGTTGTATGGATCGGCTTGACTCATCATAACAGTAAATAAGGCAACATACTCAACCAAGCAAGCAAAAACAATCATAACTCAACAGTATTTATTGCATCAATAATAAATATCCCAATAAATACTAGATCGGAAACAAAACAATAATCCTGAGACAATAAGCCCAAATACAAGTCTCAATACAGTTCATGAAATAAAATAGTTCATCAAACATTTAAGAAAATTATTCCAATTTTGCAGCTCAAAACTTTTGCTCACCAACTCCAATAGGCAATTGATCAGCAAAACCTGCTCATATGGCAATTACATGGAAAATAGGAAAACAGAAAAACATAATGCCCGTTAGATGCAAGTCCAGGTTGCAAGCAATACAAGTAGGAAAATGAAGGAAAAAACTAAACTAATTAGGTAATAGTAGCATGGAGAGGGTAGCAAATATAACAGTCTACAGATGACAGTAAGCAAGGTAGTGATAATAGGAGAAGCATAACAGTAACAGTAAGGATCAACAGTAACGGTAGCAGCAATCAACAGTAACAGTAAAGTCCACAGTAACCGTAACAGGATGTGACAGTGTAAACAGTTATTCTTATGTCTAATGTTCATTACTAATGAGGTAGCACTTCATGCGTCCCAGATTTTTCCACAAGGTTGCTACAACAATCAGTTTCGTTTTAAGATTTTGTACTGGAACTTCTATGAGGCAATATATTCAAACAAATAGTAACAGTAACAGTAATAACAAACAGTGTCATGGATCATGACCTCATGCATCCAGAGATAAACAGTAGGTACCACAGTAGACAGTGGGAAAACGAGTCCCTTCCGAATATGTTTTCTATATTGTCCACTACTCGATCTTTTTCCTTAAAACCCTGGCTTCAATTCTTTTATTATTAATAAACATGCGTGAACGAATACAAACAAGCTAAAGACATGGTAGGAACCGGAAATAAGTCTAAGATGAAATAATGATTACAGCGGTTGATAAAACACAACTCATAATGGTCAAAACAACAAAATTTTCAGTTCTGGACAGCAAGACACTACTGTGCCAAATCTAAGATTCCCATTGCTAGAGAATAGCAAATACAAATCCTTCAGAAAATCTAGAAACTAGAATCTCTGTCGACTCTAGCACATATATATAAGTCACATATCAGCCACAGAAATTTGGTCAAAAACAGCATTTAATACAGAAATTATGTTTAGCTAGAAAATGCAAATATTGTTTATAAGCATGAAAACAGTTTAAAATCATCATAACTAAATCTGAGAAAAATCTGGCAGATTCCCTAACATATTTAGTTTCAAAATATAAATTATCATGAATTTATATTACAGATAGTATAGTCATCAAAATTCGGAAAAAAGAGTAATGCAACAAAATCTCAATTCTGAAAGTTCAGACACAGCAGTACCAAAACAGAGATAATTCATAAAATATAATTCAAAATCCAGATCTGTCAAAAGGATGATAAAATAGAAAAATCAGGCTACAGTTTATGTTCATAAAGTTTTCATCAAAATGAATAGAATCAGATTGAAAGCATAATTCTTTACTGAACATTATGCAGTTTGGAGTCTTTCAATTGGTTTCAAAAGCATGGAATGAGATACAAAGTCATTAATTAATTCCACAAAAATAAGGGATTGCTTCCAGTCGTATCTAAACATACTCAGCAAAATATAGAGTTCAAATTCTACTTTTAATATCAAGTTTAAAATAAAATTTCATACAGAATACATATTGTTCAGAATCTGGAATATACGATTTGACTGTAGTAAACAATAATAACTCATGCATCAAAAATTGGAATTCAGATCCGTCAAAAGTTCTGAAAACTAGAAAACAAAGGATGCAAATCTTGTTCACAAACTTATTTCTTTTACTTATGTTAATCGGGTCGAATTTACTGTACAAAAATAGGACATCAGCAAACAAAAGTACTTTTATGCATTTCATCAAATAACTTAACTACAAACGGTCCAATCTAGATGTCATATGAAGCATGCTATATGTGGGTCACTCAAATCATATGACATATGACACATGTATGGATAGTCTATAATGAGATAATACATCCAACAACCATCTATGCAACAGTCATCTACAACATACAGTCAAGATGTCCACTAATCTAATTGTTTTCATGCAACGGGTATTAATTATTGTAACTACTCATGATCAAGAGATGATGTCAACGTTTAACCTAACAAAATAGAATCAACATGAGAGTACAAATATTTTGACACTAGATTACTTATAGTATTAACTGGTATGACAAAAAGAACACATACAAGCTACTTGCCTGTTACGAAGATGACGGAAACGATGGAATAGATTAACGGGAACGGGTCCCGAACAAAGAACACAACAAAAGCACGAACAAGAGACGAAAATCACACCAATACAATCACGAGCCATGCATGTGACTTCACACGCACACACAAGGGACAACAGCAACCCGAGAAGCCAACGGTGGCACAAGGGACGGCAGCGACGGCGATGAGTAGTGCTGGGGTTTGTCGCGGCGGTGCTCGAAAAAGACGACGGCAACGGGGCTCGGCTTGGGGGTGGGTGCACAGTAGAGAGGGAAGGGAGGAAGAGAGAGGGGTGCGGTGGTGGTCAATGCCGGAAGTAGACGATGACAGCGAAAGGCAGAGGGAAGGTCACGGGTTAGGTTGGGAGAGAGGGTGACGGCTAGAAAAGGAGGAAGATAGGACTAGGGTCTGCTAATTAGGGTTAGGCTATAATTATGGTGTTTATATAGGGACAATATGGATTTTGGTGAACTGGGTAGTATCCAATTGGGAGAAAAGAATCCAATAAGAGTCAAATAAGCTATAAAATAGGTTTAAACAATAGACGAGATTAAGAAAAAATTGTAGATCAATAAAGAGAATAAAAAGCTTAATCAAACAGAGAATGAATCACAAGAGAGTGGGACACAACACACCATACAAAAGAAATGAAAATAAATACAACAAAAAATAAAATAAATAAATCAAGGATTTTATTAAAAAACACAAATAATGAGCAATAGGGATTACATCGTGTTTGATAGATGAACTCATGGTCATGATTAATTAATCTAGATTATTTACTTAATTAAGAATTTCTTACTAGGTATAACTAAATAAGAATTTCTTACCGGGTCTGTGAAGTGTGATCAGGGTCTGTGATTTTTGGGTGTCGGGTTTGGCTCTTTTTGTGGGGTTTGGAGTTGATTAGTTGATCAAGTCAGCAATTGACTTATGGAAGATTTTAATTAAATTTAATTAGCTATAGATAAGTTAAAAATGGTTAGTTGGTCAAAGATTTGGTCGATTAAAATTGAGATGTAGTTTAATCGGGTTAAGAGTTTGGTTGGAGATAAATAGATGTTAAAGTTTTAAAGATGATTAAATTTCATTTTTTTTTTATGAAAAGGATAGTGCCTTACGGCACCAGCCAACCAAACATATTATAAATAAGAAATCAACGAGAAATACAACGACTCATTTTACAAGCGGTAAAATAAGGCTCTGACACGACTCTAAAAAAATTTCATATTTTCGGGAATCCATTAGATTCAAATTTAGAGACTAATTGACTTTGAATTGATTTATTTGAATGGAGAACTATAGTCGAGTTGAGAACGAGTAGAATCTAATTGAACTAAATGACTAGTTGAAGGCTAGTTCACTTGACATTGAGGATTGATAGAGTTTTTTGGAGGATATAATTTGATAAAAACAAATAAACTGAGTCTTGTGAGAGGCAAGCATATTCTTTTGAGTTGTTTTTAGGGTGATCGTAGATAACCCTAGGAGAGGGGTTTGGGTACGACGTCCTAGTTGGTTGTATTTAAGAGGCTGAGTAGGACCCAAGGTGTCGACAAGAATGTGGATTTTTGGGAATGAGCCAGATGGAGCTAGTATTCCTGTTTGTGAAGTTAAGTCGGTTGGATTACGCTATCTTTAGATTGAAATTGTTTGTCCTTCAAAATTAAGGACATGCACTAGAAAGGAGTGTGACGAACCAAGAGAAAACGCAAGTGAGGACTTCAGAATGATCTTCAGTGGGAGATATTCCCCAGTATTCCAGGATGTGAGTGAAATAATCTCCAAAATTATCTGTGGTTAGGATTGATCTCCGAAATTACCGGGATGGGAGCAACACTCATGGGATGTTCGTGTGATGAGGGTTCCAAGATGACATGCGGAGTGAGGTATTCTCCAAAATTTTCCATATATTCAGAATTATTAGTGGATAGAGATTGACCTCCAGAAGTTTTGGGGCGAGAGCCATTACTCACAGAACGTCTAGATCTTAAAAATTAGTCTCTGATATAGGTTTTCATAGTGAGGAGTTAAACCCTACAATGAGGAGAACGTTAAGGGCTTGTACTCGGACCTACGTTGTATAGGCGGCATAAAATCTGAACAAGTGTGCATTAGAGATTGCATCATGTGCAAGATTGTTTTTGCATTAGTCTTTAGGGTCGTGGCATACACCGAAGTACTTATGATAGTCAAACTTTTCATATTTCATCTAGCATTCAAGTTTTTGATTGTTATGTTTTGGAGGATCACTATTTGTGTAAGCATTGTGTCGGTTGTATTCAACTGACGTGCCTATAGTTTGCACGTTTGCAGGACTCCCGTCAGCAAGTTGCATGGATGCGAGTTGGTAAATGGTGTTAATGAAATATTGAGAATCTATTGTACAAATAAATTGTAATGATTTTGTGAAAATTCCGCTATGTAATGTAAATGACCTTGATATAATGAAAATTTTAAATTTTCTTATATTTTTGTGTGGTGTGGTATGAAATTGAAGCAAAGTTTCTAAATGAATCACAAAATGCCTGTGTTTGAAATTCGTTGCGCTACAAAGGGATATAGCATTTTGGGATATTACAACTACTGCAACTCTGTGGATATTTTGGTTTGATAGGAATGCATTTTGTTTTCCCCAGATTGTTACATCGATTTACAAAACTATGCATAAGATTTTTAACATTATGGCATGGGCTGGAATGGGAGCGTATAGGAAAAGACATCGAGAGGCAGACGAGGAGATGTCCAATCATAAGGGGAGGGAGTAGGTGTGTAAGGTTAGGAGGAACATGATGTTGTAGAGGGTGGGTTGGGGAGGTTAGGTGGTGGTTAATCAGCTCTTTGGTGTCTAACTTCTGGCCGTAGCTACATCGTTTTCCCCTGCCCTATATTATGCCTTTTATTAACTTTACTATCCTGTTTTTCTGATAGATTTTCAGTATTTTGTTATTGTATTTCTACTTTTTTTTTACTTGTATGTGAGGTCTTTGTTTGTTCTCAGTGGGCTTGTTCTTTGGCCAATAGTATTTATTATTTTGGTTTTCTTTTCTTTCCTTCTTTTGGACTTTTCGGGCCTACTTAGACCCACTTGATTCGTTGTATGTTTTGTTATTGTCTTAGTAATGGAACAAACTGGCCTAGGTCACTTTTTCGACTCAAAAGAAAAAAAAACAAAATAAAATACTAATACAAATGTACTAGCTAGCTTGAAATGCTAATAAATCATAAGTGCACATTTAGTGTACTAAAAGATTAAAATAATCCGTTGTCAAAAATCAATCTCATCCGCTCAATTTGTTATAATTAGATGGTAATCAGGTAACCAGTTCCTAGGTAACAGTAAGATTTGGCGAACCTTTTCTAATTAGTTACCAATTTATTCTCTTTCATCCGGCAAATTAGTTGTTACATATGAACACGAAGAAAAGAAGTGTGTTTTCTCATCACTATAATCTTTCCGAAATGCTCTTCTCCAATATATTCTTTCCAAAATGCCCTTATCCAATCCTCTCATCGTCTCCTTCACTCTTTACCTTATCCTCCTTCTCCTACAATTCTTAGTAGACATTTAGCATGTTAAAAGCGTATATTATATCTTTGTCGCTGAGAAAACTCTGATCACAGCTATAGATTTGACCCTGATGTGAGGCTAGCATAGGTGGGGTATATGGGCAGAACGTTTGCCAAGGACTTGCAAAAAAGTCTGAAACACCGGAAGGATTCCCGTCGACAAACCTACAGACGCTCAAGTCCGTAATCAGCGATATTAAAAGGGATTAGGTAGTGAAAATGCAATTTTTTTAACAGTGGTTGTAAGGCTGTATTTATAAGTTGGTGGGGGGATCTGTTAGGAAGGATCCCCTTTTGCTTGATTTGGATTCCATAGATTAGGGGGCCTGATTTTTCTGTTAATCTCCTGATATCAGGGGGTTTGATTACTAGTTGGGAATATCCAGTCCACTCTCCTCTAGGTGGGCTGAATTGTCACGTCCTGCTTCCCAAGATACGGGAACACGAGCACGTAACAAAGATCCAGAGAATGATAAGAATATCATCCATAGATGTTAACAGATTAACTCAACAATATACAAGAAAATACAACCACACAAGAAAAGAATAACCACATAAAAAAAGAATAAACTCCAAAATAATCATGAAATAAATTCACTAAAAATATCCAACATCTGGGAAAAAGTAAACTTCGGGACACACAAGCCTAGAATACAAAGAATGATAAAAGCAATGAAATAAACAAATAACATGGTAAAACTGTAGTAGTCTAATAGTCCAGCTCCGATCTTCAAAAAGTTTGTTCACCAAGTCCTTGAGTTAGATTTCCTTCGGTACCTGTAAACTCGTGATCTCAAGAAAGAGAAATTAATGTCCTTAGAGCAAGTCGCGAACAACAAGTAGCGAAAGCAAAGAAGCAAGGAAACTATGGTATGTCCAGAAATAATATGCAAGAAAAGGTCGAACATCAAAGACAATAACAAAACTGATAATAGAATCAGAGTCTAGAATTCATGATGCAATAAACAATAATTGTATTCAATGATGCAAGACCAATAACGGTAATTATGATCAAGAATACAAGTGTCAATCCTAGGTTTCATTAGTATTTTATTATCCTATATAATGCATGTAATACTTCATCTCATACCACAAGTTCGGTGCATGAAAACAGTGTATGTTTAGACTATGTGTCACACCCCGCTTCTCAAAATACGAGAATACGAGCACGTAACGTAGGCCCAGCGAATGATTATACATCATCCATAAGCTGTAACAGATTAACTCAACAATATACAAGAGAATACAACCACGCAAGAGAAATATAACCACATAAACAATGAATAAACTCCAAAATAATCATGAAATAAATTCACTAAATAATAATCCAACATCTGGGATAAGACAAATAACAAAAGATAGCTAAGCAATCTAAAGTCCAGCTCCGATTTTCAAAGAGTTTGCTCACCAATTTCTTCTGGGATAGCTCCTTCTGTAATATCCCGGACGGATATTATATTTATATAATTTTTACTTATTATTATTTTATTTTTACGGAAATATTTTAGTAGAGATCACCCAGTTTTGTTAATAAACATTATCTGTATATATATACCAGTCTGTATACATCTGTATGGTATCAAATTGGTACTGAAATCTTCCGAGCCGATAATAAAATTTATTTTTATTATTATTTTTGGAATTTATTTATTTTTATACGGATTTTGCGGTTTAACAAACGGAAACTATCGGTATATATATATATGCATACGTATGCGTATTGTATCGATTTCTATGTTTGCACAAATTGTGTTGTGTTTTTTGGACAAAAATATCTCTTTTTGTCATGATAGATCAATTAGGATGGCTACATTTTGGTTGACAAATTAAACCTAGGATTAAAGTTACATAAGAGTTTAGGGATTTTTCTTCTAGAAGCTTCTCTCCTCCACTTCACCAGTCCACCTCATCCCTTCACCATACATCCACCACACCCTTTCCCCATCCCCAAGCATGGCCGGCCTCAATTGCCCAAGTGGAGTTTTTGCAAAATTTCCTAGGTGCATTTGCACTCTCACCCTCTCCTTCATCCTATAAATACCCCCCCACTTCACTCTAATCTCATTTTTGCAAGAACAAGAAAAAGAAAGGAAAAGAAAGAGAGAACAAGCCTTCACTTGAGAGTTTTTCATTGTAGGTTCTTAAGAGTTTTCCATAGGAGCTAAGGGGAAGGAGAAGGAACTTAGACTAGTTCTTCCTTCAAGAAAAAACAAGGTGGGGGTTCTCTACTTTTCTTTGTTGTGTTCCTTGTTCTCTTTTATGGTTTGGTTGCTCTTTTATTTTTGTATGAAGAAAAGAACCCATCTTTAGGGTTTATTATTAGTTGTGTGTAAGAAAGAACCCATCTTTTGGTGGTTGTTCTTGTAGGTTAAAAAGAACTCATCTTAAGATGAGGGGTTGTTGTATGTGTGTTTCTAACAACTGGGACTAAAGACTTTAAGCATAAACATGGTTGTGGGGGTCAAAATGATCCCATGGACATATGGATGGTAGAACTCAAAACAATGGCATAAAGATTCAGTCCTTAAGACTTGTATGAGTTTTTGAACTACCTGGACTAATTATTAAGCATAGGGATCAAAATGATCCCATGGATGGTGGAACTTAAGTAAAACATATAAAGGTTGAACCTCTAACTTGTTATGTTTATTGTTGTTATTATTGTTGTTTTGTTAACAAAAGTACAACTTGGACCTAGACTATGTGCATATAAAGAGTGGTGTAGAAAGAATAGTTACATACCCATTTTTGGGGTTGTATAACTCTTCTAGCCTAATAAAAGATAAGTCTTTTTATTTGTATGTTACTCTCTACCTTATTAAAAATCAAGTTTTACAAACCCTAGTTCATAAAAAAATGGACTTGCTGTATGTTGTTTTCCTACCATGCAAAAGATCAAGTCTTTCTAATCCTAGCTCATAAAAGATAAGTCTTTTAGTAGTTGTTGTATGTTTACTTTAATACTTGTTAAAAATCAAGCTTCTCTTGCTTCTAGGTTGAAAAAGGTTAAGCTTCTATTTTTACTTCTAGGACATGGAAGATTAAGTTTCTATTTCCCTTCTTGTTCATGAAATGTTAAGCTCCTATTTTACTTCTAGATTGTAAAAGATTAAGTTTTTATGTTGCTTCTAGATTGAAAAATATTTAAGCTTTTTATGTTAATTAACTCGTGCTTGAGTTGTAGAAAAGATCCATGTTTAAGTAGTAGTAGATATTCATACTCAAGATAGTAGTAGACATTCATGTGGTAGTAGATATCCATGCTTGAGTTGTACTAACATTTATGCTTAAGTTGTAGTCATGCTTAAATTATAGTAATTATCCATGCTTAAATTGTTGTAGGGATTGTAGAAAGAGCCCATGCTTATGTTATATCCATGCTTGAATAGTTGTAGGGTTAGATTTGTTTACATGTGTTAAAAGTAGAATTTTGACCCGAAATTTCTTTTAGGGATTTTTTTAATGTGTTTTTATCATGCTAGAATTTTTATGGATTTTTCGGAGCTATTTTGACGGGTGAAACGAGTATTTCGCCCAAAACAGCGAGTCTCAAGTCAAAACAGTAAGCTCATTGTTTTGGGGTTAGCGTCGCAGTAGCTTCGAGGGGCTAGAACTTGGGTTTCCTTGTGGAGTTTTGAGGTTCGAGCCAACTAGGAAGTTGTAGTAGACATCTTCCCCTTTCCGAATTGACCATTCGGGTTAAATTCCGATAAGAGACGCAAAAGTTATGGTCGTTGCAAATCAGGACAGTGAGTTCGGCTGAGAAGCTCACTGTTCTGTTTCGTTGTCATTTTTGAGCCTCTTACTGGATGAATCTGACGTCCAGGCCAACTAGGGAGTTGTAGTAGAGACTCTCCCCTTTCTGAATTGACCTCTCGGGTTAAATTCCGATAAGCGGAGTAGGAGTTATAGACCTTGCAAAATATAGCAACTAGCTGTCTGACTGAATACTTGCTGTTTTGCTTCTTTGATGTTTTAGAGTGTCTTACCTGTAGAATCTGAGGTTCAGACCAACTAGGAAGTTTTAGTATAGAATCTCCCCTTTCCGAATTGGCCTCTTGGGCTAGATTTCGATAAGCGGAGTAGGTGTTATGGTATTTGGAAGATACAGTAGCCAGCTTTGAGCTGAGTGTGCTTGCTATTTTCTTGGTGCTATAGAGTGTCTTACCTGTAGAACCTGAGGTTAGGGCCAACTAGAGAGTTGTAGTAGACATTCTTCTCTTTCCGAATTGACCTCTCGTGTTAAATTTTGACAAGCGTAGCACTGGTTGCTTCTAAGCTGTCGGGAGGTCTTTTTGTCGCTTTCAGGCTTTTCCTTGGTAGTATGTTTGTATTAGACAATTAGAAGATTCTTCTGTTGTTTCTAATTTTAGATGATCAAGAGTTTCTGGTAATCATGTTTGGTTGCTTCCAGGTTGATTACCTGTATGGCTGATTTTGTATGTAGTTTGCTCATACACGGCTCGCCTGGCCAGTATGTAGCTGTTGGTCTCATACGTAGCTTATTTGGCTCGTATGTATGTTGTTGTCTCATACGCGGCTCGCCTGGCCCGTATGTAGCTGTAGGTCTCATACGTAGCTTATTTGGCTCGTATGTATGTTGTCTCATACTTGGCTCGACTGGCCCGTATGTAGCTATTGGTCTCGTACATAGCTTATTTGGCTCGTATGTATGTTGTTGTCTCATACGCGGCTCGACTGGCCCGTATGTGGCTGTTAGTCTCATACGTAGCTTATTTGGCTCATATGTATGTTGTTGTCTCATACGCAGCCGCCTGGCTCGTATGTAGTTGTTGGTTTCATATGTAACTTTTTGGCTCGAATGTGTTCTGTTTACTCATATGTAGCTCATTAGCTAGTATGCAGTTTTTTGGTTCTCTTCTAGGGCAATATTATTGTCCTATGGCTATCGACCATCAAGATGTGTGTTTACCTAACATCTAAGGGACTGTGGACGAGTTACTCTTTGTGTACCGTCAGATCTTAACCGGTGTAGGTTGATCGCAGACTGGAGCATAGAAGAAATCCAAGTTCAGGGTAGTAGCATGCGAATACGTTCGTATTGCCGGGGTCTTGGATTGATAGACCATGTAGAGTTACCTTGCGAAGTCTAACTTAAGACTCAGCATTTTGTGTAAGTTCTGTTGTCTTCCCTCAGTCGCTTAGTGTTAGTGACATTGTTAGGGTAGTAACTTATGGCTATTACTACTTAACCATTACTTATTATCATTATTCGCCGAAGGGAAAAAGTTGGTCTTAAGGGTGATTCCTTATGATCCAACCTGTCCTATAGGCCGGCACTAGGTGGTGTTATTGGGTTGTACCCTTCTTGTCAAAGGGATACAGTCTGTGCCTTCTCACGAGTTGGGAGCAAGGGATCCGTATCTCCTCTGTTAATTTCTGAAGTGCCTTGATAAGCAGAAGCGATTCCTGTCTGAGCTAGGGGAAGAACCCCACGGAACTTCGTCTTGTCTTGTATCCAAGGGCGAGAAGCCATGGACTACGGTTTGTCTAAGGGGCGGTAGGGGATGCTTCGAGCTAACCTGCATCTGCAGAAACTCCAAGGATTCGTCAGATATTTGAGTGAGGTCCGATGTGCCTGGCGGTATTAGACCGTTGCAGGGCAACCTCATCAGCCATGTCTAATCTTCAGAAACAAGTCGAGTACAAGAATAGAATTCATGGCGCGGGTTCAAATCCATATATACGAAGAAATGGCTTGATACGGGGCATATGTAATATGGACTGCATACTATCCTAGAGTCTTGCTTGCATTAGAATAAGAGCATCCTTGCATTAATAAGTCTTGCATTAGAGTCTAAGTCATAGCATACACTGATATATCAACTATATATGTACGTTTCTCTTTTCATCAATCTGTTTGCTTTAAGTGGAGAATCACTGCTAGTCATCAACCTTAAAATATCTGTATATGTACTGACGTCCCCATTTCAATAGGTACTGGATTGCAGAAGTACAGGTACAAGATTCAGGAGGACTCGAGGCGAGAGAAGCAAGAGTCGATTTTATGTCCGCTGTAATTTATATTGGTTACTATTGTTCCATTTGTAACAATTGTTGTAATTCATTTATTTGTTGGGAAGCATCCAAGTAAAATACCAAATGTTTTTCTTGTTCATTATACTCTGATGTAATTTGTTGAAAGTTGTAACACTTTGGATTGTAAAAGTATTATTGTAACACTGTTGTAATGTATTGCAGTTTTATAACATTCGGACTTGTAATACATTTGGTGTTGAATAAAAAGTTTTGAATTTTCCTGCTTTTCTGTATATTGTGGCTAATTCAAGAAAAGATTCTGGCTTTTGTCACGGTTTTCTAGTTACCGAAAATCGGGGCGTTACAGAGTGGTATCAGAGCCGACTTCAATTTACAGTCCAACACAGTTGGAAAATTAAACTTGGATGCCTTTTTGGAGTCGGATTTTAGCATGTTGTAGACAATTATAATTAATATTGTTGTTTCTTTCAACTGATGTTTTTATAATTTTTCTATATTTGGACTAATCCCAGTATATGCGTTTGAAGGATGGTGTTCGAGGATATCCTGACCACGGAGGTGTTGATGGAAGAGAGTGAGCCGATTTCAAGGGATGATCCGATGATCTTGAGCGAGCAGCCGAAGGAGATTCACCACCGCAGGAGCTAAGTGTGGATCAGCGCACAGTGACGCCAGCCAGCATACGCCAGGAAATGAAGAAGCTGAGGAGGTGCAGGACCAGGAGAGGTCGTCAAGCTAAGAAAGTGCGTGACGCTTGCAGAGCTATATTAGCAAGCCTAGCAAAGGTGCAGAAACACTTTGATTTAGGATTGGCCCGACTGCAGTATGAATGGGGGCAAGTCCAGGGGACCACCAAGGTTGTAACATGCCATTTCTGTGAGGAAGTTGGACACAAGAAATCAGTCTGTCCACGACGTCAAGGGAAAAGATCTGCTCCAGCATCAGGGTTCGAGGACCAAGGTCACTGTAACGCCCCGATTTTCGGTAATTAAGAAACCGTACATAATCCAGAATCTTTTCTTCAATTAGCCACAATACATAGAAAAACAGGAAAATTTAAAACTTTTTATTTGACACCAATGTATTACAAGTTCGAATGTTATAAAACTGCAATACATTACAACAGTGTTACAATAATACCTTTACAATCCCAAGTGTTACAACTTTCAACAAATTACATCAGAGTATAATGAACAAGAACAACACTTGGTATTTTAGTTGGATGCTTCCCAACAAATAAATGAACTACAACAATTGTTACAAATGGAACAATAGTAACCAATATAAATTACAGCGGAACTAAAATCGACACTTCTCTCGCCTTGAGTCCTCCTGAATCTTGTACCTGTACTTCTGCAATCCAGTACCTATTGAAATTGGGATGTCAGTACATATACTGACGCTTTAGAGCTGATAACTAATAGCGATTCTCCACTTAAAGCAAACAGATTGATGAAAAGAAAAACGTGTATATATAGTAGATGTGTTATGACTTAGACTCTAATGCAAGACTTGTTAATGCAAGGATGCTCTTATTCTAATGCAAGTAAGACTCTGGGACAGTATGCAGCCCATACTACATACGCCTCAGATCAAGCCGTTTCTTCATATTTAGGGATTTGAACCCGCGCCATGAATTTTATTCTTGTACTCGACTTGTTTCCGAGGATTAGACATGACTTATGAGGTTGCCCTGAAATGGTCTAATTCCGCCAGGGGCACCGGACCTTACTCAAATATCAGACGAATCCTTGGAGGTTCCGCAGATGCAGGTTAGCTCGAAGCATCCCCTACCGCCCCCTAGTCGGACCGTAGTCCATGGCTTCTTGCCCTTAGATACAAGACAAGACAGAGTTCCGGGGGGTTCATCCCCCATAGCTCCGACAGGAATCGCTCCCGCTTATCAAGGCACTTCAGAAATTAACAGACGAGATACGGATCCCGTGCTCCCAACTCGTGAGAACATGCAGACGGTATCCCTTTGACAAGAAGGGTACAACCCAATAACACCGCCTAGTGCCGGCCTATAGGACAGGTTGGATCATAAGGAATCACCCTTAACACCAACTCTTTCCCTTCGGCGAATAATGATGATAAGTAATGGTTAAGTAGTAATAGCCATAATTTACTACCCTAACAATGTCACTAACCCTAAACAATAGAGGGATGACAACAGAACTTACACAACATGCTGAGTCTTAAGTTAGACTTTGCAAGATAACTCTACTAGGCTGCTCAACCTAGACTTACCAGGATTCCTAAGGATCTGGTTCATGGACTATCGATCCATGACCCCAGCAATGCGAACGTATTCGCATGCTACTAAAGTGAACATGGATTTTGTCTATGCTCCGGTCTGCGATCAACCTACACCGGTTATGATACGATGGTACACAAGGAGTGACTCGTCCACAGTCCCTTAGGAGTAAGGTAAACACACATCTTGATGAACGATAGCCCTAGACGAGCACAGCAAAACTACGTACTAGCTAATGAGCTACATACGAGTAAACAGAACACATACGAGCCAACAAGCTACGTATGAAACCAACAATTACATATGAGCCAGGCGGGCTGCGTATGAGACAACAACATACATACGAGCCAAATAAGCTACGTATGAGACCAATAGCTACATACGGGCTAGTCGAGCTGCGTATGAGACAACAACATACATACAAGCTAAATAATCTACGTATGAGACCAACAGCTATATACGGGCCAGTCGAGCCACGTATGAGACAACAACATACACACGAGCCAAACAAGCTACGTATGAGACCACCGCTACATACGGGCCAGTGGAGCCGTGTATGAGCAAACCATATATAAAACAACCATACAGGTAATCAACCTAGAAGCAACCAAATGTGCTTACTAGCAAAACTCAATCTTCTATAATTAGAAGTAACAGAAGAATCTTCTAACAGTCTAAAATAGACATACTACCAAAGCGAAGCCCAAAGGTGACATAAAAGCCTGTAACTTTTGTTCCACTTATCAGAATTTAACCCGAGAGGTCAATTTGGACAGGTGAGAACGTCTACTACACCTTCCTATTTGGTCCGAACCTCCAGTTCAACAGGTAAGAAGCTCTTAAACTATAAGGAAGTCAAGACAACAACTTTCTAGTCCATCCTGGCTGCTGCATCTTCCAAATACCATAACTCCTACTCCGCTTATCAGAATCTAGCCTGATAGGCCAACTCGGAAAGGGGAAGGTGTCTACTACGACTCTCTAGTTGGCCCGAACATTAGATTCAACCATTAAGACACCCTAAAACATCAAAGAAACAAAACAACAAGTTCCAGTCAAGATAGCTAGTTGTTGTACCTTCCCAAGACCATAACTCCTATTCCTCTTATCGGAATTTAACCCGAAAGGTCAATTCGGAAAGTGGAGAGACTCTACTACAACTCCCTCGTTGGTCCGAACCTCAGGTTCTACAAGTGAAAGACTCAAAAACGACGAAAAAGTGAAACAGTAAGCATATCGTCAGACAGGTAGTTGCTGTGTTTTGCAAGGGCCATAATTCCTACTCCGCTTATCGGAATTTAACCCGAGAGGTCAATTCGGAAAGGGGAGAGTCTCTACTACAACTCCCTAGCTGTTCCGGACCTCAGATTCATCCCGTAAAAGGTTCAAAAGTATCAAGCAACCAAAACAGCAACTTTCAGCCGAACAGCTAGTTGCTGTTTTTGCAATGGTCATAACTTTTGCGTCTCTTATTGGATTTTAACCCGGGAGGTCAATTCAGAAAGGGGAAGAAGTCTACTACAACTTCTCTAATGGGTCTCTTCCTCAAATTCATCAATTAAGACACTCAAAAACATCAAAGAGTCAAAACAGTAAGCACTCAGTCAGACAGCTATATGCTGTATTTTCCTATGGCCATAACTCCTATTATGCTTATCGGAATTTAGCCCGAGAGGCCAATTCGAAAAAGGGAAGATGTATAATACAACTCTCTAGTTGGCCCGAGCCTCAAATTCCACCAGGAAGAGGCTCAAAAATGCCAACCAAACAGAATAGCTAGCTTTTCAGCCGAACTCGCTGTCCTAATTTACAATGGCCATAACTTTTACGTCTCTTATCGGATTTTAACCCGAAAGGCCAATTAGGAAAGGGGAGAATGTCTACTACAACTTCTCTATAGGGTCTCTACCTCTAATTTTGCAAGGGAACCCAAGTAAAATCCTCTTGAACCTACTGCAACGCTAACCCGAAAACACAGACTTTGGAGAAAACGATCGTTGCACCCCCCAAAACAGCTCTGAAAAATTTATCAAAATTCTAGCATGGTAATAGCACCCCTAAGAACGTCTCATATAAATTTCAGAGCAAAATTCTACTTCTAACACAAGTAACCAAATCTAACCCTACAACTATTTAAGTATGCATACAACATAAGCATGGGCTCTTTCTACAATCCCTACAACAATTCAAGTATGGTATACATCTTAGCATCATCCTATAACAATCTTAAGCATGGTGTACAACTTAAACGTCATCCTACAACAATCTTAAGCATGGATAGTTACCACAACCCAAGGATGAATTTTTCTACACTTAAGCATGAATAATTACTATACTTAAACATAGATAGCTACTACTACTTTAAGCAGGGATCTTTTTTACTACTTAAGCATGAATTCTTACTACAATATTAAGCATGAATAACTACTACTATCTTGAGCATGAATCTTTCTACATAATCCAAAAATCTACCTTTCTTTTTCTTTAACCTCTTAGTTCATACATACAACAAGTCTACCCTTTTATGAACTAAGAGTTAGCAAGAATTAATACTTAACAAAGTAGAGAGCCATAAGCAAAATAAAAGACTTATTCTTTATAGTTGTTAAGTTTCATAACCAAAAAATTGGTAAGTAAACAAATCTTTATATGCTTATATCAAATAGTCCAAGTTGAGTTCTACAACCCAAAGATGGGTATGTACACAATCTTCATATGCTTATGCTCATGAGTCCAAGTAGTTCAAAATAGTCATACAAGTCTCAAAGACTCAAACTTTATGCCATTGTTTTAAGTTCTACCATCCATACGTCCATGGGATCATTTTGATCCCTACAACCACTTATGCTTAATAAAAATCGTTCAAGTTATTTTAGATCAGACATATAACATTCACACCTCAAAAGGATGGGTTCTTTTTATCTTACAACAATCAAAACCCATAATATGGGTTCTTTTAGCATACCCAATAACTCAACCCTGAAATGGGTTCTTTTTCACATACAAAATTAATAAATTCTAAAGATATGTTCTTTTTCATTCCTATAAGTAGTAGACCCTTAAGAATGGGTTCTTTCTACTCATAAATAACTAAAATGGAAAACAAGCAACTAAATTAGAGGTAGAGAATCCACACCTTGTTTATTTCTAATTGGAAGAACTAGCCAACCTTCCTTCTCCCTTCTCCTAGCTCCTAAGAAAAGCTCTTAAAAACATACAAAGAAAAACTCTCAAGTTAGGAGTTTGTTCTCTCTTTCTTTTCCTTTCCCTTTTTGTTCTTGTAAAAAGAGACAAGAGGTGAAGTGAGAGGAGGTATTTATAGGATAGAGGAGCGGGTGGAGGGTGCAAAATGCACCAAGGGGATTTTCAAAAACCCCCTTGCATAAATTAGGGGCCGGCCATACCTATGGTGAGGTGGAGGTATGGTGGAAGGGGGTGAGGTGGAGGGTGAAGTGGAAGAGAGAGGGCTTCTAGAAGAACATACCCTAAACTCTTATGTATCTTTAATCCTAGATTTAATCAAAACTTAGCCATCCCAATTGATCTATCATGACAAAAAGAGATATTTTTGTCCAAAAAAACACAACACAATTTGTGCAAATATAGACATCGATACAATACGCATACGTATGCATATATATGTATAATGATAGTTTCCGTTTGCTAAACTGCATAATCCGTATAAAATAAATAAATTTCTAAAATAATAATAAAATAAATTTTATTATCGGCTCGGAAGTACAGTACCAATTTGATACAATACAGATGTGTACAGACGGTTATATATATACAGATAATGTTATTTAACAAAATCGGGTGATATCCACAAAAAATATTTCAATAAAAATAAAATAATAATAAAATAATGATTATATAAATATAATATTCGTCCGGGATATTACAATACTCCCTCCTTATAATAGTTCTGTCCTCAGAAGTACTTTAAGCCAGGAAAATAGAAAACATTCAAACACTAAATAACTCGGGGAAAGAAAGCTTCTACGGCTTTTCGGCTCCCAAGTGGCTCATCCACGAACTGGTTCTCCAAGGAACCCGACCTCGATCCAAAGCTGCCTGCAAACTCTGCAAAAAATCGAGATGTAACTCTCGAATCTTGGTCAGAGCTACTAACGCTGGCGCTCCATGTCGCTTCTTTATGCCTTCAATGTGGACTCCTGCTAATTTCTTTAGCGATTAAGTCATCTTCATCGGAGAAAATGTGCAGACTTTGTCAACTGAATCCCAATAACCCAACTTAAGTCATACATTTCTGAACTTCTGGGTACTCTTGAGACGAAGCCCATACTGACATTCTGAGTTTTTTCCTTCATCAACTTACCACTACAGTGCTTTAATCCCTGCATCTTCTGCCTAAGCCTTCTGACTTGCTTACTTAGACCTAGTTGCAGCTTCAATCGTGCGCAAAACTGAGCTCCAATCTTGAGTAATCGCTTCAATACTGGCTTGACTGATCTCATCATTTAGCTTCTTACTTCCTTCATGGTCTTTGGCTGAGGCTAATTCTTTACCTATCTCGATCTTTTGCACTTCGGTAGCCACTCCTTCCTTAGAATTAGGACATGGCCTATGAACATCACTTCTGACTTCCAGGATTCTCTCTTATAATTTGCTCAAAGCTGACACTCCAGATGGTGTAATCAACAAAACCAATTCTAGAGTTACCTCCCGCCCTCATGTCAACTTCTTGAAAAATAATTTAGACAAGGAAAATGAGGAACCTTAATTGAACAAAATAGTTGTATGGATTCCATATATATATATATATATATATATATATATATATATATATATATATATATATATATATAAATCCAACTGGTTACAAAAAGTGTTACATCACATATAACTTCTTAGTCCAAAATAAATTTCAAAATACAACTCTTAGACTTAGTTGCAGTTCCATATGCACAACTTGGTACTGGCTCAACTGCCTTCTTTAGCTTGCTTTTAGTAAGTGCAAACTTTACCTTTGGTGAACCGGCTCCTTTCCTTCGTCGTTCATCTCCGAGACTGATCTGCCGTCCTTCTTATGAAACTGGAGACAGTTCGGCCTAATATGACCAATCTCCCCACATTTGTAACAGACACGGGTATCTGAGGATCCTTCCTCGGGCACTGGATCATCAAATGACCTCGGTCCCCACATAGGAAACAATTTTTTGTCTTGGGACCTCTAAGTTTGCCCTCTGTCTTCTGAGTCTTCTGCTTCTGACCACGGTCCTCGAACCCTGATGCGGGTCCAGATCTTTTCCTTTGACGTTGTGGACAGACTAATTTCTTGTGTCCAACTTCCTCATAGAAATGGCATGTTACAATCTCGGTGATCCCCGGGACTTGACCCCATTCATATTGTAGTCGCGCCAATTCGAAATCAAAGTGTTCCTGCTCCTTTGCTAGACTTGCTAATATAGCTCTGCAAGCGTCACCCACTTGCTTAGCTTGACGACCTCTCCTGGTCCTGCACATCCTTAGCTTCTTCATTTCCTAGTGTATGCTGGCTGCCGCCACTGTGCACTGATCCGCACTTAGCTCCTGTGGTGGTGAAATCTCCTTCGGCTCCTCGCTCAAGATCATCGGGTCTTCCCTTGAAATCAGCTCACTCTCTTCCATCAACACATCCATGGTTAGGATATCCTCGAACACCATCCTTCAAATGCATATACTGGGATTAGTTCAGAAACAGAAAAATTATAAAAACATAAGTTGAAAGAAACAATGATATGAATTATAATTGTCTAATGCTAGCTAAAACCCAACTCCTAAAAGGCATCCAAGTTTAATTTTCCTACTGTGTTGGACTGTAAATTGAAGTCAGCTCTAATACCACTCTATAAAGTCCCGATTTCCGGGAATTAGGAAACCGTGACATAAGCCATAATCTTTTCTTCAATTAGCCACAATACACAAAAAAACAGGAAAATTTAAAACTTTTTCTTCAACACCAATGTATTACAAGTCCGAATGTTAAAAACTGCAATATATTACAACAGTGTTACAATAATACCTTTACAATCCCAAGTGTTACAATTTTCAACAAATTACATCAGAGTATAATGAACAAGAACAACACTTGGTATTTTACTTGGATGCTTCCCAACAAATAAATGAATTACAACAATTGTTACAAATGGAACAATAGTAACCAATATAAATTATAGTGGAACTAAAATCAACTCTTGCTTCTCTCGCCTTGAGTCCTCCTGAATCTTGTACCTGTACTTCTGCAATCCAGTACCTATTGAAATGGGGACATCAGTACATATACTGACGCTTTAGGGATGATGACTAGCAGCGATTCTCCACTTAAAGCAAACAGATTAATGAAAAGAGAAATGTGTATATATATTTGATGTATTAGTGTATTCTATGACTTAGACTCTAATGCAAGACTTGTTAATGCAAGGATGCTTTTATTCTAATGCAAGCAAGACTTTGAAAAAGTATGCAGCCCATACTACATACGCCCCATATCAATTCGTTTCTTCATATTTAGGGATTTGAACCCGCGCCATGAACTCTATTCTTGTACTCGACTTGTTTATGAAGATTATACATGACTGATGAGGTTGCCCTGAAACGGTCTAATTCTGCCACGCGCACCGGACCTCACTCAAATATCTGACGAATCCTTGGAGTTTTCGCGGATGCAGGTTAGCTCGAAGCATCACCTATCGCACCCTAGCCGGACTGTAGTCCATGGCTTCTCGCCCTTAGATACAAGACAAGACGAAGTTCCGGGGAGTTCATCCCCCTAGCTCCGACAAGAATCGCTCCTGCTTATCAAGGCACTTCAGAAATTAACGGACGAGATACAGATCCCGTGCTCCCAACTCGTGAGAAGGCACAGCCTGTATCCCTTTGACAAGAAGTGTACAAACTAACAACACTACCTAGTGCCAGCTTACCGGACAGGTTAGATCGTAAGGAATCACCCTTAATACCAACTCTTTCCCTTCGGCGAATAATGATGATAATGGTTCAGTAGTAATAGCCATAAGTTACTACCCTAACAATGTCACTAACCCTAAACAACTGAGGGATGACAACAGAACTTACACAACATGCTGAGTCTTAAGTTAGATTTCGCAAGATAACTCTACTAGGCTGCTCAACCTAGACTTACCAGAATTCCGAAGGATCTGGTTCACGGCCTATCGATCAAAGACCCCGGCAATATGAACGTATTCGCATGCTACTACCCTGAACTTGGATTTCGTCTACGCTTTGGTCCGCGATCAACCTACACCGGTTAAGATCCGACGATACATAAGGAGTGACTCGTCCACAGTCCCTTAGGAGTAAGGTAAACACACATCTTGATGCTCGATAGCCTTAGGGCAATAATATTGCCCTAGACGAGCACAGCAAAACTGCGTACTAGCTAATAAGCTATATACGAGTAAACAGAACACATACGAGACAACAAGCTACGTATGAAACCAACAACTACATACGAACCAGGCGGGCTGTGTATGAGACAACAATATACATACGAGCCAAATAAGCTATGTATGAGACCAACTACTACATACAGACCAGTCAAGCTGCGTATGAGACAACAACATACATACGAGCCAAATAAGCTACGTATGAGACCAATAGCTACATACCGGCCAGTCGAGCCGCGTATGAGACAACAATATACATACGAGCTAAATAAGCTACATATGAGACCACCGCTACATACGAGCCAGTTGAGCCGCATATGAGCAAACCATACATAAAACAACCATACAGGTAATCAACCTAGAAGCAACCAAACGTGCATACTAGCAAAACTTAATCTTCTATAATTAGAAGTAACAAAAGAATCTTTTAACAGTCTAAAATAGACATACTACCAAAGAGAAGCCCAAAGGTGACATAAACGCCTATAACTTTTGTTCCACTTATCAGAATTTAATCCGAGAGGTCAATTCGGAAAGGTGAGAACGTTTACTACACCTTCCTAGTTGGTCCGAACCTCCAGTTCAACAGGTAAGATGCTCTTAAACTACAAGGAAGTCAAGACAGCAACTTTCTAGTCCAACCTGGCTGCTGCATCTTCCAAATACCATAACTCATACTCCGCTTATCAAAATCTAGCCCGAAAGGCTAACTCGGAAAGGGAAAGGTGTCTACTACGACTCTCTAGTTGGCCCGAACATTAGATTCAACCATTAAGACACCCTAAAACATCAAAGAAACAAAACAGCAAGTTCCAGTCAAGACAGCTAGTTGTTGTACCTTCCCAAGACCATAACTTCTATTCCGCTTATCGGAATTTAACCCGAAAGGTCAATTCGGAAAGAGGAGAGACTCTACTACAACTCCCTCGTTGGTCCGAACCTCAGGTTCTACAAGTGAAAAACTCAAAAACGACGAAAAAGTGAAATAGTAAGCATATCGTCAGACAGCTATTTGTTGTGTTTTACAAGGGCCATAATTCCTACTCTGCTTTTCGGAATTTAACCCAAGAGATCAATTCGGAAAGGGGAGAGTCTCTACTACAACTCCTTAGTTGGTCCGAACCTCAGATTCATCTCGTAAGAGGCTCAAAAGTATCAAGCAACCAAAACAACAACTTTCAGCCGAACAGCTAGTTGCTGTTTTTGCAATGGTCATAACTTTTGTCTCTTATCAGATTTTAAGCCGAGAGGTCAATTCGAAAAGGGGAAGAAGTCTACTACAACTTGTCTAATGGGTCTCTACCTCAGATTCATCCATTAAGACACTCAAAAACTTCAAAGGGTCAAAACAGTAAGCACTCAGTCAGACAGCTATTTACTGTATTTTCGTAGGGCCATAACTCCTATTCTGCTTATCGGAATTATGCTCAAGAGACCAATTCAAAAAGGAAACGATGTTTACTACAATTCTCTAGTTGGCCCAAACCTCAAATTCCACCAGCAAGAGGCTCAAAAATGCCAACCAAACAGAACAGCGAGCTTCTCAGCCAAACTCGCGATCCTGATTTGCAATGGCCATAACTTTTGCGTCTCCTATGGGATTTTAACCCGAAAGGCCAATTCGGAGAGGGGAGAATGTCTACAACAACTTCTCTACATGGTCTCTACCTCTAATTTCACAAGGAAACCCAAGTAAAATTCTCTTGAACCTAATGGAACGTTGACCCGAAAACACAAACTTCACTGTTTTTCCCTAAAGCTCACTATTTTGGGGGAAACAATCGTTTCAGCCCCCAAAACAGCTCCGAAATTTTTTTCAAAATTCTATCATGGTAATAACACCCCTGAGAACATCTCATATAAATTTCGGGTCAAAATTCTACTTCTAACACATGTAACCAAATCTAACCATACAACAATTTAAGCGTGGATACAACATAAGCATGAGCTCTCTCTACAATCCCTACAACAATTCAAGTATGGTATACATCTAAGCATCATCATACAACAATCTTAAGCATGGTATACAACTTAAACATCATCCTACAACAATCTCAAGCATGGATAGTTACTACAACTCAAGCATGAATTTTACTACACTTAAGCATGAATAATTACTATACTTAAACATAGATAGCTACTACTACTTTAAGCACGGATCTTTTATTACTACTTAAGCATGGATTCTTACTACAATATTAAACATGAATAACTACTACTATCTTGAGCATGAATCTTTCTACATAATCCAAAAATCTACCTTTCTTTTTCTTTAACCTCTTAGTTCATACATACAACAAGTCTACCCTTTTATGAACTAAGAGTTAGCAAGAATTAATACTTAACAAAGTAGAGAGCCATAAGCAAAATAAAAGACTTATTCTTTATAGTTGTTAAGTTTCATAACCAAAAAATTGGTAAGTAAACAAATCTTTATATGCTTATATCAAATAGTCCAAGTTGAGTTCTACAACCCAAAGATGGGTATGTACACAATCTTCATATGCTTATGCTCATGAGTCCAAGTAGTTCAAAATAGTCATACAAGTCTCAAAGACTCAAACTTTATGCCATTGTTTTAAGTTCTACCATCCATACGTCCATGGGATCATTTTGATCCCTACAACCACTTATGCTTAATAAAAATAGTTCAAGTTATTATAGATCAGACATAGAACATTCACACCTCAAAAAGATGGGTTCTTTTTATCCTACAACAATCAAAACCCATAAGATGGGTTCTTTTAGCATACCCAATAACTCAACATTGAAATGGGTTCTTTTTCACATACAAAATTAATAAATTCTAAAGATATGTTCTTTTTCATTCCTATAAGTAGTAGACCCTTAAGAATGGGTTCTTTCTACTCATAAATAACTAAAATGGAAAACAAGCAACTAAATTAGAGGTAGAGAATCCACACCTTGTTTATTTCTAATTGGAAGAACTAGCCAACCTTCCTTCTCCCTTCTCCTAGCTCCTAAGAAAAGCTCTTAAAAACATACAAAGAAAAACTCTCAAGTTAGGGGTTTGTTCGTCCTTTCTTTTCCTTTCCCTTTTTGTTCTTGTAAAAAGAGACAAGAGGTTAAGTGGGAGGAGGTATTTATAGGATGGAGGAAAGGGTGGAGAGTGTAAAATGCACCAAGGGGATTTGCCAAAACCCACTTGCAAAAATTAGGGGCCGGCCATACCTATGGTGAGGTGGAGGTATGGTGGAGGGGGTGAGGTGGAGGATGAGGTGGAAGAGAGAGGGCTTCTACAAGAACATACCCTAAACTTTTATGTATCATTAATCCTAGTTTTAATCAAAACTTAGCCATCCTAATTGATCTATCATGACAAAAATAGATATTTTTGTCCAAAAAAACACAACACAATTTGTGCAAACATAGACATCGATACAATACGCATACGTATGCATATATATGTATACCGATAGTTTCCGTTTGTTAAACCGCATAATCCGTATAAAATAAATAAATTCCGAAAATAATAGTAAAATAAATTTTATTATCGGCTCTGAAGATTATAGTACCAATTTGATACAATACAGATGTATACATATAGGTATATATATATACAGATAATGTTATGTAACAAAACCGGGTGATATCCAGCAAAAATATTTCAATAAAAATAAAATAACAATAAAATAATGATTATATAAATATAATATCCATCCGGAATATTACAAGGAGCAGAAGGCTCAGAAGATGGAGGGCAAACTTAGAGGCGCCAAGACAGAAAGTTGTTTCCTGTGTGGGGAGAGAGGTCATTTCATGACCCAGTGCCTGAGAAAGGACCCTCAGATGAATACCCGTGTCTGTTATCAATGTGGGAAGATTCGTCATATTAGGCCGAACTGTTTCCAGTTTCATAAGAAGGACGGCTGATCAGTCCCAAAGATGAACGACGAAGGAAAGGAGCCGGTTCACCAAGGGTAAAGTTTGCAGTTACTAAAAGCAAGCTAAAGAAGGCAGGAAAGCCAGTTCAGTATATGCATATGGAACTGCAACTAAGTCTAAGAGTTGTATTTTGAAATTTATTTTTGGACTAAGAAGTAATGTATGTGTGGTAATACTTTTGTAACTAGTTGGATTTATATATATGGAATCCATACAACTGTTTTGTTCAATTGAGGTTCATAATTTTCCTTGTCTAAATTATTTTTCAAGAAGTTGAGATGTGGGCAGGAGACGACTCTAGAATTGGTTTTGTTGATTACACCATCTGGAGCATCAGCTGTGAGCAAATTCTACGAGAGAATCCTGGAGGTCAGGAGTGATGTTCGTATGCCATGTCTTATTCTAAGGAGGGAGTGGCCACCGAAGTGCAAAAGATCGAGATAAGTGAAGAATTAGCCTCACCCAAGGACCGTGAAGGAAGTAAGAAGCAAGACGATGAGATTCGGCAAGCCAGTATTGTAGTGATTACTCAAGATTGGAGCTTAGTTTTGCGCACGATTGAAGCTGCAACCAGGTCTAAATGAGCAAGTTAGAAGGCTTAGGCACGAGAGTTACATCTCAGGTGTGGCAGAGTTTATAGGCAGCTTGGGATCGAGGTCGGGTCCTTTGGAGAACCAGTTCATGGATAAGCCACTTGGGAGCCGGAAAGCTGTATAAGCTTTCTTTCATCGAGTTATTTAGTGTTTGAATGTTTTCAGTTTTCTTGACTTAACGTAGTTCTGAGGACAGAACTATTCTGAGGAGGGAGTACTGTAATATCCCGGACGGATATTATATTTATATAATTATTACTTTATTATTATTTTATTTTTACTGAAATATTTTGGTAGATATCACCCGGTTTTGTTAATAAACATTATATGTATATATATACCAGTATGTATACATCTGTATGGTATCAAATTGGTACTGAAATCTTCCGAGCCGATAATAAAATTTATTATTATTATTATTTGCAAAATTTATTTATTTTTATATGGATTGTGAGGTTTAACAAACGGAAACTATTGGCATACATATATATGCATATGTATGCGTATTGTATCGATTTCTATGTTTGCACAAATTGTGTTGTGTTTTTTGGACAAAAATATCTCTTTTTGTCATGATAGCTCAATTAGGATGGCTAGGTTTTGGTTGAGAGATTAAACCAAGGATTAAAGTTACATAAGAGTTTAGGGATTTTTCTTCTAGAAGCTTCTCTCCTCCACCTCACCCCTCCACCTCATCCCTTCACCAAACCTCCACCTCACCTTTCCCCATCCCCAAGCAAGGCCGGCCTCAATTGCCCAAGGGGGTTTTTGCAAAATTTCCTAGGTGCGTTTGCACTCTCCACCCTCTCCTTCATCCTGTAAATACCCCCCCCCCCCCCACTTCACTCTTGTCTCATTTTTGCAAGAACAAAAAAAAAGACGAAAAGAAAGAAAGAACAAGCCTTAACTTGAGAGTTTTTCATTGTAGGTTCCTAAGAGTTTTCCATAGGAGCTTAGACTAGTTCTTCCTTCAAGAAAAAACAAGGTGGGGGTTCTCTACTTTTCTTTGTTGTGTTCCTTGTTCTCTTTTATGGTTTGGTTGCTCTTTTATTTTTGTATGAAGAAAAGAACCCATCTTTAGGGTTTATTATTAGTTGTGTGTAAGAAAGAACCCATCTTTTGGTGGTTGTTCTTGTAGGTTAAAAAGAACTCATCTTAAGATGAGGGGTTGTTGTATGTGTGTGTTTCTAACAACCTGGACTAAAGACTTTAAGCATAAACATGGTTGTAGGGATCAAAATGATCCCATGGACATATGGATGGTAGAACTCAAAACAATGGCATAAAGATTACGTCTTTAAGACTTGTATGAGTTTTTGAACTACGTGGACTAATTATTAAGCATAGGGATCAAAATGATCCCATGGATGGTGGAACTTAAGTAAAACACATAAAGGTTGAACCTTTAACTTGTTTTGTTTATTGTTGTTATTATTGTTGTTTTGTTAACACAAAACTACAACTTGGACCTAGACTATGTGCATATAAAGAGTGGTGTAGAAAGAATACTTACATATCCATTTTTGGGGTTGTAGAACTCTTCTAGCCTAATAAAAGGTAAATCTTTTTATTTGTATGGTACTCTCTACCTTATTAAAAATCAAGTTTTACAAACCCTAGTTCAAAAAAAAGTGGACTTGTTGTATGTTGATTTCCTACCATGCAAAAGATCAAGTCTTTCTAATCCTAGCTCATAAAAGATAAGTCTTTTAGTAGTTGTTGTATGTTTACTTTAATACTTGTTAAAAATCAAGCTTCTCTTGGTTCTAGGTTGAAAAAGGTTAGACTTCTATTTTTACTTCTAGGACATGGAAAATTAAGTTTCTATTTCCCTTATAGTTCATGAAATGTTAAGCTCCTATTTTACTTCTAGTATGTAAAAGATTAAGTTTTTATGTTGCTTCTAGATTGAAAAAGATTTAATCTTTTATGTTAATTAACTCGTTCTTGAGTTGTAGAAAAGATCCATGTTTAAGTAGTAGTAGATATTCACGCTCAAGATAGTAGTAGACATTCATGTGGTAGTAGATATCCTTGCTTGAGTTGTACTAACATTTATGCTTAAGTCGTAGTCAAGCTTAAATTATAGTAATTATCCATGTTTAAATTGTTGTAGGAATTGTAGAAAGATCCCATGCTTATGTTATATCCATGCTGGAATAGTTGTAGGGTTAGATTTGTTTACATGTGTTAAAAGTAGAATTTAGACCCGAAATTTATTTTAGGCGTTCATTTATGTGTTTTTAAAATGCTAGAATTTTTATGGATTTTTCGGAGCTATTTTGATGGGTGAAACGAGCGTTTCCCCCAAAATAGCGAGTCTCAAGTCAAAACAGTGAGCTCACTATTTTGGGGTTAGCGTCGCAGTAGCTTCGAGGGGCTAGAACTTGGGTTTCCTTACGAAATTTAAGGTTTGAGCCAATTAGGAAGTTGTAGTAGACATCTTCCCTTATT
Organism: Hemerocallis citrina; assembly: GCA_017893485.1. Lineage (NCBI taxonomy): Eukaryota > Viridiplantae > Streptophyta > Magnoliopsida > Asparagales > Asphodelaceae > Hemerocallis > Hemerocallis citrina. Next base: position 390,987,449 of record CM030358.1, read on the forward strand.
CGAATTGACCTCTCAGGTTAAATTTCGATAATAGACGCAAAAGTTAAGGCCGTTGCAAATCAGGACAGCGAGTTCGGCAGAAAAGCTCACTGTTCTGTTTGGTTGTCAATTTTGAGCCTCTCACTCGATGAATCTAAGGTCCGGGCCAACTAGGGAGTTGTAGTAGAGACTCTCACCTTTCCGAATTGACCTCTCGGGTTAAATTCTGATACGCGGAGTAGGAGTTATGGCCCTTGCAAAATACAGCAACTAGCTGCCGGACTGAATACTTGCTGTTTTGCTTCATTGATGTTTTAGAGTCTTACCTGTTGAATCTGAGGTTCGGACCAACTAGGGAGTTGTAGTAGAGACTCTCCCCTTGCCGAATTGACCTATCGGGTTAAATTTCGATAAGCGGAGTAGGAGTTATGGCCCTTGCAAAATATAGCAACTAGCTGTCTGACAGAATACTTGCTGTTTTGCTTCTTTGATGTTTTAGAGTGTCTTACCTGTTGAATCTGAGGTTCGGACCAACTAGGGAGTTTTAGTAGAGACTCTCCCCTTTCCGAATTGACCTCTCGGGTTAAATTCCGATAAGCGGAGTATGAGTTATGCCGTTTGCAAAGTACAGCAACTGGCTGTCATGACAGGGTTCTTGCTGTTTTGCTTCTTTGATGTTTTAGAGTGTATTACCTCTAGAATCGGAGGTTCGGACCAACTAGGAAGTTGTAGTAGACTCTCCCCTTTCTGAATTGGCCTCTCGGGCTAGATTTCGATAAGCGGAGTAGGAGTTATGGTATTTGAAAGATGCAGCAGCCAGCTTTGTGCTGTGTGTGCTTGCTATTTTCTTGGTATGTTAAAGTGTCTTACCTGTTGAATCTGAGGTTAGGGCCAACTAGAGAGTTGTAGTAGACATTCTCCCCTTTCCGAATTGACCTCTTGGGTTAAATTTTGACAAGCGTAGCACTGGTTGCTTCTAGGCTGTTGAGAGGTCTTTATGTCGCTTTCAGGCTTTTCCTTGGTAGATAGTTTGTATTAGATAATTAGAAGATTCTTCTGTTACTTCAAATTGTAGAAGATCAAGAGTTGCTAGTAAGCATGTTTGGTTGCTTCTAGGTTGATTACCTGTATGGTTATTTTTGTGTAGTTTGCTCATACGCAGCTCGCCTGACCCGTATGTAGTTGTTGGTCTCATACATAGCTTATTTGGCTCGTTTGTCTACTGTTGTCTCATACGCAGCTCGCCTAGCCCGTATGTAGCTGTTGGTCTCATACGTAGCTTATGTATGTTGTTGTCTTATACGCGGCTCGACTGGCCCGTATGTAGCTGTTGGTCTTATACGTAGCTTATTTGGCTCGTATGTATGTTGTTGTCTTATACGCGGCTTGACTGGCCCGTATATAACTGTTGGTCTCATACGTAGCTTATTTGGCTCGTATGTATGTTGTTGTCTTACACGCTGCCGCCTGGCTCGTATGTAGTTGTTGGTTTCATACGTAGCTTGTTGGCTCGTATGTGTTCTGTTTACTCGTATGTAGCTCATTAGCTAGTACGGAGTTTTGTTGTGCTCGTCTAGGGCAATATTATTGCCCTAGGGCTATCGACCATCAAGATGTGTGTTTACCTTACTCCTAAGGGACTGTGGACGAGTCACTCCTTGTGTACCATCGGATCTTAATCGGTATAGGTTGATCGCGGACCGGAGCGTATACAAAATCCAAGTTCAGGATAGTAGCATGCGAATACGTTGGTATTGCCGGGGTCTTGGGTCGATAGGCCATGAACCAGATCCTTAGGGATTCTGGTAAGTCTAGGTTCAGCAGCCTAGTAGAGTTATCTTGCAAAGTCTAACTTAAGACTCAGCATGTTGTGTAAGTTCTGTTGTCATCCCTCAGTCATTTAGGGTTAGTGACATTGTTAGGGTAGTAACATGTGGTTATTACTACTTAACCATTACTTATTATGATTATTCGCCGGAGGGAAAGAGTTGGTGTTAAGGGTAATTCCTTATGATCCAACCTATCCTATAGGCCGGCACTAAGCGGTGTTATTGGGTTGTACCCTTCTTTTCAAAGGGATACGATTTGTGCCTTCTCACGAGTTGGGAGCACGGGATCTGTATCTCGTCTGTTAATTTCTAAAGTACCTTGATAAGCGGGAGTGATTCCTGTCAGAGCTAGGGGGATGAACCCCCCGGAAGTTCGTCTTGTCTTGTATCTAAGGGCGAGAAGCCATGGACTACGGTCTGGCTAGGGCGCGGCAGGGGATGCTTCGAGCTAACCTACATCCACGAAAACTCCAAGGATTCGTCAGATATTTGAGTGAGGTCCAGTGCGCTTGGCGGGATTAGACCGTTTCAGGGCAACCTCATTAGTTATGTCTAATCTTCATAAACAAGTTGAGTACAAGAATAGAATTCATGGCACGGGTTCAAATCCGTATATATAAAGAAACAACTTGTTATGGGGCGGCTGCATACTGTCCGAGAGTCTTGCTTTTATTAGAATAAGAGCATCCTTGCATTAATAAGTCTTGCATTGGAGTCTAAGTCATAGCATACACTGACACATCAACTATATATACACGTTTCTCTTTTCATCAATCTGTTTGCTTTAAGTGGAGAATCGCTGCTAGTCATCAGCCTTAAAGCATCAGTATATGTACTGACGTCCCCATTTCAATAGGTACTGAATTGCAGAAGTACAGGTATAAGATTCAGGAGGACTCAAGGCGAGAGAATCAAGAGTCGATTTTATTTCCGCTGTAATTTATATTGGTTTCTATTGTTCCATTTGTAACAATTGTTGTAATTCATTTATTTGTTGGGAAGCATCCAAGTAAAATACCAAGTGTTGTTCTTGTTCATTATACTCTGATGTAATTTATTGAAAGTTGTAACACTTGGTATTGTAAAGGTATTATTGTAACACTGCTGTAATTTATTGCAATTTTATAACATTCGGACTTGTAATACATTTGGTATTGAAAAAAAGTTTTAAATTTTCCTGTTTTTCTGTGTATTGTGGCTAATTGAAGAAAAGATTCTGGCTTATGTCACGGTTTTCCAGTTAGCAGAAATCGGGGCATTACACATTTTCGGTACCTAATAAATCTTGATCTAAAAAGAATGAAAAGAGTGCCCTTTGAGCAAGTCGTGGGCAGCAAGTAGAGAAAACAGAGGATAAAGGAAAGCATGAATATCAAAGAAAAAGGGATAGGGTCAAAGTAAAAGAACAAAGCAAAGAGCAGGCAACAATATCAAAGGTGTACAATAATCACGCATGTAATGAGTGATGTCAAGTCAAGTTCAATACAGGATCAAGTGTGCAGGTTATTAATCATTTTATTAACCTATCTAGTGCACGTACTACTGCATCCCGCACTACAGGTTCTGCGCAAGTACACAGTGAACGTTTTAGACCGATGGTGAATTCACGGATCGTGTACTCGGTGTAACATGATAACATGATAACTTGAAAATATGATAATCTTCTTCCATGAAAATCCCCTCCTTCCATGACGATATAACGGTAAGGCATTACCGAGTACATTTTCCGATCATTCACTACCAAGTCTGCCCATAAAACCCCAGCTTGTTAATAGTTTATTTTCATCCTATGAGAGCATGCAAGAGGGTGTCAATGTTGTATGATACTAAGTGTGTCTAATTCTATTCGTTACAGACAAAGCATCAAGCAAACACATCAAATAAGCACAATTCACACAATCAGACAGCATGACCTTGTTGTATTAAAACATGGATTACGGTAACTAAGAAATAGCAAACCTGAATCCGTCAGATGTTCTAGAAGCTAGACTTCCACACTGTTCCAGCGAATATAATTAAGGCATATAGAAAATATAGAAACTAGGGTGAAAACTCTATACTATTCAGATTTTATGTTCAGGCAGCATGCAGTAAATTGTTCAACTATTTATTTCAGGTCAGAGAACTCATCAAATAAATCTACAAAATTTTGGGGCATTCCTACACATGTATAGGTTCAACTAGATTTATATCAGATTTTTCTTTTATTGTTAGCGTGGTCAATTAAATTAAGAAATAGCAGGATACGCATGCATTTGTGAATCTAAAAGTTCTAACACAGCAGTACTAAAAAGATGATATCTAACAGATTACACATCGGAAATCAAATCGGCCAAAAGGGCAGTACACTAGACATCAAAGGCTTAATTTCATGTTCAGAAAGTTAATTCAAATTATGACAGTAGCATGGTTGAAAATCTGATTCAAAATGGAACAACTAGGAGTCCAAATTTTGTTTTAACATAAAAGGGGCAATAAATAAATCATGAAACCATGTATTTTATGCAAATTGGTAATCGAAGTGATCCTAGGTGTCAACATGCATATTTCTATATTTAAGATACAATTTCATAGGCATGGTATATATTCATCTATCAAATTCAATCTAACATGCATACAATTTAACATGTCTAATCCATCAAACAATCCTATGCATGGGTTTAGTTATTTACATGTAAGTGTATATGCATGAAACAATCGGGACTAGGTTTTAGATCAAAGAGAACAGCACGATGTTAAGAGTATGTCGGGTTAGCTCGTGTAAACCCTCGATAAACTTAACGAAATTGTCAAAAGCAGTATGATAACGAAAGGGACTGGATCTACTTGCAGGGATCAAATAAACTTGAACAAAACAAAATATCAGTTCAAGAAGAGACTTGCTTATTAAATTGCAGATCCAAATAATATAGAATAACGGGATAAGAATTCCGGACGACGATCCACACACGTGCGAATCACGTGCAAGAAACCAAAGCAGCAAAAGACCAAAACTCCCCACTGGATCACACAAAACAGCAAACAGCGATCACGGTTCCACTGTGCCCAGAACACCAAACGGCGAAACGGACCAATACGCAAATAGTTGATCAAGTAGGAATGGAAACAAAGTTTATTCGAAATAATTATAATTATTGTTTAGAAAAATGGTTTAACAAGGAAACTCAAAACGAATTTAACCATAACAATTTATAAATATCGAAATACAGAAAAATACTCATGAAAATATGTATTTGCGGAAATATGGGTTACAAATCCTACCCACCTTACAACAAAATTTCGTCCTCGAAATTTGCTTAGGCGGTACATAGGACAAGGCAAAAATAAATTGGGGGTAACAAAACAGAGAGTTAAAGGGGAAGGAACAAAGCTGTGGCAACACCAGAAAAAGAAGAAAGTGGATAACAATGGGGTCAAATGGAATGCAAGAAAGAAGTAACCGATATCAAAAATGAAGAAAAAAAAACAACACAAGACTTGCAAGATAACAAAGCGAAGAGATGAAGAAATAGATAGAGCTGGAATCGAAGAAATGATGGACAGGAAAGAGTTAAAACCAGCAAATGAGTCAATGGATGAGGTTGAATGCAAGGGATGGAGAGAAACAAATAATGCAGGGAATGAGAAACATCAAGAGAACCATGGGACCTGTGGGTTATGGGCCCACTATGCTTCTGCTGCGCTAGTCCGATGGTGATGTCCCAAGCAACATACCTGTCGCTTTAGGTTGCATGACACCAATCGACGAACCAAGCAGGAATATGAGAATGAGACACCAGGATCAAAGATAGTATGGGCTCAAGATAGATATAAGCAATAATGCAAAATGAATATAAAGTTGAGCTTCAATTTAAATAATCAAAAGATATAATGTAGATCAAAACTAATGGCTTTTACAAAAATAATAATAACAACAAATATCAATAATAATAATATCAATAATAATAGAATAATAATAACAATAATAAAAATAATAATAACAATAATAATAACAACAAATATTAATAGTAAAAAAAATTAACAATGATAATAAAAATAATAACAACAACAATAATAATAAAAATAGTAATAATAATAGAAATAATATTAAAAATAATAACAACAATAATGATACAAGTAATAATAACCATAATAATAAAATAATGATAATAATAATAATAAACAATAATAATAACAATAATCAAAATCATCATAATCATAATGGTAATAATAATATAATAAAATAAAATAATAAAAAATTATTAACAATACTGATAATAATGATAATACATACATGGCAGAATAGGATTAAACACATTCATGAGAATAATGCAATAATAATGATAATAATAATAATACCATTAAAAATAATAACAATAATAATAATAATAATGATAATAGCAATAATAATAATAATATCAATACTAATAAAATAACAGTAATAATAATAATAAAAATAATAACAACAATAAATATAATGAAAACAATAATAATAACAGCAAGAGTAATAACAATAATGATAACAATACCAATAATAATAACGAAAATAATAGCTATAATAATAGTAGTAGAATAATAACATTATACAACAAAATAAGAATTTGCCTTATCAACTTATATTTAAAGTCAACAATGCTTCGCTAAAGATATTTTGGGCATTATGACCTTTGGAAACGATCTCAGATCTCAAGAGTTTCAAGAGTTCAACCACTCCTTCTCTTTCCTCCTCAGATCTCAGATCTAGGCCTCCGTCCCCTGTCCTCAGATCTCGGATCTCTGAGTCCAACTTCAGATCTCGGAGATCGCTGCTTCCTGGTCCTCCTCGTCACCCCTCCTTCCTTTCTTTGCCTCCTCTTGGAGCAGTGCCCCTTTCCTCCTTGGTCGGTGGCCGCCTAGCGGGTGTCAGTTGTGGAGCGCTCAGCTTCCGGTCGTGTTCTTCTTGGTTGCTGTTTGCAGAGGATTCCAGGTTCTTGTGGCACCGCTCAGCACCTGGAGATGTTTTCACTATATCCTAGCGCTGTAAGTCTGCAATTTTTTATTTTTATTTTGTTTCCTTCTTTTAATCTCTGTTTGACTCTTATTGAGTCCGTTCTTAGCCTTTCTTCTTCCCCCTCTTTTCGTTCTTGCAACCTACGTTCTTTCGTTTTGTTGGATCTGAGATTAGTTATTGTGGTTCTTTTTCTTCGGTTTTTGAACGGTGTTCTGAGGCGTATCGGTTTTGATCTGGAGATTCTCTTCCTCATATGAGATCTTCACCGCTTATCTCTTCTCCGTTTGAGTTCGTAGCCTTTTTGGGCTCGTCTTTTCAAAGTATTTTCTGAGAATTCTGTGGCTTTCTTGTTCTGCTGGTCAATCGCTACAATGTTGGTTTTTTTGTCGTTTCTTACTATGCTACTCTTTCCCCCTCGTTTTCCCTCGCGTATTGGGCTTGGGCCGCTATGGGCTCCGATTGGGTTAAAGTTGTTTAAAAAAAAAGTAATCCTTCTCTCAAGCACAAACTGGCAAATCTCAACCCCCCCTCGATTTCTCATCCATTTGTTAGGCCCATTCATCTAGTGCGTCTAACTACTTCCCACTTTCGTCCTTCCTCTTTTCCTTCCTCCTCCTTTTCGAACGGTTCATCCCTCCCTTCATCCTCCCGTGCCCCAATGTGTTACCGTTGCCTCCAACCTGGTCACATTAAGGCGTTCTGTTCCGACAACATGAAGTGCCTGTTTTGTTTAAAATTCGGCCACTCCCGCAATCGTTGCTTTTCGTTGCAACAAGTTTTAGGTCTTTCTATTGGAGTTCCTATCTCCAATCAAGTGATTGAGGCGCTTGACTTTCCCTCACTTCAAACCAAGCTTGCAGACCTTCAATCCCTTAAGCCTAAGAAGCTTTCCACCGCTCCATCTATTCTCCCTACGCCTCGTACCTCGCAACGAATCATCACAGCGGTGTTTTCGATCTCTCAAGGGCCTTCGCCCCCCTCTTCTCAGGTGACTAATTCTCAAGTTACCATAGTGTTCATTAATACCCTAGAATTTTTCGATAAAATAAAATTTTTTGACTGCTACGGTGCAGTCTTCTTCTCTGGGGGATCAGTGTCTAATGCTACTTTGGACTCTTTTCTTAGTAATTTCTATAATGTGCAAGATTAGAAGTGGGTGACTAACTCTTGTTTGAATGGGGAAGTGGTTATTAACTGTCCCTCTATTAAAATTCTGGAAGAGCTCACTACCATCAACTCTCTCTCCATTGGTTCTATCAAAGTGTCCATTCGCAAATGGTTACACCAGGGTCATCACCCTCCTTCTTTGATTAATTCCCCGGTCAAAGCAGCTTTATTGGGGCTTCCACCGTTCTGTGAGTCTCACTGTGTTTTTGCCGACATGACTAAGTGTGTGGGTGAATCGGGACGCATTTGTGCTACTTCCATGTTGGCTTCTGGCTATTTGCAAGTGGATGTGGAGTTCTACTATCCGTCGGTGAATGACAAAATCGACGCTTACACGCTGCGTGATCACAAGACGTGATTCGCCGTTTCTGTCATTTACCAAGACCTTTCGGCAGCCCATATCATTCCAGCTCCTGCGATGTTGGGGGCCTCCGAAACCCCTGCAAACCCCATCGCTCATCATGCTTCCTTCACGGTTGGTTCTTCTTCTTTTACGATTACTCCCTCATCCAAATGGAAGGCGTCGCAGAAGGCACCCTTTAAAAAGAATAACCCATTCCTGCGCAGAAGTCTTAATGTTCCTCCTGTCTCAAAGATTTCTCCCGCTAAAGCTCCTAATCCAGATATCCCCATTAGGAAGCCCCATCAAGATTTGCCTTTGGCCCTTACCGACCACCTTTCTAAGTCCAATATTCAACCTTCGTTCAAACCTCTCCCTCCCCAGGCTTCTACTATGCCCTCGGTTACTAATGCTGGCACTCCTGAGCCCATGTTGATTGACTCGGATAATAAGTAGCAAGTTTGGAAGGTTAATCCTCATTATTCGGCTGATTGGAACAATTTCAAAAGTGCGGTGCACGTGTCTTCTTCTTCAAGTATCGTCCCTTCTCCTGATCCAGTTAAAACCTTGGTACCCTTTACTCCTCGTTCTGATGCTTGGGTCGACAATGATAATCTCTTAGAGGATGACTTAGCCATCTCACCTCATCCAAGTCACTCAAGCAGGTATATCACTCTTTCCATTCAGTTGTCATTTATAGCAGTTCTTTTAATTGTTTTGGTAACGATGGCAGATGTCGTCTTAGATTTGGACCTCATTCGTCCTTTTTCTTCTAGCTACTCTACCTTATTTTGTCTAGCTACTTATTTTCATTTTAACTTCCCATTGCGGATTTTCGCTGCTTCTTTGGAGATTAGGGACACTTCCAATCTCGTTAAGGAGCATTCCATCACCCCTTCCTCCCCCATTATATTTTCACTCTCATCCCCTCCACTCTCTATCACTACTTTGGGTTTTATAGACAGGGTGGACATCATCTTATCCAACCCAGTCTGCCCCTTGATAGCTTCGGCACTTGCTCCGGTGGATGTTCCCATTCAGCAACAGACCTCGTCTTGCTCCTCCAATTATTCATGCTCTGTCATTCGTTCTAGTGCCCGCATTCGGGCCAAAAAATCTTCAAAAATGTTGGCTGATTCTAAGGCATCCTAGCGGCTCAGATTCGTGGAAAGGATATTCCCCTTCATTCGCTCTCCTCTTCGCTATCAGAACCCCTTGGATCAATCTATCAAGTGCATTTTGACACTCTTTCTAATCTTGACATGCTTCACATTACCAGGAAGATGGGTTTTCTGGTTGATTCTGATAATTTTGTTGACTTTGAGGCTATTCACAGTCGTGAAATCAATAGAGATTTTGAGACCAACTATTTTAATGATTAGTATCTCTTGTAATATTCGTGGTTTGCGGAGCGTGTCTAAGCAGCAAGCTTTGTTTCAACTCATTTCTTCCTCCCATTGTGATCTTATTTCTATCCAAGGAACTAAACTTGAGGACCCTTCTCCTACTATCCTTCGCTCCATCGGTGGGTCCTTTATCCACAATCGGATCTCCCTTGATTCCAACGGATCTAGAGGAGGGATTCTTTTTGGTTTTAAGGGATCACAATTCTCTCTTATTTCGATTCGTCGCTTAACTTTCTTTCTTATTGTTAGCCTTCGTTGGGCTCAACTCAATTGTGATCTTACCGTTGTGTCCGTTTATGGCCCAACCACTGCGGAGCGGCGAGAGGAATTTTGGAACGAATTTAATTCTTTCCATAACAATATTCAGGGTCTCTTTTTCTTCTGCGGTGATTTTAATATCACCAGATTTTCCTACGAAAGATCAGGGATCTCCTTGAACCCTTCAGACCGCTCTCGTTTCAACGTTTGCATCTGTTCCCTCTAGTTTTCTGATCTTCCCATCAATGGAAGAGCGTTCACTTGGTCTAATATGCGGATTTCTCCGACCATTGCTAAGCTTGACCGCTTTCTGGTGTCTAGTGATTGGATCAACCTTTTTCACAACTCTTTCGTCTCGGCGATGCCCAATCCTTCTTTAGACCACATGCCGATCTCCCTCAACGCTAATTTCAACTTCTCTAAACATTTTAAGTTCCGTTTTGAAAAGTTTTGGTTGGAAGACCAAACCTTTATCAACCTCTTCACAAAATGCCTCTCTTCTATTACCGGCTCCTCTGGTTTGGGACGTATTCTGATTAAGATGCATGCTATCAAATTCGGCTACAAAATTTGGTGCAAAGAGCATTTTTCTAATGTTAATTACCTTAAAAAAGTTCTCATCTCTACCATCGAATCTATCGATAGGCTTAAGGAAAGTGGCCCCATCTCAGAATCCCTCTATTCAGAACATGCGTCTTGTAAAAGAGATTTTGCTACCATTCTCCATAACGACCATATCAAATGGGCCCAGCAGGCTAAGTTCCGTTGGTTGAAGGAGGGGGAGGTAACACTTCCTTCTTCCACAACTTTGCTTCGCACCGGCAGCGTTGCAACCACATTTATTCTATTATCGATAATGGCAATGAATTCACTTCTACCTTAGATATTCATGCCACTTTCCATCGTTTCTTTAAGGATCTTTTGGGCTCCTCGAAACATCGATCGATTCATCTAGACTGGAACCATTTATATGGTCCTCAGCCGCAAGATCTTTCGAGTTTGGAAGCGCCTTTTTCTTTAGATGAGATTAAGTCCGCAGTGTTCGCTTTAAAAAGCGACTCTGCCCCTGGACCGGATGGTTTTCCTGCTTTTTTCTTCCAACGCTTTTGGGATTGTCTCAAAGACGACCTACTCTGGATGTTCTCTGATCTACATCATGGGACTTTTTCATTCGATAGGATCAATTACGCTCACATCGTCCTCATTCCGAAAACCTTGGGGGTCAACTCAGTCTCCAATTTCCATCCGATTAGCCTTCTTAACTCGACTTTCAAGATCATTATGAAAGTCCTCTCCATCCATCTCAGTTCTGTCATCTCCCCCTTGATTGACCCAGCTCAATCCGGTTTTATTAAAGATCGTTTTATTCTGGATAGTGTTGCGTCGGCTCAAGAAATTATTTCCGACTGCCATAGATCCAACTCTGAGGGTATCTTGCTCAAACTTGATTTTAAAAAACCTATGATAACGTGAGTTGGGATTTCCTCTTCGAAATCCTTCTTCATCAGGGATTCGCCCCCAAATGGATTGCTTGGATCAAGTCCAGCCTTTTTGCGGGTACATCGTCCATTTTTATTAATGGGTCGGAAGGTCATAAATTCAAGTGCAAGCGAGGCCTTCGTCAGGGCGATCCTATCTCATCCCTTTTATTTTCTCTTGTTGCCGATATTTTCAGTAAGCTTCTCTGTAATGCTTGGGAGGCAGGTGTCATTGAAGGCCTGGGTAACTCTCATAGGTTCAGAGGGATGCTGAACCTTCAATATGCGGTTGATACTATCATTTTTGCTAAATCCAATGGGTGCACTTTACGCAATTTGAAGTTACTTCTTTTCATTTTTGAAAGTGCTTCTGGTTTGGCTATTAATTTCCAAAAGTCTTCTGTTCTTTGGCTTGGAGGGTCACCTAACCGGCAGGTAGAAATTGCTCATTTCTTTAACTGTGCCTCTGCTTCGTTCCCCATTCATTATCATGGCTTGCCCTTGAGATGGGGTAAGCTCCACAAGTCAGATTGGTTACCTATGATCGACAAAGTCGAATCTAGACTGAACCTCTGGGTGGGTAAGCACCTCTCGCGCGGTGGTAGACTCATTCTGGTTAACTCCGTTCTTTCTTCGATTCCTTTATACACGATGTCTTTCTTTTACCTTCCGTCTGGGGTCATTAAACGTATCGATCAGATCAAAAGAAATTTCTTCTGGTCGGGCTCAGACTCGTTTAGACCGGGCACTCACCTTTGTAATTGGAAGTTGATCTGTACATCGAAGGCAGCGGGAGGGTTAGGGTTTCTGAACCTCAAGCATCAAAACTTAGCCCTCCTCGGAAAATGGTTATGGAGATTCATGAATATCGAGCATCTTCCTTGGGCCCGTCTCATCTCCGTTAATTGTTTCGCCCGCCATAATATTTGGGACTTTCCTACTACCCTTTCTCGTAATGCTTCCCCCTTCTGGAAAGGGGTCTGGAAAGCGGCCAGCCCATTCCATTGTGCTATTTCTCACGTTTGCAACGAGGGTCTTAAAACCAAATTCTGGGAAGATTTATGGTTTGGGAATATCAAATTGGAGCAAGCGTATCCTCAGCTCTTCCATTTGGTGTCCAACCCCTCGGCTTTGGTGTCAGATTATTTATCTGTTATTAACAACCAGAAGTTCTAGTCTATTGCCTTCTCCGGCATTCTTCCCTTGCAACGAGCGAATGAGCTGAACGAGCTCTTCTCTCGTATCAACCTCTATGTATGGCATCCTCATTATGCCTTCAAATGGAGATGGACCAGTTCGGGTAGTTTCTCTGTTAAATCCTTCTACAACTTTCTCAATTTTGGTGGGATCCATTCTCCGCTCGCCAAGCCATTATGGAGCAGTTGTTCACCTCTGAAAGTTAAAACCTTATTTTGGCTTACGCTTAATAACAAGTTACTTACCGTTGAGGTGCGTAATAGAATGAATTTGGCCTTAGGTCAATTATGTCCTCTCTGCGCCTCAGTACATAAGGACGCCGATCATCTTTTTCTCAAGTGCAAATTCATTAAACCTTTATGGACGTTTATTGCAGTCTCTTGGCAAGCCGCCTCTATCCCCAATGATTTTCCGTCTTGTTGGATGTCTCGTTCTATTAAGAAAGAGTACCGGAAACCTTGGTTTCTTTCGATTATGACTATCATCTGGGTTATTTGGTCGGAACGGAATAAACATATTTTCTCCAACTCTGCATCGCCAACCGATAAGCTTATCGATGAGGTTTATTTCTTTACTAAGTATTGGCTATCCACTTTGTCGCATGATAAAGTGGGGGCACTGCACTTATCTTGCCTGGATGAGGCTTTTAGCTATTTTCATTCTAATAACAGTTAATTATTCTGTTTTGTTCTTGATCTTTTCTTAATCCCTTTTCTGCTTTCCTCTTGCAGTCCTGAGGACGAGTGGTTTGTATGGCTTCCTTCCCTTCAGGTTTTGGGGGTCTGGCTAGCAGTGGTGTTTGGTTCTCTACCCCTCTGGTGCCTTGCTCTTTTGATGTTTTGGCTGCTTTCTTTCCTTCAGATGCTTACGATCTCTTGTAAATGTGGTTTTGGTTTGTTCTTGTTGCTGGTTGGTGTGTATGTATTGTGTTGGCAAGTGTTTGTTCTAGGTTTCTGTTTGGGTGTTCACTATTGGCTAGGGAGCCTGTTGTTTATGTGCTGGGTTTGCCTCAGTGGCTCAGTTTTATTTTTGATCGGGGTTGCTCCGCTTGCTGTTTGTAGTCTGCAAACACTTTATCAGTTGGCCCCTTTTTGTGTTCATATTATTTGGCCTACCCGCATTTTCGTTATTATTGTATGCCCCTTATCGCCATTGTTCTGGGGTGGTGGTCACTGATATGGGTTTCGCTATTTCCTGTTCTTATTTTGGCTCTTAGTTTCTATGTTTATAGCATTTTTGTGCATCCACTCTTGTGGGTTTTGGTCCGCTCTTGGCAATTGAGGAACTCGCTAACCTTTTTTTTCATTTTGTGGGTTGGTGTTTTAGTTATTTCCGTCTCGAGCTGGCCTTTGGCTTGTTTTTAATCGGTCATGTTGCTTGCTGCAGGTGGCTCCGAGTTCAGGTGTAGCATTCACCTGGATCTCTGATTGGGTTTTGTAACGCCCCGAATTCCAAAATACACTGAATTCGAGATTCCACAGGATCTTTACACTTCATTTAGTACAATTTTACAAGGAAATTAAAACTTTTCACTTTACATCAGAGTTACATGGAAAACTTTACTCTTTACATTTGCACAGCAGAAGTAAATTTACAACATTTAAATAAATGTACAAGAACATTGAATAATCTCTAAGCATCTGTCCTTCTTTAATCTTTATCATGTCATTTACCCTGCATATAAAACTATGAGTACGTCAGTTTATTCAACCGACGAACATTATAAACGGCCATCCTCTCTATGCTGGAAATAGTATAACTGATTTTCCATATTTAACAAACACAGACTTGTCACATATCAAACTAAAGGGAATACCCTATTGATGTCGTGTTGTGATTGTGCACTTAGTCCTTAATGCAATTATTCATGTTACATGACACTAATGCACACTTGTTCGGATTCTATGCATCCCATACTATATAGGTCCGAGGGCAAGCCTCTTAATCATTCTTCATCTTGTAGGGTTCAATCCCTCGTTATGACTTAATCTACTACTGTAACTACGGTAAGTATCTTAGATGATCTATGAGTACAAGCTCGTGCATAGAAAACCTGGAGGGGAATCCCACACCATGTCTTGACGCATCAAGCATGCATTTTGTGGCAATTCAGCCTCCTTCATGGCACGCGATCCTCTTGCAGTCACCAAACATCCCACAAGCGTTGCCAAGATCGCGATCTTCTGTAAGTAGTGCCCACGCCATGTCTTGACGCATCAAGCATGCATTCTGTGAATCACACCCACATCGCAGACTCGAGGCTCTCATACTTGTATTTTTCTCTCACTTTCATCACCTCTTCACTATGTACTAAATCCTTAAATTTAATGAAATCATGAACAAAATCAATTTCTTAGAGTTAGTCCTCTCACTAGTACCGGTCTTATTATTTTCATTTCACAATGACCCAACCTGGTCTTTTCAATTCCAATAATCATAATTATTCATAACTTTCACTTGCCGGTGTGAGTTTGACTACACTCTAATTTTCAATTTCAATTCATAATCCATATGTTTGAGTTTTCATACTCAATAACATTCTCTTTTCCAATAACATGATTTCTAATTTATTCATGAGTCCATAGCCATACATGGAATTCGATTATTCCTTATGTACTTCATCAAATATCAATTCCACATTAAAAATCACATCACTAATTATATGGCCAAATAAATATTCACATTTCATAATTTTCACACTATTCTCCAATGAGAATAATTCACATCACATCACTTCATATAATTTCTTTCTTTGCTATATTCTTTTTCTAATACTTCATTTCATGTTCTTTTGCAAATTATAACCTCCACAAAAATATAAATGTAGAACCATAGTTTCATTCAGACAATTGTTCTCAACACATACGCTATTTCATGTAAATAATCCTCAAATTATTTTTCATAAATCCCACATATTTTTAGGATAATAATCATATTTTTTTCATAATTTTTAATCATCAAAAACACCCAAAAAAATATTTTTTTCCCACACTTAAACACAGACCGAAGCCAATGATCGAACCCACAACCACAGGGAAACCAACCGAAGGCACAGACCACTAAGCCGAACGCGCTAGGCGTTATAAAGAAGGGCTGAGAGCATTAAATGCTCTCAGCTGCAGTTACTTTACTTTTCAAAAATACAAAACAAAAGAATGGTGCTAAGGGGATTCGAACCAGCAACTCATGAGACACCGAAACCCACTGTAGCAATTAAGAGCATCCCGACCACGTGAGCTATGCGCTCAGGTTGTCATAGATCAACCCGTAATCTAATTAAATCAATTCTCTCTGTTTAGTAAAACATTTCGATGTTCAAGAAGCTCTCATTTCATTTTACTCTTACTAAACTTGCTGTAAAAATTTCAGATTAATTATTCCCATCATAAATTATACTCCAGTATATTAAAATAATTGTTTTTCAATAATTAACACATATTGTTCATACAATTAATTCGAATTATAAACTACCACTACCACATTTCTTTTTCGACATTTCTTATCAGGTTTAACATCACTAATCTCTTTATTAATAGTCTTCATATCAATTCTCTGTTTTTAATCATTTCACAAACCCCCAAATTATATTTGTAAGTCATTCATACAACATTATCACAATAGTCTATTTATGCACATAAAGCGACTTTGTCAATCTACTAATTCTTGCATATAATTTTTGATGTTAATAATGAAGTTTTCTTCACACAATCCATGGCTATAATCAATTCACACACAACTTAGATTTAATGATAGAACCACATACAATTTGCATATCAACATTTCAATCAATCAATAGGTCATTTTTCCAATTAAAATGTACTCTTATTAATCTTTTTCATGCACCATTCTTTCAATTCAAATCTAGCATGCTTCCTAATTAGAAATACGGAAAATTACCCACCTTAATTGTTGAGAAGTACAATTAGCAGCACCTCCTAAACAAATGTCCTTGCCAAGAGCGCGATCCTCCTCCTCGTCGATGCGCACACAAGCTCCAAGATGTCCAACCCGAGCTCCCTTGTTGATTGCCGGCCTCTCCCCTTTTGATGCAAGCACAAACTCCCCACACAACTCTCAATCTTTTAACTCACTTACTAAACTATTAGATAATGTATTTTAAACTATAGGTTTGGAGGAATAATTAGTACAAAATAACTAGGCAAGGGGGGGGGGGTATTTATACTAAAATTTTAGGAAAATGGAAAGCTAGGATTAACTTAGGAGTTAGGAACAAAAGGCTAGGATTCAAGGAGGAGTTACAATAACCAACCATGATCAAGTAACCGCCACCCATGACTCCACTTGAAAATTATGTTTTCCCTCCAAAGATCAAAACCAGCCATGCACAAGTATGGTGCATTTGCACGTGTACGTGCAATGCAGGTGCATGCAACTTGTCACCATTTAAAAAATTGTACATTATATTTTACATAAAAATAATCTTTAAAATGTGTTCTACATTACAAGTTGTATAAAAATAGCTCATGGGCTTTAGTTTATGGGCCAAAATAATAATTTATAAAAAGAAAATAAATAAATTCAATTTGGGCTTTTAAAAAGAAAGGCTTTTGTCTATTTGAAAAAGGGCCTTATATAAAAAAATAATTAAAGAGCACATATATAAATATCTATACTCATCATGAAGAAAATAATCATAACATTTAATATTACCAAAATATTGCACGTGCACACTACGTGCAAAATAAAATAATTTTCATAAATGAAAATCGGGGCATTACAACACTCCCTCCTTAGAATAGTTCCGTCCCCGGAACTATAGTAAAGAGCGAGAACAAAACAAAACACTCACAAAAAGCACAAGAATACAAAATACAAAATACAAATCAAGCAAAAAGCTCAGGATAGTCCTTCAACATCCTCTCCTCAGACTCCCAAGTAGCCTCTTCAACCAAATGGTTTCTGCAGACTACCTTGACCATCGGTATCGTCTTATTCCTCAAGACTTTCTCTCGACGATCAACAATCTCGACAGGAGACTCGATTTAATTAAGATCCAACTGCAAACCTTCCGGCACTTCAGGCAAATGATGACTCGGATCTGGAATATAACCTCTCAGCATAGACACATGAAAGACATTGTGCACCTGAGATAACTCTTCCGGTAATTCAAGTCGGTAAGCACTTTTCCCGATTCTTTTCAATATCTTGTACGGGCCTATAAACCTCGGGGCTAACTTCCCGCCTTTGGCCAAAACGAATCACACCTTTACTGCGCAATACTTTCAGAAAGACGAAGTCACCTTCCTCAAACTCAAGGTCTCTTCTCCGGTTGTCTGCATAGCTTTTCTGCCTACTCTGAGCTTCTACCAACCTTTTCCTGATCAGATCAATCTTTTCAGAGGTTTTCTGCACAAGCTCAGGACCAAACAATTGACGCTCCCCAACTTCAAACCAACAAACAGGTGTCCTGCACTTCCTGCCATACAAAGCTTCGTATGGCGCCATCCCAATGCTAGTCTGAAAACTGTTGTAGTAGGCAAACTCTACCAAGGGTAAATGCCTTTCCCAACTGCCTCTGAAGTCTAGTATACAATACCGAAGCATATCGTCAAGAATACGGTTGACTCTCTCGGTCTGCCAATCGGTTTGTGGATAAAAAACAGTGCTGAAATCCGTCTTGGTACCCAAAGCTGTCTGAAGACTCCTCCAAAAATGCGAAGTAAACCGCGCATCTCGATCAGACACGATAGTTTACGGAACACCATGAAGCCGGACGATCTCGCCAACATACAACTCGGCTAACTTGTCCATCGAAGCAGTGAGTTTCATCACCAAAAAGTGAGCGGACTTGGTTAGTCGATCGACTATAACCCAAATCACATCATTGCCTTTAGGACTCTTAGGCAATCCCGTAATGAAATCTATACTGATGCTATCCCACTTCCATTCCAGAAAAGGTAACGGTTGTAATAGACCTCCGAGTCTCTGATTTTCGGCTTTGACTTGCTGACAAACCTCACACTTCGCCACAAATTCAGCCACATCCCACTTCAAACCTGACCACCAGAAATGCAGTTTGATGTCTCTGTACATCTTAGTACTTCCAGGATGTACCGACAAAAGAGTAGCATGCGCCTCCTGAAGAATACTCTCTTTCAGGTCCGCCAGATTCGGAACACATAGCCTCTCTCCAAACCACAGCACTCCATCCTTGATTTGAAATCTGGGCAACCTGGCAGCACCAACCTGCTCCTTCATCTCCAAAATATCAGCATCAACCTCCTGACTTGCAATGATCCTTCCATTCAAAGTAGGCTGATGCCTCAACTGAGCAAAAGATGCTCCCAATCCTTGCAAGACAACCTCAATACCTGCTCGATCCAATTCCTCAATCAGATGCTTCTGAGTTGTAATCAAACTGGATAAATTGTTCTTGCGACTAAGTGCATCAGCAACAACATTAGCTTTCCCAGGATGATACTTGATCTCAGGTCGCATGTCCTCAAGCACTTCCAACCATCTTCACTGCCTCAAATTCAGATCCTTCTGCTGATATATGTACATCAAACTCTTGTGGTCCGTGTACATGTTCAATTTCTCACAGTACACGTAGTGCCTCCATTGCTTCAGGGCAAAGATAATCGCAGCCAACTCCAGATCATGAGTCAGGTAATTCTTCTCATGCGATCGTAGTTGCCTAGACCCATAAGCGATTACTCTTCCTTCTTGCATTAAGACACAACCAAGCCCATGATGTGAAGCATCGCTGTAAACATCACACTCAACACCTGCTCTAGGCAAAGCCAAAATAGGTGCAGTAGTCAGCTTCTCTGTCAACTCCTGAAAGCTCGCCTCACATTGCTCAGTCCACTTGAAGTTCACATTCTTCTTGGTCAAACTAGTAAGCGGTACGACTAACTGAGCATAACCTTGAATAAATCTCCTGTAGTATCCAGTCATTCCAAGAGAACTTCTGACTTCCTTTACTGTAGTAGGCCTAGCCCAATCTGTCACGGCCTCTATCTTCTGAGGATTAGTTGCCACTCCCTCCTTAGAAAGGATGTGACCTAAGAATGCCACTTCAGATTTCTAGAAATCACACTTGGATAGCTTGGCATACAACTCCTGCTCTTCCAGCTTCTTCAAAACTGCTGCTAGATGCTCGGTGTGCTCCTCCTCTGACTTGGAGTACACGAGGATATTGTCGATAAACACCACGACGAAAGAATCAATGAACGGCCTCAGAACTCTGTTCATCAAATCCATGAAGATTGCGGGTGCATTCGTCACTCCAAATGGCATAACTAAGAATTCGTAATGCCCATGTTGAGTTCTAAATGCAGTATTGTGCACATCTTCAGCTTTCACTCGAACTTGATGATATCCTGATCGAAGATCTATTTTGGAGAAAACATCCGCTCCTTGTAGACGATCGAACAAGTCATCAATTCGGAGAATAGGATACTTATTCTGAACAGTGACCTTATTTAGCTCTCGGTAATCGATGCACATTCTCATCGAACCATCCTACTTCTTTACCAAAAGCACTGGTGCTCCCCAAGGTGACGCACTAGGTTGAATAAAGCCTTTCTCCAACAGTTCCTCAATCTGCCGTTTCACCTCATCCTGTTCCACTGGAGCCATCCTATACGGTGCCTTAGAAATGGGTGCCCATTCCGGTTGAACAGTAATGCTGAACTCTACATCACGATGTGGGGGTAACCCAGGAAAATCATCCAAGAACATAGTCGGATAGTCCGGAACCACAGGAATCCCTTGCACTTCCACAGAAATCTCTTCCTTACGGATAGCTGCCACCAGCCTAGAACACTTCTTCTTCCCTTGGAATGTGACTTCAGGTCCACCTAGAGCCTTCACTATTACCGTCTTGGTATTGCACTCGATGCTTGCACTATACACCGACATCCAATCAATGCCAATGATAACATCGACTCCCAAGATAGTCAGCTCGATCAGATCAATTCCGAAGATTCTTTCCCCAATCACAATCTCGCAATCCGCATAGTACCGATCAGTGGTTAAAGTTTCCCCTGATAGAGTAGCTACTGCTAAGATCTTGCGTGGAAAAATCTTCGGTTCAACTCCCAACACTTTAGCAAATTTAGGAGACACAAAAGTATGAGAGGATCCAGTATCGAACAAAACAACAGCTTTCATTCCATTCAAATAAATTTCTCCTGTTACATAATACACATCCATTACGTAACAGTTCACTAAATAAGCAGGAAAAGAAACAACGGTCTAACTCCTACGGTTCCTCTTCACCTCTCGAAGTTCACCCTGTAGTTCATCAACTTCTTCCTTCAGCACATCGGTCATATTCTTCCTCTTCTTGAGTTCCCATACACGATGACTGAGAACTGCAAAGTCGTCCTTACACTTTGCCAATTGAGCCTCCAATAGTCCAACTCTCTCCCGCAGTGTTTCTACCTGCCTCTGAAGAGATATCACAAGACTATTTGGAACTGGTTCTTCTTCTTCGTCAGAAGAGTCATCAGATGAATCCGGAGGTGTGGTGATCTCTCGAGATTCAGGCCATTCTTCTTCGTCAGAATCTGCTTGTCCTGGGTAGTACTCTTCCTCGGAATCTGCTTGTCCAGGATGGTACTCTTCCTCGATGATATGCCAGTCGTCGTCTCCAGCAGGGTCGAAGTGATCAGCCATATTAGAAATAGGGAGGAAGAAGCATAAGTCATAGAGCAACACAAATATAAGTCACTTACATTTAAATCTCTAGACTCAAACACACACTCTAATGTCCACTTGTAGGGTGTCGTTCCTTATAAATTTGTACAAGTGTGAAGCGTGGCTCTGATACCACTCTATAACACCCCGAATTCCAAAATACACTGAATTCGAGATTCCACAGGATCTTTACACTTCATTTAGAACAATTTTACAAGAAAATTAAAACTTTACACTTTACATCAGAGTTACATGGAAAACATTAATCTTTACATTTGCACAGCGGAAGTAAATTTACAACATTTAAATAAATGTACAAGAACATTGAATAATCTCTAAGCATCTGTCCTTCTTTAATCTTTATAATGTCATTTACCCTGCATATAAAACTGTGGGTACGTCAGTTTATTCAACCGATGAATATTATACACGGCCATCCTCTCTATGCCGAAAATAGTATAACTGATTTTCCATATTTAATAAACACAAACTTGTCACATATCAAACTAAAGGGAATACCCTATTGATGTCGTGTTGTGATTGTGCACTTAGTCCTTAATGCAATTATTCATGTTACATGACACCAATGCACACTTGTTCGGATTCTATGCATCCCATACTACATAGGTCCGAGGGCAAGCCTCTTAATCGTTCTTCCTCTTGTAGGGTTCAATCCCTCGTTATGACTTAATCTACTACTGTAACTATTGTAAGTATCTTAGATGATCTATGAGTACAAGCTCGTGTACAGAAAACCTAGAGGAGAATCCCACGCCATGTCTTGACGCATCAAGCATGCATTCTGTGGTAATTCAGCCTCCTTCATGACACACGATTCTCTTGCAGTCACCAAACATCCCACAAGCGTTGCCGAAATCCCGATCTTCTGTGAGTAGTGCCCACGCCATGTCTTGACGTATCAAGCATGCATTCTGTGAATCACACCCACATCGCAGACTCGAGGCTCTCATACTTGTGTTTTTCTCTCACTTTCATCACCTCTTCACTATGTCCTAAATCCTTAAATTTAATGAAATCATTAACAAAATCAATCTCTTAGAGTTAGTCCTCTCACTACTACCGGTCTTATTACTTTCATTTCACAATGACCCAACCTGGTCTTTTCAATTTCAATAATTATAATTATTCATCACTTTCACTTGCCGGTGTGAGTTTGACTACACTCTAATTTTCAATTTCAATTCATAATCCATATGTTTGAGTTTTCATACTCAATAACATTCTCTTTTCCAATAACATGATTTCTAATTTATTCATGAGTCCATAGTCATACATGGAATTCAATTATTCCTTATGTACTTCATCAAATATCAATTCCACATTAAAAATCACATCACTAATTATATGGCCAAATGAATATTCACATTTCATAATTTTCACACTATTCTCCAATGAGAATAATTCACATCACATCACTTCATATAATTTCTTTCTTTGCTATATTGTTTTTCTAATACTTCATTTCAAGTTCTTTTGCAAATTATAACCTCCAGAAAAATATAAATGTAGAAGCATAGTTTTATTCATACATTTGTTCTTAACACATACTCTATTTAATGTAAATAATCCTCAAATTATTTTTCATAAGTCCCACATATTTTTAGGATAATAATCATATTTTTTTCATAATTTTTAAACATCAAAAACACCCAAAAAAATATTTACTTTTCCCACACTTAAACACAGACCGAAGCCAAGGATCGAACCCACAACCACAGGAAAACTAACCAAAGGCACAGACCACTAGGCCGAACGCGCTAGGCATTATAAAGAAGGGCAGAGAGCATTAAATGCTCTCGGCTACAGTTACTTTACTTTTCAAAAATACAAAACAAAAGTATGGTGCTAAGGGGATTCGAACCAGCAACTCATGAGACACCGAAACCCACTGTAGTAATTAAGAGCATCCCGACCACTTGAGCTATGCGCTCAGGTTGTCATAGTTCAACCCGTAATCTAATTAAATTGATTCTCTCTGTTTAGTAAAACATTTCGATGTTCAACAAGCTCTCATTTCATTTTAATCTTACTAAACTTACTGTAAAAATTCCAGATTAATTGTTCCCATCATAAATTATACTCCAGTATATTAAAATAAATTTTTTTCAATAATTAACACATATTTTTCATACAATTAATTCGAATTATAAACTACCACTACCACATTTCTTTTTTCGACATTTCTTATCAAGTTTAACATCATTAATCTCTTTATTAGCAGTCTTCATATCAATTCTCTGTTTTTAATCATTTCACAAACCCCCAAATTATATTTGTAAGTCATTCATACAACATTATCACAATAGTCTATTTAAGCACATAAAGCGACATTGTCAATCTACTAATTCTTGCATATAATTTTTGATGTTAATAATGAAGTTTTCTTCACACAATCCATGGCTATAATCAATTCACACACAACTTAAATTTAATGATAGAACCACATACAATTTGCATATCAACATTTCAATCAATCAATAGGTCATTTTTCCAATTAAAATGTACTCTTATTAATCTTTTTCATGCACCATTCTTTCAATTCAAATCTAGCATGCTTCCTAATTAGAAATACGGAAAATTACCCACCTTAATTGGAGAGAAGTACAATTAGCAACACCTGCTAAACAAAAGTCCTTGCCAAGAGCGCGATCCTCCTCCTCGTCGATGCGCACACAAGCTCCAAGATTTCTAACCCGAGCTCCCTTGTTGATTGCCGGCCTCTCCCCTTTTGATGCAAGCACAAACTCCCCACACAACTCTCAATCTTTTAACTCACTTACTAAACTATTAGATAATGTATTTTAAACTATAGGTTTGGAGGAATAATTAGTACAAAATAACTAGGCAAGGGGGGGGGGGGTATTTATACTAAAATTTTAGGAAAATGGAAAGCTAGGATTAACTTAGGAGTTGGGAACAAAAGGCTAGGATTCAAGGAGGAGTTACAATAACCAACCATGATCATGTAACCGCCACCCATGACTCCACTTGAAAATTATATTTTCCCTCCAAAGTTCAAAACCGGCCATGCACAAGTATGGTGCATTTGCACGTGTACGTGCAATGCACGTGCATGCAACTTGTCACCATTTAAAAAATTGTACATTATATTTTACATAAAAATAATCTTTAAAATGTGTTCTACATTACAAGTTGTATAAAAATAGCTCAGAGGCTTTAGTTTATGGGCCAAAATAATAATTTATAAAAAGGAAATAAATAAATTCAATTTGGGCTTTTAAAAAGAAAGGCTTTTGTCTATTTGAAAAAGGGCCTTATATAAAAAAATAATTAAAGAGCACATATATAAATATCTATACTCATCATGAAGAAAATAATCATAACATTTAATATTACCAAAATATTGCACGTGCACACTACGTACAAAATAAAATAATTTTCATAAATGAAAATCGGGGCATTACAACACTCCCTTCTTAGAATAGTTCCGTCCCCGGAACTACAGTCAAGAGCGAGAACAAAACAAAACACTCCCAAAAGGCACAAGAATACAAAATACAAAATACAAATCAAGCAAAAAGCTCAGGATAGTCCTTGAACATTCTCTCCTCAGACTCCCAAGTAGCCTCTTCAACCAAATGGTTTCTGCAGACAACCTTGACCATCGGTATCGTCTTATTCCTCAAGACTTTCTCTCGACGATGAACAATCTCGATAGGAGACTCAATTTAATTAAGATCCAAATGTAAACCTTCCTGCACTTCAGGCAAATGATGACTCGGATCTGGAATATAACCTCTCAGCATAGACACATGAAAGACATTGTGCACCTGAGATAACTCTTCCGGTAATTCAAGCCGGTAAGCACTTTTTCCGATCCTTTTCAATATCTTGTACGGGCCTATAAACCTCGGGGCTAACTTTCCGCCTTTGCCAAAACGAATCACACCTTTACTGGGCGATACTTTCAGAAAGACGAAGTCACCTTCCTCAAACTCAAGGTCCCTTCTCCGGTTGTCTGCATCGCTTTTCTGCCTGCTCTGAACTTCTACCTACCTTTTCCTGATCAGATCAATCTTTTCAGAGGTTTTCTGCACAAGCTCAGGACCAAACAATTGACGCTCCCCAACTTCAAACCAACAAACAGGTGTCCTGCACTTCCTGCCATACAAAGCTTCGTACGGCGCCATTCCAATGCTAGTCTGAAAACTGTTGTCGTAGGCAAACTCTACCAAAGGTAAATGCCTTTCCCAACTGCCTCCGAAGTCTAGTATACAATACCGAAGCATATCCTCAAGAATACGGTTGACTCTCTCGGTCTGCCAATCGGTTTGCAGATGAAAAACAGTGCTGAAATCCGTCTTGGTACCCAAAGCTGTCTGAAGACTCCTCCAAAAATGCGAAGTAAACCGCGCATCTCGATCAGACACGATAGTTTACGGAACACCATGAAGCCGGACGATCTCGCCAACATACAACTCAGCTAACTTGTCCATCGAAGTAGTGAGTTTCATCGCCAAAAAGTGAGCGGACTTGGTTAGTCGATCGACTATAACCCAAATCACATCATTGCCTTTAGGACTCTTAGGCAATCCCGTAATGAAATCCATACTGATGCTATCCCACTTCCATTCCGGAAAAGGTAACGGCTGTAATAGACCTCTGGGTCTCTGATTTTCGGCTTTGACTTGCTGACAAACCTCACACTTTGCCACAAATTCAGCCACATCCCGCTTCAAACCTGACCACCAGAAATGCGGTTAGATGTCTCTGTACATCTTAGTACTTCCAGGATGTACCGACAAAAGAGTAGCATGCGCCTCTTGAAGAATACTCTCTTTCATGTCCGCCTGATTCGGAACACATAGCCTCTCTCCATACCACTGCACTCCATCCTTGATTTGAAATTCAGGCAACCTGCCAGCACCAACCTGCTCCTTCATCTCCAAAATATCAGCATCAACCTCCTGACATGCAATGATCCTTCCATTCAAAGTAGGCTGAAGCCTCAACTGAGCTAAAGATGCTCCCAATCCTTGCAAGACAACCTCAATACCTGCTCGATCCAATTCCTCAATCAGATGCTTCTGAGTTGTAATCAAACTGGATAAACTGCTCTTGTGACTAAGTACAATAGCAACAACATTAGCTTTCCCAGGATGATACTTGATCTCAGGTCGCATGTCCTTAAGCACTTCCAACCATCTTCGCTGCCTCAAATTCAGATCCTTCTGCTGATATATGTACTTAAAACTCTTGTGGTCCATGGACATGATCAATTTCTCATCGTACACGTAGCGCCTCCATTGCTTCAGGGCAAAGATAATCGCAGCCAACTCCAGATCATGAGTTGGGTAATTCTTCTCATGCGGTCGTAGTTGGCTAGACCCATAAGTGAT
Source organism: Hemerocallis citrina (assembly GCA_017893485.1). Classification (NCBI taxonomy): domain Eukaryota; kingdom Viridiplantae; phylum Streptophyta; class Magnoliopsida; order Asparagales; family Asphodelaceae; genus Hemerocallis; species Hemerocallis citrina. The sequence goes on from CM030358.1 coordinate 391,014,120, forward strand.
TACTCTTCCTTCTTGGATTAAGACACAACCAAGCCCACGATGTGAAGCATCGCTGTAAACATCATACTCAACACCTTCTCTAGGGAAAGCCAAAACAGGTGCAGTAGTCAGCTTCTCTTTCAACTCCTGAAAGCTCGCCTCACATTGCTCAGTCCACTTGAGGTTCACATTCTTCTTGGTCAAACTAGTAAGCGGTATGGCTAACTGAGCATAACCTTGAAAGAATCTCCTATAGTATCTAGTCATTCCAAGAAAACTTCTGACTTCGTTTACTGTAGTAGGCCTAGCCCAATCTCTCACGACCTCTATCTTCTGAGGATCAGTTGCCACTCCCTCCTTAGAAAGGATGTGACCTAGGAATGCTACTTCAGATTTCCAGAAATCACACTTGGATAGCTTGGCATACAACTCCTGCTCTTCCAGCTTCTTCAAAATTGCTGCCAGATGCTCGGTGTGCTCCTCCTCTGACTTAGAGTACATGAGGAAATCGTCGATAAATACTACGACGAAAGAATCAATGAATGGCCTCAGAACTCTGTTCATCAAATCCATGAAGATTGCGGGTGCATTCGTCACTCCAAATGGCATAACTAAGAATTCGTAATGCCCATGTCGAGTTCTAAATACAGTTTTGTGCACATCTTCTGCTTTCACTCGAACTTGATGATATCCTGATCGAAGATCTATTTTGGAGAAAATAGCTGCTCCTTGTAGACGATCGAACAAGTCATCAATTTGGGGAATAGGATACTTATTCTGAACAGTGACCTTATTCAGCTCTCGGTAATCGATGCACATTCTCATCGAACCATCCTTCTTCTTTACCAAAAGCACTGGTGCTCCCTAAGGTGACACACTAGGTTGAATAAAGCCTTTCTCCAACAGTTCCTCAATCTTCCGTTTCACCTCATCCTGTTCCACTGGAGCCATCCTATACGGTGCCTTAGAAATGGGTGCACTTCCCGGTTGAACAGTGATGCTGAACTCTACATCACGATGTGGGGGTAACCCAGGAAAATCATCCAAGAACACAGTCGGATAGTCCCGAACCACAGGAATCCCTTGCACTTCCACAGAAATCTCTTCCTTGCGGATAGTTGTCACCAGCCTAGAACACTTCTTCTTCCCTTGGAAAGTGACTTCAGGTCCACCTGGAGCCTTCACTGTTACCGTCTTGGTCTTGCACTTGATGCTTGCACTGTACACCGACATCCAATTAATGCCAATGATAACATCGACTCCCAAGATAGTCAGCTTGATCAGATCAATTCCGAAGATTCTGTTCCTAATCATAATCTCGCAATCTGCATAGTACCGATCAGTAGTTAAAGTCTCCCCTGATGGAGTAGCTACTGCTAAGATATTGCCTGGAAAAATCTTCGGTTCAACTCCTAACACTTTAGCAAATTTAGGAGACACAAAAGTATGAGAGGATCCAGTATCGAACAAAACAACAGCTTTCCTTCCATTCAAATAAAGTTCTCCTGTTACATAATACACATCCATTACGTAACAGTTCACTAAATAAGCGGGAAAAGAAACAACGATCTAACTCCTACAGTTCCTCTTCACCTCTCGAAGTTCTCCCCGTAGTTCATCAACTTCTTCCTTCAGCACATCGGTCATATTCTTCCTCTTCTTGAGTTCCCATACACGATGACTGAGAACTGCAAAGTCGTTCTTACGCTTTGCCAATTGAGCCTCCAATAGTCCAACTCTCTCCCGCAGTGTTTCTACCTACCTATAAAGAGATATCACAAGACTATTTGGAACTGGTTCTTCTTCTTCGTCAGAAGAGTCATCAGATGAATCCGGAGGTGGGGTGATCTCTCGGGATTCAGGCCATTCTTCTCCGTCAAAATCTGCTTGTCCTGGGTAGTACTCTTCCTCGGAATCTGCTTATCCAGGATGGTACTTTTCCTCTATGATATGCCAGTCGTCGTCTCCAGCAGGGTCGAAGTGATCAGCCATCTTAGAAATAAGGAGGAAGAAGCATAAGTCATAGAGCAACACAAATATAAGTCACTTATATTTAAATCTCTAGACTCAAATACACACTCTAATGTCCACTTCTAGGGTGTCGTTCCTTATAAATTTATACAAGTGTGAAGCGTGGCTCTGATACCACTCTGTAATGCCCCGAATTCCAAAATACACTGAATTCGAGATTCCACAGGATCTTTACACTTCATTTAGTACAATTTTACAAGGAAATTAAAACTTTACACTTTACATCAGAGTTACATGGAAGACTTTACTCTTTACATTTGCACAGCGGAAGTAAATTTACAACATTTAAATTAATGTACAACAACATTGAATAATCTCTAAGCATCTGTCCTTCTTTAATCTTTATCATGTCATTTACCCTGCATATAAAACTGTGGGTACGTCAGTTTATTCAACCGACGAACATTATACACGGCCATCCTCTCTATGCCGGAAATTGTATAACTGATTTTTCATATTTAACAAACACAAACTTGTCACATATCAAACTAAAGGGAATACCCTATTGATGTCGTGTTGTGATTGTGCACTTAGTCCTTAATGCAATTATTCATGTTACATGACACTAATGCACACTTGTTCGGATTCTATGCATCCCATACTACATAGGTCCGAGGGCAAGCCTCTTAATCGTTCTTCATCTTGTAGGGTTCAATCTCTCGTTATGACTTAATCTACTACTGTAACTACGGTAAGTATCTTAGATGATCTATGAGTACAAGCTCGTGTACAGAAAATCTGGAGGGAAATCCCACGCCATGTCTTAACGCATCAAGCATGCATTTTGTGGCAATTCAGCCTCCTTCATGGCACACGATCCTCTTGCAGTCACCAAACATCTCACAAGCGTCGCCAAGATCCCGATCTTCTGTGAGTAGTGCCCACGCCATGTCTTGATGCATCAAGCATGCAATCTGTGAATCACACCCACATCGCAGACTCGAGGCTCTCATACTTGTGTTTTTCTCTCACTTTCATCACCTCTTCACTATGTACTAAATCCTTAAATTTAATGAAATCATGAACAAAATCAATCTTTTAGAGTTAGTCCTCTCACTACTACCGGTCTTATTACTTTCATTTCACAATGACCCAACCTGGTCTTTTCAATTTCAATAATCATAATTATTCATCACTTTCACTTGCCGGTGTGAGTTTGACTACACTCTAATTTTCAATTTCAATTCATAATCCATATGTTTGAGTTTTCATACTCAATAACATTCTCTTTTCCAATAACATGATTTCTAATTTATTCATGAGTCCATAGCCATACCCGGAATTCGATTATTCCTTATGTACTTTATTAAATATCAATTCCACATTAAAAATCACATCACTAATTATATGGCAACTTTTCACCATTTAAAAAGTTGTACATTATATTTTACATAAAAGTTATCTTTAAAATCTGTTCTACATTACAAGTTGTATAAAAATAGCTCATGGGCTTTAGCTTATGGGCCAAAATAATAATTTATAAAAAGAAAATAAATAAATTCAATTTGGGCTTTTAAAAAGAAAGGCTTTTGTCTATTTGAAAAAGGGCCTTATATAAAAAAATAATTAAAGAGCACATATATAAATATCTATACTCATCATGAAGAAAATAATCATAACATTTAATATTACCAAAATATTGCACATGCACACTACGTGCAAAATAAAATAATTTTCATAAATGAAAATCGGGGCATTACAGGTTTAGTTGTTGCTCATTGTCTCTTTTTTTAGTTAGTTGGCTGGTTGTTTTTTCTGGGTTTCTTTTTGGTGTTGGTGGTCGACTTTGGCTGGTTGGCGCCGATGGGTCAGCCTCTCACTTTCCTTTGTGGGCGGCGCACTTACGTCGGTGGATTCTCTGTGCTCTGGGTGGCTGGGATGGTTAGGGTGCGCCAGGCCCAGTCCCTTGCTTGGCTGGTTCGGTCGCGACCTATGATTCTTGTGTTCGCTGCTGTTTTTGTTCAGTTGCTGCTGCTGTGGGGGCTCGTCGCCCTCTACTGGTCGCCCCTTTGCTTTGTTGTGGTGTTGTCTATTCTTCTTAGTTTTACCCCTTGTAAAATTGCTCCTCGTACGATACTATTTATTTATGCTATTTTTGGTTGGCTGGAGTCGTAAGACTCTATCGGGTTCATAAAAAAAACTTATATTTAAAATAATCCAAATAGAAATATTTATAGTCGATCAAAAGTGGATAGTGAAATCAAAATACACCATTATTTTTTTTTGATGTAAGCGGATAGAGTCCAACGACTCCAGCCCGATCAAAAAATTTATTGATAATACGAGAATCTAACGTACATACATCTATACAGGGGTTTTACAAGAAGTAAAACAAGATGAACAGCTAACAACAATACAGGGAACCAGAGCACCAACAGGACTAGAGCAATTACAATAGGCAAAATGACCGGATGCTACTGAACAAAATTCGAAAGAGGCAGGTTGGGCAGGGTGCAGTACCATCGAGGCTGAAAGAATACACCATCATCGAACAGTGAGGCTGGATGACGAGATAGCTAGCCTAGCTGGACGCTAAAACCGATCCGGCTCTACAGAATCTCAGCGAGCGATGAAACTCTGATCGAGGGAAGATGTCCCAGACGAGACGCTAAAGCCAGGCACCCGCTAAAGCAGAGAATAGCTACCGTGATCAAATAAGGAAGTCGATAAAAACTAAATGGCCCGAAGACTGCAGCCGGAGGCTACGAGCCGAGGACATCGAGCAAAACAGCGGCCGACCTAGAAAATAATCAAAAGACAAAAACCAAAAGAAACAATGACCTGAGTCGCTAAAAGGGCCTCTAAACGAGCGCACCAATTAATCAACAGGCCGTCCAGAACAATTTGAAGTCAATGAGCAAAACAAAAGTCCAGTTAAAAGGGGAGAGCTGGAACAATCAAAACGCAAGCAGATCACAGCCCCCACCAAACAAATAAAGCTAACAACATTTAAAGACACCAGATAAAACGAGTACATAAGGAGGGACAAAAAACCCTCAAACAGTCATCAGCTACAAACCAACAGAAACATAAGACATAAAGGTGGCTAGAGCTTGTAAGGGTTACTATTCAAGGAGATAGAACGCAACAAAGCCATCACGCGCTCACCCTCCTAACATGTAAACAAGACCACCAAGCAGAAAGAAAGAACAAAGAAGTGACCACAGTAGTATCTACAAAATAATTGCCTCGAGATCAAAGCACTACCAGCAAAAGGGATCCTGACCAACAACCAAAAGAAAACCAGAGATAGTTGCAAGCATCGTGAGCTGAAACAACATAGAAAGCAATAGCACTAGTGAGTCTTCAGAGGCAGACCAAAAACAAACATCCAGTCATTTAAACCTGCAAAGAACCAACCCAAAATACAATGAATAGAGAGATTAGGGGAATGAAATAAACCACACTGATAGCACTGCAAAGCAATAGCCAATGTAATACTAAAGCAGGCCTATGGAAAAACTCAAAAACCAATAACCAAAATATTCACAATGCATTAAGATTAGAGAGGACAATAAGGGATTCATTCAATTGGTGAAAAAAATAACATTGACGTTTTTCAGCATTCAACAGAGAGATCCAGAATTTAAACAGAAATGATAGTTCTGCTATAAGAGTGTGTATACGGGAGACATTGTGCGCGAACAATCTACGGTTCCTTTCCATCCATACTATCCAAATAATAATGTGGACGGAGAGGTTCCACGCCTTCCTGTACCTTGGGGGTACATCAGGGAAATCCCAGCTAGCAAGGAGGTTAGCTGGTAACGTGGGATTAGCCCTAGGCAAGGGCAATAATTTTCCAAAGGGGAGTGATGAAGGAGCAATTAACGAATATATGATTAATGTCTTCTGAGGCACTTGAGCAAAGGGGGCAGAGTTGACCCCACGCTAAGTTTCTGTTGTTGAGGACTTGAACAGTGAGGAGCTTGTTGTGGCAGGCTAACCACGAATTAATTTTAACCTTGAGGGGGACACAGGACTTCCAGATAAAGTCAAATAAGGGGGAACGAACACCTCGAAAGTTGAGAAATTTGTAGAAAGACTTAACAGTGAATGATCCTGAGGCAGTCCAACGCCATGAAATGTCTTCCGATTGTTTCCAATCATATTGATTAAGAGTAGTAATAAGGTCTTGTAGCTAATCTAACAGAGAACTAGGCAGCTGGTTAGAGAAAGGGATAATCCAACACCTGGACGCCTGAGTCCAAACAAAAGAGTCTGCAACGAAGGCATAAGGATAGGCAGCATAACTGAAAAGGGAGGGGTAAGCAGTGGCCAGGATGGTGTTGCCGATCCAAAGGTTAGACCAAAGTATAGTTTTAGACCCGTCAGCACAAAGCCTGGAAATGCTGGCCTGGAAAGCTGGCGCTGCTTTCCAGACACCTTTCCAGAAAGGGGAAGCGTAACGATGGATAGGGGCATTGAATTGCCACCAAGGAGTGGAAGAAAAATAGAACTCCTTGATACATTGGACCCAAGATAGATGGGGAAATTTATGGAATCTCCACAACCATTTGCCTAAAAGGGCGATGTTATGGTCTCGAAGATTTAAGACCCCCAAGCCACCGTTGGCCTTCGAGGAACAGATGATGTCCCAGTTACTCAGATGTGATCCATGCTTGTAAAGAGACGCACCCGACCAAAAGAAATTGCTACGAATTTGATCGATCCTTTTGAGGACCCAGGACGGAAGAAGATAGAAAGACATCATATAAAGAGGCATAGCAGAGATAACCGAGTTAAGAAGGATTAATCTTCCTCCTCGGGATAGCATTTTGCCTGTCCAGACATTGAGCCTCGATTCAATTTTATCAATCATGGGGAACCAGTCCGATCTGTGGAGCTTTCCCCATCTCAAGGGGATGCCCAGATAAGTGATAGGAAAGGAAGCAATACGGCAGTTAAAAAATTGGGATACTTCGAGGTGGCGATTTTCATCACCACCGAGCCAATACACCGAGGATTTGTTAAAATTAATGGCAAGACCTGAAGCCTGCTCGAAACAGTAAATCAAAAGTTTAAGGTTGCGTAACGAAGATCGCTCTGGTTTGGTGAAAATAATGGTATCGTCTGCATATTGCAGGTTGAGGATACCGTCAAAATTACGAGAATAGCCAAGACTTTCAATGACTTGGGCTTCGCGAGCGTTGCGAAGAAGCCTACTAAAGACGTCAGCCACTAGGGAAAAAAGGAGGGAAGAGAGAGGGTCTCCTTGATGGAGACCACGCTTGACTTTAAATTTATGATCTTCCGACCCGTTGATAAGAATAGACGAAGTGCCAGCGTATAAGCTGGATTTAACCCATTCGATCCATCTGCCAAATCCCCAATTCACCAGGATGTCGAAAAGAAAATCCCAGTTAACGTTATCGTAAGTTTTTTGGAAATCAAGCTTAAGAAGGATGCCTTCGAGTTTATGATGATGACATAGCGAGATAATCTCCTGGGCCGATGCAACGCTGTCAAGAATAAAACGATCTTTGATAAAGCCAGACTGGGCAATATCTACTAGGGGTGATATAGTAGCACTAAGTCTATTTGCCAGAACTTTCATAATGATTTTGAACGATGTGTTTATAGGCTAATAGGCCTAAATTCCGATACAGTATTAGCTCCTGGAACTTTCAGGATAAGAACAATGTGGGCGTAATTAATGCGATCAAAAGAAAGGGAGCCTTGATGAAGGTTTTGGAAAAGATCGAGGAGGTCATCCTTAATCCAAGACCAGAACTTTTGGAAAAAGAAAGCCGGGAAACCATCGGGCCCTGGGGCTGAGTCGCTTTTTAAGGCGAAAACAGCGGCCTTAATCTCGTCCAAAGTAAAAGGAGCTTTAAGCGAAGATAAATCAACGGCCGGGGGGCCATAAAGTTGCTGCCAGTCCAGGGAGATCAAAGGAGTTTTAGAGGAACCAATTAGGTTCTTGTAGAAGGTGAGGAAAGCTTGGTGAATCTTAGGGTCAGAGCGCATTTCTGCATTCTGCTCTTTGATTACCGAAATATGGTTGTTGCGCCTTCGATGCGAAGCGTAATGGTGGAAGAAAGCCGTGTTACCATCACCTTCTTTCAACCAATTAACACGGGCCCTCTGGGCCCACTTTAAATGATCTTGTAGGAGAATATCGGCATACTCCCGCTTACAGGCAAGCCGCTCGTTGAGAGCGTGAGGGGAAAGAGGAGAGTGCTCCTCCATTAAGTCGAAAGCCTGGATCGACCCAAACAAAAAATCTTTGAGAAAATTGGTGTTGGATTGTCTCTCGCAATGCCAGATCTTACAGCCATATTTGATGGCATGGAGCTTCAGAAGAAGATTGCCTAAACCGCGAGATCCATGAATGGAAGCAAGACACTACTCAACAAGCTTAATAAATAACTGATCTTGAAGTCAAAATTTTTCAAAACAGAATTGGTGATGGTGGGGGAAATGAAAATCTGAGTAGAGAGCAATGGGAACGTGATCAGAGGAGGGGTTGGGGAGAGCTTTCGCGTAGGAGTTGTGAAATTTCGAGAACCAAGAATGGGTGACAAGAAAACGATCTAGTTCGGCGAAGGAGGGGATAAGTCGCTGATTCGACCAAGTAAAGCTCCTGCCATTAATAGGGATGTCAGATAATTGAAGATCACGAATGCCGTCATTGAAAATGCCAGATTGGGAGTTGGAGGAAGCCGAGTTCGACCTTTCCGAGGCGAAACGGGTAATGTTAAAATCCCCACAAAAAAAAACCAAGACCTTGGACGAAGTGGTTAAGAGAAAGAAATTCTTGCCAGAACAGGGGACATCGCTCCGAAGTCGATGGCCCGTAAACTGAAATAACCGTGAGATCACAGTCTAGGATATTCCAGCGCAGTTGGACAATAAGGAAGAAATTCAAGCGATGAACCGCGATTAAAGAGAAAGCCGAGTCCCTGAACCCAACCAGGATCCCGCCTCTAGATCCTGTCGCGTCCAGGGAGATCCAATTCGTGAAGGAGGAACCTCCAAGCGATCTGAAGAGGCGAGGGGACGGGGACTCAATTTTAGATTCTTGAATAGAGATAATGTCACAGTGAGAGGAAGCTATAAGATCGAAAATGGCTCTTTGTTTGGCGGGGCAGTGGAGTCCCCTAATGTTCCAGGATATACTAATCATGAAAACTATTGTGCTCCTGGACTCGGGAACGTTCAAGATTTCTAAGATAAGAAATCGTATTAGAGGACTTGGATTTGAGGGAGAAGCCAAGGGATTGGGAGATTGACATCATCTCGGAATCAGTTAAATCGTCGAATTGGAGATGATAAATCGAGCCTAGAAGGGGAGACGAAGTGGAAGGATTGGGAGGAGACCTTGAAAACAAGGTTTTCGATCGTAAAGCCTTAAGCCTGGCACTCGAGCGGATTAAGCGATAAGAACTACAATCCGAGGCGGGAGAAAGAAGATGAGGGGTACTCGACGGCATCGGGTCAAAGGGAGGACAGGGGCGGGGAACATAAACCATTCGAACCAGAATGGGGGATTAAACGGGAGTTAGGGGGAGAAGAAAAGCCGGGAGTAGGGAGGCGAGGATCTGTTGCAATAGGGAGACGGTTTGGGAGCTGAGTCTTTTGAGGAACTAAAGAAACGACCACTAAGTCCGAAGAAAGTTTCATGATAGAGAGAGAGAGAGAGGAGAAATAGAGGAATAGGCCTTGATAAGGCAAACTGGAGAGAAACGATAAAATGGCAATACCATATCTAATGTGAAAGAAAAGTGACTACAACCCAAAATAAAACGAAATAAATAATTGAAATTAAATGAGAAGGGGAAGAAATGGACCTGTTTAGAAGCCTTAGCGCTCTCCAAATCAGCTAATTCCTCACTAAGTAAGTCATCCTTGGCTAACCATCCCTTGGCTTTAGAGGGAGTAGACGCCTTCTCAGGAGGGGATGCTATGGTGGAACGGGTAGTGCTGGATGAAGGGAAGTGAGCAGAACGTTGAAAAAGTTCCCAATCTGATGCGAAAGAGGGATTGACGTCCCACGAGGGCCATCCTTCAAGTTTGGCAGGAGATGGGGGCAGGATCTTAGAACTGGTGGCAGGAGCAACATTTAGCTCAGGTGGAGAGGAAGAAATAGTAGGAGAAGGTTTGGAAATCGGTTTCGAGGAGCGCTCGGGATTTATCCAAACTAGATTAGGAGATTTAGCTGGCGAGATCTTCGGAGGCGCCGAAGAACTAACTGGTTTTCGAGGGAGAGTAAGAGACCTCTGCACTGCGGGAGAGGAGATAGACTTGCCTGAGGAAGGCAGCTACTTGGGACCAGTGGAAGATCCTGGGTGAAATTCGGGGGTGGGAATAAGGCAGAATCCTTGCTTAGAGGAAGCCAGAGGGGGGGGGGAATTCTCATGGTACTGAACCGAAACAGTGAAAGAAGAGCGTCCGTCATTCAGACAATATGCTTCGATACGATCCTTTGGGGAAGGACATCGAAACAAAGCCTCGACTTGGATACTGCCTGAGGCCAAGCGAGCGCAAGACGAGATACTAATGATCTCTCCGATGCATTTGGAGAAGGCCGCAACCAATCACAGGGTGTCACAGAAAGGGGGGAGTCCAACTAAAGAAACTTTGATGGGGGAGTGGTCCATAATATTAGAGGGAGATGAGAAGGACACCCATTTACGGATGGACAGGGCAATTGAACCAATAGTCAGAGACTGGTTGGCACAAAGATCATCAAGAACTTTTTCCGATGGGCATTGGATCACTGCATCTCCGTTGGTACACGAATAGAGCACCCACTCCCATTCCTTAACATTGCAACAATTGCAAAGAAACACATTTAGAGTGTAGAACGGGATGGAACCTTCCGAGAAGGTGATAGCACCATAGTTTCTGTAGATTTTGAGATGATCGGATAGCTCCGAATTAGGTAAAAACACCTGTGTCACCAGAGGCTTAACAGGAGGAGGGGAGGATGCAGCTTTCAGTACGGAGGTCGTGGGAGCAGGAGAGGGCAGATGAGAACTTGGAGCTGGAGTAGGGAGAAGTGGGGAACGAGAAGGGGCTTTCAGCTTTTTTGATTTAGAAGAGAGAATTTCAGCAAGTTTCTTTTGCAAAGCAGGAAAATCGAGAGCATCCAGAACAGAATCAGCGATCGGAACACCCACCGATAGACCCAATAGTTTTTGGAGAGAGAAGCACCGATGGCGCGCATGTCCATCCTTGAGACAAAATAGACACTTCATTCTCGCTACACAGGTAAACTTCAAATGCCCCGGTAATAGACACCGGAAACAGAAGGGAGGTGAACGGTGAGAGAATAGATGAGAGTGAGAGGAAGATGAAGAGATAGAGCGATGATTAGGGCGGGAATTCTTATAGAAGGAAGAGTCTGGAAGCACAGAACTGTAGAGGTTCTTGGGCTTCGAACAATTGAGGCCCATATCAGAAATTGAATGGGTAGAGAGGTCCTTCTTGATATTATGTTTATTTTTCTTTTTCACGATGTCAACCCATGAAAGGGCCATGGTCCACTCGCTAGAAGCCCACTAGAGCAAAAAAATACCAGTAATTCAAAAATAGTGCTACAGTGATACACTCCAAACAAGGATGAGCAGTAAGAGAACTGAAGAAGAAGAGAGAAGAGAAATTCGGAGAATTAAGAAATGGCAGAAGGGAAAAGACGAGAGAAGTCCAGGAGAAGAGGACTAGATCACAGAGGCAAATCACAGTAGTGGGAGCTCAAGAATAATCCGAACAAAATCCTCAGTCTGAATTAATACAATCAACAGACTGTCTACAAACAATACAGCAGGAGCTAACTCCCCACACTAATCACTAACAACAGAAACAATAATCAAACAAATCACAAAGACGACAGTGAAATGAGTACTTACAGTGGTAGGAATAACGAAAAGAACACAACACCTGGGCCGATACCGATTCGGGATGCAGAACGAGTAGTACGCTAGCGACCACGATGAACAGCTACCGGGGGACCGGAGGCAGGATGCGATGGGCACCGAGCTACCAGGCACAACGGAGGGGGAGAGCGGACGAAGCACGCCAACTAGGAGGGAAAACGACAGCCGGGAGTGGTGAAGAAGCGATAGGGAAGCAGCGAACTTGTAAAGTGGAAGGATAAAAGGGGAAATGGATGAAGGCCCAAAAGGAGAAATGGTGAAAAGGGTTTGTAGAGGGCGCAGGGGGCTTCAATTTTACTGAAAGGGGAAGGGGGGAAAAAGCCACCGATCAAGCAGGATCTAGGGGGAGAAGATGATCGAGAGAGGGGAGAGGAAAATCGCCAGAGGAAAATCGCCAATAGGAATTGGATTTAACAAATTTAATACACCATTATTCAAAATAACAAAATTTTCGTTTAGAAAACATTTTTATAGAAGATCTAAAATATAACAAATAATAATCGAAATATAGAAAATATTTGAGAAAAATAATTATAAAGAGAAAAATAGGTAGGAGAAAAATGAATTTATACCCAATAAAGACTCAAAGAAGAGGATGACTAGAAGGAACAAAAGGAAATCAAAGAATTGAATGGGAAGGGAGAGGAACAAGGGCAAAATCAGAGTTGAAGAGAATATAGCAGGGAAGAAATAACTAGCATGATACTCAATATTGAATTGATAAAATATGATGGATGGAAGGACAGAAGAAATAAAAGATGCAAAAACTGAAATGCAAAAAAATTGCAAAATACCTGCAGTCACACCTTCGGTAGTCTCTGCTTCCTCTGCAATCTGGTTGTGGGCCTGACCACATTCTCCAGTCTGTCCTCCACTGGGAGCCGATCCTCCAGTTGGTGCACTTCTCATGTTATTTGGGAAGTCCCAAACCTTGTGATCACTCGCTCCGCATCCAAAACATAGGCAATTGGCTGACCGGCAATCCTTGCATAAGTGACTAATCCTGCGGCAATAGTTGCATGTCGGGCCCTTCCTTCTATGGGTCTGCCTCATGATAGCAAAGGCGTGATGCTGGGGCGCAAATACACACAGTCGGGTGAGTTGTACGTTCCCCTGGGCTCTTTCCAGACTAGCTCTCATCAGCTATTTGTGTTCTAATTGTAGCTTCATCATTCGTTGCATTGCCTAGAGAATGGCGACATTCTCTGAAGTTTCAGCCCTGGGCGGAGGAGTCGAAGAATCTTCACGAGCCATAGTCTGCAAAACCATCCAGTTGGTGAGTACCCAGACATACGTTGGTTATTACGTGTTTATGTGATCAACGTGACACGCATATTATTGAGTTAACCTGGCTTGAGCCAAACTTGACTAATATATCAATCAAAGCTGAACCTCCGTAAAGTTGGTCATGTTTGATTGATATATTATCCAACCCTGAGCTCTGAAACCACTAAAAACCATGTCACGCCCTGCTTCCCAAAATACAGGAATACGAGCACGTAACGTAGGCTCAGCGAATGATTATACATCATCCATAAGCTGTAATAGATTAACTCAATAATATACAAGAGAATACAACCACGCAAGAGAAATATAACCACATAAACAATGGATAAACTAAAAAATAATCATGAAATCAATTCACAAAATAATAATCCAACATCTGGGATAAAACAAATTTCGGATCATAAAACCCAAAGAATACAAAGTATGATAACAGCAGTACAAAAAGCAAATAACAAAAGATAGCTAAGCAATCTAAAGTCCGGCTCCGATCTTCAAAGAGTTTGCTCATTAATTTCTTCTGGGATTGCTCTTTCGGTACCTATTAATTCTTGATGAATAAAGAAAGAAAAGAGTGCCCTTAGAGCAAGTTGTGGGCAGCAATTAGAGAAAATAGAGGATAAAGGAAAGCATGAATATCAAAGAAAAAGGGACAGGGTCAAAGTCAAAGAACAAAGCAAAGAGCAGGCAACAATATCAAAGGTGTATAATAATCACGCATGTAATGAGTGATGTGAAGTCAAGTTCAATACAGGATCAAGTATGCAGGTTATTAATCATTTTATTAGCCTATCTAGTGCATGTACTACTGCATCCCACACTATAGATTCGTTGCAAGAACACAGTGAACGTTTTAGACTGATGGTGAATTCATGGATCGTGTACTCGGTGTAACATGATAACATGATAACGTGATAACATGATAATATTCTTCCGTGACAATCTCCTCCTTCCATGACGATATAACGATAAGGCCTTACGAATACATTTTCCGATTGTTCACTACCAAGTCTACCCATAAAACCCCGGCTTGTTAATAGTTTATTTTCATCCTATGTGAGCGTGCAAGAGGGTGTCAATGTTGTATGATACTAAGTGTGTCTAATTCTATTCGTTACAGACAAAGCATCAAGCAAACACATCAAATAAGCACAATTCACACAATCAGAACAGCATGACCTTGCTATCCTAAAATATGGATTACGATCACTAAGAAATAGCAAACCTGAATCCGTCAGAAGTTCTAGAAGTTGGAATTCCACACGGTTCTAGCGAATATAATTAAGGCATATAAAAGATACAGAAACTAGGGTGAAAACTCTATTCTATTCAGGTTTTATGTTCAGGCAGCATGTAGTAAATTATGTTCAACTATTTATTTCAGGTCAGAGAACTCATCAAATAAATCTACAAAAATTCTGGGGCATTCCTACACATGTCTTGGTTCAGCTAGATTTATTTTAGATTTTTCTTTTACTGTTAGCAAGGTCATTTAAAATAAGAAACAGCAGGATACGCATGCATTTGTGAATCTAAAAATTCTAACACGGCAGTACTAAAAAGATGATATCTAACAGATTACACATCGGAATTTAAATCCGCAGAAAGGACAGTAAACTAGACATCAGAGGCTAAATTTCATGTTCAGAAAGTTAATTCAAATTATGAAAGTACATTGGCTGAAAATCTGATTCAAAATTGAACAACTAGCAGTTCAGAATTTGTTTTAACATAAAAGGGGCAATAAATAAATCATGCAACCATATATTTTATGCAAATTGGTAATCAAAGAGATCATAGGTGTCAACATGCATATTTCTATGTTTAAGATACAATTTCACATGCATGGTATATATTCATCAATGATATTCAATCTAACATGCATACAATTTAACATGTCTAATCAATCAAACAATCTTATGCATGGGTCTAGTTATTTACATGTAAGTGCATATGCATGAAACAATCGGAACTAGGTTTTAGATCAAAGAGAACGGCACGATGTTAAGTGTATGTCGGGTTAGCTCGAGTAAATCCTCAATAAACTTAACGGATTTGTCAAAAGCAGTATGACAATGAAAGGGACTGGGTCTACTTGCAGAGATCAAATAAACTTGAACAAAACAAAATATTAGTTCAAGAAGAGACTTGCCAGTTAAATTGCATATCCAAATAATATAGAATAATGGGATAAGAATCCCGGGCGACGATCCATACACGTGCAAATCACGTGCAAGAAACCAAAGCAGCAAAAGACCAAAAATCCACACTGGATCACACAAAATAGCAAACAGCAATCACGGATCCACTACGCCCAGAACACCAAACGAAGAAACGGACCAATACCCTTCGTCTCCTTCCTTTCGACAAAGTGAGAGAGAGAGCGAGCGGGAAAACTGGCGGCGACGAAACGGCACTGCAGTGGGGGCGCTCGGTAGCGGCGACCATGGCGAGGCGGCGACGGCGGTGCTGTGGTCGGGAAGCTACGCAACAAGGAGAGCGACGGCGAGGCAGCGGCTCTGTTTTCTGCTTGAAAATAAAGGAGGCGAACGACGGGGGTGCTGGCTCTGGATGGCGACAACGAGGACTGGGGGATCTCCGGTGGTTGCGAGGGTGCACGGAGGGCGAAGGCGAATGACGGTGAGGCGTAGGCGATGGGATCAGCAAAGATGAAGATGGGTAATGGCGATGGGGTGGAGTTGGGTTGATGGGGTGAAGGAGACGATGAGCGGATGGTGACAAAGACGGGGAGTCGAAGGGTGGACAGAGTGAACGGGAGGAGCGACGGGAGGCTATGGCTTGGGCAGATGGGGAAACAGGGAGAGAGAGAGAGTCGGGGTAGGGATGGATGAACAGTATAGGGGTAGGGGTATAACAGTAGGCGGCTGAGGGTTAGGATAATAAAATAGGATTAGGGTTTAATAAAAGATTAAGGTATTTATAGGGAAAAAGAGAGATATTGGGTTATTAGGTATTTGGGTATAGATCCAAAAAATAAAATAGATTGTACATGAATATAATGGATTAATGTAAACCCAAATACCACAGAATAAGCCATCCGATAAAATTTGATTCATAACAGAATACAGTTTGTATCACATTACATAAATTATTTGAAACGATTAAAAACACAATTATCAAATAAGAATTAATTTGTTTTAATGACCAACAATAATAATAATAGATAACCAGAATAACCGTAAGAATAAAAATAATAATCATGACAATAAAATAGTAATACTAATAGTATCAATTAATAATAAAAATAGCAATAAGAATAAAATGCTATAAATAATAGTAGTGACAATAATAATAACAAAATAATAACAATAATAACAATAATTAATACTAACCACAACAATAGAAATTATCAGAGCAATATCATTATATAAAAATAAGGGTTTGTTGAAATAGTCGAAACAGTAACACTATCTTTAAAGGTTAAAATGCAAATAGTTGATCAAGTAGGAATGGAAACAAAGTTTATTCGAAATAATTATAATTATTGTTTAGAAAAATGCTTTAACAAGGAAACTCATAACGAATTTAACCATAACAATTTATAAATATCGAGACACAGAAAAATACTCATGAAAATACGTATTTGCGGAAATAGGGGTTACACTATGATGGTGAACTCAACAGATCGTGTACTCAGCATGATGACTCGAATTTAATCAAGCGATATTCCATGATCAAGACTCCACCTTCTATGACAACAAGAACAAGGGGCCCTACTAAGTACAGTCTCCGATTGTTCACTACCAAGTTGACCCATAATTACCCCGGCTTGCTAATATTTTATTATACTTAAATGTGAACATGCAATGGGTAAAGAAGATTGGAAATGATGTTAAGATATGTCAAAGTTATGCAATGCATGGTACAACTATTTCTATTCCCTAGATGCAAAACCAATCATGGATATATAAGCAAAACACAAAGCATACAATCGGGACAGCAAGATGTTGTTGTAAAAAACAGAGATTCCTGTTGCTACAGGAAAGAAAACTGGTTCTGTCAGATATTTTGGAAAGTAGACTCTCTGCCAGTTCCACCGAATAAACATACAGCGTATAATAAATACGGAAACTAGGTTTATAAGTTGATTCTTTACTGATTATATGTACATGCAACATGACAGAGTCAAAATACTTGTGTATAAAAGTAGACTGTAAAATCCTTCAGAAATCTCACAAAAAAATTATTTTGATTCTTGATAATGTTTAGTAACAAAAAAATTAATCTCAGATTTTATTTCTCAAATTTGATCTACTGTTTTAATTAATTAAGCAAGGTGATGCGTAATCAAACTGCATTCTGGAATTCAGACGTCACTGAACGAAAATATAGATATCTTGCAATCAGTCTGTCGAATTACAAAACTGTCAGATGATCTGGACTCCTGACACACAGTGCTACAAGTCGTATTTAATGAGTTCTATTTGATATTATATGTAGATGGGTCAAAAATCATGTTCTTTATCGGACTTATGTTCTAACAGCAGCCTAGTGTCAAGTTTTCATATTTATAAAAGGTCTAAAAAATTATCAAATAATATTACAAAAATAATAAGGTGATTTCCAGTCATGTATAGTAGCAAAATATAAAATTTCAAGTTCTAATTATGTTGTTAGCACTTTGTTTTAATAGAAAATCAAGACAATGTATCTCTGGACAGAAATCTGAAAATTGAAAACACAGCAGTACTAAAAATATGATATCTTTCAGTTCGTAAATCGGAATCTAGTTCTGTAAAAAGTTCTGGAAAATGTATTCAAAAAAGCTACAGATGATGTTTAGAAAGTTTTATCAAATTACGACGGCAACTGGGTAGAAAACTCAAACCATCACAAAATAACCAGCAGGCCAGCAAACAGGTTATTACTAAATGTCAGCGAAATAATTAGTCATACATATAACTTCACAGCAATAATTATCAGCAAATCATACTCAATCTTTAGGGTGAAATTCTGACATTAATGAGACAAATCCACATAGCATTATCATCATATTCAGTCGAAAGTTTTCAATCATCAATTTCTATATGCAAGTTCTAATCTAATATTTGTGTCGTGTATGCAAGTGACCATATACAACGGCTTGGGTTTGAATCAAAGATATTTGAACGAAGTCAAGAATATCTTGGGTTAGCTCGTGTAAACCCTCAATATACTCAACAGAAGGAAAACAGTATAACAATATGATAAACAGCCAGGATCTACTTGCAGAGATCAAAGAATTCTTGAACAAGAAAAATAAAACTAGTTCAAGAGAGACTTGCCTTTTAGACGGTTAGTCCGAACACGAAGGAATAATGGGATAAGGATCCTGATAGCGACGATACACGTGCAAAGCACGTAGAACCAACACGTGCAAGACAACAACAATACGTGCGACGCACGTAAAAATCCAACATCAAGAACAAACAGGAACACCAAGAGGCAACTTGGGCTTCGATGCTTGTTGGCATAGGGTAGTCGGTGCGCAGCGTCGGCAAGGCAGGGCAGGACTAGGGGCGACAGTCGACGGCGCTAAGGGAAGGGGAAGTCGACTAGAACGGGGGCTTTGGGATTGCGATGGCTGATGAGGATAGGGATGAGGATGATGGTTTGCGGTTGCTGCGGAGGAGGGACGACGATGCGGGTGCATGGGTTGGATGAGAGGGCGGCGAGATCGAATGGGTTCTCGGTTGGCGGCGAGTTAGATGAAGATGACAGGGATGGATTCAGCGGAGGACCAAGTGACGAGGATGGAGATGAGTATGGAGGTGGATACTGTGGTCGATGACTAGGGCGGTGGAAGGCGGTCGGAGGGAGAGCTTGAGCGGCAAGGGTTTGGGTGAAAACAGAGGATGGGGTTAGGGAGACAGAGCGGTGGGAGAAGAGAGAGAGATTATAAGATTAATTAGAGTAATTAAGAATTAGGGTTTAGTGGGTATTTATAGGGTAATTAAGATATTGGGTTTGGGTTGCGAATTAATGGGCTAAAGGGAACAAAAAAGAGAAGAATAGATAGAAATAAATATGATATGAATATAATGAATCAAAATAAACCCAAAACACAAAAGAATAAAATTAGCAGTGAGCCAAAAATTCAGGGTTCAAGCCAAATGAATACATATGATCAAAAGAGAATAAATAAGCTCAAAGAAAAGCAAGATTTGTTAAAATAAATTCGGATACAATATTTGACGGAAGAAATTACAAATAAAGAGAAAAACAAAAATAGGGGTTACAATTCCTACCCACCTTACAAGATGAATTTCGACCTCGAAATTTAATCAAGTGACACATAGGAAAACCCCAAGAAACGAAAAAAAAACAAAAATCAAACAACTATTCAAAGAGATGGGGGAACTTCTTCCGAATCTCCTCCTCAAGTTCCCAAGTCGACTCACCGGGAGAGTGAGGAATGCAAGAAACACGAACAAGCTTGATGACTTTATTCTTCAAAACTTTCTCACGCCTGTCCAAGATAGAGATTGGTTGGACTTCACATGATAAGTCTGGTCTCACGAACAACTCTGAGTAGTCAAACACATGACGGTCATCGCCAATGTACTTCCTTAGCTGAGAGACATGGAATACATCCTGAACACCTGATAAAGCTTGCAGTAGCGCGAGCCTGTACGCTACCTTGCCCACTCATTCTACAATATCGAACGGACTGATGTACCAGACTCAGCTTGCCCCTGCCTCCAAATCAGATAACACCTCTCCATGGCGATACCTTGATGAAAACAAGATCGCCAGCCACAAACTCTAAAGGTCTTCGACGATAGTCAGCCAATTTCTTCTACATGTCCCGAGCTGCTTGCAAGTGCTTCCTGATCTGAGCCACTACATCCACAGTCTTAGTGATCAACTGTAACCCCAGTTTTTCATATTTTGTATTTTGAGTGTATTTTTCTTTTTGGTGTATTTTCTCCCTTGTATTCTTTCTGAACCATATATTGGAGTTTGTTTTCAAAATATATTCGTTTATTTCATTTTGACCTCTTTGTGTTTGATTGGTTGTCTCTTTTGTTTTGTTCAATATTTTGTTCTTTCTTTCAATTAGTTCTTGTCCCTTTTTTTTTTTCTAGGGTGTGTGTGGTGGTGATTGGTTGTGATCCTATTTCCCAATCCCATTGTTTAATCCCCAATAAGATTTACCAAGGCCAAATTAAAATCAACAATCCTATTTGTATCCTATTTGAAATCCATTAATTCAAATCCTATTACTACTCCTAATTACCCATACCCATTAACCCAACTTGTATATTGAACCCTAATCCCTCCATATAGATACACCCTACCTCACACAAAACCCTAACCCTAGTCTCTCTCCTTCTCTCTATCCCAGCCTCCCCCTATCCCTCTCTCTCCCGTTGCTTGCGCCGCACACAGCCGACCCAACCCCGACACCCACCTCCGGCCTACCTCCGACGCCGCAACACCCCCAAACCCGAGCCCCCATCTCCTCTTCCCCTCTTGGCCGATCTCTCCCTTGGCCGGCCTCCTACACCATCTTACAACCCTCTTGCACCTCCTTGCACCACCATACATAAACCCTACTCGCCCCACTTAGTACAGTTGTTTCTCCTCACCCCACTCAGTACAGTTCTGAGGACAGAACTATTCTAAGGAGGGAGTATTGTAATATCCCGATCGACTATTAATAATATTATTTTATTAATGTATGACTACTTGATTATTTTATTTTTCTTTCACCATTGTGTTATCTTTTAGCCATGACAATCTAATGAATAATTAGAGATGGTTGTGTAGCTAAACCTAGGGTTTGTTGTAGTTAAACCTAGGGTTACAAAGACATAAGAATCCTTCTAGAACACCCTCTCCTCCACATCACCCTCCACCTCACCAAGGACCCATACCCTCACCATGCCTCCACCTCATCCATCCCTCCCCTAGTAACAACCGGCCCACAAAAGAATGAGGGACTTTTGGATAATTGTGTGGGTGCACAATTTCAATATCCTCCCTTCTCTCCTTCTATAAATACCCCCTTCCTTCACCATGGTTTCATTTTAGAAAGAAAGGAAAAAAAGAAAGAAAGAAAGGAAAGAATGAGTGATCTAACTTGAGAGTTTTTATTTGTAGGTTGATAAGAGTTCTAGGAGAAAGAAGGAGGATAGTTTAGTTCTTCCATCAAGGAAAGAAACAAGGTGGGGGTTTCTCATGGTTTGTGTTTGTTTAATTGTTTGTTTGTTTGTTTATTTGAATGATGGTTTTGATGTTCTTCCTCTTCTTACCCTCTTGTTTACTTTTCTTTTTTTGGTGGGATTATTATGTTGTATGTTGTAGTAGGAATCACCTAAAAGAGTTCTTTTGTTTATTGATTGATAAAAAGTTAACTACTTGGACTAAAAAGATACATACACATAACCTTTGCATACAACCATGTAAGGTTGTAGGAATTGATTATGAACCTATACATAAGGCATATGATTATTGTTTACAACCATTTGGGTTGTAGGACCTATGTTGAACCTTGGACTAAAAGAGAACATATGTTGATTAAACCTAAAAATAAAGTGTTCTTATTTGTTGTATTATTATTTAGTTTTAATCTTAAAGTATGAAAAAAAAGAAACTAGCTAAATCACTAGTGGTAAAATAAATTAATAAAAAGAACTTTTTGTAAAAAGATCAAAAAAAAAAAAGATCTCTTTTATGTCCACTAGTAAGAAACTTATGTTAATAAAGATCACTTTTTGTAGTAATTTAATTGTAGATGTTTATGCTAAATTTTAGTTGATACTTATAGTAGTAGTAGTAGATATATATGTTTCTAATAAAGTTGTAGTAGTAGTAGATATGTATGCTTCTACTAAGTAGCAATAGTAGATGTATGTTTCTATTAAAAGTAGTAATAGTAGATGTGGAATTTATTATGTCATGTTAGAAGCAATATTCATGCTTCCAATGTTGTAGGATCATTTCTAAAAATGTTTAGAAACCATATTCTTGCTACAAATGTTGTAGGATTACTTCTAAAAATGTTTAGAAGCCATATTTATGCTTCAAGTGTTGTAGGATCACTTCTAAAAATATTTAGAAGCCATATTCATGCTTCCAATGTTGTAGGATCATTTCTAAAAATGTTTAGAAACCATATTCTTGCTACAAATGTTGTAGGATTACTTCTAAAAATGTTTAGAAGCCATATTTATGCTTCAAGTGTTGTAGGATCACTTCTAAAAATATTTAGAAGCCATATTCATGCTTCCAATGTTGTAGGATCATTTCTAAAAATGTTTAGAAACCATATTCTTGCTACAAATGTTGTAGGATTACTTCTAAAAATGTTTAGAAGCCATATTTATGCTTCAAGTGTTGTAGGATCACTTCTAAAAATATTTAGAAGCCATATTCATGCTTCCAATGTTGTAGGATCATTTCTAAAAATGTTTAGAAACCATATTCTTGCTACAAATGTTGTAGGATTACTTCTAAAAATGTTTAGAAGCCATATTTATGCTTCAAGTGTTGTAGGATCACTTCTAAAATATTTAGAAGCCATATTCATGCTTCCAATGTTGTAGGATCATTTCTAAAAATGTTTTGAAGCCATGTTTATGCTTCAAGTGTTGTAGGATCACTTCTAAAAATATTTAGAAGCCATATTCATGCTTCCAATGTTGTAGGATCATTTCTAAAAATGTTTAGAAGCCATATTCATGCTACAAATGTTGTAGGATTACTTCTAAAAATGTTTAGAAGCCATATTCATGCTACAAATGTTGTAGGATTAATTCTAAAAATCCTACCATGTTTTAGACTACCTTATTTATGCTTAGAATGTTGTAGGATTTAAATTAAAAATGCCTACCATGCTTGGAATGTGGTATGTTCATACTAGTCATATATCCATGCTTAAGACTTGTTACAAGTGCATGCTAAATCATTTCATAATTAAGAATATTGTGAGTTGATGGTTGTGCCATATACCATGATTAATTGTCGTAGATTGATGCTTGAAATTGCATGCCATGATTGAATTGCCATAGGCTAAGTAATAAGGAAGAGCCATGTTGGAATTATAGTTATACTACCTTGTTGTAGTTGATATTAGTAAAGAACCATACATGCTTGTACGGCATAGTATAGCATCCTAGATTGCATGAGGATATGTACCAATGTTTATGTGGGTTAGGAAGAGAACCCATGGACTCTAGTCGAGTAGGTTCTAATTTAAAATGGAACCATAAGCATATGAGCACCCTTCATTCATAGTAATAAGGGTTGAGAAGTTCTAATAGTTGTAGCTTGATAAGAAGCTAAGTATAGGGTATTCAATTACCCTAGGGGTCATTGACCATCAAGACCACATCCTACCCCCTTAGAGTAAAACGGATAGATCTCACCTCGGACATTGACGGATCTTAACCAATGTAGGTTGACCGTGGGCCGAGAGTGTTGGTAGAATCCAAGTTAGGGGTAGTGATGATTGAGAGAGATTTTATTACCAGAGTCTTGGATCGAGGGACCACGAGTTGGACCATGATTGGAAACTATGCAAGATTGCATAGGAATAATGACCTCATTAGGATAGTGATTTATAAAATCATTATTTACCCTTTTGCCCGAAAGAAGGGGAGTTGGTAGTAGGGTGCACCGTACGACCAAACTTTTCTTTGGGGCCGATCTTAGGTGGTGTTATTGGGTTGCGCCTTCCTGTCAAAGGGATACGTACGGTGCCGTCTCACAAGTTGAGGACACGGGTTGCGTATCTCGTGCTGTTAATTCCTGAAGTACAGTGGCTGGGGGTGCCACAGGATGCATTGGGCAGTCCTGCGCTTGCGATACCCCAGAGGGTGCCACAGGGTAGGCATCGCGCTACCCTGCGCTTGCGAAACTCTATAGTTTGATTTTGGAATGACGCCCGATACATTGGGTTCGTCTATTTGAGAGAGGTCCGGTTGGCCGGGTCGCAGTGGCGAACATAGACACCACTGGCGAAATGCAACAGTGGCATATGACCACATCTGCAGCCTCATTAGCCACGTGTAGGTGTCGGGAACAGGTTGTGTACAATTAGAATTCATAACGCGGGTTCAATCCCTATATATGGAGAAGCGGCTTGAGATGGAGTTGCATGTAGTATGGGCTGCATGTTGCTTCGGAGACTTGCTGAATATTAGAATAAGAGCATTCTAGTATTAGTCGACATGGCAGTAGTACCCTAGCTTAGTTGACAGTGCATTAGTATTCTAGTTTAGTCGACACTACATTAGTGTTCTAGTTTAGTTGACAATACATTGGTATTCCAGTTTGATTGACATTTGTTGGATTCTTGCACTCACGAACACTTAAACTACACCGACATACTTTACTATGTTTGTATATATTGTTTTGGAGATCCGCTGCTATATGATCAGCTTTTATGCGTCAGTGAATACTGACGTCCCCACTTCCATAGGTACTGGACCGCAAAAATACAGGTGCGAGATTCAGGAGGACTCAAGGCAAGGAAAGTGAGGAGTCAATGTCAAGTTTTAATTTCCGCTGTAATAACTATTTCATGTATACTCTGATGTAATCTAGTGTATTGATGGGAATACTCGGCCTGTAATATTGAGTTAATAAAAAGTTTTAAATTTTCCTGTTTTCTGGGTTTTGTGACTTATTGAAGGAAAGGTCTTGGCTCGTGTCTCGGTTTCCCAGTATATGGAAATCGGGGCGCTACAGAGTGGTATCAGAGCCGACTTCAATTTATAGTCCAAACACAGAAGGAAAATACACTTAGGTACCTTGTAGGGGTTAGGCTTCCTTTTAGCTAGTTGTAGACAATTATAATTCATATTGTTGTTCCTTCAACTTATGTATTATGATGTTCTATATCTATGCTAATTTCCGTGTCCACTCCATACAGGATGTCGAACGGAGCAGTTCCCCCAGGAAATGGAGTGACACACGGAGTTGCAATTGAGGTGGGCTCGGACTTGGAACCCCTCACAGATGGGGACGAGTCACCGGTTGGAGTAGGATTGGCCAATGGAGGCACCGCAGCTGCCGCAGCAGGGGGTGCCCCTGCGAATGGCCAGAACCCAGCACCACCACCGCCACCACCTCCCCCACCTAACCCAATACAGCAAGCTTTCGACCAGGTCTTTCAGGATCTGGAAACATGGGGATGGTGCCATGTCTGCCTGGAAAACAGAATGGACTCCTGTGAGTTCGTAGTCCTCAACAATGAGAAAGAAATAGCAGAGTTAAGGAGGGCAAGGGCAAGGGCAGACCGCAAGATAGTAATCCTGAAGCACACCCACCGTGTGCAATTTGCGCACCTGGAGCGCAAATGCGCGGAGCTGCAGGCACAGGTTTCACAGCTACTTGCACTGTTGGCACCACCTGGTGAAGGGGATGGGACCTCTAGTAGTACTGACTAGGTAGTTAGGCGCCCTAGGCTATTTTGTTATTTTGGATATTTTGCTTCCTACTGTGAGATATAATGTAAGGAAGGTAATGGCTATGTAAGACCTGGGGTTATGATATAATGAAGTTAGCTTTATGTTTTCTGCAAATCTTATGTGCATGATAAATTGAATGAATGTTATTTTTGTAACAAGTATGATGCCCTGTGTATTCCGTTACTCTCTTCTGCCAGATGTCACGCAGGACCAGGATTGGTAGGACCGACAATCTGGAAGGCGAGGGCAGTGGAGGCAATGGTACAGGTCTTGATTTGGAGACAGAATTTGCTCATATGTACCAGGCCTTGGGTGACCTTGCAGAAGCAAGCCGAAACCACGTGCAGCAACCAGGAGCACACGGAGGTAATCGGGGAGCAGCAACTACCGACCCTGTTAAGATGGTCGAATCATTCCGAAGGATGAGGCCGCCTGTTTTTGAAGGCAAGGCAGACCCGACAGCGGCTGACGACTGGATTCGTCAAGTAGAGACTGTGTTTGAGGTGATGCTGACGCCAGAGGATAGCAAGGTCAGGTTAGCCAGCGTTCTGCTAGAAAAAGATGCCGGAGTCTAGTGGCAATCAGTAAAAAGAGGCATGGGCGAAGGGCCCATTACCTGGGAGGATTTTCTAGCAGAATTCAGGCAACACTATTTCCCACTAGACGTGCAAGAGGAAAAAGCCATGGAGTTCCACAGCCTAAAGCAGGGAAGCATGATGGTCCGAGAATATGAGACCAAGTTCACCCAGCTTTCCCGCTATGCCCCGGAAATGGTACAAGATGAAGTTAAAAAGACCAAGAGGTTTGAGCAAGGGCTTAAGCCAGCACTTAGGACCAAGATGATACCGCTTTGCATCCGGAGGTTCGAGAAGCTAGTCCGTCGAGCAGCTACGACGGAGTTATACATGAATAAGGGGCCAGAACTACAAGGAAACACTGGAGGGTGGAACAAGGGAAAGAGGCAGGCACCAGCGTCAAGATTCAGAAACCAAGGGGGGAACCCAAAATTTCAGAAGAAGGTTAACAACACCAGCACCCTTGGGACAAGGAACTGTTTTACATGTGGTGAGCCAGGGCATTTCAGGCACCAATGCCCCAAGAATGGGAACCCTCAGAGTGATGCCCGCACCTGCTACAATTGCAGGAAGGTTGGCCATGTTCGGCCAAACTGTCCCCAACTTCACAGGGGCAACGGTGGGCCGGCTCCCAAGGCCAACAAGAAGGGGATAAACCGCCAGGGGAAAGTATTTGCGCTCACAGAAGAAGACGCCAACGAAGATGAGGGAGTTATCACCGGTAGGTGAAGGAGTATGGTTAAGATTTTGTAGTATTTTGAATATTTTGGCATAAGATAAGTATCGATGTAACCACTTTTGTAAACAGGTTGGATTAATATAAATGAAATCCAGGCAACTGTTTTGTTTGATAGTGGGTCATCACATTCCTTCGTGTCTGGAACATTCTCCAAGAAGCTGAAATGCACCCAGGAGGCAACTCCGGAATCAGTATTGTTGGTGGGTACCCCATCAGGAGCAACCCTCCCTGCAAATTCGTGCTACAAGGGATGCAATCTTCTGATTGGCGGGAAGACCCTGAGCATAGACTTACTAGAATTGGGCTTTGTAGGGACAGACGTAATTATCGGGATGGACTGGATGGCCAGGCATAAGGCTAGCATCGATTGCAAGGAAAAGAGGGTAACCATTACCCCACCCGGAGGGCCGGAGCTTGTGTTCCAAGGAAGGAAGAAACAGAACGCGGAAATTCTTACAGCAGCAACTAAGGTACTAGTGCCAAGTGAAGTCAAGGCGATACCGATCGTACGAAAATTTCCCCGCATATTTTTGGAAGAATTACCTGGACTCCCACCGCGCAGGGATGTCGAGTTCAGCATTACTATCCAGCCAGGCAGTGCACCAGTGTTAAAAACACCCTATCGGATGGCGCCAATAGAGCAGAAAGAAGTGAAGGAGCAAATTGAAGAACTGCTACAGAGAGGGTTCATCAGGCCAAGTGCCTCACCCTGGGGGGCACCTGTGCTACTAGTAAAGAAGAAGGATGGAACCTCGAGAATGTGCATCGATTATCGAGAATTGAACAAGGTGACTATTCGAAATCAGTACCCCATTCCTAGGATTGATGACCTGTTTGATCAGCTTCAGGGAGCAGCTGTATTTTCAAAAATCGATTTGCGTTCAGGCTATCATCAAGTTCGGGTCAGAGAAGAAGATATACCCAAGACTGCATTCCGGACTCGGCACGGTCATTACGAGTTTTTAGTAATGCCATTCGGAGTGACAAATGCTCCAGCAATCTTCATGGACATGATGAACCGCATCTTGCGACCATTCATCGATTCCTTTGTGGTTTTCTTCCTAGACGACATCTTGGTATATTCAAAAACAGAAGGGGACCACGCCGAGCATCTAACTACAGTATTGACCAAGCTACGCGAGCACCAGCTATACGCCAAACTGACGAAATGTGAGTTCTGGAAGTCAGAAGTGGCCTTCTTGGGCCATGTCCTTTCTATGGAGGGAGTGGCTACAGACCCGCAGAAAATAGAAGCGGTGAAAGATTGGCCTCAGCCGAGAACGGTGAAGGAGGTCAGAAGCTTCTTAGGCATGACAGGGTACTACAGGAAGTTCATCCAGAACTATGCCAGAATTGTCGTACCACTTACTGCTCTGACCAAGAAAAACGTAAGTTTTGATTGGACTGAGAAGTGTGAAGATAGTTTCCAAGAGCTAAAGAACAGACTGATTACTGCACCAGTTTTGGTTCTGCCTCAACCAGACAAGGGATACGTAATCTTCAGTGATGCTTCACTTTTGGGGTTCGGATGTGTTCTGATGCAAGAAGGAAGAGTCATAGCATACGGATCCAGGCAACTTCGACCTCATGAGAAGAATTACCCGACACATGACTTGGAATTGGCCGCGATAATCTTTGCTCTGAAATTGTGGCGGCATTATGTCTATGGATCGAAGGTGGAAATGTTTACCGACCACAAAAGCCTGAAGTATATCTACCAACAAAAGGATTTGAATCTCAGGCAAAGGCGATGGTTGGAGGTTCTGGAAGACATAAGACCAGAAATTTTATATCACCCAGGAAAAGCCAATGTCATGGCCGATGCGCTCAGCAGAAAATGAATTGTAGCCATGCTCACTGTGATGAGACGAGAGCTACAAGATGAGATCAGACAAGCCGGCATCGAACTAGTTGTTGAAGATTTAAGGACCTTTTTGGCCAATCTAGAGCTACACCCGAGTCTGAATGACCGAGTCAAGAAGGCTCAATGGGGTGATGCAGAGATTGAAGCACGAAAGCAGCTAGTCAACAAAGGTAAAGCCCCAGAGTTCAGTATAAAGGAAGGGTCGCTTTGGCTTGGGAGCAGGTTGTGTGTGCCAAAAATCGACGAGTTGCGGGGAGATATCATGAAAGAAGCACACTCCACCTTACTCACAGTCCACCCAGGAAGCACAAAGATGTATAAGGATATAAAACAACATTTTTGGTGGGCTGGAATGAAGCGAGATGTGGCAGAATTTGTGGCCAAATGCCTTACGTGTCAGAAAGTCAAAGCGGAGAACCAGAGACCAGGAGGTCTGCTACAGCCCCTACCCATTCCAGAGTGGAAATGGGAGAACATTAGCATGGATTTCATCACGGGACTGCCCAGAAGCTCAAAAGGGAACGACTCGATTTGGGTAATAGTGGATCGCATGACAAAGTCCGCACATTTTCTCCCAGTAAAGACAACTTGGTCGGTAGAAAAGCTGGCAGAAGTCTACATAGAGAACATTGTGAAGCTACATGGGGTGCCAGTATCAATCATTTCCGACCGGGATGCCAGGTTTACGTCCCGATTTTGGCAGAGTCTGCAAGAGGCCTTGGGGACGAGACCAGATTTCAGCACCGCTTTCCACCCGCAAATAGATGGGTAGACAGAAAGAGTTAACAGAATTCTCGAGGACATGCTAAGGGCGTGCATAATGGACTTCGGAGGGAGCTGGGAACAATATTTAGCATTGGTAGAGTTTTCATATAACAACAGCTACCAAGCAAGTATTGGGATGGCTCCATATGAAGCATTGTATGGAAGGAGATGCAGGACCCCTGTGTGCTGGTTTGAAGTAGGTGAAAGACAAATGTTCGGACCTGAAATAGTGCAACAAACGTCCGAAAAGATCGAACTAATCAGGAAAAGGATGCAAGCAGCACAAACCAGACAGAAAAGCTATGCTGACAACCGCCGGCGAGACCTAGAATTCGAGGAAGGTGATTCGGTATTCCTGAAGGTCTCACCTACAAGGGGAGTGGTCAGATTCGGAAGAGGCGGCAAGCTAGCACCATGATATATTGGACTCTACCAAATTTTGAAAAGGATCGGGAAGACGACATACAAACTAGAGCTACCAGCCGAATTGTCCCAGGTACATGATGTATTCCACGTTTCAATGCCGAAGAAATATGTACCAGATCCAAATCACCAGCTGCCAGATGTCCCTGAAGACCTACAAGTGGATCTTACATATAAGGAGCGGCCGGTGAAAATCATCGATCGACGGGATAAAGTACTAAGAAACAAGACTATTCCAATGGTCAAGGTTCTCTGGAGTAACCAACTCGTGGAAGAAGCCACTTGGGAGACAGAAAGCCAGATGAAACTCTCTTTTCCCGAGTTATTCTAAGTATCGTTGTTTCTCCTCGCCCCACTTAGTACAGTTCTGAGGACAGAACTATTCTAAGGAGGGAGTATTGTAATATCCCGATCGACTATTAATAATATTATTTTATTAACGTATGACTACTTGATTATTTTATTTTTCTTTCACCATTGTGTTATCTTTTAGCCATGACAATCTAATGAATAATTAGAGATGGTTGTGTAGCTAAACCTAGGGTTTGTTGTAGTTAAACCTAGGGTTACAAAGACATAAGAATCCTTCTAGAACACCCTCTCCTCCACATCACCCTCCACCTCACCAAGGACCCATACCCTCACCATGCCTCCACCTCATCCATCCCTCCCCTAGTAACAACCGGCCCACAAAAGAAGGAGGGACTTTTGGATAATTGTGTGGGTGCACAATTTCAATATCCTCCCTTCTC
Source organism: Hemerocallis citrina (assembly GCA_017893485.1). Classification (NCBI taxonomy): domain Eukaryota; kingdom Viridiplantae; phylum Streptophyta; class Magnoliopsida; order Asparagales; family Asphodelaceae; genus Hemerocallis; species Hemerocallis citrina. The sequence continues at coordinate 391,044,832 of CM030358.1, forward strand.
TCCTTCTATAAATACCCCCTTCCTTCACCATGGTCTCATTTTAGAAAGAAAGGAAAAAAAGAAAGAAAGAAAGGAAAAGAATGAGTGATCTAACTTGAGAGTTTTTATTTGTAGGTTGATAAGAGTTCTAGGAGAAAGAAGGAGGATAGTTTAGTTCTTCCATCAAGGAAAGAAACAAGGTGGGGGTTTCTCATGGTTTGTGTTTGTTTAATTGTTTGTTTGTTTGTTTATTTGAATGATGGTTTTGATGTTCTTCTTCTTCTTACCCTCTTGTTTACTTTTCTTTTTTTGGCGGGATTATTATGTTGTATGTTGTAGTAGGAATCACCTAAAAGAGTTCTTTTGTTTATTGATTGATAAAAAGTTAACTACTTGGACTAAAAAGATACATACACATAACCTTTGCATACAACCATGTAAGGTTGTAGGACTTGATTATGAACCTATATATAAGGCATATGATTATTGTTTACAACCATTTGGGTTGTAGGACCTATGTTGAACCTTGGACTAAAAGAGAACATATGTTGATTAAACCTAAAAATAAAGTGTTCTTATTTGTTGTATTATTATTTAGTTTTAATCTTAAAGTATGAAAAAAAAGAAACTAGCTAAATCACTAGTGGTAAAATAAATTAAAAAAAAGATCTTTTTGTAAAAAGATCAAAAAAAAAAAAGATCTCTTTTATGTCCACTAGTAAGAAACTTATGTTAATAAAGATCTCTTTTTGTAGTAATTTAATTGTAGATGTTTATGCTAAATTTTAGTTGATACTTACAGTAGTAGTAGTAGATATATATATTTCTAAAAAAGTTGTAGTAGTAGTAGATATGTATGCTTCTACTAAGTAGCAATAGTAGATGTATGTTTCTATTAAAAGTAGTAATAGTAGATGTGGAATTTATTATATCATGTTAGAAGCAATATTCATGCTTCCAATGTTGTAGGATCATTTCTGAAAATGTTTAGAAACCATATTCTTGCTACAAATGTTGTAGGATTACTTCTAAAAATGTTTAGAAGCCATATTTATGCTTCAAGTATTGTAGGATCACTTCTAAAAATATTTAGAAGCCATATTCATGCTTCCAATGTTGTAGGATCATTTCTAAAAATGTTTAGAAACCATATTCTTGCTACAAATGTTGTAGGATTACTTCTAAAAATGTTTAGAAGCCATATTTATGCTTCAAGTGTTGTAGGATCACTTCTAAAAATATTTAGCAGCCATATTCATGCTTCCAATGTTGTAGGATCATTTCTAAAAATGTTTAGAAACCATATTCTTGCTACAAATGTTGTAGGATTACTTCTAAAAATGTTTAGAAGCCATATTTATGCTTCAAGTGTTGTAGGATCACTTCTAAAAATATTTAGAAGCCATATTCATGCTTCCAATGTTGTAGGATCATTTCTAAAAATGTTTAGAAACCATATTCTTGCTCCAAATGTTGTAGGATTACTTCTAAAAATGTTTAGAAGCCATATTTATGCTTCAAGTGTTGTAGGATCACTTCTAAAAATATTTAGAAGCCATATTAATGCTTCCAATATTGTAGGATCATTTCTAAAAATGTTTAGAAGCCATGTTTATGCTTCAAGTATTGTAGGATCACTTCTAAAAATATTTAGAAGCCATATTCATGCTTCCAATATTGTAGGATCATTTCTAAAAATGTTTAGAAGCCATATTCATGCTACAAATGTTGTAGGATTAATTCTAAAAATCCTACCATGTTTTAGACTACCTTATTTATGCTTAGAATGTTATAGGATTTAAATTAAAAATGCCTACCATGCTTGGAATGTGGTATGTTCATACTAGTCATATATCCATGCTTAAGACTTGTTACAAGTGCATGCTAAATCATTTCATAATTAAGAATATTGTGAGTTGATGGTTGTGCCATATACCATGATTAATTGTCGTAGATTGATGCTTGAAATTGCATGCCATGATTGAATTGCCATAGGCTAAGTAATAAGGAAGAGCCATGTTGGAATTATAGTTATACTACCTTGTTGTAGTTGATATTAGTAAAGAACCATACATGCTTGTACGGCATAGTATAGCATCCTAGATTGCATGAGGATATGTACCAATGTTTATGTGGGTTAGGAAGAGAACCCATGGACTCTAGTCGAGTAGGTTCTAATTTAAAATGGAACCATAAGCATATGAGCACCCTTCATTCATAGTAATAAGGGTTGAGAAGTTCTAATAGTTGTAGCTTGATAAGAAGCTAAGTATAGGGTATTCAATTACCCTAGGGGTCATCGACCATCAAGACCACATCCTACCCCCTTAGAGTAAAACGGATAGATCTCACCTCGGACGTTGACGGATCTTAACCAATGTAGGTTGACCGTGGGCCGAGAGTGTTGGTAGAATCCAAGTTAGGGGTAGTGATGATTGAGAGAGATTTTATTACCAGAGTCTTGGATCGAGGGACCACGAGTTGGACCATGATTGGAAACTATGCAAGATTGCATAGGAATAATAACCTCATTAGGATAGTGATTTATAAAATCATTATTTACCCTTTTGCCCGAAAGAAGGGGAGTTGGTAGTAGGGTGCACCGTACGACCAAACCTTTCTTTGGTGCCGATCTTAGGTGGTGTTATTGGGTTGCGCCTTCCTGTCAAAGGGATACGTACGGTGCCGTCTCACAAGTTGAGGACACGGGTTGCGTATCTCGTGCTGTTAATTCCTGAAGTACAGTGGCTGGGGGTGCCACAGGATGCATTGGGCAGTCCTGCGCTTGCGATACTCCAGAGGGTGCCACAGGGTAGGCATCGCGCTACCCTGCGCTTGCGAAACCCTATAGTTTGATTTTGGAATGACGCCCGATACATTGGGTTCGTCTATTTGAGAGAGGTCCGGTTGGCCGGGTCGCAGTGGCGAACATAGACACCACTGGCGAAATGCAACAGTGGCATATGACCACATCTGCAGCCTCATTAGCCACGTGTAGGTGTCGGGAACAGGTTGTGTACAATTAGAATTCATAACGCGGGTTCAATCCCTATATATGGAGAAGCGGCTTGAGATGGAGTCGCATGTAGTATGGGCTGCATGTTGCTTCGGAGACTTGCTGAATATTAGAATAAGAGCATTCTAGTATTAGTCGACATGGCAGTAGTACCCTAGCTTAGTTGACACTACATTAGTATTCTAGCGCCCCGAATTTCCAATATAAAATTTAGAAATTACGTGGCACTATCCCAGCGATCCACTTCAATGTAACAACATACATAGTCCAAAAACTCAAATCATTTTATTCCAAATTCTTATTACAATATTCTTTTTCAATTGCAGCGGAAAATACAAACACCTTGAATTAAAAACATTCTTTTACAATACTCCCCTTTTACAAAATTACACAAGGCTCTATTATATCACTCATGATCTCTACAGCTAACCCAAGCATCCAAGCCTCCAAACTCTAAGCAACCTGCATCATGTGAGGCTAGAGTTGAACCCTAACCCCCAAACTACGGGGTCAGCCATAAATGGTGTGAGTGATATAAACAACAAACATAAATTCTCAACCAACATGTACTGAACAAAAATACAATAACTGAACATGTAATCTGAAATAAGAACGATAGGCCAGTACATGCAAGAATCAAGTCGAGAAACAATACCAACGATCAAGTATCCATCAATCAATCATCCTCAAAAATAGTGCAGCTCAACTGCTCGATGCAGTCGACTGTATAATGAACCAGTCGACTGATCTGAGCCAACAGAAATCCTCACATCTCAGTATATGCCCAATTATCAATAAGTCCCAATGCCACAATGTATGTCCAACAATCGATCACCAATAATGTCATAGATCGGATAGCAATATATCCATCTACAAAACTAAAGATAAGGTATAGATCGAATACGAACCCGGTATGCCACGACACCGACGAACATATCCATCTACAAACAACTAAGATGGTATAGATCGAATACGAACCCGGCATGCCATGACACCGACGAACATATCCATCTACAAACAACTAAGAAGGTATAGATCGAATACGAACCCGGCATGCCATGACACCGACGAACATATCCATCTACAAACAACTAAGAAGGTATAGATCGAATACGAACCCGGCATGCCATGACACCGACGAACATATCCATCTACAAACAAACTAAGAAGGTATAGATCGAATACGAACCCGGCATGCCATGACACCGACGAACATATCCATCTACAAACAACTAAAGATAACAAGAACCCTCAAGATCACGAAAACTCATCATAACCAGTCGACTTATGTTATAGTAAGTCGACTGCCCCGAGAACCAATATCCAAGATTATAACAAGTGCAGTAAGTCGACTTCATCAACCATCAGTCGACTTACCCTAAACAATTACCGATAATTTCTCAAGAACAATCCAAGTGCTAACAGTCGACTCATAGGGGTCATGGTCGACTATCCCGAAACGACTGAAAAAAACTTTACTCAGCATACCAGTCGACTGATTATAGTGCCAGTCGACTGTCCCGAACGATTACACGAGACTGAAAATATAATAATAGGGTCGTACCAGTCGACTGAGTCCTAGACCAGTCGACTGTCGGCCTACAATTCTCACAAACTAGGTCTGAAATCAAATAATAAATTCTGGTGTCTATCTCAATACCAAATCTCTTCCTCAACTCAAATCTAATCCGATTCGTAATCATAAGATCCAGAGATTCATCCATCCAATTTCTTATTTTCATAACCATACTCGGATCTAACATGTTTCAGGCAAATCAAGAATTGTCAATGAGATCTACTAATCTTTCATGGAATTTCACATGCATATAACAAATACAACCATGGCGTCGATTTCATACTTAAATACGAAAAACATCCTACAAACAGCATACAAACATACACATAAATAAACAAGTCCATATCACTCACCTTTTAGAATCAAGAAGAATCCACAAAAGCCTTCCTTTGCTAGATCCAAAAGCTTCTTCCTCAATCACCAAAAGAATGAGAATATAATAAGATCTGAGTTGTGCAGCGAATGACGGCTGCAAACTCTCTTATATAGGCCGGGATCAAGTATTAGGGTTTAGGAATATATTTACAAAATAATCCCTTCAAAATGAAATTATACATATATATATTCATCTAAAATTCATTTAAATTAGGATTTAATAGAAAATATACTTCTAAATCTTCACCAATACTGTTTAAAATGTCCAGAATGCCAATTTTGCATTTTAGCCCTTAAAAATGTCAATTTTGCAAATAAGTCCTTCTTTTCTCAAAAATTGCAAATAGGCACAATTAATTTCAGAAAAATCTGGAAAAATACTAAATAATTCTCAAATAATAAATAATGGTTTTTCATAAAGAAAACTTAATTTTCCAAACTTCTCAAGAGTCATTTGCACGTGTTTTGCACGCGTACAAAAGATAAATCTTTTAGAAAATATCAATTAAATCCTCAAAATTCATTTAAATTCATTTTCAAATAATAAAAATAATATTTGAAAATACGGGGTTCTACACTGCGCTTGCGAAACCCTATAGTTTGATTTTGGAATGACGCCCGATACATTGGGTTCGTCTATTTGAGAGAGGTCCGGTTGGCCGGGTCGCAGTGGCGAACATAGACACCACTGGCGAAATACAACAGTGGCATATGACCACATCTGCAGCCTCATTAGCCACGTGTAGGTGTCGGGAACAGGTTGTGTACAATTAGAATTCATAACGCGGGTTCAATCCCTATATATGGAGAAGCGGCTTGAGATGGAGTCGCATGTAGTATGGGCTGCATGTTGCTTCGGAGACTTGCTGAATATTAGAATAAGAGCATTCTAGTATTAGTCGACATGGCAGTAGTACCCTAGCTTAGTTGACAGTGCATTAGTGTTCTAGTTTAGTTGACAATACATTGGTATTCCAGTTTGATTGACATTTGTTGGATTCTTGCACTCATGAACACTTAAACTACACCGACATACTTTACTATGTTTGTATATATTGTTTTGGAGATCCGCTGCTATATGATCAGCCTTTAAGCGTCAGTGAATACTGACGTCCCCACTTCCATAGGTACTGGACCGCAAAAATACAAGTGCGAGATTCAGGAGGACTCAAGGCAAGGAAAGTGAGGAGTCAACGTCAAGTTTTAATTTCCGCTGTAATAACTATTTCATGTATACTCTGATGTAATCTAGTGTATTGATGGGAATACTCGGCCTGTAATATTGAGTTAATAAAAAGTTTTAAACTTTTCTGTTTTCTGGGTTTTGTGACTTATTGAAGGAAAGGTCTTGGCTCGTGTCTCGGTTTTCCAGTATATGGAAATCGGGGCGCTACAGTTCGTGTGGAGATTTTCGCTCAAGTTGCTTGGATTCGTTGATTCGTGGATTTTCATTCGTGGGATTTGCCCGTTACTCTTTGTTTCATTGTTCTTCATCTTCGGTTAAGACAAGTAACTTGTACTCCAATTCATTTGTTTGATACAAGTCAAAAATACCACCTATAGTGTAGTTGGATCTAGAGACGACTCTTGTTTGTGTTATGTTTGAAGGATTTTGTCTCTATTGTGAAAATTTGACCATAGATGACTCACGACACAATATGGACATGAATTAACTTAGGTTTTACCCGTTCTTGATTTTGATCATGTATGTGAGACTTTTGTGAGAATTCGTGATTTGGTTGAGACCCATGTGATATAATTGGTGTGGACATGCTAGATACCCTATTTCATAATGTTTGGACACTTGGTAGACTCGATTTCATATTTGGATGTGTTTTGAACAAGTTTTTTATGATAAATGTTGAGTTGTTGTTAAAGGGAAAAATCAGCATTTTGTCGCTGATCTGTTTTGTTTTCTATTTTGGACTGTCTTGAAGTCAGTATCTTAATTTCGGTATAAAACATGAGTTTTAGATAATTTCATCTATTTTCAAACCCATCTAACCTTGCTTGATTTCGTTTTCTTATGAGTGAGTTATGACTGTTTTACTACAGAGGTGTCGATCTTTTCCAGATTTTGTTTTTCGATGATTTTGATGACTAAATGGTTTTGATACTGATGCTACCTATATTATTGTGATCCAAAACTTTGGTCAGTGTTTCTTTATCTAGTTAGGGATTACCCAGAATTTTGGTGAATTTTATTGATGAGATTTATGTGTTGTTTTATGCTCGTTATGAAAACTATACTTGCTGTATTTTACTCGCTGTTCTGTAAAGAATCATATTTTCACCCTGATTCCTTTTACTGTATGAAAAATGTTTGAGAAATATGAAAGTTATTATATTTTATCTATTTTCATATCCCTTTTGAAGAATTGAATTTCGTTTTACTGGTTGCGAGATATCATAATTTTCGTACAACAGTGTTAGGAATTCCAGATTTGCCAAACTACTGTTTATTGATGTTTTCTTATTTTTGATGGCTAATCTAATTTTACTGAAAAATTTTGAAACTTTATATTTAGATACTAGACATATAGGGGAATACCCCAGATTTTTTTTGGATTTATTTAATGTGTTTTCATACTTTTTTCTGCTCTTGAATTCGTTTTCCTGATTTTTGGCTGAACCTAATTTCTGTATTCAAATCAGTTTTGAGGTATGTTTTTGTGAATTAATATATGATTTACTTTTATTCGCTAGATTCGTGTGGAAGTCTATTTTCCAGATCCTTCGACGGATCCAGATTTGGATATTTGTAATACTGGAAATCATTGTTTTACTACAGTATGGTCTTGCTGTCCTAAACTTTAAATTTGGATAAATTATCTTTCATGTATTAACTTGTACTCGTACATGTTTATCTTGCAACTTGCACTTGTCACATGATCATGCTATGTTATTCTTGATATATTTTGCACATATACATGCATGTTTGATATTAATAATAAATAACCAAGCCGCGGTTTAAGGGACAGATCTAATAGTGGTTCATTCATAAACGTGTACTCGGAAGGGGATCCACTGATCCTACGTGATTACTTGAGACATAAAGCTTGACACGTGATTACTTGATACTTGCACGCAAGACACGATACTTGCTACTTGCATAACTTGACACGTGATTACATGATACATGATACTTGGAGCTTGAAGCTCGATTACTTGACTTGTCCCCGAGTATACTGCCCTCTATGGTCCACTATGAAATCTAAAGCGAAACTGTTTGTTATAACAACCATGTAAGGTGGGCTGCATGAAGTGCTACCTAGATAGTAATCATTACAAGACTTGATACATGCTACTTGCACATGATACTTGAATATGATACTTGAACATGATACATGCTTGCTTGATACTTAACTACATGATACATGAGACTTGATACATGATTACATGATACTTGATACTTGATGCATGTTTACTTGATACTTGATTACTTGACACTTGATTCATGCCATTTACACTTGTTCACTTTGCTAAGCTGGTTGTTTATTTTGAGATCATGCTTATACCATGTTGCTAGTTAGTTTCTCCATGTGCTTGTATCCTACATTATAAGTGGCCCGTAACTTGCAATTGACGGGTACTTGTTTTTCCCTTTCCCTCTTTCCTGCATTCGTCGAATTGCAGACTTTGGAGAATAGGTTCCAGCTAGTATCGGAGACATGAAGTATTAGTACTGGATTTTTTATTATTTTTATTTCTTGTAGCTTGCTTGAACAATATTGTATTTGAGACTTGAATTTATTCTTGTATTTGGGCAATTCGACCCAAGATATTTGTTTTATTCAAATCATGACTATTTGAGATTTATATATTGGTTTCAAGTATTCTTGTTGGTATTTTGGCTGATATGTACATGTTGTTGATTCTTTTGCTTCTGACTCTGATGATTCTTGTGAATGTTGTAAAGATTTCTTGAACAGCTTAAGGATGATGAAAATCATTCGCTGGTCTTTTGTTGCATATCCGTATTCAGTAATCTTTTGGGAAGCGGAGCGTGATAGGGTTTTTAGTGGTATCAGAGCACCAGGTTTGGCTAATATATTAGTTGCCTAGTAAATTAAACAAGCTTGGCTCGAACTGGGATCTGCGCAACATTTCACCAACCATGCATGCATAAATGAATCAAATATTATCAACATTGATCTAGAAGCTAACTGTTTTTAGTTTTGTGTAGACTATGGCTCGCAGGGGTTCTACTTCTTAGTCGCGGGGTGACCCGATTGAGGCTATCACTGCTGTGCTTGAGCGCTTGATTAATCAGCAGCAGAACCATAGTGATTTGGTGATGGCTGCTTTAGAAACCGCTCAAGTTCCTCCGCCTGTTGCGCCTAGGCAGGATATTCTTCCTTCCCATTCGGGAACGGTCACAGACTTTATAAGGCTACATCTCAACAGGTTTTCAGGAACTAAGATGTCTTTGGAGGCTGAACAGTGGTTGATTCGGACAGAGCAACTGCTTTTAGCAGCTAGAGTTGCAGATGCAGATCATGTGGATGTGGTTACCATCCAGTTGGTGGACTTGCCTCATATCTGGTGGAGGTCCGAGTTCGAAAGGCTCGAAAGACCGATCACTTGGGCCATTTTCACTAGGAGCTTCTTGGAGAAGTTCTTTCCTAGCAGCACCAGAGTCGAGATGGAGCAACAATTGTTAGCCCTGAAACAGATTGGTCGTTATTTCTAGTAATGAAATTTTGTTACATATTGTTCATGCAATGTTGTAACATAAGACTTTCTTGAAACAGGGCTCCAGGTCTGTGGACGAGTACGCATCCGAATTTACGAGACTTAGCCACGTCGCAGCCGTTCTTGTAGCAAACGAAGAGGATAGGGCTCGTAGGTTCATTTTGGGGCTTAAGCGAGACATCAAGGTGTAGCTTGTCTCTCTACGCTTGCGTACCTACGCTGAGGCTCTTGAGGCAGCTAGGGCCCAGGAGCAGGCCCGTGGTGGTTTGGTTTCTTCTCAGTAGACTATTCTGCACTCAGTTGCTAGGTCTTCTGCTGGGCCTATTCGGAGACCTGTTCCAGCCCCTCTAGTCAGGGCAGTTCCTTACTCTTCTGCGGATCCTCCGAGAGTTGGTTTCTGCGACTTTTGCCGTATTCCAGGGCATGAGCGCAAGGATTGCTGACGTGCCAATCGTCGCTGTTTTGGATGTGGTGCTGCTGATCACTCGGTGCGGGACTGGCCGCGGTTGGCTCCTCCAGCCAGGGATCCTGTTCAGCCAGTTGCTACAGCTCGTGGTCCAGTTAGACCACCGCTTCCCCCGCAGCGTCAGATTGTCGGTCAGAGGACCGCTATTCCAAGGAGAGTTCAGGCTTTCAACCTGACTGCTGCAGATGCTGAGTCAGCTGAGGGTGTGGTTGCAGGTATCTTTTGTTTTATTGTTTTATTGTTTGTTGTTTCTCTTTGTTTTTCTCCTTTTTTCTTGCTTTATTTCTTTCTATTGTCTTCTGCATTTTGTTATCCTCACCCCTGTTCAACCATTTTTTTCTTTGTCTCTTTTGCTTTCTGTCTTAGGTGTTATGCTTGTGTGCTCTTTCCCTGCTCATGTTCTGTTTGATTCTGGGGCAACCCATTCTTTTGTCGCCTCTCGATTTGTCGCTTGCCATCAGTTGGAGTGCAGCAATATGTTAGAGGCTTGGAGCATTGTGACAACTGGTGGAGTTGTCATTTGTTTTCGGGAGTGCAGGCAGTTTCCCATAATTATTGGCAGTGCAGAGTTCAAAGCCAATCTGATTGTAATTGGAAATTCGGGGTTCGACGTTATTCTGGGTATGGATTGGTTGGGTGAAACCCATGCCATTATTGATTGTTGTGCCAAGAAAGTTGTGTTCCGAATTTCAGATCGCACAGAGTTTGAGTTCCATGCCGGGAAGTCTTCCCTTGGCCGAGCTGCAGTTGATCAGGAGATTTGTGCGATGGAGTTGGATCAGGCTGTGAGGCTGTGCCTCTAGTAGTTTGGGATTTCTTGGATATTTTTCTAGATGAGTTGCCTGGCTTATCCCCTGATAGGAAAGTGGAATTCGGTATTGATGTTCAGCTTGGAACAGCGCCAATATCGAAGAGCCCCTACAGGATGGCACCGGTTGAGATAGCAGAGCTTAAGGTGCAGATTCAGGAGTTGCTTGATTTGGGTTTCATCAGACCTAGTGTTTCGCCTTGGGGTGCTCTGGTCCTTTTTGTCGACAAGAAGGATGGTGGTCGTCGACTGTGCATGGATTATCGATAACTAAACAGAGTTACTGTGAAGAATTGGTATCCGTTGCCCAGGATCGATGATTTTATTGAACAGTAGAGTGGGACTGCTATTTTCTCGAAGTTGGATCTTCGTTCTGGTTATCAACAAACTAAGGTGAAGGCTGCGGATATACAGAAGACTGCACTCAGGACTAGATACAGACACTATGAGTATCTTGTGATGCCGTTCGGAGTTACGAATGCGCCGGCTGTGTTCATGAGTCTTATGAACCAGGTCTTCTCTCAGTTCGTGGATAGATTTTTGGTAGTCTTCATTGATGATATTTTGGTGTATTCTCAGAATCGGGAAGATCATGCTGAGCATCTTAGAGTGGTTCTGCAGATTTTGAAAGAGAATTCAGCTCTATGGAAAACTTAGCAATTGCGAGTTTTGGCTCGACAGGATTTCATTCTTGGGGCACATTATCTCCAACGATGGTATTTCTGTGGATCCTGCCAAGTTTGAAGCTGTGAAGGATTGGCATATTTCCAAGTCAGTTTTTGAAGTCAAGAGTTTTCTCGGTTTGGCTAGCTATTATCGAAAGTTCGTCCAAGATTTTTCGAAGATAGCAGGACCGTTGACTAAGTTGACTAGGATGGATCAGAAGTTCTGTTGGTCTGATGAGTGTGATGGAGCTTTTGTTGAGTTGAAGAACAGATTGACGTCAGCGCCTGTGTTGACTATTCCCGATGTTCAGGCAGGTTTGTAATTCACTATGATGCTTCTGGTAAGGGTCTTGGAGCATTTCTGATGCAGAAGGGCCGAGTCTTTGTGTATGCATCGAGGTAGTTGAGCCTGCATAAGAAGAACTATCCGACTCATGACTTGGAGTTAGCGGCAGTGATTTTTTCTTTGAAGCTGTGGAGACATTATTTACTTGGAGACTAAGTGGAGATTTTTACAGACCACAAAATTCTCAAGTATGTCTTCACCCAGAAGGAGTTAAACATGAGGCAAAGGCGTTGGTTGGAGATTCTGGCTGATTATGACATCAGTTTGCAATACCATCCTGGTAAAGTAAACTTGGTGCCAGATGCTTTAAGCAGGAGACCGGCAGTTATGTTCTTGACTCAGCAGAAGGATCTGATTGAGCAGATGAGGAGGTTAGAGTTGAAAGTTTTGTTGTCGAGTTCTGATTGGAGTTGTTTTGTTCTTCAGCTGCAGTCGTCTCTCGTTGATCAGATTAAAGAGGCGCAGGCTAGTGATGCACAGTTACAGAGGTTTCGAACTGAGGTTGAGTCTGGGTCCAGGACGGACATGGTTATTCATTCGGATGGATCGCTTCGTTTTGGTTCCAGATTATGTGTTCCGGAAGGTGATGTTCGTCAGAGGTTGCTTGAGGAAGCCCATCAGTCCTCGTATTCTATCCATCTTGGCGGTACTAAGATGTACCGAGATTTGAAGCTTCACTTCTGGTGGCAGGGTATGAAAAAGGTTGTGGCTCAGTTTGTTGCTCAGTGTTTGATCTGCCAGCAGGTTAAGACAGAGCATCAGAGAACCGCTGGACTTCTTCAACCGCTTCCTATTCCTGAGTGAAAGTGGAAACATATCACTATGGATTTTGTGACCGCTTTGCCGAGGAGTCCTAAGGATCATAATGCCATTTGGGTGATTGTCGACCATTTGACGAAGAGTGCTCACTTCATTCCTTTTCGTGTCGGGTAGTCTACTGAGAGCCTAGCTGAGAGGTATATGCAAGAGATTGTTACACTTCATGGGGTTTCAGTCAGTATTGTATCCGACAGGGATACGAGATTCAGATCTCAGTTCTGGGAGAGTCTTCAGAACAGTTTGGGGAGTAAATTAAAGTACAGTACAGCTTTTCATTCCCAGACTGATGGACAGTCAGAGCGGACTATTCAGATTCTTGAGGACATGTTGAGGCCGTGTATGCTTCAGTTTGGTGGGTCTTGGGAGGATCAATTGCATCTCGTGGAGTTCTCGTACAATAACAGCTTTCAAGCCAGTATTAAAGCTACTCCATTCGAGGCACTCTATGGGCAGAAGGGCAGATCACCAGTGTGCTGGGATGACATTGGTGAGAGGAAGTTGTTGGGTCCGGAGTTGATCACGAAGACAATGGATGTTGTGGTTCAGATCAGGAAGAACTTGCAGGCAGCTCAGGACAGGCAGAAGCGATGGGCCGATGTCCATCGGAGAGCTTTGGAGTTTGGTGTTGGTGACCATGTTTTTCTGAAGGTATCACCATGGCGCGGTGTCATTCGGTTCGGTGGTGGGGGCAAGCTTAGTCCTAGGTTTATTGGACCGTTTGAGATTTTGGAGCGAGTAGGCAAGGTAGCCTATCGTCTTGCTTTGCCGCCAGCATTATCAGGAGTGCACGATGTTTTTTATGCCTCACAACTCAGGAGATATATTCTAGATGAGAGCCACGTGATCGACTATTCTGAGTTGACCATTTGGCCGGATTTGACTTGTGAGATTATGCCAGTTACTATTGTGGATCGGCGGGAGAAAGTTCTTAAGAACAAGTTCATCGAGTTGGTTCAAGTTGCTTGGAATCCTCACTCGCCTAGTGAGTCCACTTGGGATCTGGAGGAGGAGATTCGGCAGAGCTTTCCTCATTTGTTTGAGTAGTTTTGTTTTGTTCTTTTGGTTGTTTTGGGGTTACCCTGTGTATCTTCTTTTTGAATTTCGAGGACGAAATTCTTCTTATTAGGTGGGTAGGATTGTAACCCCTGTTTTTTATTTTTTGTATTTTGAACCGTATATTGGAGTTTGTTCTCAATATATATTCATTTTATTTCATTTTGAGCTCTTTGTGTTTGATTGGTTGTCTCTTTTGTTTCGTTCTTCAATATTTTGTTCTTTCTTTCATTTTGTTCTTGTCCCTTTTATTTTTGTTCTTGGGTGTGTGTGGTGGTGATTGGTTGTGATCCTATTTCCCAATCCTATTGTTTGATCCCTAATAAGATTTACCAAGGCCAAATTAAAATCCACAGTCTTATTTGTATCCTATTTGAAACCCATTAATTCAAATCCTATTACTACTCCTAATTACCCATACCCATTAACCCAACTTGTATATTGAACCCTAATCCCTCCATATAAATACACCCTTCCTCACACAAAACCCTAACCCTATTCTCTCTCCCTCTCTCTATCCCGGCCTCCCCCATATCCCTCTCTCTCCCGTTACTTGTGCTGCACACAGCCGACCCAACCCGACACCCACCTCCGACCTACCTCCGACGCCGCAACACCCCCAAACCCGAGCCCCCATCTCCTCTTCCCCTCTTGGCCGATCTCTCCCTTGGCCGGCCTCCTACACCACCGTACAACCCTCTTGCACCTCCTCGCACCACCATACATAAACCCTAGTTCTCTTTCTTAGTGTGCTCGCTTGGCCGCAAGTTGTCGCCATCCCTCTCTCTTGATCTCTCTTTTGGTGGAATTTGTTCGTGAGGAGATTTTCGCTCAAGTTGCTTGGATTCGTTGATTCGTGGATTTTCGTTCGTGGGATTTGCTCGTTACTCTTGGTTTCGTTGTTCTTCATCTTCGGTTAAGACAAGTAACTTGTACTCCAATTCATTTGTTTGATACAAGTCAAAAATACCACCTATAGTGTAGTTGGGTCTAGAGACGACTCTTGTTTGTGTTATGTTTGAAGGATTTTGTCTCTATTGTGAAAATTTTACCATAAATGACTCACGACACAATATGGACATGAATTAACTTAGGTTTTACCCGTTCTTGATTTGATCATGTATGTGGAACTTTTGTGAGAATTCGTGATTTGGTTGAGACCCATGTGATATATTTAGTATGGACATGCTAGAAACCCAATTCTTGATGTTTGGACACTTGGTAGACTCGATTTCTTATTTGGTTGTGTTTTGAACAAGTTTTGTATGATATATGTTGAGTTGTTGTTAAAGGGAAAAATCTGTATTTTGTCGCTGATCTGTTTTGTTTGCTGTTTTGGACCGTCTTGAAGTCAGTATCTTAATTTCGGTATAAAACATGAGTTTTAGAGAATTTCGTCTATTTTCAAACCCCTCCAACCTTGCTCGATTTCGTTTTCGTATGAGTGAGTTATGACTGTTTTACTACAGAGGTGTCGATCTTTTCCAGATTTTGTTTTTCGATGATTTTGATGACTAAATGGTTATAATACTGATGCTACCTATGATATTTTGATCCAAAACTTTGGTCAGTGTTTCTTTATCTTGTTAGGGATTACCCAGAATTTTGGTGAATTTTATTGATGAGTTTTATGTGTTGTTTCATGCTCGTTATGAAAACTATACTTGCTGTATTTTACTCGCTGTTCTGTAAAGAATCATATTTTCATCCTGATTCCTTTTACTATATGAAAAATGTTTGTGAAATATGAAATTTAGTATATTTTACCTATTTTCATAGACCATTGGCAGATTGGATTTCGTTTCACTGGTTGTGAGATATCATAATTTTCGTACAGCAGTGTTGGGAATTCCAGATTTGCCAAACTACTGTTTATTGATGTTTTCTTATTTTTGATGACTAATCTAATTTTACTGGAAAAATTTGAAATTGTATATTTAGATACTAGACATATAGGGGAATACCCCAGATTGTTTGTGGATTTATTTAATGTGTTTTCATACTGTTTTCCTGCTCTTGAATTCGTTTTCCTGATTTTTGGCTGAACCTAATTTCTGTATTCAAATCAGTTTTGAGGTATGTTTTTGTGAACTAATATATGACTTACTTTTATTCGCTGGATTCGTGTGGAAGTCTATTTTTTAGATCCTTCGACGGATCCAGATTTGGATATTTGTAATACTTGGAATCACTGTTTTACTACAGTATGGTCTTGCTGTCCTGAATTTGAGATTTGGATAAATTATTCTTTCATGTATTAACTTGTACACGTACATGTTTATCTTGCAAGTTGCACTTGTCACATGATCATGCTATGTTATTCTTGATATATTTTGCACATATACATGCTTGTTTGATATTAATAATAAATAACCAATCCGGGGTTTAAGGGACAGATCTAATAGTGGGTAATTCAGAAATGTGTACTCGGAAGGGGATCCACTGATCCTACGTGATTACTTGAGACATGATACTTGACACGTGATTACTTGATACTTGCACGCAAGACACGATACTTGCCACTTGCACAACTTGACACGTGATTACATGATACATGATACTTGGAGCTCGATTACTTGACTTGTCCCCGAGTATACTGCCCTCTATTGTCCACTATGAATTCTAAAGCAAAACTGTTTGTTGTAGCAACCATGTAAGGTGGGCTGCATGAAGTGCTACCTAGATAGTAATCACTACAAGACTTGATACATGCTACTTGCACATGATACTTGAATATAATACTTGAACATGATACATGCTTGCCTGATGCTTGACTACATGATACATGAGACTTGATACATGATTACATGATACTTGATACTTGATGCATGTTTACATGAAACTTGATTACTTGACACTTGATTCATGCAATTTACACTTGTTCACTTTGCCATGCTAGTTGTTTATTTTGACATCATGCTTATACCATGTTGCTAGTTAGTTTCTCCATGTGCTTGTATCCTACATTATAAGTGGTCCGTAACTTGCAATTGACGGGTACTTGTTTTTCTCTTTCCCTCTTTCCTGCATTCGTTGAATTGCAGACTTTGGAGAATAGGTTCCAGATGGTATCTAAGACATGAAATATTAGTACTAGATTTTTTATTATTTTTATTTCTTGTAGCTTGCTTGAACAATATTGTATTTGAGACTTGGATTTATTCTTGTATTTGGGCAATGTGACCCAAGATATTTGTTTTATTCAGATCATGACTATTTGATATTTATATATTGGTTTCGAGTATTCTTGTTGGTATTTTGTTTCATATGTGCATGTGGTTGATTATTTTGCTTCCGACTCTGATGATTCTTGTGAATGTTGTAAAGATTTCTTGAACAACTTATGGATGATGAAAATCATTCGCTGGGCTTTTGTTGCGTATTCGTATTCCGTATTCTTTTGGGAAGCGGGGTGTGACATCAACTTTGGACCTAAAAGCTTCCGCTCGCCGATATCATCCCAACTGATCGGCGACCAACACTTCTGACCATAAAGTGCCTCATACGGAGTTGCCTTGAGACTCGCCAAGTAGTTGTTGTTGTATGAGAACTCAACTAAGTGTAGGTGATCCTCCCAAGAACCTCCAAACTGAAGAACACAAGACCTCAATATGTCCCCCAATGTTTGGATCGTTCTCTCGGATTGGCCATCTGTTTGCAGATGAAATGTAGTGCTGTATCTCAACTTAGTACCAAAGCTCTTCTGAAGACTCTCCCAAAACCTAGATCTGAACCTCGTATCTCTATCTGATACGATAGTTATAGGAACACCATGCAGCCTCACAACTTCTTGTATATATTTCTCTACCAGATTCTCGGTGGATTGACCCACTCGGAAAGGGATGAAACGAGCACTCTTCGTCAAACGGTTCACTATTACCCAAATAGCATTGTCACCTTTGGGACTCCTTGGCAGTGCTATCAAGAAATTCATAGTGATGTTCTCCCACTTCCATTCCGAGATCGGAGGAGGTTGAAGAAGTCCAGCGGTCCTCTGATACTCTACTTTCACTTGCTGACAGATCAAACACTGAGAACAAATCTCACTACGGCTCTCTTCATACCACGCCGTAAAAAAATGTTTCTTCCAATCCATGTACATATTTGTGCCTCCAAGTTGAATAGAGTAGGGTGAATGATGAGCCTCTGCAAGATGCTTCTGCTGGACTTCACCCCTAGTCACACACAACCTAGCACCAAAGCGAAACCACCCGTCAGAATGAATGACCAAGTCGGTTCTCAATCCAGCTTCCACTTCACTCCGGAACTCCTACAACTGTTGGTCACCAACCTGAACCTCCTTGATCTACTCGATCAGTGAAGACTGCAACTGTAACACCATAAACTGATGTGCTGAACCGGGAAGAATCACATCCAGTTCCACCCTCCTCATATCCTCCAACACATCCTTCTGCTGGGTGAGGAACAAAGCAACAGGCCTCCTACTCAAGGCATCGGGCACAAGGTTCACTTTACCAGGGTGATACTGCAGGTTGATGTTGTAGTCCGGCATCAATTCGAGCCATCTCCTCTATTTCATATTCAATTCCCTCCGAGTGAACACATACTTGAGACTCTTGTGGTCAGTGAAGATCTCAACTTTATCCCCTAGTAGATAGTGCCTCCATAACTTCAAGGCAAAGATTACAGCTGCAAGCTCAAGATCATGTGTAGGATAGTTAATCTCATTAGGCCTCAATTGCCTAGATACATAAGTGACAACCCTTCCTCGCTGCATCAGCACTGCTCCCAAACCTCTGCCTGAAGCATCACAATGAATCACAAAGCCTCCAGAACTGTCGGGAATAGTCAGCACTGTAGCTGACGTCAACCGACCCTTGAACCCCACAAAAGCTTCCTCACAAGGCCCATCTCAAATAAACTTCTGCTCCTTCCTCGTTAAATTGATTAGGGGTCGAGCAATCTTCGAGAAGTCTTGGATAAACTTTCGATAATACCCTGCCAATCCAAGGAAACTCTGCACTTCAGATGCTGACTTCGGCACTGGCCAATCCCTGACATCAGAAATCTTCGACGGATCAACAGACACACCATCGCCGGAGATAATATGGCCCAGAGAAGCAAAACAATCGAGCCAGAACTTACACTTACTGAGCTTCCCATAGAGCCGATTCTCCTTCAAAGTCTGCAGGACAACCTTCAAATGCTCAACATGGTCTTCTCTACTCTGAGAATACATCAAAATATCATCGATGAATACCACCATGAATTTGTCCAAGAACGGAGAGAACACGTGATTCATCAAACTCATGAACATAGTAGGTGCATTGGTAACTCCAAATGGCATTACTAAGAACTCGTAATGCCTATATCACGTGGGGAAAGCTATTTTCTGAATATCTTCAACCTTCACTTTAAGTTGATGATAGCCAGAACCTAGATACAACTTTGAGAAAATTGAAACACCTCCCAGTTGATCGAACAGATCATCGATCCTCGGCAGAGGGTACCAGTTCTTCATAGTGACATTGTTCAACTCACTGTAGTCAATGCAGAGCCTGCGACTACCATCCTTCTTATTGATGAACCCCAATGCAAAACACTAGACCTGATAAAACCCTTATCCAGCAACTCCTGAACTTGCACCTTCAGTTCAACCAACTCAACTGGTGCCATCCGGTACGGGGTCTTCGAGATTGGTGTCATTCCTGGTTGAACTTCGATATCAAAAACCACATATCGGTCTGGTGGCAATCCAGGCAACTCTTCTGGAAAAACATCGAGGAAGTCCCGAACAACAACGGGTGCAATTGCACCATCAGTGCACAATGACTCAAGTGCACAAGCCTCCTGGTTCACCAAGTTCTCGACACGCTTAGATGGTGTCTCATCCGCATGAAACACAAACTCCTCATGACCTAGGAGCCTGAATATTACCTTCTTCGCACGGCAATCAATCAATGCAAGGGTAACTCCCAGCCAATCCATCCCAAGGATAACATCAAAGCCAAAGTTGAGGATCACAATCATATCAGCCTTGAACTCCACTCCCCCAATCAATAAAGGGATCTACTTGCACACCTTAGAACATATGATAATGCCTCCACCTGTGGTAATATTCCAAGAAGTAGGCAAAACATCACAAGCCAACGATGCTGAACCACGAAGCATGAAGAAACCAAGGAGTGGGTAGCACCAGAATCAAAAAGTGCATGGGCAGGAAGAGAGAATACTAAGATGATAACTGCAACGATGCCAACAGCCATCTCAGCCTCAGTTGCAGTCAGGTTATAAGCTTGACCATGACCTCCAATCTGACCTCCCCTCGGAGCCATCCTCCTCTGATCAAAAGCCTGCCTCTGCAGTGGAAGAGGCGGTCTACCCTGGCCTCGAGCTAGTGCTCCTGGCTGAGCAGGTCCTCCAGTGGGTGCAGGGAGCCTGTTCCTCTGGTAGTCTCGAACCACATGATCACTGCCTCCACAAGCAAGGCACAGTCGGTTGGCAAGCCTGCAGTCCTTCTGCAAATGCCCGACTTTATGGTAGTAGTCACAAGTCTGAACTGGCCTCGGGACATCAGGAGAATATGGCTGTGCTCTTACAGGATGGGTCAGAACTGGCGTCCGAATAGGCCCTCCAGAAGGCCGTGCGGGGGTAGGGTGCTGCACTGCTCGTTGAGTAGCACTTATCCTCCTATGGGCCTGCTCGCTGAGTAGCACTCATCAAGAATATCGGCAATGGTGCGGTGCTGGTGAGCAACCAAATGGTCCTAAATGTTGAAATTCAAGCCCATGAAGAACCTGCTAGCTCTATCCTCATCATTGGCCATCATAGCAGCTGCGAAATGGCTGAGTCAAGTAAACTCAGCAGCGTACTCATCCACAGAACGATTCCCCTGGGCAAAGATACTGATTCAATTAATATTGTCACACATGAAGTAGGCAACAGTACGCGACATTAAAATAGCATTATCCAACCAACCATAGTTAAGGAGACAAATTGCCGCTCCATCTCGTCCTTGGTGACACTGGGGAAAAATTTAGCAATAAAGCTTTCCGTGAAAGTGGCCCAAGTGATGGGTCACTCAAGCTTTTTGGTTTTGGCCCGCCACCAGATATGGGTGAGGTCCACAAGCTGAATGCTGATCACATCCACCGAAACCACATCGAAGATCCTAGCTGCAATCAACAATTGCTCCATCCGAATCAGCCATTACTTGGCTTCCAACGGCGTCTCGGTACCCGAGAACATGTCCGGGTGCAACCTCATGAAATCTGCCACAATAGCTGGCCTCAGCGGCAGTAATCCTGGCATAGGACCAGCAGTAGTCCGATTGGTTGCCTCCAATGTGGCCCGCATCAATTCATTATGCTCTTGTTGCAGGACCATCATCTGCTGCATTGCCTGAAGGATAGCAGCATTTTCTGGCTGCTCATCCCTGGGCCGAGTAGTAGAAGAATCACCACGAGCCATAGTCTGCAAAACAACAAGTTGTTGAGTACCTAGATATATATTGGTTATTACATGTTCATGTGATCAACGTGGTGCGCATATTATTGATTTAACCTGACTAGAGCCAAACTTGACTAACATATCAGTTAAACAATACTAACACATTAGCCAAACATGGGCTCTGATACCACTCAAAACCTATCACGCCCCGCTTCCTAAGATACGGGAACACAAGCACGTAACAAAGGCCCAGTAAATGATAAGAATACAATCTAAGGCTGTTAACAGATTAACTCAACAATATACAAGAGAATACAACCAAGCAAGAAAAGAATAACCACATAAACAAAGAATAAATTTCAAAATAATCATGAAATAAATTCACTAAAAATATCCAACATCTGGAAAAAAGTAAACTTCAAGACACACAAGTCCGGAATACAAAGTATGATAAAAGCAATGAAATAAATAAATAACATGGTAAAACTATAGTAGTCTAATAGTCCAGCTCTGATCTTCAAAAAGTTTGTTCACCAAGTCCTTGAGTCAGATTTCCATCGGTACTAGTAAACTCGTGATCTAAAATAGAGAAATTAATGTCCTTAGAGCAAGTCACGGACAACAAGTAGCGAAAGCAAAGAAGCAAGAAAAATATGGCATGTGAAGAAATAAAAGGCTAGAACAAAGTCAAAGATCAAAGACAAGAACAAAACTGATAATAGAATCAAAGTCTAGAATTCATGATGCAATAAACAATAATTGTAATCAATGATGCAAGATCAATAACGGTAATCATAATCAAGAATACAAGTGTCAATCCTAGGTTTCATTAGTATTTTATTATCTAATCTAATTCATGTAATACTTTGTCCCATACCACAGGTTCGGTGCATGCAAACAGTGTACGTATAGACTATGATGGTGAACTCAACAGATCGTGTACTCAACACGATGACTAGAATTTAATCAAGTGATATTCTACGATCAAGACTCCACCTTCTATGACAACAAGAATAAGGGGCCCTACTGAGTACAGTCTCCGATTGTTCACTACCAAGTCAACCCATATGTACCCCGGCTTGCTAATATTTTATTATACTTAATGTGAACATGCAATTGCTAAAGAAGATTGGAAATGATGTCAAGAGATGTCAAAGTTATGCAATGCATGATACCACTATTTCTATTCCCTTGATGCAAAATTAATCATGGATATATAAGCAAAACACAAAATACAAATTCTGTTCAGCAAGATGTTGCTGTACAAAAAAGAGATTCCCATTGCTACAAGAAATCAAAACTAGTTCAGTCAGAGATTTTGGAAAGTAGACTCTCTGCCGATTCCAGCAAATATACATACGACATATAATAATTACAGAAACTAGGTTTATAAGTTCATTCTTTACTGATTATATGTACAGGAGCATGATAGAGTCAAAATACTTGTGTAAAAAAGTAGACTGTAAAATCCTTTAGAAATCTCATAAAAATTATATTTTGATTCTTGACAATGTTTAGTAACAAAAAAATTAATCTCAGATTTTATTTCTCAAATTTGATCTACTATTTTAATTAATTAAGCTGGGTGATGCATATTCAAACTGCATTCTAGAATTCAGACGTCACTGAACGAAAATATAGATATCTTACAATCGGTACATCGAATTGCAAAACCATCAGATGAAATGGATTCCAGACACACAGGGCTACAATTTTTATTGAATGAGATATATTTTATATTATCTGTAGATGGATCAAAAATCATGTTCTTTAATGGACTTGTGTTCTAACAGCAACCTAGAGTCAAGTTTTCATATTTATAAAAGGTCTGAAAAATCATCAAATAATGTTACCAAAATAATAAGGTGACTCCCAGTCGTGTCTTGCATGGTTCAAGCCAAATGAATACAGATAATCAAAAGAGAATAAATGAGCCTAAAGAAAAGCAAGATTTATTAAAATAAATCTGGATACAAAATTTGAAGAAAGAAATTACAAATAAAGAGAAAAATAGAAATAGGCGTTACTTGAATCTATATAGTGGGCCAATGAATGACCCTTGGATTGTTGTCTTGGCTTTGAGAGTCTCGAGATGCGTGTAGTAATCGAACGATGCAGACCACACTGCAATTTTTACCCTCATCATTAGAACTCTACTCTCGGATAAGACCTCTCAATCCTTTTCGAGGAGTAGCTAACACGCCGAGGGGGTTGCGTAAGCAAAAAATCCTGCATGCGTCGAAGCTGAAGTGTCCCGTCGGGATGGAAGCCTATGGGAGGCTCGGGGTCGGCTACCATGCCGAGGGCGAGGTGAGGTCCTTGTTGGGTGAGTTTTCCCTATAAGGCTTGGCCTCTGATACCATGCCGAAGGTGATGGGCAAAGCAAGAGCTTAAGGAAGTTTTTCTCATAAGGCCCGGCCTCGGATACTACACCAAGGGGATGGAGAGGCGAGATTCGGAGGGAGTTTTCCTCATGATACTCAACCTCGGATTCCACGCCGAGGGTGTGTATAGGCGAGATTTTGAGGGAGTTTTCCTCGTAATACTCGGCCTCAGATACCACGCCGAAGGCGTGGAGGGTCAAGATTTTGAGGGAGTTTTCCTCGTAAAAAATAGCCTCAGATACCACACCGAGGGGTGGAGTTGCAAGATTTTAAAGAAGTTTCCCTTGTAATGATCGGCCTCAGATACCACGCCGAGGTCCTCGTGATAATTGGCCTCAAATACCACGCAGTGGGCACAGAGAGCAAAATATTTTGGTGGAATTTTTCTCGTGATGATCAGCCTCAAATATCACATCGTGGGGAATGATGAGTACGAGTTGATACACTCAATCATCATGTGACATTGCGGGCTTTGTGGGGTCGTTTCATCTCTGTTTGTAGTTATCGAGGAGGCATCACGTGACCTGTCATTCGAGAAGTCAAACTTTTTCTTTATAAATTCATTTTCCTCACTTTTTCCTGGACTACCTTTTCTTTCTTCAACCAAAGCTCTCAACTCCTCTCTAACTACGATGCTTGTTGGCCAGTCCAGAAGCTCGACTTCGTATTCATCAACTGGATAGGGTGTATCATCATCAGGAGCCTCGTCCCAGTCATCTTTGGGGGTAAGTGAGCCAGAACCACAACTCATCCATACTATTTCCTCGGAGGAGGATGTTCATATCGAGGGGGCGAGCACGGAGATGACCGATCTGGTTAAGTAGGTAGAAGGAAATGCGACTTGAGGGATAAGCGGAGGTCCCTTGCTTGGAGAGGCCCAACTGTAAGGAGAGAGTCCCTTGTTGCTGGTAAAAGCGGAGGAATGGGAGGAAAGTTATAATGAGATGCACTGGGGAAGAGACGAGGAGGTAGTAGGGACCCCTTCCATGAGTGGAGCGGGGAGCTCAGCTCTGGAAAACATTGTAAGTGTACCACCATCTTGCCGTCGCCGCCCAGCAAAGAGGAATAAACAAAACCTTCCCCTGACAAGGAGAACTAGCTGTCAGCCTATTAGCATGAGCATGTAGATGTGAAATCCACCTGGATGTATTCTGAGGTGCTGCAGGACTTGTTGCGTGTCAGCATGCCCCCGTTTTTGCCAAACAGGCTGTGGAATGAGGCAGATGAGACCTAGAACACTATGGTTGAGTGTGATCTTGGCAACCTTTGGGACTAGTTCTATATACCCTCGGAGTATGCCCTAATGCTCTCGAGCCCTGGAATTTGATTGACTGATAGGCTTTTGAAGTGGTTCTGCATGTTTCCTCCGGATGCGTT
The DNA here is from genome assembly GCA_017893485.1 of Hemerocallis citrina. Taxonomy (NCBI): domain Eukaryota; kingdom Viridiplantae; phylum Streptophyta; class Magnoliopsida; order Asparagales; family Asphodelaceae; genus Hemerocallis; species Hemerocallis citrina. The sequence continues at coordinate 391,069,801 of CM030358.1, forward strand.
CACCTCGAGCTTGCATCTCTCCCTTCACCCATTTATCAAAGAAGTCTTGAATTGGGTGGGGATGACTCACAGAAGCAGTTGACCAGTTTCATTATGCATTTCCACAAAAATAATGTCCCCTGAGGCTAAGGTAATTCTGAGTGTGCTTGGATTGAGTGCGCTTCCAGGGTATCAACCCTGAAGGTATATCTCTCCTCGACCCAAGTTCTGTGTGGTGACTTTCACGCCCCGCTCTCATAATACGGAAACACGGGTACGCAATTGAGGCCCAGCGAATGATGGGTACATCATCCAAAAGCTGTAACAGTTTAACTCAACAATATGAAAGACGACAATAACCACACATGCAGTAAAATATCACACAAACATGAATAATCCGTGAAGTGTCACATACATAACCAACATCTGTAAACTAAATAACTTTGGGTCAACAAAGCCCAAAATACAATGTTTGTAGTAAACAAATAGAACTGAGAATATAACATAAAGCAAGTACAAGCAAGGTGAGATCCATCTTCACTTCTTAGAATGCTTGATCACTAATTCCTTCTGACAATTCTTCTTCCACTCATGTAAATTTATCATCTTGAGTTGGGAAGAGGAACACCCGTTAGAGTAAGTAACGAGCCATAAGTAGTACAAGAAAAATGAAACAAGAACAGGAATATAGAAAGGAATAGGGAACTATATGTATATAGGAAACAAAAAATGTAACGAGAAATACAAACATGAAATCGAGAATCAGGTAACTTGTCTTATGAGCAGGAATCATGAACTAGTAGACTGAAACATGTAACATGTAAGCGAGAATCATATAACTTGTAACAAAAAAATGCATGTGCTCAGTATAAACCTTAATTCTATCAATTTCATCAGTCCTAACTAATTGTAATACCCCGGACAATATAATGCTTTTTGTATATATATATATATATATATATATATATATATATATATATATATATATATATATATATATTACAGTGATTGCTTGTTATATATGTATGAATGGTGGAGTGCGTTTATGTTGCGGGACGGTTAGTGTGGGTGGTTGCATTCTAGATGGTGCATGAGAATGAGAAGGACCGATACTAGTACACACACTAGTTTTGAGTGCGGTGCATGTGCAAATATATAATTGTATGGTACTACAATGGATATACCTTGCATGCACTCAAATATAAACTCTCACCTCTCATCTAGAGCTTGATTAAGACCAAAAAATTTCAGCCAAGCTTGTCTTCTGAACAAGGGGCTAGATACCATTGTTTTGGGGGAAAACCACCTTCCACCCCACCCCCTACCCCTCCCCTATTTGGCTGGCCTACTCCCCCGTCTCCCCATCAATCCTCTCTTGATAAAACCCCTCCTTCACACCTCTTCAGCTCTGGAAATTTGTGAAAAGAAAAAAAAGAAAGAGAAGGAAAGAGTGAAAAGAGCCAAAAAGAAGAAGTGTTCTCAAGCTTTTTGGAGTAGGGTTTTGGAAGAGGAAGCTCAAGACAAACATCATCTTTTCAAGCCAACTAAGGGTGGAGAGTTCTCTGAACTTGTTCTTGTTCATTCTTGTTTAATTTCTTGCAAGCAATGAGTATTAGTAGTATGAGCAAGGTTGATTAGGAGTAGATTGTTAGAATCTGAAAATGGAAACAGAAAACATGATCTGCATGTCATATTCTCGAATTCCCAGAGAACAAAATAATTAGAGTTTGATCTTGAAATTATCACAGAATGATCTCATATATGTCTATAAGATATAGGATTTATTTCGGACTTTTTTGATGATTTTTGTTATTTAAATAAAATCCATTTTAAGGACTGAGTCGTAAGGCAGAGACTGGGTCTGTCTATTGTGATAACTGAACTTGTGGGAATTCTTAGAATTAATTGGCACATGATCTATCTCTGAAACTTTTACCATGTTGTCTTGAATGCATATGGAATCTACGGAATAATCATGAAATTATTTGGATGAAATTTGATGCATGTTCAAAATTAATTAATCAAGGGTAGTCACGACAGTAACTGAAGAACATCAGAACTTCTATACATATTTACAACAGGTAGAACTCCTTGATTACTTGGAATTTGGATGTGAAACTTTTTGCATGTTATACATGATGATGTCTAATTTATGGAATGCAAATTTGATGACCATTTGATAAGTATGTGATTTATGATGAATATTTTAGCATGCACTGTGCAGAACTTAGTCAGTATTGACACTTTGATAAATGGCACTTTTATGACTCTGTAAGAGAATAATTTGAGAAAGTGATCAGCTAGGAAAATGTAGTAGACATCTAGAGCTTCTCATAGAGACATATTTCAAGAAATTCCTATGAGTAGATTAATAATTATGATTTTTGCAAGATTGGACAGAAACCAGATTTTCAGCTGAAGGCTCTGTTTGGGTAAGGCCTTGTGTGTGGTTCTGTATACCTAAGAGAGATGACTGCTTTAGGGTAATCAACTGAAACAATTGGGATTGTTGATCAACTAGAAAGTTGTAGAGGACATTCACACCTTTCCACAAAACCTAGATTTGTACCATTCCGATGAGTAGGTAAAGTTTTATGCCATCGGTAAGGTGCAACCAGTGTATTGGAAGTACACAGGCTGAGGTTTGTGAGGCTATTTTGAGGAACTAGATGACTGAATCTGAAGTGATGATCAACTAGAGAGTTATAGCCTAGATCTTTATCTTTCCAGATTGGGCTTAAATACCCAAATCTGAGTTGTATTGTGGGAGTTATGATCTTTTTAAGTTTTAGGCAGAAACACCCTAGTTTGTTTAGTCATGGTTTTGACTAAGTGTTGGTAGAACCTTTTCCCCTTGTGTACCTAAGAGTTGATCACTCACTGTTTGTGGATGAATGGTGTCTATTGCTGGTCTTGTTTGTATTTGGCTCCTGTTGAGGATGTTATGACTCGAGTTAGTCACGAGGGTAGGGTGATACCCTACGTCTATCGACCCTAGTTATGAACTTTCGCCGAGGCATTGGACGTCTAAGTTGGTACCGTTGAGTTGTATTCATGCCGGTTAAGGATGAAAGCGGGCCACAGTGAGGGAAAAATTCCAAGTTAGGGGAAGTGGCGAGTAGGACATTGTGTCGCCGGGGCCGCGAGTCGATAGGAAGGAATGTGGAAGGAACCCTCTATATTACCTGAAGGATTAAAGTGAGTCTTGGATTAGAGTGATGTATCAGGGGTATGTACATTGCATTAATACTAGCAGACCATAGTCAGGTGTTGTACTTTTTCTATCATGAGGATACGGATTTGGTTCTCAGGTTTGAGTTCGCGGGTCTCGTATCTCGATCTATTAATTCCCAAAGAGCCGGGGTAAGGAACGGGAAAGGAGCTCCTGTCGGATAGAGGGATTTGACCCTCGAGGCCATTATGTTCCTATGTGCGTGGGTTTTGTTTATTTGTGAATCATTGACGTCATTGGGTACATGGTTTTGTACCGGAAGGTTTGACCCGGCAAACGCGACCACCACTTTAAGGACTGTAGTACGGGACTAGACCGAGTGACTGCAACCTCCTCAGACACGAAAATCTATTTGGGAACAGGTTGAATACAAGAGTAGGATGCATGGCGAGGGTTGAATCCCTAAAATGTGGAGAAAAAATAGCTAGATTTGGGGGCGTCTGTAGTATGGGATGCATGCGTTCTCCAAAGTCTTGCTTGCATTAGAATTAGGCATGTGATTGTTGCATCTAGTTGTAGAATCATGGCATACAACAACACTATAACCCGAATCCATTAACCCCTAGTTGTCACATCACTTTTCTTTTTTGCATAAATCATGGTTGTGATTGTTAGCTTGGAGATCGCTGTTATTATCAGCATTGCATCAGTCGAAGTACTAACGTTCCCCACCTTGTAGGTATACGGAGCCGATTCACAGGTACAATAGAGCTCAAGTTGGTCCAAGCATCCAAGGGACATATTCAAGTGTTATTATATTATTTGTAAATCTTGTAAATTTTATTTAGATATTGTAACACTTGTAAATGTAACAACTATATGGAATAAAAGTTTTAATTTTCCTGTACTTTTCTGTGATTGTGACTATTTTAAAGTTCGACTCCTGAAGTAGGGTCTCAGATTTCCAGTATGGGGATTTGAGGCGCTACACTAATGTATGCAATCCTACGTCCCATACCACAGGTTCGGGTGCTTACAATCATATGAATGTTTAGACACTAGTGGTGAATGCTATAGGTCATGTACTCGGGAAAACATGTAGACAGGAAAACATGATTTAGTTGTTCAGTTATTCAGTCATTTAGTATTCTATATCAATGTTCAATGAACAGTATACAATGTTCAGCCAGTCATTCAGTCATTCAGTAATTCATTCATTGAGTAATGGTAGGGAACCATGAGCTCCCTCCGAGTACAGTCCTCTATATTACCCACTACTTGGTCGTACCCTTACTACCCTGGCTCGTCATTCTTTTAATGTGATACAGTCGTGTACATGTAATCGGTATACAGGTAGTCGGTATAGTCAGTGAAACAATTGCAATAATAAACCATGTAGTACATGATATAAAGTCATTCGATCTATCTACTGTATCAATTCAATTATTACATACGAAAATGACATGTTTATATTTTAAAAACATAAATATACAATTCTGGGCAGCACAATGTTTCTGTACAAAAACTCGCTTTTCCATTGCTACAGAAAAGCGAATCAAGTTTTGTTAGGGTTTCTAGAAACTAGACTCCCTACCAGTTCCAACATATATCTACACAATACATTATAACTACAGAAACATGGTCTACCAGCTAGTTCTTATTGGGTTTATTGCGCAGGCACCTGCTCAGCATGAGATTACACTACGTGAAATTCAACTAGAAACTTTATTAAATTCTCACAAAAAGTTATGTTTAACTCCTGAGATTATTCAACAATAGTGTCTATAGTTTCCAGGTTCAAATTCTTAAATAAATTTACTTATTGAACGATTAGAACATGACGATGTATAAACAAGTAGTGGGGAAAATAGGATAACTTGTGATCCGTAAGTCGGATTCCAAATCCGAGAAGTGTTCTGAATTCCTAACACAGAGGTCTATGACTTCTATTTAGATGTCTCTAGTTAGTTTTAAGTTATACTGGGTCGAAACTTGGGTTTTCTACAGGTCTAGTGTACAGACAGCATTCTGGAGTCAAGTTCACATATATAAAACAGTCTGAAAAAAAATATTCAAAAATATCATAAAAATCATATTATGTCTCCTAATCAAGTCTAGTAGTGTGATGATAAATATCAAGTCTTAATTGACCTATTAACATGACATTTTAAATTGTAAAACATGATGATGTACTATAAGTGACAATCTGGAATGTACAGACTTAGCAGTACGAAAAATGTGATATCTCATTTTCTATAACTCTGAATCCGAATACGTCGAATGTTGTGGAAACTAGATTCAAAGTGCCACGACATTCATTTATAAAGTTCCAATCGATTTAAACTGCAACTAGGTCAAAACTTGGCTACAGGTTACACTAGAAAGCAGGGGAGCAACTTACTGGTTCCATTTAAAATGATTCTTACTTGCAAACATATAATTTCAAACTCATGTTGTGCAATGAATGTGGGGATAATGGAAACTACGATCTTTTGATGGCATCGAATCAAGGTGGCAAAAGAATTTGATTTGACTACACTAGATGTGAAGTATCACGAAGCATGGATGCTACAAGAATGATGAATTTCAATACGATGACCAAATTACTAAATGCGGGGATTCAAATGAAATGCTTGTACAGAACGTTATAGATGTACAAGGTACTTGCCTTATAGACGACGATGCTGAATGTGAAAGAATAACAGGACGAGTGTCCCAACGGCAACACGTGCAAACTATTGGATTGCAACAACAGCATGTGCAATAGCAAGCACAACAAGAACAGTAAACATCAAGATTAGGAATGGCAAAAACAACAAACACATCAAGCGATGGCAGCGACAACAAAAACAACAAACGGTAGTGATAGCACGGTGATAGCAACGGTCGGGGATTCGTCGAACGGCTGTTGGATGAGCGGAGGAACAAAAAGAGGCTGCAGGAGCTCGCTTGGATGGAGGCGAGGTACAGGTCGGGTGGATATTACTGCGGGGAGAGTGTAGAGATAGCAGGGATGGGTAGCAGCAATGAAGGAGTGCAGCGGGGGCACAACAAGAGGGGATTGCTGAGCACCGCAGTGGAAAAGGTCGCAATGGTATGGTGGCATTGTGGCGAGGAAACACAGCAGTAGTGGCTTGGGATGAGGGGATGATGGTGATGGGTTTGGGCGCAGCTTTGGGTCTGCGAGGGTGGCAGCTGAAGGGGTGCAGCGAGGAGAGGAGCTCAGGGTGCAAGTGCAGCTATGTAGTGGCATAGACAGGGTTGCGAATGTGCTGGAGTTGGCGAGTGGAGCTTGCAATGGTGGGAAGTGACTGTGACGTGGAGGTTGCAGCGGTGGGGCGACGACGGCTGTAAAGCTCGACAGCGAATGGAGGGTGCAGTTGTGATGGTGAGGCCGAAGGTGATCGAGATGGTGGAGGAGTGCAGGGGGTGGCAGCGACTACGAAGGGCTGCGGGGAGCATTGAGGTTGGGTGGCACTCGACTGCGGTAATGGGTTCTCGAAGGTGCAGCGAGTTCGAGCAGAGATTAAAGATGATGAAACTCGGAGCTGCAGGCATCGAGAGTGGCTCGAGGGGGAAGAGGCAGGAGGGGATGTAGGCAGCGAGTTGGATGGTGATGAGCGGGGGCAGTGGAGTGTAGCAATGGCAAGGCTGCAAGGGTTCAGAGTTGCACTCGGTGGTAGGCAACGAGCTCGGAAAAAGTAACGACAATGGTGGAAGGCAGCAATGGCAGGGGAAGGAGTGCAGGTAGTCAAAGTGTTTGAGCAATGGCAGCGAGCGGCGGCTGGAGGAGGTAGGAAGGGGTCGCGACTGTTGTTGGGGCTCGATAAATTCGGAGCAGCGATTAGGTGTATCGAGTAGCTGCAGTGATGGAGGTTGCAGCGACGAGGTGGAAGGAGACAGGGAGTGCGGAGTGGGGAGGCAAAGGCGGAGGCATTGGGCGCTCGGAGATGGAGGATGGCAATGAGGGCGAGAGGCACCAATTGTCACGGTGTCGAGCCAGTGGAGGGAGAAGGGCTTGGAGGCGAGGCGAAGGTATAGGCGGAGCTCAGTGAGGCACCAAGGTCGAGGGTGGAGCATGGTTGGGTTTCGGAGGCAGCACGAGAAGAAGAAGAAGAGAGAAGGAGGTGAAGAGAGAGAGAGAGAGAGAAAGAGGGAGAGAGAGAGAGAGAGAGAGAGAGTGAGAGTCGGGGAGAGACGGGTGGTTTTAATAAATTATTGTAATAATAGGGATTATTGGGTATACAGGATTGATTAGTGGTGAGATTAAAGGGGTAGTTAAGGAAAGTGAGGGATTAGTGGGTAGTTGATGAGATAATGGAGGAGATTGAGGAGGGGGTGTGGGCTGTGCAGTTGAGAGATCGGGTATGGTTGTATTAGGTTAACGGGTTTGGGTTAGAAAGTTATGGGCTTGGAGTTAGGCTTCACAAAAAAGATCAAATTAATTTATAGGATGGGCTAAAATTGAGCTTTTAGAAAAGAAAATAATAATAATAATAATAATAATAAAATCAAACTTGATTTGGACTTCCAATATAATAAAGAAATAAACAATTATATGGTGGGCTTTAGGTTCACAAAATAAATAGGATTGGCCTGGATGTGTGGAAAATAAATCAATTAATCAATTAATAATCTCATAGAATGGATTAGGATTTGAGTTCAAACAAAATAATTGAATATCCAAGATAAAAACAATTTGGCTCTAGGAGAAAAGGAAGATTTATCTGGAAAATTGAGCTTTAAATAAATCAAAGTAATATTTATAAGATAAGGGAAACAAGACTTGATTTGGGCTTCAAAATAAATAAATAAAAAGCTGGGAAACGAGATTATAGTCTGGAATAAGAATTTGGGTTTTAAAATAAATATTAGGATGGATTTAAATAGGAGATGTACAAGAAAATGAATTTAAATGAAAGAAAGAATTTACAAGTTAATTGAAATATAAGAATTCGGAGCAAGAAGGAATAATATCTGTACAATCAGAAACAAAATAATTTATAGGTAAACAAAATACAAGAATACAGAAGATTTTGTATAAACGAAAATGAGGGTTACATGCACAACCAACCGGACTCCATAAAGGACTAGAAGTCGAAGTACTACATCATTTATAGTCCCGAGCCCTGGGACATACCGACCATGTGGTCATATGAACCTCCTCCATGGAAGACCATGAAACTTGAGGATCATACAAAAGAGGAACATGTCAAGTTTGACTGGCTGTTCGAGGATGGTAAGAGCATAGAATGGATCAGGGTGACGGAGATTTCGTTCGTGGCATGCGGCCTGAGCCCTTTCGTCCCTCACGAGTCACAACTCTTTCTTATTTTTCTAAGGCATTATCTGACTCTTCTCTAATGTGTTTTTTTTTTAGCTGTGAGCGATGAAGATATTGATATCCTGTTGACTGAAGGGACGGGGCAGCGAACCATCGAGGATTGGGGGAAGAAGAGGGAGATGCACCCCGTCGCCGAGGAGTCTCTCAGAAGACGGTCGAAGAAAATCAGGACGAGGACCAAGAGGAGGAATATACGAGGGTCTAACCGAGCGAGAGATCGCTTAGATCCTGAAGAACTGATCGAGTTTCCCCTTGTGTTGTTCACCTGTTGCTTGAGGCTGTTATTCCTGAAAAGTCTAAGGAGACCATCACGCCCAATCGGGAGGTGAAGGTGATCGAGTCTGTCATGGAGTCTCGAGTGGCTGTTGAGGTGGTCAATATTCTCGCCCCTCCGAAAGACAAGAGAGCCCATGTTAAGGAGATGATCGGCTCTGGTTATCTCCAGTTTTCCCAATCCTCCGTTGTGGTAGGTATTCCTTCCTGAGCTAGCATGTCTCTCATTTTTCTTTCTTGGCATTCTCCAAGTCTTCCTAGTCTTCTACATGCATTGCATTATGGGGCCGAGTTGAGAGGCAGTACGACCACGAGATGAAATACACAGAGCCACGGGCTCAACGGCTCGACCCGAAGTGGCACGACAAGAAGACTCGAGCAGATGCACTCGGAAAATGGTGAAGGAATTGGAGGGAGAGCTCTCGATCGAAGCCCACGTTGAGGGCATTGTGGCGATGTAGAAGGAGACTTGGGAGGAAGAGAGGGAAAGGCTGCAAGTCGAGATCGGTGATATGGCGGGCCAGATTGTCGCAATGCAGGATGAAGGCTACCAATGGGTACTTCAGCATGTTTGGGAGAGGTACCCCGATGTCAATCTCGACGGTCTTTGTTTCGATCTGGAGCCAGAGCCGGATCATGACAGTATTCCCTGAACCCTCAAGGAATTGCCCCTTGATGACGAAGAGAACCCTATCGACCATGCCGAGGTTGAGGATGAAGCCCTTCGGTTCCATTCTCGGGAGATTTCCCCTAACTTAGAAAGTCACAATTCTTGGTTTTTGTGTGGATGCCGACTACAAACTGGCCACCGCAATTTTGTAATTTTTGCTTAATTAAAAATTTGTTCGATTTTTGACATTTTGCTTCACGTTCTCCTGAGTTGATATGTCATTTTACTGACCAGATGGTGAGGTACGAGCCTTGGGTACAGGAGCTCGAGGACGAAGTGCGAATCCTCCGAAGAAAGTTGGCTCAAGCTGAAGGAATCATCGCCCGTCTACGCAAGGAGGCAACTGAACGGGAAGGGGCGTTAAACTATCACATCCGTCGGGTGCAAGAGGTGGCACAGGAATTAGCTCGTCTGAATGTGTTATTTCCCTATGCCGACATAGCCCTTGCTCGGGATGAAATCGGTGAGCCTTCTTGTTCTTCCGACGGTTAGTCCTCGAAATTTATCCTTAGACGGATGCTCGTGGAAAGGGAATTGGAAATTTACCGGCTGAAGGTCAAGCTCGGGGAGATGAGCCGGACGTCCGCCTTTTGGAGCCCATTTTTTAGGCTAGTGCCTTATCGAGGACCCACTCGAGAGTGAGAGCCCTGGGGGATGCCCAAAGTGGAGTATCATGATCTTCAAGCATTGCCAATGTTAGAGGTCTGGAGGTGTCTAGATTAACCATCATCCCCCCTTTGACTGATGTGATGATCATAGAGCCGGGGTCTAAGGGGAACCCCGCGACTCAGGGCACATCTTCTTGAATTTGTAATTTCTAATGTAATCGAGCGGATGTAATCCCCTTGTTTTTGTTAATGAAGATATTTGTCCATGATTTTAGCTCTTAATAAAGGACTTTAAGATGAATGTTATGGTGGTCTGCTGCTGACTCGAAGTTGGGGCCTTATCCCAGGAGGGAACTCTTGCTGTCGAGAGTCATGTGACGTCTCGACCACCAAAAATCGTCCTTGTAATGGGGATTTACTTTGGTAAAGCTAGGTTTCGGATACCATGTCGAGAGCGAGTGTAGAGGCGAGGCCTCGTGAGAGCTTTCCTCATAAGGTTCAGCCTCATAAACCATACTGAGGATGGTGCTAGGCTTTTGAGAATCCAACGTATGCTCACATGTGCGCTCATGTGATGTCACGTGTTTGGCACGGTGATCAAAGTTCCTATATATACGTCTCCATGTTTCTTTGCTTGCTTACTCCACTTGTACTTCAGCTCTCAATTATCATTCTAACTTTCCTTTCCTGCTCTCGATCAAGAATGGTGACTGAAACAATTGTGAGGGTGGAGCGCACGACAATGAGGGCCGAGGCTAAGGCGAAGAAGGAGGCGGAAGTGGCGGCGAAGGTGCAGCTCCGGAAGAAGAAGTTGAAAGGCACCGGGTCCCCTAAGATTAAGGCCATCGAAACGGTCGTGAAAAGGGAGGGCAAGAGGCCTCCAACTCTATCTGTGTCCAATGCCGTGATGCTCGCTAAGTCACCCCGACCGGCGAAGGTGTGGGTAACCTCATGATCCGTGACCGAGATGGACGTAACAACCGACTACCCCATTGCTATGGAGGTGGTTTCCTATCTCCCTATTCCTCGTGATCGTGCCGATCTAGGTAATGATTCCGAGGAAGAGATCTACAGCCGGTGGGTGCAAGCCTCCATTCTAGTGAGATCCCCTTCCGTTTTTATTCATGCATTTCCATATCCCTCTTTGTTATGCATATGCCGTTATCGTGCAGGTGGCAACTCATGGGTTCGAATTGAAGAAGATGTGGGATTGGCTCCTTCGAGAGGTACAACGGGTCGAGGCTGCCGAGAAGGAGCTCCTCGACCAGAGCATCGCCGCTGGGAAGCGGGTTAGGGAATTGATGGCAAGCTTGGCAAAAGTGAAGGAGGCTTGGGAGGAGCTTTCCAAGAAGAAGGATGGATTAGCTGCTGAGAAGCTGTCGTGGTAGGAGAAGAAGATGAAGATGGCGAAGGCATACTATGAGACCCTAGCCGACATCATCCGAGCCCAACACTAGGGGTATGGGCGTGCCCTTGAGCACATCGGGGCAAAGCATCCAAAACTTGATCTTAGCGGCTTTTCCTTCGAGGGAACGGGTGATGATGCCACTATTCTCGCGGAGGAAGACGGTTTGGCAAATCATGAGCGAACCGACCCCCCTACCCCGGTCGAAGAAGAGCACCCCCTCCTGTCATCGAAAAGGGGTCTACTTCCAGGCAATTGTGACTTAGGTCATCTGTATTTTCATCTTCTTGTGGACTGGCCACTGTGCTTGTATCCAAACTTTATTTGATGAATAAAAAGGGCTTGATTTCATGTTTCGAGTTGTGATTGATTTTGTTCCGAACCCCAAGCCATGGCTTCTAGGGTCTCCTGGCGCTTCCCTAGGGTCGTTGTCCGGGGTTCGATTCTTCTCTTGCCTACTGATGACCGCGGGGGGTGCCACATGGGCTTGCTTATGTCACCGTTTGTGAGAGTCCAGGTGACTGCACATATTGGATGTTGGAGCGTTGACCACTATAAATGTGGGAATTTGAACTACTCCCAAAATATGCCTATAAATTTTCTCAACCTCCAAGTAATTCCCCTCACAAAATTTCACTAAAGGCTAAGATGTTGGGGGACGTTCGCTCTGTTGTGGGAATGTTCAACCCAGGAGGTATCGATGCTCGTGCTTGCTGCCTCGGGATACTTGTCCGAATTTCAAGATCTAAAGTTTTACCTCCCGAGATTTGAGAGATATGGCTCATTCATGGTTGGGCTCCTCTACGGCTCGGGGCTGTTCAGCTCAGCTGGAGCCTTTTGCGCAAATGACTCTAGTTCGCATGAACCTAGAGAGGATCAGGGTAACCCTATCAGACTTCATCCGGTATATCTCAGATTCTAAGATCATATGTTCATCTCTAGAGCTGGTATCAGGTCCTATTGGGTTGGGTCCTCCACTACTCGGACCCTGACCCTGACCCGGACTTGCAAGAACCGGATCCAGGTCCGAGTTCGGGTCCTGATCCTAGTTAAAAAATTCTATCCGTCGGGTCCGGTAGCGGGGAATAAATATTTCTACGTAAGTATTTTGCACCCGATATCCTACGGTTCCAACAACTTTTGCACTTAAGTACATGAATAAAAATTATATTTACACATCTATATTCAACAATTACTATTTATATGTATACTAGATTTGCTCGTCGGCACATGCCTACGGCACGTCTTCGGAACGATACAACATATGAAAAGCCTTGTAAACAAGAAAACAACAATTATATAGCTCTTGTTTGAATAGTATGACAATAATTAGTTGTAAATAGAAGTCCATGTTTTCATTAGTATATGTTGAAAAATAATTATAAATGAGGGTATAAAATCCAACTTCTTAGAACTTTGAAGGTGGAAAATGATGAAATTTAACTATTGAAGAGATATTTGCTATTTTCAATGTAACATAAATAATAAAAAAACATAAAAAATTTAAAAATTTACAAACCTGAAATCTGAAAATCTAAATTTCTGAGTAAATAGAGAGAGAATGAGAGTGAGATAGATAGAGAGAGAGAGAAATAATTAAATAAATAAATGAGTTTTTTTTTTGGGGGTTGAATTTGGGTTTTGGGGTTTGAAATTTTAGGGGGGAAAATGTGTTTTTGAGGTTAGATTTGGGCCTTTGATTTTGAGGGGATTGAAGGAGAGCCACATGATAGCTTTCTTTGTGTTTTATTATATAGATCACTATAACTATTCAAATTTCATATTTATTGAGGAATTTTTCTACGGGTCTGGGTTGGTTCTATTTTGAGCAGACCTGGACTTAAAACCGGTCCAGAAGTGCATCGGGTCTTATATTAGGACCCGGACCTGGACCCAGACTCGGACCCGTATAGATCGAGTCGGTTCCGGTCCAATGCCGGGTCCGGCTCGGGTCTGGGTATTGGGTAAATGTGACAATTCTATTTTTCACCATGTTTTGAAGGCTGTGACTGAACAAATACCCTTGTAGAGTTCGTTTGCATCTCCTGGTGCCGACCTATGAAGTTACCCGAGAATGGAGGCGGTGATCTGGTGCTTGTTCATCACTGGGGTCCCTTCGTCTTTGTACTTCATGCATACTGATGTGATTTCCACAATGTTGGACTTGCTGTCGGGGCAGAGCTTCTTAATGGACTCTTGTGCCCAGTCTGTCCAGGCTTTTCAATGCCCTGCGTTATGGTTGATTGCCTCTTACTTTCTGAGATTGGCTTATGACAATTCTGCATCGGGTCGGTCGGCGATAGGTGCGCGGCAACAGTGTCTGGCGATAGCTAGTGTTCCGAGGTGCGATGTGACAGTAAATGCTTTGCGTGTAGCTTCTTTTGTTTAGCGTTTGATTTGCCAACTGTGGACTAACCACCGCCTCTCTAGTAATCACTTTGCTTTAATAAAAGATATTTGATCTTCTTCTTCTTGTAAGGACTATTTTTAAATGAGTAACGAGAGTCCAGACGGAATGCGTAAGTCATCTCGTCGCTATTGTGGGTTAGCTTTCAGGAGTGACACCTTATCGGATATTACGCCGAGGGGTTAATTTTGAGAGGAGATCGAAGGATTTTAGTGCACATCCTTGACATCGGGTATCATACCGAAGGGGTACTTCCGATGAGAGATCCACGGATTTTAGTGCCCATTCTTGTCGTTGGATACAACGCAAAGGAGTAGTTTCGAGGAGATATCCAAGAATTTTGGTGCACATTCTCAGCGTCGGACACCATGCTGAGGAATAGCTCCGATGAGAGATCCAAGGATTTTGGTGCACATTCTCGTTGTCGGATACCACGCTGAAGGGTAGCTCCGAGGAGAAATCCAAGGATTTTAGTGCACATTCTCGGTGTCGGATACCACACCGATGGGTATTTTTGAGGGGAGAACCAAGGATTTTGGTGCACATTCTCAGCATCAGATACCACGCAGAGGAGTAGTTCCGAGGAGAGATCTTGGTGCACATTCTCAGCATCGGATACACGTCGAGGAGTTGCTACTCGTAGTGAGACTCGTTGCAAGAATCAAATTTGTTGAATTTAAAAAGAAAATTTTTCGTTAGCTGCCGATTGGCGAGCACTTATTACATTTTGCTGGCTTCAATGGCCTCATTAAAAGTAGTGACCGCTAAGGACCTTCATGAAACTTCATTAAGTGTTCTGCATTCCAAGTCCTCTTGACTACCCTGTCGCCCGGGTCTTTAGATAGGCAGGTTCCTGGGTGTACCACTTTGGAAACCCTATATGGGCATTCCCAGTTGGGAGAAAGCTTCCTTTTTTGCTCGACTCAGAGATATCGAGTCTACGCAACACTAGGTTTGCTGCTGTGATGTTGGTTGGTCTTGTTGTAGAATCGTTCTACTTACTGCTGGTAGACATTCCTTCTGAGAGCTGACCTATCACGGAGTTCGTCGAGGAGGTCCAGGTTGGCCCTGAGGCCGTCAGAGTTCAATTCTTCGTTGAATCTCATGATCCGTGGTGAAGGGAGTCAGACTTCTTGAGGCCATAGAGGATCTGTTGATTGGCATTTTCTACTTTGCCGCTGGATTGGGGTGCAACTTGAAGAAAACCTCTACTGAATCCCTAGGTCCTCGCAGAACATGCAGAAACCTTTGCCGGCGAACTGAATACCATTATCGGTGACAAGGATCCGAGGGATCCCAAATCAGCAGACGATGTGTTTCTAAAAGAATTGGTGGGCCTGGTGCTCAGTGATGGTGTCCAGGGGCTCTGCTTTGACCCATTTCGTAAAAGTAGAAAGCCACAATCAGAAATCACCTCTGACTTGTCACCTTAGGGAACAAACCGACCAAGTCAATCCCCCACATGGAAAAGGGGGCCAGACATGCAATCGATTTATGCTCGGCCTGTGGGACGTGTCTGACCAAAGAGAACTTTTGGCATGGGCCACATTTCCTGACAAGGTCCTGAGTATCTTGAAGGATGGTCGGCCAATAGTAGCCTTGGTTGAGTACTTTCCTTGCAAGCGATCGGCCGCTCATGTGATAACTTCCATTCCCCTCATGCACTTCTTCAAGGGCATACTTGGCCTTTTCTGGGGTTAGGCATCAGAAGTAGGGTCACCCATCAGCATTAGTGTATGACCACTTGAAGAGCATGTCATTAATGAGCACGAACCTTTCGACCTATCTCGAACCTTTCTAGCTTCAGATGGATCCTGTGGTAGTTCAAAATTTCTCAAATAGTTCAATATTGGTTCCATCCATGTTGTTACCTGCAGGAGCTGATTGAGGCAGAGGACCTCAAGATTCTCAAAACTTGATCGGAGAAGAACTTCCACCAAGACTGTGCGATCGAGGCCTTTAAGGGAGGAAGACGCTAGCTTAGACAGAGCATCCGCCTAGTATTCTGTGATATCGGCCAGGAGAAGCTTGATGTGTGACATGTATTGGCCCATCCAGGAGTCACGAACTTCATACTCCCCACATACTTGACTGACGACAAGTTGGAAGTCACTGAAGGTTTTAACCCGTTTGGCCCCTGCCTTTTGGGCCAGAACGAGTCCAGCGATTAAGGCCTTATACTGTGCTTCATTGTTGGATGCTTTAATGTTGAAGCACAAGGAGTATTGGAGGACAAAACTGTCCAAACCACTCAATATGATTCCTGCCCTACTCCCTTCTTCGCATGACGAGCCGTCTACATATAGCTCCCACATTAGCTCGTCCTCTTGAACCTCAGATGTTTCTGGGATGGTGCACTCAGTTTTGAACTCACCGAGGGCTTGTCTCTTGATGTCGGTCCTGGGCTTTTAGCTGATGTCATGTTGACTATGTTGGGTTTTCGGGGCATAAATGCAGCGGATTGAAACAATAAAATCGAAACTCAATCGCAGGATCCATGCAAAACAAGACGTTTAATTCGTAGTTATGAACGTTTACCTTAAAACGAAGCTTTAACAGTTGAGAAAGGATGACTAATGGAGGTCCAAGCTCCTTGAATCACCACGCATCCCGCTCACGCGATCTACGCTCTATCGGTATCCACACGAACACTTGGTCATTGAAGGAGCGATGTACTAGCATCCGAAAACCAAATTCTCTCTATCTCCATCTTCTTCTCTCAAAACGGCTAGGGTTTTTCTCTAAGCCTTGAAAAACTAATTTGAGAGTTTAAGATCTTTATATAGAGAGACAAATCTGGTTTTTCTAAAGCCCAATCCTATTGGGCTTTTATTAAAATTAGAATTCCTAATTAAATAAATAATTAAGTCAAACTTAATTAATATTCTAATATAATTCTAATTCTAATCATTAGTAAATTTGAAATTATATTTAATTAATTAATTAAGTCCCACTTAATTAATATCATAAATAAATTCGAATTACTATTTAATTTAAATTCATAATTTAAATCAAATCTCCTTCAAGCGTTCTTGTGTGTGACCCTTTAGGTTATTATTACGTTGGAAATAATTTTAATATCCAATAATAAAATTATAAACAATGAGCGGCATCTAGTAATACATCATTACTACCCAAGTAATAATAATAATTGGTGATCCAATAAAACCTTTCGTGATTAATGTTTCCGTGTAATATAATCCCTTTAACCAAATATTATAGATTAAACTCGAAGCATGTTCTCAGTCATCCTCTTCAACATTTAATCCGGGTTTCCTTGATCAATGAGTAGACTATTAAAACAAATCATTATTTGAGCATGGCCATGCATTTCATAGTCTCACTCAATCAAGAGGCCAATAATATCTCTCCTAATTATAGGAGGGTTAAATCCTTTATCTATCATTCATATTTCTCATACGACTCATAATATACCCGATGTCCACTTTTATCATCACCCGGTCAAAGGTAACTTTTAATGTAGTCAAAGTATATTAATCCTCGTATAGAAATATAATGATCTCAAGTCAGAGGATCATTACACCATTATCACTGTGAGTCTTTCTTATGACTTTATTTAAACATGAAGAATCTCACTGTGGGTCTATCCAGTGCCATGTAGAATCTTACATGCACCTATGTTCTTGACTTTAGTATCACTATACCTATGACCAATGAGATGTGGTCATCAGTCAACAAACATACTAATCTTCATGCATTATTATTGTCCCATAATGACAATGCTTGATTAGGGATATTTAGGAATATAAACACTATTCATATAATCTCATCTTTAAGTCACATACTTAAAGATATAGAATACGTATTATATATTCCAAGGACATTTATTACTCTAACATTTTTATCGCAGTAAATTAAGACATAATAAATTAACATATAATAATCAATAGAACACAATCATTAATTAACAAAAGTATTTCCTAGAAGCACAATCACATTGTCTCTAGGGCACTAACACTAACAATCTCCCACTTGCACTAGAGCCAATCACTCATGTATCTAATACCCATGGAACTAGTGTGACCTACGTGCTTCTGCTGCGACAAAGCCTTAGTCTTGTGGGTCCGCAACGTTATCTTAAGTATGCACTTTACATATGTATGTATTCTGACTTAAACTGATTAATCTTTTAGATCTATCTCTATAGATCCTGATCCTTAAGACATATGTATCATCGCCAAAGTCTTTTATCGAGAAACTATTTCCCAACCAAATCTTCACAACCTGTAGATTAGGAATGTCATTCCCTATTAATAATATGTCACTACATATAATACTAGGAATGACACATGGCTCCCACTAACCCTTCGTAAACACACGACACATTTTCATTTTACATGAAACCAAACTCTTTGACTGTTTCATCAAAACGAATGTTCCATCTCCTCGAGGCCGGCTATAATCCATAAATGGACCATCGCTTCTCACAGACCATTCTAGCAAACTTTGGATCGACTTGACATCCATTTGCCAGATTTCATAGTCATAGTAAGTTGCTATCGCAAGCAAAATCCTGATGGATTTGACCATAGCCACCGGTGAGAAAGTTTCATCATAGTCACTACTATGAATCTGCTTGAAACTTTTTGCCACTAGTCTTGCTTTGTAGGTCTGTACATTACAATCCACGTCAGTTTTCTTCAAGAAACCCACTTGCACCCTATGGGTTTTACCCCTTCGGGTGGTCCAACCAAAGTCCATACTTTGATTTTCATACATGGAATCCATCTCAGATTTCATGGCCTCCAGCCATCTCTGAAAATCTGGACTATTCATAGCATCTTTGTAGGTGAGAGGCTCATCATCATCTATGATCATCACATCGCCAATTTGAGTCAGAAGAAATCCACGATATCTCTCTGGCTCATAGCGAATCCTACTAGATCTACGAATAACCTGTGTTTCTTGAGCAGTGTTGTTATCAACATCTTGAGTCACATTCTGCTCATGTTCCAACTCTGGTTCAACATTATTCTGTGGTTCTCGATCCTCATCGAGATCTATTGTCCTCCCACTATTTTTCTTAGAAAGTAAATCTCTCTTTAGAAACATAGCCATTCAAGCAACAAACACTTTGTTCTCGGAAGGTTTATAGAAATAATACCCTTTTTGTTTCCATTGGGTATCCCACAAAATCTGATTTTGGCCCTAGCTTGTCAGAGATCATACGTTTCACAAACGCTTCATATCCCCAAATTTTCATAAATGACACGCTGTGACGTTTCTCAGTTCATATCTCATGTATGGTGTTTTTGAACTGATTTAGAAGGAACTCGGTTTAGTGTTTCTGCAGCCGTCTCTAGGGGCATAACCCCAGAAACTAATTGGAAGATCCCCTAGACTCATCATCAATCGCACCATGTCCAACAAAATGCGATTTCTCCTCTCAGACACACCATGTCTTTGTGGTGTTCCAGGAGGAGTGAGTTGTGATACTATACCACACGCTTTTAAGAAATTTTAAGCTTAGGTATTCTCCTCTACGATCAGATCGTAGAGTTTATACTTTCGCCTATTTGTTTTTCTTCTTCAATCTCTTACTCTTTGAATTTTTCAAACGATTCGGATTTGTTCTTCAAAAGATACACATATCCGTATCTACTAAAATCATCAGTAAAGGTTAAAATTAGTAAAAGCCACCTCTTGCCAACATACGCATTGGACCACATACATCACTATGTATCAATTCCAATTGTTTGGTGGCCCTCTCACCTTATCCGGTAAAAGGAGTTTTAGTCATTTTGCCAATGAGACATAGTTCACATTCTTCGTATGATTCAAAATCAAACTTATCCAAGTATCCATCCTAATGTAACTTGGAAATGCAATTCTCATTTATATGGCCTAAATGACAGTGCCAGAGGTATGTTTGATTTGAGTCATTTATCTTTAGACGTTAATTATTTACATTATAGATAGGAGTATCAAAATCAAGAACATATAAACCATTAAACAAACGTGCAACCTCATAGGTAACATTATTTAATGAAAAGGAACAACAATTGTTCTGAATCAAAAAGGCAATCTTGTCCAAACAAGAAACCAAAATAATGTTTCTGCAAATTGCAGGCACGTAAAATAGTTCTCAAGTTCTGAAATAAGCCCCATGGGCATCGATAAATAATAAGTCCCTACAGCTAAAGCAGCAACCTTTGCTCCATTGCTAACATGTAGGTCGACTTCTCCTAACGCCAAAGTTCTACTCCTTCGCCGTTTATGCACATTTATACAAATGTGAGAACCACATCCAGTATCTAATACCCATGATGTAGAAGTAGACAAATTTGACTTCTATAATATAAATACCTGAATCAGAAATCTGAACAACCTTCAGTTTCTTCAGATCCTCCAAATAAGTTTGACAGTTTCTCTTCCAATGACCCGGCTTCTTGCAATAGTGACAATCACCCTTTGCCTTTGCCTTTGCAACACCTCCAGTAGGCTTCAAAGCCTTAACAGCGGGTTCTGGATTAGCAGGCTTAGATCCAATCTTGTTCTTGCCTTTCCACTTACCCTTTCCTTTGGCATTCCCTTTGTTGACCATCATTATGGGAGCAGGGGATGCCTTCTGAATGTTGGTCTCAGCAGTTCAACATAGCCAACAATTCGGTAGGTGTCTTGTCTATCTCATTCATATTGTAATTCATTACAAATTCGAGCATAGTCGCTGTTCAAAGATTGCAAGATTAGATCTATCTGAGCTTCCGGACTGATGGCGGAACCCAGAGTAGCAAGTACTCCATATATCCAATCAGCTTTAGAACATGCGGTGCAACTGGATCACGATCACCCTATTTACACGCATACAAGGCTTTACTTGTATCAAACCTCTCTTGACGAGCCTGTCCTTCAAACATACGTTTAAGGTGCTCTATCATTATATGAGCATCCATATGCTCATGCTGTTTCTGAAGCTCAAGACTCATAGTCGCAAGCATAAGACAAGTGACACCCGTGTCATCATCGATATGTTTCTGATAAACATTACGTTGATCAACCGATGCACCTACAGGGAGAGGTCCAGGGCGAGGAAATGACATAGAGCTTTCACTCTTACCTGAGGACTATCCTCAAATTCCTTTGCCAATCGAGGAAGTTTGTTCCTGTCAACTTGTCCTTCTCAAGGACAGATCGTACAGAGAAGTTATTTGAGTTGTTTGCCATTAGAATATCTATAATGTAAAAATGCATAAAAGAATTAGTCTACGGAATTATTAGTTTATGTTCAAATGATTATTCATATATATTCATAATATATATCTCCCACTATTTTGATCAAATTAATAGCCCTTACTATTAATTCGGAAAGCATTTATTATATATCTTTCTAGTGAGCCAAGATCCATATTTCATCATGTCTTGAGTCAGCGTTGGCCGAAACTCCCAAAACACAACTATTTAGGTAGACAACATTTGTCAATTATATCACGTATATAACTCTTGGATAGTTTGGTGAACAACCATTGCTCTAATTTATCTAATAAATTTTTCGCCAAACTCTATGCTTCTAAGTTCATAATCTTATTGTGACGACTTAGTTAAGTTAGGCCCAATGAATCAACATAACGAGTATCACATTTACTCTTTCGCACCTCACCACGATTAAAAGGAGCACTCTGCTTTGGCAAACCCACCCCTTATGATCTAGGCCTTGATGAGTGTTATTCATTGGAAAGCATCTTGTTTAACTTAATATTTATTAAGGGATTTACTTATAAACGATCATGATCCCATCATAAAGAGATTCTCAATTTTTCCTTGAATCAAATATTTCAAATCAAAATTCGTTGAATGAATGATTTCCAGATCAGAGGTTAACGCACAGACGGCATTATTGGCACCCCTTTTCTTACAGATTCGTAATCGGTTGTTGACAAAATCATTCAATCGTTGAATAATGAAAATTCATATTTAATTACCGTGTTTCATAAACACAAGAATCTCATGATCGTTTATTTAATGTTCATCTTAAATCGTTATAGATTTTATCTTGTTTAAGCATGAATGGGGTGTCGTATCTAATACATTCATCTTAATCTAATTAAGCATGCATCTCTTAAATCGTTATAGATTTTATCTTGTTTAAGCAGGCATGGCATGGGTGATGTATCTAATACATACATTAATACATTATTAATCTAATTGAAGCATGCATCATAATGTATTCTACACAGACATTCACACATCAATATGTAAAGTGCAGTATGTAAACGTGCTTGGTTATGGCCTTTATCCTACATGATCCTTTCAAGCTAATGAAAGGATCGAGGTCAATCTATGGTGGAAAATATAAATACAATTACATGTCTTCATTCTCCTTGGTTGCTCCACTTCTTGGATCGTCCTTCAATCTTCAAGTACATTACATTGAATAATTGAAAACAACCTATACTAATGTACTTATGTACTTACATAATAAAACTCGAGTTACATTCGAGATTATACAATTACAAGAATGAAGAAAACGACATGCAAGTCGAATTTACAAAACCAAAACCATAAACCATTAATCTAAGGGTCTTAAGGCCATAACCAGCACCATGCTCAAGTAAACAATTAATAGACATCATCATATGTCACCATACATCAATACATAACAGTACATATCATATCCAATATGATCATATAAGATACATCTCAGAAAACAATTTTCAGAAAATTCGAAATTAAATCAAAAACCATAAATCGCTGTTTACAGGCAGTAAGCGGTGTTAAACGGCTTACAGATGCGAACCTGACTTTGTCAGTCTTGCTCAGTGA
Organism: Hemerocallis citrina; assembly: GCA_017893485.1. NCBI lineage: Eukaryota > Viridiplantae > Streptophyta > Magnoliopsida > Asparagales > Asphodelaceae > Hemerocallis > Hemerocallis citrina. Next base: position 391,092,440 of record CM030358.1, read on the forward strand.
CCTGATTTCAGTCAAAAACCATATATGGTTTGCAAAAATCGGATACAGTACGCAAATTTCACTAAATCTGCGCAATTTTTCAGAAACCGTATCGTATACAATCTACGCGATAAGAACAAATATATAATATTCAAATAATATCATATATTATCTTATCATGTTATACCATATCATATTTCATCATGATCCAATCATAAAAATCATATAAGGCATAATTCAGAAAATTGAAATTAAATCTGAAAACATAAAATTGCATATTTCAGGCCCTAAACGGCGTCAAACGCCTTACAGACGAGTCGGTGATAGCTTAAGCTATCAGTTTTGTTCAGACGCTCGTTTCCCTTTCCGAAAAGGTACTCATTTGCAAAAATCGGACACTAGAAATAGATTTCCGCAAATCTGCAGCAGCCGTTTCAGAATCCATATCGAATACGATTCTCGTAATTAGAACAAACATAAATCATATACATATCAGTATACATACAGATTATAAGATCATCATATGATCATCCCAATCATCATTAACTTACAGTTTATGCATATATATCAAAACTGTAACAAATAAACGAATTAAAACGTTTTCGCAAGTAGCTCTGATACCATTGTTGGGTTTTCGGGGCATAAATGCAGCGGATTGAAACAATAAAATCGAAACTCAATCGCAGGATCCATGCAAAACAAGACGTTTAATTCGTAGTTATGAACGTTTACCTTAAAACGAAGCTTTAACAGTTGAGAAAGGATGACTAATGGAGGTCCAAGCTCCTTGAATCACCACGCATCCCGCTCACGCGATCTACGCTCTATCGGTATCCACACGAACACTTGGTCATTGAAGGAGCGATGTACTAGCATCCGAAAACCAAATTCTCTCTATCTCCATCTTCTTCTCTCAAAACGGCTAGGGTTTTTCTCTAAGCCTTGAAAAACTAATTTGAGAGTTTAAGATCTTTATATAGAGAGACAAATCTGGTTTTTCTAAAGCCCAATCCTATTGGGCTTTTATTAAAATTAGAATTCCTAATTAAATAAATAATTAAGTCAAACTTAATTAATATTCTAATATAATTCTAATTCTAATCATTAGTAAATTTGAAATTATATTTAATTAATTAATTAAGTCCCACTTAATTAATATCATAAATAAATTCGAATTACTATTTAATTTAAATTCATAATTTAAATCAAATCTCCTTCAAGCGTTCTTGTGTGTGACCCTTTAGGTTATTATTACGTTGGAAATAATTTTAATATCCAATAATAAAATTATAAACAATGAGCGGCATCTAGTAATACATCATTACTACCCAAGTAATAATAATAATTGGTGATCCAATAAAACCTTTCGTGATTAATGTTTCCGTGTAATATAATCCCTTTAACCAAATATTATAGATTAAACTCGAAGCATGTTCTCAGTCATCCTCTTCAACATTTAATCCGGGTTTCCTTGATCAATGAGTAGACTATTAAAACAAATCATTATTTGAGCATGGCCATGCATTTCATAGTCTCACTCAATCAAGAGGCCAATAATATCTCTCCTAATTATAGGAGGGTTAAATCCTTTATCTATCATTCATATTTCTCATACGACTCATAATATACCCGATGTCCACTTTTATCATCACCCGGTCAAAGGTAACTTTTAATGTAGTCAAAGTATATTAATCCTCGTATAGAAATATAATGATCTCAAGTCAGAGGATCATTACACCATTATCACTGTGAGTCTTTCTTATGACTTTATTTAAACATGAAGAATCTCACTGTGGGTCTATCCAGTGCCATGTAGAATCTTACATGCACCTATGTTCTTGACTTTAGTATCACTATACCTATGACCAATGAGATGTGGTCATCAGTCAACAAACATACTAATCTTCATGCATTATTATTGTCCCATAATGACAATGCTTGATTAGGGATATTTAGGAATATAAACACTATTCATATAATCTCATCTTTAAGTCACATACTTAAAGATATAGAATACGTATTATATATTCCAAGGACATTTATTACTCTAACATTTTTATCGCAGTAAATTAAGACATAATAAATTAACATATAATAATCAATAGAACACAATCATTAATTAACAAAAGTATTTCCTAGAAGCACAATCACATTGTCTCTAGGGCACTAACACTAACAGACTAAGCTCAATGGACCACTTGATTAGGCAGCCGGAATTCTCCGGCTTGTCAAGGACTTGCTTGAGAGGTTTGTCCATGAGGTCCTGAATGGAATGAGCTTGGAAGTATAGGCGAAGCTTCTGCGCAACCATGACTAAGGCATAGGCCACCTTCTCCATCTTAGTGTAGAGGAGCTCTGCGTCGCGAAGGACCTTGCTGACATAGTAGATGGGCCTTTGGGTCCCGTCGTCCTCCCTGATTAGGATGGCGCTGAGCGCATGTTCCAATGCAGCAAGGTAGAGGTAAAGAACCTCACCCAGCTTAGGTTTGCGAGATGACCCATGAGTCTTTGCACTTCCTTGACATTCTTGGAAGGGCCCATTTTCAAAAAAGCGTGAATCTTCTCAGGATTCACATCTATCACCCCGCTGGCTGGTCATGAAGCTGAGGAACTTGCACGAGGTGATGCCGAAGGTGCACTTTGAGGGGTTGAGCCTCATTTTATTATTCCTCAGGACATCGAAGGCCTCCTCCAAGTCCTTCACATGTTATCCTCCTTGGAGACTTTTAACGAGCATTCATAAACCTCCATGTTCCGACCTATCTGCTCCTTGAAGACACGGTTGACGAGCCACTGATAGGTGGGACCTGCATTTTTCAGTCCGAAAGGTATGAACCGACAGCAGTAGAGCCCTTGGTCGGTCACGAAGTCTGTCTTTGGGATGTCAGGATGGAACATTGTATTTGGTTATGGAATAGAAGGCGTCCATGAAGTTGAGTAGCTCGTGCCCGGACGTCGCATCAATGAGAGGGTCGATGCTTAGGAGAGGAAAGGGATTCTTTGGGCAGGCGTTGTTAAGGTTGATGATGCATATCCTCTATTTGCCGTTGGATTTCTTCACCATCACGACGTTGGCCAACCACTCGGGGTAGTTGACTTCTTGGATGAAATGGGCAGAGATGACCTTCTCCACTTGCTTTTTCACCATCTGTTGCCACTCAGGGGTCAGTTTCTGATGCCTTTGTTGCACAGGCTTGGAGTCCGGATGGACGCTGAATTTATGCATGATGAAGTCATCCGAGATCCCGGTCATATCGGAGGGGGTCCAAACGAATAGGTCCCTATTTTGCCGAACGCAGATGATAACGTCTTCTTTGAAGCCCGGAGGGCAGGACTTGCTTACTTGGAACCATTTTGTTGGGTCCACTTCCGAGAAGGGAACCTCCTTCGGCTCGTCCACTGGCTCAGATCCAATAGAGCTTCGATCAGAGGGGAGTTAGACGACATCAAGAGGGAGAACCGATCCCCCACTGTGGCCATGTAGTAGGCCCGTGCAGCCTCCTGGTTTCCCTTGACGACCCCGACCCCAAATTTAGTGGGGAACTTCATCCTCATGTTGTAGGCCAAGGGCACTGCCTGAAGAGAAGCGAGGCCGGAATGCCCGAGAATGGCATTGTAAGTGACTTTGAAATTGACCACCGTGAAGTCGATTACTGTAATCCCCGTTGTCCCAAAAACGTATTTTTATCGTAATTCCTGTATTTTAAAAATTTTCCCAAATTATATTTTTCCGGTTTTCAATTTCTTTTATCAAAATGCATTTTTGAACCTTCTATTGTAAAATCTATTTTCGACCAATAATTTTATTTGTAATTATTTCTCTGATTTTTTATATTGAAACACAATTCTTATTTTTATTATTATCACTCTTGTTATTATTTTTGTTATTTGTATTATTGTTATTATTTTATTTTGTTCATCTATTTAAACCCAATTCCCTATTTTACTCATACCCAATACCCATTTATATATATATATATATATATATATATATATATATATATATATATATATCCTAACTATCCAGCCCACTAACCAATCAATAACCCAAACCCGTTAATTGATATACCCGATACCCACCCTAACCTACTATCCCCTATATAATAACCCATTCCCCACGTTTTCGCCTCTTCATCTTCTTCGTATTCTTCCGCCGCAAACCCATGCAGACCCCTACTTCTGCTGCTTCATCTTCCCAGCTTCGCACCCTCGTTCGTTCGCTACCCTCTCTCGCTCTCATCTATCTCTCCCGTCCATCACCGCGACTGCGCCGCTTCATCCTCTCCCCCTCCCGCTGCAGCCACCTGCGGCATCCCCGCGACCGCAGCGCACTGCACCAGACCTGCGACAGCCTCCAGCGCGCGCCCCCGCCTCTCTGGGTCGACCACCTCGCCTGCGCTCCCCATCCTCCTCCTCCCGTCGCGCGTCCCCTGCGTCACAACCGCCGTGCGCAGGTGTACTGCGGTAGTGGTTTGATGGGTTAATCATGATTGGATGTGAGTCGTTGGATTTTCCTGATATCTTGATTCCTTTGATCATGTTTGTTGTGGACCGTTGATTTCTCTTGATCTTGATTCTTGATCACGGAAGTTGGATGGATGGAATTTGGACCGTTGGATCTTATCTCATCATCTTGGAGTTTTGATCATCTTTGATTGGTGGCCGTCCGATCGTCGATCTGGTCCGATCATCATCTTCATCATCAAGATATTGATCACATCTCGATCTTGATCTTGATCTTCGATCAGAGTCGTCCGATCTGATCTGATCGCCTTGATATGGTGATCCCTTGAATCCCAGCTGTCTGATCGTGTTCATGGGTTATTTGCTCTTTGGAATTCGTGATCTTGTTCGTGGTTTGTGGCTGTTGAGATCGTGCCCGGGAATCCGTTCCCGTTATTCTCTTCTTTTGGTTGGATTCGTCGGCTTCATCCAGGCAAGTAACTTGTACTTAAATTTCTTAGGTTGATACAAGTTGAAAGTTCACACATAGGATAGGTTGGGACTAGAGACGGACCAAGATCATGTTTTTATTTGTGGATCTCGTCTCTATTGTTCAAAACAGGCCATAGACGACTTAGGACATGAAGTTTGATAGGATTGTGCCTTAGGATTCACCCAAACGCGACTGTTATCGCGTATGTGACATATTTACATGTTAGAACACCTATATGAGAAATATTGGATTTTGACAGGTTAGAAACCCTTAGATGTGATATTTATACAACGGGTAGACAGTGTTTTGAATTTGGAAGAGTTTTGATGATTTTTGAGGAAGTTATGATGTTTTGAAACTTAATTGAGAAATCTGGAAATTTGGATTGAACTGGATTGATTGCAGTTTTTACCTAGATTAATGTCCGAATCTCAACATGACTATTTCTGAGAAATTTGTAGATAATTGAATCTAAATTCTAATCCCACTGATTTCACCCTGTTTGGAGTTCGTATGGAGTAGTTATGATCATTTTAGTAACTGTATGTTAGTAGTTTCCAGTTTCAGTTCGGGGTAATTTTTGTGGACAATTTATTTTCAAGATCTAAGTTAGACATAATTTCATGCTACAAGATTTTGTCCAGTGTTTCAATATGATGTTAGGTAGTTCCCTGATTTTTGTGGCAATTAAAAGATGAGTTTTGAGTGATGCCTTACATCCTTTTCTATAGATCACTTGTGCTGTAAACTGCGTGTGATTGTATGTTGAATGCCGTGTTTACCGTATTTCTAATTACTGTATGTGTATTTGATGTGAGATATGAAAGTTAGGAAATTGTATCTACTTTCACCCTGTTTTGGCGGAAGTGGATTTTGATGCGCTGTTTGCAAGATGTGTTCCATTTTGTACAGCGGTGTTGAAGAATTCCAGATCCATCAAAACTGTGTGATGTGCTATTTTCTATTTTTGAAAACATATCTATACTTTCTGGAAAAATATGAAAATATATATTTTGAGACTATACTTATAGGGGATTACCCCAGAATTTTCGTGGATTTAATTAACAACTTTGTATGCTGTTTTCATGTGATTTAAGTTATTCCCCTGTTTTCTGACTGTACATGCAAACCGTGTTGAATTGTGTTTTGAGTCGAGATGTTGTGAAATAGCATATAGATTTATTATAACCGTTAGAAGCGTGTGGAAGTCTAGTTTCCAGATCCTTCGACGGATCATTATTTGCATGCCTGTAGATCTATGGATCACTGTTTATGTACAGACTGGTCTTGCTGACCTGATTATAAACCTATACCATTTTGCTCGTATTTGTGAATGTTTTGTACCTATACTTACTGATCTAATTCCCTGAGTCTAAACCTGAGTATAAACTGTTAGTTTGACATCATTTAGTACACTCTCATGCCTGTTGATGATATTATTAATAAAAGTAATCAAGCCGGGGTTTAAGGGAAGATCGAGTAGTGGATAATATGGAAACGTGTACTTGGAAGGGAACTAGTGTTCCATACTGATACTGTTACTGTTTACTGACCCTGTCTACATTGCTTCTTCTGTAAGAAGGTGTAGAGTAGAAGAGGACCTCTTGGTTCTGACTGTTACTGTTACTGCTTCTGTTACTGATACCTGAGTACACTGCCCCATCATGGTCCCCTATGAAAATCTTACTAAGCGAAACTGTTTGTTGTAGCAACCATGCGATATAATTTGGGGAGCATGAAGTGCTACCTAGCTAGTAATACACACAAGACTGAAAGAACATAAACTGAAACTGTTAGATTGACACTGTGAGACTGATACTGTTAGACTGAGACTGATATACTGTTACTGTTAGACTGAGACCGATATACTGTTACTGTTAGACTGAGACTGTTATACTAGGACTGCTATACTGATACACTGAATATACTGCTAGTGATACTGATATACTGTTATCCTGATTCACTGAGATACTGAGACACTGTTATTAAAGACTGTTAGTTGCTTTATGACACTGCCTTAGACATAAAACAACTGTACTGTTAGGATACCATGCTAGATATTACTGTTGATGCATTATGACCTGTTATTAGTTAGTTTCCCCATGTGTTTGTATCCTATTCTATTTGTGACCCGGACTTGCCATTGACGGGTACTGTGTTTTCTTCTTTTCCTCTTTCCTGTATTTGATGATTGCAGATTTCGGTGGACAGAATCAAGAAGGTATTGGCAAGATGAAGTTCTAGTTGGCTGAAGCTTTGCTATCTATATTTATTTCCTGTTGCTCATTTTGAACATTGTATCTGTTGCTGGTATTTATTTCTGGTATTTGGGCAATATGACCCAGGAATATTTGTGTATTTTCAGATCATGACTATTTGAGATTAATACATTTATTTCAAGCATTTTGTTGGTATTTGGTTCATATGTGCATGTGGTTGAATTTTCTGGCTTCCGACTCTGATATACTGCCTGTGATATGTTGTAAGATTTCTGAAACAGCTTAAGGATGATTATATTCATTCGCTGGGCTTTTGTTACATGCCCGTATTCCGTATTTTTGGGAAGCAGGGGCGTGACAGGGTTTTTTGTGGTATCAGAGCATCAGGTTTAGCTAATGTATTAGTTGACTAATATATTAGACAAGCTTGGCTCGATCTGGAATCTGCGCAACATTTCACCAACCATACATGCATAAGTGAATTATTACCAACAGTGATCTGGATACTAGTCTTATTCCATTCATTTGATCCCTTCTTATTCGATTTCTTGATTCCTTGTTTCTTCCGTCTCTTTTAGTCATACTCATTTGTTGATTCCTTATTGGGTGTAGTTTCGTTCCTTCCGTACCTATATTCTTTTGATTCTTTTATTCAGCTTCATTTGTTGACTCATTTTGAGTATCGTGCTAGTTATTCTTTTCCTACTATATCCTCTTCAAATTCCGCTTGTGCCCTCTCGTTCCTCTTCTTTCATATTCAATTCTTTGATTCTTATTTTCCTTCATCTCTTGTAGTTGTCCCCTTTGTTGACTCTTCATTGAGTATAAAATCCATCCTTCTCTTGCCTATATTTTCTTTATATTGTATATATATTTTATTGAATATTTTGTGTATTTCATTTTGGATCTTCTATAAAATTATTTTCTAAAATTTTATTATTTTGAATAACTGTGTATTTTAATATCACAAATTTTCAAAACGTATCTTCGTACTTAAATTGAGCAATCAATATCTAAGTACGTGTGGAAGATCGCATCATTTCGTTCATCGTTTTGTTGCAACTGGATGTCGAGATGGCAAACATGCAACTAGACATCATTGGAGGCAAATTGCAACTAGATACCGGTGAGGCAAAATGTGCAACCGAATATCCAGATGGTAAGCTGCAACCTGTTGTCGGGATGGCAAACCTGCCACTTGATGTCGAGAATGCAAGACTACAGATGGATATAAATGAGGCGAACCCACATCAATGGATCTCTACTATTATTATTATTGTTTTCCTTATTATTATTAGTATTATTATTATTTTTGTTATTACTATTACTATTACTATTATTATTATTGTATTTTCTTACTATTTTAATTTTGATGTTGATGTTGAATTACTTTTCACTAAATTGATGAACCCCAAATTATTTCTGTCTTGTATTATTATCCTTACCAGTATTGTTAATATTTTATCATTACTATTATTTTTTTTACCAGTATATTTATGATGATTATTATTGTGATTATTACTTTTACTATTTTTGTCATTATTATTTTATTATTATTATGTGCTGATTTTGTATTATTAATATTATTTTTGTTAATGCCTATTAGTTCTCACCTAATTATTTGAATTAAATCCCTCCTCTCCACCCCAATTTTATTCTGGTGTCTCATTCTTTTCTTCCTGCTCGGATCGTCGCTTGGTGTCGCGTGGTCTATAACGACATGTCTGCGTCTTGGAACGTCACCATCAGAGTAGCGCAGCGGAAGCGTGGTGGGCCCGTAACCCACAGGTCCCAAGATCATATTATTGATTCTCCTTCCTTGCATTATTTTGGTTTCCCCTATATCTTGCAGTTGTTTTCATCTGCTGACTTGTTGTTTGATTCAATTCTTCCCTGTCCTTTTTCTCTTTGATTTTAGTTCTGACTACTCCCTTATTGCTTTGTTATCTTGTGTTGATTCTTTCCTTTTGATACTGTTTGTTCTCTTTCTTGCACTCCATTTGACTTCATTGTTATCCAATTCTCCTATTCTGGTATTGCCTCTGCCGTGTTCTTTCCCAGTTTGCTTTTGTCCTGTCCTATGTACCACTTGAGCAAATTTCGAGGACGAAATTTTGTTGTAAGGTGGGTAGGATTGTAATCCCCGTTTTCCCAAAAACGTATTTTTATCGTAATTCCTATATTTTAAAAATTTTCCCAAATTATATTTTTCCGGTTTTCAATTTCTTTTATCAAAATGCATTTTTGAACCTTCTATTGTAAAATCTATTTTCGACCAATAATTTTATTTGTAATTATTTCTCAGGTTTTTTATATTGAAACACAATTCTTATTTTTATTATTATCACTCTTGTTATTATTTTTGTTATTTGTATTATTGTTATTATTTTATTTTGTTCATCTATTTAAACCCAATTCCCTATTTTATTCATACCCAATACCCATTTATATATATATATATATATATATATATATCCTAACTATCCAGCCCACTAACCAATCAATAACCCAAACCCGTTAGTTGATATACCCGATACCCACCCTAACCTACTATCCCCTATATAATAACCCATTCCCCACGTTTTCGCCTCTTCATCTTCTTCATATTCTTCCGCTGCAAACCCATGCAGACCCCTACTTCCGCTGCTTCATCTTCCCAGCTTCGCACCCTCGTTCGTTCGCTACCCTCTCTCGCTCTCATCTATCTCTCCCGTCCATCACCGCGACTGCGCCGCTTCATCCTCTCCCCATCCAGCTGCAGCCACCTGCGGCATCCCCGCGACCGCAGTGCACTGCACCAGACCTGCGACTACCTCCAGTGCGCGCCCCCGCCTCTCTGGGTCGACCACCTCGCCTGCGCTCCCCATCCTCCTCCTCCCGTCGCGCGTCCCCTGCGTCACAACCACCGTGCGCAGGTGTACTGCGGTAGTGGTTTGATGGGTTAATCATGATTGGATGTGAGCCGTTGGATTTTCCTGATATCTTGATTCCTTTGATCATGTTTGTTGTGGACCGTTGATTTCTCTTGATCTTGATTCTTGATCACGGAAGTTGGATGGATGGAATTTGGACCGTTGGATCTTATCTCATCATCTTGGAGTTTTGATCATCTTTGATTGGTGGCCGTCCGATCGTCGATCTGGTCCGATCATCATCTTCATCATCAAGATATTGATCACATCTCGATCTTGATCTTGATCTTCGATCAGAGTCGTCCGATCTGATCTGATCGCCTTGATATGGTGATCCCTTGAATCCCAGCTGTCTGATCGTGTTCATGGGTTATTTGCTCTTTGGAATTCGTGATCTTGTTCGTGGTTTGTGGCTGTTGAGATCGTGCCCGGGAATCCGTTCCCGTTATTCTCTTCTTTTGGTTGGATTCGTCGGCTTCATCCAGGCAAGTAACTTGTACTTAAATTTCTTAGGTTGATACAAGTAGAAAGTTCACACATAGGATAGGTTGGGACTAGAGACGGACCAAGATCATGTTTTTATTTGTGGATCTCGTCTCTATTGTTCAAAAAAAGCCATAGACGACTTAGGACATGAAGTTTGATAGGATTGTGCCTTAGGATTCACCCAAACGCGACTGTTATCGCGTATGTGACATATTGTATACCCGATGCATGTTTGAACACCTATATGAGAAATATTGGATTTTGACAGGTTAGAAACCCTTAGATGTGATATTTAGACAACGGGTAGACAGTGTTTTGAATTTAGAAGAGTTTGGATGATTTTTGAGGAAGTTATGATGTTTTGAAACTTAATTTAGAAATCTGGAAATTTCGATTGAACTGGATTGATTGCAGTTTTTACCTAGATTAAAGTCCGAATCTCAACATGACTATTTCTGAGAAATTTGTAGAGAATTGAATCTAAATTCTAATCCCACTGATTTCACCCTGTTTGGAGTTCGTATGGAGTAGTTATGATCATTTTAGTAACTGTATGTTAGTAGTTTCCAGTTTCAGTTCGGGGTAATTTTTGTGGACAATTTATTTTCAAGATCTAAGTTAGACATAATTTCATGCTACAAGATTTTGTCCAGTGTTTCAATATGATGTTAGGTAGTTCCCTGATTTTTGTGGCAATTAAAAGATGAGTTTTGAGTGATGCCTTACATCCTTTTCTATAGATCACTTGTGCTGTAAACTGCGTGTGATTGTATGTTGAATGCCGTGTTTACCGTATTTCTAATTACTGTATGAGTATTTGATGTGAGATATGAAAGTTAGGAAATTGTATCTACTTTCACCCTGTTTTGGCGGAAGTGGATTTTGATGCGCTGTTTGCAAGATGTGTTCCATTTTGTACAGCGGTGTTGAAGAATTCCAGATCCATCAAAACTGTGTGATGTGCTATTTTCTATTTTTGAAAACATATCTATACTTTCTAGAAAAATATGAAAATCTATATTTTGAGACTATACTTATAGGGGATTACCCCAGAATTTTCGTGGATTTAATTAACAACTTTGTATGCTGTTTTCATGTGATTTAAGTTATTCCCCTGTTTTCTGACTGTACATGCAAACCGTGTTGAATTGTGTTTTGAGTCGAGATGTTGTGAAATAGCATATAGATTTATTATAACCGTTAGAAGCGTGTGGAAGTCTAGTTTCCAGATCCTTCGACGGATCATTATTTGCATGCCTGTAGATCTGTGGATCACTGTTTATGTACAGACTGGTCTTGCTGACCTGATTATAAACCTATACCATTTTGCTCGTATTTGTGAATGTTTTGTACCTATACTTACTGATCTAATTCCCTGTGTCTAAACCTGAGTATAACCTGTTAGTTTGACATCATTTAGTACACTCTCATGCCTGTTGATGATATTATTAATAAAAGTAATCAAGCCGGGGTTTAAGGGAAGATCGAGTAGTGGATAATATGGAAACGTGTACTTGGAAGGGAACTAGTGTTCCATACTGATACTGTTACTGTTTACTGACCCTGTCTACATTGCTTCTTCTGTAAGAAGGTGTAGAGTAGAAGAGAACCTCTTGGTTCTGACTGTTACTGTTACTGCTTCTGTTACTGATACCTGAGTACACTGCCCCATCATGGTCCCCTATGAAAATCTTACTAAGCGAAACTGTTTGTTGTAGCAACCATGCGATATAATTTGGGGCGCATGAAGTGCTACCTAGCTAGTAATACACAAAAGACTGAAAGAACATAAACTGAAACTGTTCGACTGACACTGTGAGACTGATACTGTTAGACTGAGACTGATATACTGTTACTGTTAGACTGAGACCGATATACTGTTACTGTTAGACTGAGACTGTTATACTAGGACTGCTATACTGATACACTGAATATACTGCTAGTGATACTGATATACTGTTATCCTGATTCACTGAGATACTGAGACACTGTTATTAAAGACTGTTAGTTGCTTTATGACACTGCCTTAGACATAAAACAACTGTACTGTTAGGATACCATGCTAGATATTACTGTTGATGCATTATGACCTGTTATTAGTTAGTTTCCCCATGTGCTTGTATCCTATTCTATTTGTGACCTGGACTTGCCATTGACGGGTACTGTGTTTTCTTCTTTTCCTCTTTCCTGTATTTGATGATTGCAGATTTCGGTGGACAGAATCAAGAAGGTATTGGCAAGATGAAGTTCTAGTTGGCTGAAGCTTTGCTATCTATATTTATTTCCTGTTGCTCATTTTGAACATTGTATCTGTTACTTGTATTTATTTCTGGTATTTGGGCAATATGACCCAGGAATATTTGTGTATTTTCAGATCATGACTATTTGAGATTAATACATTTATTTCAAGTATTTTGTTGGTATTTGGTTCATATGTGCATGTGGTTGAATTTTCTGGCTTCCGACTCTGATATACTACCTGTGATATGTTGTAAGATTTCTGAAACAGCTTAAGGATGATTATATTCATTCGCTGGGCTTTTGTTACGTGCCCGTATTCCGTATTTTTGGGAAGCGGGGCGTGACAATTACCTTGGTACGCGATGTCGGGGATTTACTAGCAATGACATCCAAGGTGATTATCACCTCGATCTGAACCGGGATGCCTGAGAAGCCGTGGAGGGTGTAGCCTGTAGGCTTTAACCTCTTCCCGAGAATGTTTTAACCCCTCGAAGGCGACAAGAAAAAGGATATTGATCAAGCTCCCATTATCTACAAGAATGCAACGGACCTCGTGGTTTGCTATGCCAAGGCGAATGACGAAGGTATCCCAGTGAGGAACCCAGATGCCCTATAGGTCCTTGTCCAAGAAAGAGACTACCAACCCATAACCCCGAAGGGGAGAGTGGTTTTGGATCGAGTTGACTTCTCGGATGAAGGCCTTGCTGGAGGAGTGTGAGTCTCCCCGATCAGTCCACCACGGACGCAGTGGAGGATGGCCATCCAGTCAGAGTCCTGTGGTTCAGACTCCACTTTCTGGGCGCTTGCTTGTGCCTCGGGGAGGATGAGAAGTTCTTAGGGCATCCCGGGTGAACTTAGTCAAGTACCTTCTCTAAACGAGGGACTCAATCTCAACTTTAAGACCCCAACCGTTGCCAGTCTCGTGGTCGTGATCTCGGTGGAATCGGCAATAGAACCTCTGATCCCTCTTCTTGGTGTTATTGTTGGGCTGTGAGGGGTTATCGGATCAATCCTTCTTCTTTTACCTCCATCAGGATGGCAAAGACACTCTCGTTAAGCAGAGTGAATTTGTCAAAGCGAGGAACATGAGGGGGTTGCCTCTTCCCAGAGGCATCGTTCTGGGACAACTTCGAGGCAGAGGAATTATCTATCTTCCTCTTCACCTTAACTGGGACTCTTTCCAATCTCCTAGGTGCGAGGCCTCTTCGGCCCGAATATAATTCTCGCTCTGGAGAAGGAGGTCAGGAAAATTGGTGAGTGACTTCTTAGCCAATGAAGCCTTCAATGAGTCGTGCTTGATATTGTGATGGAAAGCAGCTACTACGACCCCAGCGTAGAGGGAGGAAATTGATCGGGCATCGACTGTAAATCTCCGGACAAAGTCCCGAAAGGACTCTCCATCCTTCTACTTAAGGTCAAGCAGGGAAGCTCTCATCTTCTCAGCCTTACAGCTGGTCAAGAAGTGAGCCCAGAAACTCTCTTTGAGCTGGTCGAAGGATAAGATCGAGTTGGGGCAACCTTGGAGTACCATTCTTACGTAGGCCTCCGTGGAGTGGCTAGAAAGCATCGCAGAGAAGGGAATCTGAGGCGCTATGAATAATCATGAGGGTTTTGAACCCCTCGATGTGAACAGTATGATCCGACTCTCCATCGTACGTCTCAAATGTCGGAGACTTGAAGCTCCTCGGTATGGGGACTTCTAGGATGTAGGCCGAGAAGGGCGGCCAGACCGGCTTGTACCCCCGGTTAGGCTTCCTCCTATCTTCACCAATTCGGGCAGTGCAGTCTTACATGTCTTGCAGTCGCTTAAGGACCGCGCCTTCAAGTTCCTTGGATCGGGTTGACCCATGGGACTCTTCGTTTTTTACCCTTCCGAAACGGTGGTCGTCAGTATGGTTCTCGCTCCGGGCTCCGCCTCGGATAGCCTGGAGGACCTTATTCTTAAATTATTGGAACTCAGCCTTCGTCACGTGGCCTCCCTATCCATGGCCATTTGGTGGCCAGCGATCCCTCGGGGAGTTGTTTCACCCCCTCTCTCGGCCATAGGAGAAATGACAGCTTCAGCTCGGCTAGTGGTTAGAAGGTGCCTCGTTTCTGGATCGACTGAGGCAATTTTGAAGTTCTTCCTTATTTAGCTGATTATTTATGACATTTCGGAGGTCGGGAATCACCGGGGGCTCATTCCTCCGTAAAACCGAGCAGGAGGCACTTGGAGCTAGAGCATGAAGGCTCTCGACCCTATTCTATTGAGACCCCTGAGTGGCTGCTCGGCTGCGCGATGTTCGAGGTAACAGTTTTCTTAGCCTTAGGGGCCATAGATGTCTGCTACAGGGGAGGGTCTAAGTCAAATGCTCGGATCTGTTTTCCCACAGATGACACCAATCTGATGGTGTTGTTTATCGGGTGTGGGAGCAACAAATAGTGATTTCTTTTGTTAGAGAGGAAACTCAGACCTTAGCTGTAGATCTAACCCTTATGTGAGGCTAGTATAGGTGGGGTGTATGGGCACAACGATCACCAAGGACCTATAAAGTAGTCTAAAACACTGGGAGGGTTCCCGGTGACAGACCCTCCGACGCTCAAGTTAGTAATCAGCGGTATTAAAAGGGATTAGGTAGTTAAAATGTGTTTTTTTTTGTAACAGTGGTTGTAGGGACGTATTTATATGTTGGGGGGATATGATAGGAAGGATCACATGTTGCTTGATTTGGTTCCCCTTGATTAGGGGCCTAATTTGTCTATTAATCTCTTGATTTCAGAGGATTTGATTACTGGCTAGGAATATCCAGTCGACCTTCCTCTAGGTGGACTGGATCTATATAGTAGGCCAGTGGAAGATCCGTGGGCTATTGTCTTAGCTTTGAGAGTCTCGAGATACATGCAGGAATCGATCAGTGCTGACCACACTGCGATTTTTACCTTCATCAATCATCATATATAGTCAGTCTGTACCAAAATTCATTAATTCCTTCTTTGTGTCAATGTTTGATTTTTCATAATTTTTTTATAATGAAACTAAAAGGGAAAATGTTTATCTTCCATACGTTTGCTTTATCTAATGAAGAAGTAACTTTTATTCAATTTTTTGTATGTCTCGGTTCTTCGTATATAAGAACTTAAGAAGACCAAGAAAATCAAGTAAGTATTTTAAACTCATGTATATAACTAGGATAAATTTCACTTAACCCAATCGAGTTTTCCTTATATGCATCAGACCCTACCCATTTCTTTTTAGCATTTTAACATAATAATTAAGTTTTTTGCACCTTACCTAAAACTAACTAACGATGTTAAATGTGGTGGGTGATATGGCTAAAAATAGGGTTAAATCGGAACCGTTCAAATCAGGCACGAATCTTAAAGCTCGGGGGTAAAATGGTAATTTCACCTACAAACGGGTCTGAAATGGGAACTGGGCTTTTTTCCAAAAGCCCAATAACCCATAAACGGATCCATCTTACTGGGTACGGGTTCCTACCTACAAGAAACCCAGTCCAGCTGGATAGGAGAGGACTAGGGTTTATGATTGTCCTTGATCAACGGTCTTAATCGCTTCTATCCATTTACATTGGGAAGTAGGGATTTGATCTTATCCTGAAACTGGTTCCTAAGGCGGCTATAAATACCCCTTCCACCCACTGTTACCAGGCAATCAATCTTTTGCCAATCAAAGCTCTTTCATAATCTTTCTGATTACTGACAAGAGCGTCGGAGGGTGCGTCGCTGGAATCAACCCCGGTGTTTCGCACTTTTTGCTGGTCAATGGAGGAAGAATCTCGGTCAAGCTCTGGTGAAGTTGTTCAGGTTTGACTATTCAACTTCCCTCGAATCCACAAATTTATCTGTTTGCCCCCACACCGATTGCAGGGGCAACAGTGGGTAATGTCTGAAATACCCCTATTACCAAGTAAAGTCACCCTATTGGTTCATATCCAAACTCGAATCAAATTTAAATGAAATATAAACCCAATTCCTAAATTGCAATCATCTCTCTCTTTCTCTCTCCTTCCATTGTAAACTCATTATCTCAGTCCTTTCTCTACCTCCTCCTTCACACATTTGATACGGGTAAAAATAGAACTAAACCGGGACCATTCAAATCAAGCACAAATCTTAAAGCACTCAGGGGTAAAATGGTAATTTCACCTATAAACGTGTCTGAAAATGGGAAACGGGTCTTTTCCAAGCCCAATAACCCAAAATGGGTCTGCCTTACTGGGTTAGGATGACAACCCGTTATGAACAAACCCAGGATATTCTAAAGAGTAATCCAAATTCATGATTATCTCTAAGAGACGGTTTAAACCGAATCTCTTATCATGAAACGATTTAAACTCTCTTTCTTATCCAGAAACACCGGGACATAGGGATAAATGATTATCTCTAAACTATCTCTAAAGGTGACTATAAATAGCCCCTCCCCTACCATAAAGAGGTAATCATTATTTTTTTTTCCACAAAGCACTCTCTCATAATCTTCATGTTTACTGACTTGAGCATCGGAGGGTTCGTCGCTGAGATCCATCTCGGTGTTTTAAACTTTTTGCAGGTTAGTAGCAGCAGTGAGAAACAGTCAAACACCGGCAAGAAGTCAACAGGTTCTCTTTTATTGTTTCTTGAAGAATTCATAAATCATATGTTGGCTCCCACACCTAAATTAGCAGCAACAGATTGGTGTCGTCTATGGAAAACAGAAAAAGCGATCCGACCATATAGCCCCGGTGAAAGTAGTTTCCAGTCATACCTCCGAAATGAAAAGGAAAGGCAGTGGCATCCAGCCGAAGTGCCACTCCTCTTCCTCCTCCTCTCCCACTCCAAGATGTTCTTCCTCAACCAGACCAACAAGTTCAACAGCCACAGCCTGAATAGCCTCTTTCTCAACAGCCCCCTCCCAGGTCCAGGGGGTTGCCCCGGGGGGCTCCTGTCGAAGCCGTCAGGAACAACACCCTCACCATGACCACATCTCAGTCCACAATCCTTCAACCGACTCCATGGCCTCTCAAAGTCCTCTAGGGCCGGGAGATCTCTACCAGGTCATTGTTAACCATCAACAGGGGGTAGAACTCTGCACTCGCTTGAATGAGAGGTGAGCCCATGATGAAGTCCCTCCCCCAGAGCACCGAAGGCCCTCGAGTGTCCGGTCCTCCCACAGGCCAAGATCTAGAAGAACCCCCTCCCCAAGGAGGCGAAGGGTGTCCCCTCCAAGTTGCCAGTAGAGAAGCCTCACCCCAACAAGTCGGTCAGCATCAAAAGACCGTCAAGCTGGAAGGGCACCAGTCATTTAGGATGAGTTCCAGAAATTCAAAGAGGACATCCTGTGAGCCCTCAGCATTGCCACAAGTCACGATCAACGTGCACCTAGCCCTCGTCATACCCCGCCATGCCACCACTCACGAAGGAAATCTCGAGGGTCGACCTGCCGTAACCCGAGAGATGACTCAGTCCATCGCCGTCTCCGAGAGATGGAGAGGCACCGTAGTGGACTCGACCTGGAAGAAGAACAACGGGCCAGGAATTTTCGCCCGAGCAGGCCTCCCTTCTCCAGGGCCATCATGGAAGCTCTGGTCCCGGAGACCTTCAAGCCCCCTCACTTTGAATCCTACAACGGGGAGTCAGACCCAGCTGATCATATCGAGAGTTTCAAAACTCTCAGATGATTCACCAAGCCTCAAATGCGCTTCTTTGCAAGACCTTCCCAGCCACATCGAAGGGACCTACGAGAGAATGATACACTCGACTGTCCCCCACATCCATCTTCTCGTTTGATCAGTTTGAGGAACTCTTCCTCACCCACTTCGTCAGCAGCCACAGAACAGAGAAGATGAGTACATCTCTATTGGCCCTCAGTCAGAGGAAGAGCCAGCACCTAAGGGACTATGTTCGGCACTTCACAACCGAGGCTCGGTCTATCGCCTCTGTCGATCAGTCGGTGGCTTCAAAAGCATTCCGACACAACCTCAACCATGCTGACCTAAAAGCATCCCTCGCCAAGAAGCCACCCCAGGACTTGTGTAACCCCTGTTTTTCCAAAAATGTAATTTTTGTGTATTTCCTGTATTTTTAAAAAAAAATCGCAAATTATTTTTTTCCCGGTTTTTAAACTTTTTTATCAAAATGTATTTTTTTTTGGATCTTCTATTTCAAAATCTATTTTCGATCATTAATTTTGTTTGTAAGTAGTTTCTATTATTTTATATTGAATACATTTCTTATTTTTTTATTATTACTTTTATTATTATTGTTGTTATTAGTATTATTATTCTTATTAATATTTTTGACTGGTTGTTAAAAATCCATTTTTTTAATCTACTAACTGTATTGTAGTGTTTTAAATAAATTCTATCTTGGCATTGCAAATTACATTTTTATTATAAATAATCTTTTTTTATTTGTTATTTGATTTTCTCATTGAATTTTAATACCCTAATGTATTTTTTTAAAAACCCATTAACCCATTGTTAATATCCCTACCCAATACCCCACTTCAACCCAATACCTATTTATAACTAAACCCATACCCAATTCCCTATTAAACCCATTAAATAAAACCCCAATAACCCATTTTTTAAAATCCCATCGGCCTAAACCCGTAAGCTAACCTAACCCGTCCATTTTATATACAACCCCAAACCTGTTCATCTCCCCTATAAAACCATGCAGCCGACTTATTCTCCCCGTTTCCCCTTCCACCTGGCCGCACCCTCACCTCGGCAGCACACTCGTCCACTCTGCCCTGCCTCCTCTCTGCGTCACCGTCAGTGGGCCTCTTCGCAACCCATCCTTCTTCTCTTTCTCCCTCTCGACTTTGCCCATCGCGCCAGGCCGTCGTCCCTCTTCTCCGACGCGCCTGCAGCGAGCCCAGCCACCCTGTGGTTCGGTTTCAACTGCAGTGCCCTGCCGAACTCCCTCACGACCAAGAGCAGCAACTCAGCCGTGCCTTGTGCTGGCTTCCCTGTTCAGCAGCGACAGCACCCAATGGCTGCGCCTCCATCCTTGTTCAGTCGTGCCGTCACCTCCCTTGGTGCTGTCCTCACCGTCGTATCCCCCGGCCTGACTCCCTGCCGGCCGCCTCCAGCACAGCAGCACCCGCACTCCCCCTGTTGCCTTTGTGGTTGTTGTTATATGTGGTTGGATGGATTGATTTTGGGCCGTCGATCTTCATCATGATCATCATCATCATGGGTTTTGATCTCTTTGATTATGGGCCGTTGATTCTTGATCTCTTGTTGTGGGCCGTCAGATCTTTGCAATCTCATCTTGATCTTCTTGATCTTCTTGATCATGGTTTGATCTCAGCCATCCGATCATGTTCGTGGGTTATTTGTTCTTTGGATTCGTGATCTTGTTCGTGATTCGTTGCTGTTGAGTTCGTGCCCGGGAATCCGTTCCCATTATTCTCTTTCTTTTGGTTGGATCCTTTGTCTTTCAGGTAAGTAACTTGTACTCCAATTCATTTGTTTGATACAAGTCAAAAAGTTCACCTATAGTGTAGTTGGGTCTAAAGACAATCTTAGATTTTGATTTCCTTGATGGGTTTTGTCTCTATTGTGATAATTTGGCCATAGATAACTCATGACACAAATCTTGATATGTGATAACGTAGGAATTGCCCAATTCTTGATTTTTAGGCATGTATGTGAATAATGGTGTGAAATTTGTGTTTGGATTAAGACCCATGTGAAATAATAGGTGTGGACATGTTAATAACCCTAATTCATGATGTTTAGATGCTTGGTAGGTTGTATTTCATGTTTGGGTGTGTTTGGATCAATATTCTTGAAGTTATGATGTTCTTGTTTTGAAGTGTGAAATCTGTTTTTTCTGGATGTTCTGTTTTGTTTGCTGTTTTCGTCTATACTATATTCAGTATCTTGATTCCAGTATAAAACATGAATTTTAGATAATTTTGTCTATTTTCAAACCCCACTAGTTTTGCTTGATTTGGATTTCGTATGACTGAGTTATGACTGTTTTAATATAGAGGTGTCGATCTATTCCAGGTTCAGTTTTTGGTTGCTTTTGTTAACAAACTATTTTCAAGAACTATTCTATACATATTATCTTGATCCAATATTTTGGTCAGTGTTTCTTTATGAAGTTAGGGATTACCCAGAATTTTGATGAATTTTATTGATAAGTTTTATGTAGTGTTTCATGCTCATTTCTAAAATCTACTCATGCTGTATTTTGCTCGCTGTTCTGTAAAGCACCCTATTTTCAGTATGATTTATTATACTGTATGGAAAATATTTGTGAAATGTGACAGTTAGTAAATTTTATCTATTTTCATATTCCTTTGGCGGAATTGGATTTCGATTCACTGGTTGCGAGATATCTTAGTTTTCGTACAGCAGTGTTGAGATTTCCAGATTCGTTAAACTATGCTTTCTTGGTGCTTTGGTATTTTTAATGACTGATCTATTCTTACTAGAATATTATGAAACTTTATATTTTGATTCTAGACATATAGGGGAATACCTCAGATTTTTCTTGAATTTATTTGAGAGGTTTTAATGCTGTTTTCCTGATTGAGAATTCGTTTTCCTAATTTCTGACTGAACATGTTATCTGTCTTCGAACCTATTTTGAGTTATGATGTTGTGAATTACTATATGACTTAATTATACTTGTTGGATTATTGTGGATATCTAGTTTCTAGATCCTTTGACGGATCCATATTTGCATTTCTGTAGCGACAAGAATCACTGTTTTAGTACTTATCTATCATGCTGTCCTGATTATGAACATACCATGTTTTGCTCATTTATGTGAATGTATATCATCCATGCTTGTATATTTGTTTCTCTGAACCTATTACTGATTATACCATGTTAGTTTGCCACTATTTCATATACATTCATGCCTATTTGATGACCATAATAAAAGTAACCAAGCCGGGATTTAAAGGAAAGATCTAGTAGTGGAAAATATAGAAATATGTACTTGGAAGAGGACCTGTGTCCTGCCTGCCTGTTACGTGTTCATGACTACATGATTCACGATCCTGTTACCTGTACCTGATTGCATGCTTCCCTATAGGAAGATGTACTCGAAAGATAACCACTAGGTTATGCCTGTTTCCTGTACCTGACTGCATACTTCCCTTAGGAAGGTGTACTCGGAAGAGAACCACTAGGTTCTACCTGTTCCTGTTTCCTGTACCTAAGTACACTGCCCTATGGAGTTCACTATGAAATCTAAAGCGAAACTGTTTGTTGTAGCAACCATATAGTAAAAACCGGGATGCGTGAAGTGCTACCTAGATAGTAAAATAACAAGACTTGACATAACATAAATCTGACTATCCTGTTACATGATTACCTGATTACCAGTTTACCTATTTACCTGTACCTGTTACCTGTATACCTGACTATCTGTTTACCTGTTTACCTGTATACCTGTTTCCTGATACCTGTTGCATGTTTACCTGTTTACTTGTTTACTTGACACTTGACACATGTTACCTGTACCTATTAGTATACCATGTTGCTAAATAGTTTCCCCATGTGCTTGTATCCTACATTATTTGTGACCCGCGACTTGCAATTGATGGGTACTTGTTTTCTTCTTTTCCCCTTTTCCTGCAAATTTACTAATTGTAGATCAGGATGGTCAGCTGCCAGAAGGTATTGGCGAGATGATGTATTAGTGCTGGAGTTTGTGCTTTATTATTTTTATTAGTTGTTGCTTGAACAATGAATAAAGTGTATTTGGTTATTTGGATATTATTTGTATTTGGGCGATGTGACCCAGGATATTGTTTTCTCCAGACTCTGATTTATTTGAGAATATTGTATTTGGTTTCAAGTAAATTTCTGTTGGTAATTTGTTTCAATTATAAATGAATGGTTGTGCCTTTTGCTTCGGACTCTGATTATTTTTGTGATGTGTTGCAAAGATTCTTGAACACCTTATGGATGATGAAAATCATTCGCTAGGCTTTTGTTACTTACTCGTATTCCGTATTTTTGGGAAGCGGGGCGTGACAACTTCTTGGAGCTCCTGTTGAGCAGTGAGAAGTATATTCGGGTCGAAGAAGCCCTCGATCCTAATGACCAGAAAGGGACTTTGTCCGGTAATAAACAAAAGGGAGTAGATGAAGAAGGCACTAAGAAGCTCCAAAAGTATAACAGCGGCCAGCGCCGCCCTCCTCCCTATTTTGAAAAGTTCACCCATCTCAATGCCAGTGTCTCGGCTATCTTTATGGAGGTCGAAAAGGAAGGGTTGCTCCAACCTCCCCCAAAGATGAATACCCCTGCAAGAAGAGGAACGGAGATAAGTGGTGTCGCTTCCACAGGGACCATGACCACGACAATGACGACTGGCGAGCCCTTAAGGACGAGATCGAGGCCCTCATTCAAAGGGGGCAACTGGCTAAGTTCGTTAGGAAGGACAGAGTTGATCCTCTTCAACACTGAAGGGCGAACAAGCAAGCTGAAAGACCTACTGAGTCCCCTGACTCTGGAACCGAAACAATCCTGCATCTCATCCACGGAAGCACAATGGGGGGGAGTCAAACTTCTCCCGAAAAGCCTTCATTCGAGAAGTAAACTCATTACAAAACCATCCTCCGTCCAAAGGCTTTGGGGTCCCCGTGACCTTTTTAGATAAAGACTTGGAAGGCATCTGAACGTCTCACTATGATGCTCTCGTAATCAGCCTCTACATGGCCAACCACAAAGTGCGCTGAATCCTGGTCGACAACGGCAGCTCAGTCAATATCCTCTGCCTAGAAGCCTTCCAAGGCCTCAAGTTGTCTCGAGACCGCCTCAAACCCGCCAGCTAAACTCTCCACAGATTCTCCGAGTTGTCAGTGATTATCGAGGGGGTTATCACTCTCGATGTAATCGCTGGCAAAACCCCAACCACACAAACAGAGCCAATGGATTTTATGGTCGTCAATGTAAAGCCTGCATAAATTGTCATCCTCGTCCGACCCGGCTTGGCTGCGCTTCAAGCTTACCCTCCACCTTCCATATGAAGATGAAATTCCCTACCTCCACAGGGGTGGGAGAAGTCAAGGGGAGCCAGGAGATCACCCGAAAATGTTACATGACTTCGATTAGGGGCTCAATTCTCTCTCTCAAAGCCCTTGAGCTCCCCCAAGGGAGAGACCAAGCTGTCTCAGAGCCGGTCGATGAGTTATAAGAAGTGGCTTTTTCCGAAGAAGACCCTACCAGGATGTTCAAGCAAGCAAATTCCTCCCCTACCCAGTCAAGGTCGACATCATCCAATGCATAAGGGAATCGAGACCTGTTTGCATGGATTGCTGTCAATATGCCCGGTATTTTGGACGAATTACTCACGCACCATCTCAGTATAGCTCCCGAAGCTAAACCTGTCCAACAGAAGGGTCGAAAGTTTGCACCAGACCGCTAGAAAGCCATCAAAGAAGAAGTAGATAAACTCTTGGCGACTCGGTTCATTCAAGAGGTCAATACCCTGAATTGCTTTCCAACGTCATGATGGTGAAAAAGCCCAATGGGAAATGGAGAATTTGTATCGACTACACCGATCTGAACAAGGCCTGCCCAAAAGATTCGTTCCTACTTCCTAGTATCGATGCACTAATCGATGCCACTTCCGGTCACAAACTCTTGAGCTTTATGGATGCCTTCTCCGGGTATAATCAGATAAGGATGTTCCCCTCTGATATTCCGAAGACTTCTTTCACAACAGACCAAGGCCTATATTATTACTGCGCCATGCCCTTCGGGCTAAACAACGCCGGGTAAACATATCAGTGCCTTGTCAAAAAGATCTTTAAGGAAAAAATCGGGAGGAATATGGAGGTTTATGTGGATGATATATTGGTAAAAAGCCTCTGAAAACAGGACCATGTGGTCGACCTTCAGGAAGCCTTCGATGTCTTACGAAGTCACAACATGAGGCTCAACCCGTCTAAATGTGCTTTCGGAGTATCGTCTGGAAAATTCCTAGGTTTTATGGTTAGCCAGAGGGGGATAGAAGCCAACCCTGAGAAGATCCTAGCCATATTGGATATGGCTCCCCCGTCCAGCATCAAGGAAGTACAAAGGCTCACAGGGCGCCTTGCCGCCATTGGGCGTTACCTCACCAAGTCAGGGGAGAAGTGTCTCCCGTTTTTCACGGTCCTAAGAGGAACGATTTGAGTAGGGACAGTTGCAGTAAGAATCATTCGACCAACTCAAAGCATATCTGGTCAACCCCCTACTCCTGAGTAAGCCCAAGCCTAGAGAAATTCACTACCTTTACCTCGCCACATCGGAACAAACCCTCAGTGCCGTCCTAGTGAGGGAAGAAGACAAAGCTCAGAGGTCGATCTATTACAGGAGTAAGGTCATCTGGGATGCCGAACTCGGCTATTCAAAGAATGAAAAGATGGTCGTTGCACTGGTCATGGCTGCTCGAAAGCTCCACCCATATTTCCAAGCTCATTCGGTGGTCATTCTTACCGACCAATCACTCAAGCAGGTGTTGCACAAGCCTGAAAGTTCAGGGTGCCTCTTGAGATGGTCCATAGAGGTGAGCCAACACAACATCAGGTATCAGCTAAGGACTGCTATCAAGGCTCAAGCCCTAGCGGAATTCATAGTGGAAAGCACTATCCCTGACCCCTGCAAGGAAGGCAAGGAACCCCCGTTCTGGAGCATTTATGTCGATGGGTCTTCATGCACTGAGGTAAGTAGGGCGGGGGTCATCCTAACCGACCTAGATGACTTTGTTCTCCAGTATTCGTTCCGTATCAACTTTCGAGCGTCAAAAAATAAGGCAGAGTATGAAGCTCTTATAGCCGGTCTATTCCTGGCACGCAAGGCTAGCACTCAACGCGTCAAGGCATTTAGTGATTTTCAGCTGGTGGTGAACCAAGTCTTGGGGGAGTACGCGGGTAGAGATGACCACATGGCCAAGTATCTGGCTAAGGTCAAAGAGCTATTAGCCACTTTCCAAGAAGTAGAAGTCCTCGGGATCCCCCGAGAAGAAAATGGGCAGGCAGATGCCCTATCAAAGTTGGCTTCCTCTTCTCTCCAAGGGATTGAGCGCACTATTTTGATCGAAGTTCTTTTAAGACTCAGCATTGAGGAAGGGAGCCTCGAACTAATGGAGATACCACCCCAGGCACACGAGGAAAATTGGATGAAGCCCCTTCTCGAATTCCTCAGAAAACGATTCCTCCACCAAGATTCTAAAAAGACTAGGAAAGTTGGAACTTGTAATAACTCGCAAAATAGCATATAGCTATTTTGCATCGTAATCCGTGCATAGTCGAGAATTGCACGCGATTATGTATTTTTCTCATAACAATTAATTTTAATTGAAAAATATCAGGTATATTAGTTATTCTGTACCCGATAAAGTATATTTGGGATATCTTCTCAAATAAATTGTGTGTATTATCCCGATTGTTTTAGCAAGAAAATTTTTGGCAAACTAATATTTTATACAACATTCTTATATTATACAAATAAATATTTTATTTGTAAGCATACATATATGAATGTATGTATATTTCGATTGGATTGTATATGATGTACATACATGAATACTTGTATATATTTTTATATGTATATGTATATGTATGTATTTATACATATTTGTATGTATACATATTTAATTGAATTGTGTTGAAGTGAATTGTAATTCTATATAATAAAACACAAAGAAAGCTATCAAGTGGCTCTCCTTCAATTCCCCCAAAATTAAAGGCCCAGATCTAACCTCACAAAACACATTTTCCCCCCAAAACTCAAATTCAAAACCCCCCACCCAAAACAACTCATTTATTTATTTAATTATTTCTCTTTCTCTTTCTCTCTCTCTCTCTCTCTCTCTCTCTCTCTCTCTCTTCTATTCAAAAAAATCAAAAACTTATAAAAAAATTATTTTAAAAATTTTTTTAAAAAATAATTTTTTAAAATATTTACAAATTTTCAAATTTTTAAAATTTTTTAAATTTTAGAAATTTTTGAAATTTTAAAAATTTTGAAAAATAAAATATTTAAAATTTAAAACAAATTAAAAATAAAATAATTTACAAATTTAAAAAAATTTTAAATTTTTTAAATTTTGAAAAATTTTTAATTTTGGAATTTTGAAAATTTGAAAATCTCAAAGCAAATCCAAATCCAAATCCAATGTCGAACCACAATCAAGAGGTCGTCACCGATATCTGATCCGCTGTTGATTCCGTATCGGTGACTCCCCTCCACCAAATCGAGCGCGAATATCAAGCAACTCCGTATCGACGACTCCCCTTCACCGAATCAAGAGCCTCTATATGCGATGTGACGACTCAAATTTCATCTCATTAAGCGAATTCCCATTCTAATTTTCAATTTTTTGTGTGCAGGGAATTACTCAGTTTTTTGTTGACTCAAATTTTGTGTGTGCATGGCATTTAAGTTCAGAGAGGTATGATTATTTTATTTTGGGTTTAAAAAAATTTAATTTGGTGGTTTATTTGATGAGTTTTTTATTGGTTTTGATTTTAGGTGTACGCAAGTGCGAGATGGGTTATTTGGTGGCCTCAATTTGGGCTTCCCAACCATAGTAGGACAGGTAAGCTGACTAGCAACCAAAAATAACTTGGCAAATATGCAACATTAATTTTTTTACTACAAGAGAAAATACTATCGTGAAGTGTTCCCTTCACTGGTTATTAGAAACCATGGATAACATAACATATAAGAACTTTTAGTGTATGTTTGGATATATAGGATTGGGATTACTAGAGTTTACCAGTGAAGGGTGCAATCTCTCCACTCAAGAAAGACAACTAAAGTAAATTCGTTATTTATCCATTTTGATTTTTTTTATAAAGGTGCAATGGGGAGACAAAGTGGAGATAAAAGAAATAATTGGCTTGGATTAGAGTTTTGAGAACTTCATGTATTTCATTTTGGTTGAATTAATAATAAGAGGTATTTCAATTGCAAACTGAGTCTCAGACAAATAAATATTTAGATTATTGGTATTGTAGATACCTTCACACATGCACTTGCGTTACCATGGTATTTAGACATGCTCATAGTGGATATGGAATTAGAGTAAGCTCTATAAAACCTATATGATAGTTTTCTTGCATAACTATTACAAGTATCTAAAAGTGACGTTGAAGTTAAAAAAAAACTCTATGCAGTGTTTCTAACAAACTATATGCATTCCAGGTAAGTTCAAGCTAATGATCAAGAAGGCGATGGTTGAGCTTAAAGGTAAATATACTGCTTTCTCATATAGTATGTTTGCTACTTCAATTAATTTGCTGGACCTCCAAAACTATTTTATATAATCAAACCAGGTGCACTGTTCCGAAGACATGCCGTAGGCACATATCAATGGGCAAACCTAGTATATATACATTGGCGTGTATGTATGTATGTATGTATGTATGTATGTATGTATGTATGTTTAATAAAAGTATGTGTGTATATATATCTAAATATATGTGTAGAAGAGACATACACACACCCCATCTCTTCTCCCCCAAATTCCACTGACCTATCCTATGCTCTCTCACTTTCCTTTCCATTTCGGCAGCAAGGAACCCAACTCCCCATGGCCGAAATCCAAAAATCCCCCATCTCCATCTCATTTTTCACCCAAAACCTTCACCTACATCTTCTTCTACTTCTTCTACTCTCCATCCACTTCTACTACTCTATTCATGAGATGAGAAAAGAAAGAAAGAAGAGGGGTTTTGATTCTCTTGTGGGTTCTTGAAGTTTTGAAGGTGAATAAAAAATTGAGAGGAGGAGAAGAGTTAGCTAGCAAGAGCTTGGAGATTCTTCAATGGGTGGGTGTTCTCTCAACTCTAATATTGTTATTTTTTATTATGATGTTGTTTGGAATGCTAATAGTAGCTTGTTAGAATGTGTGTATGCTAGGAAATTATATCAAAACACAAATTTGTATGCTAGTAGTGCTTATGGTGCAGATTGAGAAGTTTGGGATTTCTAGTTTGCAAATGCCTTTGAATTTAGCATTAACATTTTTGTGGCATGCTCTAATATGAATCTTGAGTGTACTCAATTAATTTCATGATTTTTTAGAGTGCATTTGATAGCTCAACAAGCTATTTCTTTTCAAAACAGTGAGCAACACAAAACTGGTAATATCCTATTTTTAGGATGATGTTTGAAAATTCGTATCTCATATTTGGTAGGTTATTTTAAGCCCAAATGTTTACTAGGGGTTCTTGAATGTGTTAAAAGCCATATTTTCAAATTTCACATTTTTCTGAGGTCGTTTGATACTTCAAAAAAATATAAGTTTGCAACTGGTCCAAAATCAAAGCTGAATCTGCCCTGTTTTGGATTTGAAGTTCATTAACTCATAACTACTTTTTAGTGAATGATATTGCAATGAAATTTTTACTGTAACATGTGGTATGAGTCTACATCATTATTCTAAAATTTCAAAATTATTTGGTAACCAGTGGCTTTATACATTGCGGAGAGCAGGAGAATGTTTTCACTAAATTCTAAGAGCTATAACTCTCTGTCTATTTTGAATGTGAATGCAATTTGAATAAGTTAGACTTGTATATGTCTAGTTACTGAATCTAAAATTTCATAAGTATTGGTCTTATGGTTGAATTGATATTAATTTTTGACTGCAGCATATTCAGTTCAGTTCAGTTTTGACTAGTTAGTGAATTTATGTAATTTTGCATTTTTGTGTTGAGAATCTGGAGGAATGATCAACTAGAGATCTGTAGTAGAGAATCGTAGCTTTCCAAAACATCTTGAATCATAAAATTCCAGTTTGTACAGCAAAAGTTATGATTTTTCTATGTTGGGGCAGAACCAGTCTTAATTGAAGGACTTGGTTTTTGTAAAGGAACTCTTTCCCTTTGTATACACTGATCGAAATTAGAGTTTTAGAGTGCTTTAATGGATGAATTTGAGGATGTGATCAACTAGGAAGTTATAGTAGACACTCCCAACTTTCTATAGAATCCAAGATCTAGTAATTTCGAAAAGTGTGCAAGTTTTTATGTCATTAGCAAGATGCAACAAATGTATTGAAGAAATGTACAGCTGAGAACATATAAAGATTTTATAGCATCTAAATGGCTGAATATGAAGAAATGGTTAACTAGAGACTTGTAGTATAGAGTCTTAGATTTCCCAAATGGATAAGATCACGCAATTCCAATTTGTATTTTAAAAGTTATGAATGTTACAAGTTTCAGCAACCTGCTGTCTTTGTTCGATTTCAAGCATGTGTTTGAAATCAAGAAACTTTAGTTCTATTCAGAGTTTGAGAGAGTTTTCAACTAGAAAATTGCAGTAGAGGTTCCCTCCTTTCCAAAAAGTCTAATTTTGTTGGATTCCGATAGTGTAGCATAAATTGTGAAATTTTGTACATGCTACAGGATTATTACTAGGAATTGATTTGAGTTTCTAAGATATTTTAAAAAATTATCCCTATTAAGCACTTCACATTGGACTTAGATGAGATTCTTGGTTCTTATAACTCATAATGGAACAATGACCGAGTTGGGGATATAGTGTTACGGCTGATTGTTGTATGTATAGCTGTGCTTCGGACTATCAACCCAATAGGCAAGTATTGATTTTGATTTCCCCCCCGAGAGACAGTGATTTTCCTCAGCGTCGTTGGATCGTTTACCGAGAGAAGGCTAACCGCGGGTCGGGATACTGGATGATATCCGAGACAGAGGTAGTGGCGACCGATGGAGATCGGATCGCCGTTGTTGAGATTGATAGGCTAGGTATTCTGCCTCATCTAGAAAGTGTTGATGCCTAGGTCTTTCAATAACTGGATATTAGTAAATTGTGTGTGTTTCACCTTTATTGCCGGGTATGAGGCACTCCCTTGGGTACCGTTGTACTGCTCGCTGAGGGTCACGGGCCGGAAACGTTAGGTTGATGCACTATAGAGGTGTTGGCAATCGATGATAGTCGGTTCGCCGTGATTAGTTATTTTTGACAGAACCGTTTGGGCTCAATCATTCGTTAAGACACTATGCATGATTTGAAGAACTCGCATGTTTTAGAAACCAATGTTATTTCATATTGTATTTCTTTACTTTTCGCTTGAAGACCGAGTTGATGTTATAGGTGATTTCCTATAATTCGACTTGTTCTAAGGGCCAGTACTAGGCGGCGTTAACTAGGATTGTCTCTTCCTGTCTACGGGATACGAGAGCCGTATCTCGCTCTGTTAATTCCTGAAGTTTTGTGGTAAGAATAGGAGGGTTCCTGTCGGATAGAGGGATTAGACCCTCAAGACCATCATGTTCTTATGTTGAGTGGACACGAACGGACCATGGGGCTGATGTCCCATGAATCTTCAGCGCCATAGATATGCGGTTGTGTATCTGTAAGATCGTCACGGCATTTGGTGTGATCTAGACCGGGTTGGGGCACTAGTGGCAAATGGGGACACCATGGTGTTTAGCAGTAATAACTGTAAGATTTACCAGCCACGTTGTATCTATCAGGAACTGATTGAGTAAAATAGTAGAATGTATTTGCATGGAGAGGGTTCGAAACCCTGAAACTAGAGAAGACAGCTTGATTTGGAGCGTATGTAGTATGGGATGCATGTGTGTTCGAAGTCTTGCTGACATTAGACTAAGTGCATCTATTTTCTATGCATTGTATACTATGCATTAGACTTCAAGTCATGGCATACACTGACACTAAGAAATTAGGATGCACGTTTTTGTTTTCATGAAAGGTTTTCTGTGATTGCTAATTGGAGATCGCTGTTTTCTTATCAGCATTGTTTCAGTATATGTACTGACGTGCCCACTCAATTAGGTACTGGATACCAGATCGTAGGTGTAGGAGGACTCAAGACAAGCAGGGCATCCAAGTGGAGTAGCAATGTACCTACCTACCATTCGAGCAGGTGCAGGAATATCAAAGTAGCGTAGCAGAAGATTTGACCTACAGGGCGCATCTCAGGGAAGCAGCCTGATCGCTCGGTGGAGTTCCAGTAGAGAGCAGTTGACTACCATTCTGAGTGGCAGACGGTTGCTGTTACAAAATAGTGCTTGTAATACTTTAATGTAATTTGTATTCCTTATTCAAGAACAGATGATGATTGTAATTGATGATATAATGATTTTATT
Organism: Hemerocallis citrina; assembly: GCA_017893485.1. NCBI lineage: Eukaryota > Viridiplantae > Streptophyta > Magnoliopsida > Asparagales > Asphodelaceae > Hemerocallis > Hemerocallis citrina. The sequence goes on from CM030358.1 coordinate 391,124,297, forward strand.
TGGCAATAAAAAGTTTTTAAATTTCCGTATTAATAATGTGTTGAGATGCATTTGAAGGCAAAGATTCTGGTTGTGTCGCGGATGTCCGGTAATGAGCATCCGGAGCGCTACAGAACTAGAGCCGAGCGATATACGCTCATCGAGAGAGTTATGTACAAGAGCTCCTATACCCAAGTAGACGGCAGACCCTACTTGAGATGCTTCTCCCCTGAGGAAGCCCAGTACGCCCTAAGAGAGGTCCATGAAGGAGTCGGTGATGCTCATATGGGAGCAACATCCCTTGCTCGCAAGATCCTGAATCATGGCTACTTTTGGCACACCCTCTTTAACGACGCCGAACAACATGTTCGCCAGTGCGTCCCCTGTCAGAGGTTCTCATCCATTCGATGTTTGCCTCAAGCCAAGCTATCCTCCTTATCCAGTCCGATCCCCTTTGCCATGTGGGAAATGGACTTGCTCGGGCCTTTCCCTCCGGCACCTGGTCAAAAAAAGTTCCTTGTTGTTGCGATTGATTACTTCTCGAAATGGATTGAAGCCGAACCTTTATCAATAATTACAGAGAACAGGGTCCAGCAGTTCTTCTGGAAGAACATTATCTGCCGATTCGGCATCCCTCGAATCCTACTGACTGAAAATGGGAACCAATTCGCAGGGGCGGACTTCCGCAACTTCTGTGCGGATCTCGGCATCCAGCAGCAACTATCCTCAATATACCACCCGCAATTCAACGGTCAGGCGGAGAACGCCAACCGACAAATTTTCTTTGGCCTAAAGAAAAGACTCGACAAATCTGCAAAGGGGTTATAGGTTGAACAACCTCCCAATGTGCTCTATAGTTACCGCATCACTAAGAGGACCCCAACTGGAGAATCCCCATTTAACTTGACATATGGTCCCGCCTATTAGTCTTCAGCGAAGAACAAAACTCGAACCACCTCCGTGGCAATCTTGAACTCATCGATGAGATTCAAGAAAGACTGTCAATTCGCCAACAGATCTATCGACATAGGATCGAGCAGTCTTACAATAAGAAAGTCTGCCCCACAAATCTCAAAGAAAGAAGCATGGTCCTTAGAAAGTTATCGATCTCTTTCCCGAGCAAAAAAGAAAAACTATCTCCAAATTGGGAGGGGCCATACATGATCTCCAGAGTTGTCTACCCTGCCACGTATCAACTTGAAGACCCGGGGAGAAGAGAGTGCCGAGAACATTGAATGCAGCGCATTCGATGAAATTCCAAGAGATCTAGTTTCCTTTGTTTTTTTTCCTAATTCGTTGTTTTTTATTCATCGTGATTTAATAAAGCGTCGCAACTTAAGTTTCTCTTTTATAAAGATAGTTTATTTTTTCGAAAAGTTATTGTTAAAAACAGATAGTTTTGCTTCGAAGTGTACACCCTAAGTACGACCACTATTAAAAGACAAGTTCGAAGTCCAACACTTGGTTCAATGCTACTTTAGCCACTTGCAAACGAGCAAGTGCGAAGTAGCTCGCCATTTGGAATTGCTCCCACAACTATTGAAAACTCTTAAACGACAAGTTCGGAGTCCAACACTTGGTTCGATGCTACTTTAGCCACTTGCAAACAAGTGCAAAGTAGTTCGCTATCGGAATTGCTCCCACAACTGTAGAAAACTCTTAAACGATAAGTTCGGAGTCCAACACTTTGTTTGATGCTACTTTAGCCACTTGCAAACGAGCAAGTCCGAAGTAGCTCGCCATTTCAGAATTGCTCTCACAACTGTTGAAAACTCTTAAACGACAAGTTCGGAGTCCAATACTTGGTCCAATGCTACTTTAGCCACTTGCAAACGAGCAAGTGCAAAGTAGTTCTCCATTCGGAATTGCTCCCACAACTATTGAAAACTCTTAAACGACAAGTTCGAAGTCCAACACTTGGTTCAATGCTACTTTAGCCTTTTGCAAATGAGCAAGTGCGAAGTAGCTCGTCATTCGGAATTGCTCCCACAATTGTTGAAAACTCTTAAACGACATGTTCAGAGTCCAACACATTTTCGATGCTACTTTAGCCACTTGCAAACAAGCAAGTGTGAAGTCGCTCGCCATTCAGAATTGCTTCCACAACTGTTGAAAACTCTTAAACGACAAGTTCGGAGTGCAACACTTTGTTCGATGCCAATTTTAGCCACTTGCAAACGAGCAAGTGCAAAGTAGCTCGTCATTCAGAATTGCTCCCATAACTATTGAAAACTCCTAAACAAAACTCACAACATTCCAGTTGTCCAGCAAAGAGAAAATAGCACTTAAATACTTGGTGGATTTTTATTCCAAAAAGAAATTGATTACAAGATTAGAAAGGCACAACCAATACAAACATTGCTTAAGTACTTGAGAATATCTTATTTCATAAACAACAATCCGGACTACAAGTTTTATTGGGACACAAGCTCCTACAAAAATTACAACAATCTCCCTAACTCCTTCTAGGAAGAGGGACGCTCCTGTTAAGAGATACGCTCGGCCGATGAGCGTTATGACGTTCTCTCGCCCCCTCTAAAAAAAATTCTAGACCATGCGAGCCGAGTCGCACCATCTGGGCCCATTGGTCTAGCGGCATCTCCAACTGATGCCCCGCTAGACGAACCGGCCACACCGCTCCGAGCATCACCAGGGTTCTGAGGGACATTAGGCAAGCGCAGGGCTAGTTCATGGAACGATCTTCCCTGAGCATGCTCTTCACGCGAACAAGAAGTACTCCTGACATTGCTGCCCTCGAGAAGTCGTTTCAACTGGTGAACTTCCGTTTCTAGCTCGGCAATTCTCTCCTTTAGGGAATTGTCCCTCACTCTAAACTTCAAACGAGGCACACTCCTAGCATAAAACTCGAGGATCGATCTCCTTAGTTGAGCTACCTTTAGGCTCCACTCGAGTACCACATTATTTAGCTCGTCTTTTTCCGTTGTAGCGGAGAGTAAGGAGTGATGGAGAAACGTGACCCTCGAAGAATCTCTAGTAGTCGCCTCCCCGAAAGGATGGTCCTCACCAGTAGGAGGCACCTTTCAAGAGACCTTATCTTTGCGTCTCGCTTCTATATCTCGCCGAGATAATACTCTTCTTAGGTGACCAAGCTATGCCTCCACTTTGAAAAGACTCTCTCGCATGCGGCTAAGAATGTAACACCCCACAAAATAGTATATAGCTATTTTAATCCGTGCACAGTTGAAAATTGCACAAGATTACATATTTTTCCATGATAATTAGTTTTAATTGAGAAATTTCAGATATATGAGTTATTCTGAACCCGATGAGATAGATTCGGGATATCTTCTCAATTAAATTGTGGTTTTGCCCTGATTGTTTTAACAAGAAAATATTTGGGAAATAATAATTTTTTTATCAAACATACTTTTATAATTTACAAATAAATATCTTACTGGTAAGCATATATATATATATATATATATATATATATATATATATATATATATATATATATATATATATATATATATATATATATATTTGTTTGGATCATATTGGATCGTATATGATATACAATCTATAATTGTTTTGAATGTGAATATGTCCATATATATTCTATGAGTTAAATACTTGAATATATTTTTCTATATATAGACATATAAACAATTGATTTAAATTGAATATGATCATGCATTGTTTTGCATTAGGGTTAGGGTTTGTTTGACCTAGAATTATGTAACCCTAGCAATCTTGATCATCTTGGTTTCCTTTTTATGAGATCTTCTGGCTAGAGTTTGCAATCAAGATTTCTCCTTGAAACATTTAGATGGCACTTGAAGTTTCTAGGTTGTAATATGTGGCATTCATCATAACCCTTCACTTCCACTCACCCCCCCCCCCCCCCACACACACACACCCACCCTATCTGCACCCTCCATATCCAAATTCCGGTCAGCCCTCTCCCCCCACTCTCCCCATTGCTATAAAACCCAACTCCTCACTCCTTTCTTAATTTTTTCTTCCATTGTAACCTAGTTTTAAAAAAAAGCGAAAGAGAAGAAGTAGAAGAAGGAAAAGTGAGTGAAGAGAATTAGTGAGTAATTATCCAAGAAAATTTACTCTTTGTTGTAGGTGGTGATCAAGTGGAGGAAGCCAGGAGAAGGAGAGGAAACCTTGAAGGCAAGAGCTTGTTCTAGCATTTCAAACTCAAAAGGGTGGGTGTTCTTCAACTTATGTTATGTTTGTACATAGAAATTTGTAAATTGCAAATGGCTCAGAATCTAGGCATAAAATTTTTACGGCATGTTCTAGGATGAGTTTGGAGCATCCTCAATTTGTTTCATATTTTTCTGGGTTCATTTAGTAGCTCAACAAAATTATTCTTTTCGGAACAAAGAGCAACAGAAAAACTGTTGTGTATGTTAATTTTTATGTGTTTTCCAAAAATCGTAACTTGGAATTGGCATGGTATCTTGAGCTGAAATTTTTACTAGAGGTACTTGGATATATTAACAACAATCTTTCCAAATTTTATATTTTTATGAATTTATTTTCTATATTTAAGAATAATGTTTTGTCAACTAATCCAGAGCCAAGAACAAAGTCTGTTCTGTTTCAAAGATGAATTTTAATAAATCATAACTAATTTATGGTATATAATCCAGCCGTGAAATTTTTATAATAGCATCTAATATGTTCCTAGATCATGTTTCTAAGATTTTGGAAAATTTGGAAAACATTTGATAGGATTGCAAAATTTGTTTGTAACCAGAGGTTTTATACACTACTGAGAATAGAAGATATTTTTCTACTAAATTCAAAGGACTATAACTCCCTATACATTTTGAATCTTAATGTAATTTTTGGATATGTTAGACTTTAATATGTCTAGTTACAGAATCGCAAATTTCATAAGTATTAGACTTATGGTTGAATTGATATTAAATTTTAAATAGACCATATTCAGCTAAGTTCAGATGTGGTATGTCTGTATACTTGAGCTTTTCTGTAATTATATGTTGAGAATCTGGAAGAATGATTAACTAGAGACATGTAGTAGAGAGTCTTAACTTTCGAAAACGTCTTGAATCATGCAATTTCAGTTTGTGGTTTGAAAAATATGATTTTCCTAATTTCTAGACAGAACCAGTCTTAGTAGAAAACCCTATTTTGTTAAGTGAGTTAATTTTCTTGTGTGTACACTATTGAAAATAGGGGGTTTTATAATTCTTTAATGGATGAATTTGATGATGTGATCAACTGGGAAGTTGTAGTAGACTCTCCCAGCTTTCTATAAAATCCAAAATCGCGTAATTCCAATAAATGAGCGAATTTTTATGTTATTAGCAAGATGTAGCAATTGCATTGAAGAAGTGTACAGCTGATAAAATGTAGGGATTTTATAGTATTCAATTGGCTGAATCTGAAGGAATGGTTAACTAGAGATTTGTAGTATAGAGTCTTAGCTTTGCAGAATGGGTAAGATCATGCAAATACAAATTATATATTGAAAGTTATGAATTTTCTAAGTTCCGGAGCTGTGTATGAGTTGATATAGAATTTGAGAAAACTTTTTTGGCATAGCAGTAAACTTGTTGATTTCTGGAACTGTGTTTGAAATCTGAGAAAATGATCAACTTAAGTATTTAAGTAGACATTCTTAGCCTTCCAAAAATATCAATCCATGTAATTCCAATGTGTGGATTAGAAGTTATGATTTTTTCTAATATCAGGGCAGATCTAGGCCAATAGAAGGGAAGTGTTTATTTTGCTTTACTCCAAGTGGTGGATTTGTGAATTTGTAGCATTTATATGCTTAAAATGTTTTGCTTCTATCATGTATTAAATTTTTTAACACGTGTGTAGTAGTTTGCTTGATTTGAGTTGTTTAAAGGATTGTCTAGGGTAAGCTATTACCCTACGACTAACAACCTTCAGGCTAAAATTGAATTCTTCCGCCTCGAGAACTGGAGAGTCATCCCTCGTGTGCCGACAAATTCTCCCATTGGGTAATTGATCGCAGATCGGAATACAAGATGCAATCCGAGTCAGAGGTTGTGGCAAACGATGGTGATCGGGTCGCTGGCGTTTGGTTGACTCAATCAGGTCAGATCCATTACTGGCCTAGGTATGACTTAAATTAATTGTGATTGGTATCTTGATGCCCTGAGTCTGTCAATGGTCAGGTGTTGGTGTTTGTGTATGTTTACCTTCATTCACAGACTTTTATGCATCCCTTGGACGCCGATGTACTGCTCGCTGAGGGTCACGGGCCAGGCATGTGGTTGAAGAATTGTGAAGGTGTTGGCAATCAATGAATATGGATTCACCGTGATTAATTACTATTTTGACAGACCAGTCGGCTCGATCATTATTTTAAAACCTGTGCATATTTTGAATATACAGCATAATTTTGGTAACACTGTTAATTAATTATTTTTCCTTTCGGATTGAAGATCGAGTTAGTGTTAGGGGCGATACCCTATAATTCGACTTGTTCTAAAGGCCAGCACTAGGCGGTGATAACCAGCGTTCTCTCTTCGTGTCATAGGGATACAAGCTGTGTCTTCTCATTAGTCGAGAACACGGAAGCTGTATCTCACTCTGTTAATTCCTGAGTTACCTTAATAAGAACCAGATGTTTTCTTGTTCTATGATGGTGGACACGAATGGACCATTGTGGATGTTCAGGGCCATGGGTATGCTGCTGTGTACCTATAAGTTTGTCACGACTTTTGAGAGAGGTCCGTTGCGCCGGTTATTATTGGTAAACGCGGACACCCCAAATTTTTGTAACCTCCTCAATCTTGTTGTACTTATCGGGAACATGACGTGTACGATAGTAGAATTTATTGCATGGCGAGGGCTCGAAACCCTGAAACTGGAGAAGACGGCTTGATTAGGAGCGTATGTAGTATAAGATGCATGCGTATCCAAAGTCTTGCTGACATTAGACTAAGTACTTCTGTTTTTCTGTACCTTGTGTACTATGCATTAAACTTCAGGTCATGACATACACTAACACTCAGGAATTAGGATGCACGTTTCTATTTTCAAGGCTGGTTGTGATTGCTAGATGGAGATCGTTGTTTTCTTATCAGCATTGCATCAGTATATGTACTGACGTGCCCACTCAATTAGGTGTTGGATACCGAGTCGCGAGTGCAAGAGGACTCAAGACAAGCAGGGCATCCAAGTGGAGTAGTATTATACCTACCTACCATTCGAGCAGGTGCAGGAATATCAGAGTAGCACAGCAGAAGATTCGAGCTACTGGGCACATCTCAAGGAAGCAGTTTGACCACTCAATGGAGTTCCAGTGGAAGATCAGTTGACTACCGATCTGAAGGGCAGGCAAAATGTTGGGTAGTTTTTTTAGCACTTTAATGTAATTTGTATTCCCTGTTCAAGAACATGATAATGATTGTAATTGATGATGTAATAATTTTATTTTGGCAATAAAAAGTTTTTTAAATTTTCATGTTATTACTGTGTTGAGACGCATTTGAAAAAAATTCTGGTTTGTGTCATAGATTTCCGGTAGTGGGATCCGGGGTCCTACAGAAGTGGTATCAGAGCTGACTTCATATTGCAGTCTAACACAGTAGGAAATTCGACTTAAAATGCCGTATAGTTGGGTTTAGTTCGGATTGTAGGGTGATCGAAACCATAATTGTGGTAATTTTTACACTTATGTTTATGATCTTCCCTACATCCAGAATTAACCTTGTGTGTTTTCTTTCTTTGAAGGATGTCCAGAAGAATCAGAAATAGCCACCGTGGAATGGCTGAGGGCGAGGGCAGTAGGACCAACAGCACCGACTTCAATGTTGAAGCAGAGTTTACCCGTGTATACCAGATTATTGAAAAATTCGTTGAAGCAAGTAGGAACTTCATACCACCACATGGTGCTCAAAGAAAGGACCAGGAGAATAACGAACCCGACCCAGTCGAAATGGTAGAATCTTTTAAGAAGATGAAGCCGCCTATCTTTGAGGGCCAGGCAGATCCAGAAGCGGCTGACAATTGGATTCGTCAAGTAGAGATAGTGTTCGAAGTTATGATGACACCAGACGATAGTAATGTCCGACTAGCCACAATTCTACTAGAAAAAAATACTGGGGTATGGTGGCAATCTGTGAAACAAAGTATGGGAAGAGGACCCATAGAATGGGAGGACTTCCTGGACGAGTTTAAGCAGCATTATTTTTTCCTAGATGTACAAGAAGAAAAGGCAATGGAGTTTCAAAATCTAAAGCAGGGAGGTATGACCGTCCAAGAATATGAAACTAGATTTATTCGACTGTCTCATTATGCCCTAGAAATGGTGCAAGACGAAGTGAGGAAGGCCATTGAGCAGGGACTCAGGCCTGGACTTAGAACCAAGTTAGTACCATTATGCATTTGAAGGTTTGAAAAGTCGGTTCGACGGGCAGCCACAACTGAATTAGACATGAACCAGGACCAGCAAAATCAAGGCAAGGCTGAGACGAGGAAGAGGAAGAAGTATATTCTCACCTCTGACCATGATAAACAGAACTCAACTCACGAGTCTAGAAAGCTTAACACCAGCAAATAGACTAACCAGATGGTGGTGTGTTCCTTTTGTAAGGAACAAGGTCATTTCAAGAGTCAATGCCCAAAAAGAGCCCAGACGAACACTTGCTATAACAGTGGAGAAGCCGGGCACAAGAAATCGAATTGTACACAACTGCATGGAAACCCCAATGACAAGATACGGAAGGTGGTCGATAAAGGGAAGAAGCATGTTCGTCAGGGACGAACTTCAGCTTAACTGGAAAGGAGTATGAAGTGGTATGGGCTATCATGGTCCAGAAATAGTAATATATTTTGTTGGTTACATTTTTCCAAGCCATGGGTAATGAACTTGTAATATGTTCTGTAGCAAAATATTGAGACTTTTTATAAAGCATGGAAGTTTTTGGCATTTGGTCATCTCTAGTCTTGTGCAGTTTATTTTTGAGAGGGCATGAAGCTAAAATTTTTGTCTTCTCCTTTGTAAAACCCCGTTCTTTTTCTAAGGAAGGAATGGTCACCGACCTTCAAGTGTAGCAGCAAGAGGCTAGGAGGCATGCAGAGATCTTGCATCAGAAGTGAGATGTCGGCTCCAGAATGATCCATGGAGTGAGACATTCCTCAGTAGTTCAGATGAGGGGTGAAATAGGAGCCAGAATGATCTGTGGAGTAGGAATTGGTCTCCAGGATTCCAGGGATGAGAGCGACAATCATGGGAAAAGATTTTATGACATTGGATCTAGAATGATCCAGGGAGTGAGACATTCCTTAGTATTCTGGAACGTGGGATGAAATTGGCCCCAGAATGTTATGTGGAGCAGGATTAGTCTCCAGTATTCCAAATACGAAAGCAACAATCACAATTAGGTTAGTGGGACGTTGACTCCAGACTGATCCAAGGAGTGAGATATTCTCCAACATTCCAGACGAGGGATGAAATAGGCCTCAGAATATTGTGTGGAGTGGGATTGATCTCCAGTATTCCGAGGACGAGAGTAACACCAACAAAGAAAATTCAAGGGATAAGGAAGGCTCCAAAATAGTCCATGGAGCGAGATATTCCCCAGTATTCCAGAACGTGGGATGAAATAGGTCCCAGAATGTTCTGTTGAGAGGATTGATCTCCAGTATTTTAGGACGAGAGCGACATCCCCCAAGGTGATTCATCCCCCGTACATTGGATGCGGGATGAGGCAGGCCCCAGAATGATCCACATAATAAGATTGATCTCCAGGATGGAAAAGATGCACTGAGCACTTGAGGCATGTGAGCAGGTAGTAACCCCTGTAACTCATTTTTGTTTGTATTTAATTAAATTCCTGGTTATTTTATTTTATTTCTGATTGTATTTATTTTTGTCCCTTTTGAAGCGTGTGTTGTTCTTTCTCTCTTTATAATTCATTTTGCTTTGATTCGGCCTTATTGCTCAATTTGAATGATCTAAATAATTGTTCTTTCCCTTGTGTTTTGTCTAAACCTAATTCATGACCTATTTGATTAATATTTGACTATTTCTCTTCCTATTGGATACTACCCCATTAACCCAAACCCGCTTTGACTCTATATAACCCTACTAATCACACCCTAACCCTAATTATCTAAACCTTAATCTAATTATTCTCCTAACAGCCGTCACCCCCACTATCCCGATCTCTCTCTCTCTTTTCCGTCTGCACCCATCCTCGTTGCGCCCAACATCCCCTGCCGTTGTCGTCTTTACCCCTCCTCGCCGATGCCCCATCGCCCTGTGCCGTCGTCTTCCTCCCAAGCATCGAGCTCTCCTCGTCGCTGTGTCCCCTCGTCACTGTGTCCCCCCGTCGCTGTGCTGTCTCGCCGCTGCTGCGGTCGACAACCACAGACCCACCCTCCCTTAATGTGTTGCTGTCGCCGCCCTTTGCTGTTGTTGCCTCTACAGCTGCTGTTGCCACTGTGTGTGTGAGAGGACGTGTTCCGCATTGTGTTGAGGTTGGTTCTTTCTCTTGTTCGTATGGTTGTGTTCATTTTTCAGGATCCGTTCCCGTTATTCTTTCATCTTCTTCGTCGTCGTTATTAGGCAAGTAGCTTGTATGTATTTTTCTTCATACAAGTTAAATACCGTAAGTAGTCTTGCATGCGTTTGTTGCCACTCTCATGATGATAATCATATCTTGTCAGTTGATCTGTTCCTTCATCTCTTGATCATGACTGTTTCACAATAAGTTGTCACCCGTTGCATGAAAAATAAATTTGTTTAGATGGACATATTGATTGTATGCTTGTTTGTGACACACCGTATGTTGTAGATAATTATTACATGGATGCTTGTTAGATGTACTATCTCATTATAAACTGTTAATACACATGCCAAGCTGATTTGAGTAACCTAGATACCATGCTTTGTATGACATCTTAGTTTGGATCTGTTGTAATTAAATTGTTTGATCAAATGCATGAAATAAGTTTTGTTTTACTGCTGCCCTATTTTAGTACAGTAATTTTGACCCTATTAACATCAGTAAAATAAATAAATTTGTGAGTGTCACTTGTAGATTTTGTTTTCTAGTTTTCAGAACTTTTGACGGATCTGAATTCCGATTTTTGATGCATGAGTTATTGCTATTTTACTGCAGTTGTATCGTAAATTCCAGATTCTGAATTATATGATTTCTGTATTAATTATTATTTTAAAACTGATATTAAAAGTAGAATCTGGACTTGATATTTTTCTGGATATGTTTAGTTATGACTGGTATCAACCCCTAATTTTTACAGAATTATTTAATGACTTATATAACTCCTTTCATACTTATGAAACCAATCACACAATTTCCAAATTGCATGCTGTTCGGTAAAGAATTATGTTATCAACCCGATCTAATTCATTTTTTGTGAACACTTTGTGAATATGAACTGTAGCCTGAGTTGACTATTTTAACACCCTTTCGACGGATTTGGATTTTGAATTTTATTTTGTGAATTATCTCTGTTTTGGTACTGTTGTGTCTGAACTTTCATAATTAAAATTTTGTTACACTACTCTGTTTTCCCAATCATATTGACTATACTATCTGTAGTATAATTTCATGATATTTTATATGTTGAGACTAGATATGCTAGAGAATCTTCCAGATTTTTCTCAGATTTAATTATGAGGTTTTAAACCTTTTCATGCTTACAAACAAGATTTTGCATATTCTGGTTTAACATAAATTCTGTATTAAACACTGTTTTAGACCTTGTTACTGTGGATGATGTATGACTTGTATATATGCTATGGATTTGGAAGAGAGTCTAGTTTCCAGATTTTCTGACGGATCTAGATTCGCAGTTCTGTAGCAACGGGAATCTCAGATTTGGTGCAGTAGTGTCTTGCTGTCCAGAACTGAAAGTTTCGTTGTTTCAACTGTTATAGGTTGTTTTTGTCACCCGTTGTGTTCCCTATTCATCTTAGACTTGTCTTTATTCTTGCCATGTCATTAGCCCTGTTGGTGTTCGTTCACATCTGTTTAATAATATTGAAAATTAATCAAGCCGAGGTTTAAGCAAAAGATCTAGTATTGGACAATATAGAAATGTGTATTCAAAAGAAGACTCGTTTCTCCCAACTATTTATTGTGGTAAAAACTAATTTTTTTCTCTGGATGCATGGAGGCATGATCCATGACACCGTTACTGTTTGCTATTACTGTTACTGTTATTGTTTGTCTGAATATACCGCCCTATAGGTTCCACTGCGAAATCTAAAACGAAACTGTTTGAATAAAGAAACCATGTGGTAAAATTTGGGATACATGAAGTGCTACCAAGATAGTAATGAACAATACTTAAGAATAACTGTCTTACTGTCACATCCTGTTACTGTTACTGTTGTCCCTTACTATTGTTGATTCTTGATTTTGATGATCACAACACACTGCACATGTATCAATGCTAAACTTACAGGTGCTATACACAAAGGACCTACTATTATACAGCTGAACAAATGATCAAGCACAAGAGCTCCAAATAAGAGACAATGGCCAAAGCTTCACTCAAAGACTCAAGACTCAAAACTCAAGACTCAAGACTAAAGCTCAAATGTGTCAAATTGTTGTGTCTTGTAAACATTGTATTTTTACTTTTGTTGAGTCTTAGTCTGATTGTAAAGCCTTGTCACACACACATACACTCACTATTTCATAAATGTGTGTTTTTCAAAAACAACAAAAGAGTCAAAACAGTTTGATATAATTTAACTGTTGAGTACCAGTCGACTGATACCTCTGGCAGTCGACTATCAGTACAAAACTGTTTAAATTTATTCAAACTCTGACCAGTCGACTCATATGGCAACCCACTCGACTGTTCGACTACTTTTGACCGTTTTCTGTTTTCAAAATCGAATTTTCAAAATCAAAAGCTTTAAGATCCGTTGGTTGACAGTTGGAATAACTATCTCCCAACGTCCAGGAGATCTAACTCTATAAATAGAGTTCAGATCTCACTGAAAAGATCTTACAACATACTTTCTAAGATCTGAGCATTCTTTGAGAAATTTTAAGTGAAAAAGTGAGAAAAAGCTTTCAAGTTTAAATCCTCTGGTTCTCTACACTCAGTCCAGTATAACAACGATTTCGTTCTGGACTGGGTATAGAAGTCGACCTTGTTTTAGCCACGTGCAACAACACAATACACCAACAAGGCTATAGGTTGACTGTAAAGTTTTTCTTGTTTCTTTTTGCTCTCGGTTGGAGAGTGGTTTAGACTCTAGGGTGTAGAGTCGGTCGTTCACTCTCGGTAGTAGAGTGGGTCTGCTTTCTCTGGTTGAGAGAAAGGTCTACGGGTTAGACAAGGTTGTTGTCTTAACGCCGTAGGGTATTTTTGTAAACTTGTTTTTCAAGAATAGTGGAAATCTCAAGTGGGTTGCTTGGAGACTGGATGTAGGTCGGAAGGATCGAACCAGGATATATCTTGTGTACTCTGTGATTGGTTGTCTTGATCTTGCATTTACTTTTTGTTTACTTAAGATCTGTAAAACTTGTCTGGACAGTCGACTCCTTGCACTATCAGTCGACTGGTCAGTCTTGTAGAAGTTGTAAATTCACTGTGCCTTCAGTCGCCTGTATCATCTTAAGTCGACTGCACAGAGTTGTTATATTTTCTTTTATTTGTTCATATCAGTCGACTGGTTCACAACTAAGTCGACTGCACCGAAGAAAATTTTATTTATTCCGCAGTTTTTTAATTAACACTATTCACCCCCCCCCCCTCTAGTGTTTGTTGCTTCACCTACAGGATCCAACATTTGGTATCAGAGCAAGGTTACAGGCTATGGCAACTACTTCAAATACTAATCAATACAATGAAGGCCAATCTACACAACGGCCACCGCTATTCGATGGAACGAACTACAATTATTGAAAGTGCCGAATGAGAATCTACCTCCAATCAATCAACTACGAAATATGGCACATGACGGAGACGGAATTCACTGCCCCTACCATTCCATATGCACAATGGAATGATGATCAAAAGAACCAAACTATGAACAATGCCAAAGCAATGAATGCATTATTTTGTGCACTCACAAAGGAAGAGTTCAACCGAGTATCAAATGCTACAACCGCACATCAAATCTGGCATACACTCGAGGTAACACATGAAGGGACAAATAAAGTTAAGGAGTCTAAAATTTCTGTTCTTGTTCACAGGTTTGAGATGTTCAGAATGAAGGACAATGAAACCGTATCCGAGATGATCACCAGATTTACTGATATCACTAACTCTCTTGTGGCACTTGGAAAGACTTACACTCAAGCAGAGATGGTTAGAAAAGTCTTACGTGCACTCACTCCAGAATGGGAAAAGAAGACTACGACAATAGAAGAAGCAAATGACTTGTCACAACTTTCTCTTGAGAATCTTGTGGGCAATCTCATGGCATACGAGGTCCAACTTGAAGATCGAAAGAAGGATACAGAATCACACCAAGCAAAGAAGAAATCATTGTCTTTTAAAGCCATGACAGACTCGGAAGATGAGGAAGAAGATGAAGAGGAGATAGCAATGTTCACCCGAAGATTCAAAAAATTCTTAAAGAAGGGTAAGTTTAATTCTAAAAATAGAGATTCTAATGACCCTCCTACATGTTTCAGGTGCAATAAAACAGGACACATGAAGAAGGATTGTCCCCTTGAAAATGCAAAGAACAAGGGAAAACCATCCAACTTCAAAAAGGACAAATATTCAAAGAATAAGTTTGCCAAGAACAAGAAGGCCTATCAAGCAACATGGGATGATAGTGATTCGTCTTCCGAAGAAGAAACGGATGAAAACAATGAAGTGGCAAACATGTGCTTCATGGCTTCACAAGATCATGTAAGTAATAACTCCGATTCAGAAGATTTACTTGATGCCTTTAATGAAATATTTCAAGAGTTAAAGAAAGAAAAGATTAGAGTTAAGAATCTAGAGAAAGTGAATCAAACACTTTCTCAAGAAAATCTTAACCTTGATAAGGAAGTGAAATCTTTAAATTCTCGCATTGCAAGTTTAGATACTGATCTTGAATCTCTCAAAAAGAACTATGAAGAGATATCAAAGAACGTATCTAAATTTAATAAAGGTAAAGAGAATTTAAATGATGTCCTTCATCATCAAGTAAAATCTAGTCAAAAATATGGTCTTGGTTTTAAAAATTCTTCTGTAAAAGAATCTCCTGCTAAAAATACTAGTAGAAATAAATCAGCATCTATTTCTAGTATTACACACAAGTTGTATGAATTTTTTGAAATGCCTAAGGTTGTTAATGTTAGTGATAAAAGCAAGCCTAATGTTCGGTTAAGTCGACTGAACCAATCTACCCGTCGTCTGTCCAGAGGAATTCATTCTTATTCAACGAGATTAAAACCTCATATAAGTCGACCTAGTGTATCATACAGTCGACTGACTCACACCAGCAGTCGACTGAAGGACGCTGTCAAGTCGACTGGACAGAACAAGTTTGTATGGGTTCCAGTCAGCTTAAATCAGAATGATAGAATTGCGTATATTACTTCATATGTATTAAATGTGTGTAATTCTATTAATTATATTCCTGCTTATGGAGGAAGATCAAACTCTTCATGGGTTTGGTTTTCCCCAAACTAATATGTTTTGGACCCAATAAAAAGGGTACCATATTTACCTTGAATCTTGTATAGGTACCCAAGAAAGAACGCTGGATACTAGACAGCGGGTGTTCAAAACATATAACAGGACATGCCAACCTGCTATCCACCATTCAAAGCATAGATGGAGGAACTGTCACCTTTGGTGATAACAACAAAGGCAAAGTCATAGGAATTGGCATGGTCAGTAAAATTTCTAACCCAACCATAGAAAATGTATTATTAGTTAGTGGTTTAAAGCATAATCTTTTAAGTATTAGTCAATTATGTGATAAAGGGTATAAAATAGTATTTGAAAAAGATGCATGTTTGATTTATGACTCTACTATGCAAAATGTTATTTTTCAAGGTTTTCGTAAAAATAATATTTATGAATTGTGTTTGAATGCAATAGAATGTTCAAATGATTTTTGTTTAATAGCCTTTAACAATGAATCTTGGCTATGGCATAGAAGATTTGGACATGTGAACATGAAGAATCTCTCAAAATTATCTAAATATAACCTAGTTAAAGGACTGCCAAAACTATCCTTTAAAAAGGATAATTTTTGTGATGCATGTCAACTAGGAAAACAAATCAAATCCACTTTTAAAACAAAAGAAGTAATTTCTACTAGTAGACCGCTCGAATTAATCCATATGGATTTATTTGGCCCTGCTAGAGTTGCTTCTTTAAATAAAAGTAGATATGTATTTGTTTTAGTAGATGATTTTTCAAGATTCACTTGGACATTCTTTTTAAAACATAAAAATGATGCTTTTGATGAATTTGCACATTTTTGTAAACGTATTCAAAATCAAAGATCTCTAACCATAGTCACTATTAGAAGTGATCATGGTGGAGAATTTGAGAATGAAACATTTACAGAATATTGCAACAAGAATGGTATAACACATTCATTTGCATTTCTTAGAGCTTAACCACAAAATGGAGTGGTTGAAAGGAAGAATAGGACTTTGCAAGAATGCGCACGTACCATGCTTGTTGAAAGCAATTTACCAAAGCACTTTTGGGCTGAAGCTGTTGCTACAGCTTGTTATGTTTTAAATAGAATTCTTATAAGACCTAAGCTAAAGAAGACTTGTTATGAGTTGTTCTTTAACAAAATTCCTAAAGTCTCTTACTTTAAGACATTTGGTTGCAAGTGTTTTATTCTAAACACAAAAGATAATTTAGACAAATTTGATCCTAGATCTAATGAGAGTATTTTTTTAGGATACTCAAATAGGAGTAAAGCATATAGAATTTTCAATAAGTCTACAATGACTATTGAAGAATCAATGCATGTTACATTCGATGAATCTCTGCCTTCATCAACCTTAAATAAAGATGATGAAATTGATTCATCACCTTTAAATAATGTAATTAAATTTTTAGAACAAACTAGTCTGGCTGATAAGTCGACTGATAAGGACTTACAGTCGACTGATGTAAAGCAGTCGACTGAAGAACCTGTCAAGTCGACTGATCCTATTGTGATATCTTCAACTTTACCAAAATCATTTGTTGAAGTTAAAGATCATCCTTATGACTTAATAATTGGTGACATCTCCCATGGTATTCAGATACGTTCACATGTTAATATGATTTCTCATACAGCATTCTTGTCGGATTTTGAACCGAAAAATATACAAGAAGCTTGTGAGAATGAATATTGGATGAATGCCATGCAAGATGAACTAAACCAATTTATAAGGAATGATGTATGGGATTTAGTTCCATGACCTCCTGATCGGACTATTATTGGTACCAAATGGGTATTTAAAAATAAGTTAGATGAATCAGGACAAGTTGTAAGGAACAAGGCTAGATTAGTTGCTCAAGGATATAATCAAGAAGAAGGTATAGATTTTGATGAAACATATGCTCCAGTTGCTAGACTAGAATCTATTCGTATTTTATTATCTTTTGCTTGTTTCATGAATTTTATACTTTATCAAATGGATGTTAAAAGTGCTTTCCTTAATGGGTTTATTAAAGAAAATATTTATGTTAAACAACCACCAGGTTTTGAACATGAACAATTTCCAGATCATATTTATAAATTGAAAAAGGCTTTATACGGTCTTAAACAAGCACCTCGTGCTTGGTATGATCGTCTGAAAACTTTTCTTTTAAAAACAGGATTTGAAATAGGTAAAGTAGACACTACATTGTTTATTAAGAGAATTAAGAATGATATCTTAATCATACAAATATATGTTGATGATATAATTTTTGGTTCTACTAATAATAATCTATGTCAAGAGTTTGCTAATACCATGAAAAACAAATTTGAGATGAGTCACATGGGTGAACTCAATTATTTCCTTGGACTTCAAATTAAGCAGTCCTCAAATGGCATATTTATTAATCAAGGAAAATATGCAAAGGAATTACTCAAACGTTTTAATATGGATAGTGCTAGTAGTAAATCCACACATATGGCTACTACTACTACTCTTGACAAAGATATATTAGGTAAGAGTGTTGATCAAAAACTCTATCGAGGTATGATTGGTTCACTCTTATATATTACCGCAAGTAGACCAGATATTATGTTCAGCGTATGTTTATGTGCTAGATATCAATCTAGTCCTAAATAGTCTCATTTAAAAGCAGTGAAACGAATTTTAAGATATATTAAAGGCACGTCTGAATATGGTTTATTTTATCCACGCACCGATAATTTTCAACTTCTGTCATATAGCGATGCTGATTTTGCTGGTAGTAAAACTGATCGCAAGAGCACTAGTGGTACATGTCACTTTTTGGGACATTCCCTAGTCTCTGGGTGCAGTAAAAAACAAAATTCCGTATCCCTATCAACCACAGAAGCTGAGTATATCGCTGCAAGTTTGGCATGTGCACAAATCTTGTGGATGAAACAAACTTTATTAGATTATGGTATTTCATTTGAAAAACCTTCAATTATGTGTGATAATACCAGTGCAATTAATCTATCTAAAAATCCGATTCAACATTCACGTACGAAACATATTGATATTCGACATCATTTTTTACGTGATCATGTTTTAAAAGGAGATATATCTTTAGACTTTATCTCTACTGATAAACAAGTAGCAGACATATTTACCAAACCCCTTAAAGAAGATACTTTCATTAACTTAAGAAGAGAACTAGGAATATGTGATTTTATTGATATTTGTTGAAAATTGTTTCTGTTAAGTCGACTGTGTTTTCAATAAGTCGACTGTACTGTATTTTCATATATACCTATTTTGTTCTCTGACCAGTCGCCTGATCTTTAAAACCAGTCGACTGATCAGCAGATATAAAAATTTAGTCTCGTCTCGACTAAGTCAACTGATATACCCTACCAGTCGACTGTCGCGAGTTCAAATGTCTTCAGCGACGATTCATCGCAGCTTTTGAGATACAAATCTCTTCACTTTTTACCCGTGACCTCAATCTCAGCCATCGATCTCTATTCTCTCCATCTTAGCCGTCCATCTTCGATTAAAACCCCCTTTTCACCGCCCCCTTCTTCACTTTTACCGATCTCAATTTTTCCCCAAATCTCAAAACCCTAATCTGAGAAGAAGGTGTAGTCGACTCATCCGGTTGCTGTTGCTCGAATCAGTGCTGCTCTTTCTCTCTTTCTTTGGTAAAATCTTTCCTAATCCCTTTTTGTTATGGCTCCTAAACGATCTAAGAGATCTCATGAGGCTAGTTCCTCTCAAGATTACTCACAATACTTGTTGAGTCCGGATCTTCTAGAACGTTGGCAATTGATGTGTAGTATTATTATTTTCCCCGGTCGTTTTGTTAACTTTAATGATTTGGATAGGTTTAATCTTGTACCCCTATTCCAAAATTGTAGCCTCTATGAATATCTTTCTCTTGCTAACCAACCCGATTATTATCCACAATTAATCTATCTCTTTTATACAAATATGAGAGTTGTCCAATTAATAGATGGACCCGTTGTGATTCGTTTTTCCATTAAAAATACCAAGATATCTCTCACACCCGAGAGAATCAATCAAGTAATGGGTATTGATAACGAAGGACTTGATTTAGGTGACATAATCCTTGATGACTTTTCTATTTTATCTAAAATGTTTTTACCATATCAAGGACCCCCAATGACAAGCAAAAATATAACTCCTGTTGCAAAACTAGTTGCTAGAATACTTGCTTATAACATTCTTCCCAAAAGAGGAAGTTATGATCAGTATTCGATGGAATTGCAACAAGCTGTTTATGCCATTTTTGGTAAAATAGCTATTAATTGGGGTCGTGTCATCTTTTCTAAACTTCAACAGCATCATACTCATTTCCTACCCTTTGGAGGTCTCTTAACCAGGGTCTTTACAGCTTACGATATTGATCTCGATTCCGAGACCAATGTTGTTAAGCAGTATGAATGCTTTGATCGTGCTAGTTTAGCACGTATGAAGCTTCTTGATCCTCCTCCTAGAACAACCCCTAGGTCTCCTCCACTCTCTCAAGTTCCTTTGGCATCTACTTCTAGACCTTCTAGACCCTCTGCCTCTTCTAGTTCATCCCTTCCTCGTGCTAACTATGAGGATCCAGCTACTCTCTATGAATGTGTCAACTATCTTATGAAACATTCAGAGACTGTTGATTCTCAGATTCACACCCTTGATTCCAAAATTGATCATCTCACCGATCTTTTCACTTCCCAATTTCCACCTCATTCTCATGCTGCTGATGCAGATTCAGACGAGGACAATTGAAGACTTTTATTTTTCGCTATTATGTAATTTTCTATTTTCTTTGTCTTAATGAACTTATTTATGTATGAGAACATTTCTTAGTTTATTTCTATGTTTTTAATGCAAAAGACTGTTTATTCTGTGTTTTTGTTGATGACAAAGGGGGAGAGATATCCTCTTATGTGTATGTATGCTCTTATGTGTATGTATGTGTTTTCTGTATATTTCTGTGTATTGCAGTATTTCTCTGGTCAGTCGACTGACTACAAGCATATCAGTCGACTGATATTAGAGCATCTGTGATTTTACTATATATGTTTTTGTCTGATCAGTCGCCTGATCTATTGTTAAGTCGACTGATACATACTCTATGATACATCTTTATGAATGCATGATGTGTTTTTAATAGGGGAGCATATCATTACTATGCTTGTATATTATCTGTTATTATCAGCTATTGTGTTGTCATCATCAAAAAGGGGGAGAATGTTGATTCTTGATTTTGATGATCACAACACACTGCACATGTATCAATGCTAAACTTACAGGTGCTATACAAAAAGGACCTACTATTATATAGCTGAACAAATGATCAAGCACAAGAGCTCCAAATAAGAGACAATGGCCAAAGCTTCACTCAAAGACTCAAGACTCAAGACTCAAGACTCAAGACTCAAGACTCAAGACTAAAGCTCAAATGTGTCAAATTGTTGTGTCTTGTAAACATTGTATTTTTACTTTTGTTGAGTCTTAGTCTGATTGTAAAGCCTTGTCACACACACATACACTCACTATTTCATAAATGTGTGTTTTTCAAACACAGCAAAAGATTCAAAACAGTTTGATATAATTTAACTGTTGAGTACCAGTCGACTGATACCTCTGGCAGTCGACTGTCAGTACAAAACTGTTTAAATTTATTCAAACTGTGACCAGTCGACTCATATGGCAACCCAGTTGACTGTTCGAGTGTGTTTTGTTTAATGTTTTGTTTTGATATATAATTATTCATGCATGTGTGGTTGAGTATATTGCTGTATTTACTGTTGGGCTGAGTTAAGTAGATCTGTACAGCTTATGGATGGTGAAAACCATTTGCTGGGCTTAGTCACGTATCGTATTCCATATTCCTTTTGGGAAGCGGGGCGTGACAAGGTATTGAGCACTTTGATGGTCAGTTGTCGAGGATGTTTCTCTGAGAATTGGAGATGATCAAGGAAAGAATCTTCTGATCATTGATGATTGTCTGCTATTTTTCAATCCCCTAGCGTCATTCTGAGGACCAAACGATTCTAAGGAGGGTGTAATGTAACACCCTGCAAAATAGTATATAGCTATTTTAATCCGTGCATAGTTGAAAATTGCACAAGATTATATATTTTTCTATGATAATTCATTTTAATTGAGAAATTTCATATATATGAGTTATTCTGAACCCGATGAGATAGATTCGGGATATTTCTCAATTAAATTGTGGTTTTGCCCCGATTGTTTTAATAAGAGAATCTTCAGGAAATAATAAATTTTTTATAAAATAAATTTCTTATTTGTAAGCATATAATAAAACACAAAGAAAGCTATCAAGTGGCTCTCCTTCAATTCCCCCAAAAATCAAAGGCCCAGATCTAACATGTAGCGCCCCGAATTTCTAATATAATATCTTAGAAAATATGTGGTACAATTCCCAGCATCAACTTCAATGTAATACTAAACACAACCAAACACCAGTAAAATTTCTCAACTTTCATTATACTTAATCATTACATAGCACAGCGGAATACAAAACATCTTAAATCACAATTTTCTTTTCTTTACAACACTTTATTTTACAAATTACATAAGTCACTATATCAATTGAACATCAAGCATCCAAATCAGAGCCTTAAGAAATCACCTGTAAAATATGAGGCTCGAGATAACCCTAACCCCAAAACTAAAGGGGTCAGCCATAAAGGTGTGAGTGACATAAAACAAACAACATAAGTAAAGCATGGATTCATAAACAACATGTGATAAATAATAATACATAAAATATGACATAGCAAGGAAACATGTAAACCTCAAGTGAAGCTAAACTGAGTGTCAAGTGTAGAAAACAGGAAAACACATGCGTGAAACCAATCAAGAAAACATCAAGTCTATATGCTGACTCTCTAATGCGTACTTGTCGGAGTCTCTGCATCCCATTCTACATAGGTCCGGTGCAAGCCCTTAACGTCTCCACATTATAGGGTTTAATCCACGCTATGCAACTAATCCTATCACGATGACTACTACGAGATAAAGATAAACTGTGAGTATTAGCCCATGCCCCGATAATTCCGGAGGTCAATCTCTATCCACAGATAATTCCGGAGAATATTTCACTCACACCTGGGAATCTTCGAGAATACCCCACACCGCAAGCGATGACACATCATCACACGAAAACCACATGTTCGTCGCCTCGACCCCGATAATTCTGGAGATCAATCCCACACCACAGGTAATTCCGGAGACTATTTCACTCAGACCTGGATAATTCCCGGGGATTATCTCACACCGCAAGCCATACTGAGGTCCATAACCCATGTTCTCGTTCATCATATCACTACTAATGTCTGTCCTTATCATTTAGGTTATTTAATTACTTAACGAATCTCCTAGAGTTGGTGCACCCTACCGGACTTAACTCGACAACTGATCAACTAAAATGCCTTAACTGGCCCAAACATAAATAACTCAACTGTCGGTATACTAGGGTCACACACTCCCTCTAGAGACTCACACTCAAATGTCCAAACCAACTTTCCAACATAAATTGCTCAACTTAACATCTTGAAAACATATGTTCAATAGAAGATAAGGTATAAAATAATAAGTTGTAGATTAAAGCGTTGGGAGAATAAATCATTTGAAAGAACATTCAAAAATATAAAGATACATCAGTATCAGTCGACTAATAACAAGCGTAAGTCGACTGTCCAGAAGAGAATTCTATGGTTTTAAGAAAATAATCTAAGTCTTATAAGTCGACTTTTAAAGGTCATAGGTCGACTGTCCAGAGAGAAAATCCAATAATATTTAAGAAAATATTCTAAGTATAGCAGTCCACTGAAAAGGGTCATAGGTCGACTGTCCAGAGAGAAAAAAATTACAATAACTTTGAAAAATAATTCTAAGTGTACCAGTCGACTGTGAAAGGTATAGGTCGACTGTCCAGAAGGAAATTTCAAGAAAATTCAAGAACATAGCAGCCGGGTCGTATCAGTCGACTGAAAATTCATACCAGTCGACTGTCGACCTACAGACTGTATACTTTTGGTTGTGCACAATTCAACCGATACGTAGTTTTACTTTATGAAAACGATTTCTTCAAAAAGCATATTTCTTATATGTTCAAATATAACTGGTAGGACATATAATAGTCCACAAAACTAAATCAAACTACTTGAATTTATAAAAATAGAGATTTTGTTGGTTTCCTTCAATCAAACATGAAATTGTGCATATCACCAAAATAGAGATTTTCTAAAAATCAATTACTCATTGAAATTTATTCGTATACAAATCCAAACATTTAAATATCAAAATCTCAAAGAATCCCCAATTTGGGTATATTCCTCAACTCGACTAAATTCTCAAAAATTTTGATTCTCAAGTTTTGCTCTCTTGATTCATAACTTTCCATTCGAATTCCTCAAAAACTGAATTACTACTACAACTCACAACCATAATTAATTGATAACATCACCATGTCCAATTTGTATTCAACCAAATACCCAAAATCATAAAAGGTCTCACCTTTATTAGATTCATGCATAAAATTCACCATATTCATTCAATCCAACATTAACCCAAAAGAGAACGACTACCCACATACACTCCTATTTGCAAACAACTAGGGTTTCGCAAGATCCAATTTTTCATCCAATTCATAATGTGCATATTCATATTCAAACCCTAAACATGTTTTCTAGCAATAAGATTCAACATCCAAGATCCATTAAACATTCATAGATCAAACAACCAAATTGTACTAAATCACATACATAAACAAATCAACAAAATAATTACATGCAAAATACACAAAGCAAAACAAACATGTCACTCACCTCGAATGAAGAAATCCCTTAAGAAAACTTCTCTTTTGCAAAATCCAAGATCCTCTTCTTAATTCCTCCAAAAGAAAAAATAATAAAACTTTATGTTATGCAGCGAATGACGGCTGCGTTTCTTTTAAATAGGCCGGAAATAGAGGATTTTGGGTTTTTAGACACATTTGCAAAATAATCCCTTTAAAATATAACTTTACATAAATAGATTCCTATACTTTGAAACTTGATAAAATCGATCAAATTGATATTTAAAAGCAAAATAACATTTATATTTCCAGTCGGCACTATTTTAAAAGTCCAGAAAATAGTTTTGCACTTTCACCCCTCAAAATGACAATTTTGCGAAAAGATCCTTCTTTTTCTTAATATTTGCAAATAGATACAATTAATATCAGAAAAATCTAGAAAAATTACAAATAATCCCAAATAATAAATAATGATTTTCCCTAAAATAATTTTGGCATTTGAACTTCTCAAGAAAATATTTGCACGTGTTTTGAACGTGTAAAAAGATAGATTTTTTGAAATTATTTATTAAATCTCCAAAAAAAATCATTTTAATTCATTTATAAACTTTTAAAATAATATTTAAAAATACGGGGTACTACATCACTCCCTCCTTAGAAGAGTTCTGTCCTCAGAACTATTGTTAATGAGGTCCAAAAGCATACCAACATGGAAAACAATATCTCATAAATGGAAACATAGTTCAAACAATAGCATATGAGAACATTATCTAAATAGAAGGAATACCACTCAACTCAAAGGTACAATCATTCAAAAGAATTACAATCACATAAAAGAAAGTACATTCATACAAAAAGCTCAGGGAAATCCTTCTGCATGCGATCCTCTGGCTCCCAAGTAGCCTCTTCGAACTGCTGATTCCTCCACAGCACCTTGACCATAGGTATCACTTTGCTCCTAAGTACTTTCTCCCTACGGTCAACGATCTCAACAGGCTGTTCCTTGTAACTCAAGTTCACCTGTAGACCTTCAGGAATCTCTACCAACTGATGGTTCTGATCTGGCACATACGTCCTCAATAATGACACATGGAATACATCATGCACCTGTGCCAACTCCTCTGGAAGCTTCAATCTATATGCTGCCTTACCAATCCGCTCCACTATCCTGTATGGCCCAATATACTTTGGCGCCAACTTGCCTCCCTTACCAAACCTGATCTCTCCTTTGGTCGGAGACACCTTGAGAAAAACTGCATCCCCAACCTCAAACTCCAAGTCCCTTCGTCGAGTATCAGCATAACTCTTCTGCCGACTCTGAGCCTCAACCAACCTCTTGCGAATCAACTCAATCTGCTCTGACGTCTGCTGCACGATCTCAGGACCAAACATCTGCCTCTCGCCAACCTCGTACCAACAAATAGGTGTCCTGCACCTCCGCCCATACAAAGCCTCATATGGCGCCATCCCGATACACGCATGGTAACTATTGTTATAAGCAAACTCAACCAATGCCAAGTATCTCTCCTAGCTACCACCGAAATCCATAACACAAGCCCTCAGCATATCTTCCAGCACTCGATTCACTCTCTCCGTCTGACCATCGGTCTGTGGATGAAAAGCGGTACTGAAATCAGTTCTGGTGCCTAAAGCTGCTTGTAGGCTCTTCCAAAATCTTGAAGTGAACCTTGCATCTCTGTCAGAAACAATCGACACAGGAACTCCATGAAGCCTCACAATTTCACCAATGTACAACTCAGCCAATTTCTCCAGTGACCAAGTAATCTTCATGGCTAGAAAATGAGCCGACTTAGTCAAATGGTCCACGATAACCCAAATCGAGTCATTGCCCTTCGAACTCCTCGGCAAACCTGTGATGAAATCCATACTAACGTTCTCCCATTTCCACTCCGAAATGTGCAACGGCTGCAACAAACCTCCAGGTCTCTGATTTTCTGCTTTGATCTGCTGACAAGTCAAACACCTTACCAGGAAATCTGCTACATTACTCTTCATACCAGACCACCAAAAGTGCTGTTTGATGTCCTTGTACATCTTCGTGCCTCTAGGATATACTGACAACAAGGTACTGTGTACTTCCTGCAAGATACTCTCTCTCAAATCTGTATGATCGGGAACACACAACCTCTCTCCTATCCAAAGAACTCCATCTTGGACACGAAACTCTGATAGCTTGCCTTCTGAAACCTGTTGCAGCATCTTCTGAATCTCTGAATTTGACCTCTGACCTTCCACAATCCTCTCTCTTAAGGAATGTTGCAGTTTCAACTGAGCCAAAGACGCCCCTAAACCCTGCAGCACCACCTCGATACCTGCCTGATCAATCTCTGCTGCCAACTCGCTTCGAGTAGTGATCAAACTTGATAAACTACTCTTCCTGCTAAGTCCAACGACTACCACATTCGCCTTGCCCGGATGATACTTGATCTCAGGACGAATGTCTTCCAAAACTTCCAACCACCTTCTATGCCGAAGATTTAGATCCTTCTGTTGATAAATGTACTTCAGGCTCTTGTGGTCAGTGTACATATTGACCTTCTCACCATAAACATAATGCCTCCACTTCTTCAAGGCAAAGATAATAGCTGCTAGCTCCAAATCATGCGTCGGATAATTCTTCTCATGCAGACGCAATTGCCTCGAATCATAAGTAATAACCTTGCCTTCTTGCATCAAGACACAGCCCAAACCTCTGAGAGATGCATCACTGAAGATATCATAATCCTTCCCAGCTTGTGGCAAAGCTAAGATAGGTGCAGTAGTCAACCTCTCCTTTAACTCAAGGAAACTCGCCTCACACTTATCAGCCCATGAAAATGCCACATTCTTCTGGGTCAAACCTATCAAAGGAACTGCAATCTGAGAATAATCCTGGATGAATCTCCTGTAGTAACCAGCCAAACCCAAGAAACTTCTGACTTCCTTCACAGACGTTGGCCTGGGCCAATCCTTCACTGCTTCAACTTTTTGAGGATCAGTGGCCACTCCCTCCTTAGAAAGGATATGACCAAGGAAAGCTACCTCCAACTTCCAAAACTCACACTTCGACAACTTGGCATACAAGCTATGCTCCTGCAATTTCTGTAATACCGCTGTCAAGTGCTTAGAATGCTCCTCCTCCGACTTCGAATACACAAAAATATCGTCGATGAAAACCACTACGAAGGAGTCAATAAATGATCTCAAAACCCGATTCATCATATCCATGAACACTGCTGGTGCATTCATCAACCTGAATGGCATCACCAAAAACTCATAGAGTCCATGACGAGTCCTGAAAGCTTTCTTACTCACATCCTCCTCCTTGACTCGAACCTGATGATACCCTGATCTCAAATCAATCTTCGAAAACACAGCTGCTCCTCGAAGCCTGTCGAACAAATCATCAATCCGTGGTAGTGGATACTTGTTCTGAATAGTCACCCTATTCAACTCCCGGTAGTCAATGCACATCCTCATTGACCCATCCTTCTTCTTGACCAACAACACTGGCGCACCCCATGGTAAGGAACCCAGCCTAATAAGCCTCTTGCTCAACAACTCCTTAATCTGCTTCTTCACTTCGTCTTGCTTTACAGGTATCATCCTGTACGGAGCCTTAGAAATCGGAGCACTCCCCGACTGAATATTAATGCAAAACTCCACATCTCTCTGCGGCGGTAATCCTGGAAAATCTTCCAAGAACACCTTAGGAAAATCTCTGACAACCGGAGTGCCTTGGACTTCATCTGGAATCGCCATCTTGGATACCATTGCAATCACCTTCGGAACTTTCTTCTTTCCTTGGAAAGTCACTGCGGGACCACCTGGTGCTTTCACTAACACCTCTTTCAGCTTGCATTCAATTGTGGCATCATATATTGCTATCCAATCAATGCCTACGATCACATCCACTCCTAAGAATTGCAGCTCGATCAGATCAATGCCGAATAATCTCCCGCCAATCTCGATATCACAGCCCTCGTAATATCGATTAGCAATCAATTCTTCACCTGACGGTGGTTGCCACCGTCAAAACCTTGCCTGGAAACAACTTAGGCTCCACACCTAAGACCTTTGTAAATTGGGCGACACAAAAGTATGCGAAGAACCAGTATCAAATAAAACTTTTGCCTTAATTCCATTAATCAAAACAATTCCTATTACATGAAGAATGATACTCAATCTCCAATTATTCTCAAAATAAAAGTTTTACTTATTACATTGATTAAAATAAAATCAAAACTCTTGCATACCCTGGATCACATCTTCCGAGTTATCTGCATCCTCCTCGGTTAATGCAAACACTCGCCCTTGCCTCTGGAATTTACTTCCACCTGGACTATCCTTCCTCAACTGCGGACAATGAGACTTAGAATGTCCCGCCTGCCCACACTGGAAACAAGTCTGCTTCGCCAACTTAGGACACGCTGACCTGTAATGACCTGCCTCCTTGCAGTAATAACAAGTCACTTCCTGAGTTGCAGGTGCCTTCTGCACTGAACCACTGAACTTGACTTGCTTCGCTGGGAATCCCTTCCCACTCTGACCTGATGCTGGCCTCTTATTCCTGTTCCAGGTTTCTTGCTTATTCTGGAACTGGTCCATGTCTTCCTCGGTCATAGCTGCTCTCCTGACCAGCTTATCGAACCTCCTTATGCCCAACAGAATCATTCTCGACCTCAAGTTTGGCCTCAAGCCCTGCTCAAACTTCTTGGCCTTCTTCGCCTCGTCAACTATCAGCTCTGGTGCATACCTCGACAGCTGAGCAAACTTGGTCTCATACTCTCACACGGTCATACTGCCCTGCTGTAGATTTAGGAATTCGGTTGCCTTCTTCTCCTGAATATCTAGGGGAAAAAAGCGATCCCTGAATTCTTCCAGAAAAGCTTCCCAAGTCATCTACTGGTCCCCCAAAGTCCTCTTCACCGTTTACCACCAAACACCAGCGTCCTTTTCCAATTGCATAGTGGCCAACTTCACCTTATTGGCTGCCGGAATTTCCGAGACCTTGAAGATTGTCTCCATCCGTCTAATCCAATCATCAGCTTCGTTTCGATCAGATTGCCCCTCAAAAACTGGCGGCCTCATCCTCTTGAATTACTCGATCTGCTTGATGGGATCGGCGTTAACCAATCTTGGTCCAGCTCCATGATTCTGATTTTGGTTCTGATTCTGAGCCAAATTAACTACCATTAGCGCATTCAAAGTCTGATACACCTTGGCAAATTCAGCCTCGAGATCAATTCCAGTTCCTTGGGAACTTCCAGCTCCATCAACATTGTTGCCAATCCTGGATCTGGGTCCAACCATTCTGAATACTGCAAAATGAGAGAAAAGTTAGAGCACCACACACAATTCATATTCACATCAATACCCTTTGGCAAAACCTCAACCGTACCTCAAACGTAAAACATCATGTTTCAGTTCTATGTGATACTCACTCTCTAATGTCCACACCTAGGTACTCACACTCTAGTGTCCACACCTAGGTTATTTTTATGCCATGTTTATTATTACTATTGAAGCATGCTCTGATACCCATCTCTGTAGCGCCCCGAATTTCTAAGATATTATATTAGAAATTCGGGGCGCTATAGAGTAGGAAACCACATGCATAAAACCAAGTCAAGAAAACATCAAGCTATATGCTGACTCTCTAATGCGTACTTGTCGAAGTCTATGCATCCCACTCTACATAGGTCCGGTGCAAGCCCTTAACGTCTCCACATTATAGGGTTTAATCCCCACTATGCAACTAATCCTATCACGATGACTACTACGAGATAAAGATAAACTGTGAGTATTAGCCCATGCCCCGATAATTCCGGAGGTCAATCTCTATCCACAGATAATTCCGGAGACTATTTCACTCACACCTAGGAATCTTCGAGAATACCCCACTGTAACACCCTTTTTTTTTATGAAAACTAAACCTCTAAATTTAATTCTTTCAATTTCTACATCACTTTAAATATAAACTAGGATAGGTATATTTCAAATAAAATTTTGGCAGTCTCCCCTGAAATTTTTGCCCCGAAACACAACAGGCTTACGGAATTCTGCTCTAAATTCCATAGCTCACAATACAGGTAATATAATCATGGGCTCCCCAGGCCAAAATGAGCAGAATCACACAGGCAATATAAATATCATGCTGGGGGCCAAACTCATAACAGAATATCAAATATTAAATAAAAACCATAAATTCCTTTGAAAACATATAAGATTTTTGTAAAGATTTAGAAAAACCTTTTTAAAAGCCAACCACAGAACCCAATACTCCACAACGAGGTGGGTACGGGCTTTCTTACTTCATCACAGCACTATGTATATGTACTTTTACCTTAATACAAAATAATACATTAACTGTCCACATTTCTTTATATTCTAAGTACATAGAATCCATCATTTCAACAAGAATATAATATCTAACTCTATATCCACCTCGCCAGGCTGCTAGTAAACCTGCAGGAGAGTTAGGATTGTCCACCCTCAGGGAGGGACCCCCCTAACCCGCAGAAAATATCAGGGGTTAGCCATTTCTGGTGTGAGTATAATTATTAATCTAATAAATAAATTAAATTGTATAAAGAAAATAAATTAAACTTACAAACATCAACTTAAAACATCACCAATACGATTTATATCAAAATACTCTTCAAATCTGCATCCAACTATATACATATCCATAACTTCACACAATTCCCTATATACATCACACTAACGGCATATATATCTTTATTTTACATTTGCATAAGACAAAGTCATAGACGATCCATTACTTTTCAATTTGAATTCCCTGACACAAATATTGATCCTTCCACAATTATCGTCACAAAAGCATTTCTTTATATATATATATATATATATATATATATACTAGGTTTGTCCGTTGACACGTGCTTATGGCACGTCTTCGGAACGGTGCACCTTATTTGATCATATAAAATAGTTTTGGAGGTCCAGCAAATTAATTGAAGTAGCAAACATATTATATGAGAAACTTTTGGGGATCCAGCAGAAAACATATTATATGATTTTTTTTTTTTTGATTTTTTTGAATTATTTTTAAAATTTTTAAATTTTATGTTTTTTTAGGTTTTTAATTTTTAATTTTTAAAAAATTTTTAAAATTTTTATTTCTTAATTTTTTGAATAGAAGAGGGAGGGAGAGAGAGAGAGAGGAAATATAATAATTAAATGAATATAGGAGTTGTTTTGGGTGGGGGATTTGAATTTGAGTTTTGGGGGGAAACTTTTGAGAGGGAAAAATATGTTTTGTGAGGTTAGATCTGGACCTTTAATTTTTGGGAGATTGAAAGAGAGCCACTTGATAGCTTTCTTTGTGTTTTATTATATATATATATATATATATATATATATATATATATATATATACACATGATGTTACTACATCTTTTCTTCATCTTTATTAGTCATGCACTTCATTTACTTGTATTGTATCACGTTTCACCTCATAAACATATGCATCTATTCTCATAATACCACATTCATTCATGTCTAGTGACACAAATATAAAATCTCATTACGCATTGCAATTTACTCGTATTTCATCACATCATTAACATATCACTTACTGAATACTCATTCTTATCGCATCAAAAGCATGTTTTATAACTCATTCTCATCCAGTTTTGTCATTAGTTATTACTCAATCTAATTGATAATTAACTTACTTTCATCTTCACTGATATCTCAAGTTACCATTAATTTCCCTTTCATTCTCATCAATTTATACTCCACATCCCAAACATAGTTTGGGCCATAATATATCACACCCCAAAGTCGATAGCTTGGGTAATAATCACCGTACCCCAAACACATAGTCTGGGTAATATCATATCACATCTCAAGCCGATAGCTGGGTTATTAATTTACTTCAATTACTTTTCATCTTCACTTTACTTTATTCTTCATTTCCATTATTCAATACCGATATCATGCCACTCACCCTGCGAATTATGCCAAGGCAGGTAGTTCCCACCATTTCCACAGAAATAGCGGGCAAGTAGTTCCTCGACACAATTCCAAGGTGTATCAACTCAAATCATCATGTATTTCACTTTAATAATCATTCTCATTACACAATTACTTCATACTATTCATATTAACACACGTCTCTTTTACTTTTTCATTTTAAATTAACCACATGATGCATTTACCATTTCTTTTCATACACAAACTCATAACTCGTATTCCTTCATATTCATTTCATTCACAACCACTTTCTTTCATATTCACAATTCACTTTCTTTACTTACACATTCTTATTTACACTTATTTATTTTATTAGTTTGTCGACCAGTGAGCCACAGTATCCCAATATACTGAAAGCCGACAGCCTAGTAAAAAATGCGGACCGATGCTCACACAGAGGCTTACTCATCCGAGGCTACGTCTTCCTCCCAGCATATGCCAGCGAAGGAACTCCGCACCCCAGATAAACTAGGTACTTCCTCCCAGCCGAAGCCAGGAGGGAAAAACTCCGCACCCCAGGTAAACTTCGTACTTCCTCCCAGCCGAAGCCAGGAGGGAAAAACTCCGCACCCCAGGTAAATTGGGTACTTCCTCCCAGCCGAAGCCAGGAGGGAAAAACTCCGCACCCCAGGTAAACTGGGTACTTCCTCGCGATAGCTGTCATCGAGGGAAAACCGGGCCTCAAGCCGATAGCTTGGGCGATAAAACTCCGCACCCCAGATAAACTGGGTACTTCCTTCCAGTCGAAGCCAGGAGGGAAAAACTCTGCACCCCAAGCCGGTCCTTGGGTATTAGGAGGTCTAGCCCAAACCCCCAGGATTGCTATAGGTACTGTTCAACAAAACCATCAGTTATTAGCATTAATCATTTCACCTTTTCAGCTTACTTTATCACACAAGCATTTCACTTTTGATTTACAATGAGTCATGTCTTTGACTTTAACCACGTGAATTAGTAACGCATTTTATTAGCACATACCATTTTATCTTTTATCATACCATTTGATGCATATTCGATGCTCACGATATTAATCACCGTATCATTATACCACATTATGCATACAACCTGTCATTCCACAATTAAAACCATCATATCATATTATTGCATAATATAAATGCGACATGATATTTGTTTTGCCATAACATCCCACATTAAGAATACCATATTATTCATTACCTCATTGTATCATATATAGACATACGCCAAGTTATAACATTAATAAAAGAACTACATTATGTTATTCCATATCGTAAGAGTATCAAAACGTATAATTCATCACATTATAATATCACACTATTGCTCATTAATTCACTTCGAACATAATTATAATGTAAACATATACCTACTTACTAATTTCATCAATTATCACATCACGAGTCAATATCATAATATATATATCACAAACATACACCACACATGCGAGTTTCCAAGAAAAAGGGACCAAAATCACTTATTTCCTCTAATTAAATCTCATAATATCCAATTATAGCATAGTAGCTCATACACCATGTTCCATGCAAGTAAAATCACCTATAAGGGCCTATATGTCCCAAAACATGCACAAACATGCACTATAAATACACGGGTTTCCAAAACATGATCACAATCACTAATTTCGTCTAATTACATCTTATAACATCCATCCATAGCATGCTAGCCCATACAGAAGGCTCCACATATACCAAATTACCTATATCGGCCTATATACCCAAAAACATACACAAAACATGCACGGGATAAAGATATGCATAAATCGTTTAATATATTTAATTTTTATACTTTAACACATCACACTAACCCATAATATAGGTTTTATATACCCAAAATAGTTAATTTCATCGAATATCACAAAAACCCATTTTCGGCCCTTAAAAATCCGTATTTTCATTGAAAATCAATTTTTGGCATAACTTCTACAAAATATATCAGAAAGCCATGAAATTTGGCCGCAATATAAAATATTTATAGATACAACATACTCACCTGACGGATCGAGCAAACGATATTCCACGTCTGCTCGGTAGCCAGTCGAAGTTCAACTTTTTCCACCTAAATGGAAAATTATAGGACCGATTAGCATAAAACTCAAAACTCGACCTACGGACCTCCAAATTTGAATCCGTCTTCACCCAAACGTCACAAATGACATAAGTAGGTGAGCTACATCGATAGATTTCGAAGTCGGGTCCCAATACAAAAACATACTCATCGATCGGAGGAACCCTTTAAGGGAAATCCCCAAATATCTACTTGCTTTCATCCAATTCTCCTAATTTCTCAAATTAGGGTTAAATTGTAGTAATAAAACTCAATGACACCTCCGGATCTAACAAATTCTCTCCTAAATCTCGCTCGGGCATTTCACCGAACACCCGGCGTGCACTTTTCACCTATAGTCTATTTCACTCAATTTAATTGAGCTTAAGCCTATAAAAATCATCCTAAATTCATATTAATACTTTCATAATATTCTACACCCTCATATGCATTTTCTACAATTATTAGGATCGAGTTTCCTACCCGATTTCATAAACCCTAAAATCCGAGTTTATGCCAAAATCACCACTCCCCATTTTCACCATGATTTGCATACTTTCTAACTACTAACATGTTCTATGTGCTCTCTACACCTCCCTACATCAATTTCTAGTAAAAGAAATGAAAAGCATACAATTTAATAAACTAACATTCAATTTCTCATACCTTCTTGAACTCTTCTTGAAAAACCAACACCGCCACGAGGAAGAGCACCCAAAAATCTTTTAGAAGCACTAAAATATTTGGAGTGGGAGGTGGAAATTGGGTGGACTTCGAAAACCCTAATTGGTTTCCATGGTGGGGAGGGTTTCGGTCGGCCAAACCAGGAGGAGGGAGAGAGAGAGTATGAAAATGGAAAGATTGTGATTTTTTTAGGGTTTTAATAACATTTGGGTTTAGGGATATGGGGTTTAGGCCCAATTACTTAAGAAAAATGCCTAAAATAAGCTATTTCGACTTGATTTTGAAAAGTTTACAACCAAATGCCACAAACTAAAAATTCTAGTATTTTACTGACCCCCTATAATGCACAAACGTCCTAGAAAAATTTTGGGTCAAATCGGATTCGTCTCCTCCGAGAAAACTCATCTCAAAACTCCTATATTCTCAATTTTTTCCGTTTACCCCAAAATATCAATTTAATCATTCTAATGCTAATAAAATAAATTAATAGGGGTAAATATACTCAGAAACATATTTAAAAATAATTTAAATCAAATAATTAAGGAATTAAAAAAAACAGATGTTACACCCACACCGCAAGCGATGGCACCTCTTCACAAGAATACCACATGTGCATCGTCTCGACCCCGATAATTCCAGAGATCAATCCCACACCACAGGTAATTTTGGAGACTATTTCACTCATACCTGGATAATTCCGGGGATTATCTCATACCGCAAGCCATACTGAGGTCCATAACCCATGTTCTCGTTCATCATATCACGACTAGTGCCTGTCCTTATCATTTAGGTTATTTAATTACTTAATGAATCTCCTAGAGTTGGTGCACCCTACCGGACTTAACTAGACAACTGATCAACTAAAATGCCTCAACTGGCCCAAACATAAATAACTCAACTGTCGGTATACTAGGGTCACACACTCCCTCTAGAGACTCACACTCAAATGTCCAAACCAACTTTCCAACATAAATTGCTCAACTTAACATCTTGAAAACATATGTTCAATAGAAGATAAGGTATAAAATAATAAGTTATAGATTAAAGCGTTCGGAGAATAAATCATTTGAAAGAACATTCAAAAATATAAAGATACATCAGTATCAGTCGACTAATAACAAGCGTAAGTCAACTGTCCAGAAGAGAATTCTATGGTTTTAAGAAAATAATCTAAGTCTTATAAGTCGACTTTTAAAGGTCATAGGTCGACTGTCCAGAGAGAAAATCCAATAATCTTTAAGAAAATACTCTAAGTATAGCAGTCGACTGAAAAGGGTCATAGGTCGACTGTCCAGAGAGAAAAAAATTACAATAACTTTGAAAAATAATT
This sequence comes from Hemerocallis citrina, assembly GCA_017893485.1. NCBI lineage: Eukaryota > Viridiplantae > Streptophyta > Magnoliopsida > Asparagales > Asphodelaceae > Hemerocallis > Hemerocallis citrina. The sequence goes on from CM030358.1 coordinate 391,160,700, forward strand.
CTAAGTGTACCAGTCGACTGTGAAAGGTATAGGTCGACTGTCCAGAAGGAAATTTCAAGAAAACTCAAGAACATAGCAGCCGGGTCGTATCAGTCGACTGAAAATTCATACCAGTCGACTGTCGACCTACAGACTGTATACTTTTGGTTGTGCACAATTCAACCGATACGTAGTTTTACTTTATGAAAACGATTTCTTCAAAAAGCATATTTCTTGTATGTTCAAATATAACTGGTAGGACATATAATAGTCCACAAAACTAAATCAAACTACTTGAATTTATAAAAATAGAGATTTTGTTGGTTTCCTTCAATCAAACATGAAATTGTGCATATCACCAAAATAGAGATTTTCTAAAAATCAATTACTCATTGAAATTTCTTCGTATACAGATCCAAACATTTAAATATCAAAATCTCAGAGAATCCCCAATTTGGGTATATTCCTCAACTCGACTAAATTCCCAAAAATTTTGATTCTCAAGTTTTGCTCTCTTGATTCATAACTTTCCATTCGAATTCCTCGAAAACTGAATTACTACTACAACTCACAACCATAATTAATTGATAACATTACCATGTCCAATTTGTATTCAACCAAATACCCAAAATCATAAAAGGTCTCACCTTTATTAGATTCATGCATAAAATTCACCATATTCATTCAATCCAACATTAACCCAAAAGAGAACGACTACCCACATACACTCCTATTTGCAAACAACTAGGGTTTCACAAGATCCAATTTTTCATCCAATTCATAATGTGCATATTCATATTCAAACCCTAAACATGCTTTCTAGCAATAAGATTCAACATCCAAGATCCATTAAACATTCATAGATCAAACAACCAAATTGTACTAAATCACTTACATAAACAAATCAACAAAACAATTACATGCAAAATACACAAAACAAAACAAATATGTCACTCACCTCGAATGAAGAAATCCCTTAAGAAAACTTCCCTTTTGCAAAATCCAAGATCCTCTTCTTAATTCCTCCAAAAAAAAAACTTTATGTTGTGCAGCGAATAACGGCTGTGTTTCTTTTAAATAGGCCGGAAATAGAGGATTTAGGGTTTTTAGACACATTTGCAAAATAATCACTTTAAAATATAAATAGATTCCTATACTTGAAAACTTGATAAAATCGATCAAATTGAGATTTAAAAGCAAAAAAACCTCCATATTTCCAGTCGGCACTATTTTAAAAGTCCAGAAAATAGTTTTGCACTTTCACCCCTCAAAATGACAATTTTGCAAAAAGATCCTTCTTTTTCTTAATATTTGCAAATAGATCCAATTAATATCAGAAAAATCTAGAAAAATTACAAATAATCCCAAGTAATAAATAATGATTTTCCCTAAAATAATTTTGGCTTTTGAACTTCTCAAGAAAATATTTGCACGTGTTTTGCACGTGTAAAAAGATAGATTTTCTGAAATTATTTATTAAATCTCCAAAAAAAATCATTTTAATTCATTTATAAACTTTTAAAATAATATTTAAAAATACGGGGTACTACATAACATCAAAAAACATATTTTTCCCCCCAAAAGTTTCCCCCCAAAACTCAAATTCAAATCCACAACCCAAAACAACTCCTATATTTATTTAATTATTTTTTTTCTCTCTCTCCCTCCCTCTTCTATTCAAAAAATTAAGAAAATAAAAATTTTAAAAATTTTAATAAATTTCAAAATTACTAAATTTTAAATTTAAAAACTTTAAAAATAATTCAAAAAAAAATCAAACAAATCATATAATATGTTTTTTGTTGGACCCCCAAAAGTTTCTCATATAATATGTTTGCTACTTCAATTAATTTGCTGGATCTCCAAAACTATTTTATACTAGTATAATGTACGTGCATTGCATGCCTACTAAAAGTATAGTCATTAAATTAAATGAATATATATCGTATAAAAAAAGAAATTGTTTATATTTGAATGTTTTAATTTTGATGACACATGCGGTGCACGTATATATTGTTAGATTTAGTTTGGATGTGTATTGCACGAGTTTGTTTAGTCAAAAAGTTAGGATTTGTTTGGTTGCAAACCCCAACTATCCCATTAAAATAGTAAAGATGATCAAGCAAGATGCACCGTTCCGAAGACGTGCCATAGGCACGTATCAACGGGCAAACCTAGTATATATATACTAGATTTTCCCGTGGGCACGTGCCTACAGCACGTCTTCGGAACGATACAGCATATGAAAGTCCTATAAACAGTAAAACAACAATTATGTAGATCAAGTTTGAATGGTAAAACAATAATTAGTGGTAAATAAAAGTCCATGTTTCCATTAGTATATGTTGAAAAATAATTATAAATGGGGGTGTAAAATCCAACTTCTTAAAACTTTGAGTGTGGAAAATAATGAAATTTAACTGTTGATGAGATATTTGCTATTTTCAATGTAACATGAGCAATAAAAAAATAAAAAATTTAAAAATTTATAAACCTAAAATCTAAAAATATAAATTTTTGAGTAAATAGAGAGAGAATGAGAGAGAGAGAGAGTGAGTGAGTGAGAGAGAAATAAATAAATAAATAAAGGAGTTGTTTTGGGGAGATTTGAATTTGAGTTTTAGGGAAAAACTTTTGGACGGGAAAATATGTTTTGTGAGGTTAGATCTGGACCATTGGTTTCAACCCTATTTAATGAGAGCCACTTGATAGCTTTCTTTGTGTTTTATTATATATACTAGGTTTGCCCGTTGACACGTGCCTACGGCACGTCTTCGGAACAGTGCACCTGGTTTGATTATATAAAATAGTTTTGGAGGTCTAGCAAGTTAATTGAAGTAGCAAACATATTATATAAGAAAGCAGTATATCTACCTTGAAACTCAACCATCACCTTCTTCATCATTAGCTTGAACTTACCTGGAATGCATATAGTTTGTTAGAAACACTGCATAGAGTTTTTTTAACTTCAACATCACTTTTAAATGCTTGTAATAGTTATGCAAGGACATTATCATATAGGTTTTATAAAGTTTACTCTAATCCCATAACACTATGAGCATGTCTAAATATAATGGTAACGCAAGTGCATGTGTGAAGGTATCTACAATACCAATAATCTAAACATTTGTTTGTCTGAAACTCAGTTTGCAATTGAAATACCTCTTATTATTATTTCAACCAAAATGAAATACATGAAGTTCTCAAAACTCTAATCCAAGCTAATCATTTCTTCTATCTCCACTTTGTCTCCTCATTGCACGTTTATAAAAAAAATCAAAATGGATAAATAACAAATTTACTTTAGCTGTCTTTCTTGAGTTAAAACTTTGCACCCTTCACTAGTAAACTCCACTCATCCCAATCCTATATATCCAAACATACACTAAAAGTTCTTATATGTTATGTTATCCATGATTTCTAATAACCAGTGAAGGGAACACTTCATGATAGTATTTTCTCTTGTAGTAAAGAAATTAATGTTGCATATTTACCAAGTTATTTTACGTTGCTAGTCAGCTTACCTGTCCTGCTATGGTTTGGAAGCTCAAATTGAGGCCACCAAATAATCCATCTCACTTGCGTACACCTTAAATCAAAACCAATAAACAATTCATCAAATAAATCACCAAATTAAATTTTTTTTAAAACTTAAAAATAGAACAATCATACCTCTCTGAACTTAAATCTCGCACACACGAAATTCGAGTCAACAAAAAACAGAGTAATCCCCTGCACACAAATAATAAAAAATTAGAATGAGAATTTGGTTAATGAGATGAAATCAGAGTCGTTGCATCGCATATAGAGGCTCTCGATTCGGTGGAGGGGAGTCGCCGATACAAAGTCGCTTGATATTCGCGTTCGATTTGTTGGAGGAGAGTCACCGATACGGAATCAGTAGCGGATCAGATATCGGCGACAACCTCTTGATTGGTGTTCGACATTAGATTTGGATTTGGATTTGCTTTGAGATATTTCAAATTTTCAAAATTTTAAAATTTTAATTTTTTTTTAATTTTTAAATTTTTTTTTAATTTCAAAAATTTTAAAATTTCTAAAATTTCTAAAATTCTAATTTTTTTCATTTAAAATTTTTAAATATTTTTTAAAAATTATTTTTTTCATTTTTGAAATTTTTTTATAAAATTTTTAATAATTTTTTATAAGTTTAAAAATTTTTTTCAATTATTTTGAAAGTTTTTACAGTTTTATATTTTTTTGTTTTAAAATTTTTAATTTTTAAAAAAATTCTAAAATTTTTATTTTCATAATTTTTTGAATAGAAGAGAGAGAAAGAGAGAGAGAGAGAGAGAGAGAGAGAAATAATTAAATAAATAAAGGAGTTGTTTTGGGTGGGGGGATTTGAATTTGAGTTTTGGGGGAAAACTTTTGGGGGGAAAATGTGTTTTGTGAGGTTAGATCTGGGCCTTTGATTTTGGGGGGATTGAAGGAGAGCCACTTGATAGCTTTTTTTGTGTTTTAATATATATATATATATATATATATATATATATATATATATATATATTTGTTTGGATCGTATTGGATTGTATATGATATACGATCTATAATTGTTATGAATGTGAATATGTCCATATATATTCTATGAGTTAAATACTTGACTATATTTTTCTATATATATATATATATATATATATATATATATATATATATATATATATATATATGCATATAAACAATTGATTTAAATTGAATATGATCATGCATTGTTTTGCATTAGGGTTAGGGTTTGTTTGACCTAGGGTTTTGACCTAGGGTTACTTGGCCTAGTGTTATGTAACCCTAGCAATCTTGGTCATCTTGGTTTCTTTTTTATGAGATCCTATGGCTAGTGTTTGCCATGAAGATTTCTCCTTGAAGCATTTAGATGACACTTGAAGTTTCTAGGTTGTAATATGTGGCATTCATCACAACCCTTCACTTCCACTCACCCACCCAAGCTTTGCGTCTTGCCTAACGAGAATGACCCCCCCCCCCCAACCCCATCTCCAAATTCTGGCCAACCCTCTCCCACCACTCTCCTCTTTGCTATAAAATCCAACTCCTCACTTCTTTCTTCATTTTTTTCTTCCATTCTAACATAGTTCAAAAAAAAGTAGAAGAAGGAAAAGAGAGTGAAGAGAATTAGTGAGTAATTAGACAAGAAAATTTACTCTTTGTTATAGGCGGTGATCAAGTGGAGGCAATCTAGGAGAAGGAGAGGAAATCTTGAAGGCAAGAGCTTGTTCTAGCATTTCAAACTCAAAAGGGTAGGTGTTCTTCAACTTATGTTATGTTTGTACTTAGAAATTTCTAACATGCAAATGGCTCAGAATCTAGGCATAAAATTTTTACAAAATGTTCTAGATGAGTTTAGAGCAATCTCAATTTTTTTCATATTTTTCTGGGTTCATTTAGTAGCTCAAAAAAAATATTCTTTTCAGGACAGAGAGCAGCAGAAAAACTGCTGTGTATGTTAAAATTTATGTGTTTTCCAAAAATCATAACTTGGAATTGGCAAGGTATCTTAAGCTAATATTTTTACTGGAGGTACTTGGATATATTAACAAAAAAAATTCCAAATTTTAGATTTTTTAGAATTTATTTGCGATATTTTAGAATTATGTTTTGTCAACTGATCCAGAACCAAGAACTAGCTCTGTTCTGTTTCAAAGATGAATTTTAATAAATCATAACTACTTTATGGTATATAATCTTGCCATGAAATTTTAATTAAGATTTGATAGGATTTCAAAATTTGATTGTAACCAGAGGTTTTATACACTGCTGAGAACAGAAGATATTTTTCTACTAAATTCAAAGGACTATAACTCTCTGTACATTTTGTACCATAATGCAATTTTTTGATATGTTAAACTTTAATATGTCTAGTTACTGAATCGCAAATTTCATAAGTATTGGACTTATGGTTGAATTGATATTGAATTTTGAATAGACCATGTTTAGATTTGGTAGGTGTGTATACTTGAGCTTTTCTGGAATTATATGTTGAGAATCTGGAAGAATGATTAACTAGAGACTTGTAGAAGAGATTCGTAGCTTTCCAAAACATCTTGAATCATGCAATTTCAGTTTGTGGTATGAAAAATATGATTTTCCTAAGTTCTAGAAAGAACCAGTCTTAGAAGAAGATCCTATTTTGTTAAGTGGGTTAATTTTCCTGTGTGTACACTGATGGAAATAGAGGGTTTTAGAGAGCTTTAATGGATTAATTTGATGAAGTGATGAACTAGGAAGTTGTAGTAGACTCTCCCATCTTTCTATAGAATCCAAAATTGCGTAATTCCGATAAATGAGCGAGTTTTATGTTATTAGCAAGATGCAGCAATTGCATTGAAGAAGTGTAGAGCTGATAAAATATAGGGATTTTATTGTATTCAATTGGTTGAATCTGAAGGAATGGTTAACTAAAGACTTGTAGTATAGAGTCTTAACTTTTCAGAATGGGTAAGATCATGCAATTCCAATTTGTATCTTGAAAGTTATGAATTTTCTAAGTTCTTGAGCTGTGTATGAGTTGATATAGAATTTGAGAAAACTTTTTTGGCATAGCAGTAAACTTGTGGATTTCTAGAACTATGTGTTTGAAATCTGAGAAAATGAAAAACTTAAGAATTGATGTAGACAATCTTAGCCTTCCAAAAAGTATCAATCCATGTAATTCCAATGTGTGGACTAGAAGTTATGATTTTTTTCTAATATCAGGGCAGATCTAGGCAAATAGAAGTGAAGTGTTTATTTTGCTTCACTCGTAGTGGTGCATTTGTAAATTTGTAGCATTTATATGCTTAAAATGTTTGGTTCTATCATGTGTTAAATTTGTTAACACGTGTGTAGTAGTTTGCTTGATTTGAGTTGTCTGAGAGATCGTCTAGGGTAAGGTATTACTATACGACTAACAACCCTCAGGCTAAAATTGAATTCTTCCGCCTCGAGAACTGGAGAGTCATCTCTCTTGTGCTGACGAATTCTTACCCAATGTGTAATTGATCGCGGACCGGAATACGGAATGCAATTCGAGTCAAATGTGGTGGCAAACGATGGTGATTGGGTCGCTGGTTTTTGGTTAACTCTATCAGGTCATATCCATTACTGACCTAGGTATTACTAAAATTAATTGTGATTGGTAGCTTGATGCCCTGAGTTTGTCAATGGTCGGGTGTTGGTGTTTGTGTATGTTTACCTTCATTAACGAATTTTTATGCATCCCTTGGATGCCAATGTACTGCTCGCTGAGGGTCACGGGGTAGGGATATGGTTGAAGACTGATGAAGGTGTTGGCAACCGATGAATGTTGATTCACCATGATTAGTTACTATTTTGACATACCAGTCATGCTCAATCATTATTTTAAAACACTGTGCATATTTTGAATATACAGCATAATTTCGGTAACACTATTAATTAATTATTTTTCCTTTCCACTTGAGGATCGAGTTGGTGCTAGGGGTGATACCCTATAATTCGACTTGTTCTAAAAGTCAGTACTAGGCGGTGATAACCAGGGTTGTCTCTTTCTGTCGTAGGGATACGAGTTGTGTCTTCTCATTAGTCGAGAACACGGGAGCCGTATCTCGCTCTGTTAATTACTAAGGAACCTTGATAAGAACGGGATGTTCCCTTGTTCTATGTTGGTGGACACGAATGGACCATTGTGGATCTTCAGTGCCATGGGTATGCTGCGGTGTATCTGTAAGTTCGTCATGGCTTTTGAGAGAGGTCCGGCACGGTGGTTATTAGTGGTAATGTAACCCCTGTTTCCGATTGTACGGGTTATTATTTTTGTATTTCTATTGATATTTTCCTCCCTGATTTATTGTATTTGGGCCTTTGTCATGTTGTGGGCCCACTAATTCCAATTATTTATTATATTATTGTATTTTGGCCCAACTACATTCAAGCCCAACCCATACCCTATTGGATATTGGATCCAAGACTTAATCTACCCAAACCCAATTCCCCTAACTAAAACCCAGACTCATTCTCCCCTCAATCCCACGATTCTCCAACTCCCCATGATCTTCTCTCATTTTATTATATTAAAAACAACCTCACTTCCCTCACAAATCAGAACTACTCTAACAAACCACTCTCTCTCTCTCACTTTCTCTCTCCCGTTCTCTCTCCCTCTCCTGTTTCTCAAAACCCAGATAAATCCAAATGAACCCCGTCCACTTCTCCTTCCCCATTCTCGCAAACAACCCAAAGCAAACCCATCGAATCACCTTCCCCGTCGCCCAACTCCAACCACCACCTCCATTACCGTCGTCAACCCCTCGCCTCATCACCGCGTCCATCCCCGCACCCATCTCTACCTCCGTCACCATCTTGCCCCATCTCCGAACCAAACCCACTCCGCCAACACTTCGCCTCGCATCGCCAACTCCATCACATCCCCGACCTCGTCCATTACCGAGCCACTTCATCCCCTTCCTCATCGCTATTGACTTCACCATTAAACACCACCGGAACCCAACCTCGCTATTAACCCAAGCTCCATCGCCGTCGTCACCGTAGTCCCTCACCACTCCTAGCAACCTCCGAAGACCCCCGCATTGACTCGCCGTCACCGTCCGAGTACGTCGAAGTCGTCACCGCTCTCCCCTGTTTTTCGAGCGCAAAACAGAGCTTCGCTCCTGCGCCGGAGTTGTGTCGCCGCCGTCAATTCCGCCGTAGCTTGTGGTTGCGTTGCTTCCCGACCAGCCGCTGCACGTTGCCATCGCGAGCCCAGAGCAGTCGACGCATCGTTCGCCCTTGTTCCCCCTCTCTCCGATCGAAGGTGGAAGACGAACAGCGATTCGTCGCCCCCGCTGTTTGCTGTTCCGGGATCTCGATCCGCTGCTTCGCTGTCCAGTGTTTAGGGCAGATCCGGTGCGAGATCAAATTCTGATTGGGTGCTGTTGCTGTTTTGTGTTCGGCGCGTAGCGAATCCCCTCCTGCTGTTCGATGTTTTGCCGATCAAGTGTGGTAAAATAATCTACTGTTTGTTGCTGTTATTTGCTTGGATTTTCTCACTCGGTCTTCGCACATGTTTCTTGGGACTGCTCCTCGGAATTCTGATCCCGTTATTCTTATTAATTTATCGAACCGTCTACAAGGAAAAAGGCAAGTCCACTTGAACTATTTTATTTATTCTAGTTCAAGATTAATTGACCTCTTATGCAAGTAGTTCCAATTTATTTATCGTTATCTCTGCCTTGTGTCCTTTCCGTTAGGAGTATCGAGGGTTTACACGAGCTAACCCGACGTACTCTTGACCTCTTATTATTATCCCATTGACTCAAACCCAAGCCTAGATACATATTTGACATGAATAAAATAAATAGAATTTGTACATGAGAAAATACACCTTGATTAAATACATGTTATTACTTGAGATCTTGCGACTTGAACTTGACGTGGTAAACTTGACTTGTTACTGGGAAAATTCACTTGACTTGTTTACTTGTAAAATTCACATTACTTGCTTGATACATGTATGATAAAATAACTCGATAACTACCCACTTGATGAATATAAATGTGATAGTTTTTATAAAATTCTTGTTGCATGTACTTTTTAGCACAGAGGTTTTGACTCTGTAAATTTGAGAATTAGCACACAGGATATAAAAGAGAGTTTTAACCTACTGAATCTAGTTTCTAACCCAAGTGACAGATCCTAATTCGGAGTCACGAGCTATGAGATATAACCTTTTTAGTCCCCGCTAGTCTGCATTTTCAGACTGCAGAATTATTGTATCGTCGACATAATTGATAGTGAAATATCATGTAAACAGTATTAGATAGCTATGAAATTTACCAGGAACCTTACACATATGCTGAGGGTTCACCTAAAATTTTTGAAGATTTTTATAATGTATTTATACTATGTTTTCACCCCTTAAAAGTTGACATCTAGTTGCTGCCAGAACAGCTGAACTGTAAAGAATAGGATATTTAACCTAGCTACAGTCAGAATTAGAGAAAAGTTCCTGAATATAACTTGTAGCCCTATCTGTCTAGATGTCCATAGCATACTGGAAGTTCGAATTTGGAGTTGTAGTCTAGGAGTTATACCTGTTTTAGTGTAACTGTGTCAGCTACTTCAAATTTATTACTTCTTGCTTATTATTGTGTAATATAGCATGTTGCTGCATTATTATCATTCCCTTGACATTTTTATAACCACTTGCATGTACATGTATGACTTATTAATAAAATACTAAATAAACCGGGGTTTCTAAGGGTTGACCTAGTAGTGGACAGTCTCAGAAAATATACTCGGTAGAAGGTGGAGAATTACTTGTGAGGACGTGAACTTGTTATCTTGTTACATAAACTTGACATGAAAGGTAGAGAATTACTTGTGGAGACGTGAACTTGTTATCTTGTTACATAAACTTGACATAGAAGGTGGAGAATTACTTGTGAAGACGTGAACTTGTTATCTTGTTATCTTGTTACCTGAGTACACGCTCTGTAAACCCCACCACGAAGTCTAAAACGAACACTGTTGTGCGAGCATCGAACCTGTGGTATGGGACGCAGTAGTACGTGCACTAGATAGGAGAAACAACATGCTAATAGACATAAGTTGACATGTATATACGTGATTAAGACCATTGCTATTAGTACCATTATTGTCCTTGCAATTTGATCTTGATTCATATTTCCTATATGTACCTTATTCCTTTACTCTCTGTTTTCACTACTTGCTGTCCGTACTTGCTCTAAGGACATTTATTTTTCTTCTTTAGTTAACCCAGCCACAGGTGAACCTGAGAATCTGCCAGAAGGAGTCGGCGAGCAGTACTTTTAGATTGGAGCAACTGCATAATAATAAATTATTTCCTTTCATGTTCTTCTTCATTCATTGTAGTTCATTTGTTTATTTAGACTTGTATCCCGGGCTTTTGACCCGTAATTGCTACTTGTTCCTCAGTATTAATTATCATGTTGGATTATTAAATTCTTGAATTCAAATATTGTTCTGTGATGTTATTAATTGAGTGGTTGTGATTTAATTTTCTGAGTATTGTTGAGTTGAGACTGGTACAGCTTATGAATGATATTAAAATCACTCGCTGGACCTACGTCATGGGCTTGTATTCCCATATTTTGGGAAGCGGGGCGTGACAGGTAAACGGGGACACCCCAAATTTTTGTAACCTCCTCAATCATGTTGTACTTATCGGGAAAAGAAGTGTACAATAGTAGAATGTATTGCACGGCAAGGGTTTGAAACCCTGAAACTGGAGAAGACTGCTTGATTTGGAGCGTATGTAGTATGGGATGCATTTGTATCCAAAGTCTTGTTGACATTAGACTGGGTGCATCTGTTTTTCTGTACCATGTGTACTAAGCATTAGACTTCAGGTCATGGCATATACTGACACTAGAAAATTAGGATACACGTTTCTTTTACTATCAAGGCTGGTTGTGATTGCTAGTTGAGATCGCTGTTTTCTTGTCAGCATTGCGTCAGTATATGTACTGACGTGCCCATTCAATTAGGTGTTGGATACCGAGTCGCGAGTGCAGGAGGACTCAAGACAAGCAGGGCATCCAAGTGGAGTAGAATTATACCTACCTACCATTCGAGCAGGTGCAAGAATATTAGAGTAGCACAGCAGAAGATTCGAGCTACAGGGCGCATCTCAGGGAAGCAGTTTGACCACTCAGTGGAGTTCTACTGGAAGATTAGTTGACTACTGATCTGAAAGGCAGGCGAAATGTTGGGTAGTATTTGTAATACTTTAATGTAATTTGTATACCTTGTTCAAGAACAAGATAATGATTGTAATTGATGATGTAATGATTTTATTTTGGCAATAAAAAGTTTTTTAAATTTCTGTGTATTACTGTGTTGAGATGCATTTGAAGGAAAATATTCTGGTTTGTGTCACGGATTTTCGGTAGTGGGATCCGGGGCACTACAAAGAACCAGTTCTACCACTTGGAGTTTTGTTCAAAGTCGTTTGATCTCGACCGAGAATCGACTTCCCTGTTGTATGTCACCATCTGCTGAGACAAAAAAGAGTTAAGGGATCACCACAAGAAAGGCAACCCATGCCACGAAAAACATAAAAGCTCGAATGAGTATTTCCAATCTTCAAGGTGAATTTCAAAAACGGTCAAGTTTTCATTCATCTAAAAGATAAAGAACTACAAAAGCAGTAGCTAGTCTGCAATTATGCAAATACAAAAGTGATAACTAAAAAATAAGAAAACGAAGGAATTTAACGGTCCATCTCGCTCGCCGGCACCACGAGGAAGGGGAGGGAGGGGTAAGATTCGCCTTCAGCACCACCGGCCCCCAACCACCGATAACTAGAGTGAGAGGACCTATCTCCACCTCCTCCTATTCCTGTTCCTCCTCCTCTACCACCTCTCCCTCCTCGTCGGGAAAAATCGAATATCCCGAGCGATCGAAGCCGGGGATGCGCTCGCACACGTCGTCCAATGCCTTGGAGTATGTGATGTGAATTATTTGCAAGTGTACAAAATCGCAACAGATAGTATAGTTAAGTGAAAAGAGTGTTGAACCCATAAAGGACTAATTATTTTATTGAGTACAGAAATTTACTAAATTAATTACTAATTGGAAAATCGAAATTTAATAAAGAAAACAACTAAATTAAATTAAACTAAAAAACTAACTAAATTAATTAAAAGGAGCAAAATCTGGAATTTTGTGTTTATTAATTGCAAAATTAATTCTAGAGCTTTTGATTTCACCTAGTTAATCCGACACAATTCATAATTCCATGTGAATACAAATATTATTTTTCCAAGTTGTAGACCAAAATCTCCTAAGTAATCAATGCTTTCTCTCGAACAATACCAAAAATATCTCTAACTAACAGTTTGTCATACATCTATGCAAATTTAATTAATTGAAAACTCATTAAGTTATATAGATTTCTTTATAGTCACATCAATCGCAGTAAATTATCTCTAATTTCGCTCAATCAATGGTGTTTAATTTTATAGTTCTAAATCACAAATTATCTCTCGGTCTCTCCATGATCCAATAAATTACACAAAAGTTGGTCAAACAATTGTAAACATTAAGAACAAAAATTCAACACACGACCATAGAAAAATAGAAAAATAATATGGATTAAAATTTTGTTATCAAAACTAGGCTACATCAAAGATCTAGAAAAATAATATTAGTTCATAATAAAATTGCAACTAATAAATATTGTTTTGGATTGCATAATAAAAATTAGAAGAGAAAAAAAAAACCTTGTTTTGTTGAAAAATTCCAAATCGAAGCTCCTCAAAATCCGCCCGCAAAGTGCAGCGCTGTGGCTCCTTTCTGTTGGAATTTTATGAACACTTAAGAACATGCATAAAATATTAATAACAATCGAAAAAAATGTTTCCATGAATCTAGATCTTAATCATGTTACAAAAGTGCTTTAATATAAAATCCTAAATCATGAAACTATAGATCTTTGCTAAATTAAAAGAAGAAGAACATTAAAAGCGGAAGCACTAACCTGAAGCCATTGATGGAGATTGCGCAGTGGGTTTGGATCTTCCTATATAATACACACTTCTATGAGAGGCTGTCTCTCTATTCTTCTGTTGATGGGATGACAGATGGAATAAGAAGATGCGTATATATAGGGGACCATAACCCTAATTGATAAATATTGATTTCCAATTTTGCCCATCACAAAATAAGAAATTTACTTTACGGTCTCTAAACGTGTTATATCACACTTTAAATTATATGCTTTTAACCCATTACTTAATCTTGATTAGATCACTTTAATTTGGGTTAGACTTTAGAATAGCAATTATACATTTAGTCACATATGTGAGCCCACATAGATTATTTTTCCAACACTTTCTTCATGTTCTCTCTATGTTTCTTTATCTTACGTCTCGATCTACGTGCTGCTGTTATCTCTCTCCTTCTCTCTCCTTCGAATCTGCACCGCGAAAAACCCAAGAGCCAGCCGCCTTTTCATTTCTTTATTTTTTTTTCTTCTTTCGATCTGGCGCCGCACGCCCACCTACCACCTTAAGAAATTTTTTTTTTTCCTGGACTCACGCCACCGACCAATGCCCAACACCCTCCTTCTGGCTTTTCACCTGGACTTTATATAGAAAAAAGTGTAATTAGGGTTAGGTTAGTATAAATTTAGGTTTAGTTAATTATTAATTAATTAATTATAATATTTAGATTAAAATTAATCTATTAACCTAATTAACTAATATTTTTAAATCTTTCCTCATCCATCAATCTGTACTGTTCATTATATATTTTCATTCCAACCCCTAATTGATAATAATATTTTCTATTTTACTTTTTACATGGCCAAATTGTAAAATTCAAAATTCAACAAATCAATAAAATTCAATAAATCGTTCTGCTTGTTTTGTTTGTTGATTTTTGCTGAAAATCTTCACCTTTTGCATAAAAAAATCTTATTCCTTCAAAAATAATTAATTAACTGAAATGTATGGAAATAAGATGAATTATTAACATGATAGACGAATACAAACAATTTTTATGGGTAAATGGGTACAAATATTTATAGAAAAATTATACACATCAAATACCCCCAAACTTAAGATTTTGGTTTTCCTCGAACAAAAAGAAAACCCTAAATCAAAGAATAATAATCAATAGTAGGTTCAACTCATCACACTAAGTTATGCAAGCATCAAAATTTTAACTTAATACATAAACAATAGCAAATAAAGGAAAACTAAGCATACTCATTTTCTCCAGTGCAATTATTCATTCATAATTCCAAACCCAATCATATTTGTTATGTAATTAATGTAATTATAGTATGTAACAACTTCATCTATAATTTTTCCTTCTCACTACTACAAACCGAGTAGCATACTCGATTTTTTTTTTTATCTCTTCTCTAAGTTATCACTTACCTTTTGATGCGAATGCAAACATTTGTGATGAATTCACCTGGTTACTCAACAAGTCACAAACATAGAGTGCTTTGCGTACTCATATTTCAAGTTGCCGTTTGACGTAAAAGTAAACATTGGTGATCAATACCCCTAGTTACTAAGCAACTCAAGACATTGGAGTAAATAGACATTATTCATATATATATATATATATATATATATATATATATATATATTCATTATTGCTGTATTTACTTAAGCTCTATTTAGGACTAGATCAAAAGGGATAATCACAAGAAAAAACATCACATTTTTCTTTTATGTATAATCACATGACTGTCACAATTGTGCAAGGAATTTTGAAATTCAATAATCCTATAGTAAATAAGTTTGCTTAATCTTGCTTTATAAGATATTGTCTATCTAAAATAAAAATTCAATGCATTAGCACAATAAAGAAATCAAAATTGTAATGGTAAGCCTAATTGAAATCCCTTATGTTTTGTTTTTCTTTTCAAATATATATAAAATAAAAATAAATTTGTAACCCTTCCCCCCAAAATTGAATATCACATTGTCCTCAATGGGAAAGGAAAAAGAAAAAGAAAAGGATGCAAAAAGTTCAGAATTTCTCCCCTGATTCGTGTTAAAATTCTGCACGCGTGACGTTTATTGTTTCAGTGATATCTGGAGCTGTAAATGTCCAAATGGCCTGATTCTTTTTGTTCTGAAAAGCCAAGACAATTTTCTACGATCGATCTTTGAAACACTCTTCCAGATTCTGATTCCATCCTACTCAAAAATAGCAATCAATTCAGGTGTAGAAAACAGCTCCGCTCGGCGACTTCCAAACTCATGCAATCCTACAAAATAAAATCAAATTTTAAAATTTAAAATAAACTAAAAGAAAAAAATATAAATGCAATAAAAGAAAATATGGGTTGCCTCCCAAGAAATGCTAATTCTTAAGTCTTCAGCCAGACTTGATGGGGAGATAGTTATGTGACGCCAAGATCCAACAACATACAAGCCTCTTTTGTAATAATTCCCTTCATGTGGGGATTAGGTTCAAGCTCGAGTTTGAGCATTTCTTTCTTGAAGATGATGTCTTTGATATCCCTACCTCTTTGAATTTCAGCTGAGAAAATGGATGAATAGATAGTGCAGCATCCAAATACATAACATATTCAAAAATATTTTCTTTTTCAGATTCGAGACTTGCTGAATTTGTTGGACATACTTCGATTAGTAACTGATATGGCTAAAAATGGGGTTAAATCGGAGCCATCCAAATCGAATACGAATCTTAAAGCTTGGGGGCAAAATGGTAATTTCACCTACAAAGGGATCCAAAGCGGGTACAGGGCCTCCTTCCCAAAGACCCATGAACCCGCAAACGGACCCATCTCCAACTGAGTGCAGGTTCCGACCCGCTGCGCACCCAGTCCAGCCAGATAAAATCAAGACCCCTGATTAATCCTAATCAACGGCCCTGATTCATGTCTATCCTTTCACTGGGGATTAGGGATTACATTCCTTATCTAACCACAGGGATTACATTCCTAATTTGATCCCAGCGGCGCCTATAAATACCCCCCATCCATCTCCATTAAGAGGTAATCAATCTTTTGCCAGTTTTTGCGCTCTTTCATAATCTTCCTTGATTACTGACTTGAGCGTCGGAGGGTGCGTCGCCGGGAACAACCCCGGTGTCTCGCACTTTTTGCAGGTATACGGCCGGAGTCAGTGTCAAACTCCGACGGAACAGGTATACAGGTTTGCTATTCAGTTTTTCTAAGAATCCACAAATACAATCTGTTTGTCCCCCACACCAAATTTAGCGACAACAGATTGGCGTCGTTTGTGGGAAACTAAAGAATAGCAACCTCCCCTCTTCCCGTTGGTCAGATTTTCTCTAGCCATGCCTCCTAGGAAAGTCAGATCCAGAGGGTCCAACCGAGGACCCAACCCCGATCAGCAACAAGAAATTCCCGTCCAACCCGCTCCGCAGCAAGGACAACTTCCTCCTCCAGCGGAAGACCCACTCCAACAAGACCTGCCTCCTCCTTAGAATCAACCACCTCCTAAGGGTCCCAACCCTCAAAAACAACCTCTCCACCAGGACCGTGTCTCAATCCACAATGCATCTACGGACTCTATGGCCTCCCACAATCCCCGAGCTTCCGACTCTCGAAAAAAAGTCCCCAATCGGCCGAAAGAGGTGGATCTTCGCCACCGTCTGGATGAAAAGCGGGCCCGAGAGGGAACCTCCCGCCAACACCGTACGGATGAGCGATCTCCTCAGCGCCGAGACTACAAAAGATCCCCTATCCAAAGACGAAGAGAGTCCCTCGAGCATCATAGAAGAAGACCACACTCCCCTGCGGGTCGGCAACAGCCTAGGAACGATGAGGCACCAATCACCCGTGTCGAGTTCCAGCAGTTCCAAGCAACCGTCCTACAAGCTCTCAACCTTCGTCCTAACACCAATGCTCCAAAGATTCCCTCTCCTCCCCCGGTCCGAAGTCCTCGCCAGCGATCCCTAACTCCTCCACAAGCTCCTAGTAACCCCCGCTACATACCAAGTCCTCGCCGTTCCCGGAGCTACCGTCGTCGTAGCCCCCGCTCTCCCTCCTATGAAGACCAGTCAAGAGCCTCGCCAGATTACCATCAAAGAGATGACGCAGTCTATCGCCGTCTCCATGAAATGGAGAGGCACTTGGGTCAGTTAGACTGAGAAGAAGAGCTTAGGGGAAGGACCCTTCATCTTAGCAGACCTCCTTTTTCCCGAACTATAATGGATGCACCCGTACCAATTGACTTCCAGCCTCCTCAGTTTGAGACCTACTTCGGGGAGACTGACCCCATCGATCACATCGAGAGCGTCAAGACCCTAATGCTCATCCACCAAGCTTCCGATGTCCTGTTCTGTAAGACCTTCCCTGCAACTCTCAAAGGTCCAGCTTGAGAATGGTACTCTCGCCTTGCCCCATCCTCAATATTCTCCTTCGAGCAATTCGAGATCCTCTTCGTCACCCATTTTGTAAGTAGCCGTAGAACTGAGAAGACTAGCATCTCGCTACTATACCTCCACCAAAAGAAGGGTGAGAAGTTGAGAGACTATGTGAAGAGGTTCACCGCTGAAGCCAGGTCCATAGCATCTCTTGACCAGTCGGTCGCTGCAGCAGCATTTCAATCCAATGTCCTCAATTCCAACCTCCGCTCCTCCCTCGCCAAGAAGCCCCCACAGAACTTCTCCGACCTCCTCCTTCGAAGTGAGAAGTATATTCGGGCCGAAGAGGCTGAGCACCGCCCCAACTTGGAGGGGTCTTCCTCCGGGTTTAAGAGAAAGGGAACAGAAGAGGAAGGAGCCAAGAAGCTCCAGAAGGATAATGCCGGCTAGTGCCGACCTCCCCCCAGATTCAAGAAGTTTACTCCCCTCACCACTAATGTCTCTACCATTCTGATGGAAGTTAAGAAGGAAGGGATCATACCTCCGGCTCCGAAGATGAACACCCCCGCTAAGAAAAGGGATAAAGAGAAGTGGTGCCGCTATCACCGGGACCACGGGCACGACACCAATGATTGTCGCACCTTAAAGAATGAGATAGAAGCCCTTATCCAGAGGGGGCAGCTGACCAGGTTCGTAAGAAAGGACCGAGCCGAACTTCCTCCCCTGCCTCGGGGGGCTAATAAGCGTCCGGAACGAGATGAAACGCCCGACTTCGAGGAAGAGCGAGTCCTCCACCTCATTCATGGGGGCCCAATGGGGGGCTCCTCAAACTCCTCTCGTAAGGCATTTATAAGAGAAGTCAACTCGGTTCGAGCCAACCCTCCTCCCAAAGGCCTCGGAGTGCCCGTCACATTCTCAGATGAGGATCTTGAAGGTGTCCGCACCTCCCACTGTGACGCATTCGTCATCAGTCTCCACATGGCGAACTTCAAAGTGGAGAGGATCCTAGTGGACAACGGCAGCTCCGTTAACATCCTCTTCCTCGCCGCTTTTAAAGGCCTCAAACTCTCCCGAGATAGACTCAAGCCCGCCGGATGCACGCTCCATGGGTTCACGGGAGTGCCAGTGACTATTGAAGGGGTGATCACCCTCGATGTAACCGCTGGCAAAACTCCTACTACCCGAACGGAGGTGATGGATTTTATGGTTGTGGATGTCCCTGCAGCTTACAATGTCATCCTAGGCCGACCCGGCCTAGCAGCTCTGGAAGTCGTTCCTTCAGCGTACCATCTTAAGATAAAATTCCCCACCCGGGCCGGGGTAGGGGAAGTAAGGGGCAATCAGGAAACGGCCCGTAAGTGCTACATGACCTCTATCCTCGGACCAGTCCTCTTCTTAGAAACTTTGGAAATCCCCCAAGATGCTGCCCGACCGACGTCCGAGCCGGTGGATGAGCTGGAGGAAGTGCTCTTCTCTGAGCAGGATCCAGCTCGCAAGTTCTTTGTTAGCAAGACCCTCCCATCCGCCCTATGCTCGGACATTGTACAGTGCATCTGAAGGAACCAAGACCTCTTCGCTTGGTCAGCTGCAGACATGCCCGGAATTTCCGAAGAGATCTTAGTCCACCACCTCAGCGTTGTTCCGGGGTCCAAACCGGTTCAACAGAAGAGGCGTAAGTTTGCCCCCGAGCGCCAGCTAGCTATAAAAGAGGAGGTGGACAAGCTCTTGAAGGCCCGGTTCATTCAAGAGGTGAACTATCCCGAGTGGTTGTCGAATGTAGTGATGGTAAAGAAGTCTAACGAGACTTGGAGGATTTGTATCGATTTTACCGACCTCAACAAGGCTTGCCCCAAGGATCCCTTCCTTCTTCCGAGTATTGACACTTTGATTGATGCCACCTCGGGACATGAGCTCCTCAGCTTCATGGACGCCTTCTCAGGCTACAACCAGATCCGGATGTTCCCTTCGGATATCCCGAAGACATCATTCGTGACCGACCAGGGCCTCTATTGCTACAGGGTCATGCCCTTCGGTTTGAAGAATGCCGGAGCCACATACCAACGCCTCGTCAACAAGGTTTTTCAAGCTCAAATCGGCCACAATATGGAAGTATATGTTGACAACATGCTTGTAAAAAGCATCCGAGGTCCTGATCATGTAACCGACCTCCAAGAGGCATTTGATGTTCTGCGAAAGCACAACATGAGACTCAATCCGAACAAGTGTGCGTTCGGTGTCTCGTCAGGAAAGTTTCTCGGCTTCATGGTTAGCCAACGAGGAATTGAAGCAAACCCTGAGAAAATCAAGGCCATACTAGACATGGCCCCTCCCAAGAATGTTAAAGAAGTTCAGAGGTTAACAGGCTGCCTAGCTGCCATAGGGTGTTTTCTTTCGAAGTCCGGGGAGAAATGCCTCCCCGTCTTCAAAGCCCTCAGAGGGGCTAAAGGTTTTGAATATGGACAACAGCAACAGGAGTCCTTCGACCAGCTCAAGGCTTACCTCGTCAATCTCCCTCTCCTCAGCAAACCAATTCCTGGTGAACCCCTCTACCTCTACCTGGCCGCTTCCGAGCAGACCCTCAGCGCAGTTTTGGTAAGGGAAGAAGACCGGGCTCAAAAGCCCATTTACTACGTGAGCAAGGTACTGCGGGATGCCGAGCTCCGCTATCCGAAAATAGAAAAGATGGCTTACGCCCTGGTGATGGCCACGAGAAAACTTCTCCCGTACTTTCAGTCCCATTCGGTGGTCGTTCTAACCGACCAACCGCTAAAGCAGGTCCTCCACAGGCCAGAAACCTCGGGTCGCCTTATGAAATGGTCTATCGAGCTGAGCCAGCACGACATAATTTATCAGCCTCGGACCGCGATCAAGGCTCAGGCCTTAGCAGAATTCATAGTCGAGAGTACCATACTCGAGTCCAGCCAAATAGTGAAGAGACCAACCGTCTGGTCGGTTTATGTGGACGGATCCTCCTGCAATGAGGGAAGCGGGGCAGGGGTCATTCTGGCAGGCCCAGATGACTTCATCCTCCAATACTCCCTCCGTATCAACTTCAAGGCTTCGAACAACGAAGCAGAATACGAGGCACTCATAGCCGGCCTTGGAATGGCTCGAAATGCAGGGACCCAACGCCTTCGGATCTTTAGCGGCTCTCAGCTAGTCGTAAACCAGGTCCTCGGCGAGTATGAAGTACGCGACGACAGGATGGTTAAATACTTAGCCAAGGTCAAGAACCTTATGGCACTGTTTGAAGAAGCCCTCATCCAACGAATACCTCGGGAGGAAAATGCTCAGGCCGATGCCCTCTCCAAACTAGCCTCTTCCTCCCTTCAAGGTCTCGAGCAGACCGTCTTGATAGAGGTTCTTCTAAAGCCAAGTATAGAGGATGAAACCTCCGACTCCATAGAGTCGCTGCCCGTCCTGCTCAAAGATAACTGGATGATATCCCTCGTCGAATTCTTAAGGGACAGGACTCCTCCCCGAGGATCCCAAGGAGGCTCGAAGAGTGAGAACCCGAGCCGAGCGTTACACACTGATCGGAGGCATCCTGTATAAACGCTCTTTCACACAGGTAGACGGCAGGCCGTACCTGAGATGCCTCTCCCCCGGGCAAGCTGACTACGCCCTGCAAGAACTTCATGAGGGCATCGGCGGGGCACATTCGGGTTCCAGAGCTCTAGCCCACAAAGTGTTGAATTACGAATATTTTTGGCCCACTCTTCTACGAGACGCCGAACGACACGTTAGGCAATGCAGCTCCTGTCAGAAGTACTCCGACATCCGATGCCTCCCACAAGCTCCACTCACTTCCCTATCAAACCAGTCCCCTTTGCAATGTAGGGGATGGATTTACTAGGGCCATTTCCATCGGCTCCCGGACAGTTCAAATTCCTAGTCGTGGCAATCGACTACTTTTCAAAATGGATAGAGGTCGAGCCCTTGGCCACGATCACTGAAAACAAGGTCGTTCAGTTCTTTTGGAAAAATGTGATATACCGATTCGGCATCCCTCGGGTCCTGATAACAGACAACGGAACCCAGTTCACCGGGGCTGCCTTCTGAGCTCTCTGCGAAGACCTTACCATCAAACACCAGTTCTCCTCCATTTCTCATTCCCAGTCGAATGGCCAAGCCGAAAATGCTAACCGACAGATCCTCTTCGGCATTAAGAAGAGGTTGGATAAATGTTCTAAAGGCTTATGGGTCGATCAGCTTCCCAACGTGCTGTGGAACTACCGCACCACAAAACGGACCCCCACAGGAGAGAGCCCATTTAATCTCACCTGTGGATCCAAGGCAATCATCCCCCTAGAAGTCGAAATACCCTCTCCTCGTCTAATAGCTTATGAAGAAGAGCAAAATGCCAGAGAGCTCCGAGCAAATCTAAACCAGATAGATGAGATCCGAGAAAGAGCTGCCATTCGTCAACAAAGCTACTGAAGAAGGATCGAGTTGGCATACAACAAGAGAGTCCGTCCCACGGACCTCAAAGAAGGGGACCTGGTCCTCAGAATGTTGGCCATCTCATTCCCAGGTCAGAAGAGCAAATTGGCCCCAAATTGGGAGGGACCTTACAAGATCGCCAAAGTAGTCCGCCCCGGCACATCCAGACTAGAAGATCTCGAAGGCAGGGAGATCCCCAGGACTTGGGATGCCGACCATCTCTTAAAATACCAAGAGAAAGCACCAACGCCTCTCTAAGTATTTTGAGATGTCGAACCGTTCCACTCCTATTTCTTGTAATGTTTTTCTTTTATTTCTCTTCTGTAATAACGGCTAGCAACTTTAGAAGCAGCCGACCCCTAGTCATCAATAAAGAAAGCTTTTTCATATTTTACTCTTGTGAAAATTATTTACATCTCTCTGCTTTTGCTCTTCCATCCAACGATGGTTCCGGAGTCCAACACTTGGCTCGATTCTACTCCGCAAGCTCGCTTCTAAGCGGGCTAGGAGTGGGTCACCATTCGGAATTGCTCCCACGACCGTTGAACTCTAACGATGGTTTCGGAGTCCAACACTTGGCTCGATTCTACTTTGCAAGCTCGCTTCTAAGCGGGCTAGGAGTGGGTCGCCATTCGGAATTGCTCCCACGACCGTTGAACTCTAACGATGGTTTCGGAGTCCAACACTTGGCTCGATTCTACTTTGCAAGCTCGCTTCTAAGCGGGCTAGGAGTGGGTCGCCATTCGGAATTGCTCCCACGACCGTTGAACTCTAACGATGGTTCCGGAGTCCAACACTTGGCTCGATTCTACTCCGCAAGCTCGCTTCTAAGCAGGCTAGGAGTGGGTCGCCATTCGGAATTGCTCCCACGACCGTTGAACTCTAACGATGGTTCCGGAGTCCAACACTTGGCTCGATTCTACTCTGCAAGCTCACTTCTAAGCGGGCTAGGAGTGGGTCGCCATTCGGAATTGCTCCCACGACCGTTCGCACGAAAGAAAGAAGATTTGCTTCTGATTTTGAGTAAGTTGTCAAAAATTGGAGTTACATGAAGCCAATACCCCCAACGCAGTATCAGAAGCAAAGCAAGGTTTTTATTCAAATAAAGTAGCTCTACATACAACTGGACCGACGCTACAGCAGAGTTTTACAATAACTTAAAGGAGCATAATACAACTTGTTCAGTGCCTCTTCGGAAGGGGAACGCTTCGGTTCAAGGAAACGCGGGGGCGGCGACGCTTAACCTCCGAGCTCGATTCCAAACCGGCAAAGCGAGATCCCCCTTCGCCGCTAACTCTAACTGTGGCACCAACTGAGGCGCCGCTAGACGAGACAGCTACACCACTCTGAGCTTCAGCAGGACTCCGTCTCACCGCAGGCAAACGAGTCGCAAGTTCGTAGAAGGTAATTCCTTTCTTAATCTCTTCGCGAGTACACAACGTACTACGAACGTTGGCCCTCTCAGGCAGAGGCTTGAGCGACGCGATCTCTTCCTCCAGCTCGATAATCCTATCTCTTAGAACATCGTCCTTTGTTGACATCTTCAAACGAGGAGGTCTTGACGAGCCCGCAACATTGGCACTATCGGTCGCAAGACATCGATAATAGGTGACCTCGATCCCCCTGTCTATCGTAATCCTCCTAAGCTTGTCGATCTTGGCCAACAACTCTTTGCGCTCGGATGACAACTTCTCCAACTCGGAAGCTAACTTCTCTCCTTCCGCCGAATGCTCTTTCTCCGTTACCTCCAAGTGACGGATCTCAGCCAAGAGCTCGTTATTCTTTTGCTCGACAACGAAAAGCTCTCTACAAAGCAGCTCTATCTCACCTTAGAGACGAGAAGCTTGGGGTTGCTTTCGTAGTTGCTTCAACTCACGACAATACCCCCTTGCAGCTGCTTTTATCTCCTCCAGCTTCAAGAGCATATAAAACCGCCTCTCTTGGCTATGAGAAAGCTCTCGCTTCGTTTCTTTCAGCTCCTTACGAAGATATGAAACCTCCTGTGATCGGGCCAAACTTCACCTGAAAAGCAAAGATAAATCCGATGCCCAACACTTGGAGAAATTTTGCGGCTAGTCAAACACAAAATCCGAGGCCTAACACTTGGAGAATTTTTGGCCAAGCAAAAAGTGTTTTCATTCAAAACTCAAAAAGCTTTACAAGAGCGGTGGCCAATCCGCGGTTATGCTTTACACAAAAAAAAAGGGCAAAAAGAAGACCAAAGATGCAACCAAGTCAGGGGTCGACCTTTTTGTCGCTCGGAACTGCCAACCCCTCGACGATTCCCATGTCCTCGTCCTCATCGTCGTCCTCGGAGCTGTCCTCCTCCTTACCCTTGGCCTCTGTCTCGCCCGTGCCTTCGACACCGTCGACCTGTCCCTCGGGGCCGAGCATTGCCGAAGGAAGCTCCTCCTCCCCCTCCACAGGGTCGTAAAAGTGGTAGGAGGAGGTGTCGAACCCCGGGTTCCGAGCTGCGATATGAAGTAGGGCTCGGCCGTACGCATCCTCTATGTTCTTAAACATGTGCTCCTTGGCCTCTTTCTGGACTGCCCTCTTCGCCCTTGCCACCTTCGATTGGTGCTTGGCCATGACCCTCTCGGTCTCCTTCCGAGCTTTCTCCGCCTCCGACCGCGCTTTGGCCAGCTCCTCCTTAAGCACGGCGTTCTCCTTCTCCGAGGCCTCGAGCTTGGCTGCCTCGGCCGCCGACTGCTGCATAGCTTCGGCCAGCTTCGCCTCCAACCCCGCCACCTCAGCACTGTGCTTTGCCGAGAGGAGTTGCTCAGCTTCGAGCAGCTTCACAGCTTTCGCACGCTCCGACCTCTCCCGGTTGCTCAGTGCCGTCAGCTCCTATTCTTTGCTCGCGAACTCTTCGAGCAAAAAGTTGAAGTGGCAGAGGGTCTGAAAAGAGAACAAACAGTTAGAATCCGGACCTAAAAACTTAGAAAATTTCGAAAAAAAATGCTTCAAGAAGAAAGTGTTCGGTCTACTTACCGACATCGTGTTCCGAGCAATCTGCATTGTAGCGTCCCCGACCTCCCTGGACTTAAGCACCGCTCGGTCCTTTGGGGTCGGCAAGTGCTTCACCGCCTGCATACAAATGTTGTCGTCCCCCAAGAAGCCGTCGACCTTCATTACTTGCCAGTCGGGGACGAAGATCCGCTTATGCTCCTCGGTCAGAATCTTCTCCGCTTTGGCAGTGAGGGGCGGAACTTGAAGGGCTAACGCCGTGCTCACGTTGAACGCACCGCTCGATGAGCCGAGAGCATCTGTCTTTGCCGTTGGAGTCGGCACATCTGAGGCAGGAAGATCGGAGGCCGCGAACCTGGTCTGGCTCTGGATCGGCATCCGGGTCCTCGACGACCTGCAGGTCGGCGGTCTTTGGGACCGAAGGTATCTTCGGTGCTCGGCCACCCTGAGGCCCGATCGAGGGTCTCTTCTTCTTCCTCGCCTCCTGATCCCTAGCCGCCTTGGCCTTCGCCATCAACGCCCTATAGTCCATGCTGGAAGACTCTGCACAAATCGAATGAAAAAACTTAGAAAAATTTTCAAGAACTTCAAGGAAAAAGTAAAAATGCCAGAGGCGTAATGGGGTCGATCGGACTGAGACCCCCTCGGAACAAAGCCTCCTCGGTGATGTCCTTCCAACTAAGCGTCGGCAAGCCGAGGAGTTTCCTGAGGACTTCCGTCTCCTCATTACTAAGCACTGGCTCCTTCTTCGCTCGCTTGGGCAGGCCATCCCTCGACCAAGCTATCGGAATTGCCCAGGGTTCGGGAGCTCGGACAATGAAGTACTTCTCCTTCCAATGCTTGATCGAGTCCGGGTTCTCGATCAACTTCACGCCTGTCTGCGGCGAAAGGTAGAACCTCTGCTCGTTCCTGTTCGGCTGGCAAGGACGGTAGAGGCTCCGAAGGAGGAACAGACTTGGCTCGGCGCCGATCTCTTGACACTGAAGGACAAACGCCAAGACGTGCCTTCAAGTGTTCGGCATCAGCTGGGCAGGACTCCAGCCGTACCAATTGAGGACCTCAGCAATGAACGGGTGCAACGGTAAACGAAGCCCGGCGGCCAAGGAGTCGAGCGGAAAAATGCACGTGTCGGCCGAAGACGACGTGCAGGCTCGGAAACCGGGTCTGGGGAGAAGTAGCCCATACTCGGCAGGGATCTGGAATCCAGTCCAGATCCGATGCAGATCAGCCTCAGTAAGAACCGAAGAGATCTGGTCCACCTCGGACATCTTTCTCGGCTCATTCTCCTCTACCGACTTGGCGGTGCCCTGGGTCACCTTCTCCAGCATCTATTCGGAGTAGCTTCGTACTCCCCCCATGCTCGACAGAGCGATCGGCTGCCGACCGAACTCCCCTGCCGTCTTCGGCTGCTCTATGACCGTAACCACTTCCTTACCCTTCCGAGACCTCGCTGCAACCTCCTGGAGTGGCTCGGCGACCTCCCTACTCTTGCTCAGCCGGACCACAGTCTGCTCGGTCGGCTCTACCACCTCCTTCTCTTTTCCCGCTCGGCTAACGACTCGGTCCGAGGCGGGGTCTCATCCGAAGAAGTAATCTTAACCATTTTTTCTAAAGAGAGAGGAGAGAAACTGACCTTGAAGTGACTGTTACGGCCGGAAAAGTTTGCCGGAGCAAAGAAACGCCTTGCCGCGACAGCTAGCAGCGCCACCCGGGAGCTAAAAACTTCGATGGTGAAGAGTAAAAACTTGAGTAAGAAAGTAAAAGTGAATAATGAGATTGGGGGTGGGGGAGTGAAGACTTATAGTAAAAGAAAAAGTCTCTTGAACTTTGTGACGTAAGGGCGCGACTCTTGATCGGCTCTTGAAAGCGTTACGAAAGCCTAAACGACTTTGTAACCGAGCAGCAACGGTTGGCGAAAAAGACAAAACGTTTCGATACAAGTCGAATAGCTCGGCACACACGGGATCAAAATCCGAGCGACGAGCGATCCGACCCCATCATCAAAGAGTCCGGCTCAGATTCCGAGCAAGTGCCCATCCGAGCCCCAAAACGGAGAAAAATCACTTCTCCCTCAACATTCGTGTAAGATCTCGATCGGACGGCCCAGATCTCGCCAGCGTCGCTAAACGACAAGATAGTGTTTTCTTGGAAACTGAGCCCGTCTCGAGATTCGTGCCACCATCCAACGGCCCAGACCGCACCACGTCGCTCGGACAGCCGAACCCTTAGACCCCCGGTCGGCTCCCGAGCAAGTGCTCATCCGAGCCCCAAAACGGAGAAAAATCACTTCTCCCTCAACATTCGTGTAAGATCTCGATCGGACAGGCCCAGATCTTGCCAGTGTCGCTAAACGACAAGATAGTGTTTTCTTGGGAACTGAGCCCGTCTCGAGATTCGTGCCACCATCCGACGGCCCAGACCGCGCCACGTCGCTCGGACAGCTGAACCCTTAGACCCCCGGTCGGCTGCCGAGCAAGTGCCCATCCGAGCTCCAAAACGGAGAAAAAAGCCACCGAGCGACTACGACCGTTGGATCTTCCAGAAATTCGCGCTTCTGGTGATGGACGGCCCAGATCATGCCACGTGTGCTAAACGACAAGATAACGTTTTTTTTGGAAACACGCCTCCTAAGATTCGTGCCGGGATCCGACGGCACAGATCGCGCCACGTCGCTCGAACCGCCGAGCCCCTTGACCTCCGGTCGGCTGCCGAGCAAGTGCCCATCCGAGCTCCAAAACGAAAAAAAACCGCCGAGCGACTACGACCATCTGATCTTCCAGAAATTCGCGCTCACGCAAGATCAACGGTCCCGATTGCGCCACGCCATAATTAGGTATTTAAAATTAATTTTTATTTATTTTAATGTTTTTATTTATTCAAAAACTGCAAAAAAATGATTAAAAATTCGAAAAAATTAATTAAAAATCCTAGAAAATAATTATAAAATTGGGAAAATATTTCCAGCCCCAGAGTAAATAATTATCGCCCAGGACAATCAGTTAAGACCCCCGAACGACTGATCAATGCTTCGCAAATTTGAATAAATATTCGAAAAATAAATGGAAATTCGTGTAAAAATACCACAGCAACTTAGAGTGCAACCAACTGGAAAAACCACCATGCTACCTCCTTCAAAGATCCGAAACGTTCCATTTTGACTCCGATACAACTCCGCCAGCCATTAAAACAGTAAAACTACTCCCCAAAGGCTGATCAGACTCAGTCTTCGGGAGTGGGGGGCTCGTGATATGGCTAAAAATGGGGTTAAATCGGAGCCATCCAAATCGAACACGAATCTTAAAGCTTGGGGGCAAAATGGTAATTTCACCTACAAAGGGATCCAAAGCGGATACAGGGCCTCCTTCCCAAAGACCCATGAACCCGCAAACGGACCCATCTCCAACTGGGTGCGGGTTCCGACCCGCTGTGCACCCAGTCCAGCCAGATAAAATCAAGGCCCCTGATTAATCCTAATCAACGGCCCTGATTCATGTCTATCCTTTCATTGGGGATTAGGGATTACATTCCTTATCTAACCACAGGGATTGCATTCCTAATTTGATCCCAGCGGTGCCTATAAATACCCCCCATCCATCTCCATTAAGAGGTAATCAATCTTTTGCCAGTTTTTGCGCTCTTTCATAATCTTTCTTGATTACTGACTTGAGCGTCGGAGGGTGCGTCGCCGGGAACAACCCCGGTGTCTCGCACTTTTTGCAGGTATACGGCCGGAGTCAGCGTCAAACTCCAACGGAACAGGTATACAGGTTTGCTATTCAGTTTTCCTAAGAATCCACAAATACTATCTGTTTGCCCCCACACCAAATTTAGCGGCAACAGTAACTTTTCAACTTCATCCTTATGTTTCTCACCCACAATTAAATCAGTTTCACTTACTTGAAAAGATGACTGTTCTCCGGTAGGAAACTTCATGGATTTAAAGACATCAAAAGTTGCTTACTCATGCTGCATTTGTTCCTCCACAATTGGTTCGTACTCTTCTTCCTTTTCAACCACATTTTGTTCACCATTTTCTTCTTGTGGTTGCTCTATTGTTCTCCCGCTTCTTAGTGTTATTGCTTTGACATGCTCTGTGAGGTTGGTCACGGTGTTGCGGGGTAAGTTTCCTGCTGTTCTCTCTGTAAGAATATTTGAAAGCTGACCAATTTGAGCCTCAAGATTGTGAATTGAAGCCAAATTATTTTGTATCGCCAAATCTGTCTTCTGCATGTATTGTTCGGTCTTCTACATATATTGCATAAACATCTTGTAACGCCCCGAATTCCAAAATACACTGAATTCGAGATTCCACGGGATCTTTACACTTCTTTCGTACAATTTTACAAAGAATTTAAAACTTTTTACTTTACATCAGAGTTACAAGAAATCTTTACACTTTACATTTTACAGCGGAAGCAAATTTACAACATTTATATAATGAAAGTACCACAACACTTGAATAATCTCTAAGTATCAGTTCTTCTTTAATCTTTATCATGACATTTACCCTACATACAAAACTGTGGGTATGTCAGTTTATTCAACCGACGAACATTATACACGGTCATCCTCTCTATGCTCAAAACAGTATAACTGATTTTCCATATTTAACAAACACAAACTTGTCACATATCAAACTAAAGGAGATACCCTATTGATGTCGTGTTGTGATTGTGCACTTAGTCCTTAATGCAGTTATTTATATTACATGACACTAATGCGCACTTGTTCGGATTCTATGCATCCCATACTACATAGGTCCGAGGGCAAGCCTCTTAATCGTTCTTCATCTTGTAGGGTTCAATCCCTCGTCGTAACTTAATCTACAACTGTAACTACGGTAAGTATCCTAGATGTTCTATGAGTACGAGCTCATGTACAGAAACATTGGAGGGGAATCCCACGTCATGTCACGACTCATCGTGAAGACTATCTATAGACAATTCAGCCTCCTTCATGGCACACGATCCTCTTGCAGTCACCAAACACCCCACAAGCGTCGCCAAGATCCCGATAATTCTGGAGTAGTGCCCACGTCATGTCACGACGCATCGTGAAGACAAACTGTGAATCACACCCATATTGTAGACTCGAGGCCCCCATACTTGTGTTTTTCTCTCACTTTCATCACCTCTTCACTATGTACTAATTCTTTATTCTAATGAAATCATGAACAAAATCAATCTCTTAGAGTTAGCCCTCTCACTACTACCGATCTTATTTCTTTCATTTCACAATGACCCAAACTTGGTCTTTTCAATTTCAATAATCATATTTCATCACTTTTCACTTGCCGGTGTGAGTTTTGGCTACACCCTAATTTTCAATTTCAATTCACAAATTAACAATCTGAGTTGTCAAACTCAAGAACATTTTTCTTTTTCAATCACATGATTTTCCAATCTTTTCATGAGTCAATAATCATACATGGAGTTCAATTATCCATCATGCATTTCATAGCTAACATGTATTTCCACATTAAAATCATATCACAAAATATCTAGTCAAAGTGAATATTCACAAACTCGTTATTGTCACACTATTCTTTAACAAGAATAATTCATACAAAACTTCACAACATGTACTTTCTTTCTTCCAATTTTTCCTTTTCTAATACTTATCTGACTTTCTTCGCAAAACGCATTTTTACGAAATATATGAGTGTAAAACTATAGTTCCAATTTCACTTTAACTCCCAAAATATACTTTATTTCATTCCAATAACTCCCAATTAATTTTCATAAGTCACACATGAATTTAGAATAATAATAGTATTTTTTTCGAAATTTTTACACATTAAGAAACCCAAAAAATTACTTTTTTATAAAAAAAAATAATATTTTGGCCAAGCCAGGATTCGAACCAGCAACCCAAAGGAACCCAACCGTACGCACTAACTACTCGACTGCTTGTGCTCATCGATATAAATAGAGGTCAGGGAGTTAAATATTCTCGGACTGAAAACTGATTAAATTTCAAAACGCATATAAACGAATGGTGTGCTCAAGTATCAAACCAGCGACCTCGACCACATACACCTGCACCACTGTAGAGCTAAAGAGCCCACCGACCACTTGAGCTATAGGCTCAAGTTGTCTTGATTACAACTCGTATTTTATTTAATCCACCTCTCTGTTCAATTAGAACATTTCGATGTTCAAAAGCTCTTATCTTAGTTTTGCTTTTACTAAAATTTCTGTAAATCTCCAGAATATCTATTTAAACAATATTTGATACTCCAGTAATTTAAAAATAATTTTTCCAGTAATTAAACACATATTTTTCATACAATTAATTTAAATTGTATACTACTACTACCATATCTCATTTGACATTTCTCATACGACTTAATATTAATACTTCCTATATTAATTCCCTGTTCATATTCCTTTTACAAACTCAAAAACATATTTTAAGTTACTCATTCTAAACATTATCACGAAAGTCCATCTAAGCATATAAATCAATAGCATTCTTAGTTTTGATACTAACAACAATTTTAATTCACGCATTTCATGACTACAAACAATTCACATACAACTTAAGATTCATGACGGAATAACATGCAATCTATTTAGCATCAATTCAATCAACTAATAAGCCCTTTTTCCAATTAAGTGTACTCTTCTTAGTTTCTTTCATGCATTATCGTTTCAATCAACCTAAGCATGATATCTAATTAGAAATATAGAAAATAACCCACCTTATTTGAAGAGAAAAGATTTTGCAACACCTCCTAAACAAAAGAGTCCTTCGCGAGCTTGCCAAAAGAGTGTTCCTCCTCCTCCTTGATGTGCAAAACCGAGCCTTCAAAGGTGCAATCCCGAGCCCTCCTAGGTGATGCTGGCCTTCCTTGATTGCAAGCACACACTCACCCTCAAACTCTCAATCTTTTATCTCACTTCCTTCTAATAATGTACTACCAACAAATGTATTTTCTACTATAGGTTTTTGGAGAATGAAGAGTGCAAGAATAACTAGGCTAGGGGGGGGGGGGGGGGGGGGGGGAGGTATTTATACTAAAATTTGGAGCAAATGAAGGGTTAGGATTAATCTAGGAGTCAAAGATAAAAGGCTATGATTTAATGGGAAGTTGTAGTAACCAACCACGATCCAAACAACTACCACCCACAACTCCACTTCTCTTTTTCCTTTTCCCTCCCATTCAAAACTGGCCCCAAAGTGTGCTTCATGCACGTGTACGTGCAATGCACGTGCATTCATTAGTTCTCCATATAAAAAGTTGTACATTTAATTATATTTTTTTTATAAAAATAATCTTATAAAAGTAGTCTACATTACAAGTTGTAATAAAAGGGAATAGCTCATGGGCTTTATTTAATGGGCCAAATAATGGTTTACAAAAAATAAATTAAATTTGGGCTAAAAAGGACTTATGTTTATTTGAAGAAAATGGGCCTTAATAAAAACAATTAGAGAACACATACGCATATATATATATATATATATATATATATATATATATATACACTCATTGTCTAATGAAAATAATTATAAGATTTTATACTACAAAAATTGCACGTGCACAATACGTGCAAAAATAATAATTTTCATAAATGAAAATCGGGGTATTACAACACTCCCTCCTTAGAATAGTTCCGTCCCCGGAACTACAGTCAAGAGCGAGAAACAAAACACTCACAACAAGCACAAGAAAATACAAAATACAAATCAAGCAAAAAACTCAGGATAATCCCTCAACATTCTCTCCTCAGACTCCCAAGTAGCCTCTTCAACCAAATAGTTTCTCCAGACTACCTTGACCATCGGTATTGTCTTATTCCTCAAGACTTTCTCTCGACGATCAACAATCTCGACAGGAGACTCGATGTAATTAAAATCCAATTGCAAACCTTCCGGCACTTCAAGCAAATGATGACTCGGATCTGGAATGTAACCTCTCAGCATAGATACATGAAAGACATTGTGCACCTGAGATAACTCTTCCGGTAACTCAAGCCGGTAAGCAGTTTTCCCGATCCTTTTCAATATCTTATACAGGCCTATAAACCTCGGGGCTAACTTCCTGCCTTTGCCAAATCGAATTACACCTTTACTGGGCGATACTTTCAGAAAGACGAAGTCACCTTCCTCAAACTCAAGGTCTCTTCTCCGGTTGTCTGCATAGCTCTTCTGCCTGCTCTGAGCCTCTACCAACATTTTCCTGATCAGATCAATCTTTTCAGAGGTTTGCTATACAAGATCAGGTCCAAACAATTGATGCTCCCCAACTTCAAACCAACAAACAGGCGTTCTGTGCTTCCTGCCATACAAAGTTTCGTACGGCGCCATCCCAATGCTAGTCTGAAAACTGTTGTTGTAGGCAAACTCTACCAAAGGTAAATGCCTTTCCCAACTGCCTCCAAAGTCTAGTATACAACACCGAAGCATATCCTCAAGAATACGGTTGACTCTCTCGGTCTGCCCATCGGTTTGCGGATGAAAAGCAGTGCTGAAATCCGTCTTGGTACCCAAAGCTGTCTGAAGACTCCTCCAGAAATGCGAAGTAATCCGCGCATCTCGATCAGACACAATAGTTGACGGAACACCATGAAGCATGACGATCTCGCCAACATACAACTCAGCTAACTTGTCCATCGAAGCAGTGAGTTTCATCGCCAAGAAGTGAGCGGACTTGGTTAGTCGATCGACTATAACCCTAAATCGCATCATTGCCTTTAGGACTCTTGGGCAATCCCGTGATGAAATCCATACTGATGTTATCCCACTTCCATTCCGGAATAGGTAATGGCTGTAATAGACCTCCGGGTCTCTGATTCTCGGCTTTGACTTGCTGACAAACCTCACAGTTCGCGACAAATTCAGCCACATCCCGCTTCAAACCTAACCACCAAAAATGCGGTTTGATGTCTCTGTACATCTTAGTACTCCCAGGATGTACCGACAAAAGAGTAGCATGTGCCTCCTGAAGAATACACTCTTTCAGGCCCGCCTGATTTGGAACACACAGTTTATCTCCGAACCACAGCACTCCATCCCTGATTTGAAATCCGGGCAACCTGCCAGCACTAACCTGCTCCGTCATCTCTAAGATATCAGCATCAACCTCTTGACTTAAAATAATCCTTCCATTCAATGTAGGATGAAGCCTCAACTGAGCTAAAGATGCTCCCAATCCTTGCAAGACAACTTCAATACCTGCTCGATCCAATTCTTCCATCAGATGCTTCTGAGTTGTAATCAAACTGGATAAGCTGCCCTTGGGACTAAGTGCATCAGCAACAACATTAGCTTTCCCAGGATGATACTTGATCTTAGGTCGCATGTCCTCAAGCACTTCCAACCATCTTCGCTGCCTCAAATTCAGATCCTTCTGCTGGTATATGTACTTCAAACTCTTATGGTCCGTGTACATGTTCAATTTCTCACCGTACACATAGTGTCTCCATTGCTTCAAGGCAAAGATAATCGCAGCCAACTCCAGATCATGAGTCGGATAATTCTTTCTCACGCGGTCGTAGTTGCCTAGACCAATAAGCGATTACTCTTCCTTCTTGCATTAAGACACAACCAAGCCCACGATATGAAGCATCGCTGTAGACATCATACTCAACACCTGCTCTAGGCAAAGCCAAAATAGGTGCAATAGTCAGCTTCTCTTTTAACTCCTGAAAGCTTGCCTCACATTGTTCAGTCCATTTGAAGTTCACATTCTTCTTGGTCAAACCAGTGAGCGGCACGGCTAACTGAGCATAACCTTGAATGAATCTCCTGTAGTATCCAGTCATTCCAAGAAAACTTCTGACTTCCTTCACTGTAGTAAGCCTACCCCAAAATCTCACTGCCTCTATCTTCTGAGGATCAGTTGTCACTCCCTCCTTAGAAAGGATGTGACCTAGGAATGCCACTTTAGATTTTCAGAAATCGCACTTGGATAGCTTGGCATACAACTCCTGCTCTTCCAGCTTCCTCAAAACTGCTGCCAGATGCTCGGTGTGCTCCTCTTCTGACTTGGAGTACACGAGGATATCGTCGATAAACACCACGATGAAAGAATCAATGAACGGCCTCAGAACTCTGTTCATCAAATCTATGAAGATTGCGGGTGCATTCGTCACTCCAAATGGCATAACTAAGAATTCGTAATGCCCATGTCGAGTTCAAAATGCAGTTTTGTGCACATACTCAATTTTCACTCGAACTTGGTGATATCCTGATCGAAGATCTATTTTGGAGAAAACAGCTGCTCCTTGTAGACGATCGAACAAGTCATCAATTCGGGGAATATGATACTTATTCTGAACAGTGACCTTATTCAGCTCTTGATAGTCGATACACATTCTCATCGATCCATCCTTCTTCTTTACCAAAAGCACTGGTGCTCCCCAAGGTGACGCACTAGGTTGAATAAAGCCTTTCTCCAACAGTTCCTCAATCTGCTGTTTCACCTCAACCTGTTCCACTGGAGCCATCCTATACGGTGCCTTAGAAATGGGTGCACTTCCCGATTGAAGGATGATGCTGAACTCTACATCACGTTGTGGGGGTAGCCCAGAAAAATCATCCAAGAACACAGTCGGATAGTCCCGAACCACATGAATCCTTTGCACTTCCATAAGAATCTCTTCCTTGCGGATAGCTGCCACCAACCTAGAACACTTCTTCTTCCCTTGGAAAGTGACTTCAGGTCCACCTGGAGCCTTCACTGTTACCGTCTCGGCTTGTTTTGTTTGTTGGTTTTTACTGAAAATCTTCACCTTTTGCATTAAATTTTTTTTATTCCTTCAAAAATAATTAATTAACTGAAATGTATGGAAATAAGATAAATTATTAATATGATAAATGAATACAACCAATTTTTATGGGTAAATGAGTACAATATTTATATAAAAATTATACACATCAGTATTCTTTCCACATATTTTTTTCCAGGTACCCAACGACCTTCTTCTCCACTGCTGCCTCGGCCTCTTGCACAGCTGCATCCTTCTCCCTGGCTTCTTTCTCTTTCTCCAACACCCTCTCTCGAGCGGCCTCCACCCTCTCCAAAGCGGCATTCTCGTCTCCTTAGCCAGTGCCGCCTCCAGCAGAGAGATCTAAGCGGCTTGGGACTCTGCTAAAAGGGCATCCGCTTCAGACTCCTTCTTGGCCCTCGACCACTCGATCCTTTCTCGGTCTTGCACAGCCCTTAGTTCATTCTCCTGCTTCGCCACTTGCTTCAATAGGTGGGTAAAGTGGCAGATCACCTACAAAGAAGCAAAGACCAAAGTTACGAACTGAACTTACGAGAGCGGAAAAAATATCTAAAACATACCGTCATATGCGCCTTCGCTATCTCCAGTGCTGAGTCTCCCATGGTCCCATGATCCACTGAGGCATTATCCTTCGGCGTGGCCAAGTGTCGAACCGAGTCCATGCAGCTAGCCGATTCCCCAAGAAAACCATCGTGCCTCCTGACTTGGCAAACAGGGACAAAGATCATCTTCAGCTCGTCAGTCAAGATGGTCTCCGCCACAGCTGTAAGAGGAGGAGCCTCAAGAGCTAAGGCCGCCGAGAGGGCAACTCTCCTGCAGCAGGGATAGCCGATGTAATGCGGGGGGGAGGGGGGGAAGGGGTGAGGGGGGGAGGGGGACTCCAAGTCCACAACAGGAAGGCCACCACTCTCGCTCTTAGCGGCCTTCGATGGTGAAGGTCCTCTTCCTCTCCTCTTCCTCTCTTCGGCTCGTTTGCCATTCAGGCCCGAACGCCTAGTCATGACGTCGTCAAAATCCATGCATGTGTCCTCTGCGAATAGAAAACAAAATGTGTTAGAAAGATTGGAAAACATGCACAAACTAAAGAATAAAGACCAACATAAAGAAAAACGCGTACTAGGGTTGATCGGGCTAAGAACCCCCCACCCCCTCCCCAAAGAGAAACTCCTCTGAGATCTCTTTCCAATGCAATGTCTGTCGGTCCAAAAGAATTCCAACCATCCTCTCCTCTTCGGGGCTCAGAGATGGTTCCGCCTTCGCCCTCTTTGGCACATCCTCCCCCCAAACCGTCGGAATACCCCACAGCTCTCGACTTCGGATAAAAAAATACTTATCCCTCCAAGACTTCACCGAGTTAGGATTTTCGACCAACTTCATGCTTTTCCGAGCTGTGAGGTAGAACCGATACTTCATTCGCAACTTCTGATGAATCTTGTACAACATGCAAAGAACGGTGAGTTGGGGCTTGATCCCTACAACTTGACAATGAAGCATGAACCCCGTAACGTGCCTCCATATGTTCAGCATGAGCTGGATAGGACCTATACCCTACCACCTCAAGACTTTTCTCACAAAGGGGTTAAGTGGCAGGCAAAGCCCTACTTGAAAAGCATCGTAGGGAAACACGCACCAGTCGGGGGAGAACGAAGAACAAGATCTAACCCTGGGGCTAGGCAAAATAAGCTCGAACTCCGGTGGGTTCATATAACCCTTCCGAATGGCGCGCAAGTCTGCCTCTGTAAGAATGGTGATGATGTCGTTCGCCTAGGAACGCTCTTGTGGCTCATTCTCCTCATAAACTACCCCATTCCTTGTTCGACACGCCTCAGCTCCTCGGCGCTGTATTGACAAATGCCTTCCAAATGTGACACATCGGTTGAATCTCCCGAACTCCCCCATCCTCCGATCTCTCTCGACAACCATCTCTACAACTGGCAATGACAAAACCACCGCACCCTTTCCCTTGTCCACCCTAGAAGAAGGAGTTGGAGGTTGCACTTCGTCACAACCCGAGGGGAAGGCCTCGTCACCGGAAGATTCTTAGACATCCCTTAAAATAAAAATAAATTACCTTCTGTTTTGATAGTGACGGTCGGAGTTCTCGCTAGAAAACGGAAAAGTCCACCGGAATCTCTTGAAAGCGAAAAACATGCGATGAAGTAAAAATGAGAGAGTGAGGTGAAATGAGGGGGGCGGGGTGTTTATAACCAAGCTAAGTGGGCTTGGGCCAGAGTCGTCTTAGGCCCTAAGGACGCCCAAGAGGCGCGTAATTCCAAATGGATAGAATGCAAAACGACAAAGTAGCCAAACCACCAACAAGCCACGTGTCGCGACAACTGAGCCCCAGGTGTCATAAGCATTCGCCAGAATCGCAACTGTTCGATAAGCGTCCATTGCCACCGTTTGTCAAAGCGTTCGCTAGGGAACGTAACTATTCACCAAAGCGTTCACCAGAAAATGAACCATTCGCCAAAATGTTCGCCAAAAATTGCAACTATTCGCCAAGCGATTGTAGCGCCCCGAATTTCCAATATAATATCTTAGAAATACGTGGCACAATTCCCAGCATCAACTTCAATGTAATATTAAACACAGTCAAACACAGATAATTTTTATTTTAACTTTTATTACAACAATCATTTACAACACAGCGGAATACAAAACACCTTGAATTACAAACTTTCTTTTTACAACACTTCTTTTACAAAATTTACACAAAATCTCTATTACATCAATTTATCTCAAGCATCCAAACCCCAAGCTCTAAGCAACAACAACCTGTAACATATGAGGCTAGAGATAACCCTAACCCCCAAAACTAAAGGGATCAGCCATAAAGGTGTGAGTGACATAAAATAAGCAACATAATTAATCATAAAACACTGAGTCATCAACAACATGTATTAACAGCAAGAATAAATGAAATGAGAAATAACAAATAAGTAAGGCATGAAAACATCAAGGAATATAAGATAATAAATAGTAATTCATGAAAACGTCCAGTGTTTCTAGACTAAGTATCAAGTGTAGAAAAAAAGGAAAATACAAGCATAAAACCAAGTCAAGAAAACACAAGCTCTATATGCTAACAATCTAATGCATACTTGTCGGATTCTATGCATTCCAGAGTACATAGGTTCGGTGCAAGCCCTTAACGATCTCCACTTATAGGGATAACCCCTCGTTATGCAACTAATCCTACTACCTTGATGGGAAACAAGATCCAGAATACTCCGCAAATAGGCACCACAGCCCTCGACGCGCAAGCATCATGTACGATAGCTCAAAAATAACCGGAGAATCATCTCCCAAACCCGTGTACCCCACGAATAGGCTTGCAAGGCCCTCGACGTACAGATACACCAAGTACATTCCGTGAATAGGCCTGCCGACCCTCGACATGCGAGTGCACCCTGCATGCTCCGTGAATAGGCCTGTAGACCCTCGACACGTGAATACATAATTGTCCTCTCGGGACATAACAACAAACAGTCCTGGAACGCATCCGTTGAACGAACAAAACCATGAGCCTATACTTACGTTTCCCAAGTTCTATCACATCCCATTTAGTGCCTGTCCTTAAGTTGGTTATTATTAAAACACAAAATCCCCATCTCTAGAGTTAGTGTATCCTGCCGGACTTAAATACTCAACAACAACTAAACCAAGACCCCCCGGGTCTAACTCAACAAATCTCAACTGCCGGTTCCAGGACTCGCACTCAACTCCTAGAGATTTCAACAAGACCAAAATTCACGATCTATCGTCAAAACGATCATAGGGAGAAACCTCTCCAATCAACAAAATCCAAATCTTTATAAAATTTCAGAATCCAAATCCAATAATAAAATATCTTGATAACATATGTTCTGTAGAAAGAATAATATATAGAATAGTAAGTTATAAATCCAAAAATTTTTAAAGAATCAATCATTTAAAGAACATCTGGAAAACTCAAGAAACATCAGTAACAGTCCGCTGCGAACCAGAGTCGATCGACTGTCTAGAGCAAAAATCCAACATTTTTAAGAAAATACTTCTAAGTGTTGACAGTCGACTGTAAAAGTCACCAGTCGACTGTCCAGAGCAAAATCCAACACCTCTAGAAAATATCAAAACAGAGCAGAGACAGTCGACTGGAGAAATGGTTTAGTCGACTGTTCCGCACGAGATTTCAAGAAACGAGAAAAACACAGCAGCTAGGTAGCGACGGTCGACTGTCGAAACATACCAGTCGACTGCCTCACCTACAGGCTGCAATTTGGGTTGTGCATATTTCAACCGATACGAAGATTTACTTTACAAAACGAAATCTATAAAAATTATATTTCTGATATGATCAAATATAACTTATAGGATATACAAAGATCTATAAAAACCAATCAAAAACCACTTGAATTGAAAAAAATAGCTTTTTGATGAACTTCTTCAAAATAAAAATATGAATGTATGCATATATCAAAATTAGAGTTTTTAAGAATCAATCATACATCAAAATAACCTTGTTTTATATTCCAAAACATATCAATACCAAAATAAGTTGAGATATAGTCAAATTCTTCGTAAACACATAAAAACTCAATTTCTTCTAAAACAACAAAAATACTATATTCATGAAAACGTTCGTGCATGTTCGTACAGCAAAGAAACTTCACCAATCCATAAACTAAAATAACAAAATATTCAAATATCAAACTTAGTATTTAAGTAAATCCAAATTCAAGTGAAATCTTTCACAAAATCACAAATCTCCAAATTTAATCAAAAATGTATAAATCCCCAAATTTATTCGTTACAACTCAAATTCTCAAGACATGGTCTTTTAATCCATTACTCATTCTCAAAATTCCTCAAACTCAAACTCAACTATTCTCAATAGTTGATCAATAAGCAAAATTTATTATTTACATGGCCAAGTTGCATTTATCCAACTCACCAATAGTCCAAAAATCTCATCTTTAATTAATTAATGCATAACATCCATCATACTCAATCAAGTCAGCAATAATCCAACATTATTAGCCTACTCACAATTTATATTAGGTTTTCCAATAATCTAAAATCATCCACATGCCATTCTACTAACAAATAACTAGGATTTTTCTCAAAGATCCAATTTTTATCATCAATCCATCCAATCCATCATGTACATATTCATATCAAACCCTAGCATGCTTTCTAATAGATGAAACACCACATACAACATACATAAAACAAAACAATAAAACCATTTACATCACTCACGTCGTTGGAGAGATCAAATGAATATAACAAAGCAAGACGAAGAATCCCTCCTTTGCAAAGAATCCAAGATCTTCTCTTTAAATCTCCAAGAAAATAAAAACAATAAAACCTTTGTGTTGTGCAGCGAAAGATGGCTGCACTTCACCTTTTAAATAGGCCGGAATTAGAAAAAATAGGGTTTTGAACACATTTGCAAAATAATCATTTTAAAATATATCTTTACATAAATAGATCCCTATAATTGGAAACTTGATAAAACCAATTTAATTGAGATTTAAAACACAAAAATAACCATCCTAAGTCAGCCGGCACTGTTTGAAAAGTCCAAAAAAATAATTTTGCACTTTCACCCCTCAAAATGACAATTTTGCAAAAAGATCCTTCTTTTTTGTAATATTTGCAAATAGGTCCAATAAATATCAGAAAAATATAGAAAAATTACAATTAATCCCAAATAATAAATAATGATTTTCCACAAAATATTTTTTTCTTTTTGAACATTTTAAGAAAATATTTGCGCGTATTTTGCACGGGTAAAAAGATAAATCTTCAGAAAATATTTATTAAATCTCCAAAAAAATCATTTTAATTCATTTCCAGGTCTCAAAAATAGTATTTAAAAATACGGGGTACTAAAGCGATCGCGAAACTGGCCTGACAAACGATGATCCGATTAGAAAATGAGTGAAATGGCGGTGACCGGTCAATGCCACGTGTCACTTAGCTGAAGCATGCCGCCGTACGATCACCACGTTTGCCGAACATACCGAACAAACGGTGATCCGATCAGAAAATGAGCAGAATGGCATTGACTAGTCAATGGTCAACGGTCAACGCCACGTGTCGCTCAGCTGTAGCTCGCTGCCACACGATCGCTGCATTCACCGATTACATCAAACAAATGGTGATCCAATCATAAAATGTGCAAAATGGTGTTTGACCGGTCAACGGTCAACGTTGACCAATCAAGGGTCAATGCCACGTGTCGCTCAGCTGTAGCTCACCGCTACACGATCATCGCGTTCGCCGAACATACCGAACAAACGGTGATCCGAACAAAATTGAGGGGAATTTTTACCTCCTGATGTGCACTCAATCGTGATCAACGGCCCAGTTTATGCCACGTCGTCGGGTAATTCGAGAATTCCTTTATTTTAATTATTAAATTGAATTAATTATTTAAAAATTTTGAAAAATAATTAAAAATTAGAAAAAAAAATTTAAAAATTCAAAAAAAAATTAATATTTCGGAAAAATATTTTTAAGTTCTGAAAAAGTAATTATTAATTTATAATAATTAATTAAAAATTTCGAAGATTAATTATTAAAATTCGAAAATTGAATAAAAAATTTAAAAAATGATTAAAAATCGGAAAAAGTTCACAAAATATCCAGAAAGTCCTAAAAACAATTCTGAGTATTTTACAAACTCAGGAAAATGTAGTTACACTCCAAGCAAGCTCTTAACGTCCCTGAGAATGCCGATAAATTCAATGAGCCATTAAAAACGGGCGAACTACTCCTCAAAGGCTTTGAAACTCGGTCTTTAGGAGTGGGGGGCTTGTGATATGGATAAAAATAGAACTAAATTGAGACCGTTCAAATCAGGCACGAATCTTAAAGCACTCAGGGGTAAATCGGTAATTTCACCTATAAACGGGTACGGAAATGGGAAGCGGGTCTTTTCCAAGCCCAATAACCCAAAAGGGTCTGCCTTACTGGGTTAGGATGAAAACCCGTTATGAACAAACCCAGGATATTCTAAAGAGTAATCCAAATTCATGATTATCTTTAAGAGACGGTTTAAACCAAATCTCTTATCATGAAACAATTTAAACTCTCTTTCTTATCTAGAAACACCGGGACATAGAGATAAATGGCTATCTCTAAACTATCTCTAAAGACGACTATAAATAACCCCCTCGCCCCACCATAAAGAAGTCAACATGTTCGCTTTTATTGTTACGTGAAGAATTCACAAATCATCTGTTTGCTCTCACACCGAAATTAGCAGCAACAAAATTCATTCCCATTAATCTTTTTCTCTTTTCCTTTCTCTTCTCTCTCAAACTCATTCCAATCCCCTTATTCTCTATCTATTTCTCTCTTATTTCCCTTTCAAACCCACCATGATTACAAACTATAATTTCACCCAAATCCAAATGCATTACCCAATCCAAAACTTAGAGATCCTTCATTCATCTTCTCCTTTCTCTATTACCACTTCAAAAAAACTCAAAATTTGAGGTTTGAATTATTAAATCTCAATTCCAATGAAGAGTTCAAGAAACATAAACAAAATTATATTCTAGC
Organism: Hemerocallis citrina; assembly: GCA_017893485.1. NCBI lineage: Eukaryota > Viridiplantae > Streptophyta > Magnoliopsida > Asparagales > Asphodelaceae > Hemerocallis > Hemerocallis citrina. The sequence continues at coordinate 391,204,235 of CM030358.1, forward strand.
AATCATGAAGAATTAATTGAACTTTCTTTACATAAAATTTCCATCTAATTTTATAACATTTAATTGGGTTTGTTATATCTAAACAATTGCCCCCAAATTCTTATGTACATGAACTAGATTTGACTAAATTACTTCCTAAAAAATATAAAATAATAAAAAAAAACAAAAAACAAACATGATTGGATTTATTGATTGACATTGGTTATGTCGGTTTTGAGATTGGGGGAGGGGGAGGGAGAGGGTTCAAGTAGCGGGGAGGAGAATGTGGTGGAGAGGGGAAGAGAGTCGAATGTGATATCAGAGAAGGAGCATGGAGGAGTAAGTGAGTTCCTGAATTGGGAGAGGATGAAATCATGATTGATGAAGATGATGATGATTAAGATAAGGGATATAAGGGTCTGTTTGGAAACATTTAAGTTGGTGAATGGAAAGGAATGGAATGAAAATGAATGGAGAGGAATGGAAAGAAAGGGAAAGGGATGAATTAACTTTATAAGTTGTGTGTGTTTGGCAACTGGTAGAATGGAATTGACTTTTTTTTGTTTCCATTCCATAGTCTTGTTTGGCAAACAATGGAATACTATGGATTACGGCATTAAGTGTCCATTGTTCCGCAGGAACATCATATCATATCATCATCATCATGACATCATCCCCATCTCTCACACACTACCACAACTATAGGCTCTATACACACACTACCACAACTATAGGCCCACATATATATATATATATATATATATATATATATATATATATATATATATATACATATTCCTCAAATACAGGGTATAGTCTGGCCTCAAACATGAGACTTCATTTACTCATCCCAAATCCAGGTTGTCTACAAATTACACAACCCCAACTCTCGCATTATAGTATTAGAGATTATTATTATTATTTATTTTATTTTATTTTATTTTTAATTTTAAAGCAAGGTTGTAGCCACACACAATCACACACATTTTTCTCTACAAAGAAAAATACTTCTGATCTCGTGCTACACAAGCTGACCGAGTTGGGAAAAAATTTAGTCCCCATCGAAATCACAAAAACACTTCCAATCAAGTTGAAAATCAAAGAAGAAATTAATCATACACGAACAGAACAGACGGATTAAAAATATCATATAATTAATTTTGTTTAATAAGAGAGAGGCCATCATCATATCTTCTGAAGTATCCAATTAAATACTATATAAGTCAACTGGAGCATTAACTTCAGCCTTGAGATGGTAAAGAAGGTATGGAGTAATTAAAATGAGGAAGATTACACGGGTAGGTATGATAAAGTTTAATTTGGTTTAGAAGTGATATTACGACAGGTTTGCAATTACCATATAATCATCAGTGTGATAACTATGATCAGTAGTTAGATACAAAACTTTGAAATCGGTTGCACGTGCCTCCGTACGTGAGTTATTTTGATGTACGTGAGTTGCACGTGCCTCCGTACCAATTGCTTATACATGCAGAAGAAAAATTCACGCGTTATCAAATAATGAAATCGGTTGAAATCGGTTCATTCTCCATTCCTTTACGCAACTTTCCGAGGGGGGTGGAGTCGGAATAGAAATCGGTTGAGATCTTTCTCTAGGGAATGAAATTTAGTTGTTTTCTTTGTTTTCTTTTTCAAAACAAACAGGCTATGGAATAGGATAAGATGAGCCCATCCCCAGTATTTCATTCCTTTCCCTAATTTTTGGGTTTCCAAACGCAACCTAAGGGATAAACTAAGGGAAGGGAATGGTAGTTGAGTCATTAAGATTAAATAATAGTGTACGTGATTGCACGTGATATCGGAGTAGACGGACTAAGGTAAAGTGCCAACAGATTTTACGGAAGTAGGGTAAAATGCCAAAAATAATCAGGTGCAAATAGAGAAAAACTCAATAGGGTAAATGAAATTTATGCATGCATATACTTCTGTAGTGCCCTAGCCAAATACAAGCCTCCTAAAAGTTGGGCCAGATGTTTTGGCCCAATTTTCTCAAATTGGAAATAAAATTTAGCTCAATTTATCTCAAATTGTAAATGAAATTTGCTTATGTTAGACTTGTTAATCTAATAACCAATGAACCACACATGGAGTACACTTTAGTCAAGAATACCCTTAACCAATACACATACATTTACCCCAAAAAACCACCAATAACCATACATTGATACACTGTATACCTTTATGTTCTATGGTTGATACATTCATTAATTATGGAAATCACAGTCTTACAAATACCCTTTTGTCGAATGTCAGATTGTTGGGCCAATCAGTTTAGTTAAGATAAGGCCATGAAAGGAGTACATGAGATGTTGTGCCATATTGAACACTACCTCTACAACTAGCATCCTAGTACTTATCTCATCAGTGCAAATTTTACATCCCTTCATACTTATTCTTCTATAGGAAATGCATATGTAAACTACTGGGCTATCACAAAGTAAATCCCACTGTGTTGGTTCTTGTTGCCATCACCGATGGCCTCTTTATCGCTCCATAATTTGCTTGTTCAGACACGGATTTTCCCTTGGGGCTCCGCTTTTGTTGTTGTTCTTCGCCTTCCTCTTTGATTGTCTCCAACCTCCTATCCATGCTCGGGATGCGCTCATACCTTATGACTCTTGCCGGAGCTGACTCTGTCGTCAAGCAGGCAGTTGCTGTCATCGATTTCATCATCTTTCTTCAAGATTAGAGCTTCCCTCTAGGGGTGTGGTGTATGATGGGAGGTTGAGGAGTGGGTGCGTCCGAGAGTAGGAGGGGATTTCAGATTTTATAAGCTAGTGTTTGTTCTCAGGTGGAATAATGTAATGTGATAGTGGATGTGTTGGGGAACTAATTGGTAATGGCCTACTTGATATCTATTAGCTTTTTTTTAGAGATTCCTAGCCAAAAATAATATCAGAGGAGAATCATAACCTAATTTTATTTTAGGCTGTTTTATACGGAGCATCCAAATCATAACATGATTTTGTTGCACTTATTCGTGCATAGCCATTGTGGGTATATGACCAAGATGACCTTGCTTGAAATATCTAACACTGTACGATTTACGAGCAAATACAATGTACTTGCTACGGTGAGTTACATAAAAAACCATAGTTTTACTCGGACCCATGTCTTTTAGAGTTACAATTTGTAAAAATGTATATTGGCGGCATATAATATATAGAAGTGAGTCATGGAATATTGTGATCATAGGAAGTCTAACATGTAAAAAAAATCTGCTATCAGTTGCAGATGCTTTATATTTGATAAACATATCAAAGGCATCAGTTTTGAGACTCCAAACAGATGAGCAAAGGGGCCATTTGTTTACTTGTAGCTAAAATTGGTAATCAGATTTTAAGGAGTGAAAACAAAATCATTATTTTTTATTATTTTGTTGTTCAATTTTTTTGGGTAAGAAAAACAGTATGAATTCGCAAAATTAAATGATATTTTGTTATTCCTTTGTTTGTTTGAGAGAAAAATTAAAAGATTCAAAAAATAAAGAGAAAGTGAGAGAGAGAGAAGCTTTTCAGAGCCAATTCACCATATTAAATATGGTGAATTGAGTTCTGATATTTTTCATGATGTGTCATGAGTCTAAGAAATTTTCATTCCTCCCAAACAATTTTTTTTTTTTTAAATATGAAAAATAGTGGAATTGAAATGCTGATGTAGCATGCTAAATAAAGCAAATACATGATTTTTTCTATCAAACAAACGTTGGCACAATATGAAGGTAACTTCTATGTAACTTGTTTCATAAACTCTTCGAATGAGAGAATGGATTTCCTCAAATTTTACTAAATAAAGAAATTATTTCTAAAATTTCTTATATTTGTTTGTTTTAGGATTGTTTTAGGAAGCTAAATTTGTAATAGGAGAAATCTTTATGGATACTTTAAAAAGGTAGGGTTACATATTATTGCACCTTTTGCTCTTCTATTGTTTGCATAAAACATTGTAGGGATTTGAGAGAGAGAGAGATCCCATTTATCTTTAGGCAAAAGGGACAACATGGTGGAGATGTGGATAGGATTTTTGTGGGGATGTCCCTGCACAAATAAAATGAAGAGAATAACCATCCAAGGGAAGGGATCCAGTGAGAAGAAAGATACTGGTTCCTTCTTATCCTCAACAACAGTCAGGGAACACTATTGTGCCTTCTTTCGGCATCAATCAATCCATATCCACCATAGCAATGACATTTTTCCTACCCTCAGGTTGACTTAATTGTGCAACTTTTTATAAGTCTTCAGTATATATATACCGTATACTAAGCAAATAGGACTGTCATTGCAAAAACACTAGCTACACCCGAAAGGCGAAAATATCCTTAAGAGAATAAATGACAAGAGCACAAGTATTTCATATGTGACAACCTAACATTCTGATTGTACTACTTTTGTTAGGCCAACTGGTTGGAATATTTAGACCTCGCACTTTTGTTCTAAAGTATTGGAAGATGATGGACCGCCAATGATGGATAAACCTTTAACTCATATGTTGATGATCCTCCATTTTGTTCCACCATAGCCATTGCTATTGTTATTGACTGTTTGGATCGTGAGTGCCATATCATAATATTTCGTTCACAAGCAGAGTTTTATGGTATGATTGTACCTAAAATTCATAATCCAATATAAAGATTTTTTTCCATTTTGTGTTTGCACCATGAAATGAAATTGATTAATGGAGAAAAGGGTTGAGAGTAATTTAGAGTTTTCAGTTTATAATACTAGTAATTTTCACGTGCGATGCACGCTTTGATAAAAAGTTGGAGTTGAACGTGCGATACATGTAAGTCGATAGTAATCAGCACTTGTGATGAATGCCTTAAACTTTTAAAAATTTGAGTTGAACGGGCACTGCACGCAATTTTTTTAAATTTTTTGAAGAAAAAACCTTGAATTGTACGTACGGTGATGTATTACGAAATAGATTTGGAGTTGCACGTGCGACGTACGTATTTCACTTTGTGACAAAAAAAATTAAAAATTATTTGTTTGGTGAAGGAAAAAACATTGATTTGCACGAGTGATACACGTGTTAATAAATAGAGTTAGAGTTACACGTGCAATATATGTGTTTTATTTGTGACAAAAGAATATTAAAAATTGTTTGTTTGGTTACAAACTCAAAGTGACAAGTGACAAACTGTCCTAGGAGATAATTAGGCTTGGCCCAATATCTTGTTGTGGTGGCTTCTGGACCCAACAAAAACAATGGGCTGTTACTGAACTACTTTGGAAACTGATACCAACGAAATAGCCCAACTTTTTTTTATGTTTCTTTAGAAGCCACTTTAATGAGGGCCGTTATCGACGTCTATCAAATTTAGAAATTTTTTTTTCCAAATTCCTAATTTGGAAAAGGATCCTCTCCATTTCTTGTGTTTCATGAAGGGTATATACTATATACTACATCCTTTTAAACTAAATCAAGAAATCTCTAATATTATAATGGTGGGAGAAGACCTTAGTGTCATTTGTAAATCTATCACCTTACGTGCATTGCACGTGCAACTCAAACTCTCTCATTATATACTCTTTATATTACTTAAAAAAACATATATTTATTAATACGTGCTAAATTATATTACTTTAAAAACTATATTTTGATTAAAACGTGCATCACACGTCTTAAATACTTGATATGGCCAAAAATAGAGTTAAATCGGAACCGTTCAAAGCGGGCACGAATCCTAAAGCTCAGGGGTAAAATAGTAATTTCACCTACAAACGGGTCCGAAATGGATACTGGATCTCTTTTCCAAAGGCACAACAACCCACGACCGGATCCATCTCAACTGGGTGCGGGTTCTAACCCGCAAGAAACCCAGTCCAGTTGGATAGAATTAGGGTTTATGATTATACTTAATCAACGACCCTGATTCCTTCTATCGATTCACTAGGAAGTAGGGATTTGATCTTATCCCGAAATCGGTCCCTAAGGCAGCTATAAATACCCCCCATCCCCCACTGTTACCCGGTAATCAATCTTTCGCCAATCAAAGCTCATTCATAATCTTTCTGATTACTGACTTGAGCGTCGGAGGGTGCGTCACCGGGATCAACCCCGGTGTTTCGCACTTTTTGCAGGTCAATGGCGGGGGATCACGGTCAAACTCTGACGGAAAGGTTTCAGGTTTGACTATTGAACATCCCAAGAATCCACAAATCTATATGTTTGCCCCCACACCGATTTTAGCGGCAACAGATTGGCGTCGTCTGTGGAAAACACGAATAGTACCCCATCATTTTCCATCGGTTAAGATCACCACCATCCATACCTCCAATGAAACTGAGATCCAGAGGATCCAACCGTGGGCCCACTCCTCCTCAGCCGCAGCAGGAGGCTCCCCTCCAAATCGTCCAGCAGCAGGGGCTACTCCCCCCTCAGCCTGATCAGCCTCTACAGCAGGAACAACCTCCTCTTCAGAATCTTCAACACCAGCGGGCTCCAGCCAGGCCGTAGAACACCGGTATTGGGACCTCTCATCCTCCTCCTCAGAAGAAATCCCTTCACCGTGACCACGTCTCCATACATAACCCTTCAACCGATTCAATGGCATCTCACAACCCCCGGCCTTCCGAAGACCTCCGCAACATCCTTATCAACCGGCAGAAAGAAGAGGATCTTCGCCGCCGTTTGGATAAAAGGCGGGCCCGTGAGGGAGCCACCCACTCAGAACGTCCAAATGAGCGATCTCCTCGTCGCCGAGATCATAGGAGGTCTTCCCTTCATAGGAGGCGGAGAGAGTCCCCTGAGTACCATCGAAGAAGACATCGTTCTCCCGCTGGTCGGCAGCCCCAGAGGGACGAGAACGGACCTATCACCCGAGCCGAATTCCAAGAGTTCCAGGCTACAATTCTGCACCTATCACCCGAGCCGAATTCCAAGAGTTCCAGGCCACAATCCTGCAGGCCCTCAATCTCCGACCGAACAACAACAACAATACTAAGGGGGTCCACACTCCTCCTCTGGTCCAAAGTCCTCGCCATCGGTCCCTAACTCCTCCTCAGGCTCCGAGCCACCGCCATCACATCCCTAGTCCTCACCATTCCCCTTGCTACCATCGCCGAACTCTATGCTCCCCTACGTACGAAGATGAGTCCAGAGGCTCGCCAGGTACCGTCGAAGGGATGATGCAGTTTACCGCAGTCTCCACGAGATGGAGTGGCGCCTCGGCCAACTGGATAGGGAAGAAGAACTAAGAGGAAGAACCCTCCGTCCGAGCCGACCCCCATTTTCTCGAACCATCGTGGAGGCACCCGTCCCCGCAAACTTCAAGCCCCCACAGTTCGAGACATATACATGGGAGTCAGACCCCGTCGATCACATCGAAAGTTTCAAAACTCTCATGTTGGTCCACCAAGCTTTCGATGCTCTACTGTGCAAAACCTTCCTGGCCACTCTCAAGGGTCCGGCGCGGGAATGGTACTCCCACCTCGCCCCATCCTCTATCTTCTCCTGTGAACAATTTGAGACCCTCTTCGTCACCCACTTCGTGAGCAGCCGCTGAACCGAGAAGACTAGTATTTCACTACTCTTCCTCAATCAGAAGAAGGGTGAGAAACTAAAAGATTATGTCAAGCGGTTTACCGCGGAAGCCCGGTCCATTGCCTCCTGTAACACCCCGAATTTCAAATACTACTGAATTCGAGATTCCACAGGAACTTTACTTCACTTCGTACAATTTTACAAGGAATTTATAACTTTTACTTTACATCAGAGTTACAAATGAATCTTTACATTCTACAGCGGAAACAAAATTACAACATTTACATTAATGAAATTACAACGACATTTGATTAATCTCTAAGCATCAGTTCTCCTTTAATTTTTATCATGCCGTTTATGCTGCATATAAAACTATGGGTACGTCAGTTTATTCAACCGACGAATATTATATATGGCCATCCTCTCTATGCCGGAAATAGTATAATGATTTTCTATACTTAACAAATACAAATTTGTTCACAAATCAAACTACGGGGAATATCCTACTTATGTCGTGTTGTAATTGTGCACTTAGTCCTTAATGCAGTTATTATATTATATAACACTAATGCGCACTTGTTCGGATTCTATGCATCCCATACTACATAGGTCCGAGGGCAAGCCCTTAATCATTCTTCATCTTGTAGGGTTCAATCCCTCGTCGTGACTTAATCTACTACTGTAACTACGATAAGTATCCTAGATGTTCTATGAGTAACGAGCTCATGTACAGACAACTTGGAGGGAAATCCCACGTCATGTCACGACGCATCGTGAAGACAACATATGGACAATTCAGCCTCCATCATGGCACACGATCCTCTCACAGTCACCAAACACCCTACAAGCGTCGCCAACATCCCGATAATTCCGGAGTAGTGCCCACGTCATGTCACGACGCATCGTGAAGACAAACTGTGAATCACACCCACATCGTAGACTCGAGCCCTCAAACTTGTATTTTTCTCTCACTTTCATCACATCTTCACTATGTACTAGTCCTTAATTTTAATGAAATCATGAACAAAATCAATCTGTTAGGGTTAGCGCTCTCACTAATACCGGTCTTATTTCTTTCAACTCACAATGACCCAAACTTGGTCTTTTCAATTCAATTATTACATCTCATTTCTTTCGATTACCGGTGTGAGTCTTGGCTACACCCTAATTCTCAATTTCAATTCATAATTCACATATTGAGTTTGCCATGCTCAAGAAAATTTCTTTTTTCCAATTAAATGATTTCCAATCTTTTCATGAATCAAATTTCATACATGGAGTTCAATTATGAATCATGCATTTCATAACCAACATTTATTTCCACATTAAGATCATATTACGAAAACATCTAGTCAAAGTGAATATTGATAAAAATCACAATTGTCACGCTACTCTTTTGACAAAATAACCCATACAAAATCACATTTATATTTCCTTTCCATCAAATTTTCTTTTTAATACTTATCTTAATCTTCTCATGAAAACATATGATTTTATGAGATTATAAAGGTGAGAAACAATAGTTTCAAATACGATTTCGCCTCAAAAATACATTTTATTTTAGTCCAATAACTCCCAATTAATTTTCATTGGTTGTACATAATTTTAGAATAATAAAGGTATTTTTTCCGAAATTTTTATAAATCAAGAAAGTCCCAAAAAACAAATTGTCAAAAAACATAAATTCTAGCTATAACCCGAATCGAACCCGCAACCTTGGAGAAGACAACTCCACGCGCCAACCACTAGGCCGAAAGCGCGCTAGCGATATGAAGAGGAGTCAGAGAGTCTTATGCTCTCTGTTCGGTATTGGGTTAATTTTAACTCGCACATAAAAGAAGGTAGACACAGGGTATCGAACCAGCGACCCCAGAGACACACGCCCACGTTACAGTAGCGCCACAGCCACCCACCGACCACTTGAGCTACGAGCTCAGGTTGTCACAAATACAACTCGAATCTATTCATCTCGACTCTCTGTTTCATTAAACAATTTTGATGTTCAAAAGCCCTTATCTTCATTTTACTTGCACAAAATGTCATGTAAATCTCCAGAATACTAATTTTATCTTAAATTAACACTCTAGTATTTTTAAAATAATTTTCTCACTAACAAAACATACATTTCTCATGCAATAATTCAAGTTCTATATTACTCTTACCATATTTCGATTTGACAATTCTCAAACAAAATTTGGTATTTATAAACCACATAAAAATTATAAATCCCTATTTTTCCTTCTTTCATTAACCCAATGCATAGGACAATTTTTATACATTAGAATCAATATCACAATAGTTCAATTAGTGCATAAATCAATAATTTCATCTACTAGTAATTCATGATCAATCTCTACACCATCATGGTTCCAATTTAACATTTCCATGACTACAAAGCAATTTTTACTACAATATTAAGGTACATAACAAATTACCATACAATTTACCAAGCATTAATTAAATCATTTAACAAGTCCATTTTTCAAGTCAAATGTACTCTTATTAGTTTCTATCATGCTAATTATGTCATCATTCCTAGCATGGTAACTAGAATTAGAAGTCAGAAAAATTACCCACCTATTTTGGAGAGAAAAACAACCACAAAACTAATAGAATGAAAGAGCCCTTCTCCTCCTAGCTTGAGCTTGCCAAAAGTGCTTCTCCTCCTTGCTCCTAGTGCAAACCGAGCTCCCTCTCCTTGATATTGCCGGCCTCCACTTCACAAGCACACACAACTCACACTCTTAATCTTTTATTCTAACACTCTTCTAACACAACATCTACTTACTAACATGTATTTTCTTTCACTATAGGTTTGATAAATGAGAAGTGTAAGGATAATTAGGCTAGGGAGGGTATTTATATGAAAATTTGGGGCAAAATAGAAGGCTACGATTGATCTAGGAGTTAGGAAACAAGAGCTAGGATTAAATGGGAAGTTGTGACAACTACCCATGACCACAAACCACCTCCCACAACTCCACTCTCTCTTTCCCTCTCAATCCATCCCGGCCTCACCCTAGGCATGCACAAATACATGTGCTAGTGCAATGCACGTGTCCCTAAAAGCCCCCTAGTTTAAAAAGTTGTACATTTAATTATTTAATAAAAAGTCTATAAAATGGTCTACACTACAAGTTGTAAGAATTAAAAGAGAAAATAAATTGATGGGCTTTTATTTAGTGGGCCAAAATAGTCTATATTTAAAATAGATTAGATTGGGCTCAAAATAAAGAAATACTTATCCTTGTCAAAATAGGCTTTAATAAAAACAATAGAAAAGACATATATATATATATATATATATATATATATATATATATCCTTGTCAAAATAGGCTTTAATAAAAACAATAGAAAAGACATATATATATATATATATATATATATATATATATATATATATATATATATATATATATATATATATATATACTCATTTGTTTATGTAATGAAAATAATTATAAAAATTTATACCACAAGATTGCACGTGCACAATACGTACAATTTAATAATACAAAATAAAAATTCTCATAAATGAAAAATCACGGTATTACACCTCCCTCGACCAATCGGTCGCTGCAGCCGCCTTCTAGTCCAATGTCCTCAACTCCAACCTCCGGTCCTCCCTAGCCAAAAAGCCCCCACGAGACTTCTCCGACCTTTTTCTCAGAAGCGAGAAGTATATCCGGGCAGAGGAAGCTGAACATCGCCCCACTTTCGAGGGGTCTTCCTCCGAAACCAAGAGAAAAGCTGCCAAAGATGAAGGAGCTAAGAAGCTCCAGAATGACAATGGGGGTCAGCGCTGCCCACCTCCCAGATTTGAAAAGTTTAACCCTCTCAACACCAATGTTTCAACTATCCTCATGGAAGTCGAGAAAGAAGGAGTCCTGCCTCCTGCCCCAAAGATGAACACCCTCAGGAAGAAGAGAAACAAGGAGAAGTGGTGACGATATCATCGGGATCACGGCCACGACACCAATGACTGTCGGGCCTTGAAGAATGAAATTGAAGCCCTCATTCAGAGAGGGCAGCTGTCCAAATTTGTGAGAAAGGACTGAATTGATCTTCTTCCTCCCCCTAGGGGGGCTAACAAGCGTCCCGAGAGGTGCGACGAGACTCCAGAGTTTGAAGAAGAACGCGTCTTGCATCTCATCCATAGAGGTCCGATGGGAGGAACCTCCAACTCTTCTCGAAAAGCCTTCATCCGGGAGGTCAATTCAGTGCACAGCATACCCCCTCCCAAAGGCCTCAGAGTTCTGGTTACTTTCTCGGATGAAGATCTAGAGGGTGTCCAAACACCCCACTGTGACGCCTTGGTAATTAACCTCCACATGGATAATTTCAAAGTGGAGAGAATTCTGGTAGATAATGGCAGTTCCGTCAACATCCTCGTCCTAGCAGCCTTCCGAGGACTCAAGTTATCACAGGACAGGCTGAAGCCCGCCAGCTATACGCTCCATGGATTCATGGGAGTGCCAGTGACTATCGAAGGGGTGATAACCCTCGATGTAACCGCTGGCAAAACTCCCACTACCCGGACGGAGCCAATGGATTTCATGGTCGTCGACATTCCAGCTGCTTACAATGTGATCCTAGGCCGATCCGGCCTAGCTGTCCTAGAGGCTGTCTCCTCGGCTTATCATCTCAAAATGAAGTTCCCCACCAAGGCAGGAGTAGGGGAAGTAAGGGTTAGTCAGGAGATGGCCCAGAAGTGTTACATGACCTCCACCGTGGGACCTGTCATTTCCCTCGAGATTCTCGAGATTCCCCAAGGCAACACCCAGCCTATGTTCGAACCAATAAATGAGCTAGAGGAAGTGCTCTTTTCAGAGCAAGATCCGAACCGCAAGTTCTTCATCAGCAAGAACCTCCCATCTGCCCTCTGTTCTGACATAGTCCAATGCATCAGGAAGAACCATGACCTCTTCGCCTGGTCGGCTGCCAACATGCCAAGAATTTTCGAAGACCTCCTCGTCCACCACCTAAGTTTTGCTCCGGGGTCCAAATCGGTCCAACAGAAGAGGCGCAAATTCGTCCCTAAGCGCCAACAGGCCATCATGGAAGAAGTGGACAAGCTCCTCAAAGCCCGGTATATACAAGAAGTCAACTATCCCGAGTGGCTCTCTAATGTTGTTATGGTCAAGAAGGCCAACGGGAATTGGAGAATTTGCATTGACTTCACGGATTTGAACAAGGCATGCCCTAAGGATTCTTTCCCTCTCCCCAACATAGATACCTTAATCGACGCTACTTCGGGTCATGAGCTTCTGAGCTTCATGGATGCCTTCTCCAGATACAACCAGATCAGAATGTTCCCCCCGGACATCCCGAAAACCTCCTTCGTCACTGATTAAGGTCTCTATTGCTACCGAGTGATGCCCTTCGGGCTCAAAAATGCTAGTGCCACCTACCAGCGCCTCGTTAACACGGTCTTCCAGAATCAGATCGGCCGAAACATGGAAGTGTACGTCGATGATATGCTAGTGAAAAGTATTCACGGGTCCGGCCATGTCACCGACCTACAAGAAGCCTTCGACGTGTTGAGGAAGCATGATATGAGACTTAACCCGAACAAGTGTGCGTTCGGAGTCTCGTCTGGTAAGTTTCTAGGCTTCATGGTCAGTCAGAGGGGGATTGAAGCCAACCCCGAAAAGATCAAAGCCATACTGGATATGGCCCCTCCTACAAGTATGAAAGAAGTTCAAAAGCTTATAGGATGCCTTGCCACCATAGGGCGCTTCCTGTCTAAGTCAGGAGATAAGTGTCTTCCTTTCTTTAAAGCCCTCAGGGGGGCTAAGAACTTCGAGTGGGGCCAATAGCAGCAAGAATCGTTCGACCAACTGAAATCCTATCTGGTCAACCCCCCACTCCTCAGCAAGCCTATTCCCGGGGAAACACTCTACCTCTATCTCGCTGCCTCCGAGCAGACCCTCAGTGCTGTCTTAGTAAGGAAAGAAGACAAGGCTTAGAAGCCTGTCTATTATGTGAGCAAGGTGCTCAGAGACGTCGAGCTCTGCTATCTGAGATTGGAAAAGATAGCCTACGCCTTGGTAATGGTGGCCAGGAAGCTCTGCCTCTATTTTCAATCCCACTCGGTGGTCGTTCTTACCGACTAGCCGCTCAAACAAGTCCTGCACAAGCTCGAGACCTCCGGGCATCTAATGAAGTGGTCGATCGAGCTGAGTCAGAATAACATATCTTATCAGCCTCGGATTGCTATCAAAGCCCAGGCTTTGGCTGAGTTTATCATAGAAAGCACCATCCCGGAAGTGAGTCAAGCCGCAAATGGGCCACCCATCTGGACAGTATATGTAGACGGGTCTTCTTGTGCCGAAGGGAGCGGAGCCGGAGTCATTCTGGCGGGCCCAGATGACTTCGTTCTCCAATACTCCTTCTGTATCAACTTTAAAGCCTCCAACAATGAAGCTGAGTATGAGGCCCTGATAGTGGGCCTGGGTGTAGAACCCCGTATTTTCAAATATTATTTTAATTATTTGAAAATGAATTTAAATTTATTTTGGGAGATTTAATTGGTATTTTATAAAAGATTTACCTTTTGTACACGTGCAAATGACTTTTGAGAAGTTTGAAAAATTAAGTTTTCCTTATGAAAAATCATTATTTATTATTTGGAATTTATTTACTATTTTTCCAGGTTGTTCTGAAATTTATTTGATCTAATTGCAATTTTTGATAAAAGAAGGACCTTTTTGCAAAATTTACATTTTTAGGGGTTGAAATGCAAAATATGTTTTCGGGACGTTTTGAACGGTACCAATTGAGATTTATGAGTATATTTTTCTATTAAATCCTAATTTAAATAATTTTTATCGAATTTCCAAGGATAAGAACTATATATGTAAAATTATGTTTTGAAAGGACTATTTTGCAAATGTATTCCTAAACCCTAAAAATGATATTCCCGACGTATATAAGAGAGTTTGCAGCCGTCTTTCGCTGCACAACTCAGATTTTATTATATCTCTTATTCTCTTGGTGATTGAAGAGGAAGATTGGGATCTCGCTTCTTCGTTAGATCTTTTCAATTCTAAAGGTGAGTGATAATGTTTTGTTTGTTTTGTTTTGCGATATGAACTTTGTATGATTGTGTGCTGTTTTGTTTGATGTTTTCGTATCTTGTATGTGATCGATGCAATAGTTGTTATTCGTATTATGCATGTGAAATCCATCAATGTTTAGTAGATCTTGCTGAACAAATTCTCTATTGCTCGAAATCATATTAAGATTCAAGTGTGGGTTGATCGGATGTAAGAACATCTGGATCTCGTGTATGTAATCAGATCATGGTTTTGAGTTGTGAAAGAATTGAATATTAAGAAACCCTAATGGAAGAAGTTGGAACATAGAACATGAGATCTGAGATTTGAGACATCTAATGATTGAATAATGTACCCGTAAGGAAGAATTATTCGAGATTGTCATTTCACATGATTAAGAATTATTTTCATGAATAAGAACCTTTAGAAAAACTCCAGTATCGATTATTGTATTCAGACCTAATCTATGAAATCTGTAGGCCGACAGTCGACTGGTCTACAATTCAGTCGACTGGTACGACTCTACTGCCGTATTTTCAGTCAGTTAAGAAATGTTCGGGACCATCGACTTGGACTGTGGTCAATCGACTGGTCTGCTGATTCGGGACAGTCGACCATGACCTCTATAAATCGACTGTAGTACTTGGAATGTTTCTTGAGAATTATTGGTAATTGTTTCGGGTAAGTCGACTGATGGTTTATTAAGTCGACTTATAATACTTGTTATAATCTTGGATATTGGTTCTCGGGGCAGTTGACTGGTGATGCTAAGTTTCGACAAACTTGAATGTTCTTTTCAGTCTTTAGTCTTTGTAGATGGATATGAACTGCGGTGTAAGAGTCACTGTTAGTGACTGCATGCCGGGTATCCAATCTATATTATCTTTAGTCTTTATAGATGGATATGAACTGCGGTGTAAGAGTCACTGTTAGTGATTGCATGCCGGGTATCCGATCTATATTATCTTTAGTCTTTGTAGATGGATATGAACTGCGGTGTAAGAGTCACTGTTAGTGATTGCATGCCGGGTATCCGATCTATATTATATTTAGTCTTTGTAGATGGAAATTTTCTGCGGTGTAAGAGTCACTGTTAGTGACTACATGCCGGGTATCCGATCTATATTATCTTTAGTCTTTGTAGATGGATATGTTCTGCGGTGTAAGAGTCACTGTTAGTGATTGCATGCCGGATATCCGATCTATATTATCTTTAGTCTTTGTAGATGGATATGTTCTGCGGTGTAAGAGTCACTGTTAGTGACTGCATGCCGGGTATCCGATCTATATTATCTTTAGTCTTTGTAGATGGATATGTTCTGCGGTGTAAGAGTCACTGTTAGTGACTGCATGCCGGGTATCCGATCTATATTATCTTTAGTCTTTGTAGATGGATATGTTCTGCGGTGTAAGAGTCACTGTTAGTGATTGCATGCCGGGTATCCGATCTATGGCATTATTGGTGATTGATCGTTGGACATGTACCGTGGTATTGAGAATAACCGATGATCAGGTATTGGCAGTAAACAATCAACTGGCTAATTATTCAGTCGACTGTACAGTACAGTTGAGCTGTACTATTTTGAGAGTGATTGATTGAAGGGTATCTGATCGATGGCACTGTTTCTCGACTTGGTTCTAAGCATGTACTTCCTATCGTTTCTTGTTTCACATTACATATTCAGTTTATGTATTTTTGTTCAGTACATGGTTCTAGAGAATTTATGTTTATTGTTTATTTATGATTGTTGTTTATATCACTCACACCATTTATGGCTGACCCCTTTAGTTTGGGGGTTAGGGTTCTACTCTAGCCTCATATGATGCAGGTTGTTGCTTAGAGTTTGGAGGCTTGGATGCTTGGGTTAGCTTTAGAGATTATGAGTGATATAATAGAGCCTTGTGTAATTTTTGTAAAGAGAAGTGTTGTAAAAGGAATGTTTTTAATTCAAGGTGTTTGTATTTCCGCTGCATTTGAAAAAGGTTATTGTAATAAGAGTTTGGAATAAAATAATTTGTGCTTTTGGTCTATTTGTATTGTTACATTGAACTGGATCGCTGGGAATGTGCCACGTATTTTTTAAGTTCTCATATTAGAAATTCGGGGCGCTACAGAAGTGGTATCAGAGCATGCTTCAATGGTAATAATAGACATAGTATGAAAACCAACCTAGGTGTGGACATTAGAGTGTGAGTATCACATAGAGTTAAAAACATGATGTTTGGCTTGGGGTATGGTTATGGTTTTGCCATATGGTATTGATTTGAGTATGAATTGTGTGTGTGATGCTCTAACTTTTCCCTCGTTTTGCAGTATTCAAAATGGTTGCACCCAGGGGCAGGAATGGTGGCAATAATGAGGATGGATCTGGTAGTTCTCGAGGAACGGGGATTGACCTTGAGGCTGAATTTGCCAAGGTGTATCAGACCCTGAATGCGTTGATGGCATTCAACTTGGCGCAACAGCAGGCTCAGCAGCAGAATCCGCAGCCAAATCATGGAGCTGGACATGGATTGGTGAACGCCGATCCTATTAAGCAGATTGAATCCTTTAAGAGGATGTGGCCACCAGTCTTTGAAGGGCAAGCTGATCCAACAGCAGCAGATGACTGGATTAGGAAGATGCAGACGATCTTTGAAGTGTCGGAGACTCCGGCAGCCAGCAAGGTGAAGTTAGCTTCGATGCAGCTAGAGAAGGACGCTGGTGTCTGGTGGGAGTCGCTGAAGAGGACTCTGGGAGATCAGCAGTTGACTTGGGAAGCTTTTCTGGAGGAGTTCAGAGATCGCTTCTTTCCTCTTGATGTTCAGGAGAAGAAGGCGACTGAGTTCTTGAACCTTCAGTAGGGTAGCATGACCGTGTGGGAGTATGAGACTAAATTTGCTCAGATTTCGCGATATGCGCCAGAGTTAGTTGTCGACGAGGCAAAGAAGGCCAAAAAGTTTGAGCAGGGCTTGAGGCCAAACTTGAGATCAAGGATGGTTCCGTTGGGTATCAGAAGATTCGACAAGCTGGTCAGGAGAGCAGCTATGACCGAGGAGGATATGGACCAGTCCCGGGTAAAGCAAGAGACTTGGAACAAGAAGAAGAGGCCAGCAGATGACCAGGATGAGAAGGAATTCCAAGTGAAGCAGAGCAAGTCCAGTGAACCAGTGCAGAAGGCAACGGCAACTAAGGAAGTGACTTGTTTTTACTACAAGCAGGCAGGTCATTACAGGTGAGCATGTCCGAAATTGGCAAAGCAGACTTGTTTTCATTGTGGTCAAGAAGGGCACATTCGACAACAATGCCCACAGCTGAAGAAAGAGAATGCAGGGAAAGACAAGGACCCGAAGTAGGGGCGGGTATTCGCATTGACTGAGGAGGATGCGGGCAACTCAGGAATGTGATATGTGTGTGCAAGAATTTTAGAATTTATTCTTTTGTATTAAGTAAGAACTGTTATTTTGGAATAATTGAAGATTGAGTATTTTCTTCATGTAACAAGTTTTATTTGGATTTAATGGAATAAAGACAAAGTTTTATTTGATACTGTTTTCTTGCATACAATTGTATCGCCCATTTATTGCTAGTCCTAGTGTGGATCTTGAGGTGTTTCCAAGCAAGGTCTTGAGGTAGCTAACCTCAGTCATGTCCTTTCTAAGGAGGGAGTGGCGACTGATTCTCGGAAGGATGAAGCAGATGTGGAAGGCCAGATGTGGATGCAGGAGTTCAGTAGTTGTTGCAGCGTGGCTTTATCAGAGTCGCACAGCGGAAGTTTGATTTTCTGAATTCTTTGCATGATTTTGTTTCTTATGTATGATGTATTTGTTCTGGTTGGAATGCATTCTTTGGTGTGACTGTATTCCCTAAGATTTATGTTTCTACCCATGAGTTTTCAATCATTGCTAGTGGGTTGTTCGGACCTCGTTAGCCGTAGTTCTGAGGACAGAACTCTTCTAAGGAGGGAGTGATGTAGAACCCCGTATTTTCAAATATTATTTTAATTATTTGAAAATGAATTTAAATTTATTTTGGGAGATTTAATTGGTATTTTCTAAAAGATTTACCTTTTGTACACGTGCAAATGACTTTTGAGAAGTTTGAAAAATTAAGTTTTCCTTATGAAAAATCATTATTTATTATTTGGAATTTATTTACTATTTTTCCAGATTTTTCTGAAATTTATTTGATCTAATTGCAATTTTTGATAAAAGAAGGACCTTTTGCAAAATTTACATTTTTAGGGGTTGAAGTGCAAAATATGTTTTCTGGACGTTTTGAACGGTACCAATTGAGATTTATGAGTATATTTTCCTATTAAATCCTAATTTAAATAATTTTTATCGAATTTCCAAGGATAAGAACTATATATATATAATTATGTTTTGAAATGACTATTTTGCAAATGTATTCCTAAACCCTAAAAATGATATTCCCGGCGTATATAAGAGAGTTTGCAGCCGTCTTTCGCTGCACAACTCAGATTTTATTATATCTCTTATTCTCTTGGTGATTGAAGAGGAAGATTGGGATCTCGCTTCTTCGTTAGATCTTTTCAATTCTAAAGGTGAGTGATAATGTTTTGTTTGTTTTGTTTTGCGATATGAACTTTGTATGATTGTGTGCTGTTTTGTTTGATGTTTTCGTATCTTGTATGTGATCGATGCAATAGTTGTTATTCGTATTATGCATGTGAAATCCATCAATGTTTAGTAGATCTTGCTGAACAAATTCTCTATTGCTCGAAATCATATTAAGATTCAAGTATGGGTTGATCGGATGTAAGAACATCTGGATCTCGTGTATGTAATCAGATCATGGTTTTGAGTTGTGAAAGAATTGAATATTAAGAAACCCTAGTGGAAGAAGTTGGAACATAGAACATGAGATCTGAGATTTGAGACATCTAATGATTGAATAATGTACCCGTAAGGAAGAATTATTCGAGATTGTCATTTCACATGATTAAGAATTATTTTCATGAATAAGAACCTTTAGAAAAACTCCAGTATCGATTATTGTATTCAGACCTAATCTATGAAATCTGTAGGCCGACAGTCGACTGGTCTACGATTCAGTCGACTGGTACGACTCTACTGCCGTATTTTCAGTCAGTTGAGAATTGTTCGGGACCGTCGACTTGGACTGTGGTCAATCGACTGGTCTGCTGATTCGGGACAGTCGACCATGACCTCTATAAATCGACTATAGTACTTGGAATGTTTCTTGAGAGTTATTGGTAATTGTTTCGGGTAAGTCGACTGATGGTTTATTAAGTCGACTTATAATACTTGTTATAATCTTGGATATTGGTTCTCGGGGCAGTCGACTTACTACTTCGTAAGTCGACTGGTGATGCTAAGTTTCGACAAACTTGAATGTTCTTTTCAGTCTTTAGTCTTTGTAGATGAATATGAACTGCGGTGTAAGAGTCACTGTTAGTGACTGCATGCCGGGTATCCGATCTATATTATCTTTAGTCTTTGTAGATGGGTCGTGGTACACCCTTGTTGAAGGAGTCTTGTACAAACGCTCCTATACCCAAGTAGATGGCAGACCCTACTTGAGATGCCTCTCCCCGGAAGAAGCCTCATATGCTCTGCAAGAACTCCATGAAGGCATAGGCGGCGCCCACTCGGGATCAAGGTCCCTCGCCAGGAAAGTTTTAAATTACGGGTATTTTTGGCCTACACTACTTCGAGATGCCGAGCAACACGTCCGGCAATGCGGCCCTTGTCAACAGTTTTCCAACATCCATCGCCTACCCCAAGCACAACTCACATCTCTTTCAAGCCCGATTCCCTTCGCAATATGGGGGATGGACTTGTTAGGTCCATTTCCACCAGCTCCGGGCCAGCTCAAGTTCCTAGTCATGGCAATCGACTACTTCTCTAAGTGGATCGAGGTCGAACCTCTGGCCACAATTACTGAGAACAAAGTGTTGCAGTTCTTCTGGAGAAATATAATCTGTAGGTTCGGCGTACCTCGGGTCCTAATAACAGATAATGGAACACAGTTTACAGGGGCAGCGTTCCGATCTTTGTGTGAAGACCTCGGCATTCAGCAACGCTTCTCCTCCGTCTCCCATCCTCAGTCCAATGGTCAAGTATAGAATGCCAATAGGCAGATCCTCTCCGGCATCAAGAAGAGATTAGATAAGGCCGCCAAAGGCTTATGGGCAGAACAACTTCCTAACGTATTGTGGAACTACCGCACTACGAAACGGACCCCCACTGGAGAGTCACCCTTCAATCTCACCTATGGGTCCGAGGCTGTGATCCCATTAGAAGTTGGTCTGCCATCCCCTCGCCTTATTGCTTATGATGAAGAGCAGAACGCCAGAGATCTCCGAGCAAATTTGGACCTAATTGACGAGCTCCGTGAAAGAGCTTCAATTCGCCAGCAAAATTATCGGAGAAGAATTGAGGAGGCCTACAACAAAAGAGTCTGTCCCACGGATCTCAAAGAAGGGGACTTAGTCCTCAGGAAGCTAGCTATCTCGTTCCCCAGCCAAAAGAGTAAGCTAGCTCCGAATTGGGAAGGACCGTACAAAGTTTCCAAAGTAGTCCGCCCCGGAACGTATCGTCTTGAAGATCTTGAAGGCACAGAGATACCCAGAACTTGGAATGCTGACCATTTACTGAAGTATCAAGAGAGCGCCTGAATGCCTCTCCGAGTACCTTCAAATGTCGAGCCATTCCTGTCTTTTTATTTGTACTTTATTTTCTCATTGTAATAACGACTTGTAACTTAGAAACAGCCGATTAGCAACTATCAATAAAGAACTTATTTCCCCTCATATTTCTCTTGTGATTATTTTGTCTCTCTGTTTAAGACCTTTAATGACGCATATTCAAACGACGTGTTCGGAGTCCAAAACTTGGCTCGATTCCGATTCGCAGGCTCGCTCTTAAGCGAGCTAGAAGTGGTTTGCCATTCGGAACTGCTCCCACAACCGTTGAAATTTACTCGAACCACGTGTTCGGAGTCCAAAACTTGGCTCGATTCCACTTCGCAGGCTCGCTCTTAAGCGAGCTAGAAGTGGCTCGCCATTCGGAACTGCTCCCACAACCGTTGAAATTTACTCGAATGACGTGTTCGGAGTCCAAAACTTGGCTCAATTCCGCTTTGCAGGCTCGCTCTTAAGCGAGCTAGAAGTAGTTCGCCAATCGAAACTGCTCCCACAACCGTTGAAATTTACTCGAATGACGTGTTCGAAGTCCAAAACTTGGCTCGATTCTGCTTGCAGGTTCGCTCTTAAGCGAGCTAGAAGTGGTTCGCCATTCGGAACTGCTCCCACAACCGTTGAAATTTACTCGAACGACGCCTTCGGAATCCAGACCACTTTGCTGGATGACTGACGAAATTTCTACAACTATACTAGACATGGGAGAAGAATACTTGGAGGAGTGCTTGAATGAATGCCCCATTGCTTCACTTGGATAGATAACTGACGAAGATATTCAGGCATACATTCCCGAGAGACTTGCATTCCGAGCTGCGTATTGGAGAAAAACTACTTTCTCCTCAGAATCCGTGCAAGATCTTCATCAGACGGCTCAGAGTGGACCACGGCCACAAAATGACAAGATAGCATTTTCTCGTGATCCACACCATCTTTTACATCGAGATCATGCAAGATCTTTAGATGGATGGTTCAGAACGTACCATGTCCCTCGGGGCCCAAATTCGAGCGATTGGCGATCCGAGCTGCGTATTGGAGAAAAATAACTTTCTCCTCAGAATTCGTGCAAGATCTTGATCAGACGGCTCAGATTGGACCACGACCACAAAACGACAAGATAGCATTTTCTCGTGATCCACACCATCTTTTACGTCGAGTTCTGTGCAAGATCTCGATCAGACGGTACAGATTGACCACGACCACAAAACGACAAGATAGCATTTTCTCGTGATCCATCCCATCTATTACATCGAGATCTGCGCAAGGTCTTCAGATGGTCACATCTGATGGAGCCACGTCCCTCGAAGTTCAAAAGTTTGGCAAGACCCCACTTCTACACCTCGCTCTTAAGCGAGCTAGAAATGGTCTGCCCTTCAGAAACACTCTTACAACCATAAGGGACTAACTAACACGCCAATACACAAGCACAAAGGAATAAACAAAGCCTTCACTTCTATAAAGTTAAAAGTTCAAAGAAACTCGGATTACAAGACCAGCTACTCTTATCTACAATGAGTTACAAGATTCGAAAAGCTAAAAATACAAGACTACTTCAACGACTCCTAGGAAGAGGGATATTCCTCTTAAGAGACAGGCGGGGACGGCGCACACCTTGTCGTTGCGATCCGGCACTCGCTGAGGTCCCCAATCCGGCGAACTTAGTAGTGTTTCTCGGTGTTGCGCCGGCTGAGGCTTCGCTCGACGAGACAGCCACCCCACTTGGGCATCACCTGGACTCCGCCGAGCAACAGGGGAACGAGTCGCAAGCTTGTAAAACGAAATCCCTCACTCATTCTCTTCACGGGTACATGAAGTGCTTCTGACATTGATCGGTCCCGAATGCGGCTTGAGGCGAGCAACCTTCGCCTCTAGCTCGACTATCCGTTGCTTCAAAGAGCCGTCCTTCACGGATATCTTGAAGCGAGGAAGCTGAGCAGAACTTTTGGCACTAGAACCATCGGCAATAATTCGACGGAGATGAGTAACCTCGATGGTTCTATCGACTGTAACCCTCTTCAACTCGTCGACCTCCGCCGTCAACTCGTCTCGCTCGGCCATCAACTTGCCCACCGTCTCTGCTAATTCTTCTTCCTCTGCCGAAAGCTCTTCTTCTACTCTTTTTAAGTAGTGAACCTCGGCCAGCAGTTCGCCCCTCTCCTCCGTAACATCAAATAGCGCCTTCCAGAGCAACTCCACCTCACCTTCAAGACGAACCTCGCAAGCTCGTTTCCTTAGTTGCTTCAACTCAGAAAGACACTTCGCCAGCGTCACCTTGAGATGATCTAGCTCCAACTCGCTCTTGAGAAAGCACTCTCGACTGCGGGAGAGGGCCAACTTTGTTGCTTTCAAGTCAACCTAAAGACGAGAGGCTTCAGCTGCCGAACTAGACTCGACGACCTGAGAAGCGAAAACATATCAACACAATGAGCAAAATGTGTTTTCAACACTTAGCGAAATTTTCAACAACAAGGCGTTCACAACACTTGAAATCTCAGACACTTGGCCAAAGTCTAAAAATGTTAGTCGTTTTCATTAAAATCCAAAAGAGTACATGAGAGCGGTGGCCAGTCCGCAGTTCGGCATTACAACAAAAAAAAAACAACAACAAAAAACAAAGGAAGAGGCGATTAAGTCAGGGGGCCACCTCATGGCACCGCTCCTGAGACATCCTCGCTCGGCACAGTGACGAGCGCTCCCTCGACGTTTACCTCATCCTCGGCATCCTCCTCGGCCTCTTGCTCGGGCTCGACCTCCGCCAGAGGCAACAACTCCTCGCCCTCCACGGGATCGTAGAAGTAATACGAGGAGCTATCAAAGTTGGGGATGCGGGCTGCCACATGCTTCAATGCTCGGGCGTAAGCTTCCTCCATGTTTGTCATCATGTGGGCTTCGGCCTCATCCCGAATTGCCTTCTCTGCCTTGGCCACCTTCATCGCCTGGCCATTCAGCGCCTCTTCAGACGCCTTAAGGACCTTGGCCAGCTCATCCTCGAGGTGAGCCCTCTCTTTCTCCAATGCCTCGACCTTGGCAGTCTCGGCTGCAGAGTGCTTCAGCACTTCGGCGAGCTTCGGCTCGAGGGTCCCCACCTCGGCCACTCGCAAAGCCGAGAGTCGCTGCTCGGCCTCGAACAGCTTGATCGCTTTAGAGCGCTCCGACCTCTCCCGATCGTTCGCTAGCTTCATCTCCTTCTCTTGCTTGGCGAACTGCTCGAGCACGTGGTTGAAGTGGCAGAGAGTCTGCGAGCAAAACGAAGGAAAAGAAACGATTAAAACCGGAAAAAAAATTTAGAAAATTTTTTCGGTTGTCATAATTAACTCACACTTACCGACATAGTATTCTGAGAAATTTCCAGGGCATCATCGCCCACAGTGCCGGCCTTCATGCACATCCCCAAGTCCTTCGGGGTCCTTCGGGGTCGGCAAAGACTTCATGCTGTTCGGCCCGAAAGAGGCCCCGCCGTTGTCCTCTTCCTCTTCCTCGTCTCCGTATCCTTCGCAGCGCGACTCTTTGCCATCAAAGCCTTGTAATCCATGCCGGGGGACTCTGCATACGAAGAAAAAACCGAGCAAAGGAGTTAGAAAAAAAAATACTAAAAGACACTAAGACTAGCAAGAAAAAAGAAAGAGAGCGTACTGGGGTCGATCGGACTGAGACCTCCATCGAACAAGACCCCCTCGGTGATATCCTTCCAACTGAAGGTCGGAAGTCCGAGGATTTTCACCACCACCTCCTCTTCCTCTCTTGTGAGCACCGGCTCTTTCTTCGCCCACTTCGGGACCCCATCTTTCCACAACGTCAGGAATCCCTACGGCTCGGGACCACGGATGAGAAAATACTTCTCCTTCTAGTGTTTGATCGAGTCCAGATTCTCGATCAACTTCACCCCCCTCCTCGGCGACAAATAATACCGATCCTCCATCTTGCTCATCCGGCAGATGCGAAAGAGGCTCCGAAGAAGAACGAGCTGCGGTTGCACACCGACCACCTGGCACTGAAGGACGAAGGCGATGAAATGCCACCACATGTTTGGCATAAACTGAACCGGGCTGAGGCCGTACCACTGCAGCACCTCGACCACGAAGGGATGCAGTGGTAACCGAAGACCGGCGTTAAGTGCATTGTACGGGAAGACACACATGTCTGCCGACGTCCCCGTACACGCTCAGAAGCCGGGGCCGGGGAGTATTAAGATGAACTCCTTCGGGATGCGGAATCCCTTCCTGATCCGGTGCAGATCTACCTCGATCATGATTGAAGGGATCTCATCCACCTCGGAAGGATACCTCGGATTATTCTCCTCATAGGCCGGAGCCATCCCTTGCACCACCTTTTCTAAGATGTCCTTGGGGTAGCTCCTCACCCTACCGAAACTCGACAATGAGGACGGCAGCCAACCCAGCTCTCCTGCCCCCTTCGGAGTCTCAACTATCGTCGACACCCCGACTGGATCAACCAATTCCTTCCCCTTCCTCGGCTTAACCACTACCGCTCGGCCGGTGTCTCGGTCCGAGGTGGAGGTCTCGTCCCCAGAAGAAATTCTAGACATTCTCAGAAAGAAGGGGGACAGACTAACCTTGAAGTGACGTGGATGGTCGGAAAAGATCGCCGAAGTTTAAACTCGCCTTGCTGCAAAAGCTAGTAGCGCCGCTCGAGAGCAAAAACACCGCTAGCAAAGGTAAAGGTAAAAGTGAAAGAAAGAGAGAAAGAGTGGGGGAGGTGAAAACTATAGTAAAAGAAGTGACTCTTGGGCTTTGTAACGTAAAGTTGCGACTCTTGGGCCCCCCTCAAACCCGTTAAAGAAGGCTAAACGACAAAGTTGCGACTAAGAGTGACGACGATTCAGACTGGGCCACACAGCTCGGCTATTCCTCTAGTTCCGAGCCTGCTAAGGCACTCTGCCGAGCCACCGAGGGACGCCACAGATCGCCCCACGTCCCTCGGAACCCAAATCCGAGCGACTGGCGATCCGAGCTACGTATTGGAGAAAAACAACTTTCTTCTTAGAATTCGTGCAAGATCTTGATCAGGCGGCTTAGATCGGACCATGACCACAAAACGACAAGAGGCATTTTTTCGTGATCCACACTACCTTTTTGCCTCAAGATCCGTGCCAGATCCCGTGATGAACGCCCCAGATCGCCCCACGTCCCTCGGAACCCAAATCCGAGCGACTGGCGATCCGAGCTGCGTATTGGAGAAAAACAACTTTCTCCTCAGAATTCGTGAACATCTTGATCAGACGGCTTAGATCGGACCACGACCACAAAATGACAAGATAGCATTTTTTCGTGATCCACGCCGCCTTTTAGCCTTAAGATCCTGCGCCAGATCCCGTGATGTACGCCTCAGATCGCCCCACGTCCCTCGAAACCCAAATTCGAGCAACTAGCAATCCGAGCTGCGTATTAGAGAAAAACAACATTCTCCTCAGCATTCATGCAAGATCTCGATCAGAAGGCTCAGATCACGCCACGCCCACAAAACGACAAGATAGCATTTTCTCGTGATCTGAACCTCTAGCCTAGTGATCCTCGCCACGATGAACAGTCCAGATCGCCCCACGTCGCTTGGAATCCCAATCCGAGCGATTGGTGATCCGAGCTGCTGACATGAAGAAAATAACATTGTTCGGAATCTCGATCCGAGCGACAGGCGATCCGAGCTGCTCACATGAAGAAAATAACATCGCTCGGAATCTCGATCCGAGCGACTGGCGATCCGAGCTGCTCACATGAAGAAAATAACATCGCTCGGAATCTCGATCCGAGCGACTGGCGACCCGAGCTATTCACAAGACGGAAATAATGTCGCTCGGAATCCCGATCCGAGCGACTGGCGATCCAAGCAGCAGATTTGAAGAAAAATGTCACCGAGCAACTCTAGCCGTCAGATTGTCTCAATGTTCGCGCCGAAAGATGATGAGCGGCTCAGATCACGCCACGCCCACAAAACGACAAGATAGCGTTTTCTCGTGATCTGAACCTTTAGCCTCGTGATTTGGGCCATGATGAATGGCTCAGATCACCCCACGTCGCTCGGAATCCCAATCCGAGCAACTGGCGATCCGAGCTGCTCATGTGGAGAAAATAGCACCGAGCGACACCGGCCGTCAGATCTTCTCAAAATTCGTGCCTCGATCAGATGAACGGCTCAGATCACCCCACGCCGCTCGGAATCCCAATCCGAGCAACTGGCGATTCGAGCTGCTTATGTGGAGAAAATAGGGCCGAGCAACACCGACCGTCAGATCTTCTTAAAATTCGTGCCTCGATCGGATGAACGGCCCAGATCACCCCACGTCGCTCGAAATCCTAATCCGAGCAACTGGCGATCCGAGCTGCTCATGTGGAGAAAATAGCACTGAGCCACGTCGCTCGGAATCCGAGCGACTGGCGATCCGAGCTGCTTACGTAGAGAAAATGGTGCCGAGCGACACAGGCCGTCCGATCTCTTGGAACTACGCGCTGATGCTAGATGGGCAGCCCAGATTGCGCCACATCTTAAATAATATTAAAAATTAATTTTTATTTATTAAATTTGAATTATTTATTTAAAAATTGCAAAAAAATAATTAAAAATTCAGAAAAATTAATTAAAAATTCCAAAAAATAATTATAAATTCGGGGAAATATTTTTGAGCCCCCATGTAAATAATTATTGCTTGGAATAATTAGTTAAGGCCCCCGAACAATAGATCACCACTTCGCAGAATTAAATACATAGTCCGAAAAATAAATAAAAATTAAGAAAAATCACCAAAAGTCCAAGAGAGCTCAAGGACAAGCTTGAGCGCGCAACTAACTCTAAAGATGACCATAATACCTCAGATAGGGATTCGACACCCCTCATTTGGACTCCGATACAACTCCGCAAGCCATTTAAACAGTAAAACTACTCCTCAAAGGCTGATCAAACTCAGTCTTCGAGTGTGGGGGGCTCGTGATATGGCGAAAAATAAAGTTAAATCGGAATCGTCCAAAGCGGGCACGAATCCTAAAGCTCAGGGGTAAAATGGTAATTTCACCTACAAACGGGTCCGAAATGGGTACTGGGTCTCTTTTCCAAAGGCCCAACAACCCACGACCAGATCCATCTCAACTGGGTCCGGGTTCCAACCTGCAAGAAATCCAGTCCAGCTGGATAGAATTAGGGTAATATGATTATACTTAATCAACAGCCCTGATTCCTTCTATCGATACATTGGGAAGTAGGGTTTGATCCTATCCCGAAACTGGTGCCTAAGGCGGCTATAAATACCCCCCATCCCCCACTGTTAACAGGAATCAATCTTTCGCCAATCAAAGCTCATTCATAATCTTTTTGATTACTGACTTGAGCGTCGGAGGGTGCATCACCGGGATCAACCCCGGTGTTTCGCACTTTTTGCAGGTCAACGGTAGGAGATCACGGTCAAACTCCGGCGGAAAGGTTCCAGGTTTGACTATTCAACATCACAAGAATCCACAAATCTATCTGTTTGCCCCCACACCAATTTCAGCGGCAACAATACTAGTTAATGGAAATTACACAAATCTAGATGATTTGGGATCAAGAAATGTCGGTGTAACGTTTCTGCCAATACATATTTTCTGTGTTTTTTTTGTATATTGATTCTTTATAAATTTTTTCCGCTCTTAAATTCATTTTGTTTTAAATTTATTTTGGATCTCCTATAAATGTCCTTTCTAATCATTAATTGTATTTGTAACTATTTTCAAATGATTATATATTTTAACACAAATTTATTCTATTACATAAGTTCACTTATTTTTTTTCTTATTTGATTAATCATTTATATGTTAGCCAAAACCAAGTCTATTATTGTTTAATTATCTAAATATTTTGTTAAAGTCCAATCTAATCTTATTTAATTTATTTGTAAATAGCTCAATCAATGCCCAACCCAAACCCACTTAGTCTACTTATTCTTTACTTTAACCCTTCCTAAAATGTATCATTTGATTATTTAATTAATGCTACTACTTGATTATTTAACGTATGGTTACTTTTAAATATTTAATCAATTTTTTGAACAAAACCCAAAACCCATTAAACTGATCTCCCCCAACTGCACAAGATAATCTCCTATTTAAACTCTCTAATCTCTATTAATTAAACCCTAACCTATCTTCCACCCCTTCACAACTGCCTCCTCCTTCTACCTCTCCTGAAACTCTCGACCCATCTCCTCCTCCACTGTCCCGACCAACTCATAGCCACCATCTTCCACCCCCCGACTGCAAATTCACCCCGACAGCCATCAATTTCACCACAGCAACAGCCGACACCTCCTTTCCTCGCACACCCGAGCGCCCCCAACCTCTGTCACTTCACCATCACCATCTCCCGCTGACTTTCGTCTCCCTCCTGCCCCCTGATCAGCACCTCGCCCGACCACTTCACTGCAATCACCACCCTGCCTGCAACCCTTCGACCTTTCCAGCACGACCCGATTAGCAACCCGAGCCTAACCATCTTGCTGCCTTCGATCAGTTCGAACTCCCCTTTGTTTACACGATCTTCTTGATTTCAATTTTTTTTAAAATTTATGCCAAAATTTGAAACGATTTGCAAAAAGATGACAATAGCCAAACTAATTGCGCTCGGGGACTCAACAACTATACTCGCCATTCCCAACGGCGAGTTTAGTTATTTTTTTGAGAAACTCATCGTTCCCAACGAAGAGTTTATTTCAAAGCTGTAACCCCCGTTCCCGTAAATACGGATTTCCTGAATATTTTGGTATTTTGATTATTTATAAATTTATTTTGTGCTAAATACATTTCAGATCTTTTACTAAGTGTTTTATAATCGACAATTATATTTACTTTGAGTAACGATGTATTTTCTATTTATAATTGATCGACTATATATATTTCTGTTCGAATTATTTTAATATAAAGTTGATAAGCCAAATTCTTATTTTGTTGTATAATGTTATTATTACTATTACTATTACTATTATTATTATTATTATTATTATTATTATTATTATTATTATTATTATTATTATTATTATTATTATTGCGATCGTTATTATTATTGTTATTATTAATATGTGTTGTTATTAGTATTATTATTATTATTTTGTTAAAGCCCATTAGTTCTGATCTATATTACATTATTTAATTATTTGTTAAATTGAAGCCCATCACCTAAAGCCCAATTTTATATTCATTTGATTTGCATTATTTATTAATAATCTGAGCCCATCTCCTATTGGATTCTAACCCAAACCCATATACATCTCTTATTGGATCCTAGCCTACCCTAAACCCATAACCCAACTCTCCCTCTAATATGTTTTTGACCAGATCTACCTCAACTGCACAAATACCCCGTATTCCCTTATTCCTCTCTCACGTTCCCCCACTATCTCACAACTACACATTATATTTATTATTATTTTATATAAACCCTTCCCCATTCTCTTTCTCCCCGTTACTTTCTCTCTCTCCCCCTCTCCCCTGTTTTTGAAACCAAAACAGAGTGACCTCTCCCTTCCCCGTTCGCCTCCGAAACCCACTCGACCCCATCGTCCTCATCCGCTCACCTTGCATTCTGCCTCCTCAGCTTCTCGTCGCCATTGCCATTGCCTTGCGAGCCCTTCTCCTCATCTCCAGTCTAGCACCAATGACTCACCTCCCTCCGTCATCTCCGTCCTCATCGCGTCTCCGTCGAAGCCCCCAGTCACCATCGTCTTCCTCCTCACGCCATCCTGCCTCGTCTCCTCCGTCGATCACTGCCTCCTGCGCCTCTTCACCCATCGAGGCCCCTCTCCGTCGCTGCGTTCGATCGCCACTCGAATCCTCTATTTCCCTCCGAACTCCCGCTCGAGCGTAGTCCACAGTCAACACCTTGCACTCCTCACCGACCCCTCGACTCCTCCGCAGTGCACCCACTGTGCCAGCGGGGTCTCCCATCGCTCCATCCCTTCGTGACCCCCTCCTCGTTGACCACAATCGAAGACATTCATCATCCTCCTCCTTCCTCCATCATCCCGCCTGCAACCTTCAAGCGCTGCCGACTCCACTCCCACCGCCATTATCATCCTCATCGTCTTCCTCGTCAACATCGGCTGTCGAGCTCCTCCATCGTCTCCCCTGTTTCCTTTCCAAAGCAGAGTAGCCGACCA
Source organism: Hemerocallis citrina (assembly GCA_017893485.1). Lineage (NCBI taxonomy): Eukaryota > Viridiplantae > Streptophyta > Magnoliopsida > Asparagales > Asphodelaceae > Hemerocallis > Hemerocallis citrina. Next base: position 391,235,580 of record CM030358.1, read on the forward strand.
CATACCCTCTCGTCCCCAACCACCTCTTGCACCATTCCTCTCCTTCGTCGACCGGCTCTGCCTCGCCACTCAAGCACCGCAATCGCAGCGACGACTGCTGTTGCTTTCACCCCTACCTCCAAAGTCTTCATCCTCTCGCTAAATCACTACCTTCCTCCTTCATCCCACCATTACATCAACTCAAGCTCCTCCTTGTCTTCGAGCCACGTCAGCTGCCTCCCAGTCTCTATCGTCACTCGCTCTTGCCCTCGTCGCCTCCGCCATTAACATCGCCTCATTCTGTAGCGCCCCGATTTCCGAATACCGGGAAACCGTGACACGAGCCAAGACCTTTTCTTCAATTAGTCACAATGCACAGAAAAACAGGAGAATTTAAAACTTTTTATTCAATACTCAATATGTTACAAGTCTGAATATTGTACAACTGTAATACCTTACAATAGAGTTACAATATTACCTTTACATTTCTAAGTATTACAACTTTCACATCTTACATCAGAGTACCTCTCACTTAACAGATAATCAATACATATACTGCAGCGGAACATAATACTGACTCCTTGCTTTCCTGGCCTTGAGTCCTCTTGAATCTCGCCTTTGTACTTTGGCGATCCAGTACCTATGGAAGTGGGGACGTCAGTATTCACTGACGCTTAAAGGCTGATCATATAGCAGCGAATCTTCCAAACAATATACACAATATAGCAATAGTGTTGGTGTAGTTTAAGTGTTCGTGAGTGCTATGACTAGACACTAATGCGATACTTAAAATAGAACTAATTATACACAACCCGTTCCTGACAATACTCCATGACTCTGTGAGGTTGCAGAAGAGGTCAAGTCCCCTTATGCAGTCTGCTTATGGTGTCTCCGTTTTCCACTACTACCCGGCATGCCGGACCTCACTCAAACAAGGTTGCAGGTGCGGTCTAGTTCCGCCACTGCAGTCATATAGTGGTGTCCATATTTGCCACTATTGCCCAGTGTATCGGGCCTTAATCCAAAATCCAAATCATAGGGTTTCGCAAGCGCAGGGCAGCGCGAAGCCTACCCTGTGGCACCCTCTGGGGTATCGCAAGCGCAGGACTGCACAATGCATCCTGTGGCACCCCAGCCACGGTATTTCAGGAATTAACAGAGCGAGATACGTAACCCGTGTCCTCAACCTGTGAGATGGCACCGTACGTATCCCTTTGACGGGACGCTTCCTATTCTAATGTCAGCAAGTCTCCGAAAGTAACATGCAGCCCATAAATACATGCGACTCCATCTCAAGCCGTTTCTCCATATATAGGGATTTGAACCCGCGTTATGAATTCTAATTGCACACAACCTGTTCCTGACACCTACACGTGACTCGCGAGGCTGCAGATGTGGTCATGTGCCACTGTTGCATTTCGCCCGTGGTGTCTATGTTCGCCACCGCGACCCGGCTAACCGGACCTCACTCAAAATAGACGAACCCAATATATCGGGCGTCATAACAAAAATCAAACCATAGAGTTTCGCAAGTGCAGGGTAGCACGAAGCCTACCCTGTGGCACTCTCTGGGGTATCGCAAGCGCAGGACTGCACAATGCATCCTGTGGCACCCCTAGCCACGGTACTCCAGGAATTAACAGAGCGAGATACGTAACCCGTGTCCTCAACTTGTGAGACGGCACCGTACGTATCCCTTTGACAGGAAGGCACAACCCTGTACACCACCTATGATCTGCCTCAAGGGACGAGTTAGTGTAAGGGGCCCCCTACGACTGACCCCTCTCTCCTGGCAAAAGGGTTTAAGTAAACCGATCCTTATAAGTCACTATCCTAGTGATGTCCCTGACTCGAACGATCCTAGGAATGAAAACATTATAACACAACTTGCTAGGCCTTGAATTAGGCTTCGCAAGACAACTCTACTAGGCCGCTCAACCTAGACTTACCAGAATCCCTCAGGATCTGGTTCATGGCTCATCGATCCAAGACTTTGGCCGTGCGAATGCACGCCGCTTCCCTAGACTTGGATTCCGTCTATACTCCGGTCCTCGACTAACCTACCCTGGTTAAGATTCGACGGTACACAAGGAGTGACTCCTCCACAGTTTCTTAGGGTAAGAACATATGTCTTGATGGTCGATAGCCCTTAGGGTGGTAACATCACCCTAGACGAGCACAACTAACTGTGTACTAGCTAACAAGCTATACACGAGTAATAATCACATTCGAGCCAACTAAGCTACGCATGAAACAACAACTACCTACGAGCCAGGCGGGCCTCGTAGGAGACAACCACGTACATACCGGCCAAATAAGCCGCGTATGAGACCAACAGCTTCGTACGGGCCGGTCGGGCCGCGTACGGGACAACCACCTACATACGAGCCGACTAAGCTACGTATGAGACCCACAGCTACATACGGGCCAGTCGAGCCACGTACGAGCACAACCGTGTGCAAACAACTATACAGGTAATCAATCCTAGAAGCAACCAAACGTGCTTACTAACAAACTTAATCTTCTATTATTAGAAGCAACAAACGAATCTACTAGTAGTCTATGATGGGTATTGTACTAGGGAAGAACCGAAGGCGATAAGATGGCCTTTATCGGATTAACTATCCCTAGTGGTCTTCCCAATCCTTCCTACTTCAACCTATTGCGCCTTAAGTATGGCATACAATTTCAAGCAGCTTCCTACGACAATCAATCATATAGCACAACCACCATGATATTCCTATGTATGGATATGATTAATGCTTATGCTTACATTGAGCTCAAGCATGAAAATTACTAACGACCTTAAACATAAAATCCTCTATAGTCAATCGTAGGTTACAAATTGAGCATGGAAGCCTACTACTTATCATAACCAACCACCACCACCCAACTAAGCAATACTCCAAGGTATAGTAGGTAGTCCTAACACTACTCCTACAACATTCTAAGCAAATATTACTCTAGCATGGTATAGAACCCAACATAAGTCACCACAACTAGCCATGGGTAGTTTCTTTACCCTGAGCATGAACATTCTAGTATGGGTATCCTTAACTTAACATGATTAATAATTAGCATGATACCTACTTACTTAGCATGAATCATGATCATTCACCAACATAGCATGAGCAAACACTTATCTAAGCATGGGTACCATGTAAACACGAGTATTCATATAAACTAGCATGGCACACAACTTAATTACTATTAAGCTAGTATGGCATAGATAAAACTAGCATGGTATATGATTTTATCAAGGATCCTACAACACTCTAGGCACAATAAAATTTATCCAAACATGGTAGGAAACTCTTGGATTGAATCCTACACATTCTAAGCATAACTAAGTCACTAAACATAATAGGAAACTTTAGGAATGAATCCTACAAAATTCTAGTATAAGTGAGTTACTAAACATGATAGGAAAAGAATCCTACAACATTACCAAGCATGCTAGGAAAAGAATCCTACAACATTCTAAACGTTAAGCATGGTAGGATATTTTTTTTTTTAGAAAAAGTCCTACAACATCCTAAACATAAAGCATGATGGGATAATTTTAATAAACATCCTACAACTAATTAAGCATAGAATCATGGTAGGATATTTCTAGCAAGGATCCTACAACATCCTAAACATAAACCATGATAGGATAAGTTTAATAGACATCCTACAACTAATTTAGCATAGAATCATGGTAGAAAAAGTCCTACAACATAAAGCATGATGGGATAATTTTAATAAACCTCCTACAACTAATTGAGCATGAAGATGGCTTCTAAATATTTTTAGAAGCAAAGCTACAACTAATTAAGCATGGTAAACATGGTAGGATATTTTTATAAGCAATCCTACAACTAACTAAGCATGGATATGGCTTCTAATTATTTTTAGAAGCAAAGCTACTACTAACTAAGCATGGTAAACATGGTAGGATATTTTTACAAGCAATCCTACAACTAACTAAGCATGGATATGGCTTCTAATTATTTTTAGAAGCAAAGCTACAACTAACTAAGCATGGTAAACATGGTAGGATATTTTTACAAGCAATCCTACAACTACCTAAGCATGGATATGGCTTCTAATTATTTTTAGAAGCAAAGCTACTACTAACTAAGCATGGTAAACATGGTAGGATATTTTTACAAGCAATCCTACAACTAACTAAGCATGGATTATGGCTTCTAATTATTTTTAGAATCAAAGCTACAACTAACTAAGCATGGTAAACATGGTAGAATATTTTTACAAGCAATCCTACAACTAACTAGGCATGGATATGGCTTCTAATTATTTTTAGAATCAAAGCTACAACTAACTAAGCATGGTAAACATGGTAGGATATTTTTAAAATACATCCTACAACATTTTAAGTATAAAAGCATGGTAGGGTATTTTTATAAACAATCCTACAACATTCTAAACATGGAAACATGGTAGGATATTTTTAGAGGTAATCCTACAACTAATTAAGCATGAATATGGCTTCCAAATATTTTTAGAAGTAATCCTACAACATTAGTAATATAAAAATGGCTTCTAAACATTTTTAGAAATAATCCTACAACACTTGAAGCATAAATATGGCTTCTAAATATTTTTAGAAATGATCCTACAATATTAGAAGTATGAATATGACTTCTAAATATTTTTAGAAATGATCCTACAATATTAGAAGTATGAATATGACTTCTAAATATTTTTTAGAAGTAAACCTACAATATTAGTAGCATGGAAATGGCTTCTAAATATTTTTAGAGGCAATCCTACAACATTTTACTACTACCACTACTCCTATTTTAAACAAAACATAATTATCTACTACTACTACTACAACATACAACTTACTACTATTGCTACTACTTCATTCTCATCAAAAGATCACAACATGCAACTTACTATTATTACTACTTCTTCATTCTCATAAAAATCACAACATACAACTCACTACTATTACTACTACCTTATTAATCAACATACATGCTACTACTACTTCATTTTATTTCATACTACTACTTATTATTTTAGCTTACTACTACTTGGTTGCTTACTAATCTTTGTTATTACTAGTGATAAAAGAAAGATCCTTTTTATTTTACTTTACAAAAGAAAAGATCTTTTTAATTAGCTACAACTAGTGATTTAGAAATGAAAGAAAAGATCCTTTTTAATTAATTACAACTAGTGATTATAAATAAAAGAAAGATCTTTTTAATTAATTACAACTAGTGGTTAAATAAAAAGAAGATCTTTTTATTAAGTTACAACTAGTGATTAAATAAAAAGAAGATCTTTTTAATTATTTCTACCACTAGTGTTTAGTAAAGAAAGGAAAGATCTTTTTGATTATTACATTAGTTCAATCAAGTCCTACAACCAATAATGGTTGTATTGTTCCACAATATGCAATATGTATGGTTCCATATCAAGTCCTACAACCTTACATGGTTGTATGCAAAAGTTATGTGTATGTATCTTTTTAGTCCAAGTAGTTAACAACATTCAAATGAGAAAACTCATACAACCACACCACTACAAAGTAACCATACCAAAAGAAAAATAAACAAGAGGGTAAGAAGAAGAAGAACATCAAAACCATCATTCAAATAAACAAACAAACATACAAACATATAAACAAAGAAAGCATGAAGAAACCCCCACCTTGTTTCTTTCTTTGATGGAAGAACTAGCTAGCTACCTTCTCCTTCCCCTAGCTTTTTAGAACTCCTAAGAACCCTACAATAAAACTCTCTTTTGTTAGTATGAAACCTCTCTTTCTTTTCCTTTCTTTCTTTCTTTCTTTCTTTCTTTCTTTCTTTTGTTTTCTAAAATGAGAGAAGGAGGAGAATGAAGGGCTATTTATAGAAGGAGATGGGAGGTGGTAAGTGCACCACATGGCACAAAATAACCCCAAAACAAGGAGGTAGGATTGGGGGGAGGTGTTATGTGAGGGAAAATTGATGTGGAGGAGGGTTTGTTCTAGAAGAATTCTTAACCTTCTTATGTAAACTTAACCTAGGTTAAACCTCCTAATCAAATCCTTAACCATCCCTACTAGGTTATAGCAAAATAAGTGTTGTCCAAAATATACAACACATAATTCGTATAATGCACTAATCGACATACTACTCGCACGTGCGCATATATGTCTGTATACCGGAAAATCTTCGCATAGTCCGCATAAAAGTAATTAAATCTTGGAAATAATAATAAAATAAATTTTATTATTATTTCGGAAGATCACGGTATCAATTTGATACAATACGGATATATACTGGCCGATATCTGGATACAGATAGTGTCTAGGAGCAAACCGGGTAAAAATCACCAAAATGTTCTAATTTTGGAATTAAAACAAAATAATAATAAAATAATAATAAAATATCAATTTATATACGGTAATATCCGTCCGGGATATTACACATTCCTCTGCTTTCTTCCAAAATAGTGGGTCATCGCCTGCTCCTTGCCATACCCTTGCACTCTGTCGTCATCCCCGAAGTCCTTTGACTTCGTGAACCCATCAACTTCCGAACCCATCGCAGTCGTCTTCTTCCTCCTCCGTCCGAGCTCCAAGCATCGCCGAAACCCATCGAAGGTCATCACCAGTGCCTCCATACCGAGCCCCTGCCTCTCCTCGCTGCCGACGCCCTATGCACCGCTGCCAGTCATCGAAGTCGCAAGCCAGTCGAGCTGTCGCTGCTTGTTGTTGGCTGTGTGGGGATTCACAGTACCCCTATTTGCTATTTGATTGGGATCTGATGTAGAGTTTTCCCATGTTTGCTGTTCACCTTGCTGTTGCGGTATGATTGGCTGAGTTTGCCGTTTAGTGTTTTGGCCGAGAGTGTTGTTATTGTTTTGCCCTTTGCTGTGTTGCTGTCTCTTTGTGCGCTCTTACTGTTGTGCCTTTATTGCACGTGTGTTGCACATATTACGGTGTACGTGCAGTGCACGTGTCATCGTCGGGATTCTCATCCGTTATTCTTTTATATTTAGAACTGTCTTCTAACAGGCAAGCATCTCTTGAACTCATTTTTATTGTTCTAGTTCAAGAAAACACTCCTTGAAATTTGGCAAGTAGTAATCAAATTGAATATCGCATCTAATTGAACTCCATTGTTTTATTTATTGTACCATGCTTTTGATTTGTAGTCATCTTATCGTGGCATGGTTATTGATTTAAAAACTTGAACCAAAATTTATTGTACTATTGAACATTCAAATATACTTCCTTGTCATTTGCCTGACTTTGTACTAAGGTTTCGACTCAGTTCCTCACACAAAAACTTAAAACCTTGCACATGAAAATTGTAGTACACTGAGTCCATATATTGTTATGTTTTGCATATAAACCGTGTTTTTCATATTTAATAAATTGGACCATGTATATTTCATGTATCGTATAGTCTTGATATCATCTTGAAATTGTACTAATGCTACTGGTCTCATCGATTGTACCTGTTGCATGAGTATTGATACCATCGCCCACATTGATTACACGCATGTTCATAACTGATTGTTAATAAAATGATAACAGGCCGGGGTAATAAGGGTCGACTTATAGTAGTGGACAATTTAGGAGAGTATACTCAGAAGGGGGCTCGTGTTTCCCATATTGACATGTTGTTGGTTATCAATTGATTGTGGATTACTGACTACAATATCCCGATTTATCGTATATTGGTCATCGGTCATCGGTCATCGGTCATTTATATTGCAAGACCCGAGTACAGGATCCTCTAGAATTCACTATTATAGTCAAACGTTCAGTTGATTGTATGCACCCGAACTTGTGGTTGGACACAGGATTGCGTGCATTAGTTAGGGTTAATGAAAGACTGATAGACATGAGATGAATATTGAACATTGACACTAATACTGAATACTGCTTATTAAACATTGATTCTGATTTCTAAATTATTGATTATAAACTTTTGATTTTGTTATCGTTTATCATTTATTGACTCCGATATCGTTCCAATTTATGTTCTTGTTATATAGTCCTTTATTTCCTATTTTACTGCTTCCTACTACTTGTCACCCATAGCTTGCTCTAACGGGCATATTTTTTTCCCATCTCTAGATGATGAGATTACAGGTATCATGGAGAGAGAAATTGAAGGACTTGGAAAACTGATGTACTAAAGATTGGAGTGGAATTGATAGTCATAGTTACTATATTCATGTTATTTTATTTCCAGCATTGTATTACTTCTATACTTTGTATCCCGGGCTTTGTTGACCCATAATTGTTGCTTATTTCCAGTTGTTGGTTATTATGTTAGACTACTGTATGTTTTATTTCAGAAATTGTTTATGTGATTATGTTAATCTGTGTGGTTGTGATTATTCCTTTTTCATATTGTTGAGTTAAGACTGATACAGCTTATGGATGATGTTAACATCATTCGCTGGGCCTTCGTTACGGGCTTGTATTCCGTATTTTGGAAAACGGGGCGTGACAAAAGATTTCAAGCAAGACTCGTCGTTCCCAATGGCAAGGATCTTTATATCGGGATTTTCTCAAGATACAGCTCCACTACTTTCCTGTTAGAGTTTGGATCAAGCGACAGTGCAACCACTGCAGCAAGTGCGTCATCGTCGTTTATGAGACCCGCCATGAAATATTTCCCTTCTCCTTTTGAAGCAGAACGACGACCATGGATTTTAATAATCCATTCACCTCGATCTCAGCTAGTAATTTTATATATCTTATCTATTAGCCTCTGTTTTGTAATATTACGATCAACCCAAATTACTTCTGCTTCAACATCTCTATAACTTAGTCCTACTTTTGGGTCACGCAAGCTATATCCCCCTAAATAACACCAAACAAGAATTTTTGTAATCTACACAAAAATGAACAAATTAATTTCTACATTTTCATGACGATCATCATTTTGCCATTTAAAAAAAAACAAAAACAAAAAAACCCTCCAATCATGGGCATTTCGTAGAACACTATGTGGGCATCCAAAATTTCACCACAATCAACATATTTCAACATATTTTTTATCTACAATTAACTCATTTCAATAAACATAATCCTAACCATACGATTTGAATCAATAGAAACATAATTCATAATTGATAATTCACAACTGAAATATTTCGTAAAACAATATATAATCTAATTCATATTTCATAAATACCTTTATGGAGATGATAGTTATGATTTTGAGATGGAGAGAAGAATGAGATAGCTTAAGAATCTATGATTTTTTCACTGTACACAAATGAAGAACAAGAAGAAGGAAGCTAGGGTTTTGGGTTAATGTAATTTCGAAGAAAGGAATGGGTAGAGAGAGAGAGAGAGAGAGATGAGAGAGATGAGAGATAAGTTGAACTAAGTCGGGTAAGTCAAATAGGATCCCAGTAGACTCGTCGTTTCCAACAGCGAATTCAGTTCATTTCCTCTCTCTGTTGGGAACAACGAGGTCTACTATGGAGTTTTTTTAAAAAAAATTCACCAAGTCCAATAGAGAGTTTCACTTTCTGTGAAATTTCAAAATGGTATAAATATCGTTGTAGGCAACGACGAGTATTTTTTGAAAATTTTGAACTAAAGTTGCCATTGGGAATGGCGTGTGTAGTTGTTGAGTCCCCGAGTGCGAATAGTTTGGCAACTGTCCTTTGTTTGAAAATAGTTTCAAAAATTAGCATAAATTAAAAAAATAGAGTTGACACTATATATATTTTCCAACTACAGTTAATTTATTCTTCATCCATACAAACAACAAAAACAATGAGAGCTAATGCTATTGTAACATTTAGGCTGCTCCTTCTTGTTCTTATTCATGTGAGCTTTACTTCTAACAATAATGGTCATGTTGAAGCACACCAAATAAAAGGAGATAAGAATTTTGGGGTTGGGGATGAGAAAACATTTTATCTGTATGGCCCGTAGGCATTGGTGTGGTGGAGGTTTGGAAACTGGTGTCTGTAGTAAGAGGTTTAGGCATAGTAGCTTAGGTGGAGGATGCATAGGTGTGGTGGTTCCAGTGGTGGCATTGGTGGTGGAGGTGGTGGTGGTGGTGCGGTGGAGCTGGTGGTGGGGTCGTATATGGGGCTGGAGGTGGTGGTGGGGTTGGTGGTGGTTTCGGAGGTGGTGGTGGTGGTGGGGGTGGAATTGGTGGTGGGGATGGTGATGGACTAGGTGGTGGAGTTGGAGGAAGGGCCGGTGGTGGTGCCGAAGCTTGTGGAGGATTCAGCGGTGGGGTAGGAGGCAGAGGTAGAGGTGGATTTGGTGGGGGTGTGGGTAGGGGAAGAGGTGGATTTGGAGGAGGATAGGGTTTTGGTGGGGGTGCGAGGGGTGGGTTTGTTGTTGGGGGCAGAGGAGGAGGAGGTGGTGGTGGTGGCGGCAGGTTTAGAAGAGGTGGGGGCGTTGTGTTTGGGGGTGGGGCAGTGGCAGGGTTTGGTTAGTCTCAAATTTTAAGCGTAAAATGTATCTAGCTTTCAAAATTAAGATACCTAAAGTTATGTAGAGTTATGACTTATGAGGTTTCTCTATTTTTACTAGGGGGTGGTTTGGTTGGTTGTAAAATGTATCCAATGTAGAAGATTACTATTTGGAAAAGAAATGTTTGGAATTAAGTTCTAGAAGAGTCGTTTATTTGGGTGTAGTTTTACTATAATATAGGATAGAGAGGAGAGAGAAAGTAATTTAAAAAAGTAGCAAAAAATAATTGTAGATGAGATGGTGTGGTTGTTTTATTGGATAATGTGAACAGAGAGAAGAGAGAAATCAATTAAAAACCTCATGAATAGTGTTTCGCCTTCATTTTCCTCTCATTTTGAATGGAAAATGAAATGGAAAAGATCAACTACAGTAATTTATCAGGGAAACCAGATTCAACATTTTTTATTCCTAAACAAAGCTATGAACTATGCATATCCATCAAATTTCCTACAACAACTTTTCGACCAAGCAAACCACCCCTAGATGTGGTTTCTTTATTTCCATTTTTTTATTTTCCTACCCTTGTATCTACACGTAACTCCATTTCCAAATAACACCTTTGTGTTTTAGTTGTTATATATATATATATATATATATATATATATATATATATATATATATATATATATATATATATATATATATATATATATATATGAGAAGTCTATAAAAATGTAAGAAGCTTGTGAAAGAGCAAGTCGACTTGTAATAAATTAAAACTTTTTTGCTAATATTGGGGTGTAAATCTTTTGATCATGGAGACTTGAAGAGCCAAGTTCGTAATGCCTTCATGTTTTAGTTGTTATATATATATATATATATATTTATATATATATATATATATATATATATATATAAAAGAAGTCTCTGAAAGATGTAAGAAGCTTGTGAAAGAGCAAGTCGACTTGTAATAAATTAAAACTTTCTGATAGTATTGGGGTGTAAATCTTTTGATCATGGAGACTTGAAGAGCCAAGTTCGTTCAATTCAAGTCCATGTTACTTAGAAGTGGAAAGATATGTCGGTAATAGTACTAAAGAAAATATTTGTACCATCTAAGTTTCCATTGAATTATAATGATGATTTTAACTAAAGTTCTCATGTACACGATACTAAAATAGAGAGTTAAGACAGAGACAATGGATAATTTAATAGTCAGTCTGTTTATTGCAAGTCAAATTCGAATCCTTTTTAGTATTGGAGAGGTCCAGTTGGCTGAGTAGCAAGTGACAATCGATTGTTATAAATAGCAGTCGACTGCATGCTTGGGAAGCTCTTTTGACAAGTCGACCACAAGCGGTGATAACAACTATATGGGCATGTTCTTAGAGAAATTGTTTGAGCACAATTTGTTCTCCAAGTTATATCGTACAACTCCTACCTTGTGGCTTTCTCTTTAAGGTATATTGGACAGTGAATGATCAAAATTACAACATAGAATTTCTCTAAATCTTTATAAAATAATGTAATGGCCTCCATTGAGATGTAGTGCTTCATCTGAGAATTTTTCCATTGTAAACTGTAAAGTATCTTCTAGTAAGGCTTGAGAGATAGATATGTTCTTGGTGAGGGTATTTTAACTCTTGTATCTTCTTTTTCTTTTGAAGGAAAATGTGGAGTATGGCCACTCTATTTCATTAATAAGAGGTTAATAAAACATGCCCAGAGTACTAAGCAAAATTCAGAGTCCTACAATGCATAAATAAAACATAAGGTCTCCCCTGAGCATGTGAGGCTGGGACAAGAAAAATAATCATACTGAGCAAAATACATCAAAGGTACAGATAAGAAACTCCCAATAGTACCCTGGGGGTGGGGATCTTTCAAAAGTACAAGCCTACATCAAGGAGCCATCCTCAGTCAAGCGTAGGACTGATCTTGATCTCATCATCATCGTACTCCTCCACCTGGAAGGCATTGACAATCCTCCCTCTAAGACTTGTCGTTGTAGGAGAAGCTCAGAATGAAATAAGATGCATGATGTGAGTTAAATTACCATAAACATTATTATTAGTACTACGAAAATAATAATTATTTCTATCTAGCCAAAGGACCCAGGTCGTAGAAGCGATAGCGATATACTAAGCTTCTCTCATAGAACGTCTCTCATCAGCGAATCTCGGGCCGGTTCACAAGTCCTCGTACTTACTAGGATACGTAGTCGTTCCCAGGGCACTGAGGACATCAGTGAGTACAGCCTTGCTCTTATGACAATCCAAAAATCGATGATCTATGGTTTCAGTGATAGCATTGCAAAAACCATAAGAGGTATCAATATTCAGTTGTCGTTTGACCAGGTTTTCTCTAGTCAATATTGCGTCATTAAGGACTAGCCATATAAAGACTCATATTTTCAGTGGGGCCTTTGCTTTCCAGATAATTGCCGACCCCTTTGGTCTACAACCCTAAAGTGAATACAATTATAAAGTTATCGTACTATGAAAGTTCCATTATTTTGAAGTCTCGAGGCTATCCTATCTGGTCTCTGTGAGCAATTAACTCCTGAATTGACGATATACGCCTGTAGCTCTGAAAAATTTAGCTGAGAGTCCGGATCAAGTGTTATTTTAAAGGCTGACTTCCAAGACCTTCTTCTCCATGTTGCGACCACCATGTAGTGTGGGTGTGTAGCCTGTGCATATTGATGTTGATATTTGCAAGTGGACAAAATTGCACAAGTAATATAGATAGATGAGTAGAGTGTCGAACCCACAGGGACTAGATATTTTACTGAGTACCGATATCGCTAGATGAATCACTATTTGGAAGGTCGAATTTTATAAATAATAAAGCAACTAAATTACCTTAATCTAATTATCTAACTAAATTGGTGAAGAGGGAGAGGGCTGTGAAACTATAAAGCTCTTGTATTTTTTAATGGTAAAATTAGTTCTAGGGCTTTTGGTTCACCTCGTTTATCACACACACAAATTATTATTCCTTATAAATAAAAATATTATCTTTCCCAATTGTCGACCAAAATCCTAAAGATATTAACCACTCTATCAACGTAGTCTAAAAATTATTCTCAATTAATCGTTCGTCTATCCACCAAATTATTAATTGAAAAATTGGATTTCTTAACGGTCACGTCCTCCAATATACGGTCTTAATTTTTATTAATCACAAATTACCTATTCGGTCTCTTTATGATTTGAAAAATCATACAAATGTCTATCCACCATGTTGTACGCATAAATAATAAAAATTAAAACACAACCAGGAAAAATAGAATGATAATAAGGAATTAAAATTTGTGTTCTACAAAACTCGGCTACACCTTAGCCTCTAGAACAATAAATTCAGTTCATATTTGTTTGGGATTGCATCGTAAAAATTAGAGAAGAAAAGATAAAAGAATACAAAATTTAAGTCAAACCACTTTTCTGTCTCAATTGTCGGAGCCAAAAATGTTGTTGTCACGCGCCGTCAATCAACGTATCAGTCTGTCACACTGCCGTTGTCGGACCGCGTGTCCCAAAACCAGAGGCGTCTGTGTCGCTGTCTCGTCGGGTGCTGAGCCGCACGCTGTCTTCGTTCAGGAACTCTCACTTCCTGTCGTGCGTGGACCCGCCGAGTCAGCAAACCCGCTGTCTGCTTTGATGCGCGCGCCAGAGAGAGGAGAAGAAGGAGCCTGCTGCTTCGTCCAAGTCGCGTGGGGCCCAGCTGCGCCGCACGTGTGGATCAGGTGCGGTTGCTTCCTCTCTCTTCCTTTCTCGATTTCGCCCAACTTCAGAAGACAGAGAGAGAGGTGTCTGTCTCTCTCTCTCTCCTTAAATATTTTTTTTTTGTTTTTATTTATTTATTATTAGTCAAAGTCAGCCATCACCTCCTACTTTCTTCTCTCTTCTTTGCTTTGTATATATAGAGAACGGGAAGGAATTAGGGTTTGCAATTTTTGCAGAATAGTCCTTCTTCCAGTGTTTATTTCCTTCCTTATTTGATCTGAAATTTATTTCTTTCTCTTTTCCTCTTTATTTCCTTTTCTGCCAACCACGTGCTTCTGCATACACAAAATAATACCAGAAATTAGGACTTTTAAATTCAATAAAATTAATTAGTTTAAAATTAATTAAACTAACTATAACTCATATTAGCGTATAAAAATCCTTTTAAACAGTATTTATCGCAATTTTAACTCAACAAAACAATAAAAATTTATAAATCAATTATTTTACTTTGTTTGTTGATTTTTTCACCAATTCTTTACTTTTTGCATCAAAAATATTATTTCTTCAAAAATAATTAATTAAATGAAATCATATAGAAATAAGATGAATTATAGACAATATCAGCGAAAACAAGCTATTTTAATAGGTAAATGAGTACAAATATTTGTATATAAATCCGACACATCACATATAGGTGTGGGAAAAAATCTCTAAGTATGTGTTCGCCACACCATTTATCCCATCATAATCTAGTGAGTATGCAATTCCCAATATAAGATGTTACAAAGCTGTTGAACGGATCATATGCTTTAGTAATCCCCTTCCAGAACCAAGAGACACGTTGACCCACCCTGAAGCTGTAACGCCCTGAATTCTAAACATATGTAATTCGTAGCATAAACAGGATCTTTTACTTCAAATCTGTACAAAAATACAAGGAATTATTATTATTATTATTATTTTTCATTTATAACATCATTCTTTACATTAGCACATCAGAAATAAATAAGTACAGTATATATATGATAATGAAAACTCTTCATTCTAATGACATCTCTAACAGTGTCTCAAATCCAAGCCAAGACCAATCCTGCAACTAGAAAACTGTGGGCACGTCAGTTGCATACAACTGAGGCAATGCTAATACACCAATCCTTCTACTTTAGAAAATACAAACTTGAATGCAAAACAAAATGTGAGAAGTGACTATCCTGAACATGTCAGTGTATGATATGAACCTGAGGCCTAATGCAGACACTTACACCTACGATGCACTAATGCATAATTGTTCGGATTCTATGCACCCCATACTACATATGTAATTCGTAGCAACAGGATATTTTACTTCAAATTCGTACAAATTTACAAGGAAATTAAAACTTTTCATTATACACTTGTTTATTACAGAGTACACAGCAGAATGAATACAACATGAAATATACAATTCTAACATGAACAACTTTAATCATGAAAATAATCTTTAGTATCAAATCATCTTCATGCCCTTTTGCTAATCCAAGTCTTGTACTGAAAACTGTGGGCACGTCAGTTGCTTACAACCGACACAATGTTATAAAACGGCGATCCTCGCTATACCATAATATAGCGATTCTCTTACTTTAGCAACCACAAACTTGAATGCACAATAAAGTGTAACAGAGTGACTATCCTAAACATGTCAGTGTATGATATGACTTAATGCCTAATGCAGATGTTATACTACAATAAGACTAATGCATACTTGGTCGGATTCTATGCATCCCATTCTACATAGGTATGAGGGCAAGCACCTACATACTCCTCAATATAGGGTTTAATCCCTCGCCATGAATTACTACTACGGTGACTAATGTATGTTTTAGATATCCTGTGAGTATCTAGTACCACCCCGATAATTCTTGAGTATCGCACTCCCAACGCAAGTGATTTTTGGTCACACTGCCTCACTCCCCGATAATTCTTGAGGCGAATACCTACACCACGAGCTATGACCCCGATAATTCTTGAAAGTCGTTCTCCCACTGCGAGTGATTTTTGGCCATCACGCCTCACACCCTGATAATTCTAGAGACAAAACCCACACCGCGCCGTCATCGGTACCTTATCTCACAAAAACCCAATGAGCATCGCCTCGATCCAGGTAATTCTGAAGAAATATCTCCCACCGCGAGCCGCAACCCCGATAATTCTGGAGATAACCTCCCACCGCGCTATCAAGGCCCCCATACTCATGTTTGCCCATACTTCATCAAATCTCCTCTTAGTGTGTGTTCTAAGTTTTAATTAGAATCATCACAACCTAGGGCTAGCTTACCCTACAAGACTTAAATCAGCACGATAGAAAGTTAGCCCAAACTGACTACTTCTCAAGAGATAACCCACACTGGGTAGTTCTCAAATTTCCATTATTCACAATGCTGGTTACTAGGGTCTCGCCTAGGCTCTAGATTCCAACAATTATCTCACTCTAGAGATCTAATAGGTTATCAAGAGCCTCAACATAAACATTTCATCTTTATTCAACAATTCTCTTTTATCCACTTTATGTTTATAATTCACGTAGTATTCAACTTCATAACTCATTCACTGACAATTTTCCACATCGAATTTCTTATCAGCAACTTCTTAGTTAGTCATTCTTTAATTAGATCACCATTTTAACACCAATCTTCTTTAAAATTTGCAGTAGAACTTCTTTATTTCCATTTCAAAATTTAGCTTTAATTTCATTATAAAACAACTCTTAATAATTTTAATCTTATGCATCCTCTTTATTTTCATCTTGAATTCAACTCAATAAATATATGAAACATGACGTTTAAATTCTCAAAAATATCTTTGAATATTATAAAACAATTCCCAAGTGTTCTAATAATATTATAGAAGATTTCGATGATTTTTTTTCAAATTTTAAAACTTGTGAAATCTCAAAAAAATATAAAAATAAAATAAAAACAAATTTAAGGGTGGCTGGGCTCGAACCCGAGACTTGCCTCCAACCCACAAGCCCAACCAACAGGCCACTCACACATCTCGATATGAAACCCCCTGAGTTTTTTTTACGCTCTAATTGCCTTTCGATTTTTATTTTTAAAAAAATAATAAAAAGAAACAGAGCCAACCAGGCTCGAACCATCTCCTCTTAGTGTGTGTCCTTAAGTTTTAATTAGAATTATCATAACCTAGAGCTAGCTTACCCTACCAGACTTAAATCAACACGAGAGAAAGTTAGCCCAAACTGGCTACTTTTCTAGAGATACTTAACCCACACTGGTTAGTTCTCAAATTTCCATTATTCACAATGCCTGTTACAAGGGTCTCGCCTAGCCTCTAGATTCCGACAATCTTCTCACTCTAGAGATCAAATAGGTTATCAAGAGCCTCAACATAAACATTTCATCTTTATTCAACAATTCTCTTTTATCCACATTATGTTTATAATTCACGTAGTATTCAACTTCATAATTCATTCATTGACAATTTTCCACATCGAATTTCTTATAAACAACTTCTTAGTTAGTCATTCTTTAATTAGATTACTCTTTTAAAACCAATCTTCTTTAAAAATTATCACTAGAACTTCTTTATTTCCATTTCAAAATTTAGCTTTAATTTCATTATAAAACACCTCTTAATATCATTAATCTTATGCATCCTATTTATTTTAATCTTGAATTCAACTCAACAAATATATGAAACATGACATTTAAATTCTAAAAAATATCTTTGAATATCATAAAACAATTCCCAAGTGTTCTAATAATATTATAGAAGATTTCTATGAATTTTCTCAATTTTTAAAATTTGTAAAATCTCAAAAAAAAAATAATAAAAAGAAATTTAAGGGTGGCTGGGCTCGAACCTAAGACTTGCCTCCAATCCACAAGCCCAACCAACAGGCCACTCACACATCTCGATATGAAACCCCCAGAGTTGTTTTTACACTCTAATTGCCTTTTGTTTTTTATTTTAAAAAAAATAATAAACATAAACAAAGCCAACCAGGCTCGAACCCACGACTAATTCATTATAAATTCATTATAAATTCCATTCTACATGGAAAATTAATTTTTTAGACTCTAAGGAAAGGTTAACCAGTCTAATTCAACTTCTTAGTTTTGACCTTTCTCAAAATACTGCATCTAAGATGCCGAAATGATCAAAATCCGAAATGTATACAAATTTTCAGCAACTAGACAAACTGCCAACCATTCCTAAGTTTGGATTTTATTAAAATAGTAAACGACGTCCAAATATTATAAAATTTTAAAGAGATGTTCTTGACATATATGGGGTGCTCATATAAAAATATTTGCCCTACATTCCTTCTAGTTTAATAGATATAATTTTCTGAAGTGCAACTAAAACTTAAAACATAAACTTATAAAATGCCCCCAAATCAATCATATCAAAATTTCATACCTTTAATCAACATGGTCGGCCCCCACCTTGAGGCCGGTGAAGCGGCCGCCTTTAGCCCCCGACAATTTTAGGGGCCCCCAATTTTGTATTTTTCTTGTAAATATAGACAAGTATTTTGCGTTTAAAAATTCATATTGTTAGTAGGGGCCTCCAAAAATAATTATTTGGGCCTTTTGCCTCAGTTCCCCGGAACTCAGGCCTGGCCCTGTTAATCAACAACACATAATATAAATATGTATACTCAATATATATAATTGATCATGCACCTAACAATTCACACATATATATTCTACAATCTAGCATTCTACTAATAAAATTATATTAGAAAGTTGGAGAAACACCCAACTCAAAAGAGATCTTATAGTAGTTGAAACCTTAGCAAAAGATCCAAAATCCCCAACTACGGAAAAAAACGCAGTTCCCTCCCTTGGATTTCCCGGAAGCAAACAGCAGCAAAACACTTTTTGATCAATTTTTTTTTATTTTATTTTATTTTATATTTTTTTGTATTTTTGATTTGTATTCAGATGAGGATAGATTATGGGGTATTTATATGGAAAATTACGGAGTTGTTTTAGCAACCAACCACTCACATACCCACTCACACACTCATCCCACTCACTCACCCAATTCTTTCCTATATGTAGCCATTTGGAAAAGTGCACATTGCATGTGTGCACGTGTGCACGTGTTTTGTGCAATTTCTCATTTTATTTTCACTTTTATTGTTTTATTCCATTTTAAATTATTTTTTTTAATAAAAACTTGATGTGAATATTTGCAAGTGTACAAAATCGCAACAAGTAATATAGTTTAGTGAAAAGAGTGTCGAACGCACAAGGACTAATTATTTTATCGAGTACCAAAATTTCTAGATTAACTACTATTTGGAAAATCGAAATTCATAAAGAAAGCAACTAAATTAAATTAATCTTAAGAACTAACTAAATTAATTAAAAGGAGCGGAATCTAAAATTTTATTGTTTATTTATTGCAAAACTAATTCTAGGGCTTTTGATTTCACCTAGTTTATCCCACACAATTCAAACTTCCATGTAACAAAATTTTTTACTTTGTCAAGTCGTAAACCAAAATCCCCTAATTATTCAATGTTTTTTCCCGAACAACATTGAAAATATCTCCAACTAACAGTTTGTCATATCTCTATGAAAATTTAATTAATTGAAGACTCATTAAGTTCTGTGGGTTTCTTTATAGTTACATCAATCGCGGTAAATCATCTCTAATTTCGCTCAATCAATGGTGTTTAATTATATAATTCAAAATCACAAATTACCTCTCGGTCTGTCCCTGATTTAATAAATCATACAAAAATTGGCCAAACAATTGTAAGCTTTAAGAACAAAAATTAAACACACAATCATGGAAAAAAAAAATAATATGAAATTAAAATTGTGTTATCAAAACTAGGCTACATCAAAGCCCTAGAAGAATAAAATTAGTTCATAACAGAATTGCAACTAACAAATATGTTCCTTGATTGCATAATAAAATTAGAAGAAAAGAGAAGATACAGAAAGAACTGTTTTGTAAAAAAAAATTGCAAACCGAAGCCTTCTCGATTTCCGAGTCAGCACAGTCAGCACTTCTCTTTCTCTCTCCCTCTCTATCTCGCTCGATTTCCGCGCCAGCAGATCATCGCTTATGTCAGCGCCTTCTCTTCCTTTCTCCTTCTCTGTCTCGCTCGATTTTCACACCAACAGATCAATGCTTACGTCAGCGCCTTCTCTTCCTCTCTCCTTCTCAGTCTCGCTCGATTTCCGCACCAGCAGATCAGCAGCCACGTCAGGGCCTCTTCACATCCGTCTCTCTCTTCCTCTCTGACTTTCTCTTTCTTCTTCGTTCAGCGTGCATCCAACTCAGAGCCGCTCTCTGTTTTTGCTTCTTTTTTGTTATGTTGAGATCAGCCGTCTTCGTGTGGCGTGCCCTCTCTGTTTCTTTTGCTGTGGTATTTATAGGAGCACGGAAGTGGAAATTAGGGTTTATTTTTGCAGAAAACCCCACATCTTCATTTATTTCTTTCCTTATTTGATTTGCTATTTATTTCTTGCTTCTTTTTCTTCTCTTTCTTTTTCTTGAAACACGTGCTGCACATACACAAAATAAAATGAGAATTTAGGATTAAAAAAATAAAAATAAAATTTATTAGTTTAAATGAAACTAACTAATAATCACATTAGCTCAATTAAACACTTTTAAATTTGTTTATTTCATTTTCATCCTTTATTGGCAATTAAAATTTCAAATTTTCTTTTCACATGGCCAAATTGTAAAATTTAAAATTCAACAACTCAATAAAAATTAATAAATTGTTCTGCTTGTTTTGTTTGTTAAATTTTACTGAAAATCTTCACCTTTTGCATCAGAAACTCTTATTCCTTCAAAAATAATTAATTAACTGAAATCTATGTAAATAAGATAAATTATTAACAATATAGACGAACACAAGCATTTTTTATTGGTAAATGAGTACAAATATATATAAAAAATAGATACATCAAATACCCCAAAACTTAAGATTTTGCTTGTCCTCGAGCAAAAAGTAAAATGAGGAATAAAGAAATAATAATCAATAATAGGCTCAACTCATCACACCAAAAGATCTTATTATGCAAGCATCAAAATTGCAATTAAACATATAAACAATAGCAAATGAAGTAAAACCGAGCATACTCACTTTCTCCAGTCACTACAAAATGCACAGGCTATAGCGGCGCTTTTACAAGGCTATAGCGGCGTTTTTTGGCTCTGTTATAGCCCATAACGCCGCTTCTGAAATCGCCTCCAAAATGCCGTTACAGCGTGCGTCGTTATAGCTATATGGGCTATCACGGTGTTTACCGATGCCGCCGCTATAAGGTGTCCACCTATAACGGCGTTGCTAAACTGCCGTTACAGGAGCATATCTGTAACACCCCGAATTCCAAAATATAACTGAATTCGAGATTCCACAGGATCTTTACACTTCTTTCGTACAATTTTACAAGGAAATAAAAACTTTTCTTTCATCAGAGTTACATTTACACTTGTACATTATCACAGCGGAAGCAATATTATAATAAATTACATGAAACAATATTTAACTCAATCCTACGCAACATGTATGCTTTAATTGCCAAGCATCTTTACCCTGCATATAAAATTGTGGGCGCGTCAGTTCATTCAACTAACGAAATATTATACACGGCCATTCTCTCTATGCCGGAAACAGTATAACGATTCTCATTTCTTAACAAACACAAACTTGTCACAACAAAGCTAAATGGACTATCCTATTGTTGTCGTGTTGTGAATGTGCACTTAGTCCTTAATGCAATTATTTATATTATATGACACTAATGCGCACTTGTTCAGATTTTATGCATCCCATACTACATAGGTCCGAGGGCAAGCCCTTAATCGTTCTTCATCTTGTAAGGTTCAATCCCTCGCCATGACTTAATCTACTACTGTAACTACGGTAAGTATCCTAGATATTTTCTGACCTACGAACTCATGTCTAAGCACCATGAAGGGAATCCCAACGCACTGACACATGACTCATCATGCAGGCATCCTGTGGTAATTCAGCTCCTACCATAGACATGACACCACCCGCAGTCGTCAAACACCCCACGAGCATCGCCACCGGGACGGTACTCTGGAGCAGTATCCACGCCCTATCATGACTCATTATGGGACATCCTGTGAATACTCTCACGCCACCAATCCAATGGCCCTCATACTCACTGTTTTTCCCGTACTTTCATCACATCTCCACTATGCATCTAATCCTTAGTTTAATTGAATCATGAATAAAATTAACTCTTAGAGTGTAGCACTTCCACTATACCGATCTTATTCATTTAATTCACATGACCCAAATATTGGTCTTCCCATTTCAAAATATCATTTTCTCATTTCTTTTATTGCCGGTATAAGGCTTGGCTATACCCTAATTCTCAATTTCAACTCATAATTACAATGTCATACTCATAAGATCTTTTCATGATTAATCACAATTCATATTTCAATAGTATAGTATTCATGTATCCACATCTCTCATAATTCATCACCATCAATAATTCAATTTCGCGTGCAATCCATGTGCAAGAATAAATTTCACTTAATAGTCACCAACAATTTCATACTTTCCACAAACCTATTATTCACAAATTCACAATTTTACTACAACACATTTTTCTGTAATTCCATTTAATCACGCTAGTCACAAACTTCAAAAATTCATCTTTTATAACTCAAAATTTTCATTTTTATTTTTCGTTCGTTTAAAAGAGTAATTTAATTTCAAAATGAGTCATTCCTTGCAAAAAAACCCAAATTTCTTATTCACACTTCATCAAAAGTTGTATAAATATTTCCCAATAAGTTCTAATAATTTTTCCAGTAATTAAAACATATTTTCCCAATTTTTATTCTATTTTAAAAAATTCAATTTAATCCAAAATTCTCAAAAAAATATTTTTCCTAAACTCAAACCCCACCGAGATTCGAACCCACAACCAGCAGCGAAACAGACAGCGCACAGATCAACGCGCCAAAGCCGCCCATCGATTTAACTAGGGGTTAAAGTCCCTATATGTTCAGTTCTCGGTGATTTGGATTTTTAACAAAAACGACAAAATAAAACACAGCTTCGGGGTATCAAACTCAAGACCTCCGACCACTGTAGCGAACCCAAGTCTCTTCCGACCAGTTGGTCTAAGTGGACATATCGATTAGAAGGTATTTAAAATAGGTTTTGATCTTAATTTGCTGTTCAAAGTTATACTTCAAAATTTCTCAAAAACGAATTTGTCTCCTTTTCTCCTCTTTTGAAAACAAAAATGTCCAGAATAAAAATACATTTAATTTAACAATAACCAGTATTTTTAAAGGTATTTTTCTCTCTTATAAAACATATATCGAGCCTTAATTTGTATTTTATAATACTATTTCGACATTTGAAATCTAACACATATTTGTTCATAAACAAAGATGATTTCTCACACAAAATTCACTACTATAATGTTTTGACAACTATGATATTTTTAGAGCACAAAAAAACAATCTTTATAAGTGAATAAAATATCTATTTTTATCAATTAGTCTACACATGAAGCATTCGATTATTTGTTTGCCGAAAATACATTCTTTCCATTTATTCTAATTTTCACATGGTATATATAGCAATGGGGAATTTCATTACATCTATTAGCAAGCATTTCTTAGAAAATTATTCTATCAATTCATCTTTAACACATCATTCTACTTTAGCACTTTAATCAATAAACATGATTTTAACTTCTTACTAGCGAATTTCACATAATTGCAATTAAAGCATAATTAGCATGCATTCTAAAGTTATAAACAATGAGAACATACACTTTCACTAATATTAAATGAATCTAACCATCACAGTAACACACATTTACTAGTTTATCAATTTCTACTCTAAATAGGCAACATGTATTTCATCTCAACTAATTACTTTTTAATAACAAATTCAATTTATTCCTAACATGATTTCTACTTTAGAAGTCATGAGAAACACCCACCTTTTTGAAGAAAACCAATAAGAAAATCTCCTAGAGCCTCCTAGAATGCGAGAGAGTGCCTTCTCCTCCTACATTGCGATGCACGATCTCCTTCTCCTTGCTCCCTTGCAAAAACCGAGAGCTCCAAGTAGTGATGATGGCCGGCCTCCGATGGGGAACACACACATATACACTCACACTCACACACTATTATATATCTCCTATATAATGCTTTCTTCTTTCAATAGATTATTAGTCTAGAATACAAGTGGATAGGGGGGGGGGGGTATTTATACTAATCCTAGGATAGATTGGAGGGCTAGGATTTATTGGATAATTATAGGATGAATGGCTAGGATAGGAGTAGGAGTTATAGAAACTACCCATACACTAAGTAACCACCCATGCACACTCACCCACACTCCCATGCCTCCACACACCATCCGGCCACCAAAAGGGTGTGCATTGCACACTACGTGCTTCGCACGTGCCACCTAGTACCCCTATGAAAAAGTTTGTACAATTTAATTAATCAAAATGTTCACTATTTGTCTCACATGACAAGTGTGACCATTTAATTGTTTTATTAAATTGCTGGGCTTCATAATTAGTGGGCTTAGGCTTGTGGGCCAAAGACTATAAATTAATAATTAATAGAAGTGAGCTAAAACAATTAATTAGTGTTTTAGGCTTTTGGAAAATAGGCATTTTTTGAAAAATAAAGGAAAATAATTGTCATACAAAATGAGATTTTATATAAAATAAATAGATAATATACGCATGAAGTTTGCACGTGCACAACACGTGAGGAAAAAAATTATTTTTATAAAAATAAAATTTTAGGGTATTACAACACTCCATCCTTAGAATAGTTCCGTCCCTGGAACTACAAAGAGTGAGAAAACAAAACACAAGAAGAAAAATACAATCAAGCAAACAGCTCAGGATGATCCTTCATCATCCTCTCCTCAGATTCCCAAATAGCCTCTTCAACCAATTGGTTTCTCCAAACTACCTTGACCATCGGTATCGTCTTATTCCTCAAGAATTTCTCCTGACAATCAACAATCTCAACTGGAAGCTCAATGTAATTCAGATCCAACTGCAAACCCTCTGGTACTTCGGGCAAATGGTGACTAGGATCTGGAATGTAACCTCTCAGCATAGACACGTGAAAGACATTGTGCACCTGAGACAACTCTTCCGGTAACTCAAGCCGGTAAGCAGTTTTCCCGATCCTTTTCAATATCTTACACGGGCCTATGAACCTTGGGTCTAACTTTCCACCCTTGCCGAATCGGATCATGCCTTTGCTAGGCGATACCTTCAGAAAGACAAAGTCACCAACCTCAAACTCAAGGTCCCTCCTCCGGTTGTCTGCATAGCTCTTCTGCCTACTCTGAGCATCCACCAACCTCTTCCTGATCAGATCAATCTTTTCAGAGGTCTGCTGCACAATCTCAGGCCCAAACATCTGACGCTTCCCAACTTCGAACCAACAGGCAGGCATCCTGCACTTTCTGCCATACAGAGCTTCGTACGACGCCATCCCAATGCTAGTCTGAAAACTGTTGTTATAGGCAAACTCCACCAAAGGTAAATGCCTTTCCCAACTGCCTCCAAAGTCTAGTACACAACACCGAAGCATGTCCTTAAGAATATGGTTGACTCTCTCAGTCTGCCTATCGGTTTGGGGGTGAAAAGCAGTGCTGAAATCTGTCTTGGTACCCAAAGCTGTCTGAAGACTCCTCCAGAAATGCGAAGTAAACCGCACATCTCAATCAGACACAATGGTCAACGGAATGCCATGAAGCCTGACGATCTCACCAACATACATCTCAGCCAACTTGTCCATCGAAGCAGTGAGTTTCATCGCCAAGAAGTGAGCGGACTTGGTTAGTCGATCGACTATGACCCAAATCGCATCATTGCCCTTAGGACTCTTAGGCAAACCCGTGATGAAATCCATACTGATGTTATCCCACTTCCATTCCAGAATAGGTAACGGTTGCAATAGACCTCCAGATTTCTGATTCTCGGCTTTGACTTGTTGACAAATCTCACACCTCGACACAAATTCAGCCACATCCCGCTTCAAACCTGACCACCAGAAATGTTGTTTAATGTCCTTATACATCTTGGTACTTCCAGGATGTACTGACAAAAGAGTAGCATGAGCCTCATGAAGAAGAGTTTCTTTCAAGTCCGATTGATTAGGAACACACAGCCTCTCACCAAACCACAGCACTTCATCCCTGATTTGAAATCCGGGCAACTTGCCAGCACCAACCTGCTCTATCATCTTCTGAATCTCTGCATCTTCCTTCTGACTTGCAATAATCCTTCCATTCAGTGTCGGTTGAAGCCTCAATTGAGCTAAAGATGATCCCAAGCCTTGCAGAACAACTTCAATTCCAGCCCGATCCAACTCCTCTGCCAGCTGCTTCTGAGTTGTAATCAAACTCGCCAGACTGCTTTTGCGGCTAAGTGCATCAGCAACAACATTAGCCTTCCCAGGATGATACTTAATCTCCGGACGAGTGCCCTCAAGTACCTCTAGCCATTTCCTTTACCTCAGGTTCAGATCCTTCTACTGATAGATATACTTCAAGCTTTTATGGTCTGTGTACATATTCAGCTTCTCGCCATACACATAATGCCTCCATTGCTTTAAGGTGAAGATAATTGCAGACAGCTCTAGATCATGAGTCGGATAATTCTTCTCATGCGGTCTTAGTTGCCTAGACCCATAAGCGATTACTTTTCCTTCTTACATTAAGACACAACCGAGCCCACGATGTAAAGCATCGCTGTAGACATCATATTCGACACCTGCTCTAGGCAAAGCCAAAATGGGTGCAGTAGTCAGCCTCTCTTTCAACTTCTGAAAGCTTGCTTCGCACTACTCAGTCCACTTGAAGTTCACATTCTTCTTGGTCAAAACCAGTGAGCGGCACGGCTATCTAAGCGTAGCCCTTGGATAAACCTCCTATAATATCCAGTTAGCCCAAGGAAACTCTTGATTTCCTTCACTGTAGTAGGTCTTGCCCAATCTCTCACTGCCTCTATCTTCTGAGGATCAGTTGCCACTCCCTCCTTAGAAAGGATGTGACCTAGGAATGCCACTTCAGATTTCCAGAAATCACACTTGGACAACTTGGCATACAACTCCTGCTCCTGAAGCTTCCTCAAAACTGCTGCCAAATGCTCCATGTGCTCCTCCTCCGACTTGGAGTATACGAGAATATTGTCGATAAATACCACGACGAAAGAATTAATGAACGGCCTCAGAACTCTGTTCATCATGTCCATGAAGATTGTAGGCGCATTCGTCACTCCGAACGGAATAACTAAGAATTCGTAATGCCCGTGTCGAGTTCTGAATGCAGTCTTATGCACATCTTCAGCTTTCACTTGAACTTGATGATAGCCTGATCGAAGATCTATTTTGGAGAAAACTGCAACTCCTTGTAGACGATCGAACAAGTCATCAATTCGCGGAATGAGATATTTATTCTGAACAGTGACCTTGTTCAGCTCTCGGTAATCGATGCACATCCTCATCGAACCATCCTTCTTCTTTACCAACAGTACTGGTGCTCCCGGAGGTGACGCACTAGGTTGAATAAAGCCCTTCTCCAACAGTTTCTCAATCTGCCGTTTGATCTTATCCTGTTCCACAGGCGCCATCCTATAGGTGCCTTGGAAATAGGTGTACTCCCTGGCTAAATAGTGATGCTGAACTCCACATCACGATACGAGGGTAACCCAGGCAAATCTTCCAAGAACACGGTTAGATAATCCCGAACCACAAGAATCTGCTGCACCTCTGCAGGAATCCCTCTCTTCTGGCTGATAGCAGCAACCAAATCTGAACATCTTCTCTTCCCTTGGAAAGTGACTTTAGGTCCACTTGGATCCTTCACTGTTACTGTCTTGGTCTTGCACTCGATGTTCGCACTATACACCGACATCCAATCAATGCCAATGATAACATCGACTCCCAAAATATTCAGCTCAATCAGATCGATCCCGAAAATTCGATCTCCAATCACAATCTCGCAGTCAGCATAGCACCGATCAGTGGTTAGAGTCTCCCCTGACGGAGTAGCTACTGCTAAAACCTTGCCTGGAAATATCTTCGGTTCGACTCCTAGAACTTTAGCAAATTTAGGTGATACGAAAGTGTGAGAGGACCCAGTATCGAACAAAATAACAGTTTTCTTTCCATTCAAAATAAGTTCTCCTGTTACATAACACTCACTCGTCATATAACAGTTCACTAATTAACAGGAAAAAGAGACAACAGAAAACACTCCTAAACATCCTCCCTCGTACCAGTGATGACGTGATCCACCTCATCAGCGTCAGCTTCAATCAAGGCAAATACTCGCCCCTGCTGGTACGGCTTCTTCCCGGTCTGCTGAGTTGGTCCATTGCGGACGACATCCTGTAGTTTGGGGCAGTGAGATTTGTAGTGGCCTGTCTCTCCACAGTTGAAACAAGTCACTGGAGGTCTCGCCCAAGTATTCCCGGGTCTTCCTGCCACTTGAACAGCATTCGCACCCGTAGGCTTGAACCTCTGAGTCGGTGGCTGTCCCCTGACATTGCCAGCATTGCGGGCCTCTTCCCCGCATTCCATTTGTTCCTCCAATTCTGAACAGCGTGGAACTGCTCCATGTTTGCCTCTGTGGCTGCCGCTCGATTGACCAGCTTGTCAAACCTCCTGATACCGAGGGGTATCATCCTGGACCTCAAGCTCAGCCTCAATCCATGCTCGAACTTACGAGCCTTCTTCGCCTCATCCATCACCAATTCGGGAGCATACCATGAGAGCTGAGTGAATCTGGTCTCATACTCCCTAACCGACATGTTGCCCTGCTGCAGTGATAAAAATTCCATGGCCTTCTTCTCCTGGACGTCTGAGGGAAAGTAATGACTGCGGAACTCCTCCAAAAATTCCTCCCAGCCAAGAGCCAAGACTCCCATCGTCTGCTTCATCGACTACCACCACACAGCTGCATCCTTCTCGAATTGCAGAGTCGCCAACTTCACCTTACTGCCCTCCGGGGTCTCCAGGACTTCGAAGATAGTCTCTACCTGACGGATCCAATTATCAGCCGTGTCAGGGTCTGACTTTTCCTCAAACACCGGTGGTTTCATCCGTTTGATTGCTTCGGGTACTGGATTCACAGGCACCCTTCCTTGATTCTGATTCATGGCCACGGCATTGAGTGTCTGATAGACCCTCGCTAGTTTCGTTTCCAAGTCCAGACCTTCACCGTTACGAGCTCGTCTTCCAGCCATATTCTGATGCAAAAAGATCCATTAAATTTGAAGTATGAAACATGAACTTTTAAGTCAACATTTCCATTTCATTAAATTTCAAACTTTATACATTCGAATTTAAAACATTTCTGACATCAAAATGGAAGCAGCAGATGATACAACGGTCTAACTCCTACGGTTCCTCTTGGCTTCACGAAGCTCTCCCTGTAGTTCTTCAACTTCTTCCTTCAGTACATCAGTCATGTTTTTTCTTTTCTTGAGTTCCCATACACGATGACTGAGAACTGTAAAATCATCCTTGCGCTTTGCCAGCTGAGCCTCCAATAGTCTGACTCTCTCTCGCAGAGTTTCTACCTGCCTCTGAAGAGATATCACAAGACTACTTGGAAATGGTTCTTCTTCTTCGTCAGAAGAGTCATCAAATGAGTCCGGAGGTGGATTGATCTCTCGGGACTCAGGCCATTCCTCTTCCACTTCTTCGGGATCTTCCTCGTCAGAATCAGCTTGTCCGGGGTAGTAATCTTCCTCAATGATATGCCAATTGTCATCTCCAGCTGGGTCGAAGTGATCAGCCATCTTAGAAAAAGGGAGGAAGAAGCATAAGTCATAGAGCAACACAAATGTAAGTGGCTTACATTTAAATCTCCAGACTCAACACACACTCTAATGTCCACTTCTAGGGTGTCGTTCCTTATAAATTTGTACTACTTAGAAGCATGCTCTGATACCACTCTGTAACACCCCGAATTCCAAAATACAACTGAATTCGAGATTCCACAAGATCTGTACACTTCTTTCGTACAATTTTACAAGGAAATAAAAACTTTTCTTTGATCAGAGTTACATTTACACTTGTACATTATCACAGTGGAAGCAATATTACAATAAATTACATGAAACAATATTTAACTCAATCCTGCGCAACATGTATGCTTCAATTGTCAAGCATCTTTACCCTGTATATAAAACTGTGGGCGCATCAGTTCATTCAACTGACGAAATATTATACACGGCCATCCTTTCTATGCCAGAAACAGTATAACGATTCTCATTTCTTAACAAACACAAACTTGTCACAACAAAGCTAAAGGGACAATCCTATTGTTCTCGTGTTGTGAATATGCACTTAGTCCTTAATGCAATTATTTATATTATATGACACTTTGTTCAGATTCTATGCATCCCATACTACATAGGTCTGAGGACAAGCCCTTAATCGTTCTTCATCTTGTAGGGTTCAATCCCTCGCCATGACTTAATCTACTACTGTAACTACGGTAAGTATCCTAGATGTTTTCTGACCTACGAACTCATGTCTAGGCGCCCTGGAGGGAATCCCAACGCACTGACACATGACTCATCATGCAAGCATCCTGTGGTAATTCAGCTCCTACCATAGACATGACACCACCCGCAGTCGTCAAACACCCCACGAGCGTCGCCACCGGGACGGTACTCTGGAGCAGTATCCACACCCTATCATGACTCATCATGAGACATTCTGTGAATACTCTCACGCCGCCAATCCAATGGCCCTCATACTCAATGTTTTTCTCTTACTTTCATCACATCTCCACTATGCATCCAATCCTTAGTTTAATTGAATTATGAATAAAATCAATTTTTAGAGTGTAGCACTTCCACTATACCGGTCTTATTCATTTAATTCACATGACCCCAACACTGGTCTTCCCATTTTAAAATATCATTTTCTCATTTCTTTCATTGCCGGTATAAGGCTTGGCTATACCCTAATTCTCAATTTCAACTCATAATTACAATGTCATACTCATAAGATCTTTTCATGATTAATCACAATTCATATTTCAATAGTATAGTATTCATGTATCCACATCTTTCATAATTCATCACCATCAATAATTCAATTTCGCGTGCAATCCATGTGCAAGAATAAATTTCACTTAATAGTCACCAATAATTTCTTATATCCCACAAATCTATTATTCACAAATTCACAAATTTACTACAACACATTTTTCTATAATTCCATTTAATCACGCTAGTCAAAAACTTCAAAAATTCATCTTTTATAACTCAAAATTTTCATTTTTATTTTTCTTTCGTTTAAAAGAGTAATTTAATTTCAAAATGAGTCATTCCCTTAAAAAAAAAACCCAAATTTCTTATTCACACTTCATCAAAAGTTGTATAAATATTTCCCAATAAGTTCTAATAATTTTTCCAGTAATTAAAACATATTTTTCCAATTTTTATTCTATTTTAAAAAATTCAGTTTAATCCAAAATTCTCAAAAAAAACATTTTTCCTAAACTCAAACCCCACCGAGATTCGAACCCACAACCAGCGGCGAAACAGACTGCACACAGACCAACTCGCCAAAGCCGCTAATCGATTTAACTAGGGGTTAAAGTCCCTATATGTTCAGTTCTTGGTGATTTGGATTTTTAACAAAAACGACAAAATGAAACACAGCTTTGAGGTATCGAACTCAAGACCTCCGACCACTGTAGCGAACCCAAGTCTCTTCCGACCAGTTGGTCTAAGTGGACATATCGATTAGAAGGTATTTAAAATAGGTTTTGATCTTAATTCGCTGTTCAAATTTATACTCAAAATTTCTCAAAAACGAATTTGTCTCCTTTTCTCTTCTTTTGAAAACAAAAATGTCCAGAATAAAAATACATTTAATTTAACAATAACCAGTATTTTTAAAGGTATTTTCCCCTCTTATAAAACATATATCTAGCCTTAATTTGTATTTTATAATACTATTTCGACATTTGAAATCTAACACATATTTGTTCATAAACAAAGATGATTTCTCACACAAAATTCACTACTATAATGTTTTGACAACTATGATATTTTTAGAGCACAAAAAAAACAATCTTTATAAGTGAATAAAACCTCTATTTTTATCAATTAGTCTACACATGAAGCATTCGATTATTTGTTTGCCAAAAATACATTCTTTCCATTTATTCTAATTTTCACATGGTATATATAGCAATGGGGAATTTCATTACATCTATTAGCAAGCATTTCTTAGCAAATTATTCTATCAAATCATCTTTAACACATCATTCTACTTTAGCACTTTAATCAATAAACATGATTCTAACTTCTTACTAGCGAATTTCACATAATTGTAATTAAAGCATAATTAGCATGCATTCTAAAGTTATAAACAATGAGAACATACACTTTCACTTATATTAAATGAATCTAACCATCACAGTAACACACATTTACTAGTTTATCAATTTCTACTCTAAATAGGCAACATGTATTTCATCTCAACTAATTACTTTTTAATAACAAATTCAATTTATTCCTAACATGATTTCTACTTTAGAAATCATGAGAAACACCCACCTTTTTGAAGAAAACCAATAAGAAAATCTCCTAGAGCCTCCTAGAATGCGAGAGAGTGCCTTCTCCTCCTAGATTGCGATGCACGGTCTCCTTCTCCTTGCTCCCTTGCAAAAACTGAGAGCTCCAAGTAGTGATGATGGCCAGCCTCCAATGGGGAACACACACATATACACTCACACTCACGCACTATTATATATCTCCTATATGATGCGTTCTTCTTTCAATAGATTATTAGTGTAGAATACAAGTGGATAGGGGGGGGGGGGTATTTATACCATATCTAGGATAGATTGGAGGGCTAGGATTTATTGGATAGTTATAGGATGAATGGGCTAGGATAGGAGTAGGAGTTATAGCAACTACCCATACACTAAGTAACCACCCATGCACACTCACCCACACTCCCATGCCTCCACACACCATCCGGCCACCAAAAGGGTGTGCATTGCACACTACGTGCTTCGCACGTGCCACCTAGTACCCCTATGAAAAAGTTTGTACAATTTAATTAATCAAAATATTCACTATTTGTCTCTACATGACAAGTGTGACCATTTAATTGATTTATTAAATTGGTGGGCTTCACAATTAGTGGGCTTAGGCTTGTGGGCCAAGACAATAAATTAATAATTAATAGAAGTGGGCTAAAACAATTAATTAGTGTTTTAGGCTTTTGGAAAATTGGCATTTTTTGAAAAATAACGGAAAATAATTGTTCATACAAAATGAGATTTTATATAAAATAAATAGATAATATACGCATGAAGTTTGCACGTGCACAACACGTGAGAAAAAAAAAATATTTTTATAAAAATGAAATTTTACGGTATTACAATTTCCGTTTCAAAGTTTTTGAAAAAAGTAGAGGTATAGCAGCATTTTTTCCAAGCGCCGGGATTGCTCCCCTGAATAATAGCTAGCATTGGTACCCTACAGCGGCGCTTGTCTAGCGCCACAATAGAGGGTACTCAAAAGCAGTACTATCTATTGCGGCGTTTCTTGGAAAACGCCGTGATAGGTCGGTTTTTTTTTTTTTTACCATTTCATTATAAAATTTTGAATTGAAAAAACCAGAAATTAATCGCATATTACAAATACATGTAATCATATTAAATTTAAATGCTTAAATCTTAAAGTCAATAATAACATCATAATCAAGAACCAAAAGTCACACATGATAAAAAACAACTGAATAGAAAACAAAATATGTAACACATATAAACTGTCATACAACGAGTGTCAAATGTATATGTTGTACAATACTTAGTTATTACAAAACATTTTAATAAAAAGTCCAAATTCGACAAACTACAGCAGGGGACTCTTCTCGTGTGGCCCGCTGTTGCTTCCAATTCCATCGTTATTTTGCCCTAGTGTATGTGCATGACTGGAAAACGATGGAATACGCTGGCCCTGTAGAAAAAACATAAATATTTCATCATCAATTTGTCAAACAAAAGAAGTAGTTGTTATTAGGGACTTGGATGGTGCAAAAGAGATGTTTAATAAAGAAAATGGATGATTAATAAAGCAATTCACAAAATTAATACAAAAAATCTGAAGTATATCAATAAGAAGCAAAGTTAATTATAAGATTGTAGTACACTAAACATTGAAACAAGAAAAGTACTTTTAAGCTTCAGTGAAATTCTGATAGTTGTCAAGTCGTTATACTTATCATATATCATTTTCCTAGAATACCATATCATATATCTTATCCTATTGTAAAAAAAATCAAAGAATGGACTAAACTCCCATCAGATGCATTCCAGACACATATTCTGCAATCTAAAAAAGAAAACCAACTTAGTAGCCTGGATCACAAGGTTTTCAGGTCTGAATTACGAATTACTATAAGAAATTTAAAAAGACAACTTAGAAATACATCACAAAAGGCGATTAATAATAAATTAAAATGCTGAATGAAAAGACAATTTAATTAATTAATGAAGATATTATTACAGTACAAAAAAAATATTTTTAGATTGTTATGATCCAATTATCTCAAAATACCTAATTAGGATTATTTGATGACCAACAAAGCTTTTAAAATCCAAATTGATCCTGATCTAATGTGTGATCCAGATTTAGGAGACGTCTGTGCTGACTCAGGTAGTAGGGTCCAGATTGTTGAGTGCATGACAAACATTGGTTCATTCCTACTCTAGGGGAGGCATATATCTTAACTAGCATGGTTCCCCTGTATATATATCCTACTACTTCCCAAGATCATTAGTTTTCTATAATTTACTGCACTTACATCACACTGTTTCCTGTTGTATGATGAAGTGGCCAAGGTATGCGATGTAGCTACCTTTATTTGGCAGTGCTACATACAGATCCAACATGAGTTATCTCCATTTCTGTTTCATTTTTTGCAAGTGTAACATGTGATGTATGCCCATCTTTGGATGAAGTATGCTAAAATGAAGATTGTGATTTTACAGATGCCATTTTTCATGCTCGAGGCTTTTTTTTCCTCTTAAGATGTTTGCAAGCTCTGGAGCCATTCTGGGGTTGTTCACAATAAGCTGAACTCCTGCTATGTTCTGAGTTTAGTATCTATTGCTATTGAAAAGATCCTTCATCAATCATCTACTTTATTCTTTTTCTTGTGTCCTTTAAAACTGGAAGGAAAACTTATAGCTATGTATTTTCTGCAGACTGAGAAAGTAGAGCTCAAAACTACAGTTGTGGATGAAACAAAAGAGCGTGAAGGACATACTGGACAATTGAATGGAAGATTGAGTGGTTAGTAGTGCATAAGGTGCATAATATACTATATCTGCAGTTGTATATCATCTGGTGATCTGACTCTGAAATATCTTCAAGCAATTTTTTTTGCAGTCATCTTTAAGTACTTATTTTTATTATTTCCCTAAATTAAAGATTGGTCATTATTATTATCATTATCATTTGACTAATCCTTTTTTCCCATCACAATGAGGTCAGATGTTGCACACATCATTGGGTTCCATGACAGACAGGTTTATAAAATTTTAGACTGATATTCTGATGTTAAAACCTCTCTCAACAGATGCAAATTCTTAGTGGAGGAGAAGGGGAAATATGATAAAGAGACAAATCTAGAAGAAGGGGAAATATGATAATTGATAATATTATTTGAAAGAAAACACAGTTTATATCTGAGGCACAAATAAAGCATAGGGATTTTAGCCCATATTTAACACTTCTCTTTACAAATGTATGTCAAGAGCACACCACATTGAAATCTAGTATTGTTATATCCATCCTATTCAACACATTATCCAATCTAAAACCTGCACATAAGAAATTGTTCCTACTTAAGAAGCACATGTAATCTGGGTATCTTGAAATTTGCAATAAGGATGTCTTTCAAGATACAACGAACCCGACAATATATTTATGTATGCTAGGGACTACGACTTCATTTATTAATAGGATTAAAGTATTGCTCAAGTATGTAGTTTTTTCAAAAAAAATAAATTAACATCAAAGTATATAAACACTAGCATATTCATGCACCTATACAGGCTACAAAGTGCACACATAAATATGATGAAATTATATTCACTTGTTCTTCTTTTCCTTTTTGATATTAAATTCCTTTATAATTGTACATACCATGTGTAGTATTGGGCATAGATATGGCAATTACTGGATAGCACACATCAATAGTAATCAGATGATAGATATGAAGTTCAAGAATTAACACTCATTTGTCCCTTATTTCTCTTGTCAAGCATCAGATGTTTATTCGGTTTTGTCGGAAGGAAGTGCAACTGATTCTGATGTGGAGAACGAAAGTCCAGGCCCAGATGTGGAAACAGATGAAGATAATGGGCTTTATTTTGACACAAGGGATTTCTTGTCTTCAGAGTTCCTAAGAAATGCTTCCTATCACAGTAGGGAACTGATAGGCAATGGTTGCATTGGTTTAACTTGGAATGTGTCACGCCGACCTGATGTCAAGCAAGGATTAAAGTATTTACTAATTTTGTCAAACCTATATTTACCCAGAACCGGATCCCTAACCAACTTTAAAATATTGCAATAACTTTTGCCTCCCTATCACATGTTATCATATAGAAGTAGTAAACACGTACTGTTTATACATTTAAATCAGACTGATATATATATATACTGTGTAGTACAATAAATCAAGACTAAATTGTAGTACATGGAGATGTATTCACCATACTGTATCAAAACTTCACCATTTGATATTTACTAAATATTAGTTGCTCCAACTGGTAATCCTTTAGATTTCTTGTGACTATAACTTCTCTTCTTTTGGAAAAAAAAAACCCTGAAATATGCTAACAGAAATATGCTATAATGTTAGATCCAGTTCCTCATGGTGAACATTTGCTCGTATCCACTAGCTGCAGCATTGTATGAACTCGATTGTCCACCAATTTGCAGCTGTCGAAAGTATTCCCTTTAAACTCATGATAGTTATCGTTTAATTGTGCTACAATATGATCTCAAACAGTGTATATGTTTCTCAATTCACATGCCTCTAAATTGCATAAATCTATATTTACACTAAATTGATCAATTTCTGACATGCACATGGGAATTGACCTCTGTTACTAAGCATGGGGAATTTTCTTTTGAAACTTTGAATTCGACATTCATTTTATTGTCAGATTAGTTATATTTTACATATATTGTCGCTCGGAACATCTAAAATAATTATTGTCAAAACCTTAAATCAGAGCTTATTTTACAGACCAAGTAAAAATTTGGACCTTTGTACTGCAAGTAACAACTAATTACAAAAAGAATTCATCATGGAAAGAAGATGTTATAATGTAAATTCTCAGAGAAAGAAGCTCACTGACCTTTTCAACCCAAGAATCCTTGTACTCAACAATGAACGGATTCTTTACTTTAGCAATGAGTTCCATCTGTAAAAGCATACAAACTAATAAATAAACCATTGCAAACTATAGAAAAGTAGCAAATCATAACTGAAAATTTGCAATTTTTCCCTCTTAACACTGACAAAACATTTTTGAATTGTTTTTTGAATTACCCATCCATGGCAAGCAAAAAAATCGTAAACCTAATGACAAAATAAGGAACTAAATGTCGGTTACAACTTCATCCTTAGATATTGAAGATTCTATTTATTATAAGAGACTAATTTAGAAATTCAAACGAGCATTATGCAATTAACACACACTAGATGCGCTGAAAAACCACTCTAAACAATGTCACATTCATGACAGCAACTTAATTTGTCCTCCATTGAATACTTTCAGCCAAACAAGATCGCAATTAAGTGACCAAATCAAATTAACATTCTCCATTTGCTCCAAATTCGAACATGATAGCAACATTTTGGGACCATCGACAACTTCAATGACCAATTTTAGTCTAAATTAACCTTAAAAACCTAACAACATTAGAAAAATGATATTGTAAGTTATTACCTCTTGGTGAGCCGACCTTCGACATCGATCAGTTTGTCTAGCAAGCCGAATCTTTTTCAAAACATACCTAAAAAATTAACCAATAATAAGCAGCTAAATAATATTAGAAAAAGTGACCTTTAACTCCTTATTAGCTACTACTCACCTCTTCTTCTCGACTTTGTGCCTTACAAGAAGCGCAAGAACGAACACTCCTTTCCCAATCTGCTCCAACACTTGATAATCCTCCATCGCAAAACCCTAATCAAGCTCTAATTAAGATTAGATTCCACAGCTGCATTCAAGTGATCCAAACTTAATTGTTACCAAATTCAAAAATTGAATGAATCACTAAAAAACGGTTAAAGTTTAAAAAAAAGACGAAACGAGAGAAATGCATGCGGCGCAGGTTAGCAGAATCGAGTAAAAATCAAGAATCAAAGAAACGCAACAAAAGAAGGAAGCACTACCTGGGATCTGAGGCTCTTCTTCCCGAAGCTTTGAACTGAACTTAATCACAGTCGATTCTTGAATAAGGAGAAGATGATGATGATGATGATGATGATGTCATGATTAGGAGGCGGTAAAGGGGATTTAAAGGTTGGAGATGAATGTCGAATTCAAAGTTTCAAAAGAAAAGTGAAGATCGTCAATTGCAGAGTACTTAAGAAGCTCGAGTAACAGAGGTCAAAAGAAAAGTTTTGAAACTGAAGCAAAACTAAATCTATGTAGTGACTGAGTACTTAAGAAGCTCGAGTTAGTGTCAATTTCAGCCAAAAATTTGAAGAACAAAACCTGAATAAAAAACAAACTACTAGCTAGATCAGGTTGTGGGACTTTCTTGAAGACATAAACACCGTGAAAACAAACAACGAATATACAATACTTGAATAAACCAAGGGTATGCCAATCTCAATCACAAACTCATGTACTTAAAAACATAAGCAACCAACATGAATATATACATCTGCATGTATATAGGCGTACATGCACACATCTGATACATAGTTTATTTTAGAAAGCATGTTATAATTAGAATACATATATGTTTACAGATGGAAGAAAAAAGATTAAAAGCAAAACTGAATCTGGAACAATGTAGTAGCAAGTTCGTGATGCTAAACATGTGCCTGTTGGCAAGGTATTGTTTCATAAAGAAATCAAATGAGGTGCTACCATAACTGGAGAAAAGGTTATTCTAGATAGTTAATTAACCTCATTTTCCTCAATGATTTGTCTTTCCTTGATAGTGCTATCAAATCCACAAAAGAAAGTGTAGCTACTCTATTCATTCCATTCATGTGGTATATATAAGTACAATTCCTACAGTGTATATAACTCAATTCCACTCTGGTTGCCATCATTCCATTCATGTGGTATATATAAGTACAATTCCTACAGTGTATATAACTCAATTCCACTCTGGTTGCCAATCATCTCTGCTATCATAACTTCAAAAAGAGTGTACAATGCTGACTCTTCCCAACTACTTGGATTTGGAAGAAAACAACCCATGTTGAAATTGGGTTGAAAATATTACATTTGGAAGAAAACAACCAAAACAGGGTTGAAAATATTACATTTCTACTTCACAAAGCCAAAAAATCAAACACATGAGATGCAAGTTGGGTTATTAAAGTTTGTTCAAATTTTAAATTAAATCAGGATCAAAGTAATAGGGTTTGAATGAAATTGAAGCAAGAATTAAATGCAACGGCTAGTAAAATGAAAACCCATGTTAAAATTATTAGGGGATTTAAAAATCTCACCAAATGCAACGGCAAGGGCGGCGGCGATGGATTAGGGCAGTAGAAGGAGGTGCGGCGAGGGGTACGCAAGGAGGAGCGGCCAAGGAGGAGCGGCGACGGTGGAGCGGCGCGAGGGAGGTGTGGCGGTGAGTGGTGAGGGGAGAGAGAGTCGTGGTTGGGTTTAGAGCGGGATTAGGTGAGGAGAAAGCGGTGATCAGGTGAGGAGAGAGCGGGATTAGAGCAAGATTATTTGGGCGATTGAGGGTTTAGAGCGGAGATTGAGGGTTTAGAGCGGGATTAGAACAAAAAAATTGGGGGAAATAAAAATGGGGGCAGGGTTTAGAGCGGGGGTAAATTTCAGTTCTGAAATTTACCTACCCTATAACGGCGCGTATACATAACCGCCGCGATAGGGTAGGGTAAATTTCAGAACATAAATTACCCTACCCTATAACGTCGCGTATCCATACCCACCGCGATAAGTGCTATATATAACTACTGTTTGAGTGTGTAGCGGCATTGAAGTCAAACGCTGGTACAGAGAGTGTGTTTTTTATAAAATAAAATCCTTCTATACCTATAGCGGCGTGTTGCTGAAACACCGGGAAAGATGTGCCGCTATAGGCCTAGCGGTTTGTAGTGAGTGCAATTATTCATTTATAATTCCCAACCCAATCATATTTGCCATGCAATTAATGTAATTATAGTATATAACAACTCCATCTGTGATTACCCCTTCTCACTACTACAAACTATAAGTTGTCACTTGCCTTTTGACGCGAATGCAAACATGTGTGATGAATTCACCCGGTTACTCAACAAGTCACAAACTTAAAGTTCTTTGCATACTCATATTTCAAGTTGCCGTTTGACGTAAAAATAAACATTGGTGATGAATACCCCTAGTTACTAAGCAACTCAAAATATTGGAGTAGATAGAACTTTATTCATTCAATTTTTTGATCATTATCACCTTATTTTCTTAAACTCTATTTAGAACTAGATCAAAGTGGATAATCACAAGAAAAAGTATCACATTTTTCTTTTATGTATAATCACATAACTCACAATTGTGTAAGAAATTTTGAAATTCAATAATCCTAAAGTAAATAAGTATGCTCAATCTCGCTTTATAAGTATTGTCTATAGTAAAAAATTATTTCAATGCTTTAGCACAATAAAGAACTCAAAAGTGTAATGGTAAGCCTAATTGAAATCCCTTTTTGTTTTGTTTTTCTTTCAAATATATATAAATAAATAAATAAATTTGTACCCCTTTCCCCAAACTTGAATATCACATTTTCCTCAATGAGAAAGGACAAAGAAAAAGAAAAAGAATGCAAAAAGTTCAGAATTTCTTCCCTGGTTCGTGTTTAAATTCTACACGCGCGACGTTCATTATTTCAGTGATATCTAGAGTCGTAGATGTCCAAATTTGCTGATTCTTTTTATTCTAGAAAGCTAAGACAATTTCCTATGATCGCTCTTTGAAACACTTTTCCATATTTTGACTCCATCTTGCTCAAAAACAGCCATCAATGTAGATGTAGAAAACACCTCCCTCCGGTGACTTCCAAAATTATGCAATCCTATAAAATAAAACCAAAATTTAAAATTAAAATAAACTAAAACAAAAATAAAATCTAAATGCAATAAAATAAAACATGGGTTGCCTCCCAAGAAGTGTTAAGTTTTAAGTCTTCAGCCAGACGTTCTCCATTTCTCACTGAGGGTTTGCTAAATCGATGCTCAACTTTTGCTTGCCAAATTCCCTATCCATATACGACTTCAACTGCTGTCCATTTACCTTGAATGTCCCCTTTTTCTCATGATGTATCTCAATGGCTCCATATGGGAAAAAAATCACAACAAATGGTCCCGACCACCTAGACCTCAATTTCCGTGGAAAAGGTATAAGTTTTGAATTGAATAACAATACCTTCTCCCCCACAATTAATGTTCTTCTCAAAATATGCTTATCATGCCATCGTTTAGTTTTTTTCTTTATAGATCTTGGTATTTTCATAAGCATCATTGCGAAACTCATCCATCTCATTTAGTTACATCATTCTCTTCTCGCCTGCATCTTTCATGTCAAAATTAAGTGTCTTTATTGCCCAATAAGCGTGATGCTCAAGTTCCACCGGTAAGTGACATGCTTTACCATACACCAATCTATATGGGGACATTCCAATTGGTGTTTTAAATGCTTTCCTATATGCCCATAATGCAGCATCTAATTTTCTTGCCCAATCTATTCGTGACATATTCACTGTCTTCTCAAGTATACGCTTCAACTCTTTATTTGAAACCTCCACTTGACCATTTTTTTTACGGTGATATGGTGTTTCCACATGGTGAGTAACTCTATACTTAGCAAGTAAAGCATCAAATTGACGGTTGCAAAAATGTTTTCCTTCATCGCTAATAATTGCTCGTGGAGCTCCAAATCGTGAAAAGATATTTTTCGTAATGAAGTTCACCACCACTCTTGCATCATTGGTTGGTAAGGCAGTAGCTTCCACCCACTTGGAGACATAATCTACAACAACCAAAATATATTCATTACAAAATGAAGATGGAAAAGGACCCATAAAATTTATCCCCCAAACATCAAATAATTCAATCACTAAAATATTAGTTAGGGGTATCTCATGTTTCCTAAAAATATTTCCCACCATTCGACAATGATCACATAATTTAACAAAATTAAAAGCATGCTTAAAAATTGATGGCCAATAAAATCCTGATTGTAAAATTTTTGCTGTTGTTTTTGCTTCACTAAAATGGCCGCCAACTTCCAATGTGTGGCAATGTTTGAGTATACTTTGCATCTCCTCTTCAGCTACACGTCTCCTTATTACTTGATTTGCACAATGGCGAAATAGAAAAGGTTCCTCCCAAAAATAATATTTCAAGTCAGAGAAAAATTTCTTCTTTTGTTGATAAGTAATTTCAGGAGGTAGAATTTTTTATACCAAGTAGTTAATTATATTGGCATACCATGGATTAGTTTGTATCATCATTAAATACTCATCTAAAAATTCTTCATTGATTGGTGTAACCTGCAATTTGTTTTCATCTTTAGGCTCAATACGAGATAAATGATCGGCCACCACATTTTCCACATCCTTCTTGTCCTTAATTTCCACATCGAACTCTTGTAAGAGTAAAATCCAGTGAAGCAATCTTGGTTTGGCTTCCTTCTTTGCAAGAAAGTATTTGAGAGCTGAATGATCCGTGTACACAACCACCTTTGAACCTATCAAATAAGATCGAAATTTGTCAAAAGCAAATACAACAGCTAATACTTCTTTTTCAGTACTAGCATAGTTAAGATGTGCTTCTGTCAAAGTTCTACTTGCATAATAAATGGTGTGAAAATTTTTATTTTTTCTTTGCCCTAAAACAGCACCTATCGCCACATCACTAGCATCACACATTAATTCAAAAGGCAAATTACAATCTGGTACAATAATTATAGGTGCTGAAATCAATTTCTTTTTCAATGTTTTAAAAGCATGCAAGCAATCATGGGAAAAATCAAAAGGTGTATCTTTATTCAAAAGATTGCAAAGAGGTTTAGTGATTAAAGAAAAATCTTATATAAATCGTTCATAAAATCCTGCATGACCCAAGAAACTTCTCACTCCTTTAACATTGGTTGGTGGTGGCAGTTTTTTAATGACATCAATTTTAGCACGATCCACTTCAATTCTTTTAAATGAATTCTCTGGCCTAACGCAATCTCTTCTTCTACCATAAAGTGACATTTCTCCCAATTCAAGACCAGGTTTGTTTCCTTGCAATGCTGCAGAACCAAAGCCTTGTTAGATAAACAATTATCAAATGAATAACCAAAAACTGAAAAATCATCCATAAAAAATTCAATAAATTTCTCAACCATATCCGAAAAAATTGACATCATGCAGTGTTGAAATGTGGCGGGGGCATTGCAATGACCAAAAGGCATCATTCTATATGCAAAAGTTCCATATGGGCAAGTAAAGGTGGTCTTCGCTTGATCTTCTGGTGCTATGGAAATTTGATTGTATCCTAAATACCCATCAAGAAAACAATAGTAGGAGTGGCCTGCAAGACTTTCTAGCATTTGGTCAATGAAGGGTAGTGGAAAATGATCCTTTCTAGTTGCATCGTTTAGTCTTCGATAATCTATGTACACTCGCAATCTCGTGACTGTTTTTGTTGGTATAAGCTCATTATTGTCATTCTTCACTACAGTTAATCCTCCTTTCTTTGGCACCACATGTATAGGACTCACCCATGCACTATCTGAAATTGGATAAATAATTTCTGCATCTAAAAGCTTCAAAACTTCTTTATGCACCACTTCTTGCATTGACGGATTTAATCTTCGTTGTGGCGGCACTATAGGCTTAAAATCATCCTCCAGTAAAATTTAATGCATGCAGATCGAAGGACTGATTCCCTTTATATACGAAATTTTCCATCCCAATGCTGCCTTATGCTCTCTCTCAGCAACTTCTCATCTTCAACATTATTCAAAGAATCATTAATAATAACAGGAAAAGTAGAGTCTTGGCCTAAGAAGGCA
Organism: Hemerocallis citrina; assembly: GCA_017893485.1. Lineage (NCBI taxonomy): Eukaryota > Viridiplantae > Streptophyta > Magnoliopsida > Asparagales > Asphodelaceae > Hemerocallis > Hemerocallis citrina. The sequence continues at coordinate 391,280,026 of CM030358.1, forward strand.
TACCTCAAATTAGATGGCAGCAGTTTTAGCTCGAGTTTGGGTGGTTCATCTGTTGATAATGAAGTCTTTGATATCCCCACATCTTTGAATTTTAGCTGAGCTAAAGGATGAATAGATGGTGTAGCCTCCAAATACCGAACACATTCCAAAACCTCTTCATTTTTCAGATTCTAAAGTTGCTGAATTTGTTAGGCACACTTCTAGAGGTAATTTGTCAACTTCACCCTTATGTGTCTTGCCAATGGCTAGATCAATTTTTCTGACTTGAAAACATGAGTGAATTTCGGCAGGATACTCCATGGATTTAAATACCTCAAAGTCACTTTCTCGTTGTCAATCCTTAGAATAAGTTTTCCTTGTTGCACATCAATTAATGTTCTCACTGTTGTAAGAAAAGGTCTCCCCAAAATCAAATGGAATTGTTCATCTTCCTCCATGCCAAGCACAATAAAATCAGCTGGAAATATGAACTTGTCTACTTTCACCAAAACATCTTCAATTACTCCCCTTTGGTACTTAATAGATCTATCCGCCAATTTCTATGAGATTGAGGTGGGTTTTGATTCTCCAATACCTAATTCCCTGAAAACAGAATAAGTCATAAGATTAATACTTGCTCCTAAATAACATAATGCTTTATGAAAAGAAGAATTTTCAATAGTGCAAGGAATTGTAATACTCCCTGGATCTTTAAGTTTAGGAGGCAGCTTCTTTTGCAAAACTGCACTACTTTCTTCTGTTAGCATCACCATCTCATGCTCTTCTAGCTTCCTCTTATTTGATAAAATATCATTTAAAAATTTAGCATATTTAGGCATTTGTTCTAAAGCTTCAACAAGAGGAATATTAATATGCAATTGCTTGAAAATATTTAAAAATTTTGAAAACTGATTATCAAGCTTTTCTTTTTAAGTCTTTGTGGAAAAGGAATAGGTGGATCATAAGGAGAATTAAGATAAGTGTTAGAATTAAACTCTCCTGAAATTGTTTGGCTTGAACCTCCTTTATCCTTCTTAGAATAGTGATTGGCTACCTGCTGCGTTTTTTCCTCCAAAATTTGCTCACTCTCACTTTGCTTTTCAACCACATTTTGTTGCTCAATTGTTGTCCCACTTCTAAGTGTTATTGATTTGGCATACTCCTTGGGATTAACCACTGTGCTACTAGGTAATGTTACTGCCATTCTCACTGTAAGAATATTTGAAAGCTGACCAATCTAAGCCTCAAGGTTGTGAATTGAAACCGTATTATTTTGTATAGCCAGATCTGTATTTTACATGTACTGCATGAACATCTCTTCAAGTGTTGGCTTCTTTTCTTGTTGTTGAAAATTTTGTTGTGGTCTAGCTCCTCCTTGATTGTTGTTCCAAGAAAAGTTGGGGTGATTTCTCCATCCTGGATTGTATGTGTTTGCATAAGGATTGTTTTAATTTTGAAAGTTTGACACAAAATTTGCTTGTTTGGCATTTGATAGAGCAAAAGGGTTTCCTACTTGGCAATCTGCACTTGAATGATTTCCTGGATAAAGATCACAAATCATATTAGTTTGAATAGCATTAACATTCATATTTCCTATTTGTTTAGATAAAATATCAATTTTTGCAGTTAAAGTAGTAATAGGATCAAGTTCAAAAACTCCCGCTACTTTTCTTGGCATTGTTCTCTCTGAAGACCACTGGTAATTATTAGATGTCATCTCCTCTAAAAGCTCGTAGGCTGCTTCATGAGTTTTGCTTATAAGTGCACCTCCATCTGCTGCGTCAACCATAGATCAATTTGTAACTCCCAATCCATTATAGAATGTCTGCACTTGTAGCCACTTAGGTAGTTCATGATGAGGACATTTTCTCAATAGCTCTTTATAGCTCTCACATGCATCATATAATGACTCGGTCTCGAATTTGAGTGCATGTAGTGATGTCATTTCTTAGCTTTGCTGTTTTTGCTGGGGAAAAATACTTTGCCATAAATTTTTGTGCTAAGCCCTCCCAAGTTGTAATGACTCCTGACGGTAAAGAATTCAACCAAGCCTTTGCCTTATCTCTGAGTGAAAAAGGAAAGCGTCCCAGATCGATAGCATCATTGGAAGTTCCATTATATTCGAAGGTGTCACATATTTCGAGAAAGTTTGCAATGTGAACATTTGGATCATCGTGTGCTAGTCCTCCAAATGGAACTGTCTGTTGAATCATTTGAATAATTGTTGGTTTAATTTCAAAATTATTTGCTTCAATCGCATGCCTTTTGATGCTTCATGTTGTTCCATTGACTGAGGGCATTGCATAATCCCTCAAAGCTTTGTTCTCCTCTTCGTTCGCCATGGATAAAGAGAATGTGGTGTTTTTTTCCTTCTTCTTTCTAATCTGATATAAGGTTCTCTCAATCTCTGGGTCAAAAAGTGTTGACTCCAATGGTTTAGATCTAGGCATACACTCCTAAATCCTGAAAAAATAAATAAAGAAAATAAGTCAAAAGATAATAATGAGGTAAAATAACAATTAAATCTGAAGTTAAAATAAAAGAACTAATTATTTTATCGAGTACCGAAATTTCTAGATTAACTACTATTTAGAAAATTGAAATTCATAAAGAAAGCAACTAAATTAAATTATTCTAAAGAACTAACTAAATTAATTAAAAGGAGCGGAATCTGAAATTTTGTTGTTTATTAATTGCAAAACTAATTCTAGGGCTTTTGATTTCACCTAGTTTATCCCACACAATTCATACTTCCATGCAATAACAAATTTTACTTTAATTTTCAAGTTGTAGACCAAAATCCCCTAATTATTCAATATTTTTTCTCGAACAACATCAAAAATATCTCCAACTAACAGATTGTCATATCTACATGCAAATTTAATTAATTGAAGACTCATTAAGTTCTATGGATTTCTTTATAGTCATATCAATCACGGTAAATCATCTCTAATTTCGCTCAATCAATGGTGTTTAATTCTATAATTCAAAATCACAAATTACCTCTCGGTCTCTCCATGATTTAATAAATCATACAAAAAATGGCCAAACAATTATAAGCTTTAAGAACAAAAATTAAATACACAACCATGGAAAAATAGAAAAATAATATGGAATTAAAATTGTGTTATCAAAACTAGGCTACATCAAAGCTCTAGAAGAATAAAATTAGTTCATAATAAAATTGCAACTAACAAATATGTTCCTTGATTGCATAATAAAATTAGAAGAAAAGAGAAGATACCGAAAGAACTGTTTTGTAAAAAAAAATTGCAAACCGAAGCCTTCTCGATTTGCGAGTCAGCACAGTCAACACTTCTCTTCCTCTCTCCTTCTCTGTCTCGCTCAATTTCTGCACTAGCAAATCAGCGCTTACGTTAGCGCCTTCTCTTCCTTTCTCCTTCTCTGTCTCGCTCGATTTCCACACCAGCAGATCAACAGCCACGTCAGCGCCTCTTCACGTATGTCTCTATCTTCCTCTCTGACTTTATCTTTCTTCTTCGTTCAGCATGCGTCCAACTCAGAGCCGCTCTTTGTTTTTGCTTTTTTTTTTTTTTTAATGTTGAGATCAGCCGTATTTGTGTGGCGTGCCTTCTCTGTTTCTTTGGCTGTTGTATTTATAGGAGCACGGACGTGAGAATTGGGGTTTATTTTTGCAGAAAACCCCACATCTTCATTTATTTCTTTCCTTATTTGATTTTCTATTTATTTCTTGCTTCCTATTCTTCTCTTTCTTTTTCTTGAAACACATGCTGCACATACACAAAATAAAATCAGAATTTAGGATTAAAAAAAATTAAAAATAAAATAATTAATTTAAATTAAACTAACTAATAATCACATTAGCTCAATTAAACCCTTTAAAATTTGTTTATTTCATTTTCACCCTCTATTGGCAATTACAATTTCTATTTTGCTTTTCACATGGCCAAATTGTAAATTTTAAAATTCAACAAATCAATAAAAATTAATAAATCGTTCTGCTTGTTTTGTTAGTTAATTTTTACTGAAAATGTTCACCTTTTGCATCAAAAACTCTTATTCCTTCAAAAATAATTAATTAACTGAAATCTATGGAAATAAGATAAATTATTAACAAGATAGACGAATACAAGCAATTCTTATTGGTAAATGAGTACAAGTATTTATATAAAAATTAGACACATCAATACTCATATTAAATTTAGTATAATTAGCCTAGTGAAATTTTTAGTGCACAACTTTGTAATAAAATATCACAATTTGCACATTCATAGAACGAAACACGTGCAAAGCACGTGCTAATAAATATTCATATATAAAATAAATTTGAGTAAATGAAAAATATCTATAAAAATCAAAATAAAAAATAAAAAATATGTTTCATTAATTCTATATATATATACAACAATATAATCAACGCGTGCATAGAAAACACGTGCATCGCACGTGTAAAAATATATTTGAGTCAAAATAGGAGAAAAATGAATTTTAATTTATGAAACTAAATCGAACAAGTTATAAAACAAATAATTGAACACGTAGAAAATTTTATAATATTACACGTAACGGTAGAATATACGTAATCAACGAATGTATTGAAAGCACGTGCAATGCATGTAAAATGCACAAAAATTAAAATAAATATTTAAGTTGGCTTAGAATAGGATAAAATTGAATTTTGAGAAGACGAAAAATGTATAAATAATTAAAATGCAGAAATACGTCGGACATTTATATTAAAATACGTTACGTGTATTACTCGTAACAGTACAAAATACATGTGCGTAACACATGTGGGCAAAATTGTCATAACTCAATTTTGCGGGGTGTTATAGAAGCCCAGATTTCGTCTCCCGTTTCCACGAAGATAAGCTTGAACGAGGTCCTGTCGGCCTTCTCCGTTATGGTGAAAGACTTTCCACTACCACTTCCCCAATAGCGCAAGATTCATTTCTCGAAGATCTATTATACCCAGACCTCCATGGGATTTCTTCATGCACGCTTTTTCTCATCTAATTAGGTGATATCCGGTGATATCCGCCTCTATCAAAATTTTTACCCTTCTAAAGGAATCACTTTCGGATGTGGTCAATTCTCTGGATAACCCATCGCCACATTTCAAAAAATGATTGATATTAAGTTGGAAGGTTTGAAAGGAAAGAATTGATTAAAGTGAACCTCCAACACAAGGATAATGAATTGCCTTTCCAACCTGCAAGTCTGTTATCAACCCGATCAATGATAGGTAACCAATATGCCTTCTTGAGTTTGCCCGGTCTCAACGGAAGCCCAAGATATTTAATGGGGAAATTCGCAACAGTGTTTTTGAGAATGGTGACATGCTCCTTTGCCTCCTCTGGGGATAAAGCAATGGGGATTAGGGTGTTTTTGTGGTTATTAACCCTAAGGCCGGACCATGCTTCAAAAGTGTATAGGACACCTATGAAAGTGGTGGTTTCTCTGAGGTCGCCATTTCCAAACAATAGAGTTTCGTCCACATATTGAAGGATTGAGCAGTCCTGATGATTATAACCACCAGCCAAAGGATTGATCCAACCATCCTGTCTGTAGTTAACCATCATTGACTTCAAAACGTCTATCAAGATAGTAAATAAGAAGGAGGGGGGTCTCCTTCTCGAAGGCCATGTTTGCACGTGAATGGATGACCCATGCCACCATTCACCATGATAGCAGTCCTGCTAGTGGTGAGGCAATTGTGGGTCCATCTGCCCCAAACCCATTGCCCGCAAGTGCTTCCAACAGACAATTTCATTCAACTTGAGGAAATAGCTCACCTCATTCGAGATGTGGCATTGATGGATAGTTTCCTTTGTTGTAGCTATACTGTCAAGTATACATCACCCTTTGATGAATCCAGTTTGCTCACAACTAATAATTCTGTCTATCACCTTTCCCAATCTGTTGGCAAGTGTTTTGGCGATAATCTTAACCGAGCAATTATGGAGACTAATAGGGCGAAAGTCTCCTACCCATTGGGAGTCTTCTTTTTTTGTGGATCAACACGACCTCAGCATAGTTGATTCTACCCAGCCTAAGTCTCTGGTCATAGAACTCGAAAAACAAGTTCAGAAGATCATCTTTGATTTCCTCCCAAAAGGTGTGGTAGATGGGGATTGGGAAACCGTCCGGACCTGGTGCTTTCTTACTACCAAGTTGTCACACCACCTCCCTAATTTCTCCTCCATGAACGGGGCTTCATTGGATTGTAAAGCAAGGCCAAGGTCCTTAGAGTTATTTTGCCAAAAGTTTGGGTTGAGCGGGATTCTAAAGTCCGCTTTCCGCCCAAACAAAATCTTGGAGTGGGACTGGAATGCCAGTTCGATTTCACTGTCTTCTTGCAGTAATCCAGAGTCTGTACGGATCGAGTGAATGAAGTTAGATCTTTCACGGGCACTAGCTACCAGGTGGAAGAAGGCTGTGTTCGTGCTCCCTCTTTGAGCCACAATATTTTAGAACGTTGTTCCCATTTGAGCTCTTCCATTTTGTGTAGCTGAGCAATGTCATCTCTTAATTGAAACAACCTATTTCGCTCCTCTTGATTGAGGTTTCTAGTTTCTTCAGTATTTTCTAGTTCCTCAATCTCTTCCAGGAGGGAATCTTTTGATCTCTAAATCGTCGCAAATCTAGTCCGGTTCCATTTTATGAGTTTGGGCCATAGCCTTCTAACTTTTTCACACCAGATAGCATATGCTTTCGTCCCATCTAGTTGGGCGGGCCTAGATCTCATTGACCATGTGATGAAAACCATGGATTTCCAGCCATGCTTTTTCAAACCTAAATTTGGTAGTTTTCCTGGGATCCATTTCTCTTGTAGAGAGGATGATTGGGACATGGTGCGATGTTGGTTTGGGGAGTGATTTGGCCCATGATAGCAGAAATTTGGCCCCCTAATAAATAGAGACCAAAACTCTATCAAGCTTTGCCATAATAGGAGACACCTGCATGTTCGATTAGGTAAAAAGTCTATCTTTGATAGGGATGTTAACGAGTTCAAGATCCGCAATAACCGTGTTAAATGCTTCCTGTCAGAATCATTAGAGCCTCTGCCTCTATGCTCAGAGGCAAACCTGGTTATATTATAATCTACCCCACTACCCAGGGACTCTTCCAACGTGTGCGAATCTCACGAAGTTCTGTCTAGATTGCCATCCTGGCAGAGGCAATGTCTGGGCCGTACTCCACCGTTATTGTTTAAGTCCAATAATCTGTCTTGTGTTGGAGCAGGACTGATAGCGATAATTATCCATAGAATTTGTCTAAGCAAGCAAACTCTTCAGAGTTAATGCCAAAGACGATTTGTTGGTGTTTGCCCTAGAGGCCAGTTGTGTATTGACATTACTACTTTACATTGTATCATGACATTTATTTCATATTTAGACATTTTATTTATTGCGTTATTTATTGTGAATTAAATGAACATAACGAAGTCCTTAGAATAAGTTTAGTGTCATGGGATATCATGTGCATGACTTGATTGCGAGATCCTATTGCCTAAAATCAGAATAGTGTTCATAAAAATCCCTAGTTGAGTATTATTGTGAATTAGGACAATGATAATACATAGAGACTAGTGTGTACGTAAACTGATGACCATTCTCACGGGTCATGGATATGAGATTTCAAGTCTTCACATGGATACATATTAGAGTAATAATGTACCGGACTGACCCACCATGAGAACACTCCATGGATCGTTATGTGAGTGTCATAAGTGGTTCTCACAGTTACTATGGTGTACGCAGTCCTTTGACTTGAAGTCTCGATGGTTCCCTATATGAGAAGTTATATGTTTTAATGCCATCAAATGTTGCCTGTAATACGATGATTACAAAGTCGACTATTGGATATATTTCAAATCATGCGGAGGGATATGAATGACTTAGATAGGATCTGTCCCTATTACATAACAAGAGCGAAATCTACAGGCCCCTTAATTGAGTGAGACTGCAAAATGCATGGTTGTGCTCAAATGAGTCAATATGGGATATTGATCTCACTTGTAACCCCTATTTCCGTTTATACGTATTTTCTATGTATTTCTGTATTTCAATTCTTTAAAAATCCTTTTTCACCTAGAATTCATTTTTTTATTCATTTTTGATTTCCTACTAAAGCTTTTTCTAAATATCAAATGTATTTGTAGTTATTTTCAAATGATTTATATTTTAACAGGAATCTTATTTTATTCTAGAAGTTTGTTTCTTTGCCTATTGAATTTACTCATTTTTGAACTTAAGCCCAAAAACAGCCTATAATTTACTTAGTTATTTATTTTTCAAGCCCACATTTTAAATCCTAATCCATTATATAAATTATGTACTTACTTAATTTGTATAAGCCCACAACTCAAGCCCACGCCCTATTACATTATTGTTTTGACTGTTAAATTTTGATTAAGCCCAAAACCAATATATATTTTGAAACTCAAAGATGAGCCCACATTTCAGATCCAAGCCCAAATCCTATTGGATCGCAACAAAAACCCACATTTTAAAACCCACTACACAAAACTCAACTAGATCCCCTTATCTCTCACGCCTGCACCACGCCAGCGACCACCCTCCACTGTCGAGCTCCCCATCACCATCGCCAGCATCGCCATCTTCCTTATGCCTTCCACCGCTCACGCCCCGTCTCCATCATCGCCCTGCCGCTGCATCTCGACGACACTTCTTCCCCTTCGACTGCCCCCCGCAACCATCGTCGTCCTCACCCCGACTGCACCATCGAGCAACTCATAAGCGACTCTACCACCCTGAACCCATCGACCACCGGAGCACACCCGTCGTTCGCCACCACCGCCGCTCGCCCACGCCATTAACATCGACTGCAGCTCGCCATTGACAACCATCACCAAGACTCCCTTGACTGCCATTGCCACTGTTGACCTCCACCCACATCCCTTGCCTGTGCTGCTCCTTCTTCCCCCTAGTCCTCGCCTCCTCCGTTGAACACCCTCGATGCCTTGACACTACCTTCTGCCATTGCCACAATCATGGCACCACCTCAGCAACAACCACCACTCTCCTCCATCGCCGGCAACACCCAACCCCGATTGACTTCACCCCATCGACGCCCCACTGCCATTGCCCTCGCCATCACCTCGAGCCCTGCCACTACCTCCTCGCTACTTTGCCTCGACTGCCGACTTCCACCACCACACTGTAGCCACTCGAGCCTCATCTTCTCCTCCTACGTCCTCACTGTACACCAGAACAACAAATCGCTACTTTGCGTCAACTGCCGACTTCCACCACCACACTGCAACCACCCGAGCCTCATTTTCTCTTCTCCTACCTCCTCACTATACACCAGAACAACAAAGAAACCAGACCCCTTGCTGTTGTTGTGTTCGCTCTGGCTTTGGTCGTCACCGCTTCTTGTTGTTCTTGTGGTTGCTGTTCTTGTTCTTGCAGTTGCTGTTCTTGCTCTTGCTGTTTCCGTTTGATGTTGTTGCTCATACTGTCTCTCACGTGCTGTGTTGCAAGCGTGTGCTACTGTACGTAGTTTGTACATGCTGTTAGGACATTGTTTGAACGTGATTGCTCTGTACATAGTTTGCACGTGTTGACACCGTGCATTGCTGTCGGGAATCTCGTCCCTTTATTCTTTTACATTCGAAGTCGTCACGTAATAGGCAAGCATCTCTTGAACTCACTTTTATTGTTCTAGTTCAAGAAAACACTCTTTGAAATTCGGCAAGTAGTAATCGAATTGAATATTACATCAAGTTGAATTCCATTATTGATTCATTATTTATCGTACCATGTTTATTAATTCATAGTCTTCTTATCGTGCCATTCTTAGTGATTAAATTCTTGAAACGTTAATTTATTGTATTATGGAACATTTAACTTTGCTACCCTGTCAATTGCTTGACTTCGTACTAGGGTTTCAATCTAGTTTCTGACATCGAAACTTAAAACCTTGTTCATAGAATTTGTAGCAAACTGAGTCTTGAATACAAAATATCTTACGGATTCTCGATCCGATTTATGGATTGTAACTTATCACTGTTTCGGTACTGTCACGTTATAATTTCCAGAACCGAGACTGTGCACGAAATCCGTAAAGAATTGATTGATCGATCTAGCTCCTGTAACTATTATGTATCATGTGTATATGCATTGGAACTGGCAGAGAGTCTACCTTCTAGAATCTTTGACGAAATCAGATTTTCATTCCCGTAGCAGCAGAAATGTCATGCCCCGCTTCCCAAAAATACAGAATACGAGTACATGACATTGGCCCAGCGACCCATAAGCTGTTTATCCGACCAACTCAATAATATAATCAATACACACAATTGCACGGGCAATAATAATAATCTCATGAACAATAATACTTGGAATGAAGCAATAAAAATATCCAAATACAATAATAATCCAACATTTGGAAATAATAATAAAATCCGGGACATAAGCCCAAAACAATAATAAATCCCAATACAATAGCAACAAGTCTAAATACAATAAGTTCATTAAAGCGACAAGCAATTAGAAAGCATTAAGTCTTTAGAATGTCTGTTCTCCGATCCCAGCAGACAATTCTCTTTCATTACCTGTATACACTTCATCTAAAAAGAGAAGAAAAAATTGTCTTTAGGGTAAGTCATGGACAGCAAGTAGAGAAAGCAGTGAACAATGGATCAACGGTATAACAATGAATCAATGGATCAATAGGAATCAATAACATAGCACAATAATCAATAATCAATATCACAATAATCGATACTATGGCTATAAACAATGATGCAATATTCTGTAATAATAATCAATGATCAATTCGATATTAATAGGAGCAATGAGGAACAATATGCAGTGTCAATGTGGTGTGATCCTTAAGTCTATTAATTATTTTAATTCTAACTACATAACACTTCATGTGTCTCATCTATTTACCACATGGTTTCTACATAAAAACAAGTTATGCTTAGACGTAGTGGTAGATTTTATAGTTCATGTACTCAACAACGGCAATCAATATTCAATAGTGACCGATGACTGAATCAATCGAGATACTGTAGTCAGTATTCTATAATTAATCGATGACCGATATGACCAATAGACCAACAGACCAGCAGTCAATAGACCAATAGACCAATAGACCAATAAATAGGGAAACACGAGCCCCTCCTCTGAGTACAGTCCTTATATTGTCCACTACTAAAGTCAACCCTTAAACCCCGGCTTGTTAATTATTTTATCAATGCAATAATACAATATGCAATATGAGACATGAGATAAACAATAGTATCAATAGGAGAACAATAGGACGATAACATGAAGTGGGACAATTAGAATGATGACAATAGGACACTAGGATCATGCAATGTAACATATACACTTCAATTCATGCAATACAATGATATAGGATCATTAAACTATTAAAAACTAGAATATAATATTCTGGAAAGCAAGAGTAGTCTGTACAAAAATTCAGTTTTCCATTGTTTCAGAACTCGAAAACTGAATCCGTCAGAAATTCTAGATACTAGACTTCCACACAGTTCCAACGCATATTTAAAGTTCAAAACCCAACAACAGTAGCTAGGTCAAACACATTGTTTTTTACAGATATGTTGAGGCAGAAATTCGACATCATGTTATTTTAATTTTAGAATCAGCAAAACCTCATTAATAAATTTATTAAAAATATTTATTAGTCTCATAAACATGCTAATTAAAAATCTGAAAAATTTCAGAGCAAGATCTTATCATTTGATCAGCCTATTTACTGTTTGAACATGCAACATAGAAGAATCTGAAAATCTGAAAGTAAAAACACAGCTGTAGTGAAACGGGCATAACTTTTGCTACACAGCTCGGAATTCAAAAATCCAAGATGTTCTGGAAACTATAAGGATAAGGCTACAATACATATTCAGAAAATAATTCATTTAGAGATCGTTTACTGGTTCAAAAATAGCAGTCAACATACAGGTCAGCAAGCAACATATAGGACTTGTGTAGTTTTCTTGAAAATAAATTAATTAAACATGATGGGTATTGATTCTCTAGTCAATAAATTGTGAAATCAACATGATGGGTGCAATGAATAAAATTAGAACACGCTCATACATCAATCTATCATCAACCAACAACAATCAATCAACCAAACATACGATCTAACAATTAATTCTACAATAATTTATTTATGTGACAATTATATAAACAACCCTATTATCAATTCTATTTGCATTCATAAAAGATTCAATATTTGGAGTCAAAAGTGACACGATGTCAAGAATATCAGGGTTAGCTCGTGTAAACCCTCAATAGACCCAACAAAGAGATGGACAAAGTATAATACGATAACAAAGGGATCTACTTGTAAGAGTTTCAACAAAACTTGAATTTGATACAAGTAATAATTCAAGAGGACAGTGACTTGCCTTATAAACGGTGAAAATGAATACCAAGAATAACGGGATAAGGATCCCGAAGCAACGAACTCACAAACACACAAAAGAACACATGTAATACACATGCACAAAGCGACCAAAGTAAACAAAGAGACAGCAGCAATTGCAACAGAGAACATAAGAGACAGTAGTGATGGTAGGGTGGCCGACCAAAAGGCGACAGTGCTAGCGATGTAAAGGGCGGCATCGACGGCGAGGTCGACGAGCGGAACGGCGGGTGGCGGCACACTGGGTGGTCGTCGATTAAAACAGGGAAGAGCAGGGAAGGGTTTTTGTGGTTTGTCGACAAGAGCGAAAGGGAGGGGGAGCAAGGGGGTTTGCGGTGAGCTCTGGCATCGAGGAGAGGCGGTGCGACGAGATTGGGAGTCACTGGAAGGATGGTGGAGATCGATCAGAGAAGGAGTAGGGGATGGGTTTTGGTCTGTCGTCGATGAGAACCAGCAGAGGAGGGGGTTTTCGGGGATGTGGTGGTGCGCCGATGGGGGTGGCACGACAGGAGGGCGATGGGGGAAGGTGTTGCCGGAGGGTGGCCGGGGAAGATGGCCGGGGAAGATGACGGAAAATGGGTTTGGGTGGTTTGGGCGGGAAAACTCGGGGAGAGAAAGAGAACGGGAGGAGAAAGGAGAGAGAATAAGCAGCTAGGGTTTCGATGGTGTGCAATTTTTAGGGTTTGCATTAGGGTTGTATTTATAGGGTACAATTAGGGTACTTGGTTGGTGAATTAGGGTCCAATAGTAGCGGATTTGGGTCAAGAACAATTCGAATTGGGTTTTAAGGTTCAATTAAGAGATAGATCAAAATCAATAGGGTTCAAATAAAAATACCCATAATTAAATAAAAGATAATAGGTTTAACAAAAAAAGCTCAATCAAGAAGAATGGAAATTTTTCATGAACAAATTTAATCAAAAAAGAAAATAATCAAGAAAGATCAATAGGGTATTTAAAATATATATATATATATATATATATATATATATATATATATATATATATATACACATTAAATCAAATAGTGAAATGCATATAAAATTGAGCATGTTCGGGCTTAAAACAAAATAATAATAATAATAATAATGCTAATAATAATGATAAAAATAATAATATCGATAACATTAATAATAACAACAATAATAACAAATATTAATACCAATAGCAATAAGAATAACAATAATAATAACAATAATAAGCATCACAATAGGATTTGAGTTTAACAATTTATTAAAATCCGAAAGTTAATAATATGAATAGTTGATCAATTAAGGATAGGAAACAAGTTCAAATATACCATTATTCAAAATGAATAAAATCTCGATTAGAAAACACTTTAATACAAGATCCGAAATGAATTTGGCAAAAAATAAATTTTAAAAAAATCAAATTATAGAAAATACACGGAAAATACTAATTATCAGGAATGGGGATTACAGGTTAAGTGAATTTGAATACCAATAGGTGCTGCTGTCCAGAACCTGTATTGTTATATTTTTGCAAATGAACCCGATATATTTCATATTTAATGAATTGAACCATGTATATTTCATGTATTGTACAACCTTGATATCTTTTTGACACTGTATTAATACTACAGTTCTCATCGATTGTACCTATTGCATAATTCTTGATACTACCGTTCTCATTGATCGTATTGATTGCATGTTCATAACTGATTGTTAATAAAATGATAAAAAGTCGGGATAATAAGGGTTGACTTAGTATTGGACAATATAGGAGAGTGTACTCGGAAGTGGATATTGGTCCCAGCCCATATTGGTCATTGTTATCGGTCATATTGGTTATCGATTGATTGTGGATTACTGACTACAGTATCTTGATTTATCGTGTATTGGTCATCTCTCATCGGTCATTGGTCATTGATATTGCGAGACTCGAGTACATGATTCTGTAGAATTCACCACTATAGTTTAAACGTTCACTTGATTGCATGCACTCGAACATGTGGTATGGGACGCAGGATTGCGTGCATTAGTTAGGATTGATAACAGATGGATAAACCTAAAGATTGACACTGTACATCGATTATTGATTTATTGTTATTGATTATTGGTCATCGATTATTGATTATTGATTATTGTCTATCGACTATTAGACCATGGAATATTATTTATCGACTACACTGTTTATTGATCATTAATTATCGACCAATGCATCATCTATTGATCCTATTATTGACTATTGTTTCGATTATTACTTCTATTGATTGTTGATTATTGTTATCAAATATTGTTTATTTGTTATTGATTATTGACTTTTGATTTTGTTATCGTTTGTCATTTATTGACTATGATATCGTTCCAATTTCTGTTCTTGTTATATGGTCCTTTACTTGCTTCACTACTTGTTACAGCTTGTCGCCCGAAGCTTGCTCTAACAGGTACTCTCCGTCTTTTATTTGAGTTATTTTTTATACAGCTATTGATGATGGGTTACTGAAGAATCTTAGCAAACTGTTATTGCATTGTATTATTCTCTGGCTATTCTGTAAGTTCTTGTATCTCAAATATCGGTTATTGCATTATATTCTTGTTCCTCTGGTTATTGTTGAATTGTTGAGCTTGCTAGTATTGTACATCTTATGGATGATATGAGTTGATGTACTTATATCATCCGCTGTGCCTCAGTTGCTTGTCAGTGTTTCTGTATAATGGAAAGCGGTGCATGACAAGGTTATTAGTGGTATCATAGCCAGGTTATGCTAATGTGTTAGCCAGGATGGGTTTAGCCTTAACCGGTTAGACTTTAGCCCGGGTCGAACCATGTTAAGCTCAATGATATGCACACCATATTGATCACATGAACATGTAATAACCATCTTACAATCTGGATACTTGCCTTACTCCCTTTTATTTATGCTCGATTCGTCGATCGGTATCGCCTGGTCTTCTACGACATGTCAGCGGCTCGGATCATCACCATGACAGGAGGCGTTGTCATTCGCTCTAAGGTGTGCAAGCAACTGCAGGAGATAATGAACGCGATGACAGAGTCTTCCCGATCGGAGTGGCGCAACGGATGCGTGGTGAGCCCATAACCCACAGGTCCGAGGATTATCATGTTGCTTCTCCTTCTTTGGTTCAATTCTTCCCTAACCATTCTCTCTTCGTTTCTAGTTCTACTTACTTCTTCTTCTTGCTTCGTTATCTCACAAGTCTCGTGTTGTTTCTTCTACTTCTGATATCGCTTACCTTCTCCCCAAACATTTTCATTCGCCATCACTCCTCGATGCCTTATACGACACCATTTTTATCCATGTTCTTTCTTATTCCAGTGTTATCACCACTTCGTTTCCCTCCCTCTAATTTTCTGCTTCACTACCTCTTCAGCTCTGCTTTGGTAATATCCTATGTACTGCCTAAGCAAATTCCAAGGATGAATTTTTGTTGTAAGGTGGGTACGATTGTAATCCCTGTTTCCGTTCATACGTATTTTCTATGTATTTCTGTTTTCAATTCTTTAAAAACCCTTTTTCACCTAGAATTCATTTTTTTATTCATTTTGGATTTCCTATTAGAGCACTTTCTAAATATCAAATTTATCTGTAGTTATTTTCAAATAATTTATATTTTAATAGGAATCTTATTTTATTCTAGAAGTTTGTTTCTTTTCCTATTGAATTTACTAATTTTTGAACTTAAGCTCAAACTAGCCTGTAATTTACTTAGTTATTTATTTTTCAAGCCCACATTTTAAATCCTAATCCATTATATAAAATGTGTACTTACTTAATTTGTATAAGCCCACAACTCAAGCCCATGCCATATTATATTATTGTTTTGACTATTAAATTTTGAGTAAACACAAAACCATTATATATTCTGAAACTCAAAAATGAGCCCACATTTCAGATCCAAGCCCAAATCCTATTGGATCCTAACCCAAACCTACATTTTAAAACCCACTATCCAAAACTCAATCAGAACCCCTCATCTCTCACGCCTGCACCACGCCAGCGACCACCCTCCACTGTCGAGCTCCCCATCACCATCGCCAGCGTCGCCATCATCCTTACGCCTGCCACTGCTCGCACCCCGTCGCCATCATTGCCCCGCCGCTGCATCCCGACGGCACTTCTTCCCATTCGACTGCACCCTGTAACCATCGTCGTCCCTACCCCGACTGCACCATCGAACAACCCATCAGCGACTCCACCACCCTGAACCCATCGACCACCGAAGCACACACATCGTCTGCCACCACCGTCGCTCGACCTTGCCATTACCAATGATTGCAGCTCGCCATCGACAACCATCGCCAAGCCTCACTATTGCCACTGTCGACCTCCACACACATCCCCTGCCTGTGCTGCTCCTTCTTCCCCCTCGTCCTCGCCTCCTCCGTCGAACACCCCCGATGCCTTGACACTGCCTTCTGCCATTGCCACAATCACGACACCACCTCAACAACAACCACTGCTATCCTCCATCGCCGCCAGCACCTAACCCCGATCGACTTCACCCCATCGATTCCCCACTGCCATTGAAATCGCCATCACCTCGAGCCCTGCCACTACCTCCTTGCTACTTTGCCTCGTCTGCAGACTTCCACCACCACACTGCAGCCACCCGAGCCACATCTCTTGCCTCCTCACTGTACATCAGAACAACAAAGCAACCAGAACCCCTGCTATTGCTGTGTTTGCTCTGGCTTGGGCTGTCGCCGCTTCAAACTGTTGTGGTTGCTGTTGTGGCTCTTGCTTTTCCTATTTTTTGTTGTAGTTGTTTTTGTCTCTCACGTGCTGTGTTGCATGCGTGTGCTGCTGTACGTAGTCTGTACTTGTTGCCGGTACAGTGTTTGCACGTGGTGTGTTGCAGCCGTGCGTTGCTGTCGGGACTCTCGTCCTGTTATTCTTTTACATTCAAAGTCATCGTGTAATAGGCAAGTATCTCTTGAACTCACTTTTATTGTTCTAGTTCAAGAAAACACTCTTTGAAATCCGGCAAGTAGTAATCAAATTGAATATTGCATCTAGTTGAATTCGATTATTGATTCGTTGTTGTTTATCGTACCATGTTTATTAATTCGTAGTCTTCTTTTCATGCCATTGGTATTGATTAAATTCTTGAAACATTAATTTATTGTATTATGGAACATTTAACCTTGCTGCCCTGTCAATTGCTTGACTTTGTACAGAGGTTTCGACCCAGTTCATGACATTGAAACTTAAAACCTTGTACATGGAAATTGTATCAAACTACGTCTTGAATCCGGATCATCTTACGGACTCTCGATCTGATTTATGGATTGTAAGTTATCACTATTTCAGTACTGGCATGTTATAATTTTCATAACCGAGACTGTGCAGGAAACCCGTGAAGAATTGATTTATCAACCTAGCTTCTGTAACTATTATGTATCGTGTATATATGCATTGGAACCGGCAGAGAGTCTACTTTCTAAGATTTTTGACGGAATCGGATTTGCATTCCCGTAGCAGCGGAAAAGTGAATTTGAGTACCAATAGGTGCTGCTGTCCAGAACCTGTATTGTTATATTTTTGCATATAAATCTGAAATTTTTCAAATTTAATGAATTGAACCATGTATATTTCATGTATTGTACAACCTTGATATCTTCTAGACACTATATTAATACTACGATTCACATCGATTGTACCCATTGCAAAATTCTTTATACTAACGTTCTCATTGATCGTATTGATTGCATTTTCATAACTGATTGTTAATGAAATGATAACAAGCTGGGGTAATAAGGGTTGACTTAGTAATGGACAACATAAGACAGTGTACTCGGAAGGGGATATTGGTCACAGCCCATATTGGTCATTATTATCGGTCATATTGCTCATCGATTGATTGTGGATTCTGACTACAGTATCCCGATTTATCGTGTATTGGTCATCGGTCATCGGTTATTGGTCATTTATATTGCGAGACCCGAGTACATGATTCTGTAAAATTCACCATTATAGTCTAAACGTTCACTTGATTGCATGCACCCGAACATGTGGTATGGGACGCAGGATTGCGTGCATTAGTTAAGATTGATAAAAGATGGATAAACCTAAAGATTGACACTGAACATCAATTATTTAATTATTGCTGTTGATTATTGGTCATCGATTATTGATTACTGATTATTGTCTATCAACTATTGGCCCATGGAATATTATTTATCGACTACACTGTTTATCGATCATTGATTATCGACCAATGCATCATCTATTGATCCTATTATTGACTATTGTTTCGATTATTACTTCTATTGATTGTTGATTATTGTTATCGACTATTGTTTATTGGTTATTGATTATCGACTTTTGATTTTGTTATCGTTTGTCATTTATTGACTATGATATCGTTCCAATTTCTGTTCTTGTTGTATAGTCCTTTACTTCCTTCACTGTTTGCTACTACTTGTCGCCCAAAGCTTGCTCTAATGGGTACTCTCCATCTTTTCTTTGAGTTATTTTTTATACAGGTACTGATGATGGGTTACTAAAGAATCATAGCAAACTGTTATTGCATTGTATTATTCACCGGATATTCTGTAAGTTCTTGTATCTCAGATATCGGTTATTGCATTATATTCTTTTGCTATGATTATTGTTGTATTGTTGAGCTTGCTATTATTGTACAGCTTATGGATGCTATGAGTTGGTGTACTTATATCATCCGCTGGGCTTCAGTAGCGTGCCCGTATTTCCGTATAATGGGAAGCAGGGCGTGACATCATTTGTTTTAGTAAGTCTACTCGGACATCAAAAAACCAAAGATTGAACTATACAAGGATGACATGCTCTATGCCTTGTGGTCAATTAAAATATCTGGACAAAGGGACTTGACTTCATGGTAACATTGGTCATGGATAGGTTATGTCAAATCACTAACATTTTTCGTTACTTGAGTCGCAGTGATGTATTGCTAGATACCACTCACTGTTTGTAATACTCGAATATGATTTTAGTATTACTGTTAACGTAATGGAAACCTACAGGGTCACACACTTAGAATGAATCAAAATTGAGATTTAAATTCATGAGATGAATTTAATTGGGAGTCCTAGTGAGACTTGGATTCCTGAAATGGTTGAGTAATTAGTTAGATTAAATAGGTCAGCTAAAGTTGGAAGGCCTATACACGAAACTGACCCAGGTCAGATTGTGAGCCCAACCACCTCACCACTCTTTTAGGGTTATTTTTCTACACCAATATATATGATATATTTCTGTGGAAAAGACACATGAGAAAATTCTAGCCGTCACAGGAACTGTGAGATAGAGAGAGGGATCGTGAAGGACATTCCCTCCCCGCAGCTAGCACCGCGGCGTGAGGGAGAGTTTGATTTGATCCATTAACGTGGATACAGTAGAGGCACCACAACCTTTGTAGTGTTGTGATTGGCATAGCTTGGAGACATCCGATCTATCTTTAAAGTATAATTCCTAAACACGATCTATGGTTTTTCGCTTGGATCCATGGCTAGGTTCGAATATTTTGTGATTTTTTCGTTGTGTTTTTAATCTGTGATTGCCATCGAGACCTAACAGGTGATTCCTCCTGATGCTCCATTAGAGGGACTAATTTTCCACTACGTGAATTCGATTCCCCCCCCCAAGCCTTCTAAGCCTGGCATTATGAGACAATTTGGTCTCTTGCAGACCCTACATTGACCTTAAACTTGTTGATAACATCCCTAACCATTTCTCTTTTGCCTCACCCACCCAAACCTCTAACGTACCAAAGAAGTATACTCATTAATAGTCTGTTTCGGGTAGATTAAAATCTCTTTATTATTTATAAAGTTAAAATAGAACGCGTACCTTCACCGTTAGGCTCAGCAAATTTAGTAGTGGCTGAAATCTCAAGATAATCGTCCAAGGACTCCTCAATAGCCCCCTTGGCCACTTTCTAAACTCTAAAGCCCTTGTTGATGCGTGAAGATTCAACAAAAGTCGTCTCCGATGTAGGAAATGTGGAAGGGACAAAGTCTGGTGTAGGGGATACCCCATTCCTGGCAAGGTGCTCCGGTGTATCCTCTATAATCTCCTCTGAGCACAAAGACTCATTCTCTGAGTAGACATAATCATCTTCAAGGTTTAGTCTTCCTTCTAAATCATATTCATCCACTTGAAAGTTACTATTGTCCCCAATATCTAATTTGGACCCCTCTATTATTTTGTTGTGGGAGCAAACAGATAGTGAGTTTATAATTGTCGCGATAAAAAATGATTTGAGCTCCTGAGAGTGGATCTGGATCGTTAATTGAATGCCGTGATCTAAATCCGATGGTTGCTGACGCAGCCGATGGACCTACAAAATGCTGGAAACAACGGGGGAGGTCCGAGCGACAGACCCTCCGACGCTCAAGTCAGAACCAGAGAGAGAAATTGTTGATTACCTTCTGACTGAGGAGGGAGGAGAGTATTTATAGGCCTGAGAAACAGTCTAAGAGATCGATATGAATCCATTAGATTGATATGAATTCCTTATCTCCTGTTTGGATCTCCCCCTCAAGAGATAAGCTCTCTTGTTTGGGGATAAGGGATTTGACTAACAGCCTTCATGAGCTGTGTCTATCTTAGGATGCCTAATTTGTCACTTTTTATGGGCTTTAAAGAGGCCCATGTCTTATAGAGGAGTCTGGAGAAGGCCCGAACCTGTTAAAGAGGCTCATTATGATTAATCGTACAGCCCTGATTTGCTGTGACTTTTACCATTATCAATGGGCCCACTAGACAAAAGACTCAAGGCCAAAAAGAATTAAAACTTTTAGGCATATCCAAATCTTCTACCACAGCTACATTACTAATATTATTGCACTTGGGCCAATCAGGATCACAAAACTCATTTATGGGCCCCTCTTTGAGCCCAAGACCCAACCCCCGCTCGAGTTGGGAAGTCGTCACAACCAAATCACGTGCCACGCATGTGATTGGGTTACGTGTCGCCTTTCAATTGAGAGGCGGAGAGGTCGAGGGATAAGGCTGAGTAACCGATGGGTTAGAGGGAGACGAAAGGGCTTCTTCACCTTCTCTTGTCTTCTTCCCCAATTCTGTGCCTCTTTTTATGTACACAAGCCAAACTCGCACCTTTTTTCCTTCTTTGAGCCGACTCTCTGATGGCGATGAAGTCTCCTCTTACCTTGTCCCCTAAATTGGCCACTCTCTATCTTTGTTCACACCCCAAAGCAGCCATCTTTTCTCCTATTTGAGTAGTTTTTCATATTTTCAGCACCTTAGGGCTCTTTCCTCTTTCATCTTCGGCTACCTTGGACCTTTCCAACAACTCCACCTACTGCTCCTCCTCTACCCTTAATTTTTGTAGATTTTATTTTTGAGCTTTCAAATTTCCATCATTATCAAGAGATGAACCTGGGACTATCAGATCTGAGTCATTTGGTCATGTTTGTAGTTGTTCAAGGTGTAACTGCCTTTGACCCATCTTTTTCAGTCGATCCTGACTGTTGGTGGCAGTGGTCAAACCTAGATCTTGACCATCGTTCAGTTGTGGTGGCTCTGTGGGTGTTTTCTATGGTTCGATGGCTATCGATGTACGTTTTCTATGCACCTTCCTTTTCCCTTGCTTCCTTGATAATTTTGCGGTGCGCTCGTTCAATTTCATGCGCACCGTCGATCGTGAGGTCCCACTTCAATGAGACCACTTGCTTGAAGGTTCGACCATCTCTTAGTGAGGGGGAGAGAAGTGCCAATGCCAATTGCTCTATCTCAGATGATTCCTTCTTGTCGAGAACAAAACGAATGAGGTACACCTCTTCAAAATAGAACACTTTTGCAAATTGCAGCATATTGGAGAGATCTGGGCTTCGTTGTCATGCCTAGCTTACAAGCACATAACAAAGGCCCAGTGAATGATTTGCATCATTCATAAGCTGTAATATTCAACTCAACAATATGCAATACAATTACCACCGCGTATGCTATAATAAAATCACATAACATAAATAATCCATGAAATGTCTTTACATAACCAACAACTGGAAAGAAACAAACTTCAAGTCATCAAAGACCAAAGAATACAAAGTACGATAGTAACAACATTGCTGGAATTTAAAGTAACATAGATGAGACAATTATTGTAGGCCAACAATTCGGCTCCAATTCCTAGAATATTTTCTTACCAAGTTCTTCGAGCAATTCTTCTTGTATACTTACAAGCTCATGGTCTAAAGTGGAGGAAATGTCCGTTAGAGCAAGTCACGGACAACAAGTAGTACAAGCAAGGAACAATAAAACAGGACATATCATTATCAAGGAACAAGGAACTAGAACTATATCAATTGTCAGTAAAAATGTCGATGACAAGGCAAGGTCTATAATCAACAAGTTAATGATTAACAATAACAATAAAACAAGAATTAAGACGATAACTATAACCAAGGTCAATGCAAGTTTCAATCCTAGGTCTATCATGTTTTATTACCTTATCTAATGCACGTAATACTGTGTCCCATACCACAGGTTCGGTGCATGCAAGCAAATGAAAGTTTAGACTATAGTGACGAGCTCTACAGATGATGTACTCGACACGATAAAAATAACGAGAATACAATCCCAAATCCATAATGGGAATTTATCCACAATACGATACAAGATAACGATAACAACATAGGGAAACAGGGCTCCTCATCCGAGTACAGCCTCCGACTGTTCACTACCTAGTCGACCCTTATTACCCCGACTTGTTATTAATTTATTTGCATAAATCATGAATGTGCAATCAATGGAACGAGTATCAAGAAACGATATCAACGAGATATTGACTGTACAATGGATGATATGTAGTGCAATGCAAGATTTAAACAAATTTACAATTAAACATGAAGATTGCAATTTATGGAAAGCAAGACGTTGCTGTACAGAAGTCAACTTTCCCGATGCTATGGGGAAGAAATTCAGGTTCCGTCAGAGGTTCTAGAAAGTAGACTCTCTGTCGATTCCAACTCATATTCACACAATACATTATAATCACAGTTACTAGGTGGGAAGTACTATTCTTTACTAGTTTTATGTTCAGACAGCAAGTTAGGATCAAATTCTTGTACATAAAATTTGGTTGAAGAATCACTTAAAAATCTTATAAAAATCATAATTTAGTCTCTAGTAGTGTTTAAAAACAATACAATTAATCTCAGGTCTAAATTATTAATTTAACATACTATTTCAATTAATTAAACGTGGTAATGTATTTTCAAACTGTATTCTGGAATTCAGACGTTACTCCTCAAGAATCTTAATATCTTGCAATCTGTAAGTCAGATTGTAAAATCGTCAGATAGTCTGGATTTCAAACACACATGGATACAATTATTCTTTAATAAGTTTTATTTTATTTTAGGTGTAACAAGGTCAAAAGTTTGGTTCTTTACTGAACTAGTGATCTGGCAGCTGATGTGTCTAATTTATATACAAATATTTGTACTCATTTACTAATTAAAATTGCTTATTTTCGCTGATATTGTTTATAATTCATCTTATTTCTATAAGATTTCAATTAATTAATTATTTTTGAAGAAATAATATTTTTGATGCAAAAAGTAAAGATTTGTGGAAAAAAATCAACAAACAAAATAAAATACTGGATTTATTAATTATTATTGTTTTGTTGAGTTAAAAATGTGAAATAATCTTAGAAGGATTTTAATGAGCTATTATGATTTTTAGTTAGTTTAATTAATTTTAAACTAATTAATTTATTTTATTTTTAAATCCTAAATTCTGGTCTTATTTTGTGTATGCAGCATGTGCTTGCAAGAAAAGGAAAAAGAAGAAGAAAGAGAAAGAAATAAAATTCTGGATTAAAAAGGAAAGAAATAAATGAAGAGAATTGATCTTTCTGTAAAAAGCGCAAACCCTAACTCCTATTCCCGTTCTCTATAAATACATGAAGAGATGGACAAGAAGAAGGGAAGAGGTGACGACTACAAACCGATAAAAAATAAATAAAATAAATAAAATAAAAAGTAAGAGAGAGAGACAGCGATCTCTCTTCTGGCGTGTGGATCGAAGCAGAAGCAGACGAAGCAGCTAACGTCAGCTGTCCTTGCGCACGCGGTTAGAGGCGTGTTCCAGGCGACAGTGACGTGCTGACAACGACGCGGCTTGGCCTGGGTGCTGTGCACACATGGCGTGCTCGAAAGCAGAGGCGGGACCCAGACGCCTCTGCTGGTGCTGACCTGGCGCAGTAAAGCGCTGACAGGCAGGACCCACCAGGCTGACGTGGCGTTCAGCTGCTGACGGTGCGGT
Organism: Hemerocallis citrina; assembly: GCA_017893485.1. NCBI lineage: Eukaryota > Viridiplantae > Streptophyta > Magnoliopsida > Asparagales > Asphodelaceae > Hemerocallis > Hemerocallis citrina. The sequence continues at coordinate 391,304,675 of CM030358.1, forward strand.
CTTCAAGGCGATAGAAGAAACAGCAGATCCACTTCAGCGTTTGGGTTCAGGTTTTGAGAATAGAGACAGAAGAGAGATAACGGCTTGGACTCGGTTCTAGGAGTTCGGTTTGCATTATTTTTATTTCTTTTTGTATCTCTTCTTCTCTATATTTTTTGATGCAATCCCAAATAATTTTTGATTAATTACAAATTGAACATGAACTGAATTTATTGTTCTAGAGACTAAGATGTAGCCTAGAACACAAATTTCAATTCCTTATTATTATTTTATTTTTCCTGGTTGTGTTTTAATTTTTATTATTTATGCGTACAAAATGATGGATAGACATTTGTATGATCTTTTAAATCATGATGAGACCGAACTAGTGATTTGTGATTAGTAAAAATTAAATACCGTTATTGGAGGACGTGACCGTTAAGAAATCCAAATTTTCAATTAATAATTTGATGGATAGGCAAATAATTAGTTGAGAATAATTTTTAGACTACGTTGATAGAGTGGTTAATATTTTTAGGATTTTGGTCTACAACTTGGAAAGATAATATCTTTATTCATAAGGAGTTATAATTTGTGTGTGTGATAAACGAGGTGAACCAAGAGCCCTAGAACTAATTTTACCCTTAACAAAGTACAAAAGCTTCATAGTTTCACAGCCCTCTCCTCTTCACAAATTTAGTTAGCTTTAATTAGATTAATTTAATTTAGTTGTTTTATCCTTTCTAAATTTCGATCTTCCAAATAGTGATTAATCTAGTGATATCGGTACTCAATAAAATATCTAGTCCCTGTGGGTTCGACACTCTATTCACTAACTATATTACTTGTTGAGATTTTGTACACTTGCAAATATTCACATCAGCAGCGATCTAGGGTCATATTCTTGTATGCATAACGAGTCTAGAAAACATCAATTAATCTTATAAAAATATTGAAGTGACTCACAATCATGTCTAGTAGCAACCTGGCTAACATCAAGTTCTAATTCCACTGTTATCATATTATTTTAATTAACAATTCATGTCGATATGCTAGTAAACGACAATCTGGAAATTAAAACTTAGCTGTGTTAAAAATGTGATAACTTGCAATATATAAATCAAAATATAGATCCGTAAAAAATTTTGGAAAATAGATTCAGAGGGCTATGACTTTCATTTATAAAGTTTAATCAAATTATAACAGTAACATGGTCAAAAATTTACTACAACACACATTAGACCGAAAGGCAGCAACATGATATTTTAACAATCGAGATATACAACATGTATATTCTATCATGAGAGTTTACAAGAATTTATATCTAGTATTTCGGGTGCAATTCTATGGTCTAGAATTTTATCAAGAACAGTCCTACCAATCCAATTCATGCAATCAAATATACTAGACTAACTTATTCTTCTACTTTGTATGGTGTAGTGTATGACTGTGACAACGGTAACATGGTTTAGATTAGATTCAAAGATATAGCATGAAAAGAGAACTACTACTTAGTTTCGCCAATGAATCCATAGTTGTTTCTTTGAAGGGTTTCGAGCAATTACGATATGGTAATGAAATAGAACTACTTGTAGAACTCAAACAATTTCTTGAACAAAAATAACGAGCTAGTTCAAGAGAGACTTGCCTTTTACGCGATAATTTCGATTAGACAAGAAAAACATGAGCGAAAGTCCTGACGGCAGCACACAGCGGCGCGACAACGAGCGAGGCACGACAACACATGGCGTACAAGCAAGGACAACGAAAACAATAGTAAGAGACAACAGCGGCAACACAAGAGGCAGCGGAACCTCACAACAAGCGGCAACCAACAACAAGAGGTAGCAAGGGCGACGACAGCAAGGGTGTTCGGCTATGCGGCGACAAGGATGATCGGCTGCAGTAATTGGTGGCGTGGTGGTGTTGTGGTGGGATTGCAGGTGTGTGGCAGGCAACGGTGGGGGTGGTTAGTGCAGTCGAGGCTGCAGCGGTGCGAGGTAGACAGCGGGTCTTTGGAGACGAAGATGTGGTGCTGGCAGCGAGGGCAATGACTACAGTGATGGAGGCAAGGAGGCAACAGTGATCAGGTTGTTGTTGTGTTGTGGTCGCAGTGGGAGGCAGCAGCATGGGTGGCCTCAAGTGCTGGGGTTTCGAGGTGCAGAGGGTGATCGGTTGGTGAGGTCGATGGCAAAGTCAATGGAGCTTGGTGCTCAGGGCTGTCGGTGGTCGAGACAGGGGTGTGAGGTGGTGGTCGAGTTGTTGGGTCGACGTGGAGGACGGTGTTAGTGGATGGTCGGTGGTTGCGGTGGAGAGCAGTGGATTAATTGATTAGTTTGGTGATTAATAGGTTAATTGAGAGAATATGGTGGTTTAGTTAGGATTTAGTAGGAATGGGAGTAGTGGTTAGGCAGTAAATTAAGGGATTGTGAAGATATTGGGGGAGATGAACGTGAAGGGAGTTGGAGATACTGGGCAATTAGCAGATTAAGGAAATTGGGTTAGCAGGTTTGGGTTTGGGTTTGGGTTAACGAGTTTGGGTTTAAATATAATTAAATAAGAATGGGATATTGGGTTGGCTCAAAATCAAATCAATTAGTGGGCTAATAAAATACCTAAGACACAAGAAAAATGAAATAGAGTGCACAAGAATCTCAGGGTTCAACAAATGAAAAAAAAAAGTTTGAAAGAGTACAATTGGATTGAAAATGAATGAGAAAATTTATTATTAAAACAAACATATTTCAGGAATGGGAAGAGAAAAGAATTACAAAACGAAAATTTGAAAAATCGGGAACATGGATTACATTCATATTTTGATTCTAGCCGATACAATCTCAGATCGGCGCACTGTCTTGTCGTCAATTTCTTCGATGGTTCCAAACTCCGATATAATTTCTTGCAACGCCTCCCTCTTCTAGAAATGAAGAGGGAAGTTATGGATCCAAATCCAGTAGCAATCTCCCTGTGGTAGTTCCGCTCCAAACCTAGGAGTCCATGGGAAGAATTCTGCCTTAAAGTGGCCGAAGTCCACTGTACCCATGTCAATGACATCCTTCATCTTCTCCGTCGATGGTAATGATACAAGGAATTGCATGTGGCACATGTTTTTTTCTACCCATTCACGGTGACCCCACATCGGTAACTTTAGATTGAGAGCATCAAGGAGATGGATCTTCGATGGCCTCCCTGATTCTTGCTGTCACACCATTTCCATAGGCTATTTGCAAGACGGATGTTTGTAGTGCTATCAGGTGATCTTCTTCTTAGGACTGAACATACCTCCTCATTGTGAGTAAATGTGACATTTGTGCAAACATAGGAGATATGTCCCCATTTCATGCATTTGAGGCACCGTACCACTTTCATGTAATCTTTTCGGTACTGTCCCACTTCTCCACAATTGAAGCACGGAGCTGGTTTGCGCTTCCTCTTCTCTATTTCTTCTTGTAGTCCAACCATTTGGTGGTGGTGGTGGTTTGTGTGTGTGTGGGGGGGGGGGGGATTGCTGTTTCTCTTTTTTGGTTTCCCCACAACCTACTTCCATTTCTCCTCAACCATTGAATCCAACACCTTTTTCAGTAGTGCCACCAGAAGAAGGAACCCTAGATGGCAATGCTTGGCACCCTACTTGGGCCCTAGTAGTCACCGTGGGGGCTTCATTCATCTGAAATTGATTAGGAGAAGTTGGAGGGATGATGGAAGTTTTTGAGATTTGTAATACCCCGAGCCCCGCTTAGCTGCACACGTGGCTATGCGTGCACAAACAAATGAACAAAACAAATCACCACAAATCCTTCATGAACTTCATGGCCCCATAGTAATTAATTTATTTATTTCTATCGGCTCCATACACACACTACCACAACTAAGGGCCCATTCTAACCATAAATTAATTACTAAGTCCACCATGAAGGCCCATATATATATATATATATATATATATATATATATATATATATATATATATATATATATACTTCTCAAATACGAGGTACTACAAGATTGGGGCTTGGGGCTGTAGGTGTTGTGCATGGTTTGGTGGATGATTCTAATGGTGTATAGAAGAGTTTGGTAGGGACGGGATTGGAGGTTGATGCTGGAGCTGGTGTGGTGTCGGCTTTTGCTTTTGAGGGTGGGTGGGTACATGACTGTTGTTAGGGTGTAGGTGTTGGCCCCATAGTAATTAATTCATTTATTTCTATCGGCTCCATACACACACTACCACAACTATGGACCCCATGAATTAATTACTAAGCCCACCATGAAATCACACACACACACACACACACACACACACACACACACACACACACACACACATATATATATACTCCTCAAATACAGGGTACTACAAGATTGGGGCTTGGGGCTGTAGGTGTTGTGTATGGTTTGGCAGATGATTCTGAGTGTGTATAATAGAGTTTGGTAGGGACGGGATTGGAGGTTGATGTTGGAGCTGGTGTGGTGTCGACTTTTGCTTTTGAGGGTGGGTGGGTACATGACTGTTGTTAGGGTGTAGGTGTTGGTTGTGGTGTTTTGGTTGGTGTTGATGGTGTTGTTGTTGATGGTGTGGAGAATGGTGTTGATGATGGTGGTGTTGTTGATGGGGATATGGTCCTGTTGTTGATGATGGTGAAGGTTTGATCTGTTATAGGCAGCTTCTTCCCTCTTCCAGTTACCATAATTTCTATCTCCTCCATGCCCCTTATAATAACGTCCCTTACCTTTGTAGTCCTGATGCTCAGCGAGGGGACTTCTTTTACGCCCACAGCGGTTAGTAGGAGGAACTCCTCGATGGTCCCTCCCTCCAATTGTGGTGAGAATGTCTGATGATGATGAGCTCGGGTATCCTCCGATCATCGGTGATGGGTTCCATGAACTCCACTGTGCATATCTCTGAGGACATTCATGCCCAGTTGAGGGGATGGTGTGTGTGTGTAGGGATATGAGGGATGATTGGGGGTCAGGTTGTAGTATAGGAGAGGCAGGGAGGGGGAATATGGGCCTGGACCTGCATTGGAGGAGGTCGGGGGTTGTCGGGGTTGGATTATAAGTAGTGGACCCCTTCATTGGGCCCACATCCCCGCATTTCCAAATCAAGAAGATCCATGCTTAAAAACCTGATTTTTTTGAAGTGTAACTCTTGTAATTTTCTAATTGAATAATATATCGGTTTTTTCTTTCCCGGATTAAGTTAGCCGAACCGTGATAAATTTGTATGCTTTGTATTTGGTTTTGGCCTAGTTGCTTGGTTGTTCTTTATGATCAGTTGTCACCTCTCCCTCAAACCCTCTACTGCGCTGAAGTTTTCTAACATATGGTATCATAGCTAACAACTTTCGAATCTGATCTTAACACATCCAACCTCACATGGGCCACTAAACCTCTCCAGTACTCGAGAGGATACAAATCCCTGCTTCACATGAAGCTAATGTTGCTGTTGTAGCTAGGGAGTGATGATGTGCTTCACCGGTGAGGTGGGGTTCTGTTTTTCTCTAGTTTGTGCTACAATAATCCTACGTTTGTTAAATACTTCACATAGCTATTCTATTCTTATCTCCTTTTGTTTGGTCTCAAATCATTTCTTGAACTTGTTACTTGGAGAAACTTGTTTATTTGGTGTTTATCTAGGAAGCACATGTACTTCCAAATGGCCAACGTATTCGTGTCAGGTGTGTATCAGGTACCGATACTCCTTGGGTACTCCCGAGGAATATCGAATTTTTTAATACATCTTTACAACTTTGGACACAATTATGTTTAAATAAATGTTTGGGGTCCTAATATAATTTTTAAACTTGATGTTTTAAGTTATGTTCAAACACAAAATAAGTATACCCAATGTTTTGATAGTTAGATTATTATTATTATTTTCCCTTCAAAAATACTCATAATTATATTGTATTCTTATAGTTTTACGAAATTGTTCAAATACTTGCATTCTAATCAAGATAAATATTTATTTATTTATATATATATAATATAAAATATATTATATTTAACATACCACTAATGCATCCATATCCTACTTTTTGTGAAATTACGTATTTCCGTATCTTTGTTGTGCCGTACCCGCATCTCGTATCCATATCTATGCTCCATGTCATGTTGTACCCGCACCTTGTATTCTTTGGATGACACTTGTTGCTCATATTTTTTTTAATATATTCTTTTCTATGTAGACTTATTACAGGCTGGAGTTCTTTGAATTATATCCATTAAGTTTCAATAAAAAGGAAAAAAAGCTTGCACGGATCTCTTTGAAATTTTAGGGAACTAGTAATTTACGACGTGTGATGCACGTTTTAAAAATTTTTAAAAATAAAAATAAAAACTCTGACGTAAGGAGGATTTGAACGGGAAACCTCATTTTTATTAGTTATGTATGTGTGTTGCAGATGTTGGTAGATTGACAAATGACAATAAGGCATTTTCCCATTATAATATTAGAGATGAGAGATTTATATAATGGGTACTGTCATTTTTTCCAATCAAAGCAGTCTTGCCATTTCATATGAAATCTTAATAAATTTGCAATTGAATCGTAGGTGTAGTTCGTAATTTATAAATTTGCAACTCTATTTTCTAGGATGACCATTTATCGAAGATATAGCTAAGACTGGAACCTAGTAATCCCCGGAGGATTATGAATAAAGCAGGTGTTTCTGGTCCTAGCATAAGAGCTTCTTATTTGTACGTTTGTTCTATGATTCTGATACAGAGTTGCAAATATCTTTTTATATTTGATGCAGAGTTTGTTCATACACACTCTAAAGATATGTCCTTATGCAAGTGCCCCGGTCGTAGCTTCTCTTGTTGGCAAGAAATCGAAATTCATAATTCTGCTTGCACAATTTCTCAATTATGAAATGAGAGTGTATATACTCATGGGATGGATCTGAGGATACGACCTTCCAATTAAAAAAATAAAATAAATGAAAATCCTCAAAAAAGATCTTTACAGTGTTCATGAAAATCTTTTTGAACTCCAAGGCCAATCTCCAGTCCATTATCATCCCTGTGAAGATGACGGTCTTTTGAATAAGGGTAAAAGGGAATATGAGCAACTTGCTCATTTAGTAAATGAGCAATTGATTATGTGGGATGCATATGATACATTGGACAACTAACTCTTTTAAGGTTTTCCTAATCACATGCATGCCACATCATCAATTGCTCATTTACTAAATAAGCAAGTTGTTCATACCCCTTTTTCCCTTTGAATAAATCTATTATTTCCTAAACTTTCGTGCTGGACCCATTAGAAGAATTACAAGGCCTCTTTGTAATCGCAAGCAATTTAAGGAAGCCCTCGTTTAGCGATTCTAGTAGGTCCTTCTAAAGTAGATCCATTGGGCTGGCCCAATGAATGTACGAGCTAATACATGAATAACTGATACTAAGGGTGAAGCACTAGGCCCAGATTCCAGAAATTAAAAAATTTCGTAGGCTCACTTAGGTGTACAATAAAAATTCACTTCATGCAAGTGTTAGTGTGATAAGCCTCTTCATGAGCATATGAAAATGTACAACTTGAGTAGCACTGTAGCAGTCTTCGATTCGAATTAAGAAAGTTATATATAGACAGAGGATCAGATTTTAAAAAATTAAATAAAAAAACGGCTATCTCGAACAACTTGCCTAAGTTAGGGAGGGAAACATAAAGGAAATGGAACTAAGGCCGGAAGAAGCCAATCATCACTTCATCGGGTCCATCGTTAAGATGGATTGTCAAAAAATATTGTGATTGCATATCTATTTAAGCTTTTACTCCTGCATTCAATATATACTAACATATAGCCAGGGCCGGCCATAAGTTCACGGGGGCCTGAGGTGAACTCCCGAAATATGGGTCCATCATAAATTTTTTTAAATTAAAATTGGTTTTCAAAAAAAATTGGTAAATTTTTTTCCCTACATTTCTGAAAAAAATATATATCATATAAAAATGAAAGAATAAACAATTTTTAAATTGAACCTTAATCTATCAAGTTTCAACTTACAAAAATACTAATATATTCAATTAAGCACAAATCTACCAAATTAAGCCATAAAAACACAAATCTTGAAATAAAACATTAATTCGAAATGTGAAACCCTAACTTGAGAGTCGCGTTGGTCTAATCATAAAAAAATGATAGGGGTGGGGAGAGAGGGTGAGAGAGAATGGCTGCCTAGGAAAAAAATCAGATCTTTTGCTCAACTTCTCAGGGCTCCACATCATCTCTCTCATTATTACCATCCCAAACCGCTTCGTTTCCCGCACCCACCTCAAAACCTACACCACCAACTTCATACTCCACCATCACTTCAACTTCCCCATCCACCAAAAGTTATTTTTCCTCCCAAACAATTTCAACCCAAACCTTACCTTCTCAGAAACCCTAATAACCCAAATCGAAGATCCACAAAGAAGAAGATAGAAAGGCACTGCATGAAGTGTGGGAGTGCCGATCAACAGAAGGAGGAGTGCCATAAGAGCGGTATCCACTGCTTCAACTGTCGAAAGTTCATTCACAAGGTGAGAGACTACTCTCTGTTCAATCGAAGAGAATCCTGTGGAAACGACAAGGGGGTGGTGGGTCCTCAAAAAAGTAAGTGAAGGGGTTTATCATGTCCAATTCCCCTCGGAGGAAGAAGCCAAGAAGGCAGTCGTATACAAAGTCTTCCGGTTCTCAGGTTTCAGTGTCACCTTGTTGTCATGGTCCATGGACTATTAGGACAAATTGAAACCAAAGCTTAGTTATATCTTGATTTATATTCCCCTACTCCTGTTCCACATGTGGAACCAATCCTCTTTCGAACACCTAGTGAAGCCATTTGGGAAGTTGATAATGATGAGCAGTGAGATGAAGGAGGAGGCAACAAGGGACCATGCTTTGGTCCTAATTTAGGTCGAGGACGTCACCCACATCCGAAGTTGGTTCAGGTTCAATACACAGTGCCATGGTCCAGGGAATTACAGATTCATGAAGTCCCCGTGCTCATCCTAAGGCATCCCATTGCTTTGGAGATGTTCGACAGGGCAAAGTCCAGCTCTTCACTGCAGGGAGTGGCCCTACTTCCTTCTGGCGACATAGGGATGACAATGTCGTGAAAAGCACTCAAGCTCCAGCACCACCGTAGGGAGATTTTCCCTCTAACCAACCACCTTAAGGGACCCTCGGGGATGCTCAGGATAAGAGCCAAATACGGAAAAAGAATCTTTCAGTTGAGCAATCCACGGAATCGCCAAATCAAAATCAGTTAGCAGGAAAATTATTAAATATCTTGGGATTAGCGGAGTCGAGTATGACAGGTTCAAAATTGGCTCCATCCCAAAAGATAGGGGCTAATTTTGTGGGGACAAAAAAGGAGGAGAAATTTGTTTTTAATGCAATTCCTATTGTGGAGATTTCAGACTAAAAAGTTGGCAATATGGGAATTGAATCAGGGGAATCTAATAATATACCTAATAACTCGACGAGCTCTGATGAAAATAGGCAAGATGAAGAAGTTCGTTAGATGGTTTGGAAGTGAAGGGTTGTTAATCTCCTCTCTCACTTTTTAACGAAATCCAACAGCTGTGGAGTCTACTCTTAAGCAGTCTATCATTAAGAGATCCGCAAAGCTAGGGCACTTGCAAGATATGCAGTTAAGCTTGGGTACTGGTGGTGTCGGTTTAGAGAGCTTCATGACCAAGTCCCTCATCCCTCGCAAATCGAGACCACAGTCACAAAGCAACTCAGCTTCTATCCCCCTGGTTTCGAAGAAGGGACTAACAAATGCAAAAAGAGAGGTAGATCGGCATCCAAGAGTTCCAACACAAGGCCATTCATGAAACATTTGGTAACCACTCTCAAAGTTGCATCCTCCCGCATGAAAGAAGGTACTCCTCTTCTATGTTTTCAGTTACCAATGCCTACAATAATCCATTTGTTTTATTATTTAAGGAATATATCAATGAGGTAGCTGAATTGATAGGAATGTAGGCTATTGGGCCACACTCCAATGATAGACTGAAGCAACTAGAAAGTGCCATTGTTGATCCTCCTGATCAACATAGACACCTCAACTAAGTGCTTTTAGTGTATCTAGTTGTTTCATCGTTGTTTGTTGTTTTTGGCTGGTTGTTTATCCATTCTGATGAAGATAGCCAGCTGGAATGTGAGAGACTTGGGCAATCCTAGAAAATGTGCCATGATCAAAGATGGTATTAGGAATGCTCAGGGTTCCATGGTGTGTCTTCAAGAAACCAAGCTTAGCAGCCCCTCTACTAGGAAGCTTACATCAATTGGTGGTACATTGATCAACAAATGGGTAGAACTAGCTGCTATTGCTTATGTGGAGGGGTCCTAATTGGTTGGGATGATAATATCTTAGATTGATTGTATTCTGCAGTAGACATCTTCTCCATTTATATATCCTTCAGAAGCAGAATGATAGATTCAGAGTGCTCACTGACTTCAGATTATGCCCCATTTGAACTAGATGATAGGACCCTTTGCTTTAGTGAGATTTATCAGAGAAGAATATCACTATGTGATGCCTCGGTACTTTGTGGCGATTTTAATGTTACCCTGTCTAATTCAGAAAGAAATGGAGGCAAAAACTCTGGTAGAGACATGAAAGAGTTCAAAAACTTTATTCAGAATCTTCAGCTCATTGACCTCCCACTTGCAGAGAGGAAGTTTACTTGGTCTAATCTGAGATCTAATCCTGCTCTTGCTAGATTAGATAGGTTTTTGATTTCTAGTCCTTTTGAACTACAATGTCCCAAATGCATCCAGCACTCCCTCGCAAGAATTTCCTCTGACCATTGTTCTATTATTCTTGATTCCAATGCCATTGAAAACAGAATTCACTACTTCAAATTTGATTGATATTCAAAGTGGCACAGCAGACATTGGCAGATTGAGTTATTCCAACATCATGCTCATTCCTAAATGTGAAGGTGCAAGCACTGTCTTTGATTATAAACTGATTATCCTCCTTAACTGCTCACGTAAAACCTTCACCAAAATCCTGGCTAACAGACTAAGTCCCCTGCTGGAATCTCTGGTTTCCTCTTCTTAGAGTGCTTTCCTGAAAGTAAAGTCCACCATTGGTTGCTTTTTGGTTGCCCATGATGCTATTAATATGTGTTGCAATAAGAAGTCTGATATTCTCATGTTGAAATTTGACTTTCGTAAAGCCTTCGACACTATGAGTTGGGAATTCATTGAGCAGATGCTTACTACCAGAGGGTTTGGACCAAGGTGGTGCAGCTGGATCATTACTATTTTACGATCAGCTAAATCATCTATTCTTGTTATTGGGATAGGGGAGAGGACCATTAATTCCAAGAGGGGTCTCAAGCAAGGAGATCCCCATTTGCCTATGCTATTCATCCTAGCTGTTGATGTGCTAGCCCAGATGTTACATTGTGGAAGAAACAATGGTACATTTTCTCAACTCCAGCTTAAGGTTTCCTTCTCTTCTCTGTCTACTATTCAATTTGCAGATAACACACTCATTTTCTGTAAAAAGGGGATGAACAAGAAGTGCTTAACTTGAAACTTCTCCTTCACCTTTTTGCAAATGTTTTCTGGCTTAGACATCAACTTCTCGAAATCATCTATTGTTTATTTTGGATTTTAAGGGTCAAGCTTCAAGCATTCACAACTATCTTGGGCAGCAAACAAGATACATTGCAAATTAAATACCTTGGAATGCTTTTATCCAAAGGGAAACTGATGAAGAGGGACTGGCAATCCCTGCTCCTGAGAATTGAGAAGAGATTGTCTATCTGGAAGGGAAGAATGCTCTCTAGGGGGTCAGACTTGTCCTCATGAATTCAGTTCTAACTGCTTTCCCTTCTTACTATGCTTCATAATTTAAAATACCTAAGTGGGTCACTTCTAGAATTGATCAAATACGAAGTAGATTCTTCTTGGTTGGAGCTGACACTAGGGTATCTGGATCTGCATGTACTAGTTGGAAGAGAATATGTCAACCCAAACGACAAGGTGGCCTATGGTTCTTAACCTGAGGCAGTTCAATAATGCCATACTGATGAAGTGGTGTTGGAAGATGGTGGCAGAGAAATCTCGTGGCAGTTAAACACTGCTTTCATTATACTTCAACAAATCATCTAACTACTTCACATGCCCTACTCAGGCTTCAAACTTCCGAAAAGGTATTCATAAACTTGGTGTGAAATTCTTGCAGGGCATCCACTGAGAACTTGGTGATGGGCAGTTCATTAAGTTTTGGACTTCAGAATGGAAAGGAGGTCATAGCATCTCCAACTTATTTTCAGCTCTGTTCTCAGCTACTTGGAACAAGGAGGCCACTGTTCGCAGGGATTACTAGAAGGGAGATGGTGGATTTGAAGACCAAGCCTAAATAGCATCACCTCCACTCGCCTGAATTATCAGAAAGATCAGCTGTTACATCTCATTTCAAGTATGCAACCAACCAGGAATGCAGACGTCCCCTTTTGGAGTCATTCTGCCTCGAGTGTTTACACAGTCAAGTCAGCTTACTCATTTTTTCGCATATCTGGCCTACACTCCCCATACTACAGAGCCTGTTGAAATAACATCATTCCACTCAAATGCAAAGTCTTCATCTGGATGCTGAGTTGGAAGAAATTCTACTCCTTAGCTAGGCTCCAATCAAAAGGATGGGATGGTAACCAGTGCATGTCAGCTTGAAACCAATTTCCAAATATTTTTTGAGTGCCTGGTTACCATTAGCACTTGGACATATTTTACCTCCATCTTCCATATTCCTCAACTGCCTACCTCAATTTTTGAATGCTTCTCATAATGGTGTTTTGGTTCTCACAATCGCAAATACACACTCATGGCACTTGATTACCATTGCGATTTTGTAACCCCTGTTTCCGTGAATACGTATTTCCCGAATATTTTTTGCATTTCGATTATTATTTTGTTAAATTCATTTTGGATCTTTTATTAAAAACTTTTCTAAACGAAAATTATGTTATTTCAAATAATAGTGTATTTTAACATCACTTTTCATTTTATAATTGATCGACTATTTATATTTTATATTATTACTGTTAGAATTTTAATGAACTTGTTAAATCTCAAATCCTATTCTGATACATATCATTATTATTATTATTACTAATGTTGTTGTTATTACTATTAGTATTACTATTATCGTTTTCATTATTATTATTATTATTATTATTATTATTATTACTATTATTATTATTGAATTATTTTCATGAAACTGTTGAATCCAAATTATATTCTATTATATATTATTATTATTATCAGTATCATTATTTTTATTATTAATATTAATATTAATATTATGTTATTTTAAGCCCGAACATACTCTATTTTATACGTATTCATTATTTGATTTAATGTACATGGATATATGTATGTTTTATAAACCCCTATAATATGCTTATTATTTTCCCGTATTGAATTTAAACCTATTTACTGATTTATAACCCTAAACCCAAACCGTTTTGCTTATTGGATCCTACCATTACCCAATAACCCGCTAACCCACATTTCTACCCTATTTATAACCTGTTTAAACCTTAATCTCCAATTAAACCAAATCACCCTGCTCATACACAGCCGCCTACTTCATTTCTCTCACCCTGATCCCCTGTCCCTCCTTCTTCCCCAACCTCACAGTCAAGCCATCCCCTCTTCCAGCCTGCCATCCCGAAGCCCTCTTGAGAAACCCATCCCCGACACCCTCATCTCCCTCCACCCTGTCGTCAACTTCCTCTTCCCCTAGTCAACAGCTGCTCCCCGAACCTGCTTTGCCCTACCCATGCCACCGCGAACCAGTCACCGCCCTGCCCCCGTGCATCGCCAGCCCAGTCTTCGATACTCTCACAGTCGCTGCCTCTTCCATTACACCCGTCGACCTTGCTTCCTGCCTTTCCTCGCCGACTACTCGCCACAGTCACCACCTTGAGTGTTCCCCCTGTGCACCGTCGACCACCAGGCAAGCTTCCCTTGCTGCCTCCTACCTGAGCTCCTCGCCGTCGAGCTCCACTATCGCTGTCGTCGATCCTCCAGTGCAACATCGGCATCGGGGGAGATAGTTGATCGTTTGAATCCTGGTCGTCGATCACCTTAATGATTTTGACCATCACATCTTGATCATGGATTTGAACCTCAACCGTCCGATGCATTTTGATCATCATCTTCATCATCATCAGGGCGATCTGGACTGTCCGATCACACTTGATCTCGATCGTTGATTTTGATCCTTGATCTCGGCATTTGACCGTCTCATTCACCCTCTACTTGGTAAGTTAAACATTTGATCTGCTTTTTGTTCTCATTCATCAATTTTTCAATCATGGGATATTTTACTTCTTTGTTACTCTTCAAATTCTTATATATTCTATCTTCGATCTCAGCCGTCCGATCAATCGATCGTGATCGTGATTATCATCTTCGTCATCATCAAGATCCGTGCTAATCGTCAGTGTGCCGGGATTTGTTCACGTTATTCTTCGTCGGATTCATCGTCGTCCCTAAGGCAAATAACTTGTATTTTTTTGTTGCATATACAAGTACTAAATACCACCTGTAGTGTAGATTTTGTGTCTAGATTCATCCTTACGAAGAACCCTTGTTAGATCTTGTCTCTACTCGTTGATCCATCTGTAGTCGTCTTTTGTTACACACGACATGAAAACAATTTAGAAATAATCTAGATTTAATGCACGTATGTATGTTGTTCATGATCCATGATATGTTGTATGAATCTTGCATGCTTGGTGTGTTAGCCATAGTACCTCGTTGTAACTTTGTAAAATACCCCATACCATGCTGTTGGACATCTATTATACCATGCCTTGTGTTTTTTTAAAATTTGGATTTGTCGCAAATGAACTATTTGATTTACTACATGAATAGATTTCTATTGTTGCAAAATGTAGCCTTCTGTATATATTTTATCACCCTTATGACGGATTTGGATTTTGAGTTATACTTTGTATTCTATCGCTGGTTTAGTACCGATGTGTTTAAGATTATTTACAAACTTGCTGTATCTTACTGTCTTCTGATTATATTTTACTATAGTATCCATGTAGTATATTATGAAATTATATTTTCTGACACTGGACATACTAGGGATTACCCTAGATTTTTCTTGAATTTAATCAGTAAGTTTTTATGCCAATTTCATGTTTATGAATATAACCTTATGATTTTTGGCTGAACATGTTTTCTGTATATAATTTTGTTTTGAGCCTTGTTTCTGGATTAGTATATGACATATATATATGTGCTGGATTTGGTCGAGACTCTGGATTTGGCCGAGACTCTATTTTTTATATTTTCTGACGGATCCAGATTTCAATGTCTGTGGCAAAAGGAATCTCATATTTGGTGCAGTAGTGTCTTTCTGTCAAGAACTGAAAGTTTTGTTGTCCTAACCTTTTACGAGTTGTCTATCACCTGTGTATGTTCATGTATGAACTGAACTTATCCCTTGTTCTTGCCATGTTATTTTTGCCCTGTTTTGTGCACGTATATGACCATTTGATAATAATAACAAGTAATGAAGTCGGGGTTAAGGAAAAGACCTTAGTAGCGGACAATATAGGTATGTGTACTGAGAAGGGGGCCTCGTTCCCATTTTATGTTCGATTCATGTTGATTCATGAACCTGTTGCAGTTTATATTTGATTCATGAATCTGTTGATTCGTGAACCTATTGTACTTTATGCTTTGATTCATGAACCTGTTGATTCACGTACCGTTGACTCGTGAACCTGATTACTATTTGATTCATGAACCTGTTCCTGTTACCTGTTACATAACGCTTGAGTACACGGCCCTATAGAAATCCACCACTAGATCTAAACGTAAATTGCATGTAAGTAGCAACCATGTGGTAAAATTTGCGACACATGAAGTACTACCTAGATAGAAATAAATATAAGACTTGAAATAACATGATCACCTGCATATTTGTCACGCCCCGCTTCCCAAAAAGAATACGGAATACGAATACGAAAAAAAAGCCTAGCGAATGATTTTCATCATCCATAAGCTGTTCAGGAATCTTTACAATATTTCACAAAATAATCAGAGTCGGAAGCAAAAGATACAACCAGTCATACGTAATTTGAACAAGATACCAACAGAAATTACTTGAAACCAAATATAATACTCTCAAATAATCAAAATTCTGAACAAGTCAAATATTCTATGTCACATCACCCAAGTACAAGATAAATATCCAAGTAATCAAGTACATCTTATTCAAGTTCAAGCAGCAATAATAATAAAAATCATAAAGCAGAAAATCCAGCACTAATACATCATCTCACCAATACCGTTTGGCAGCCGGCCATCCTGATATGCAATTAGTAAATTTGTAGGAGAAGGAAGAAGAAAAACAAGTACCCGTCAATTGCAAGTTACGGACTACTTAGAATGTAGGATACAAGTACATGGGATAGGTAAATATATGTAACAAACCTAACATGGTATAATAATGAATACAGGATATAGATCATAGCATGGCAAAATGAGCAAGTATAATAGCATGGGTCGAGTGTCAAGTAACAAGTGTCATGCATCAAGTAACCAGTATCAAGAATCATGTAATCATGTAGCATGTATCAAGCATCAATTCTCATGTATCATGTTCAAGTGTCATATTCAAATAGCATGTTCAAGTCTAGTAGTGATTACTATCTAGGTAGCACTTCATGCATCCCGGTTTTTACTACATGGTTGCTACAACAAATGGTTTTGCTTTAGATTTTATAGGGGACCATACAGGGCAGTGTACTTAGGGACAAGCTCCAAGTATCATGTAATCATGTACCATGTAAACAAGCTCCAAAACCCAAACAAGCTCCAGTGTCCTGAGTGTACGTGTCATGTATATCGTGTCATGCTCCACATGTAAACAAGCACCGATAACCACTAGATTCTTCTGAGTACACGTTTCTGCACTATCCACTACTAGATCTTTCCCTTAACCCCGGCTTGGTTATTTATTATTAATGTCCAATAAGCATGTAGGTGTACAAAACATATCAAGAATAACATGGCTTGATCAGGTAACAAGTGCAAGTTGTAAGATAAACACATACGTATGCAAGATATCTCATAAAAGAATAACATAGACAAATCTCAAGTTCAGGACAGCAAGACCCTACTGTAGTAAAAAAGTGACTCCCAGTATTACAAACATCCAAATCTGGATCCGCCGAAGGATGGAAAATAGACTTCCACACAAATCCATCAAATATAAATAAGTCATATATTAATTCACAAAATCATAACTCAAAACTGATTTAAATACAGAAACTATGTTCAGCCAGAAATCAGGAAAACGAATTCAAGAACAGGAAAATAGCATGAAAACATATTAAATAAATCCACGAAAAATCTGGGGTATTCCTCTATATGTCTAGTATCCAAAAATAAAGTTTCATAATTTTCCAGAGAAATTAGATCAGTCATCAAAAATAAGAAAATATCAATAAATAGTAGTTTGGCAAATCTGGAATTCCCAACACTGCTGTACGAAAACTATAATATCTCGCAACCAGTGAAACGAAATCCAATTTCGCCAAAGGGTTATGAAAATAGATAAAATATACTAACTTTCATATTTCACAAATATTTTTCATACAGTAAAAGGAATCATAGTGAAAATAAGGTTCTTTACAGAACAACGAGCAAAATATAGCAAGTATCAGTTTCATAAACGAGCACGAAACAACACATAAAACTCATCAATAAAATTTACCAAAATTCTGGGTAATCCCTAACTTGATAAAGAAACACTGACCAAATTTGGATCAAAGTAATATATGTAGCATAATTCTTTAAAATGATTTGTCATCAAAATTACCGAAAAACAGAATCTGGAAAAGATCGACACCTCTGTAGTAAAACAGTCATAACTCACTCATACGAAAACAAAATCAAGCGAGGTCATAGGGGTTTTAAAATAGACAAAATTGTCAAAAAACTCATGTTTTATACCGAAATTAAGATACTGACTTTAAAATAGTCCAAAACAGCAAACAAAACAGATCAGCGACAAACTACAGATTTTTCCCTTAAAAACAAAATCAACATAGATTCAAGAAAATTGATCCAAATACACCCAAACATGAAATCGAGTCTGCCAAGTGTCTAAACATCATGAATTAGAGTATCTAGCATGTCCACGCCAATTATTTCACATGTGTCTCAATCAAAACACGAGTTCTCACAAAAAGTCCCACATACATGATCAAAATCAAGAACGGATAAATCCTAAGTTAATTCATGTCCATATTGTGTCGTGAGTCATCTATGGTCAAATTTTCACAATAGAGACAAAATCCATCAAGCATAACACAAACAAGAGTCGTCTCTAGACCCAACTACACTATAGGTGGTATTTTTGACTTGTATCAAACAAATGAATTGGAGTACAAGTTACTTGCCTTAACCGAAGATGAAGAACGATGCAATCAAGAGTAAGGAGCAAAACCCACGAACGAAAATCCTCTAATCAACGAATCCAAGCCAACTCGAGCAAGAATCTCCACACGAACAACTCGCACGATCCCACGTGCGAACTCTCAAGCAAGAGAGAGAGACCAAACGAGCGAGAGATGGCGGATGAGATGTGGGATGGATGCTCGGCTAGGGGATGAAGTGGTGGTGCGGCAAAGTGAGGGGGATCAGGATGTGGAGGTAGACCGGGAGAGAGGAGATGAGGGGCTCTCGGGTTGGGGTGTGGCTGGGTGTGCACAGGCCGGGAAGGGGGTGGTCGGGTGCTGGCCGGGGCTGTGTGCGGGTCGCAAGCAAGGAGAGGGAGAGAGAGAGGGAGGCCGGGATTGTGAAGGAGAGGGGAATTAGGGTTAGGGTTTAGTGGAGAGGGTTATT
Organism: Hemerocallis citrina; assembly: GCA_017893485.1. NCBI lineage: Eukaryota > Viridiplantae > Streptophyta > Magnoliopsida > Asparagales > Asphodelaceae > Hemerocallis > Hemerocallis citrina. The sequence continues at coordinate 391,323,538 of CM030358.1, forward strand.
AGATATACAGGGTCTAGTTGTGGGTTAATGAGTTAATGGGTATTAGGAGTAGTAGGTTCACCAATGGGTTTTGGATTTTGGGTCAATTACATAGGAAAAAAAATAGGGTTGGGGATTTAATTTGGCTTTGGTAAAATCTTATTAGTGATCAATTGAAAGTATTAGGAGAATAGGACAACCAAATCACCACCACAAATATCCAAGAAAGAAATAAAATACGAATAAAGGGAACGGGACCAAAAATGAAGAAAGAACACAACTAATGAAGAACGAAACAAAAGAGACACCCAATCAAACACAAAGTGCTCAAAATGAAATAAAACGAATACATATTGAAAACAAATTTCAATATACGGTTCAGAAAAATATAAGAGAGAAAATACACCAAAACGAAAATACACTCCAAAATACACAAAATGAAAAATAGGGGTTACAATTCTACCCACCTAACAAGAAGAATTTCGTCCTCAAAATTCGAAAGATGATACATAGGGTAACCCCCAAAACAACCAAAAGAACAAAATAAACTACTCAAACAAATGAGGAAACTTCTGTCGAATCTCCTCCTCCAGCTCCCAAGTCGACTCACCAGGCGAGTGAGGATTCCATGCAACACGAACCAACTTGATGACCTTGTTCTTAAGCACTTTCTCCTACCGATCCACAATAGCAACTTACGGAATCTCACAAGTCAATTCCGGCCGAATGGACAACTCAGAATAGTCGATCACGTGGCTCTCATTTCGGATATATCTCCTGAGTTGTGAGACATGGAAAATATCGTGCACTCCTGATAAAGCTGGCGGTAATGCAAGACGATAGGCCACCTTGCTTACTCGCTCCAAAATCTCAAATGGTCCAATAAACCTAGGGCTAAGCTTGCCCCGACCACCGAACCGAATAACACCACGCCACGGCGATACCTTTAGGAAAACATGATCACCAACACCAAACTCCAAATCTCTCCGATAGACATCAGCCCCATTGTCCTTGTGGAGCTTCTTAGCTCCTTCTTCTGCACCCTTCTGCTTGTTCCCGAAAGATGAGGCCTCGAAGGTAGGGCGACGGACAGCTTCTTCCGCTCGGATGTACTTCTCGCTCCGAAGTAGGAGCTCCGAGAAGTTCCGAGGGGGCTTCTTAGCGAGGGATGCCCAGAGGTCAGCATTGAGGACGTTGGACTGGAAGGCGATGGGGGCGACTGAGGGTTCCAAAGAAGTAATGGACCTAGCCTCGGCAGTGAAGCATTTGACATAATCCCTTAGTCATTTTCCCTTCTTTTGGCTGAAGAACAATAGGGTGTCGCTCGTCTTCTTGGCAAGTCGACTGCTCACGAAGTGCGTGAGGAAAAGACCCTCGAACTGATCGAAGGAGAAGATGGATGTCGGCGCAAGCCATGAGTACCATTTTCGAGCCGGCCCCTTGAGTGTGGCCGGGAAGGTCTTGCAAAGGAGGAAGTCGGATGCATGGTGAATCATCATGAGAGTTTTAAAACTCTCAATGTGATCTTTGGGGTCCGACTCCCCGTTATAGGTCTCGAAATATGGAGGCTTGAAGTTGTCAGGAATGGGAGCCTCCATAATGGTACGGAACAATGGGGGCCTGCTCGGACGAAGGTCTCTTGCAAGTCGCCCCTCATCTCGATCGAGCTGGCCGAGGCGCCTCTCTATCTCGTGGAGACGGCGGTAGACCGAGTCCTCCCTTTGGTCCTGTTTGGTCGAACCCCAGGACTTGTTCTCATGTCGAGGAGGGCTGCGGCTGCACCGGTGATGGCTCAGAGTAAGAGGTGGATTGACTGAGTGATGAGGGTGACTTGGGATAGGTCGTGGACTGCGAGAGCGGTGGTGGTGATCAGGAGAGGGGCGGCGATGGTTTGCAGCCTGCCTAGGACATATGGAGCGGCGAGGATGGTGAGGAGCCGATCGAGGACTACGGGATCGGCGAGGATGGTGAGGAGCCGGTCGAGGACTACGGGATCGGCGAGGATGGTGAGGAGCCGATCGAGGACTGTGGACCCTACGGCCATTGTTGGGGGCAGCATTGAGAGCCCGGAGGACCGCCTCCTGAAATTGCTGGAATTTCGCCCTTGTGACGGGGGCCTCCTGCTCACGATGGTCCCGAGGTGCATGGCGACCTGCTGGGGAATGGCTCCGTCTTGGGCAGCATTGGGGCGACTCCCTTTGTCTACGGGGAGAGTTAGACCCCCCTCGGTTGGATCGGGGTGGTGAACGGTCCCTGGCTTGCTCGTGGCGAGGGTTCGACCCGTGGGCCCGCTTCTCCTCCAGATGAGTACGGAGATCGGGTCCGTGCTCGGTCTGTCGATTGTTAATCACGTTCCACAGGTCCTTTGGAGTGGGGGGAGTATAGGAGGCCATAGAATTGGTGTCGGCATTATGGATGGAGACTCGAACCTGATGGACAGGTTGCTTGTGGCGACTCCGTTGGGAGGGCTCCCCTATTGCATCCTGAAGTCCCGAAGGCTGCTAGACGGACTGCGGATCCCGAGGATCGAGCTGCTGGGTTGGCTGGTTGGGAGGAGGGAGATCCCCCTGCGCAGGAGGAGGAGGAGGAGGGTGAGAAGTGGTTGTCCTTCGATTGGAGTTTGTGGGTCTTTTTTTGGGAGGCATGGCTAGGAGTTACGTGGGCTGAAGGAGGAAGACGAGATTGCTTGTTGAGTGAAGCTTCCCACAGACGGTGCCAATATGTTGCTGCTGAATTCGGGTGTGGGGGCAATAGATGAGATTGTAGGTACGTGCGGAACTCACAAAGATCAAACCCTTCTTCTTCCTAGAAGACTGGTTGGCTCCTTGGTTCTCCCTTGCAACCTGCACAAATGTTCGAGACACCGGGATGGATTCTGGCGACGAACCCTTCGACGATCAAGTCAATACACAGAAAAAGACAAGGGGAAAAAACTCAAGTGTGCAAAGTGTGATCACCCTTAACAGTAGGAGATCAGGGGGGTTTTATAGCCGTGATGGGGATCCTTTTCAGGATGAGAGTAGATCCATACTTCCCGGTGTGGGAAGACAAGGGTGGTTGTAACCACCTCCTCCAAATCAGGGGGATCCAGGATTTCCTCCAATCCTATTGAACTGGCCCCTAACGGGTTGAGACCCATTCTCAACTGGATAGATCCGTTAATGGGTTAGCGGGTCTAGGATGAGGGACTCAGTTCCCAATTCGGACCCGTCTGTAGGCGAGATTATCATCTTGCCCCTGGAACTTTGAGATTCGTGCCCATTTTGAATAGTTCCGATTTAACCCCATTTTTAGCCATATTACCTGTAAAATGTTGAAAAGATCCTTTCAGCTTATGAATGGTGAAAGTCATTCGATGGACTTAGTCGCTTATCCGTATTCCGTACTCCTTTTTGGGAAGCGGGGCATGACAGATTTGTTGGAGTCTTTGGGGTGGTAAAAATGATCATACTTTCAACAACAAACATCATACCTATGATAAGCCAATTACTAATGTTAAATTTTGGTTTTCTCATTGTTATATGGAAGCGAAAACTCAAAGAAGACAAAGAAGATCAAGAAGGAAGTAGATAAGGCAGGGGCATCGAATATTCTTTGTGCAAGTCCAGCAACTTTGTCGAGTGGGGATGACAGCAGTGAGGAGTAATTGTGAATGTGGTTCTTTTTTTAGGATATTTATTATCCTAGTTTGTATCTATTTCTGAAGACTATTACTTTATTATGATGCATGTTTTTATTTTTAGGTGTAACCCCCGTTTCCGTAAATACGTATTTCCCGAATATTTTTTGTATTTTGATTATTATTTGTTAAATTCTTTTTTTTTTTCTATTTAAAATCTTTTCTAAACAAAAGGGTTTGTTATTTCAAATAATTGTGTATTTTAACTTCACTTTCCATTTTATAATTAAACGATTATATATTTTCCCGTTTGGATTATTTTAATATAAAGTTGATAAACCAAATTCTAATTTTGTTGTATAATATTATTATTACTGTTATTATTATTATTATTGATGTTATTATTATTATTATTATTATTATTATTATTATTATTATTATTATTATTATTATTATTATTATTATTATTATTATTGAATTATTTTCATGAATATATTGAACCAAATTCTGTCATGTATTATTATTCTTATCATATTAGTATTACTATTTTTGTAAAGTCCATTGATTTTGATTTATTTTGTATTATATAATTATTTCATTTTGAAGCCCAATTTTATATTCTTTCTATAATTATTATTTTATTTGTGAAGCCCACCGTTTAAAGCCCAATTTTATATTCATTTGATTTGCATTATTTATTAATATATGTAACCCAATACCCACCTCCTATTAGATATTGATCCACAAACCCACAAACTCAAAACCACACCATATCTCCACTAACAGCCAATCTCCAAGAATCACTCCTAACCACATCACATCCTGTAACCCCCAAATTTGAATCCCTAATAATCAGCCCTGCAATTCCTCCTCATTATTATGATTACTATAATACCATTATTAAATTTAACCTAACCCTAGATTCAATACTGTAGTCGCCCCTACTGTTATACCCCTCCCCTCTCTCCTGTACAACCCCCTACAAAAATCCCTTCATCTTCCCTATCGCCAGCAGTCGACTCCCAAGCTCTCCCTCCTCCGCTGCACCTCAAACCTAATCTTCATCTCCACCTCACCCTCCATCATCCTCTCCCTCGGCCTCACATCACCCCATCACCGAGCCCCTGCCTCTCCCCGTCGCGGCTTTACCACGATGCCATTGCCATTACCCTCGCTTCCCCGGCTTCCTCATCTCCCCCATCGCGATGCCCTCGACTGAAGCAAACTACTCCCCGTCGCCATCCTTATACTCATCGTCTTCCTCGTCTGTCACAACCCCTGCCACTGCAGCGTCCCCCACCTCGTCTTCAACCTCAGTCGCCATTGTCAAACCCATCACCATTGCCAAGAACTCGAGCTCATCTGCTTCATTCGCCACCGTCTTCGCCATTCCTTTCACTCCCCGCAACCACCAAAGATTACCCCCACCTCGTCGTCGTCGTCGTCCAATCCCGAAACCCCACCATTCTCGCCTACCCTATTTGGAACGAAATAGAGTTCGCTCGTACCGCCGTCCCTTGGTCGCTGCATTACTTCCCGATTGCAGCACCGCTGTTTCCTGTCTTCGCCGCCCTTGCCGTGGGTGTCGTCGTCGTTGCCCAGTGCCACCGTCGCCTTCCGCCGTCTTTCTCTACCTCTGTCGCTATGGTGAAGAAGGGTGGGAAAGTGGGGCTGTTAGCTGTTTGGAGTATAGGGGATCCCGATCTCGGTGTTTGGTGTTTGTGTAGAGGAAGGAAGTTGTGTTTGCATGTTTGCTGTTGTGGAGTAGGAGATCGGGGATCGGTGTTTGGTGTTGGTGTTTTGCTGTTTTGGTGTCTTGCACGTGGCACGCACGTGTAAGTACTTCGTGTTCGTGATTTGTCGCCCGGGATCCTAATCCCGTTATTCCCTATATCGAATCTAATGTCTACCTAAAGGCAAGTCATCTCACTCTCGAATTGTATTGTATCGTATTCGAAATTGTTTATTGAATCCCGCAAGTAGATCCATATTAATTATCGTATATTGTTTATTGTTGTTCATCGTTGGGATGCTACAGATTTACACGAGCGAATCTAAGTAGTAGTCTTGACTTTGTGACGTCTTTTTGCCTCCGATTTATAGAGATCTTGCATTGCATTCATGTAGTTAATTATTGAATATAGGAATAGGGATTATTATCGTATTTCATGTCATGACATTGTAGATTGTATACTAGTGTTGATTGTTCATATGATTGATACTGGTGTGTTAGTTGATTATGATTAGTAAGATTATGAACATTATACATCTTAATACCATGTTCACATAGACGTAACTTGCTGTGATTTATGATTATTAACCCCTAGCTCACCATTCATAACATTCTAATCTTTTTATTCATGAAAAATATATTGAGACCCTGAAATTTATTGCCAACCTGAACATTGTCATGTTGTTTTAACCTAAATATTGTCATTAAAATCAATAACTTTCTGAATATGAAATGTAGCCCCATGTTTCTAGTTCCAGAACATCCAGAATTTTTGAATTCTGACTTATATTGCATGAGTAATGACTTTTTTACCGCAGCCGCATTTTATTTTCAGATTTATGCATATACCATGTTACACTGATTAAATAGATGAGCTAATGATGAAATATTACCATGATAATTTCCAGATTGATAGTTAACATGCTTATGGTAATGAAAATTATTTTTGCTGATTTTTACAATGAATATTTACTGCTGTTACAACTGAAACTAGTTAACATTAATAACCAGCCAGAAACAGTAACCTGTAAAGAATACTAAAACTCACCTAGCTGCTGTTGTCGGAATTTGGACTTTAAATATGCGTTAGAACTGGGAAGGTGTCCAGTTTCTAGAACTTCTAGAACGGAAATTCTGATTTTGGTACAACAACCTACTGCTGTCCAGAATTGAGTTTCAATGTTTAATAATATATAATTGAATCTATAATGTTGAATTTGGTGTATTTGATTGTATAAAGTACATTGCAAGATCTTAGGGTTGTATTGTCATCATTCTAGTATCCCTTATTAATCGCATTACCATTTCCCATTGATATTTTTGTCCCTACTGTTCCCTGTTAGTATTGCATGTTAATTGAATAAAGAATGTTAATCAAGTCGGGGTTAAGGGTTGACGAGGGTAGCTGATAATATAGTGACTGTACTCGAAAATGTGGGCCTCGTTTCCAAAATATCGTTATCGTCATTGTGTAAGAACTTGCAAATGGCTAGTGATATTGTTATTGTACAAGAAATTGCTCAATAGCCAGTGTTATTATTTAAATGTTATATCGTACCGAGTACATGACCTATAGAATCTACCACCTTAGTCTATACGAAATTGATTGTATGCATCGAACCTGAGTACGTGCATTAGTTAGGATTAAAATGAATAATAGACTTAAGACTTCATCGCATTTTCATTACATTTTGTCATCGTTATTGAACAGTGTTATAGTTATTGCTTACCATTATTGTTATTGTTTATTGTTATTGTTATAAATCATCGTTATTGCACATTGCATTGTTATCATTTTGCCATTATTCATTGCTATCGACTTTAGTGTTTATTGAATTCATTGTTATATCGTAAATGTCATTGTTTATATGTTTCTCTACTTGCTGTTCACGACTTGCTCGAAGAACATATTTTTCTCTCATTTAGATGAACAGTTTACAGATAATCAAAAAGATTTTCTTGACGGACTAGGAGAGCAACAATGGTGAAAGAATTATTTTGCTGTGCCGCTTAAATAATTTTTGTTTCATTTTGAGAACTTTAATAATTGAACAATGTTGTTTTCTTTGTATTTGTGGGCTTTTGACTTGAATATTGTTTTTTTTTTATTTCAGATGTTGGATTGTTATTATGTTGGTTATTTTATGCTTAAATTCCAAGTATTGTTATTCATGTGATTATTCTTTTATTGTATGCGTGGTTGTATTATTTTATATTTATATTGTTGAGTTGAATCGATAACAGCTTATGGATGACACAAGTCATTGGCTGGGCCATGTCACGTGCTTGCACTCCGTATTTTTGGGAAGCGGGGCATGACATTAGGGGTGGGTCATTTTGAATTGAGTGCAGCCCCCCAAAAGTGTGAGGGGGATGAGATCATAGCCTGACTCTAGTAGAGAAGTACAACAATAATCTGCTACCTTCTCTACGATTCAACACTATGCCATCTTAATCCTGAGCATCATTGAGGCTTAGCTCTCATTTAGAACCCCCGCTAATAGTCTGTAATAGCTTACTTCTTACATCTAATATATTAACCTGCATGAGGTAGGGTTTCCCCATACCTTTTACCAGTCCAAAAAAAAAAAAAAAAAAACTTGAGACTCGCAACTCGTAACTCGCAATGATCAATCAATCAATTTGAAACCCTAGCTTCTACAGTTCTACTATAATACAATACTGCAAGTCTACTACTTTACAAGACTACGAATTCTACCTCTACAAGTCTACAATCAAAAGCCCTTAAACACCTGAATAAATAAATTCCATGGCCAAAGAACTAATTTTTTAAAAAAGAAATGACCAAAAATTTTAATTTGGGGGCCCCTAAACATATTGTGATTTCTTCACAGGCAAAATATGTATATATATATATATATATATATATATATATATATATATATTTATAAGGGAAATAAAATTTGGGCCCCCCTAAAAATGCTGAAAACCTGAGGGCCCGAGGCAACCGCCTCTCCGGCCTTTACCATGGGGCTGGCCCTACATATATCCCGTGTGATGCATGAAAAGATATATTATTTTATTTTATTTAAATTCTTCATTGTCTCAGTTATTAAATTAATCACATTTAGATTTTAACCGACCACGAAATTTTAAAAAAAGTAAAGGAACATATACGAAAACGTTTTAAAAAAAGAAAATTTAAAAACTCAATATTTCATCCAATCTAGGAAGAAACAAAATCGGCAGACTTATTGTAGTACAATAAACTGAAAACATATTTAGCATGTTAAGAATCTAACAAAGAGTCCATGCACTTCTCTTAAAATATATTGTTGACACATTTTGTTAGTAACTCTCGCAGATATAGATCGATGTGAAATTGTGTGTTTAAAAAATATTATAATTAACTATTGTGTATCTTATATTATTAATGTTAATATATTTCACCATTTTATATATTTATTTCTTAATTTTAACATCAAATCTTAGTAAAAGTCTACATAATCAATTTCTCACTCTGACCTCTGCATATATAAAATCTACATCAATCATGCCTAAACTAAAAGTAATACATGAAAAAAAAGGAAAAAAACCTAGTTAAAATATATTTGTTTATAAGAGAGAATAGAAAATATGTTGTTCATGCATGCATAGTGAATATTTTGTATGTAGGAGTTGGACTACATAGTTTACATTAAAATCATGTCTTATATATTGTAAAATTTATGTCTTAAAATTTTAAATTAGCTATAAAGATATATAAAATATACGAGTATTATTTTTACATGATATAATAAGATGAGGCATCATGAGTTTTTTTAAAATTATTAATAAATATATAATTAGTTTCATTCTGTTAATAGTAATGTACATCCAAAAACAATTAATATAGAACATAGAATTTTGTTATAGCACTCAAGAGTCATATTCATGCATTTAAGAGTCTATTGAAGTGCTTCAAATGTAGAAACTTTAATATGTATTGTCAATTTTTTCAATACATATATCAACAAAACCAAAGAAGATGTGAAAATTGAAATATCTATAAATAGTCACAAATATGACTGATTAAGAATAGAAATGTGTATAACCAATTTGTTTCTGGATTTTATATTGGAAATTGGTAAAAATAATTTAGTGAGATTGTTTTCCCCTATAACTTTACAAATGGATAGAAATAACATAAGAGGTACTTTATTATGTGTATATACTTGGTTTACCCGTTGACACGTGTCTACGTCACGTTTTCGGAACGGCGCACCTGGTTTGATTATCTCTACTACTATAATGGGAGAAGACCTTAGTGTAATTTGTCCTTAACCCAACCCGTGCAACGCACGTGCTGGTAGATTTTTTTTTTTGCCCTTTTCATTCCCCCAATTTTCTCCACGTGCACAGCACGTGTATAATACTAGTATAAAATAGTTTTAGAGGTCCAGCAAATTAACTGAAGTAGGAAACATATTATATGAGGAAACAACATATATACCTTTAAGCTCAACCATCGCCTTCTTGATCATTAGCTTGAACTTACCTGAAATACATATAGTTTGTTAGAAACACTGCATAGAGTTTTTTTTAACTTCAACATCACTTTTAGATGCTTGTAATAGTTATGTAAGGACATGATCATATAAGTTTAATAGAGCTTACTCTAATCCCATAACCACTATGAGCATGTCTAAATAAAATGGTAACCCAAGTGCAGGTGTGAAGGTATCTACAATACCAATAATCTAAACATTTGTTTGTCTGAGACTCAGTTTGCAATTGAAATACCTCTTATTTTTATTTCAACCAAAATGTAATACATGAAGTTCTCAAAACTCTAATCCAAGCTAATCATTTCTTTTATCTCCACTCTGTCTCCCCATTGCACTTTTATTAAAAAAAAAAAATCAAAATGGATCAATAACATATTTACTTTAGCTGTCTTTCTTGAGTGGAGAGTTTGCACCCTTCATTGGTAAACTCCATTCATCCCAATCCTATATATCCAAACATATACTAAAAGTTCTTATATGTTATGTTATTCATGGTTTCTAATAACCAGTAAAGGGAACACTTCACGATAGTATATTCTCTTGTACTAAAGAAACTAATGTTGCATATTTGCCAAGTTATTTTAGGTTGCTAGTCAGCTTACCTGTCCTGCTATAGTTTGGAAACCAAAATTGAGGCCACTAAATAATTCATCGCTCACTTGCATACACCTTAAATCAAAACCAATAAAAAACCCATCAAATAAATCACCAAATTAAAGTTTTTTAAACCCAAAATAAATCAATCATACATCTCTGAACTTAGATCCCATGCAGACAAAAAATTCGAGTTAGCAAAAAACTGAGTAATCCCCTACACACACAAAATTAAAAATTAGAATGAGAATTCGGTTAATGAGATGAAATTAGAGTCGCTGCATTGCATGTAGAGGCTCTCGATTCGGTGGAGGGGAGTTGTCGAAACGGAGTCGCTTGATATTCGCAATCGTTTTGGTGGAGGGAAGTCACCGATACGGAATCAGCAGCGGATCAGATATCGGCGACGACCTTGATTGAGGTTCGACATTGGATTTGGATTTGGATTTGCTTTGAGATTCGCACTTGAGAGGATGATGGAGACTTCGCCAATGGAATGGAAGCGAAGGTTTTAGAAAATGGTTTTAGGGATTTAGAGTTAGCGGCATAAAAACCCTATGAGAGAGAGAAAGAGAAATTGGAGCTATTTGGTTTGGAGAATAGAGGGAGAAAACTAATCTGAACAGGAGAAAAAGAGAGAGAGAGAGAGAGAGAGAGAGAGAGAAATAATTAAACAAATAAAGTAGTTTTTTTTGGGGGGGATTTGAATTTGAGTTTTGGGGGAAAACTTTAGGGAGAATCTTTTAGTTGCTTAGATCTGGACCATTTGTTGGATCCTGTAGGCAAGGCAAAATAACACTAAAGGAGGGGTGAATAGTGTTATATAAAAATTAATTAAAAAATTGAACTTTTCATTCTGTCCAGTCGACTGGGGCGTCAAATAAGAAGAGTATTTTATACAAGTCTGATCAGTCGACTTATAGCGGAAACTCAATCGACTTACCAGACAAGTGTTAAAAGAGTATTTTATAGAAGTCTGATCAGTCGACCTATAGAGGAGACTCAGTCGACTTGCCAGACAAGTTTTTGAATAAAACACAGAAAAATTGAAATGCAAGTGAAAAAAATACAACCACAGAGAGAGTCAATCATAGAGTACACAATGATGTATCCTGGTTCGGTCCTCCCGACCTACATCCAGTTCCCAAGTAACCCACTTGAGATTTTCCATTATTCTTGAAGAAAATACAAGAATACCCTACGGCGTTCGATAACAACCTTGCCAAACCCGTAGACCTTTCTCACCACTAGAGAGAGCACACCCACTCTACAACCTAGAGTGAAAACCTGACTCTACAACCTAGAGCCCTACTCTCCAACCGAGAGGACCACTCTCACAACCCGAGAGTGAAGAACAACAACAAAAGAGTTACAACAACCTATAGCCTTATTTGTGATTGTGATTTTGTATGGTGGCTAATATGTCAACTTCTGAAATTAGTCTAAAACTAATTCAATGTTATACTATACTGATTTTCAGAGAACCAAGACTTAGAGATTATGATTGCTTCTTAGGAAACTTGTTCTTTTAAAACAAAAGCTTTAAAACTAGAGAGAATGCTTGGATCCTTTTCATGGTGATTCCTATGCCCTATTTATAGAAAGGAATCATAGGAATGTTGAAGTACAGTTCCTAAAATTGAATTAAAACAGATAGAATTTGTTTTGAATTTGAAAAACAAGTTTTAAAATCAGAAAACTATCGAAATGGCTTGAACAGTCGACTGGTCAGAGCTTGTATGAGTTCAGACAGTTTCGTACTAAGACAGTTGACTGGTTCCAAAGAATGGTCGACTGGTACTCAACAGCTGATCTTATTCAAGCTTATTTCAACCTTTTAACTTTTGTAAAAACTCTCAAATATTAAACGATATGTGTGAGTGTGTGTGACAAGCCTATTACAACATTTCTACGACTCAAAGAATAAAAATTACAATTGTTACAAGATACTTTAATACTGAACAATTTGAAGCACTAGTCTTGTCTTGAACTTGAGTCTTTGACTTGAGCCATTGTCTTTATATCTTGAAGCTTGCTTGATCAATGTGGCTTGAACTAAGTTCTTTGTGGTTTGATCAATTGTCTTGAAAGCTTCATTGGATCAACTTTGCCTTTGTGTATTGCACCGTGGTATTGATCTTGATATACCCTGCAATAAATATAAGTGATAGCACAACTTTGCATTGTATTGTAGTCATCAAAACCAAGAATCAACATTCTCTCCCTTTTTGATGATGACAACACAATAGCTTACAATAGTAATAGTAATTAAAGATGCTCCCCCTAACTAATGTACAACATGCACAAGTTAATTAATGTACAACATGCACAAAAACATGCACATGAAAAGCATGCACCAAGACCACATACACATCCTTTACACATCCTTTTTCTCCCCCTTTGTCATCAACAAAAAATAGGAGGAAAGAAACAATAACATATGGCAAAACCATAACAAATTTATATATAGGAAATTGAAGGACATGGTTTCAAATACAGTATAAAAGTGAAATACATAAAACATAATAAAAAATTACAAAAAAATAGAAAATACATCAAGTCGGTCTTTATCTTTGTCATCAGCACCTTGAGAGGCAGGAGGTGGAAATTGTTGGGTGAACAAGTGGGTAAGATGAGAGATACTAGCTTCAAGGGTATCCTGACGATCCATGAGATAGTTGACAGAATGATAAAGACTCTCAGGATCAGAAAAGACAGCTCTAGGACGAGATGAACTAGAGGCAGAATACCTACGACCTGAAGTAGCTAAAAGAATAGGAGGGGTATTTCTTCGAGTAGGAGAGTGTAGAATCTTCATACGAGCTAAACTCGCACGATCAAAAGACTCATAATGAGTCACAATACTAGACTCAGAAGTAAGATCAACTTCATAGAAGTTGAAAACATGAGTAAGTATTGCACCAAAAGGAAGAAGAGAAGTATGAGCCTTATGAAGACGATTAAAAATGACTCGACTCCAATTTATTTGGATGTTGCCAAAAATCGCATAGACAGCTTGTTGCAACTCATGGAAAAATTGATCGTAACTCCCCGTTTTAGGGATAATGTTATACAAAAAAATTCTTGCAACTAGCTTAGCAAGCGGTGTAACTGTTTGGTTAGACATTGGGGAACCGCAATTTCGCAAGAAGATTTTTGAATGGATAGAGTCATCATCCATATCAATGTCCCCTAAATCTAATCCTTCAGATGGAATACCCAAAATAATTTCTAATTTTGCACGAGTCCACCTCATACGAATATTTTTTACCGTTGTAGTAATAAACATTTTGTTACCATCCTCGGAAGTGGCAACTCTCATATTTGTATAAAACAAATATATAAGTTGTGGATAATAATAAGGTTGATTAACAAGGGAAAGCAAGTTAAATAACCCACATTGTTCAAACAATGGGGATAAAGGGAACCTTTCTAAATCAAGAAAATTTACAAATTGCCCTGGAAATATAGCAATCTGACAAATGAGAAAGAATTTCTCAACAAGGTTGGGATTCCTAAGATATTGAAGGTAATTGCTAGAGGATTGTCCTTCCTCAACATTAGAACCACGAGCTCTATTTGGAGGCATGATTCAACTCTAGAAAATTGAAAAGAAAAGAGGACAAGCAATTATACCTAAAAATGGAGATTAAAAGAGAGGCACAAAGCTTCAAGAGATCTCGAAAAAGACTCCAGCAAGTGATTGACTCGAAATCTGAACGAAATCTTCAACTTTTGAGCTTCAAAAAGCTGAAATTGCCAGGTTGAGGAGCAGCTGACTTCTTCTTCTATTTCTGGAAAGAGACAGTGAAAGAAGGGAAAGTGAAAAAGAGAAGCAAAAACTAGGGTTTTACTTTAGAATAGAGGGCTGAGATCTAGGCTGGGGTTAATCAAAGGACGAGATCAATCAATGGGTAAGAAAAGATAAAGAGAAATGCCTCAAAAAGGTGCATCGTTTCAAATCAGAAAGACAGACTAATGTCGCGACATTCGACTGGTTTTAAGGAACAGTCGGCTTAGTCGAGAGAAAATAAAACAAAACGAAAATATCAAGTAATACTTCTGTCAGTCGACTGGGTGTTGTTCACAGTCGACTATCCAGAACATAAAATTCAGTCAAAAATAGACAACGAAAAAAAAAACTTGGTCAGTCGACTGAAACATAGCTTTAAGGTGATAAAAATTCCTAGTTCCTAGTTCAAACAATATCATGAAAACTGCAAATTCCTAGTTCTCTTCTTAAGGTGATAAAAGTGTCTTCCTTAAGTGGTTTAGTAAAGATATCTGCTACTTGTTTATCAGTAGAAATAAAGTCTAAAGATATATCTCCTTTTAAAACATGATCACGTAGAAAATGATGTCTAATATCAATGTGTTTCGTACATGTGTTGAATCAGAATTTTAGATAAATTAATGGCACTGGTATTATCACACATTATAGTAGGTTGTGAAAATAAAATACCATAATCTAATAGGGTTTGTTTCATCCACAAAATTTGGGCACGAGCCAAACTCGCAGCAATATATTCAGCTTCTGTAGTAGATAGGGATACAGAATTTTGCTTTTTACTATACCAAGATACTAGTGAACGTTCCAAAAAGTGACAAGTACCACTAGTACTTTTACGGTCAGTTTTACTGCCAGCAAAATCCGCGTCACTATGTGACAAAAGTTGAAAGTTATCAGCGCGGAGATAATATAAACCATACTCAGATGTGCCTTTAATGTATCTTAAAATACGTTTCACAGCTTTTAAGTGAGACTCTTTAGGACTTGACTGATATCTAGTACACAAACATACACTAAACATAATATCTGGTCTACTAGTAGTTATATATGAGTGAGCCAATCATCCATCGATAGAGTTTTTGATCTACACTCTTACCTAATTCATCTTTGTCAAGTGTAGTAGTAGTAGTCATAGGTGTGGTCTTACTACTAGTGCTATCCATGCCAAACCATTTGAGTAATTCCTTAACATATTTTCTTTGATTAATAAATATGCCATTATGTGACTACTTTATTTGTAGTCCAAGGAAATAATTGAGTTCACCTATGTGACTCATCTCAAACTCATTTTTCATGGTATTAGCAAACTTTTGACAGAGATTACTATTAGTAGAGACAAAGATTTTGTCATCTACATATATTTGTATGATTAGGATATCGGTCTCTATTCTCCTAATAAACAAAGTAGTATCTAATTTACATATTTCAAAACCAGTTTCTAAAAGAAAAGTCTTCATTCGATCATACCAAGCACGAGGTGCTTGTTTAAGACCATATAAAGCCTTTTTCAATTTAAAAACTTGGTTTGGGAATTGTTCATGTTCAAAACCAGGTGGTTGCTTAACATAAACATCTTTCTTTATAAAATTATTAAGAAAAGCACTTTTAACATCCATTTGGAAAAGTGTAAAGTTCATAAAACATGCAAAAGATAATAAGATTCGAATTGATTCTAGTCTAGCAACAGGAGCATATGTTTCATCGAAATCTATGTCTTCTTCTTGATTATATCCTTGAGCAACTAATCTAGCTTTGTTCCTCACAACTTGTCTTGATTCATCTAACTTGTTTTTGAATACCCATTTGGTACCAATTATAGTATGGTCAGGAGGTCGTGGAACTAAACCCATACATCATTTCTTATAAATTAGTTTAACTCATCTTGCATGGCATTCATCCAAAATTTATTCTCACAAGCTTCTTATGTATTCTTTGGTTCAAAATCCAACAAGAAAGCTGTATGAGGAATCATGTTAACATGAGATCTTGTTTGACTACCACGTGAAATGTCACCAATTATTAAGTCATGAGGATGATCTCTAATTTCAACAAAAGATTTTGGTAAAGTTTGAGTCATCACAACAGGATCGGTCGACTTAACTTGTCCATTAGTCGATTGATTCACATCAGTCGAATTGATTTCCTTATCGGTCGAATTATTCGCTAGGGTAGTTTGCTTTAGTGATTTATTATATTATTTAAAGGCGTTGAATCAGTTTCATCATCTTCAATAACAGTAGATGAAGTCAGAGATTCATCAAATAAAACATGCATGGATTCTTCAATAGTCAAAGTTGACTTGTTGAAGATTTTATATGTCGTACTCCTATTTGAGTATCGAATGAAGATACCTTCATTAGAGCTAAAATCAAACTTATCTAAATTATCTTTTGTGTTTAAAATGAAACACTTGCATCCAAATATTTTAAAATAAGATACCTTAGGAATTCTATCAAACAATAGCTTATAACATGTTTTCTTAAGCTTAGGCCTAATCAAGATTCTATTTAAAACATAACATGCTGTATCAACAGCTTCAGCTCAGAAGTACTTAGGCAAATTGCTTTCAACAAGCATGGTACATGCACAATCTTGCAAAGTCTAATTCTTTCTTTCGACAACTCCATTTTGTGGTGAAGCTCTAGGAAATGCAAATGAATGTGTTATACCATTCTTGTTGCAATATTCTGAAAATGTTTCATTCTCAAATTCTCCACAATGATCACTTCTAATAGTGACTATGGTTAGAGACTTTTGATTTTGAATCCGTTTACAAAAATTTGCAAATTCATCAAAAGCATCATTATTATGTTTTAAAAAGAAAACCCATGTGAATCTTAAAAAATCATCTACTAAAACAAATACATACCTACTTTTATTTAAAGAAGCGATTCTAGTAGGGCCAAATAAATCCATGTGGATTAATTCGAGAGGCCTACTAGTAGAATTCATTTCTTTTGTCTTAAAAGTAGATTTGATTTGTTTACCTAGTTGACATGCATCACATAACTTATCCTTTTTATAAGATAGTCTTGGCAGCCCTTTAACTAGGTTGTACTTAGACAATTTAGCAATATTTTTCATATTCACATGGCCAAATCGTTTATGCCAAAGCCAAGAATCATTATTAGAAGCTACTAAGCAAAAATCATTCGAAAATTCATTTGATTTTAA
The DNA here is from genome assembly GCA_017893485.1 of Hemerocallis citrina. Classification (NCBI taxonomy): domain Eukaryota; kingdom Viridiplantae; phylum Streptophyta; class Magnoliopsida; order Asparagales; family Asphodelaceae; genus Hemerocallis; species Hemerocallis citrina. The sequence continues at coordinate 391,340,934 of CM030358.1, forward strand.
ACAAAGCTCATAAATATTATTCTTCCTAAAACCTTGAAAAATTACATTTTGTATGGTAGAGTCCTATATTAAACATGCATCTTTTTCAAAAATAATTTTATATCCCTTATCACACAATTAGCTTATACTTAACAAATTATGCTTAAGACCACTAACAAGAAAAACTTCTTCTATATTAGGGGTAATGTTCTTACCGACCATGCCTATACCAATAACCTTCCCTTTGTTGTCACCGAATGTGACTGTTCCTCCATCAATCTCTTGAATGGAAGACAGGAGGTTAGCATGACCAGTCATATGCTTGGAGCACCCGCTCTCAAGTATCCACCGTTCTCTTTTAGGTACCTATAAAATAATCATTGTGAATATGGTACCATTTTTATTGGGTCCGAAAGAGATTAGTTTTTGGGAAACCAAACCCAAAGTGAGTTTGATTTTCCACCAAAAGCAGGAATATAATCTACAGAATTACATACATTAAGAACATATGAATTTATATAAGTAATTCTATCTTTCTGACTCATGTTGACTGGAACCTATATATTCTTAGTCTATCCAGTCGACTTAATTGAACCTTTCAGTCGACTGTTACTAGGAGTCAGTCGACTAGGAGGTGAAATAGGTCGACTTATCTGAAGTTTTCATCTCTTTGAATAAGACTCAGAACCTCTGGACAGACGACTGAAATTGGGGTTCAGTCGACTGGTTTGAACTACAGAATTACTCTTTTAATTGAAAACAACTGTTTTTCGTTTTTCAAAAAACTCATATAATTTATTCGTAACACTAGAAATAGATTCAGTCTTATTACCACTAGTGTTCTTAGAAACATGATGTTTTTCAAGAGACTTTTGAAAACCAAATCCAAATCTCTTATTAGATTGCACTTGATTTTGGAGAACTTCATTTAAATTCTGCTTTCCGTTATTAAATTTAGATACATTCTTGGATATCTCTTCATAATTTTTCTTAAGAGATATAAGATCTATATCCAAATTAGAAAGTCGAGAATTTAAAGACTTGACTTCTTTATCTAAGTCAAGATTCTCTTGAGAAAGTGTTTGATTAACTTTCTCTAAGTTTTTAACTCTAATTTTTTCTTTCTTAAGTTCTTGAAAAATTTTATTGAAAGCATCTAATAAGTCATTTGAATCAAAGTTATCACTTACCTCGTTTTGTGTAGCCATGAAGCATACATTCGCAACTTCGTTTGTCTCTTCGTTTTCTTCATCCGATGAAGAGTCGCTATCATCCAAAGTTGCTTGATACGCCTTTTGTTCTTCATGTACTTGTTCTTTGTGTACTTATCCTTCTTGAAGTTGGAAGGCTTTCCTTTAGATTTCTTCTGTTCTAGTGGGCAATCCTTCTTCATATGACCTGTTTTGTTACACTTGAAACAAGTGGGAAGTTCATTATATTTGGAATTAAATTTACCTTTCCTTAGAAACTTTTTTGAACTTTCTCGTAAACATGGCTATCTCTTCTTCATCTTCTTCTTCATCAGAGTCCGACATGGCCTTGAAAGCGAGTGTCTTTTTCTATGATTGTTGAGGTTCTAGATCCTTCTTGCGTTCTTCAAGTTGTACTTCATATGCTATAAGATTTTCCACAAGATTCTTCAGGAGAAAGTTGTGTTAAATAGTTGGCCTCTTCTATGGCGGTGGTCTTCTTCTCCCATTCGGGGGTTAAGGCATGAAGAACTTTTCTAACCATTTCGGCTTGAGTGTACATCTTTCCAAGAGCCACAAGAGAATTTGTAATATCCGTGAACTGTGTGATCATGTCTGACACATTCTCGTTCTCTTTCATGCGGAACATCTCGAACGTGTGAACAAGAACAGATATCTTAGATTCTTTTAATTTATTAGTATCTTCATGAGTTACCTCGAGTGTGTGCCAAATTTGATACGCTGTTATTGCATTGGATACACGATTGAACTCCTCCTTGGTACGAGCACAAAATAGAGCGTTCATCGCCTTTGCATTGTTCATTGTTTTGCTCTTCATATCATCGTTCCATTGTGCATAAGGAATTGTAGGAGCGGTGTACTCGGTCTCCGTCATATTTCATATCTCATAGTTGATGGACTGAAGGTAGATCTTCATTCTACACTTCCAATAGTTGTAATTGGTTCCATCGAATATGGGTGGACTTTGTGTGGATTGGCCTTCATGGTATTGGTTCACATTTGAAGTAGATGCCATTGCACTCAACCAGGTTATGATACCAAGTGTTAGATCATGTAGGCAAGGCAAAATAACACTAGAGGGGGGGGGGGTGAATATTTTTTTAAAAATTAATTAAAAAATTGAATTTTTCTTTCTGTCCAGTCGACTTAAAAAGAGAACACAGTCGACTGGGGCGTCAGATAGGAATAGTATTTTATACAAGTCTGATCAGTCGACCTATAGCGAAAACTCAATCGACTTACCATACAAGTGTTCGAAGAGTATTTTATAAAAGTCTGATCAGTCGACTTATAGAGGAGACTCAGTCGACTTGCTAAACATGTTTTCGAATAAAACACTGAAAAATTGAAATGCAAGTGAAGAAAATATAACCACGAGAGAGTCAATCACAGAGTACATAGCGATGTATCCTGGTTCGGTCCTCCCGACCTACATCCAGTCCCCAAGCAACCCACTTGAGATTTTCCACTATTCTTGAAGAAAATACAAGAATACCCTACAACGTTCGACAACA